>CM064062.1:7181120-8431120 GCA_032594955.1 Panicum miliaceum
TTCTCGGAGAGGGAGAGGAGGGGAGCCGCGCTGCCCTTGGACGCCCGCGCGCCTCCCCACTTGCCGCTGCTCCCACTTCCACTCGCGCGAGCCGGCCGCCGTGCGGCTCGCGTGGCGCCTCCTCCTCGTGGCAATGAAAAAAAATAAAATAAATCAAAAGAACGATATTAAATGGCGGAATAGGTGAATTCATCCTAAACTATCATCAAAAGCTCAGTTTCGTCCCTGAACTGCGAAAAAAACCGTTTTTCCCTCAAACTTTCGAATTTGGCTCAATTTCGTCCCTGATCCTATATGGACGCCACGGTGGCGCGCCTCGTCATCGTCCAGTCAGCACTAGAATTTTGTTATGTCTTTGGCTGACCCTTTTACCCTCCTTTTATTTTAATGAGAGGCGTCTGTTATCCTATAATATACATGAAAATGCAGGTGGTACATCAAAACTAATCCCAAGTTGGAATAGATTTACTGTAATCATCCTATGAACGACATCACTGCAAACACTAGACAGACCAACCCAGATACCAACATATACAGGCAGCATGGGTGTGTGTGCACATCCGATCGACCAATCAACACTCGAAACACAGATTTCTCCCACGGTTTGCTATTTGATACACACCTGATGAATATAATTAACCTGTTTACCATGTATCGACCGACTGAATGATTTTTGATCCGAAACTCGTTTAGAAAAAGTCACGTACATACGCAAGCTTTCCGATGATTAGTTTGAGGATGAGAATACCTCTCATTGAAATAAAGGAGGATAAAAGGATCAGCCAAAGACATAATAAAGCCCTAGCGCTGACTGAACGATGACGAGGCGCGCCATCGTGGCGTCCACGTCGGAATATGGACGAAATTAAGCCGGATTCGAAAGTTTAAGGATGAAAATGGCCGTTTTCGTAGTTCAAGGATGAAACTGAACTTTCGGTGATAGTTTAAGGACGGATTTGACTATTCCGCCATATTAAATTTATCAGTTGATATTTCCCCCCTTTTTTTTTCAAGATCGATGATTAATCGATCTTTTCTCTCTGGAGACGAACGGCAACCATCACGCCTCGCCATGCGTAGCGTAGTGCGAAGCTACTCATGCTGCCGGGGGTGCATTCCATGCAGGTGCAGGCTCATTTGGGAAAGGGTAAAGAGCTGTGTCTCTTTGGACTTTGGAGATGAAGTTGGAGCCAGCAAACATGTGCTGCACACACGTGGCTGTGTGCGTTGACTATCGGATTTCGGTTGGGCATCGGTTGCAACCGTTCTTTTTATAGTTATATTAGGGATAAAGTAATCAACCAACGGATGATTTTAGGATAGCCATCTCAACTCAGTTGATGAACGAGCTAGTTGTCCTCCTCCTCCTCCATTAGCTTCTTCCATTGCGTATCCAGCACAAACCAAAAGGAATGTACGCCCATCTTTATGAACACACGAACCCAAATCCACGATGAGCACGCGCGTGAAATCCCGGAAAAACCACGTTGACGCAACAGAGAAAGATTAAAGCCATCAGGGGTAGTCATTTGTTTCCTCGCCATCAAACCCGGGGAAAAAGTACATAGTCGTCAAATAAAGCATATTTTCTGAATCGTCAAGATGACATATTCTGAATCGGATCGTAAGTCTCCTTCGTTCGTAGGGCCACAATAAATACAATCACAAAAAAGCATATATTCCACTAACCATAAAGTAAAATCAGTCAGATTATCGTATCCCTCGTCCTTTTAATATTGGATGTTGGTCAACTCAAAATTGAGCTAGCCAATGTCCAATCCAAAATTCCCCTATCAAATTCTCCCTCCATACTCGAAAAGAAAGTTGTTTTGGACAGCGACACGGTCTTCAATACTTAACTTTGATTTCTTATTTTTATAAAAATATTTATCGCAAAGTGATATATTTATATTTTTATGAAAGTATTTTTCAAAACAAATCTATTCATATGGTTTTTGTATTTTGAAACTCAACAACTTAAAAGTTATTCATGATTTATATTTCCAATATTTGACCCAACTCTTATCCAAAACGACTTCCTTTTTCAGTATTGAGGGAGTATTAGAGAAACAAGGTCGCATAATCATTGATCAGACAGCTAACTATCCCTTGTCTATCAATACATGCCGAGCAGTATACCGACGGTCGCTTAAAAAAAAAAGAGAAAACTAACAAAGCCCAGTGACTGTCTGATCCCGTCTGACACCAACAGGCCAGCCGCATCCGAGCCACCCGTCCGTGGGGCAAAGTATAAGAGGAAAGCACTGGGCACTCCAACGTACTTGTCGGCCTTCTACCACCTTCTCCGTCCCCAAAGGCCCAGACGACAGCAATCTGACCGCGGAAAGGCGTCGTTCCGGGCGAAAGGACGCCCGTCGACCCGTCGTTGTTTTCCTCCCCCACAGAAAAATACAGGTTAATAATGCTCCGTCGTGTCGCGATACTGCCATCTGCCGGAAAACGCGCGCGCGCGCGCCCCCACCGGAGCACCTGATGAATGGTGACGATCGATCGGCCACGCCGGCTCCGGTTCGCCGGACCTTCTTGCATGCGCATGTGTGGACGCCGACGACGGCGACTGCGGCGCGGCCGGGCAGGCACTTCACCAGGCCGGGCTAGCTCCGGCGATCTTTTCGCCGTGTACTGATGCCTGCCCGCGCGCACGATCGATCGTCTCTTTCGTACGTACGTCCTGGCTTTTTTCAAAGCCACGTACTGCTTGCTTGTCACAGTTAACCCTGCATCATCGATCATGCGTCGCAAAAGTTGTTTTGACAGCAGGCGAGCGTAGCTAATATAGGGTAGGCGAGCGTAGCTAATATAGGGTCAGCGATCACTAACAACTTTCCTCGCTCGATCGATCGACTGGGCGTACGTCGTCGTCGTCGTCGTCGTCGTCCCATCCGGTTCACTACGCATGTCGACATTGCTTATTAGGTCTCCGCACGCACAGTGCACGTTATCGGTCAGACATGGATACGGGATCAGTGGTTCCACGAGCACTTGGAACGGACAGAGTATTTCCGGAGGTAAACATATACCAGCGACGACGTAGTTCTCTGAAAGTTTCTGCATCTTTTCACAGCCACGGAAAAATTCAGCCGCGGTGAATTGAACATTGCGTGCCCGAGGGTGCAACTCCGGACAGCCGTGGACGTACGAGAGCACGCTGCACGCACGACCTGCTCCTACCACTGGAGGATGATCTGCTTTTGCAGACTGCAGTGGCAGGAAGGAAAGCAAAGTCGACGGCTAGCTGCACTGTGTTGTCGATGATGGGCACTGTAGAGGAGCATGCCGTGCAGTGCTGCCGAGCATTTGGAGGCAGACAAAGTAAGCCATGGCGGTTGGCGCAGGTGCCAAGAGCAGCGTGGGATCGATCTGTGGCCGGCGAGTGCCGGTAGGGGGCCGGCCGGGGCGTAGCCTCGTTGTCAGGTGACTTCCTCAAGTAAGCCCGACATTGTTTGCCTGCATGAGACCAAACAAGCGTCGGTCTTGACGGCTACAATCCTGTCCACGCTGGGGTCTGATTTCGATCAGAGCGTGTCGCTTCTGGCTTCCGGCGACTCGGGTACCAGAGGAGGAATCTTGATTGCGTGGCGCGGCAGCGTCTGCAGGGCGACGGCTACCAGAGTCGACTCCTACTCGGCCTCGGTGCGGTTCGCTCTGGACGATGGTCAGGAGTGGTGGTTTACCGGGGTTTACGGCCCTCAGCTGGATGCGGACAAACTCTTATTTCTGCAAGAGCTGCGAAACGTCCGCGCGGCTTGCCAGGGGCCGTGGCTGGTGGGTGGGGACTTCAACCTCATCTATCGCTCGGCCGACAAGAATAACCCCAACATTGACCGGGCCATGATGGGGAGGTTCAGACGGGTGATTGATGATACGGAGCTCCAGAAAATCGAGCTACTCGGGCGGCGATTCACCTGGTCCAATGAGCGGGAGTCGCCGATGCTGGTTCGTTTGGACCGCGTCCTCTGCTCCGCTGATTGGGACCAGCTCTTCCTAGACTCCCTCCTACAGAGCTCGGCTGCTGGCATCTCTGACCACTGCCCGCTGCTCCTGGGTCTTCGCAGTAATGCGCGAGGCCGCGACCGCTTCCACTTTAAGCCTTTCTGGCCGTCCCTGTCGGGCTTCCAGGAGACGGTGACAACCTCTTGGTCAGCGCCTGTGGCATCGGCTTGCCCGGCGGTGAGGCTAGCAGACAAACTCAAGAGGCTAACCAAGGCCCTCCAGGCGTGGAGTCAAAAATCTGTGGGCAATATGCAGTCCCAGTTGCACTTGGCGCGGGAGCTGCTGCACCAAATGGAGATAGCGCAAGATAGGCGCCGGCTCTCCCCTGCTGAGGGATGGCTATGACATCAGGTGAAGCAGCATTGCCTGGCCTTGGCGTCACTACAGCGCACCATCGCTAGAGTGCGAAGCTCGATTGGATGTCTGCACAAGGGGGATGCTAACACGGCATTCTTCCACTCCCAAGCCCGCTACAGGAAGCGGAAAAATTTCATCGCCAAGCTGCAGGTCGATGATAGAACGCTGACGGCGCACGAGGAAATGGAGGAGACGATCTAGGACTTCTACAATGGGCTGCTTGGCTCGCGGCCCACGAGGGAGCGGACCATCGACTTAGAGGCCATTGGTCTGCCTTCCCATGATCTCTCCGTGCTCGACCTGCCGTTCACGGAGGAGGTGTGGGCGACCATCAAGTCGCTGCCTTCAGATAAGGCGCCGGGCCCGGATGGGTACACCGGACGGTTCTACAAGGAGTGCTGGCCGATCATCAAGGAGGACATAATGCTGGCTCTCCGGATGATCCAGGATGGTGATGGTAGGAGGCTGCATCTTCTCAACTCGGCCTTCCTAATCCTCATCCCCAAGAAGCCGGACACGCTGCAGATTAAGGACTTCAGACCTATAAGCTTGGTGCATAGCTTTGCCAAGCTGGTCACGAAGATTCTCGCCAACCGGTTGGCCCCTCATCTGCAGGAGCTGGTCTCGACAAACCAGAGCGCTTTTGTGCGCGGGAGGTGCATACACGACAACTTCCTGCTCGTCCAGCAGATGGCTAGGCTCCTCCACAGCCGCAAGGAGCCTCGCCTGCTCCTCAAGCTCGACGGTCTCCTGGCCTTTCCTCCTTGAGACTTTGTATCGCCTGGGGTTTGGCCGTCGCTGGTGCAACATCATCTGTTGCTTGCTGCGCACGGCATCCTCTAGGGTCTTGCTCAACGGGGAGACGGGGGAATGGATTGAACATCGTCGTGGGCTGCATCAAGGCGACCCTCTCTCCCCGATGTTGTTCATCCTAGTTATAGACGTGCTGAGTTCGGTGATCAAAAAAGCAGAAGCGGAGGCGTTGCTCCAGCCGTTGACTAAATGGGTCGGTGAAGCACCGCGTCTCCTTGTATGCTGACGACGTGGTGCTCTTCATTCACCCATCTCCGGGTGACTTGGACACGACCAAGGCGGTGTTGCAGCTATTTGGTGAAGCCAGCGGCCTACAAACCAACATGCAGAAGAGCTTGGTTGTCCCCATTCAGTGTAGGGATGACGACTTGCAAGTGGTCGCCGGCTCCTTACCTTGCGAGGTTTCTAGCTTCCCGTGTAGATACCTCGGGCTACCCCTTTCCATCCGAAAGCTCACTAAGACCGACCTCCAGCCTATCATCGACAAGATCGCCGACCGGCTCCTGGGGTGGAAGGCAGCCCTTTTGACCACTGTGGTGCTCATCTACTTGTTGATCGCGCTAGAGGTGCCTAAGTGGTTAATCCGGGCGATCTACAAATGGCAACACGCCTTCCTATGGAAGGGGAGGGCACATATCAATGGGGGACATTGCCATATAGCTTGGGAGAGAGCCAGCCGTCCGGTGGAGCTTGGTGGATTGGGGATCCACAACCTTGAGGTCCTGGGTTGGGCTCTTCGTATGCGCTGGTTGTGGTTGCAGAAGACGAAGCCAGATCGCCCCTGGGCTGCCTTCAAGATTAAAGGTCCACCCTAAGGCGGTGGCCATGTTTGCCATCTCGGTGATGTCCCTGGTTGGAGATGGGCGGACAACCAAGTTTTGGACAGACAGATGGCTGCATGGGAAGTCCATCCATGACCTCGCGCCAGCCCTCGTCCCCTTCGTGCGCAAGCATGCCTTGTCGGGGAGGACGATTCAGGAAGCCTTGCAGGATAGGCGGTGGATACAAGATATCGGAGGGGGTCTGTCTGTTCCAACTTTGGTGGACTACCTTAAACTCTGGGATGCCCTAGAGGAGGTTCACCTGCGCGACGACCAGCCAGATCAGCACATTTGGACGCCCGAGGCTTCAGGTTCCTACTCTGCACGTTCAGCCTATGGGAGATTATTCGTGGAATCAACTACGTTCCAGGCCTGCAAGCGGATTTGGAAGTCCTGGGCACCCTTGAAGTGCAAGATGTTCCTTTGGCTTGCTGCCCACAACAGGTGCTGGACGGCGGATCGGTTGGCGCGATGAGGCCTGGACCACCCGGACAAATGCCCTCTCTGTGACCAAGAGGAGGAGACTATACATCACCTCCTCGTCTCTTGCGTCTTCTCACGTTTGGTCTAGGTGAAGTTGCTTGGCAAAGCGGGCCTTCAGCATCTTTACCCTTTACAGGAAAAGGAGGACTTCCAGGGTTGGTGGCGGCGGGCTTCAAGTAGAGCAAGGAAGGAGACGCGGAAGGAGCTTAACTCCCTAGTGATTCTCACGGCTTGGACCATCTGGAAGGCCCGGAACCGCTGTGTATTCGACAACGTCCAACCTCGGACTCACGCGGTGCTGCAGGAAGTCGCCGAGAAGTCGAGCCTATGGGTCTTGGCGGGGGCAAGCGGGTTGGGGTCCTTGTTGCGTTGAGTTAGCCTAGCTTGGTAGTTTCTTCCTTATTCCCAGGCGCGCGTGTAAAAGAATTGTACTAACCCAAGCCGTGAAATTGGCATGTATCCGAACTCTTTTCAATCTATTAATACAATGACGCGCAGCTCTCCTGCGTGTTCGAGAAAAAAGTGTTTTCAGAGGTCGGTTTGATTTGAACCGTGGTCTGGTTCACGCATGCAGGTGTCATCCAGTTAGGTTGGATTCCTTTCCTGGTTGGTTGTTGGATGGAATGCACCGCTAGTAAGGTGTTTGTGGACAAGCTTTAATTACATTTACATCAGTAAAGTAAGCTCTTGCGGTGTACTCTAACAAAAACAATCAAATTGTGCATCCTAAGGTAAGTAAGGAGCAAAATTGAAGAGCTCTAAAGGTAGCAGACATAACCATGCATGCTAACTGCCATGACGGATTATTGGCAAATTTACAACAAATTAAAGCAATCGACGTTACTGTACTATTTTTTTTCTCAAGTGTGCATGGCGTTAGAACAATTGTTCAACCTCTAGGTTTCCTTAACAGTTTTTCTTCTCCTTTCATGCAGAGAAGCTGTGTGCTAAATAATTTAACCAACACATTATATTTTAAAGGGGAAAGTCCGGTTTACACCCTCGAACTATCGTAAAAGTTCGATTTTCAACCTTAAACTAGAAAATCGGATAAGAAAGGCCATCCAACTGTCGAAACCGGGCAAATTTGGCCATGTAGGGTGGTTTTGAAGGTGGTTTTATATTTTCTAAAAAATTAAAAAATCTAATTACATCTAAAAAATTAAACTAATTCATTTTAAATCAGAAAAATATGAAACTAGTACCAATTTTTTTTTTAAATGTAACCTACCTATTATTGCTCTATTTAATTCTTATTTATTCCAAAATAATAGGCATAGCAACAAGCAATCAAATACTATGAAGATAAAAAATTGGATCCGAATAACTGACAAGGATAGTGCCAAGAGATAGGTTACATTTTTAGAAAAAAATTGATATTCATTTTGTATTTTTTTGATTTAAAATAAATTAGTTATGATTTTTTTAGTTTAAATTTGAATATTTTTTATTTTCACAAAATAGAAAACCACCTTCGAAACCAGACTAAGGGCTAAATTTGTCCAGTTTGGATAGTTGGATAATCTTTCTTATCCGATTTTGTAGTTTAAGATTGAAAATTGAACTTTTGCGATAGTTCAATGGTGTAAACCGGACTTTTTCCTATTTCAAAAGGTATATGGATCCGAACCGGAAAAGGGAATAACATATACTATGATGCCAAAATAATGAAAATCGTTGGTTCTTGTGCTGTGTGTTTACAATTGCTAACCATAATTGTATGGAAGACTAACGAGAAATTTGTTACGCTTGTCAGCAGTCATATCATCTTTTTTATTTACCTTGAAACCTCGCTCACCAAAATTCCTTTTCAAATGAATCTTTCGGGTTGATGGAAGTGCTGAAAAAAAACTGATAGTAGGTCCTTATCAGGATTCCCTTTAAAGCAATTATGGCATTACGCTAATCGACTAGACAATCACTACTGCTTTATGGCTTAGTTTTGTATGAAAGACAATTTGATAACAACATATATATAACAAGAAACTAAATTAAGGAATTGCAATAACTAGATCCATCTATGTGCAGCAGCATCTATTGTGCTCGTTCTTCCTATGTGTCAACAATCAACAATAGAAGAGAAAGAAAGAGACACCTCTTCTTTGGTGGTGTCATGCCATAATGCCCCCTCTTACATCTTAGGAGGAATTGTCTTTTCCTTTTCAAGGGAAGATGTCAAGAATTCAAACTACTCGATATAAACATGTGGTTTCCAAAATCTGAGTGCGTGTTTATATGTCGATTGCGACTTGCGCCCATACTTTGCTTCTGGACAAAGGGAAAAACTCATTACAATTGCCACTTGTTCGTCCAACCCCCCACAAGAAAATGTTTCTTATGCTTTCACCTTGTTGCACCTAGATGAAATCAGAAACATTTTTGCATCAGCAACTAACTTACAGGATAAAAATATCATGTCATCACCGGGTTATAGAAGTGATGGTGATGAAGTCCACCATCACCTTTGTCTAGATTATTACCCATATGCCTTTTCCAATCACTTGGTCGTCGGGGACATACACGTTGCATAATAATGTACGTATTTGATTCACTTGCTGCCAGTTGGTTGCCATATGACATCAAGCAACAAACCAAGACAGATCCACTGGATGCAATCCCTACCCAACAACAACAACAACAACAACAACAACATGGGCGTGGATCATTCAGCCAGCTAGAAAAGGAACCCGATCGCCGACTCGAAACCCGATCGGAAAAGGAAAAATCATGACTAATTGAACATAAGGATGCTGCCCACTGATAAAGAGAATATGGGTACGTTTGAGATTCCAGCAAGAAACTTGCAAGTTTATCAATTATATCCAAGTAAATTCCCATGTTTCCCTTGACCAAAAGGGCTCTGCTTCTCTTCCTTTTTCCTCCTCCAACCACTAGATAAGATCCGGTACGGCCATTGAAGACAGCGGCAGCAGATCCGTTGTCCCGTAGGAAGAACAGGTCACCAGGCTGGCACTGGCACCGGTAAACACAAGCTGTGTTCTAGCTCGCATCCATTCCAAGCAATCAATATGGAGAATGCAAACACAGGTCAAGTAACAGTAACACTACTCTAGCTAGTGCTAGTACTTGCTGTAGAATGTAGACTTGCAGGAGCTGCAGCATTGGACCTTTATGGAGAGTACACCGCAGTAACGCCATGAGAGGCAGCTTAGGTCCCTGTCGCCCTTTGCCTGCCGCCGCCAAGAGGGGCATGGCCACCGGCCACCCCAAGTGGACCGATCATTTCGGACGTACTAGCAAGCTGCTGCTCAGGAATGGGATGCATGAACCTGAACATCTCTGCCTAGCGTTCCGGCCCTAGGCTGAAGAATTTTATGTGCACCTTCTTCCAATGCAAATTCCAACTGCCATTGCACTCCCTGTACAGCGTAGAGCTGGACGCAATGCAAGTTGGTTCTTGGGACATACTGGTCCTGCGGTACGAACTATTGGAGTCGTAAATGGCCTTCTCCCAGAGTCGTCAGAGAGGCAGCAGATGAGATGCTGAACACGGCGACTTTACTCAGCTCTGAAGATAATTCGGTCAGCCGGCGCAGCAGCTCGATTCCATCCCCATGTCCGTCTCTCTCGTTCGCTTTTTCTCCGGGCGACCGGGCCAGAGCCAGCTTGCTCGCTGTGTGGCCCTGTACCTGCAGCTCTGCTACAGTGCTACGGAACGGGGGCGAAGAAAAACCCGGCCGCGCCCGCCATGACGAGGCGACGGTTAGTTACCGGGGTTGCTTCAGCGCTTCGAGGCCACCCAACCCAACCCAACTCCGCAGGCTGACCGCGGTGGATGCGCGCGGCGGCGTTCGTCAACGGCGTGACGTGGCGCCCGCCCCGGCCGGTGGTTGATGATGTCCCCGACGGCGAAGCCAATTACGGGAGACGACGTGGAGTGGTTAGCGGCGGCATCGTCCGTGCTTTGCTTTACCGCGATTATTATTAGCACCGGGATCACGAGCCTAATCGATCCATCCCCGCGATCCCTTTCTGGATTGAAGGGTGCGCGGAAGACGGTCGATCGATCGATCGATCGAACACGCTTGCTTGCGTCGCTGCAGGCCACTCATTGCGCCCTCGGCCCGAGTAATTGCCCGAGATGACAAAAACGCATCGGTTTCACATTTCCGGTTCCGCCCCTCGTTCTCACATTGATCCTTGTGTGGAGGGATTAATTAACCGAACATGGAGGGACGGTAGCGGTATGGGGAGACTTCAGTACGCGCCGTATGCTGCAGAGTACTCGCCGTACGTACGGGTTAAAAAGAAGTGCTACTGGAAACACCGTCGATGCTCTGTACGTCGAGGTCGCCGTCACACGACGATGCCCGGATCCGGTCGAAAATATCAGAGGTTTGGAAAAGCATCTGCTCCCACCTCGTCGCCGGCGGCGCCGTACCGCCGGCGTCACGGGATCGAAGTCGACGTCGTCGGCCGCGCGCCGGTCGGGCGCGCTTGCGCGCTTTTATGGCGTACGTCGCCTCCATGACGAGCGAGGCCGCAACTGGTCTCCAGCTTTCCGTTGTTTCTATCTCCAGCTCGTTCAGTGGACAGAGCTGCTACCAAGTTGTTTTGGTCTCCGGGAGAGGACAGAACTGCATCCGAGACGACCGTTCGTTTCGTCCTGAAAGTGGCATGATAAAGTTGGGGAAAAAAATCGTACTATATCGGTGTTCGCACTGAACAATGTCCATGTCGACGACGAACTGCTCCAAACTCTGCATAGTTTTGTATAGCTGAATTGGATTGGTGTGGAACCCATCGTGTTGTATTGTAGTGAATGGTTTGGGAAGCCACGCCGTCTGCTTGGCAGATTGCACGGGTGGCGCGATGCTCATGCGATGCGACGCACTCGGACGTGCTACTGCTGGTTGCTACTCACTCCTCTGCAGAGAGCAAAGATTTCTTTTCCTTTTCCTTTTTTTTATAATGAGTGCAAAGGATTTTTTAACGATGATCTTGGCCATTCAGAAGGGCCCCGTTTCACGGGATCCAATGGCCGTCCGACAACATGGCCGGCGGGGGTTAAAAATACGTGAGTTTCACCAAACGTGTGCGCCCCGAAGAATCTGCTGCCGTAAGCCGTGCTCCTGCCACTGGATCAAGGGACAACGGTCTAGAGCTTTGGATTAAGGACAATGTAAAATTTAGGAGGTCCTACTTGTTTGACACTTGTGCTGAGTACTGGGACGCTCCGTTTTCTTTGGGGAACAAGAGATGTGGTAAGAATTCAATAGTTTTTTTTATGACAAGGATAATGATTAGGATCAATCTTTATATTAATCTAGACGTTGGTCATATATCTCCTAGCCTTAGGACACCCTCGTGCAGGAAATCAAAAATCGGAACCGGTTTCTCTGCAGTACTGCAGAGGAATTTGGTGCCACTGACACGTCAGTGGACGAGTCCCCTGCATTAGTCAGAGGAGGCTCATCCCAAAAATCACCGCCCACAGCAATAGCAAATTCACACCGTGAGTCCTACGGACAAGTCTACTCTATCACTGACAGTGGTTCCATGAGCCATTAGGCCCGCCTGTTAGGCACCAGAGTTCCCTGCAAGAACTGCAGAGGAACTGGTTCCCGCCCAACAACCCCCCGAAACCCGTCAAAAAGTAAAACCGCCGTGGTCAGTCATTAATCGTGCACAGCAGTAGGCCAGTCGGCCGTCAGCCGTGGTAACTCTCAAGCCCCAGGTCCGAAGTCTCCTCGGCACGACTACGACTCCTCATGACTCAGGAGCAGCTAGCACGGCACAGCAGTAACGTAAGCCTCCAGCCAGTGGCACCATCCGGGCATCCACCACCAGTTCACCGCGTCCTGTCCTGTCAGGCTCCGTTTGTTTTCACCTCGCCGCGCACGCGAGCCCTCCCCGCCCGCCCACGTCGCTCGCTCCATCCCCGGCCGGCCGGTTCCCGTCAACCTCCCAGCTCCGGAGCCGGGAGCTCCCCCTCCCCCACGGTCTCGCGCTCGCTCGCCCCACAGCCACAAGCGCAAAGGCAGCGCTCCCGGCCGGACCCCAGCGCCCACCACCTGCCGTCCCCGTCCGTCCACCCGGCTCTCGCTCGATCGTGGCCTCGGCCGCTCCCCCTCGCCACCCCTCTATAAATACCCGCCCGCCCGCTGCGGAGCTGAGAGCAGGACGCAAGCAGCAGCTAGTAGCCAGCGCCGCCGATCGGTCGAGTAGCCTCGCTCTCCCCGTCCTCCTCCGCAGCGTGATCGAGCGAGCTGCCTGCTGCTTCCCGGCAGACCGATCGACCGGGCTGATCAGCTAGCTTGAGTCTGCAAGCTAGGCGACCGACCGGCCATGGCCGCCCCCTCCACCGCGTCGAGGGCCAACTCGCGGGTGAACTACTCGAACGAGATCCACGACCTCTCCACCGTGCAGAGCGGCTCCGCCGTGCCCACCATGTACTACCCGGAGAAGTCCCTCGCCGACATCTTCCCGCCCCACCTCCTCAAGAAGGTAACTCGATCTCCTCACTAACTGCTCCAGAGAGTCCAGCCGCCTGCCCTACCGGCCTCCAACCGGCAGGCCGAGGAGAGCACGGCAACCGACCTGATCGATGTGCACACATGTGGCAGGTGATCTCGGAGGTGGTGGCGACGTTCCTGCTAGTGTTCGTGACCTGCGGCGCGGCGTCCATCTACGGCGAGGACCTCAAGCGCATCTCGCAGCTGGGGCAGTCGGTGGCCGGCGGGCTCATCGTCACCGTCATGATCTACGCCACCGGCCACATCTCCGGCGCGCACATGAACCCCGCCGTCACGCTCTCCTTCGCGTGCTTCCGGCATTTCCCCTGGATTCAGGTACGTGCGCGAGTACAAACTGAAAAACACATCGATCTCTATCCGTCCCTACTCTACTCTGGCGGTTCCTTTTTTCATTCTCTGCTCTCCAAATTTTATTTCGTGTTCGTCCTGCTACCGGAAGAGCTGCTCCTAGCGTGCTGGCATCATATTTCTTTTCGCGGCAGCTCATTGGTTGGGTCCGCCATTTTCAATCCATTGTTAATAGGAGTTCGGTAGGACTTACTTGTCAACATGTTGTCTTCTTCCCAAAAGAAAAATGTCAACATGTTGTCATGGCCGTGTACCAGGCTAGTAACCATGTCAAGATAGCTACAATTTAACTTTATCGAGAAAACGCGGTAGAGCTTCGTATTTTTTAAAAAATAAAAAAATGTTTTCAAAAATTTCCAACCACTTCGCAGGTGTGGAATTAGACAAAGCAAAAAAAGAAAACTGCACTGTAGGAAAAAAACTGAAAAAAATACAACTAAACCAGAGGGTAAAATATAACCTACAAAGCGACAGACTTTAATTAGATAGTTTGCATGTCGATCACATGGCGCAGGCAATTTTAAACGCTCATATATATTTTAAAAAAACTTGCAAATTGGATACCGAACAATTATGTGCCAACTGGATACATGAAGCAACCAGTAAGCAGCCAGCACCCCTGTACTCTAGTATAGTACAAGCTGACACGTACATCCAGTACACGACTGCTTAAAGAAGTCCGGTATTTTGCAAGCAGCTTATCTGTTCTAATTTCCTAGTCAGGGTTGTCAGGTCGGTATGTAGCATGCAGCTAGCAGCAGCAGCATCCAAAACAAAAACGCTGCATGCATTATTGGCGGCAACAAGCTGATTGATCGAGCATGTGAGCCGATAAAAACAACCTCAGTCAGTAGATAGAGAGAGTCCATCTCGAATGCAGAGAGAATATTTTTTCAAAAAAAAAAGGAGCAGGTGAGAGTGAGACGGATGATGATTGGGCAACTTGGCGTCGAGATAGAACTACCGATTGGCCCATGATGACTAGGCCGCTCTCTCATAATGGTACAAGCTTACAGGGAAATTAAGCTCCGATGACTAGCTTCGGCTAATGGCAACTGGCAGCTAACCACCGTGCGTGTACTGGCTGGCGGGGGGACGGGGCCGGCGTACGTTGACATTCTCGCGGCTCCTTTCTTTTGATGAGAGCCAAGCGTTGGCCGCCATGGCTCTCGGTGGCCATCAAGAAGATATGTATGGTGGCCGGATGGCGATGGCACTTGGCGAAGAGGAAGGCTACCTGTTCGATCCACGTGCTGGGCTGCTGGCTCGCCGAGAGGTGGACCGGCGGCCGGCGGCGGCGTGGACGTGGGCCGAGACGGTGCGTGCGCCGGCCGTGCGAGATAGCTAGGAAAGGGCGTGGGGGTCGGAGGAATATAATCTGAGACGAGGATCGGAACCAGACAGAGCCCCCCGGCCGAGGAACTAGCGGCTCGCGTGGCGTGCTTGCAAAGTCCGCGCCCAGCGCGCGCGTGCGCCAGCTGCGCGCGGCAGGACGGGCTCGCCGAGAGCCACAACCTTTGGGCCGTCGAATATTCGGAGGCGTCGTGTCCTGGGTGCCCCGTCACGTCGCAGGCGCTGTGCATCGATCGCTTGCCTGTGCTCATGGTTCTGCGGTGGCTTGTTGCTTGCAGGTGCCGTTCTACTGGGCGGCGCAGTTCACAGGGGCGGTGTGCGCGGCGTTCGTGCTCAAGGCGGTGCTCCACCCCATCGCCGTGATCGGCACCACCACGCCGACGGGGCCGCACTGGCACGCGCTCGTCATCGAGATCGTCGTCACCTTCAACATGATGTTCGTCACCTGCGCCGTCGCCACCGACTCCAGGGCGGTGAGTACCCTTCCCTGCTCTTGCTCGATCTTGCCTCTCCGATCCGATCCCCTGTTGTTCTTCTTCCTGCCAGCTGGTTCGTTGCTTGCCCTGACCTCGACGCCCTTTGGTTTTGGTTTGCAGGTGGGTGAGTTGGCCGGGTTAGCAGTCGGTTCCGCGGTTTGCATTACGTCCATCTTCGCAGGGTAAATATGAACGGCACGATGAATAATTTGTCACTGATCAGCACTGACCACACTAGCTAACCTTATTAGCAACAAGGACGTAGTACTCTCACGAGCAATTAAAACACGGTAGACTTTCGACAAAAGAGCTAGCAGTAGTGACACTGAAGAAATCGCCTAGGAACTAGCATGCGACTTTTCAAGCTGTACAAGCTGACACTCTGGCTGCGACAGGGCGTGACACTACACTACACTACACTACACTACACATCTGCCTTCTCACTGACTCATTTGAGCAAACGGTTTTCTGAACAACCCTCTGACTTTGGAACTGAACTCTTAGTCAAGAAACATGCATGTGAAACACTGCTAGGAATTGAGGCACACGGATTAGCTGTAGGCAGATTATTAAAATAAAATAAAATGCACAGGCTGATCTGATGAGCCACTGATGACGCACGCACGCACATATACATGCAAGTAAGCTAATAATTAATAAGGCGCGGGGCAATTACGGGTGGCATTTGCAGGCCTGTGTCCGGCGGATCGATGAACCCGGCGAGGACGCTGGCGCCGGCGGTGGCCAGCAACGTCTACACGGGCCTCTGGATCTACTTCCTCGGCCCCGTCATCGGCACGCTCTCCGGCGCCTGGGTCTACACCTACATCCGCTTCGAGGAGAACCCCGCCAAGGACGGGCCCCAGCGGCTCTCCTCCTTCAAGCTCCGCCGCATGCAGAGCCAGTCCCTCGCCGCCGACGAGTTCGACACCGTCTAAGTCTAACACGGCGGCGGCGGCCCGGGACCGGCCGGCCGGCCGGCAGGTGTGCAGCACCACTAGCTCATCACACACGTCACCACCACCGTGCGTGTGTGAGAGCCGTACGTGCCACACGTGTGTACTATGTGCTCGCTCTGTTCAAGACCTCAGGTGGTGGGAGAGAGCTAGAGCTCCTGCGTGTGTGTACCGGTACATACTCGGTGTACGTACCTACGTACGTGTTTGTATTTTTCTCCGTCGCGTATACGTACATATACGTGCGCGTGTACGTACGCGTCGTTGAGATCGAGCAGCGGGGATATCGGAGCAGTGTATGCTCTCTGTTTGTCTTCGGCTTTGTATTGCGTCAGAGTTGCAAAAGGTTAATGGATGCAGCTGATGGGCTTGTTTGCAAAAGACGCACGAGTGTTTGGAAAAAGTGTATGGATTTACTACCTTTTTGTCTGCTGATTTATTTATCTTTTCTTTTTTGGTTTGAGTTTTTTTTACTGTACTTTTTAATCGGATGGCCTTTTGCTTATACTTATGTAGTAGCTAGCCAGAGTAGGCCAGGGCAGTGCCCTGAGTCAGTTGTTGGTGAATGATGATACCATCACGCACTAAGCATGGATTAACATAGCATGCTCGTGTCAATGTTGTTGACTGCCGTGAAATGGCATTAAAAAAATGAAGAGTCCTCTGGAGGCCTTCAAGAAATTCGTGTTGACAGCAACTTTGCAAGACATTGCATACATGTGTCAACTAACAGCGAACAATGAGGCCTTATATATTGCATACACGTACACCCGTATGTGGAAAATAGTAGTAGTATATAGTATGCTCTTAGAGATGAATCATGCATGGCTCGCGACTGGAGGTTACGATACTTGTCTGCTAGCATGTGACAGACTTTATTAACGATTATATGTAGATTAAGCCTGAAGTCCACAACATTGGTAATTTGATTGCAACTATATATATGACTAATCCAAAGGGTGATGTTATTCTTCGATCAACAAATGGAATCCTAGTTGATGACTCTCCTTGTTGGCAGAATATGAAAATACCCTGGAATTTTCTGAAAGAGTAAATTTCACCGGCGGTCCTTAAACTTGTCCCGAGTTCTCATCCCAGTCCCGGTACTCTTAAAATGCACATAATAGTCCTTAAACTTGTCCCGAGTTCTCATCCTGGTCCCGATACTCTTAAAATACACATAATGGTCCTCATTGGATGAGAGCGCGGGACAAGTTTAAGGACCATTACGCGCATTTTAAAAGTATCGGGACCGGGATGAGAACTCAGAACAAATTTAAGGACAACCAATGAAATTTACTCTTTCTGAAACTTCAGCCGCTTGAGCAACATGAAAAGCATGTATACGAAACACAAAACAACGGGAGATGCTGCATTGCACAACTGAATAAAAATAATAAATTGGTTCGCAATCCACAAATCTATACTATAAAAGTTGAAACAATTGAAACCATTTCTCATCAAGATTAGGCCCACCATAATCCTCACGGAGGTCCCACTTGACAGCCCAAAGGTTTGACGAAAGCGGGTGGTGACATATTTTTTGATAGAAGGAAAATATTTCTACCAAAATTCTAATACTTTTTTCACCAAAGCCTTCTACATACCCACCCGGTGGGCCCACCGCATGGAGCACCCTCACGCGCACAATTAAAGAAGAAAAAATATTCTCGCATATTTCTTTCCTTATGCATACATAGGAAATAGTGTAGTATAAATGGAGGGGCATAAATTAAGTAGTATAAATTCTTTCCATACCAAGAGGCTAATTACAACATCAAGACACGCACAATTAATGGTTTGATCCCCGCATATTTCTTTCCTTATACACGAACTCGACTTATGAATATTTCTTTCCTTATTTATGAATCACTCATACAGACAAATAGAAAATATAGTAGTATAAATGGAGGGCATAAATTAAGGAGTATAAATTCTTTCCATACTAAATTAAGATATCCCTATCAATCAATCAATCAATCAATCAATCAAGGGGCTAATTGCAGGTGCCCTGATTGCTGGATGAAGCTTTTCCAAAAGCATGATGTCTCTCTGTCTTCCATCACCATATCTATAAAGCCATACACCTGTAGGGTTAATCACACCCATTGTTGCTACCATTCACCCCATTGCTGCTACCGTCTGATTTCTTCTTTCAAGACAGGACCTCTCCACCGATCGGAAAAGGGGCTAAAGCTACGCCAAGCATTTGCTGCCACAAGAGCAACAAAATGTCGCATCCAACACCAAGGTTTGCCTCCTGCCTATGTTGCAATGTTTATTGTGAATAGCAGTTTTTTCTTGTTGGTTAGGCAGAAGATGGTGTTCATTAGGGCGTTGAAATCATGTTTTAGGCCATCGGCGTCCCACATCATCTACATTTTCCTGGTCGTCGCAAGTGGCGTTCCCCGTTCTCCCTTCCCTCCTAACGTCGCACATTGCATGGTCGTCGGCACCAGCGCCCGTTCGTCCACCTTCTAATTTGTCTTGCAACCGTGAGCAAATGACAGGACTCCTCCACCGGAAGCTGATCCACCAGCACAAGGATAGCATGACCCTCTTCCATCGAGCACCTGCAGGTTTGGCTCCCTTCCATCTCAGTTCTTCGCTGGTTCGTCAAAGAATCGCGAATTCCTGATCCTTTTGCCCCTATGTATTGCAAAAATTTATGGATTTGATTCTTCCTCTAATAAAATATTAGCCGAGCATGACCTTTCCCGTCGAGCATCTCAGTTCTTGACTGGTTCCTCAAAAAATCACAAGAATTGGCTAATTTTTCTTAATAGGTTCTTGGGATTGAAATCATAAGTTCTCGATGTTTTTTTCCCTGAAAATGCAGGAATTTGTGGATTAGAAAATTTGGTGTACACTTTTTCCTTAAATAGGACATATTATATGATGTCTAGTTTACTTTTTAAATAGGAAAATGCAGGAATTTGATTTTAGGACTTATTCTTGTTTTAGCACAAGGCGAGCGAGACTAGCTTTTAAGCGCGGGTTTCCATTGTTCTTTCGAAATTCTAAAATTTACACACTCGAGACACCATTTGTAATACCTTTACCATGTCTGATGATGATGGTGCGAGTTTGGGCCCGTCGAGCTCCCTGTGTTGAGCCAGTTTGTGGGTCCGCTATGGGTCGAGCTCGGTTGGCCCTTACCCCTCAAAGGTAATTTTTTTAAAAAAAGTTCAATCTTTTGCAGCAAATCTTCTTGCAACTATCATGCTAATGTAGAGAATATTTCATCCCTCCCTTGTTACTCTTTTTTAGGCATATAGTACCCTAATAATATATATGCATTTTGAGTGAATGCGTTCAATGAATATCTCATGTATTTCATCAGTTATTTCCATATTTGATTCTAATTCCATGTAATTTTCCAATGAATATAAGAATTCATCCACTAATTTCATATGATCATGTTGATGTTCAACCGATTTTATAATATAAGTGTTGATGCCAGATTTTGACACGTTTTGAATCGGCGTCAGGGAAGGAGGAGATTGGCCGATGCAGCAGACTTAAAGGCTATAATTGGGAATCGGCCGATTGGCGCTACAGGTAGGAATCGGCCGATTGGCTATGCAGTGTTTCGGGTGATTGGCGAATGGTGTTGGTGGGGGTCGGCCGATTGAAAGGCTGGAGCGTTTGGGCCAATATGGGCTTGCGCCAACAGATAAATTATTTATAGAAGGGGGGATGAAGCCAATGGAATCCCAAGAGGGGATGTTGAGTCAAGATGACAGAGGATCCCAGTCAAAGATGACATGACGTTGGTCAAAGAGCGACGCCGACTCGGTCGAGGAGCAATGGAAGGAGTTCGGATTGGACTAGGAGATGGCAGCAGAAGATCCTGCGAGAGTCCGTTTCCTTTAGGAGAGTCTTATAGATATAGTAGTTTTTATATTTAATTCAAGTTTGTAACGGATCGTGACAGATCAGGAGTCTTAGTCCTAGGGTATAAATAGAAGCAGTCAGGGTTTTGTAAAGGATACACATCAATCAATAAAAACAATCTACTTTTTCATCGTACTTTACTTTCAAGTCGGCGATTTCGCCAATACATCTTCTTCTTTCACGAGTTCGTACGGGTTGGCAGGACTGCATCGACACGATTTCCGGCCGATTGGTAAGTTCCGTTTATCGAATAATATCTAAGCTTTAACTTCGGGCGCATCGTTGTTGTTTCATTTAGATTTATTCACCAGTTATCGATATTTACTAGAATTATAGGTTTTATCTATTTCTGTAGTTTTATCACCAGTTATCCAGCTTGTGATCGAACTGTCGGCTTTATCATTATTTTTTCTTATTTATCATCATATAGCCGATTAGATCTATTTCAAGTGTTGCATCTGTGGCGATTGTTTAATTTGATCCAGTAGATTCTTTGCAATCACTACGTGATTATCGGCTGATCTATAGCCGGTCATCTTCATAGCAAATCGGCCGATTCGCTGATACGCTTTTCGGGATAGATCGGAACTTTAGCCGATCGAGGCCCCCGGAATTTAATACGTTTCTTTCCTTGTCAATCAACAGGTCAAATTGACTGGCACGCCGTGCGAACCGCACCAGGGCGATCACCCGAACAGGAGTTAAGCAGATTCTCCCCGGTCGTGTGTCCGACGCTGAAGGTCATCGGTCGATTTTTAGCGCCAACAATAAGGAAATAAGAAATTCGATTAGCTTGTATTAGATTAGATTGGGTTGCTATGATATACTAATAAATAAATTAAATTTTTAGTACTCTTGATGCAATCCAATATTTTTAAATAATTATTCTTTAAATACGTGCCTGTGGCACGTACATCTTTATTAGTAAATAATAAAAGGAGCATGTAAAACAAACTTTGTAAGGCTCGTCCCCTCCCTCTTGGCTCCTCCATCATGCCATGCTCCTCCCAGGCCATCACCGGCGGTGAGCGCTCCCCTCTAGCTGGTATATCGATCGCCTACTAACTTTTACAATTGCTCATGGCATGGGCGCCCCACGACGCCACATCGATTGGGATCGTTAGTCAAGCCGCCACCCCGGCCGGTTCCATATAGGATTGTGAATTGGTGTCCTAAGAATCTCCACCGATCGAGAATAATATTCACTTCAATTACTTGAAAAACTAGGGTCCTTAACAGCACAAAATCACTACCCCTACGACTCGGTCTCGTGCTCGGGAGACCTCCTGAACCATGAGGCGCCCGATCGAGTGCTAGGAAAGGTGTAAAACAACGGCCGGATAGGCATCAGGCGGGTGAATCAGGTCAGAGTGAGGTCACACGTCACAGCTCTGTTCCCGATCGAGTTTGACCAGCGCGCACAGCATCAGCGTGCCAACATAGGACCACCTGAAGATGCTCCGCTCTAGAGCAAGTATTATGGTGGGCTAAAAGCAGCCTGAATGCTGAGGTGGTATTATGGTGGGCTAAAAGCAGCCTGAATGCGGAGGTGAAGAGGAGATAATAGAAGAGAGAGAAGAAATGAGTTGTATACAGCCTGCTTTAATAGAACCAAGAAAATATGTGAGAAAAATAAATGTGCCATATATTAATAGTAAAGATTTAACTTTGGTAGGAGTAAGCTGAGAGATGGATTCTATAGCCAGCAGCTTGCTGTTAGCCCCCTGCACTGCCCTGCACAGCGCAGGAGCAGGAAGTCTTCCCTCTACCGATGTCGCCCCGGCGGACTCGACCCGACCCACGGTACTGCATGCTCACGGGGATCGAAGGTCATGCCTGTCCATCAAAGGCTACCGAACCAACCCCAGACCAGGCGTACTGACCTGACCTCAGATTTTAGGATGGCAACGGGGCGGGGCGGGGCCGGGGAACACCCCCGTGTTGGATTGATCTCTACCCCTAAGGCCCAAAGGCCTTAGTCCTTGATCCGCGCCCTGATCGGGGGCGCCCAACCCAACACCTGTTGGTGGGCCCCCGTCGCCAGCCCCACAATAAATAGAAGGTGAGGGCCGGGGGGCACGCACGTCGAGATTCACCGTGCCCCGACTCCCCACCTACACGCTAACCCTAGACCGATTGAGAGGGGTGGTGCTGTGGCGGTGGGAAGCTCCACCAGCGCTGCACTGCACCAGCCATCGCCGCCCAGCGTGGATCTGCCCCGACCCGACACTGCACGACGCTGCCTAGAGCAGACTCCACCGACGAACGTGATGGCGTCGTCATCCGAGCAAGGTACACTAGCCTATCTTTCCCTCTCGACTTGATCTGGCACACGCGCACGCGCACGCACACCAGTGGTTCATCCTAGAACTAGATTGACACAGAAAACCCGAGTCGATCTCGCATCTAGTGATCCCGGATTATGACCTAAAAATGGTATCAGAGCCACCTAGATTAGTGGTTTCGACTCGGAAGAAGAAGAAAAGGGTAAAGGAATCGAGCAAATAGAGAAATCAGAAAGCAAATCGAGGAAGAAATCAAACAGAGCTCGGAACCCTAACCCTAACTCTAGATCTACCCGCCCCGACTTACCTGGCCCTTCTTCCTCCTCTGGTCCTTCTTGTTTTCTTCTCTTCTCCTTCTCTTTCCTCCGCCGTTTCCCCTTTTCCCGTACCCCAGAGATCCCCTCGACGGAGCCGCGCGCGAGACGCACGCGACTCCGGCGAGGCGGCCCATAGGGCACAGATCCACTTCGTGTGGACGCACATCGAGCCGAGAAAACAAAAAGAAAGGGTACTGGAGAGCAGATCCGGCCATGGCACGGCCGCCGGCGTCGAGGATGAACGCGGCGGCACAGCCTCTGGCCGGAACAGAGAAGAGAGAAGGAGATGGAGAGGAGGTAAGCTAGATCTGGCTCGCCGGCAGGTGGCCGGCGGCCATGCCGTGCGCCGCGCCGGAGCTCAAGCCGACGACGGTGGCGACGGTCAGAGGCGAGGAGAGAGTGAGGCGAGAGAGCGGGCGAGAGAGTGAAAATGATTTAGGGTTTCGAGTGCGTCGCCCGGCCGCAAGGTTTTTATACCTCCCGAAACGCGCGCTCAGCCGTCCGATCTGGATGGACGGCTGAGATCGGCGCGGGCGGGGGGGGGGGGGGGGGGGGGGGGGAGGGGGGGGGCGCGCGCGCGGCATGGGCCGAAATCACGGCCCAGGCCCAGGTTGCGGCCTGTTAAGCCGCGGCCGCACAGTAGCGGGCCGGTTTCTCGAGTGGGCCGGGCCGCGGAGTCGGTTTTGGGCTGCACAGTAATGGGCTGCACAGTGTTGGGCTGCACAGTGCTAGATTTTCGGCCCGTTTCGCAGATGAACAGTAAAGTTTGATCTTTTTTATTCTATTTTTGAGGCAAATTTGAATGTTTTTGCACAGAATTTGATCTCTTTTCATTTTGAACCAAAAGGATAAATGTTTAGAGAATAGAAATACAGATTTTCACAGATCTTGCTTCAAAATAGAATTATTTTATTCATGTTTCCGCTGCACAGATAATTATTTCGACTTGAATTTAAATTTGAACCAAAGGGATAATTTAAATTTCGAGTCACAGATTATTTCTGATTAAATTGTAATATTGTTATTTTCTGACCAAAGTTGATGATAACAATATTATGATTTCACAGATTAATTTTTAGATTAAATTGTAATGTTGTTATTTTCTGACCAAAGTTGATAATAACAATATTATGATTTTCATGCATTCATCATTATTGTTAAAATGTTCTCACTTGAGCTAACCCTATTTCAGCTGGTTTTCCTATGATGGTTTCCATCAAGGATATTCCAATTTTGAGAGGCGACAACTACAATGAATGGTATAAGAAGTTGGATCTCTTCTTTACCATGGCTGAGCTAGATTGGATCCTTTCTGCACCGGTTCCAGTAGAGCCTGAGAGGCCGGTCAGAGGGATGATGTTACAGATGCTTCTTGGAAGCAAACAGAGCTCGCCTACAAGGCGAGGAAACAGAGGTATGACGCTGATCATGCCAAATGGCACCCTGCCAACAAGAAATATTTGGCAGTGGTGAAGAACACTATAGAGCCTGCCATTCTGGGGGCAATCACAGATTTTCCCACTGTCGTTGAGTACCTTGACAAGATAAGGAGTTAGTACACTGGCTCCTCAAAAACTTATGCTACCCAGTTGATCAAACAACTGGTTACAGAGAGGTACTTGGGAGGTGCGATAAGAGAGCACATTCATCGCTTGGTGAACATCAACAACAAGCTTAAACCAATGGATATGGAGTTCAAACTAGAACACATAGTTCATTTGGTCTTTACTTCGTTGCCAAAAGAGTTTGACAACTTTGTTGTCAATTACAACATGAACCCCGAGAAATGGGATATAGAAAAGACCATAGCGATGTGTGTTCAAGAAGAAGAGAGAATAAAGACAGCACATGGTGGATCCATAAACTATGTGAATAAGAAAAGAAATAATAAAGACATTCCCTCCTCATCAAAGGTAAAGGGACCCCAGTTGGCTCAGCAGCACAGGCCCAAGTTTGGGCAAGCTATAGTAGAGAAGGATCAGTGTCTTCACTGCAAACAGAAGGGACACTACAAGACAAATTATCCCGACTACCTAAAGATGATCATGGAGAAACGAGGTGAGAACATTATCTCATTTGTAAATGAATCCTTGTATAAAGATTATTCGAAATCTACTTGGTGGATTGACTCAGGAGCAACAATTCATGTTGCAAACTCTTTACAGGGATTCCGTTCAACGAGAACTACGGGAAGAGGCGAAAGCAAAATTAAAGTCGCAAATGGAGTCGAGGCAGATGTTGAGGCGGTGGGAGACCTCCTCTTAGAGCTCGACACAGGCTTTAATTTATTACTTAAAGATGTATTTTATATTCCCGTAATACAGAGAAACTTGATAAGTGTGTCTCGTCTAGATGATGATGGATTTGAATATCGTTTTGGAAACGACATGTGTGTAATAGAATTTAATGATGCAGTTGCTACTATTGCTTTTAGAAGAAATGATCTTTATTTGTTATTGCTACGTGAAAGTGTGAATTCCGTATGTGATGTGAATGCGACTGTGTCTGCAACCACAGATAATAACAGAAAATGAAAGAGAACTCAAGACACGTCGTTGAAATTATGGCACTGTCGTTTAGGCCATATTTCGAGGGGGAGAATAGAGAGGCTGGTTAAGAATGACATTCTACCTCCTCTTGAGTTCTCAAACTCAGACAAATGCATTGATTGCATTAACGGAAAATATGTAAAGATAACAAAGAAAAATGCTGAGCATAGCGCAGGTATTTTAGAATTAATTCACACAGATATCTGCGATCCGTTCTCAGTTAAAAGCATAGATGGTTATGACTCTTTCATAACGTTCACAGATGATTATTCCTGTTATGGATATATTTATCCAATAAAAGAGAAATCAGAGGCGTTAGATAAATTTAAAGAATTCAAGGCTGAAGTTGAAAATCAGCACAATTTAAAGATAAAAGTTGTCCGTTCTGACCGTGGAGGGGAATACTACGGTCGGCATACCCCATACGGACAGGTTCCAGAACCTTTTGCGAGGTTCGTATCAGAACAAGGAATAGTTGCCCAATACTCTATGCCGGGCGATCCTCAGTAGAACGGAGTAGTTGAAAAACGGAATCCTACCCTGATGGATATGGTACGAAGCATGATCGGCTATTCTACGCTACCAGTGAGTTTATGGATGGAGGCGTTAAAAACCGATGTCTATAATCTCAACAGAGTACCTAGTAAAGCGGTGCCTAAAACACCGTATAAACTGTGGACAGGAAGGATACCCTCACTGAATCACCTACGGGTGTGGGGTAGTCCTGCTGAGGCAAAGATATTTAACCCGAGCATTGGAAAATTGGATCCCAAGACAGTGAGTTGCCATTTTATTGGTTATCCAGACAGATCAAAAGGATATCGTTTCTACTATTCAGATAGATTTACAAAGTTCGTAGAAACGAGACATGCTACCTTACTAGAAGAAGAGATGATTCGGGGAAATACAGCAGTTCGAAAGATTGTTCTTGAGGAGAAGCGGGTGTGCGCACCTACTCCAATGATTCAGGAACCTTTTTCTCACTGCCTACTGAGACTGCGCCGGCGGTACGAGTTACTGCGATGCCAGTTCCCGAGTTGATCCCTTCTGTGGTGACACAGAATAAAAATGTGGAACCTGTCCTTCAGGATCCTATAGATAATAATATTGCCACAG
Organism: Panicum miliaceum; assembly: GCA_032594955.1. NCBI lineage: Eukaryota > Viridiplantae > Streptophyta > Magnoliopsida > Poales > Poaceae > Panicum > Panicum miliaceum. The sequence continues at coordinate 7,207,403 of CM064062.1, forward strand.
ATCAGGGGGAGCCATCACGGGCTCTAGCAGAGAATATTCGAATGGAAGAGGCTCCTAGGAGATCTCAAAGAGAAAGAAGATCAGCTATTCCCGCTGATTATGAAGTGTATAACACAAAAGAGTTTCGAATGGAAGATGATCCCATCTCATTCGAAGAAGCCATCAGAAGCAGACATTCGTCTAAATGAAATCGATGAGTACCAACCGAGTTTGGGACCTAGAAGAAATTCCTAAAGGAGCCAAAATAGTAGGGTGTAAATGGGTCTACAAGATAAAATGTGACTCCAAAGGGAATATAGAAAGATACAAGGCTCGTCTTGTGGCAAAAGGATTTACACAGAAGGAAGAAATAGATTATAATGAGATCTTTTCTCCAGTCTCATGTAAAGACTCTTTTAGAATAATTATGGCCTTGGTCCCATATTTCGATCTGGAATTGCACCAAATGGATGTAAAGACGACATTCCTAAATGGGAATCTCGAAGAAAGAGTTTACATGGCACAACCTAAAGGTTTTGTCGTGAAAGCAAAAGAAAATATGGGATGTCATTTAACGAAATCCATTTATGGGTTAAAGCAAGCTTCAAGACAGTGGTATTTGAAGTTTAATGAGACTATAAAAAGGTTTGGGTTTGCAGAGAATGTTGAGGATAATTACATTTATGCAAGGTTCAAGAAAGGGAAATATATTTTCCTGGTACTGTATGTGGATGACATTCTGCTAGTGAGTAGCGATGTCAGTCTACTATTAGAAACAAAAGAATTCTTGTCATCGAATTTTGACATGAAAGACCTTGGTGAAGCCTCATTTGTGCTAGGGATTGAGATTTACCGAGATAGAAGAAATGGGGTACTAGGTTTGTCACAGGAGACATACCTACAAAAGATTCTAGAAAAATATAGTATGCATGCGAGTAAGCCTACTGCTGCTCCGATAGTCAAGGGTGACAGATATGGAGACTTTCAGAGTCCCAGAAATAAATATAAAAAAGAACAGATGAAAACTGTTCTGTATGCCTCGGCAGTCAGAATTTTACAGTATGCTTAAGTGTGCACACGCCCTGACTTAGCCTTTGTCACTAATGTGCTTGGCAGATTTCAGAAAGATCCAGGTCTAGAACACTGGAAACTTGTAAAAAAAGCCTTGCGATATGTGAAAGGCACAAAAGGCCTCATGCTAATATACAGAAGATGTGATTCTTTAGAGATTAAAGGATACGCAGATTCAGACTTTGCAGGAGATGAAGATGATAGAAAATCCATAACAAGTTACATCTTCACTCTCGCAGGGGGAGCTATATCGTGGAAAAGCTCTAAACAATCGGTCACAGCAACATCGATGATGTATGCTGAGTTTATAGCATGGTACGAGGCCTCCGGGCAGGTAGAATTGTTAAAGAAATTTATACCTGGCTTAAGAGTGGTGGACAGTATAGAAAGACCACTAAAGATGTATTGCGATAACCAGCCAATGTTTTATGCTCATAACAACAAGAAGAGCACGGCTACCAAGTCGATACAGATAAGATTTTATTCAATAAAAGATAAAATTCAGAATCACACCATAAGTCTCGAGCATATAAGAACAAAAGATATGCTTGCGGATCCGCTAACGAAAGACCTACCACCCAGCGTGTTCATGGAACACGTAGCCGGCATGGGAATGAGGTACAACCTATGATCTCCGGATAATAGAGGCCCAAAAGAATTATAGGATCTATTTCTGAACAGAAGCGTGTATTGTGGCTATTGATTCTATCGGCAGTTGCGTATGACGATGAGATATGCCCTATACATAAATCTGTGATGAGATAAGGAAAATAGAAACGAAAAAGAAAAAAAGATAATGTGCGATCAAGAGGGAGATTGTTGGATTGATCTTTACCCCTAAGACCCAAAGGCCTTAGTCCTTAATCCGCGCCCTGATCGGGGGCGCCCAACCCAACACCTGTTGGTGGACCCCCGTCGCCAGCGCCACAATAAATAGAAGGTGGAGGTCGGGGGTTACGCACGTCGAGATTCACCGTGCCCTGACTCCCCACCTACACACTAACCCTAGACCGATCGAGAGGGGTGATGCTGCGGCGGCGGAAAGCTCCACCAGCGCTGCACTGCACCTGCCATCGCCGCCCAGCGCGGATCCGCTCCGATCCGACACTGCGCGACGCTGCCTAGAGCAGACTCCACCGACAAACGTGATGGCGTCGTCATCCGAGCAAGGTACACTAGCCTATCTTTCCCTCTCAACTTGATCTGGCATACGCACACGCAACTTGATCTGGCATACGCACACGCACTACACCAGTGGTTCATCCTAGAACTAGATTAACACAGGAAACCCGAGTCAATCCCGCATCAGTGATCCCGATTATGACCTAACACCCCGTCCCCGCTCCGGCCCCGAAATCCGAAATCATAATCAGGGGAAAAATTTGCCCCGCCTCCGTCCCCGCCGGATCCCCGAACCCCGTCGGGGCCCGTGGGTATCAAACCACCCAATAAAATATTGATAGATCTCACAAATTAGAAGTTCATAACGACCAAATTGCAGCACATAAGTTCAAACTTTGAATGCCAGCAGCAAATAAAGTTACACAGATCTGAGGACGAGTCAAGTACATGGTGAAAGACAAGCAAAAGTTAGCAGATAGAGCACGGTACTACCTCAAAAGCTAACAGATCATGCACGCTAATACTTCTACTACTCAAGCCACGACTAATACTAATTGGTTTCCGGAGCTAGATGCAGATTTGCACGGGGATTTAGGGAGCAGCAACGATGGCTCGTGGTCTTCGTTGGTGTGGACCGAGCAGCCAGTGCCGTCGGCGGCTTGCCCTTCTTCACCGGAGCTGCAGCTCATCTGGCATCCTTGCGCTCTCCGGCCCTGTGAGCAGAGCAGCAGGTGGAGGCTGCAGCGATGCGTCGCGAAAACGAGCAGAGCAGGTGGAGGCTGCGGTGGTGGGGGAAGGAATGAGAGGATAAGGTTAGGGTTTCTTAGAAAGGAGTTTATATACCTACACAAGTGGGGTCGTAGAGCTATTGGGCTGTATTCTTCATGGGCCGCAAAGGAAGAAATCGCTTCAGGCAAGAAGTTTTCGGGTCCCCGTTGGTGCCCTGCGGAGGGAAAATAATCCCCGCCCCCGCCCCCGCCCCGGTATGTTTCGGGGCCCCGATCCGAATTCCCCACGGGGGAAAATAGAGCCCCATCCCCGCCCCGTTCGGGGCAGATCCCCTTGGGGGAAAACTGCCACCCTGACTCAGATTTCGTCGTCGGAGTCGCCCTCGGATCGATCATTTCAGGTCAGTGCTGCTGCAGCAGCAGCTAGGGCAAAGGGCGCCACCAGGCACCACCACCACCATGTGGGCCCCCGTGTGACCTTAGCATCAACCGCCAACAGCGGCCGCCATAGCGAGAGGGTCTGGTATCGATCGTGTATGGCAAGCCGAGGGTAGGGCAGGGCGTGCGTATGGTATGAACGCAATGTCCACAATGTTTTTTCTTCTTCTTTTGACCTGGCAATGTGATGTCCATTAGCTTGTAGTAGTCAAGTATACTTTGGAATAATCAGCAGTGCTCCTGATCCTGATCTCCGATCCTCGTAGTGCTTGTACGTGTGGTTACGGTCGTGCTCGGGGAACGGGGTGTGGGAAAGCTATGATGTGTACAAAGAATGCGTTCTTGATCAACCACGTATGTGCTTCCTCTACCATTTTCTGGGGTGTTTGAGCCTTTGAGGCTACCTGGCTACCTGCCCCTGTGCGGTCAAAATAGGTGACGTTTCCATATACTTGCAACAGATTTGTCGTAAAATTTAAAGAAAGATTAAAGTGCACACTGGCGGTTTGTAAACGTGTGTCATATGGTGTATGTAGACTCATAATAATGTACAACTCGTTAGGTGTGACGTGCGAGGAGCATAACCTTGCCATCGTGGCATCTCACCATGGCCCCTGACATGTGGGGAACATGCTGGCAACAATGACCACGAGTGCGTAGTAGAGCACAAAGACATCTCTAGCTGCGCTCTAGAGTTCTAAACGCATATAATTACTTGCTAACTAGGGAGATTTATTTGGACCTTGATCCTTATGTGTGCATCCTTTTTACCCCCAAAAAAATAATGGAAATTTTCTCCAAGAGATTATTGTTGCTAGTTGGGATAATCGTAGCCCGATGTTCTCTTTGTTGCTCGGTTAGTTTATTTTGTATAATTCAAATTTATGCATTTAACTGGCTCAAGATAGTGAACAATTGTCTTGCGTTGAAGGAAACCCAAGACCCGATTATACTACATTGATTATTATGACAAAAGTAGCGACAACGAGAATTAACACAGCTGCAGACCATCTGGTCTACGAGGCTGTAACATTCTCGAAGGGGTGGTTATACTTCATCAAACATGAAACAGTCCATGAGTTACACAGTAAAAACCAGAGTGGGGTAATTCTCAAAATCGACTTTGAAAAGGCATATAACAAAATGCGGTGGGATTTCTCATTGCAGACGCTACGGATGAAAAGTTTTTCACCAAAGTGGATTGAATGGATAAAGTCCTTCATTTCCGGTGGGAGTGTAGCTATAAATATCAATGACGAAATCGGACCCTTTTTTCAACAAAACAAAGTCTTCGTCAAGGGGATCCCCTCTCACCGATACTTTTTAATATTGTGGCAAATATGTTTACACTTTTAATCAATAGAGCGATAGCAAAGAATCAGATGTGTGGGGTGGTGCCCCATCTTGTAGATGGAGGTTTATCCATACTTCAATACGCTGATGATACCATTTTTTTCTTAGATGACAACCTGGAACAAGCTCACAACTTGAAGTTAATTCTTTATGCCTTTGAGCAGTTATCTGAGCTGAAAATAAACTTTCAAAAGAGTGAAATCTTTTATTTTGGTGCAGCAAAAGAGAATAAAATTCGGTACATGGAGTTGTTTGGATGCAATCCAGACACTTTCCCGATTAGATATTTGAGTATCCCAATCCACTATCCGCGATTAGCAAATAATGATTGGTTGAAGGTGCAAGAACGGATTCAAAAACGACTTAGTAGTTGGAAAGGGAAAAATCTTTCCACTAGAGGTCGACTAACTCTCATCAACTCTGTTCTTAGCAGCTTACCTATGTACATAATGTCCTTCTTTGAGATACCAAAAGAGGTCCGTAAAAAGTTGGATTACTTTCGTTCACGTTTTTTCTAGCAAAGTGATGAACATAAAAGGAACTATCGACTAGCGAAATGGGATATCCTGTGTCAACCAAAAGAACAAGGCGTACTAGAGATACAAAACTAGAGCTTAAGAATATCGTTTTGCTCAGTAAATGGTTGTACCGACTTATAACAACAGATGGTACATGGCAGCAGATTTTACGTAACAAATATCTTGGGTCTAAGCCTTTGGTGCAAGTCCAGTGGAAGAGCGGTGATTCACATTTTTGGGCAAGTCTTCTAAATGTTAAGAGGGAGTTTCGTAGATTTGAAACATTACACATCCAAAATGGCTCACAAGTGAGGTTTTGGGAGGATACATGGCTTAGCAATAGACCTCTACGTTATCAATACCCTCAATAAAGAAAGAAACAAGATACGGTGGGTGAGGTGGGTGAGTTACTTAGTTCACCGCATCCCAATCTAACCTGGCGTCGGGATCTAATAGGAAATAAATTAGTGATGTGGAACAACTTGGCCGCACGGCTGGCATCGGTTGTCCTTACTCACAAAGATGATGTATTCCGGTGGAACCTGAACTCGACGGGTATCTTTTGGGTGCAATCACATTATCGGGGTCTAATTAATCAAAATGTTTCGAATGCAAACAAAGGTCTATGGAAGTTGAAAACACCACTTAAAATCAAAATTTTCCTCTGGTATCTTAGACGCGGTGTAATTCTCACAAAGTATAATCTTGCAAAAGGTAACTGGCAAGGCAATCAACAATGTTGTTTCTGCTGCAAAAATGAAATGATACAATATTTATTTTTTGATTGTCGGTTCACGCGGATGGCTTGGGCTGCAGTATACGCAGCATGGGGGGCTATCCATCCCTCGCAGTATTTCAGATATGTTTGGTAGTTGGATTAATGGCATACCAGTAAATTACAAACCCCTAGTCCCTATAGGAGCGGCAGCCTTGTGTTGGTCTGTCTGGCTCTGCAGAAATGCTGTTGTATTTGAAAACAAACAATCTTCTTTTTTACAGGTTATTTACTCGACTACGCACTGGCTCCGTACATGGGCTATCCTTCAACGGCACACTTCCCAGGAGGTGCTTGTTGCGGCTTCTCAGTTCTTGGAGCAAGTGGTCAAGGATGTTTTTACCCGGGTACATGGATGGCGGTCAATCTTAGGATTGACAATCATTAGTGTGTTCGTTCATGTTCCATAATGTTTAAGGCTACGTGCCGCTCGGCAGAGGCCGGGAAAGTTTAAAGTCGTTGTATCACCTTGATGTAACTTCTTAAAATTAATAAAATTTCCCTTTTCTAAAAAAATGATTTTGATATCACATTTTCCAGCAATTTTTGTGAGTTCTGAACTCTGTCCTGCACCAGGAGTAAATGGAGGTTGCAAATTTTTCTACAGGCAACGATATCAGCACATTGGAGAACGCCATCGTGGATTTTTACAGCAAGTTCGGACGGAATTTCAGGAGCAGGATTACTCTTTAGTTCCTAGCCTTCCATCGGTCGTACTGTTGGTTGTTGGTTGGGTTTCTTTGTTTAGCTTGTGACGACAGTCTGAGTACTGCATTTCTGTAAATTTGGCGGCAGACTCTCGCCTACGAACGTTCAAGGCCGGAACTTTTTTCCTTAATCCAAAGCAAAAAGTTCTAGTAACTTGCATGTTTTTGGATAGACTGTTCGTCCTTAATTAATTCAGAGCTCGTACAAGATCATGTTTGATTTAAACGGGTTTAAATGCGACCCATGATGCTCTCTCGCAAACGTCTTGGTGACCGATTCATCCTAACCTGCAAGCTGGTTTGAGAAGACACCGGAGCAGTCTAATCATGCCACCAAACCAAGAAGAGCAAGCTGTTTATCTGTCTCACCGCAGGAATTCAATACGCCGTAGCTTCCAAGTCCAAATCTTGCCTTGCTCTGGTTGTCCCGTCCTGTGAAATATGTCAACTGAACCTGTCTCCATTGCCATCGTGATGCTTGACAAGTTGACAGCTTGCAGGTCACAAGTATTCAACCAAGCAAACCATTCCCGCTGAATTGCACTGCATCTCTGAAAAATTGCGGTGATGTATACTATAGTTCAGACCTGTGACTGAAACAACAGTAAGGAATTTTTGGAATTTGCAGTAGACAATAATACTGTATCGTGCTTTCTGATCTTTCTTTATTTGTCATCTCACTATCTCAGTATGCAATGCTAAAAGCTGATGAGCAGGCCGGTTGGTCATTGCCAGCTCCTTTTTGAAGAATTGCAGTCCTGGAACGAAGGTATCAACCTACCACTACGATGTGTAGTCATACTATACTGTCCTCCACACGACCACACCAAGATATTCGCCCACGAAAGATACTGATTTTCCCCATCTGAATAAAAGAAGATATCCCTATATCCACGCATTTCCTCTCTCGCCGGCCGGCCGGCCGGCGCCACCCCACGAGCGCCGCTAGTCCGCGGCGAAAGCTACAGGCCACCATGGCGGCACAGCAACCAGCCGTTGGCCACACAGCCCGATTTTCTTCTCACCGTCGTCAGCTCGACGCCTGAACCAAAGCAAGCACTGTCCCAGAGACACATGGGAAACGTTAACGGTAGCTGTCAGACAAGGCTGCACACGATCGGCGACGACGACGACGACGACGATCCGTCGAGCGTCACACATCCGCCGCCCGCCGGCCCGTCACAACGGAGGTGACATGTGTCCCGGCGCACCGAACGCCGCTGCTAATGCGTGTAGCGATCAGGGGGACGGTGGCGTTGGAATTCTGGGGGCCTCGAGCTCCATTATTCAGGTGTGCATCTGCAGGACGAGGTAGATCACTGGCCCCCAACATGTACACACCATTTTATGATGCTCTGTGCTTCCCGCAATCGCCCTTAGTGCTCCTGGCACACGCACCATTGTTCACGGAACTGTCAATGAACAGTCAGTCACTGACAGGCAGGTTGGTCGGGCAAGTCGATCAAGATCGTCGATTGGACCCCACACGTCATTGATACGACGGCCCTGTCGACCCTAGCTGCTATAAGTAGCAACGCTGCTGCTTTAATCCTAAGCTTTCCGATCGACGAACCTCCTAATGGAAAGTCCACAATGATTGATCACGCCAGGATCAGAAAAGCACTGATAGAGCTCAAAGCTTATGTCCTTTTATTACTATTTTATTCCCAAAAGGAATATGCAAGCTTAGGTCTCGGGTCATACTAAATTGGATTTGCGTAATGCTTGTTTACTCAGAAAAGCGCCTTTGTGAGGTGTTATTGCAAGCTTTTAGTGGGACGAAGTGGCTGGTGTTTTTGCTGACAGGAACCGGTGATATATAGAGCCTGGAAGGTGGTGTCTGGAATCTTTGGATTTTCCATCGCGGGTCGCCGTACGGGGTGCTGGCGAGTGGTGGTGGATCCAAAAGCAGGGGGCGCACGGTGCCCTCGCGTCATTTTCTTTCACCTCGCCGGTGACCTGGCCGCCGGAGACGCAGGCCTAGGGTTCATTTCATCCGTGGATAGAAATGTGGCCGAGTTGAACTCATGCAAGGTAACTGTGACCCTGCCAGAGTGTGCATGGGAGAACCAAGTTAGAAAGGGGGCGGCAGCCGGCAGGTCCGATGCGATGATCCTGCACAATCTGAGAGCGAGGCTAGCTAGTGTTGGGCTACCTGCTAGTGCGTCGAGCTTTCGTGCGTGATTGGTGAAAAAGCTTGGGGGAGTCTAGGCCTCATGTTTGTTGCTTCACGCCTTCACCGGGAGATATGGAGGAGTGCCAGCCTCTCCTTTTGCCATCTTGTATCGCTCACGGCTCTTGCGGGGAAAAAATCATTTCGGCGAAATATTCCTGCGCCAGCTTTTTGGAAGCACCATGGAATAATGTAGGTACTCCACTCTCTGGGGATTGTTAGGTAGTCGTTTTGTGTTTTTTAGACGAGGCTAAAAAAAACTTTGTTGGTAAAGTTTTGGCTGTGCAGTGTAGAAACGGCGTTGTCACAAAAAGGACTCCATTCTTTGGTCGCCACCTGGATTGGGACAGTCTGAAATCGAATGTCACTTGGCGGTCCCTGAAAAAATATCCTAGACGTGTGTCAGCGGCACGTCCGTGTGAGCGACTGAAGAGTACGTGTAGTGTGAATAGAATGTGCCTCTGCGTGGCCTGGCTCCTTTGTACTTACTCTCTGAAGCTTCCAGCAAAAAATATAAAGCCGTATCCACCGAGATCAGGCAGGATGTGTACACTAGATCTACATCGAACCACGTACGTATAGACAACTTTTACATGATAATACATCTTTGTTTTGCCTGTGTTCCTGCTACCTCTGTTCCTTTTCAAATGTAGAGAGTAGATTTCACAAAACTATAATTATATTGGTAATATAAAGAAAAACGACAGATTTGGAGCATCAGAACTACAGATCTGTGATGAGTATAACACAAGGTGCAGGATGGAGTTGTGAAAGGGTCAACAGACTTGACAATAGGTCGGTAAGCAGCCGGCCTAGTGGACTAGTGGTGGCAACCTTGACTCAACTATTTGTAGGATGGTAAGGTAACAGTAGTCCACAAATCCAGCCTTCTTTCCCGTCACAAAAGCAACGGAACTTTAGATAAAGCGACCACACATGAACAAAACAAATCGCCCAGAAGGGTCAGTGCACGATTCCGTCCATCATCTTTACGCGAGACCAGGTCGATTGCACACACATCTCGCAAGCTGTGGACCAAGTAATGAATTCACCAAATCACATCGAAAGCTCCGGGAAACCACTTCGTTCACGTCAGAATGACTGCCGTCTCATTCTGAAGTTACACGTTGCCCCACGATGTCGACGAGCATATTTCTGCTGCCACTAGCACACGCACTTTAGTGTTCATTTTTTTTTAGAGAAAAAAAAGAGGTGAACACTGAAGTGCGTGTTCGCCTGTAAGGCTGTAACTGTGAGGCGATTTCCACCGCAGCATGCCTGGGCCAAACCCCAGCCTTGATTCGTCAAATCGTATGGCCCAGCAGAATTATTCTTTCTCAGACACCAGATTTTGGGCCTGAATTTGTTGTTCCCACAGATCAGTGGCCCATGGGACGCAACGGAGAGGACCACAGCCCACGGAGCAGAATAATCTGCCCGGCCCACTCGCAGTCCAGAGCCCGTGGAGTTTCGGACCAGCTGTGCGTTGGGCTGGGCTGACAGGCCTACTTCGATCGGAATCGCGGTCCTCCTCCTGACCCTCTGCATAATACACACACACACACACACATCTGTGAGATCAACGTGGAGCCGATCGTCCTCGCCGCGGAGGGCGACCTCGTCCTGCTCCGCGTCTCGGTCGCCCGCGAGGGGGACTACTTCGAGAACTTCGACTACTGCCTCAACCGGCGGGCGGGCGGGTTGTCGGAGGGGCCTGTCGCTCACGCAGCTCCCCGCACCCCTCTCATGTCTTCAACGGCAGCAATGCCGGTCTCCTTTGCTACCGCAAGTCCGCAACGACCACACGGGCGGTGAGAAATACATCGTCGCCGTGCTGAGGTAGGTAAGGCCTTCCGCAGTGTGGAGTGAAGCTTGAAAAAAAAAATCCGATCCCACCATAGAAAGTTAGCTTCGCTCCTTAATTGATGCAATGTGAAGGCTTCACTCTTCGGAGCTTGCATCCTGTACAAAGGTACACATCTCCTGCTCAAGCAAGCAGTTCAATTACAAAACAATAACTTTTTAAAGAAGTTGGCACCGGTGCATGAACTTTGACCGCTTCTAATTTTTCTAGCACGGGCATCGCATGCGGCAGCGTGGGGAGTGATGCTAATTTTTTCTCAATCCATTTGAAGCTTCACTCTGGACTAACATTGTGGAGGGCCTAACCGCTGCCAATCTTTGTTTCAGAGCATCTTCCATGGAGAATTTGACGACGACAATGAGCGGAGTTAACCAATTTGAATGATACAGTGTCACAATTCGTTTCCAATTAAAACAATTTTGGCGGCGAGCTTCCTGATCAAAGCAAGCGCATCAGGCTGCGCAGTGATGCCCATCGATGTGCGGTGATGCTAGCACTCACTGTTGCTTCAAGCTCGACGGTGACGGGTAAGCTCAGTACCTCGGCCATCAGCCCGCATGGGGGAAAACGCATAGTCATTCAGATCAAGAATACAAGAAAAGCGAATGAAACTATGAAGGGAACCCAACAGGAATACAGGATAACCGGATCAATCACTCTATGAGCCGAGGAACAGTCTACTGCACGGGCAGAGATCAAGCATGCACGCGTCAGTGCGTCACGCAGCCGCGGCGCGAGACCTCGCCTTGCTCTCGAGAAGCCGCGCGAGGAGGAGCTCGTGCGGCACGGTCGTCCCGAACCCGGCGGCGAGCTCGTCGAACGCGGCCACGCTGGCGTGCACGCGCGGCGTCGCGCCGGGCTCCACGATCTCGACCCCGGAGACGGCGGACAGCACGCGGGTCCCCGCGGCGCACGAGCCCAGTACGACGTCGAGCAGCCCGGGGCTCCGCCCGTGCACGAACGGGCCCTCCCCCTCCTCGCCGCCGCGCGGGAAGTCCCCCGCTATCCCGGCCTCCATCACGGCCACCCGCGCCTTCACCTCCCTCGCCAGCTCCGCGCGCTCCGCCGCCGCGTCCGCGAGCACCACCGCGCGCGACAGCGGCGACACCTCGTCGTGGAAGAACCGCGCCCAGAACCTGGCCGCGGCGCGCGCGCGGGGCTCCCGCGGGAGCAGCGCCGGCGGGTGCCCGCGGCCCTCGGGCCACGCCTCGTCGGCGTACTCGAGGATGACGAGCGACTCCGCGAGCGGCCGCCCGTCGACGACGAGGACGGGCACCTTGCCGTGGACGGGGTTCAGGCGCAGCAGAGCCTCGCTCTTGTTGTCCAGGTCCTCCTCCACGTACTCGTACCGCACGCCCTTGAGCGCCAGCGCGTTCCGGGCCATGGTGGCGTGGGCGCTGCCCCAGGCGCCGTACAGCTTCACCTCCCTGGGCTCCATGGCCGCGCCCGCCATTAGCGCGGTGCTGTGAGCTGCTGTGTGATGGAGGTGCGCTTCAAGATGAAGGGTTTTGTTTTGTGATCTCGCGACATACGTGGATGTGATTTGTCAAATTTTGCGGCCGGTCTTGTTCTTGGTCGACAAGCAGACGACTAGTGGAAGACGGAGAGCGCTGATGATAGAACTCAGAAGCAAATGGGACAGGTACAGCTAAAATAGAGATAGGCTAAAGTAATGACTAACTTTACAAGAGTGCTCTGATCAGTTCGCGCGATCAACTTTCCACAGTGCACTTTGCCCCTGGTAAGATTCCATGAACTTATTTTTTTGAATACGAGGAAAGGTAAGCCTCCAATTTTTACCTAATCTTTACTCTTTACCTATAGCTTTTCTAAAAGCATTTCGCTCAATTTTATAGTCCATGATTTGCAACATTAATTTTAACTAGAAATGGTCACGGCGTTGCCGCGAATGGCCAGTGCACGGGTAATTTGACCTCTTGACCTTGAGTTGCAAGTGTTACAACCTGTATTCTTCTGACTGCTGTAATTCTAGGTGTGAGTGTGATTTGTTTGACTTAAACCATCTCTACAATAAGAAATTTTATTGTACTACTATAGCGTAGGAGATTTAGGTCTGATCGTCATAGTTTCTGGAAGTGAGATTTTTATGCAGAGCACATTATTTAGGAACAAACTAACTGTAAAATTTTCAATCATTTTCATGGAGCAGATTAATTACAGAAAAATAGAGTAAATAGCTATCGCTAGATTCTATATTTATTTATACAGAATAAACCATACAAACATTAATGCTCAAAATTTTACAGAGTGCACATATCCATGTTAACTCTACTGTAAATTTATCAGATTTTATTGAGCATTATACATAGTATAGAAAATAAATCAAGATAAATCTGCCTTAATCAAGAATTTTTACTTGAATGTTTTACATGGAGCTAAACTCCTAGAATGTAAACCAGTCCCAAACTAATGTACAGAACTTTCCAAAGAATCCAAAACATTTTAGTTTGTATGTTTAGGGTTTTTTTACAATTTTATATGTATTTTATAAGTTGGCAGATTTGAGTTCAAAAGTTGAGCTCAAGTTTTATAACCAGGCCCCTGGATTTGGCGTGCAGGCCCCTAGAAATATTGCAATCCTTGCAATGTGGCCCTTGGCCATGGGTGCGGCGGCGGCCGGCAGAAATTCCGGCGACGAGCTCGCCGGCGGCGAGGGAATGGTGAGGGAAGAGCAAGAGGAGGCCTAGGGCTACCTTCCGTGGGATTTTTTCGGGTCGGGGCAGTCGGGAAGGGATGGCGCGGCGTGGAGCAGTGCCGCGGTGGCGGTGGTGGCGGCGAGCGGCGGTGCTCCGGCGAGCAGGACCGGCGAGGTCGGACCGAGGAGGTGTTCTGGGCCAAGAGAAAGGTGTTTCGGGTGTGGGTTAAGGAGGTGGTGGTGCCGGGGTGGGGGCTCGGCGAAGCAGTGCTCACGCCAGGCTAAGGCGCGACGCCGTGCCGCGCGGCCGAGGTAGACCTGGCGGCTCGGTGCAGCTGTCCGGCGGCCAGCTCGACGCGGCGGATCCTCCGCGGCAGCCCCTCCTCTTCCATTCTCCTCCTCCGCGGCCCGGCAGGCAGCTCGGCACGGCACGCGTGGCGGCCCGGCGGCGCGCGGTGGCCCGACGGGAGGCGCTGCAGCGCGGCTGCCCGGCGGGTCCTCGTCCGGTGTGGCTCCTCCTCCTCCGTTGTCCTCCTCTGCGGCAGCTCGGCACGGCGCGGGACGAGGATGGATGCGGCGGCGCTCACGGCCGGGGCCGGGCCGGTCGAGGTCGCCCGAGAGCGCGAGTTGTTTTTCAGGAAGTAGAAGAGCTTTTTTGCAAAATAATTTGGAATTTGCACGATCCTACGCCGGGCGAGAGTTGGCCATTACGTGGCCACGCTCCCAGCGCACCTTTTGGTGCGCAATTCGTATAAGGAGATATAATGCTGAGAAAACTATGAATGTGAAGCGGGATTTTGTTAAGATCTGGATAAAATGCATGTGGAAGGAGATCTGTGATGATTTATGGTCTGAGGGTTTATTCTAACTTCAGCTTCACCTGATTTGTGCAATCGAGACACTGTGTGTCACTTCCGGAATTGGGCAACAGGTAAACTACTCGATAGCGTGTGTGTCGTGCGTCGTGATCCGAGGTGGCCTAGCACACAATGACTCGAGGGATTATACTGGTTCAGGCGAGAACGCCCTACGTCCAGTCGGGGGTTAGTCGGATGTATTGCTCGAGGCCATGTGCTCGTTAGAGTTGGGGAGTACAACCTTTTCGAGTACTAGAGAGCTAGGTGTTCTGTCTAACTTGACTTCTGATGTGTTGTTTTCTAAATCTAAATAGACCCCTCTTTTATAGCTCAAGGGGGGCCCATGTTACAAGGAATTCCTTGGAGGAAAAGGCTTCGGGGAGAAATATCTTTGACTCCGGCAGTCGGACGGCCCAAATCGTCAATGGGCCCGTACAGGCAGTCACTCGGCGATGTCCTTGGTGGATTGCGTGATCCCGAAGTCCCGGGGATCTTCTGGTCTTGAGCCTGTTCGCCGGGTTTGGTCAGTCAATTGGTACGGGAGCCCTGATGGGACAATGCAGCCGTCCCATCCAGGGGGAACAGTTTACCTGCCAAGTCCCATCTCAGTTTATGGTTTCTTGGCGGTTAAGCCGTGGTGATGGCACGTCTGATCATCACAAGGACCAAGTGGATGCCACAGTTTCGGTCTTCTGTTGTGGCAGAGGCACAGCGGGCCACTATTCGAGCGTTCGACCCCGGGAGGGCCACGGCCACTTGGTACGGCCAGGTCTGACCCTTGCGGACCAAGCCTAGGTGTCTGTGACCAAGTGGGGTTTTTCTTCCCGGTAGTGACCTGAGTCAGTCGGGAGTCTAAGAGAAGAGAGAGGTGGTGTCTGTGATTCTTTAGTTGACCTCAAGCAGGGGCACTCACACTCGGGGTTGTGGGCCGTGGAGTTCGGTCGAGGGAAAGAACCCCCTCGACGAGGCCCGCGAGCGCTGTGTGGCTAAAAAAAAGGGGCCGTAGATGCGGGAGATGTTCGGGCCTTGGTACGACAAGGTGGGCCCGCTAGTAACCCTGGTTCTAGGAACCCAACAAAGGCCCCGGACCGTCCTCGCGATTTTGTTTTTAATCGCGTGGACGATTTGTCTTTGTTAGGAGGGAGTTACTGCACATGGGCGGTGCTGCGCTACGTGGCGGTCGTGCAAAGGCGTTGCCCTTTTATCCGGCGGTTCGTCTGGGGGTCGCCGGGCTATTATGACTGTTCTACACCGCCTGCCTCGCACTACCCCGATGGGGGAGTTCACGGGTCTCTAACCCGTTGTGTCGCATCGGGGGCCTGCCGTTTCGCCCTTTTTTAGGGGAATCTGTTCCCTGTGCGGTTGCCTACAAGGGCCTTCTGGATCGGTTTCCCTAGGGCTATAAATTGGGGGTGCGCCGGGTGCGTCCCGCAAATCGCCCAAGTCATGGCTTTCGAGTTGCGTTTCGTGCGCCCTCAGGGCAGCGGTAGCCCATCCAACTTTTGGTGTTAGAGGTGAGTTTGCGAGTAGTGGGGGACAACCTGCGGGAGTCGGCGGATCGCTGCCGTAATCATCGAATGGCTCGTCGTGTCACGTCCGGTTTGTGTGCGACCATCTGTGTTCAACGTAACTGGTCGATCTGAGCGGGTGTGTCGTATGATGGCGCCTCAGCTGCTGGACGACGATCTCTGGCCAACGGTGGCGGTCTCGAGCTTGACATCACAACACTGGGGTGGATATGTCGGTGCTTCGACTGCTGCGACCGGGAAGACGAGACGAATTCCTTGTTCTATCCGAGGGCCAAGCGCGCTCTCAAGAACTTGGGGGTCCCTAAGTTGGGATCTGGTTCCTCTTCTTCTCGATCGAACGACGGTCTCCTGGAGGACACGTCCGCTGGAGGTGACGGTAGCCGAGGAGGGGCTCTTGAAGCATCTTCTTCTTCGGCCAGCGGTGTCATCGTGCGACTCCTGGTGGTGTCCCTCTGCCTAGGTGTCTGTGGAGGTGGCGATGTTAGAGGAGGGTTTGCGAGGCAGATGTGCTTTCACGCCTCCTTGCACTTGAAGCAGCCGCTCCTTAGGACTCTAGGCTTACTCCCCTAGTGGGAGTAATAGGATTTGTACCTTGTAACGGTCTTGAGCCGAGTGTACTTTGTAATGTTTGTCTCGCTAGAAATGAAATGATGTTCTCCTTATTCAGATTGCTTTGTTCGTTCGCATGTCTGGAAAGAATGATTTCATAGCGAGTGTCTTCGGACTGAGCTGAAAGTGCCCCGGCTTGGCAGGGTCCTTGTTAGCGCGAGCAGCGTCGCATCAATCCGAACTCTTTGGTCCAATTTCTTCCCAGCAATTTTTCAGTCGGAGGGGTTGAGTCGGCGTCGTTGATCTGCGTGGAATCTTTGACAGTGCCGAACGTGCCCTGGCTGGCAGGGTCTTTTGCGCAAGCGACGTCACCAAAATCGAACTTTTCTTGTTCAGATGTGCAACTTAAGTCTCCCCCCGCAACTTCAACAGTCGGAGGGGCTGAGTCGGTGAGTGGACCGAGTGACGTGCTCGTTGAGCTCCTAACGGGTGTGCTCGAGCACAATGCTTCGAGCGACACGAGTGATGCCCAGTTTCGCCGTTAGTGACGAGGTTGGCATGACCCGCATGGGGCGCGTTACTACTCCACGACCTGCCCATCCCAGTCAGATCTCCCGAGTCGTTCGACCGACTCAGGCGGCCCGTTCGCCTCCCTTCAGGTAGGGATTCTGTGGGTTCGGCTAGAGGTCAGGATCGGATGAGAAAATCATGGCGTTCCGAGTCACCGAGGTGAGTCAGTTAGCGACTGCTGGAGTCGGCCATCTGGTTTCCCCTGGCTCTGTTTCGATGCAAGGCAGCCTGGAGCCCGCAGGGAGCCGGCTTTTGAACCTTGGTCTATGAGTCCATGGACTCGGCACGTTTTGTACCTGAAAATAGATTCAAGAACAAATATGCAAAGTAGATTTGCAAATGATGAGTGCTGGGGTGTGCATTGGATCTCACCAGCGCGGTGACGGTCGCGGTGCGGTTTTGCCTGGGGACGCTTAGTGTCGTCGCGTGTCAGGCTGCACTATGGCATTTGATGAGACACCTTGCTTGTCGTACCTCCCTGCGCTTACGACAGGCAACTGCTCCGCCTCCCGTTCCTGTTGCGGTCATGGGTCAAGCGGAAATGTGGGAAGGGTCGTACCTTTTGGACTTTTTCATGGGAGTCGAGGGGTCGCGCGACGCGTGGAGTCGTTTCCCGGCTATAAATACCCCGCCTCCCCTCCGGCCTCTTCACCAGCGAGCGGCAGTTGCACCATTCCTGCAAGATGTAGAGAAAGAAAACCCTAGTCCTCTGCTTCCGGTTCCTGAGTGTGGAGATGGCTGACCGGAAGCTCGCTAGTGAGGGCTCGAGGGGACGTTGCCGTCGTCCTCCGCCTCTGCATGCGGTGCTTCGTTCCCAGGGGTGAGTTGCGTCCCTCCTTCCCCCGGCTTGTCGTTTGATCGAGAATGCGTGAGGCCTGACGTTGTGATTGGTGCAGGGTTGCTTCGACCGGGGCCAGGATGTACCTGGCGGGCCGTGGCTCCGGCGGCGGTCCCTCCTCCAACAAATCACCGCCGCAGTCATCATCACCCTAGGGGTCCGCGTCCTCGTCGGAGTCTGATGGGGACGCGCGGGAGACAATCCGCGTCCTCATTCGGGAGGACGCCGAGGCGAGGGAGCGGTACGTCCGGCGACGTGGGAGCTGGACCGCGTCAGGGCCGCGTTTGAAGCCGCGAAGAAGAAGGCCACGGACATCATGGGGGCCCTTGATGCCGCAGAGCTGGAGACCGCCGCGGCTCACATCGAGGCGGCGGACGCCCAGGCGCTCACCGCAGGTTAGTCTGCATTCGAGGAGCGTCTGTTCTTGTTGGTTTTCCGAGTGGAACGCCTCCTGATCATCCATGTGTTCTAGGGCGAGAGGAGGAGGTGGCCACCATCCGGGCCGAACTAGAGCGCCTGCAGCGGCGCCACGCCAACCTGGAGGAGCGGCACGTCGACCTCTCGCGCGTCGCGATGACGGCGGTGGTGGCGACATGGATGGGTGGGCAACTGCTGCCCGACCGTCTGCGCGCGCTCCCCTTTCGCGTCTGTGACCTGGTGACCGAGGGCATGCGCTAGGGAGGTGTTGTCTCCCTGGCGGCGGTGTACGCGTGCTCTACGTGGGACTTGCACATGTTCCCACCCGGGTTCCCGCCCCACCTCGTCCTGCAGTAGAAACGACAACTTGCTGCCAGCTTCCGCGGAGGTGGACATCAACACCATCCTCTACGGTGATGCCGGGCCGAACCTGGGGGGTGCGTAGGTGGCCCCTGTGTGGGCATGGCGGCGCATGCGGTGCAGGTCGCTTTTGTTTTAGTCCGAGTGTCGGGGGTAGGGCGGCCCCTAAGTGTTGTGTACTCTGGACTCGAATCAATGGGCATAATGCTCACGATCCGATATGTATCGCCTTTAAGTTTTAATGTAAAAACTTATTTGTTTAGGCTATGTTTATGTTGACTTCGCTTGCTTTTTGTCGAATGGGCCCGTTCAGCAGCGTGAACTGAGTTCTGCAAATCGCGTTTGTGCGAATCGATTCGTTCTGTGGTGTGAACAGAGTCTCGGGCTTCTCGAGGCAGGGCGACGCTTCACGTGTGTAGTCCGCAAGCGTGCCAGTGGTGGGGCCCCCGGGCCGCGTGGCCTGCCGCGATGATTAGGGATCGGCAGGGCTCGCGGGCCCCCTTGCGATGGGTCGCGTCTCATTGAGGAGGCTGCGGGAGGGAGGATTTTTTTCAGTTTGACTACTTTTCTTCGCCTTCCACGCCTTTCTTGCTCCTCTTGCCTGTTCACACCGTCTCCGCCGCCATTGCTGTCGCCGCCTGTTCCTCCGCTGCAGAGAGCTCCGCGGCCGTTGCCTTAGTGATCCGCGCTGCCGCGATGTTGCACTGGCGTCAATCAAATGTGACTGAATCGCTGCTGGAGGATTTTGTGGCGAAGGGGTTCCTCCCCCTGTGGGAGGTGGCGGGATGGAGAGCGCCGCCACCGCACGAGGTGGTGAGCTTCCTTGCCTTCCATGAGCGGGGGCTTGGATACCCTGCTCACTGGTTCTTGCAGAGATTGCTCCATGAATGGAGATTGGAACTGCAGCATCTGAACCCGAACGGGGTGCTGCACATCACCGGCTTCGTCTCCCTATGTGAGGTGTTCCTAGAGATTGAGCCACATGTCTGCCGCACCCGTTGGCGGCTTTGGTCTTCAGAGGAAGCCTCGCCATGACGACGCTGACCCGGAGTACACCCCTGCCGAATCAAACAAGGGGTGGCACGGCGACTAGTTCTACATCAGGAACCCGCCGGAAGCGCCCTTCTCTGAGTTTCATGGGGGGGCGGCCGATGAGGGACCTGAGTTGGACCTGGGGGACGCAGACGCAGGAGAAAACTCTCATGGCGGCCATCATGGATGTCATCTGGGCGCGTGTGGTGGAGGCGGACCTCAACGGTGCGACGCTCGCGTGAGCGGCGTGTGATGTCGTTGGCGGAGCGGAGGAAGCCGCTGTGGCTATACTCCAGTTCGTCTGACCCGGATCGGGCTTTTACCGAGGAGCTCTAGGAGGATGACGTGTTTTCCTGGCTAATGATGGTCCTCAAGGGAGCTTACCGGGAGGAGTTCAGGGCATTGGCTCCCTTCAATTGCAAGAATCCCCCCAATCTGGTGCGCATTCTTCCCTTGATTGCTATTTTTGTTGTTGGTGCAAAGCTTTGTCTGGTATTTCATGGTTGCTCTATTTTTGTAGGGACTCGGCCACCCACGCTCTCGTCCTTGTCTTCCCGGAGGCCCGAAGGGCCGGGTGAGGCAGGCTGCCTAGCAAGAGGCTGCCCGGGAAAAGAGGAAGAAGAGGGGTGACAGGGCGGCGAAGCGAGAGAAGAAGGAGATCGCACTCCGTGCTCAGCATGATGAGGATCGCGAGAAGATACGGGAGGAATATCCCTCTACCAGCGATACCAAGTCGTCCCCCAGTTCTTGCAGTGGGGGCGACTCGGAGGTGACGTGGAGCAGGGCGATGTGCTCCTCTACGGCGGGCGTGGTCGTTGACACCAGGCCGCAGGAAGCCAGCAGCTCTAGGCCGCGCGATGCTGGCGGACCCAGAGTGTCTCCCGGTGATTCTTGCATGAGGAAGCATGTGACAAAGGATGCCGCGGAGCGAGAGGACGAGGAAGCAAAGCGCGCTCGTACAGAGCGGCGTTCGGGGTCGCTGCGATCGTCGCCTACGGCAGGGTCGCAGGTGAACTACGAGGACACGCCTACCGGAGGCGGCCGCTCCTTGTCTCCCCAGCGTCGCCGCCGCCGTGGGCAGTGGCGCCGACGCCGCTTCCGAAGGCTTCCAAGGAGAAAATGCTCGCCCGCCGCGGCGGCCGCGCTATACCAGTGGGGCGAGGGGTGCCCTCGATGCTTGGGAGAACGTCCGACATCGCGACAGCTTCAGCTGGAGGAAGCAATTCGTTGGCGGGACCTCCTCCACTCAAGTTCGGGAATGTGATCTTCTCATAATTCTGGTTGGAACGAGGCCTTGTAGACTCGTGGTTTGATCTTGCTTATGCTGCCTTAGTGGAAGGACAGAGATTTCCATGGGAAGTGCCCTGAAAATGGTCGATTGGGCCCCCAACCTGGCCCTTCTTTCGATGTTGGGCAGAGGGAGGGGGCGAGGAGTTGCTCGTCCAGCTGTTCTGCTAGAGGCACTCCCCCTCTCATCGGAGCAAGGGGTGACGGTGGCCTTTCGACCTACGGCCGACACAGGATGTCGGGATGCGACTCCTCCTCCTTCACCCGCCAAGGGACGCCCCGAGTCCCTGACTATCCTGGTGCTGGAGGATGAGGATGATGATGGGCAGACGTCACCAGCCATTGCGAGCATAGGAGATGGACGTCCCCCAACTGCAGATGGTGTTGCCGCGCAAGCGTCCCCCTCGCGTGAGGCTCTATCAATGGGAGCGGGTGGCTCTGCACTGACACTTGCAGGTGACCCATCGGTGCTGCAAGGTGACGCGTCGCCTGAGCTGGTGTGGCCTGACCCATCGGAGCCTGGGCGGGCTTGTTTCGTTCTTCGCGATCCGGCAGAGGCGGAGCTCTGGCAGCGGGTTCCTCAGGTTGGGCAGTCTGCTCATGACGAGCTCGCTAAGGCGGAGTGGGGCTCGTTGATGCCCTGGAGAGGGTTCAGGCCGCCCGTCTCACCTCATCGGGGGAGCTGCAAGAGCTTTCCCGCCGTCTGGAGTTGATCTCCCATGAGAAATCGCAATTCCTTTTGGAGGAGCATGCCCAGGAGCGGCGTGACGTTGGGGCTCGTCAGAGGGCGGAGGAGCTGGCACAAGAACTGAACTCAACGCGGTCGGCGGAGGGCCGAGAATGCGAGCGCGCGGTTGCCGCAGAGCGACAGCTATCCACGGCTCAGTTGGCGCTGGAAGAAGAGCGAGCCGCTCGTGAATCTACGGAGAAGCACTCCCAGGTCAAGGCTGGAGAGGTGCTTTCCGTGGAGGAGCGGGTTCAAACATTCGAAGTTGCTATGGAAGGTAATGGATTTTGTTTTGCCTTGGTCAGACTTGCTGATGACCGCTAATTGCCTACTTTGACTTTTACAGAATCGAAATAGTGGAACACGATCCTGCAGGGCAAGCTCACGCGGTCGAAGAAAGCTCTGCTTACCGCCGAATCGAAGCTGGCGGCTTCTCAGCGGGCTAGAGACAAGAGCCTGGCAGCCCTGGGACTTTCCCAGGAGAGGGAGCGCACCCTTGAGAGCGAGACCAACCGGCTGGAGAAGGCGGCCAACGACCTGATGTTGGAGCTGGGCGCGCTTCGGGACACGGCGCGTGGAGTCGTCGTCGACGTCTTGAGGCCCCGCCCGACGGAGGAGTCACACGTTGCCGATCTCCAGGCGGTCCCAGGTGAGGTGTCAAGGCACATCGCCGACGATGTCTTCCACGATGCATGAGGAGTGCTTACCTCGGCGACGACGCATTTCTCGGACCTCGACTTCCAGGTGGTCGGCGATGAGTACGCGACTGGGTGGACGTTCGATCGATTGCGCGAGGTGGGCCTACGCATGGAGCCTGTTGCAGCGGCGATCCCAAAATCTATCACGGTCGACTAGATCAAGACTGCACGTCGCGTCGAGGAGGATCCTTCTCCGGTCGATAGCGCGGAGGGCTTCGATGGCGTCCGGCGGGCTGCTGCCCTGCTGCACCCTACAACATAGAGCACGCCTCCCCCAGCGCTAGTGGAGGCCACCGAGGGGCAGAACGTGGACCAAACAGTGAAATTAGTTTGAATTTTGTTGAGTTTTTGTAATTTTGAACGCGTTGGGGAGTCCATGTGGCCCCCGAGTGACCGGTCTTGAGTCTTCAAGGCTGGAAAACTCTAAATTCAACCGTGTTTCAAATTTTTCGCGTTTTTTGGTTCTTAGTTCCATTTCTGCTGCCTGAACCGTTAAGCGCTTGCACTTTGTACCCTCAAGCCGCTCATTAACCGTAGGCTGCAGCATATAGCCTGGGGGCTGGCCCTGTTGGCGTCAACTGCTAGTCACCATAGGTCGTGACGAGGACTCAGCGGGCTCAGTGTGTTACGAGAACCATTCATGCGACATACCAGGAAAAAGACTGCTCCTTCACGCGGGAGCAACGAGTTTTGCTTTTCAAAGGCAAAGTGCGTGACTAATGGGAAGTCACCATGTGACGGTGCACCCTGGTGGGGCCCCCGAGCGTCCGGGACGGAAAGTGTTCGGGCCGGGGCGCTGGAAGAGCCCAGTGAGACAAAAATGTAAAGCACAAGTACACGAATGAGAGTTCAGGGGTAAAAACGACGTAACTGTTCGATGTTCCAAGTGTTGGTGAGAACGTTGCCGTCGCTGTCCTTCAGCCGGTGGGTGCTCGGTCGGATTACTTCCGCGATCGTATATGGCTCTTCCCATGGCGGAGAAAGCTTCTGCTTGTCCTTCGTTGAATGCGCCCTCTGGAGCACCATGTCGCCGACTTCCAGAGTCCTACCTCGTATCTTCCTCTCATGGTACCTGCGTAGAGTTTGCTGATAGCGAGCAGAGCAGAACAGGGCCATCTCCCGTGCCTCCTCCAAAAGATCGATGGTTTCCCTTTGAGCCTCTGTGGCTCGATCTGGGCCAAACGCCTAAACCCTTGGAGCACTGTAATCTAAGTCGGACGGTATCACAACCTCCGATCCATAAGTTAAAAAGAATGGGGTGAAACCCGTGGAGCATTTAGGAGTTGTTCTCAGGCTCCAGAGTAACGACGGGAGCTCGTCTACCCAACGGCCAGAATTTGTTGAGCTGGTCAAAGATGCGCGGCTTGAGTCCTTGGAGGACCATGCCGTTCTCTCTTTCGACTTGGCAATTGGTGCGTGGGTGTCCGACTGATGCCCAATCGACCTTGATCTCATGCTTTTCTGCGAAATCCTGGAACTTTTTGCCTATAAAATTGGTCCCGTTGTCGGTGATTATGGTGTTTGGCACACCAAATTGTAGACGACATCAAGGAAAAACTTTACGACCTCTTGTGCGCTGGCTTCGACGATGGGTTTTTCCTCGATCAACTTGGTAAACTTGTCCACAGCGACAAGCAGCTGAGTGAACCCACCGGGGGCCTGTTTGAGAGGCCCAATCATGTCTAATCCCCAAACTGCAAATGGCCAAGTCATGGGGATAGTTTGAAGCGCCAGAGTAGAACTGACACCCTTTGCATGTGCGGACGATCTCCTCTACGTCTCGCTGCGCAGTCGACCAGTAAAACCCTTGACGAAAGGCTTTGCCAACGTGGATCTCTAGGAGCAGATCCTTGCCTTGTTGTGTCTAAATGCACTTCATGAACATCCCAACAGCTGAGGGGTTGCGCTTGTACAGCTCATCGTGGATCATGACGACCGTCTTGGCCCGGCGAGCGACTCTGCAAGCCGGAGTTCGATCCGGCGATAGGATGTCATCGAGGAGGTAGGCCAAGAGAGGCATCCTCGAGAGCGACTACTTCCACGACCCGTCGGTCGTTGTTGCTAGGTGCGGTGTCAAGAGGTGAGGATCCGGGAGGTCGCTGATCCGGGCCCCCGAGTGACTGATTGACAGGTTGAGTTGGGGGTTTGAGGCGTACCGAGGGCGTATGTAGGTCGTTGACGAACACGTCGGTCGGCGCGTCTTCTCGTTGTGCCGCCATCTTGGCGAGTGCGTCGACGTCGGCATTGTTCCTCCTTAGCAGGTGATGTAACTCGATCCCACGAAACTTGTCCTCCAGCTTGCGTATCTCCTGACAATAGACATCCATGAGAGGGCTTTCACAGTTTGCCTCTTTCATTGTTTGATGCACGACCAGCTTGGAATCGTCGTAGACGTAAAGCCGAGTCGCTCCAAGCTCGATAGCGATACGGAGCCCGTTGATCAGCCCTTTGTACTCGGTGATGTTGTTCGAAGCAGGGAAATGGATGCGAATCGCGTACCAGAGTCGGTTACCCTCAGGTGATATTAACACGACTTTCGGCCCCTGTGCCTGGCCCCATGACCGACCCGCCAATTAAAGGGTCCAGTATTCTTGGGCTATGTCAGGTGTGGGCGTCTGTGCCTGAGTCCACTCGGCCACAAAGTCAGCGAGCGCCTGCGACTTGATCGCCGTGCGGGGAATATACTTAAGGTCGTAGACCATGAGCTCGATCACCCAGTTGGATATTCGCCCGGTCGCGTCGCGACTATGAATGACTTCTCCGAGTGGGAATGAAGTGACGACCATGACCTCGTGGTCCGTGAAATAGTGGCCATAAGCACGGCATAAAGAAGCTTCTGCACCTGAGTGTACAGAGCCGTGGTCTCAGTAAGATCTTCACTCACAAAGTACACCAGTCGCTGAACCTTCATGGCATGGCCCGGCTCTTTCCTCTCAAACACCAGTGCGGCGCTGACCACGTGCGTCGTGGTTGCGAGCTAGAGCAAAAGGGATTCTCATCGCTCGGGAGCGACAAGAACTGGTGGCATGGTCAGCAGCACCTTCAGACTGTCGACCACCTACTGAGCTTCCTCAGTCCAATCAAAAGTGTTTGATTTTTTGAGGAGTTTGTAGAGGGGCATGCCTCGTTCTCCCAGTCGAGATATAAACTGACTGAGGGCGGCCAAGCACCCGGTGAGCCGCTGGACGCCCTTGATGTTGCGGACTGAGCCCATCTTGGTGATGGCTGTGATTTTTTCGGGGTTGGCTTCGATGCCACGCTCGGAAATGATGTAGCCGAGTAGTTTTCCGCTGGGGACCCCTAAAGTACATTTCTCCGGCTTCAGCTTGATGCTGAATTTACGGAGATTAGCAAAAGCCGCATCAAGAGTGGCGATCAAATCGTCCGCGCGAGCCGCTTTGACCACGACGTCGTCTACGTAGACAGAAATCATCGGCCTCGGGAGCTCGGTTTGCTCGGGCTGCCGAGGTGGATCGATTTGATCCGCGAAACACTTTTGCATGCAGCACTGATAGGTTCGCGGCTGCATTTTTGAGACCGAACGACATCGTTACATTACAGTAAAAGCCAAACAGGGTGATGAAAGAGGTCGCGAGCTGGTCGGACTCCTTCATAGCAATCTGGTGATAGACTGAGTAGGCATCCAGAAATGAGAGGACTTCGCAACTAGAGGTGGAGTTGACTATCTGGTCTATGCGTGGCAGTGAGAACGGATACTTGGGGCACACTTTGTTTATGCCAGTGTATTCAACGCACATTCTCCATTTCCCGTTCTTTTTCTTCACAAGAACAGGATTCACGAGCCAGTCAGGGTGGTAGACCTCCTTGATGAAACTGGACACGAGGAGCTTGGCGACTTCTTCGCTAATGGCTCTACGCCTTTCCTCATCAAAACGGCGCAAGCGTTGTCGGACGGGTTTTGATCCAGGCAGAATACGGAGCTCGTGCTCAGCGACCTCCTTCGGGATGCTAGGCATGTCAGACGGCTTCCACGCGAACACATCCTGATTGGAGCGTAGGAAGTCGACGAGCGTGTCTTCCTATTTGGCAGGGAGCTGGGCTCCAATCTGTACGACCTTAGCCGGGTCAGTCGAGTTGACTGTAACCGCCTTGGTGTCCTCCATCGGGCGGAAGGTACTGGCGGGACTCGGCTCATTGTAGTCGGGGGTGCACTCCAGCAACCTTGCTCGAAGTTGCTTGAACTCGAGCGAGTTAGCGATGGCGGTCGCGAGCTCAAAGTGGTCACAACCGCAACTGAAGGATTGCTCGAACGAGCCGCTAACGGTGATGACGCCATTTGGGCTCGGCATCTTCAGCTTGAGGTAGGTGTAGTTGGGGATCACCATGAACTTTGCGTACCACGGGCGGCCAAGCACTGCATGGTAGGATCCCTCAAAATCCACCACCTCAAAGATCAGCTTCTCGGTGCGGAAATTGGTGCGGTCACCGAAAGTGACAGGCAGTTCAATGTTCCCTAGCGGGTAGGCTTTCATGCCAGGGACAATCCAAAAGAAAAAAAATGGAAGGGTGAAGCTTGTCCCTCGAAATGCCCATGGCATCGAGGGTCTCCACATAGAGGATGTTGAGGCTGCTGCCTCCATCCATGAGCACCCTAGTCAGATGCTTGGTGCCAACGATAGGATCCACGACACGCGGATAGCTCCGAGGTCGTGGTACGCTTGGCGGGTGATCGTCCTGACTGAAAGTTCTCGGGGTGTCGGACCATCGGAGTCGCCTGGGGACTGTGGTCGCCGCTGAGAGGACCTCTCGGTGATGCAGCTTGAGCTGTCGCCAAATGCAGTCGTCCTCAGTTCCTCCGAAAATCATGAGGCAGCCCTGGGCACCGGGCAATGTGTTCTGAGGCTTGTCAGAATCCTCCAAGTCCCTGGGGGCCTTCTGTCGCGATCGCCTTCCTCGCGTTTGCCGGCTGGGTTGAGCACTTGCCATAGGAGTTCGCAATCCTTGAGCTTGTGCTTGACGGGATAGCCGTGATTGGTGCATGGCTTCTCCAGCAGCTGCTCGAAGTGTTCGTTGCCCCCCTTCCACTTGGTCGGGTGGTCGGCGATTGCGACGAGGTTGGGGTTCGGCCGGCGCCGATTGCCCCTCTTCTTGTTCCCCTGTTTTGAGGAGGCAGAGGTTTCATCTGGCTCCTTGGCTTTGGCCTTGCCGGTGGCTTGCGTACCAACGAAGACGGCGCCAATGGCTTCCTCGCCGGAAGCGTGGTTTGTGGTTATGTCTAGGAGCTCGCGAGTGGTCCGCGGCTTCTGGCAGCCAAGCTTGTGGACGAGAGACTTGCAAGTGGTCCCGGAGATGAACGCACCGCCGACGTCCGTGTCGACGACGTCGGGGGGAGCGTTGCATTGCTGTGAAAACCGGCGGATGTAATCCCTGAGGGACTCGCCAGGCTTCTGTTTGAAGCTCTTCAGGACCCAGGAGTTCCCAGGATGGAAGGACGTGCCCTGGAAGTTGCCCACAAAGACCTGCTTAAGGTCGGCCCAGCTACGCATACTGTTGGGCGGCAAGAACTCAAGCCACGATCGGATGTGTTCCCCAACGCAGATGGGAAGGTACTGAATGATGAAGTTGTCGTCATTCGCGCCTCCGGCTCGGCATGCAAGCCGGAAGTCCTCGAGCCAGATAGCGGGGTTGGTTTCCCCGGTGTACTTGGCGACGTTTGCCAGCGGTCGGAAACGTTGCGGGAACGGCGCCTGTCGGATGTGCGACGCGAAAGCCCGTGGGCCCGGTGCATCGGGGCTCATGCTACATGGACGTTCGTTGTGGCGAGGGTGGGCTCTGTGCCGCAGGTTGTTGTCATCCCTCTCGACGTCTGACATGGCCTCATCGGGCATGCGGGCGGCCATCTGATCGACGTCGGCGTCACGACGTGCCCGCTGCCTCGCATGGATGACGCTCCGTGCGTCGTAGTTGGGGCCTAGACGGCCCTGGATCGGCGCTGGCCGCGATGCGTGCGCCGGATTGGCCTGAGGGGCGGTGACTGCTCCTCGGACTCGCGGGGCTTGATGCCCCTGCGGCTGAAGCACCGAAGGGATGGGCTGTTGAGGGCCCGCACCACCGGCAGGGCAGGAAACCGGTCGTCGTTGTCGCAACGACGAGCTCTCTGCTTGCTGGATGGCGGCTCTCTCTACCAATGCCCTGATTTTGCGGTGGATCTCTTGTTGCTGAGGGTCGACGGGAGGCGGCACGTTGCGGAGAAGCACGGCCGTAGCCGCGATGTTCTGTCCGGCTCAATCGAACTTCGGGAGCTCGTCGCCTCGCACGATGATGCTTCGTTGTACCTGTTGCGCGCGTTCCCGGGCGACGCTTGCGGCGCCACGGGGGTTTGCGGGTGTTGGTGCGTGCTGCGGGTCATCCTGCGGTTTCTGCAGGGCCTCAGCGTTAGCCTGCGCATTGGTCAGAGCCTGCGCGCGGGGATCTACCGCTGTATCGGTGTGATCCGAGTTTTCTACGGACGGATTTTCTCCTAGGAGATCTGCCATGGTGCATCTCGGCCACATGGTGCACCCTGGTGTCAACGCGTCCCCAACGCTCAAGGCGTCGCTAAGAACGTCGTCTCCATTGGGGAGGAGGTCGTGGAATGACGCGGGGCTATACCTGGTCATACCCACGAATAGAGGCGCCATGGGAGGCAGCGGCATGATTTTGCCAAGCTCCCTGGCGTAGGCCGCCGCCGCGTTCGGGAGGCCGAACGATGATGCAGCCCGCGGTGTTGGAGGCGGCAACAAGGGTGTCCCACCCGAAAGCTGACGGGCGACGTTGCTCAGGGAGTACAGGACCAGGTCCACGTCGCTTGGAGAAGGGCTAGCACTGAGCAAGAGCTCGATGCGCCGGGCCAGTGCCTCGGGATCGAGTTCGTCCAGTGGGTTAATGACGAAGCTGGCCTCCTCGGATACCGCCAGAGCGATCACGTCCTCCCGGAGGTGGAGCGTGCCGAGGTGGTTGGCGACGAAGTCCAAGCTCCCAAAGCGGAAGCCTGGAAAGGTGCGACTGGCGGTGGTGACCATGGCCTGGCGCATGTTGGAGCTGAGAGCATCGGCGAGCCGAGGCAGAGCGGAGCGCTCGTGCCGTCGGCCCGGGTGAAGTTGACGAAGGAAGCCATCTGATCGCCGGAGCAAAGGACGCACGACGTCCTCCCCACGGACGGCGCCAAAACTGTCACTCTCGGAATTGGGCGACAGGTAAACTACTCGACAGCGTGTGTATCGTGCGTCGTGATCGGAGGTGGCCTAGCACACAATGACTCGAGGGATTATACTGGTTCAGGCGAGAACGCCCTACGTCCAGTCGGGGGTCAGTCGGATGTATTGCTCGAGCCCAGGTGCTCGTGAGAGTTGGGGAGTACAAGCTTTTCGAGTGCTAGAGAGATAGATGTTCTGTCTAACTTAACTTCTGATGTCTTGTTTTCTAAATCTAATTGGATCCCTCCTTTATAGCTTAAAGGGGGCCCATGTTACAAGAAATTCCTTGGAGGAGAAGGCTTCGGAGAGAAATATCTTTGACTCCAGCAGTCGGGCGGCCCAAATCATTAATGGGCCCGTACAGGCGGTAAGTCGGCGATGTCCTTGGTGGACTGCGTGATCTCGAAATCCTGGGGGTCTTCTGGTCTAGAGCCTTTTCGCCGGGTTTGGTCAATCAATTGGTACGGGAGCCCTGATGGGACAATGCAGCCGTTCCATCCAGGGGGAACTGTTTACCTGCCAAGTCCCATCTCAGTTTATGGTTTCTTGGCGGTCAAGCCGTGGTGACGGCAGGCCTGATCATCACAAGGACCAAGTCGACGCCACAGTTTCGGTCTTCTGCTGTGGCAGAGGCACAGTGGGCCATTGTTCGAGCGTACGACCCCGGGAGGGCCGCGCCCACTTGGTACGGCCAGGTCTGACCCTTGCGGACCAAGCCTGGGCGTCTGTGACCAAGTGGGGTATTTCTTACCGGTAGTGACCTGAGTTAGTCGGGAGTCTAAGAGAAAAGAGAGGTGGCGTCTATGATTCTTTAGCTGACCTCAAGCAGGGGCACTCGAACTCGGCGCTGTGGGCCGTGGAGTTCGGTTGAGAGAAAGACCCCCCCCCCCCCCTCCCCCCCCCCCCCCCCCCCCGACGAGGCCCACGGGCCGGGACGGCCTGCGAGCGCTGTGTGGCTAAAAGAAAGGGGCTGCAGGTGCGGGAGATGTTCGGGCCTTGGTCTGACAAGGCAGGCCCGCTAGTAACCCTGATTCTAGGAACCCAACACTGTGGCGTGCATGCTAAAATAATTTAGAAGTCCGGTAAAATTAATTTTTTTATTTCACCAATTTTAACTTCACTAGTAAATTATTCTGAAAGAAAACCTCCCAAACGCCTGTTTAGGAGTCTCATTCTTGCAAAGGCGAAAGAGCCATGATTTTTTTTTGTACGTAAAATGAAAAGTTCTTGTATTTTGTTTCTCCTCGTTAAACGAGGACCCCAATTGACCAGAGCATATAACCAAGTAACCATGGTCCATGGGACGGTGGACTGCTGTTCTCGTGCCTTTGTTTATTCAAGGATAATTTAAAGAACTTGGATCGAAGTGGAAGAGATAAAAAAACGGAAATGCTAAGACAAATACGTTCGGACGGGAAAGAAAAATCGGACGCTCCGACATAGTTGCAATAGTTGATTTTCGATGTTGCAACTATTATTTTCGCATATTTCATGATGAATGTTGTATGAAACATAGTATCCATGTTGCGGTGGGAATTTTCGCATCCAAGAGTTAGACAACTTAATTAGTTTTTTCGTATATTTTTCAATATTGCACTTATATATTTACGATGTTGCAGATATTTTATTTCGATATTGTAATGGAGTGTAGATGGGAAAGTTTCCATCGTAAGTCCGAGGGCTAGCAAGTGCGTTAAAAAAATGGAGATCGGAATGTCTGTGTTCTCTCGCGGATCCAGAGTCCAGCCATCCAACCAGGCTAGCAGGCGTCGGTTCTGTCCGGGCGGCAAATCTCCTCAACTAAACGACCACTTCCTATTAAACCTCCATGACTGGTGGACCAAGCCCAGGTGACCTACCTGCCATTGAGACTCAGACCCCACTAGCCGGTACACAAAGACAACTCGTCAACTCCCATTCCTCGACTCCTAGACTCCTAGTTGAGTTACCATTGCTGGCTTGACTGTCCATGTCACCATCACCCCCATCGCTACCAGTCACTGATTGTGGAAAAAAAATTAGATGGACCCCGGGTGCAGGGGCCCCCACGCCCGATGGAGGCCACCCGGGCAGCACCCGGGCAGCTCCATCGTCATCTCGGCTGTCGGCTCCGCTCGCTCGCTCGGCGTCGCGGCTCCGCCCAGGTCGCCCTACGTCAAGAGTCAGGATCCATGGCGAAACCGGGATGCGGAGCGAGCGAGCGGAGCCGAACTGGCGATGGAGCTGCGTGGGAGCGGGCGCTAGAGCTGCGGATGCAGGGCCTTCTAATGCAGCCGTAGGGCAGGTGGCCTCCATCGGGCGTGGGGGGCGCACGGAGGGGCCCCTGCAGCCGAGGTTCCTCCAATTTTTTTCCTCATTGTAGACCTAAATTCATAATTAGTTATTGATAAATATGATGCTACTTTATTTGTTCTAAAATGTAATCCTAAAATATAAGATATTTTAGTAGTTTATCCTAAGTCTAAGTTTGACTAATTTTATAGAAAAGAGTAATAATATTTTAAAAATCAAATAAAAATAACTAGATATATTATAAAATATATTTTTATAATTTACTTATTTAATGTGCTAGATGTTAATATTTTTAAAATTAGATTATTTTAATTTAGGATAAAGTAAAATATCTTATAATTATATTAAAAATTCATTTCATTGGCTATCAAAATATGAAAATACCAAAATAACCCACGATTTGGCATGCCCAAGTCCCAACTACTTCGTGCCCCCTTTTGGCACGGCTCCAAAACCAGCTCCACGTGAAGCGCTGCCAAAGTGGTGCTTCACATCCGGCTCCGGCTCCGAAGTCCCGGAAAATCCAGTGACTTGAGCAATTTGGACGAGGGGGAGCCACAAATCGTGGCTCCGCCTGGCTCCTTGCAGCTCCTCCATGTTGTTTGCCAGCCTTGCCCCCAGGTGTGGCCCGCGGCGGTAGCAGGAACTGGGGTTGGAGGCCGCGGCGCGAGACAACGCAAGGACGCCATTGCCAGACAGTTAGGATGACGACGGCGCGGTCGCAGCAGAGACGGAGGACGACGGCGGGGCTGTTGCCGTGGGGCCGGAGGGCGGCGGCGGCGCAGTCACGGTGAGACCACAGGGGCAAACAACGGCGCATGCATGGCGAGAGCGGAGGGACCGAGGAAGCGAAGAGAGGGCCAGCCGCGGCGTGAGAGGACCAACAGCAACAGTGCGCGCATGGCTAGCGCCTGGCTAGCGGCGGAGGCCGGGTGGAAGCAGAGCACGCATGGTGACTGGTGAGGGACGAAGCGCACGGTAAAAGAGCGGATAAGAACAGGGCTTGCCCGGTGGGGAAGTAGTAGATAAGAACGGGTGCGTGAAAGGATAATGGCCGGTGGGAAGTAGTAGATAAGAACGGGTGCGTGAAAGGATATGGAGGAGAAAAATCTAATATTTTATTTATTTATTTATTTTCAGATGAGTTAAATCGTAAATTGAGTGAAAATATAAAATTTAGCTGAACAATCAAACCAAATAGCTAAGGATATATTGGACATATGATCTCTTCAATCCATTCATAAAAAGTAGCATAAAACTATTTTACTAAATATTTTTTAAAACAGTTTATTCTTCCATGAAGAAGCCGTTTCGCCGGAGAAGGCGAAGACGTGCCCTTCATCCGAAACCGAGACTGGTGCCGCAAACAGACTAGCTAATCCACGGCCCAAATGTAACCTCACCGACATCGCGATACCCACAGTTAAAAAATACCCCGGATACCCGCCCGGTCCAGACTGACCGAGCGGGCCTGCTGGATCCCCGGGGCCCATCGGCCTCTTTCCGCTTCGCCATCAGCTCAGATCCGCGACGCGCTTCCGCCCACTCCACTTTCCAAGCCCCGCGCTCCCAGTCGGCCGCTCCACCACCGATGGCCGGCGGCCGCGCGTTCCGGCCGTCCGCGCCGCGCCGCGCGGCGTTCGCGGCGCTTCTCACGCTGCTCCTCCTCGCGGCCCTCTCCTTCCTCCTCTCCTCCGCTCCAGCCTCCTCGGCCCGCTCCTCGCCGCCGCCGTCGGCGCGCCTCGCCGCCGTGCGCCGCCACGCGGCCGACCACGCGGCGGTCCTGGCCGCGTACGCCGCGCACGCGCGGAAGCTCAAGGAGGCCTCCGCGGCGCAGTCGCTGTCGTTCTCGTCCCTCTCCTCCGACCTCTCGGCGCTCTCCGCCCGCCTCGCCTCCCACCTCTCCGCCTCCCTCCCCGAGGACGCGCTCAGGCCCCTCGAGAAGGAGGCCCGCGAGCGCATCAAGTTTGCGCGCGCCCTCGCCGCCGACGCCAAGGAGGGATTCGACACCCAGTCCAAGATCCAGAAGCTCTCCGACACGGTCTTCGCCGTCGGCGAGCAGCTCGCGCGCGCGCGCCGCGGGGGCCGTATGTCCTCCCGCATTGCCGCGGGCTCCACCCCCAAGTCGCTCCACTGCCTCGCCATGCGCCTCCTCGAGGCCCGCCTCGCCAACCCGTCCGCTTTCGCCGACGAGCCGGAGCCGTCCCCCGAGTTCGACGACCCCGCGCTGTACCACTACGCCGTCTTCTCCGACAATGTGCTCGCCGTCTCCGTCGTGGTGGCCTCTGCCGCGCGCGCCGCGGCCGACCCCTCGCGCCACGTCTTTCACGTGGTCACCGCGCCCATGTACTTGCCTGCATTCCGCGTCTGGTTTTCGCGCCGCCCGCCACCGCTCGGCGTGCACGTCCAGCTCCTTGCCTACTCCGACTTCCCGTTCCTCAACACCACCAACTCGCCGGTGATCAGGCAGATCGAGGGCGGCAACAGGGATGTTGCTTTGCTGGATTACCTGAGGTTCTACCTCCCAGATATGTTCCCTGCACTGCGGAGGGTAGTGCTTCTGGAGGACGATGTGGTGGTGCAGAAGGATTTGGCAGCGCTTTGGCAAGTTGACTTGGATGGAAAAGTGAATGGTGCCGTGGAGATGTGCTTTGGGGGGTTCAGGAGGTATAGAAAGTATCTCAACTTCACCCAACCCATTGTGCGGGATCGGTTCAATCCCGGCGCCTGTGCATGGGCATACGGGTTAAATGTGTTTGATCTTGAGGCATGGCGGCGGGATGGCTGCACAGAACTGTTCCATCAGTACATGGAAATGGTGAGCTGCTCTGATCTCTGTTATTAACATATAAGTAGCATTTTGGTACATTGGGATTGATAAGTGGCTGCATCTGTAGTGTGTGTCATGCGTGCTTCAACTTAACTTTTCCCACTAGCTTGATGTAGATTCTGTTCAAGTTTCTGCTGCTAAATGTCAATAGTCACGTGCCAGATTTAAGTATATGATATTTTTGAGCCCGTAACATGGTGTTGGGTGAACTATTTTGTAAGGAAGAAATTAGTGTCTCCTGGCTAATCATTACAGTAACTCATGTTCATGTTATTCATGGCTGTATATTGATGATTGGATATCTAGCACTTATGTAGAATAACTGTAAATATTTATCAATTCGATTGGCCCAAACAATTGTACGGTGCTTCCTTATGCACTCAACTACTCAGCTCATTGTGCTAATGTTTAACAAACCCACAATTATCTTGAATCATATCTTAACAAGGCTTACTTTTTTTGATTAAAGTGTTTTCTCTTCATTTGAGTTTAAATAGGTTCCCAGTGGCTGTTCTCAAATTTATTTTATATCGTATCTTATTGAGGGTTATTTTTTTAGTGTAATGATGTTTTGCTATCATCTTAGTTCAATTTGGTTGCAAAATACCATCTAATTATTGGGGTTCAAATGTGACTAGGCTCACCAAATTGAGCATGTGATGTTGTCCATTTCTTTTTAACAGGAACTGTATACTTTTTCCTTGTTTATGAGAACATGTAAACCATGACTCGTCAGTTTTTCAGTTTTTTTTTCTTTTCTGGATACAGCTAAACCATGGTATATAAATTTTTCATATTCTCTCTTTTTTTTGTTGAGAATGTTAAAACCCTACCATGTGATATCAGTTTTTAGTATATAGTGGGTTGGTGCACCTCATGGTCTTGACTACTTTCCAGGAAGAGTTCCCAAGTTAGAATAGGGTTGGTGCACTCTACGGATGTTTTGCCTGAATCCTAAGCTTTTGTACTTCATATTCTAACTAACAATATGTTCTGCATTGGCCTCTGCTGTGTGATACGCCTGATACCTGTATGCAGTTATGCAAATGATGCCCATAGTTTCTCCTTCTTATCAGAGTAAAACACTTCTATTTTGCACTACATGACCGATACTTGTATATTCTTGTGGCAGAATGAGGATGGCGAGCTGTGGGATCCAACATCTGTTCTAACAGCTGGATTGATGTCATTCTATGGCAATACCAAGCCATTGGATAAGTCATGGCATGTAATGGGTCTTGGCTATAATCCAAGCATCAGCCCTGAGGTAATCCGAAGTGCTGCAGTGATACACTTTAACGGGAACATGAAGCCCTGGCTCGATGTTGCCTTGAACCAATACAAGGCCCTGTGGACAAAGCATGTCGACACTGAAATGGAATTCCTAACCCTATGCAACTTTGGTCTATGAAGGGATCATTAGATTGTTTGAGAATAAGGATGCCACTGACACACATTATTTTTTGGGAGGCAAAAGAGCTTTGACAGCACATAAGTGGTACCTATATTATCTCTAGCAAAGTTGCTCCTGTAGGGAAGTTCCTATCTTTGTGCT
Organism: Panicum miliaceum; assembly: GCA_032594955.1. Classification (NCBI taxonomy): domain Eukaryota; kingdom Viridiplantae; phylum Streptophyta; class Magnoliopsida; order Poales; family Poaceae; genus Panicum; species Panicum miliaceum. The sequence goes on from CM064062.1 coordinate 7,243,524, forward strand.
GGGCGACAATGTTCTTGTAGATTATATAGCTTATTTGTGATAGTATATGTCTTTCCAGCTAAAATGTACTGGATTATTGTGGCATAGAGAGTGAGTAATCCATTGGGAGGAAAGTGTAGATGGATATTCCTGTATTATCAAATAACGAGCATATCTGCAGTTGTATTTATAAGGAAAAACATAAGGTTACTTGATTCAGGTTGGCATTTTATTTTCCTCGGCTTCCCTTTTTTTTTGTGCACTAACCACTTAGTATGTTCTCTTAGAATACTACCACTAGCTATTAAAATGCAAGCAAACAAACTGTCTGTTGATACAAACCACTCCCCCACCCTCCATTTCTGAACAAAAAAATGCAGCGGTGGACAATGCATTTCTCAACCATTTATTAAACGCTGACTAACATTGAACTAAGATGATAGTAAAACATCATTACACTACAAATAGTAAAACATCCTATGGTATTGGTAAATGAAGATAACAGTGTTTAGAAGTATAAAAAGGAAAGAGAGGGCAAAAGTATGATAAGTGGACGAGACTACCTGGACCGACTTGTAAAATAAGCCCGGCCCATAAGGCCCACTGGTGCCAAACCCTAACCCTAGTAATGAAAATCACTATTTATTCCACAATCATCTTCCTTTTCTTGCACCTTCTTCCATTCGGCGCCACCACTCCTCTTCTTTCCCACTTCTAGTTCTTCCAAAGCTCGAAGAGGAGTGGCTAGGCTTGTAGAAGGGCAAAGATGTTATAGGACAAGAAGGGTGGAGTGGATCTAGTTGATGACGACACACCTAGGCGTGTCAAATCAAAGCCTTATCTTGGTGTTCAAGACCGTGGCCATCAATTACATGGTAATCTTTATTACATCTTTTGGAACTAGCATCAAGGTATGGCTTACTTATCGAGATCCAGCGACCAAGGTATGTCCTTCATGATTTCTCCTTTTCTTGGTATTGTTCCTCCGTGACGGTGAGCTCAACCACCGTGACCTTATGCCTTCCACATCAAATCTACCGCAACATCCATCGCGTTAACTAGTTTCATCAGACATTTGTTGTGACACTCTTGCTTGACCTTTTTCAAATCGGTTGTTCTCCGCCATCTGTGACTAGCATCGTCATCGTCCCACCATTTTTTTTGTCACCGCTACTTGACTGACCTACATCTGACCTCCACATATGGTTCTAGAAAATTTGATAGATTTACACTATCTCGCTGGAGAAAAACCCCTTCACTAGTCTTCTTAATAAGAAATTTTCATTCATTAGTATTCTGAATAAGATCTAGTCGAAATAATATTGGTAAAATCTCTGTTACAATGGGTGGAAGTATAAAAGGGAAGGGTATAACTGTCTAAGTGATATGAAAAGAGGATAAAACTACCTGGACCAATTTGTAAAATGGGCACAACCCATAAGGCTCACAAGTGTCAAAACCTAACCCTAGTGACAGGAATCATCTCATCATATTTAATTTCTATTGCCTCTTCCATTTTGTGCCGTCGCCACTCATCTTCTTTTCCAGTCTTATTCCAGAGCCCGAGAGGAGGGGTTATGCTTCCAAAGCACAAAGATGGCAGGGGACATCAGGGATGGAGTGTATTTAGTTGACGACACACCTATCCGTGAGAAATCAAAGCCTCAACCACTTAGAACCACCCCTACTTGGTGTTCAAGACCGTCTAAACCGTCAATTATATTATATCTTTATTACTCTTTTGGACCTAGCATCAAAGTATGTCTTCCATGTCTGAGATATAATGATCAAGGTATGTCTTCTGCTTCACAGCTTCTTTCTATCTTGGTCTTCTTGCTCCATATCAGTGAGTTCAACTATTATCATGATTTTTATCCCATCCAACTCCTTTTATCTCGAATGCCTCCCACCTACCAGATCTCACCGTCTTGTAGGGTGGATGTCGACCCGGCTTGGGTAGGCTCGGCTCGCTCCAGCTCGTTTAGATAACGGCTTGGCTCAGCTCGATATCTTTTTTTTTGAAAATTAAAGCAGGAGCACTGCTATGTCATATAAGAAGAGGCAGCAAGCGAGTTCAGTACAAAGATAATATTACATAAAACGAAAATAACTCAGGACTCAGCGTCCCGCAAACGAGAAGAAACGCTAGATTCATGAAGCAACTGGAAGCTCTGGCCCGCCACAAGCGAGCTTCCGAACCGAACTCTCTGCCTTGATTTCTTGGAAAATGCGTGGTGCATCCGCGCGAGTATGGTCGAAAATTCTCCGGTTCCTCTCCTTCCAGATGTTCCAAGCGGTATACATCATGATCACCGCCTTGGTCCGTCTCATTTTCTTCGGCAGCCCTGCCAGTTCTTGCTGCCACTAAATGTCCACCGAGGGACTCGGCTCAGGCACCTTGACAAGCCCCTGTGTCCAGAGCGACACCTTGTGCCACACCTTTGCAAAGTAGCAGTGCAAAATGAGGTGCTCGGCTGCTTCCTGCTCTTGGCTGCAAAAAGAACAAATGGGATCACACGGCCACTGCCGCTTGCTGAGGTTATCAGCCGTGAGTAGTTTTGATTGGATTAACAACCACGCGAAGAACTTGTGCTTCCCTTCCGCTTCTGCCGGCTAGATGTGCGATCCAACAAACTGACTGTGTGACCCTGCAAACTGACTGTTATAGGCCGACTTCGCTGCGTAGTCACCGTGGACCGTCCACTTCCAACGGATGGAGTCCGGTTGGTTTGAAAGCTGCACGGCTTGCACCGCATCCCACAGCCTGACGAAGCTCGCCATCTCGCTTACACTTTGCATTCTCCATAGGCCTCTAGTCCAGCTATGGTTATCCAACGGCTCGATATCTAAACGAGCAGAAAACGCACGCCTCGCTGGTAGCTCAAGCCAACTCGTTATGGCTCGCGAGCTGGAGGGGGACCAGGGGACGCGAGGCTGCGTACTGCGGTGGCCGATGGGCGAGGCCGGCTGGCGTGCTGCGAGCGAGGGTGAAGGCTGCGAGCAATGGCGCTAAATCCAGTAGAAGCTGCAGGGAACCAAATGAAATTTTCGGCACGAGAAAGAGACAAGAAATGAAAAGGTAAATCTAGGAGTTTTTGTTTCATGGGCAGGAACTGAATCTTGCTATTGAATCAGGAAGTAAGGAAAGAAACATCATTTCGGTTAAAAAATGCAAAGGAAATACAGGACCAACACAAAGCATCAAACTCCCAGCGAAAGATCTCTTTAAGAGCGCAGGTGTTGCACCTGCCGGTCGTCACGGACTTCATGAGGCATGTGATTGCTGCTCGTCCGCGCATCTTCATCACGGGCTAACGGCGGCTTCGATTGCGGACGGCACGATCGCGCAGACAGTCAGGTGCAGCGGGGGCGCGTATTGGAGCCGGAGACGAGGACGACGGAAGATGGGAGGAGGTCAGGCGGAGAGGGATGGTGCCATGGTGCATCCGTGCAGCGCATGGTGCAGCGCCGTCGCTGGCACCGGTGCAATTTGGCAGACGTTTTGGCTGTGCAGAATGAGGTGACCGACACGTACTAGTCTAGGTGTTCTATGATGACAGATTTGTGCGATGTTTTTTCCTTTCATGAACAGCAACTCCAGCAGTAGCACCTAAATTAGACCCTCTAAATATTAAATGGGGGTTGGTTTTTTTAGGGGCTTCTAAATTTCCCTCAACTCCAGCAATAGCTCTCAATTCTAAATTATAATAGAGGGCTCCCCAGAGACCCCCTAGGAAAAGAGGGTGGAGGAGGAAATTTGGAGTCCTTCCCAAAATAGAGGACGTAGTAGAGGGTCTGCTAGAGTGCAATATTTTTGCCTGACCTTCTAAATATGAGATAGGGGGTTGTTTAGAGGGTCTGTTGGAGTTGCTCTGAGTCGAGAGAATTGGGAGCGCAAGCACAACAACTCGATGTCACGGACCCGCGGTCACCGGAGTTCGGTTAAGCGGAGCCGTAGCAGGCCAAAGGGGGGTCCTATTGCCCCATGGCTATATGTCGCTTGTGCGATATATCATGGATCCATCACCTGAAGGCGATTTCAGCCCGGCCCATCTCGTCGTCTTCTTCTTCGCGCCGCCGCCACTGCGGTTAGGCTTAGGGTTCGGGGTTCGGGAGGTTCGGGTTGCCGGGGTGGGGGTTTTCTCCGACGTGCCTGGGTCTAGAGGAAGGTCGCCAGCGGCAAGGTAGCGGGCGGTGGTGGCGGGTTGTGGGCGGGGCGGCGAGGCGACGGGAGCCGCCGACCGCGGGCTGTGGAGGACAACCGATTGGCCTATGGTTGGGCGGGGGAGTAATGGCGGCCGAAGGCGGAGGTGAAGGTGGACGGAGGCGGCGGTGGGAGGCGGCCGGCGCGGGGCGCAGAACCCCGGCAGGACCCTAGCCCGCCCGCGCCGTTGGGGTGGGGGAGAGACTAGGCGGCGGGTGGCGGACGACGGGTGTTGGCGCCGGGAAGAAGATGGAGAAGAAGAGGAGAGTGAGGTAGAAGAGAAACATTGGGCCGCTCGTGGGTCGCGCTGGCTTCAGGAGCGATGCCGAGCCAAGCGAACGAGTTTTTTTTTCGAGTCCTACCATCATCTGTTGTGTTACCTAGTTTCATCGTTGACCGTCTTAAAAAGTATATTTCACACCCCTACCTTAGACTTTCACACAACTAGTTTCATCTAACTTTTTTCTAAATTAATGTTCTCCATCACCAGTTGAGTGTCATCCTCGTCCCATCGCGTGTTACCATGATTTGACCATTGTAACTCTATACAGTGGCAGTAGCACGTGATCTTATAAAATTTGATGGATCTCTTGTAACCATAGTGTGAAAAAGACCCTTCGCTGTTAAAGGCAATCTCAATCCATGATGTACATAGACGATGTCTATGCTATCATATAAATAAGACACCTCCTTTAGAAACTACACTCTACATCATATAATTTTTTATAATTTTTTAGCGTAGTCTCTAATGAATTTATTCTCTCTTCTCTCCACCTATCATATTTATTCTCTACCACTATCATATTTGTTCTTTATCAACCATGAAGCTCTCAGTGCCAATTTAGTAGTGTCTAGTGCCAATTTAATAGTCTTGTATGAGACTCGGTTCATTCCCCATCTCTTCTTTCTCATTTATTATCATATAAACTAAAAATCCTATATGGTAATATAATTAATATTATGGACACAAGGGTTGGAAATGCCCCAAGAAGCTTTCCTTCACAAGTTTAGTTTTAAGACCTAGCGGAAAGAACACGAATTCGGACATGGATCGGTTTGGGGAAAGAATCAGTAGTACAAGGACACGTACAAACTCGATTGGGAATTGGATTCCCCGAACTTTTACAGTCTTATCTATTGGCTTCATCATGACCGTCCAATGCCGATTAGGGGAAAACTGGAAAAAAAAATTCTTCTCTTATATATATCCCGTCGCCTCCGCCTGTCCGTTAGTTCCAATCCGCTGCCCCCGACGAGGCGACGACAGACGCCGTCCCTCCAGGTACGCCGCCAATCCCCTCCTCGCCGCAGGTTCCGTTTGAATCCGCCCCCAAATTTTCTCTCCGATCTGCCGATCTGTTAGAATGAAATAAAATTCAATTATTGTTTAGATCGATCGATCCATTCTCTCCAAATTTTCTCTCGAATCTGGTGGAATCGTTCAATCCCCCCCCCCCCCCCCCACCCCCAAAATCTCTTGTTTAGGAGTACGATTGATTCCCCCCCAATGTTTTCTCGAATCTGATAGAATCGTAGTTTATCTCGGAGATAATCTGTCGATTAATATTTCCCGTTTCTTCCCCAAAGCTGCACCGAGCAGCGGCCATGGTGAAGAAGCCCAACGGCGTTGCCAAGGCCACTGCGGCCTCTGCCGGCGCGGCGGCCGGACCGTCCAAGGCGAATCCGTCCACCCCTGGGTCGATTAAGACGTCGAGGTTTAAGAAGCGGAAGGTCAAGGCCAACCGCGAGAAGGCAGCGGCCGCGGCTGCAACTGTTGACCTAGTCGCCTCGGTGGGCGCAGTCACTGCTGGTGGCGATGCATCTGCATCGGCGGTCTTACCGCAGCCATCACATGTTGCTGAGGCATCACCTGTGGCGCATATGCCAGAGTCAGCCACTATTGCTGAGGCATCACCTGTGACACAGACGCCTAAGCCGGTCACTGATGCTGAAGGATCTGGGCCTGCACCAACGCCAGCCACTGCTGAAGCATCAGCTTTGGCGGCAAAGCCAAATCCAAAGCCAGCTGATGCTGATGCTGCGGCTGCACCTGCCGCAAGCAAGGGCAAGGGCGTGGGTGCTGATAATAGAGGTGGTGATGGCAGAATGAAGAGCAGAAAAGGGAGGGCTAGGAATGGCAAGGGGAAGGAGGTTGAGGATGGAGGAAGTGATGGAAAAGGGAAGAAAGCTGTGGGCAAGAAGGAAGAAAGGGGTGACAATAAGGGTGCAGGGTTTATATTCATGTGCAATGCAAAGACTAAGCAGGAGTGCTACCAGAACCGCTTGTTCGGGCTACCCAGTGGGAAGATTGGAATGGTCAAGAAGATCAGGCCAGGGGCAAAGTTGTTCCTGTATGATTTTGATTTGAAGCTTCTGTATGGTGTTTACAAGGCAGCATCAAATGGTGGGCTGAACCTTGTCCAAGAAGCATTTAATGGGAAGTTCCCTGCACAGGTAATTTGGCTTTTCCATTTCGTAGATTTGTTTGCAGTGAATGTAGTCAGGTGATCTGTTTCATTTTGATCAGTCTATGATAGTTCAGAAGGATGCATGAGAATAGGGTTCGCCTGTGGTTTCAGTATGCTAAGAATAGTGGACATGAGTAGATATGGTGTTCTTCTTGGTCATACTAGCTATGGCATTAATGGATTATAGATGTTGGTAAATTTAGTTCTCAATTTGTGCTGTTAAGCTTTAGGAAATAGTAGTAGTGAGAGGTGTGCGCCCTTATTAGAAAAACAAGTGTTTTTTTTTAGATGTGATAGACAAATTTTTGTATCCGTTACAAATAGTTTGTCACTGTGCACTATAGAGAATTCTTGTGTGCTTTATGTTGTTGACAGGGGTTAACTATGGTTCAGGCTGACCATTATCAAATAAAACTTTATCCTACAAATCTGATAGCAATATATGGCTCTACAGAAAAAATTCCCTGCCTTTTAACTTAGTATCCCTATTACATCACTCTATGCTGTCTGATTGTTGAATTGAGAACTCAGCAAAGTCTATTATTTCTTTGCTGTTTCCAACTGGTGAATTTCTGTATCTTTTATGCTGGACTGTTCTGCATTGGATCGATACACTCTTTAGTTAGTAGTTAGAGATGTTTTGGGCTGTTCTTTTTTGTTTACTTCATATCTAAGGTCATGGTAGTCTCTCCCTCCCTCCCTCCCTTTACCATATATTAGGCAATTTTGGCAACTTTTGGATTACTAAACCCAAGATGAGCAAGCCCACTTCATTCTTCATTGGGTTTGTATATACTTGGCAATGACAACTTCACCATGAACTTAACTACTTTTGATTATGTGATGTTCGTCATAGCTCAGCTCATCCCTTATAGTATGGGAGGCATAAGAGATACTCTTTAGTGTTAATAATTGTACCGGAGCTCAGATGATTGGAGAATCACAAAGCGCGAAGCGGTTGGATTTGGAGAAGATGAGAGGATTTCGGTGGTGGTCGCACCACAGACACAAAAAACTCGTTGGCTAGCTTGTCTTGGCAAGTCAAAGCAACGAGGCAAAGGCTGCAGATGCAACCGTGTTTGGTCAATGGGTATTAGGGGAAATTCAAAATGCATAAAACTTGCAATTGCTAGATTGTAAGGAATTGATGTGTTAGTGAGTTTCTGAAAACACGCCGAACTTGCTAGTGTTTTTTTTTTCAATTTTCCGATTTGTATTCGTATATTTAGTTGACTTCATGAACATGACCCTATAAACCTTTTGGATTTTGGATGCTTTGTAGCGGCATCTCCAAATTTTCCCTTTCAGGGTTTCCGTGGTCAAACACTAATCCACAAGAACGATGTTGCCTCCGCTTTGGCATAGTTTTAGCTTTTGTAAAAGCCAAATTATAGGGTTTCTCAGTTCAATCCAAACTTTTGCTTCCCCATAAGTTGATGAATAACCTTAGCGCTTGGCCTGACCTAGTATTAGAAACCTTAGAAGAACATGCTATAGTAGGAGGTGTTGAATATTCGTCATTCTTGTATTATAAACTATGTTATATGCGTAATGCAGGTTAAGTTTAAGATTGAAAAAGATTGCCTGCCTCTCCCTGAGAGTAGTATCAAGCAAGCTATTAAGGAAAATTACAGTGCAAGGAGCAAGTTTGACCCAGAGCTCACTTCGAGACAAGTGAGTGTCTTGGAATCATGCTACAAATTTTATTACTGTTCAGGTATTTTCGTATATAAATTCTAATATATTCTTAATACTATGGGTATGTGATACTATGCAGGTCCATAGGCTACTTGCGCTGTTTAAGCCTGTCAATGTACCTCAGTCTGCTCCAAAGAAACACCGTGAAGAAAGGCGCCACTATGAAGAACGGAGGCAGCCATATCATTATGAAGAAAGGCGGCCTTCATTGCCTATCGAAGAAGTGCGTCAACCGCGGTTTGATGAGGAAAGGCGCCCTGCGCTTTTACATGTTCCTCTTGAGGATCCATACAGGGCACCACGCTTTGCTCCACTTCCTATTGAGTCTCAGCTTTGCCATTCTTTGGCTGGTGGTCGGGGTGATCACCACAGATATTATCAACCAGCACTTGCACCTGAGCCTCGACACATTCCTCTTGCTCTAGAGCCTCGCCATGTTCCGCTATCCTTAGAGCATCACCATGTGCCTTCTGTGCCAGAGCTTCGACATGTCCCAGCTGCATATTATCACACTTTGGCTCCATCCAGTGATTCATACTATCGGTCTGTAGAGAATCTGGCGCCTGAGCGGTAAGTTATGAACATTTCGGTTGGTTCTCTTATAGTTACAGTTTACGTGCACCATATTGTTCTCAGTTTTTGTCAATTTATCATCCATATTATATGATTCATGTACTGTCATGTTGGTTGTAAATGCTAATTCAAAGAATTTAGTTACCTGATCTTATGATTTTCACAACACCTTGCATCTGTCTACTAGAAGTCTAGAACCATATGATATGCTCTGACTAATTGAAATTCTTAAATTTCAGATGTGCTGACAGGACTGTGGCTGACATAACCGCCAGGGATCCAATCATTCCTAGGGATCACACAAGACTGCCAGGTGAGATATCTGCTCGGGCAGACCGCTTGGAGGATCTCTACCGGACTGGGGGGATTGCTGCCCGTGGTGCACATGTGGAGGAGCTGTATCCTCCAGGGGAGATTGCTGCTCATGCTGACCAGGTGGGGATCACCACTCGAGCTGATCGTTTGGAGGACCTCTACCGTTCTGACAGACTTGTTACCCGTGCTGTGGACCCCCTGCCTCGTTCAACCTATCATACAGCTGCTTACGAGACTCACCCTGCTTATGCTGAAACAAGCACAAGGCCTGTTTCTGCAAGGGTCAATAGACCGGGTGTCCTGGTTTCATCACTCTATTCCTTCTCTGGTGCTCCAGCGTACCGGTGAGTGATCAGAACTATCGCTTATGTTGAAATTTCTCACCTTTACTGTAAGAAGTTAGGATGTCTGTCGCTATAACTGCAACTGTTGTGTACATTAGGTTCAGTTATTTATTTCCTTATAAACATCCATCGCTGGATGAACGGCACTCGGTATCCAGTTTATGTTGCATATCCTCCTCTTGCCATGCGTGATGCTCATTTTATCCTGAAGATGGAATGATGCCCATATTGGTATTATATGCTGTGTGTAGCCACTGCAGATTTACTAGATTCTGGCAGGGGCATTTATGCATGTTCATTTATGAGGATTTGAGCTTTTTTCGAAACATATATGCCTCGAATGTTGTCCTGTATTTGGAATGTGAAAATCCCTCCTTGGTCCTAGAATATACAGGGAAAATGCTGTTCAAGGAGACCATCTCTGACGATTTGCATTTGTGATCACGAGTTCTGACGATTCGCATTTGTGTTCACGAGTTCATCCTAGCTGTCAATTTTACTGGGCAATGGTAGACTGGTTAGAAATTTCCTTTTTCGAAAACCAGCTGCCAATTCAGGATGCAGAGCAGTTATATGTTCAGAACAGGTTGCTTGAGCAGCTTTGACCGTCCACATGCCGGTCTCCCTCAGCCATGCGCTGGCTCGTAAGCGGCAGCACCTGTGGTGCCCTGAGCGTTCCGTTAGCAGCACGGCCTGCCTGACCCTGAAGCGGTTCATAAATGGCTGTGCTTGTGGTATTGACCTTCAATTCCAGAGGATTTCCTCCGATCCCCTTTTTGTTTTTACAGATAAAGAAAAGGTGTCTCCGATTCCAGTAGGCTAAACCGGTTAAGGATGCAGTTGACTTTGGGGCGACACTGGGCCGCCAGATGGACCAATGATGTAGCCACCAGGGAAAGAAACAGTTTGCGCCGCGGTCATGGAGTATGTGTGTAAGAAGAATCCACGTCCTCCTCCAATCCACCCGATGCAATTTCCTCTCTGGCAACTGCAGATGCGTGACGAATTTCACGCTCACACATTTACACGGTACGGCAAAATGCGAATAAGAGCAGGTACAATGACCGGCTGATCACAAATACCAAGACATTTTTGCAGCGCTATGTCAGAAAATAGGAAGAGAGAGAGAGCACCGCTTGGCGCTACATGCAACGCCGAGCTGCTCATAGACTCCAAGAGAGGAAACAGTAACACGCACAGTGAGAGATGACAGGAAAAAGAATGTAGGAATGAGTGAAAAAAGTAAGCCCATTTAAGGATATAATACTATTTATGAGATTAGTATAGATAAATAGAAAGTTGTTGCTGTATACCTTGTCCCTTGCACGCTAGTCTTGGAGACAGCTGCTTGGCTCAACTCTTGGGTTTGCTCTAAGGCGCCTGATTTTAAACCTGACTACTGCATGCAGCCGCAACAGATGGAAATAGTCAGATCGTAGGCTCTCTTTTCTTCACTTGATTTACTTGCAGTATTTAATTGCGCCACTGCTGACCAACGGGGAGGACAGGCACGTACAAAATGTCAGGACTCGAGGCGACGACGAGCAAGCATTCCGTGTCGCCGTACGGGCCCAGAAGGCCAGAACGGATGCCTTGGAGATTCCGGTTTTGCAAGCTGGCAAGTCCCTGAACCTAATTGTCCAACGTTTCTTTAATTCCCTGCTCCGCTTCGTCCTCCGTAGCTGACAAAAAAGCTTAACAGGTATTAGTACGAGTGGGACTATCTCTCAGCCTCCCAGGGCTGTGATGATCGCTACAATTATTGCTGGGCGTGTACAAAAGTTAACCTGACATGTACAGTACTGAATCCGTAAGCTAAGTCAACCAAAGCTATAACTCTATTTATTAGTTTCAGGATAGAGTCAATAGGGACCCTGAAACAAGATAGTGTTGTTACCCAAGGAGAAAAAGGGGAAAGCTTTCGTGCTTACTAGATTTGCGTTTTTTTTAAGAATTAACTAGGTGTGCATATGATGGTGAGTAAACCTAATGTGCAAAGTTTAGCCCATCTGATAAATACAATTGTGTTTTCACTTACATACTTAGAACGAATGCATTTTTAAATGTAGCCATGCATTTACTGGTTCGATAAAAGAATATGGAAAGAGCAAAAAAACCGTGAGTTTTTTGAGCAAGTGCCTATGCAGAATATGCTGGCTCTTCATCTGGTAGCCTTGTCATGTACTTAATAAGAAAAAAATATTGTAGAAAAAAATGATAATTTTTATAAAAAAATTATGGAGTCCACGCCGTGAAGTCCCTGCTTCCAACTAAACCATTTTTTTTTTGCCAAAAAGGGGGAAGCCAAATTACATTTCATTTTTGGGATTCAACCAAATTACATTTCATGTGTAAACAACCTTGCATCTAAGTCATTTAATGCCAACGTTTTGCTCTCCTCACTTTTGCATTACTAACCCCCGAGTACACGAACAGATTACACATTGTCATCAAGAAGTTTCCTAAGCAAGCGATGCATGTGCATCCCTCATGCCTCCTCCAACGGTACAGCTCTAAGCTAGTAAAATTAATATTTTACTCTGTGAATAGTAGCAAAAGTGAAACGCTATCGTCGGAACAGGAGATAAGCTCGCACGTTTTCCCATGCATTTCTCTCTCACTGCGCTACTTGTGCTTTTCCTGTTTCCTCTCTCTCCTTCCCTTCTTAGAGCTAGCAGCTATCTTTTACCATTGGACACGGGCTCAGTTGTCCAGAGAAAATCCGTCCCCACGCCCTGCAATCCTGTGTGCCACCACCATTCCCCTTTTTTTATGGCCGCTAGGGTTAGACCTTGTAGCCTGTTAGTTAGCCACCACCGCTGAGCCGGTCAAGCTCAAGCCCCCTCCGCCGGCACTCCAGCAACCAGCAGCAGAGCAGACCGGCCAGAGAGAAACACAAGGCAGCTGACAGCGTGAACCCGATGGCAAGCACGACTGCACGAGGATGGAAGGAGTCCGCCTCCGGTCGGCCGGAAAGGCGCCTCCGAAGTAGTCAAAACAGCAACGCGCAGGAGGAGGGCGCGACTCGCCTTCTCCATGCAGTTCGCCCCTCTCTAGTCTCCCCCTTCTCTCACGCCTGGACTGGACTGGGGAGGGAGAAGAAAAATCTCCTCAGGGCCGGCAAAGTCGCCGGTCTCGCCTGCCTTCTCAGACCACCCGCATTGCCCGTGCCCGCCCAGCTATAAGTACTCGCCGGACAAGGCGGCCACTCATCCCACCCTACCCCACCGCATCCATCTCGGAGCAGAGGCAATCCAAGGAAAAGGCGCTTCTTTCCCCCGTTCCAAACAGAGTTGCAGGAGAAGAAATCGTTGGGGGGCTCTTGCTCTTTCCTGGTAAGGACAAGATCCGCGCTGATTCTTCACGTTCTTCTTTGGGAAATGTTTTCTTGGGGTCATTGGCTAGGAGAATCCTCATGGGGACTGCGCATTTGCGGCGCGTCATGGCGATGCCCGCTGCTAGTTTTCATCTGCTAGGTCAAAATGCCGCTTGGCTGCAGGATTTGGTGTTTAAGCATTCATTTAGCCCAATCAGCTGCTGGTTAACATCTCAGTGTTTGTGCTCTTGCTGACGGTCGCAGGGTCCAGAGGTGGCAGCTGCTGCTGAGGTAAAGATTTGGGCCCATACATTCAGAAAAAAAAAAGATTTGGGCTCTGAGGTCTTGCGGGGTGGAGTGAGGATGGAATTCGCGGTTACCGACGAGCTGCTGGGCACATTCATGCCGATTGCGGTGTACTGGCTCTACTCGGGGCTTTACATCGTGCTTGACGGGCTGGGCATGGACGACTACCGGCTCCACCCCAAGGGGGAGGAGGTCAAGAACATTGTTTCCATGTGGACAGTCGTTAGGGGCGTCCTCGTCCAGCAGGCGTTCCAAATCTCTGTTTCGCTACTCCTCTTCACGGTAATTCCTCTTTGCAGCATCTAATTACCAAGAAAAGCTTGTAAATTTTGGTATTGAACTCTTCAAATGTGTCATTTTTTTATGATGTTCAAATGTGTCATTAGTATTTAGTAGGAGTACTACTATTTTGTGAGTTGTTCCCCAAATGTTCAGTTTGGTAAGTAGACGCCATTTGAAATGGTTTCAATGTGACCCCGTAGTTAAGCATGCAAATGTGGATCAGAGATCAGTGGCATTTTGATAGATATCCTTTTCTTAAGAATTTGAAGGTTTTTATTGATGCCTTGGTAATTGATGAAGGTAAAATCAGTTGGTTCAGGAATTGTTCGGAGGCCAGTAGCAATTAACCCACTGTTTGTGTGCTATGAATAAAGATAACTGAATCTATGTGGTTAATCAAAGACCTGAATTGTCGATTGTTGCTTCTGTCTGTGGAACAGGTCTCAGGTTTAATAATTGTTAAAGTAAACAGGAGTAGCATTGTGATTTGCATGATAGGGAAATTGCACAATGGGAACTGGGCTGTAGCAAAAATAAACTGAATTCTGAAGGCAAGGCAAGTTAGGAGCTGTTAAAGTTTGAATTAGCTCATTGGGTTTACCAATATGACTGTAAAAGATTCTCTTTGGGCACTTGACCAACGCTGGCTCAACATTGCACATGCTGCTTCTGGAGTTGACTTTGAAATTTCATCTGTGACAACTGGATTTAAAATCATGTAATTTCCTGGAACTGCAGGTTCTTGGTGATGAGAGTGGAAGTGTGAGGAAGCAACCTTCCGCTCTGGTAATAGCTTTGCAATTTATCATTGCTATGTTCGTTATGGACACATGGCAATACTTCATGCACAGATACATGCACATCAACAAATTCCTGTACAAGCACGTCCACTCGAAGCATCATACCCTTGTCATCCCGTACGCCTTTGGAGCTCTCTACAACCACCCCCTAGAGGGACTCATCCTGGACACCATCGGGGGAGCGCTCTCGTTCCTCATCTCCGGCATGACCCCAAGGACAGGCATATTCTTCTTCTCCTTCGCGACCATCAAGACCGTCGACGACCACTGCGGCCTGTGGCTGCCCGGGAACATCCTCCATGTCTTCTTCAGCAACAACAGCGCTTACCACGACATCCACCACCAGCTCTACGGCAACAAGTACAACTTCTCGCAGCCCTTCTTCGTCATGTGGGACAAGATCCTCGGAACATACATGCCTTACACCCTCGAGACCCGCAAGGGAGGTGGGTACGAGGCGCGCCCGGTCAAGCTCAACCAAGCACAGCAGACCAAGGCCGATTAAGCTGTGCGGCTTCTCCTGTTTTCTCCTACCCGCCCTGATCATTTTTTTTTCTTTTTCTGACTGCATTTGCGTTGTAGAAGTATTTTCCCTGTCCATATAGTAAAATCCTTTAGGCAGATGCCATCTTGTACCAAGATATAGCAAATAAAACATTGTGTTAAAGGAAATCCACTTTCCTTCGCTGCGCTGGACATTGTCTCTGCTGTAAGTCATGCCGATGCTCTGCGGTTTTAGAATTTGAAATGAAGCAGTGAGCTGTGCTTATGGCCCAGGCTGTCGGTTGGGCAGTGCCAGCCTGAGAAAACGTGGTTCTGGCTGCTGCCCGGCATCTGGAAACCATGAGCTGAAGTGATGGGCTCCAAACTGCATTGCCCACAGGAAATTCTTCAGTGCACGCTGAATGATCGGCAGCTCAGCAGCTGTGTGGTGTGGGCTTATAAATCTGAAGATTCGCAGAGCATCTGTATATGATTGAAATGGACCTGCAACTCGTGTCCATCGTGAAGTAGAGGGTAATATTATCTGAAATATATATTAGTATAATATAATATTTACCATCGAGTAGGCCAAGGTACGGCCTGCCAATTCCGATCTGTCCGGGCCACGATGGGCTGGCCTTTGGCTTCGCTCGTGAAGCCCAACTCCGAATTTCTAGCCCATTGTGATCTTGCCCAACTCATTGAGGACGGGAACATCACCTGGGCGGGCTGGGCCTGCTCTTCCGCTGCTGCCTGGGCACGATTCGCAATTCTACATTGTACTGTACGTTCCGTTCCCACGCCTAGAGGTGTCAAAAGCACAGCGGCCGGGCCCGGGCCCGGGCGTCGGTGAACGGTGAGGTCGTCGGCATGCGGCCAACTGGCTCGAGCGCCGCGCCGTCCTGTCTCTTGGCCGACGCCTCGATCTCGCGACCGTACCAGGCAACAATGGAGTGGGGGTGTTCAAATCTCCAGTTTCGTCAGACATCGGCCGCTTAGCCACCGTCTCGTCGATTTCGCCTTACACCGTTGATCCTTCATCCGACGGCGCTCCTGGATGGCGACAACATCCAGCGACGAGGCCGCGTTCCTTTTTTTTTTTGCTTTTCTGATCTGACTGTAAACAGTGCTTCATCAGTAAACTGCTTCGTTATTAATGTAATAATCGAGCTTGTAGTGGTCGTCTCCCTGGCGATCGTCCGTATCGGGCTATCTGAATTTCTTCCTGTTCAGTAAGGTTTTTTTTTTTTTTGGCGAGGTCCTGGTCAATAAGTTGCAGATGCTATTCCCTATCATGGAAGTTTCCGTTTCGGGTGAGATCGCCTGCCGTAAGCGATCGAAGCGATCTTATCTGAAAACCTGCCGGATCATTAGGTGACCGTCACCAGGCCACTGTATTCAGGCCTCTACGGTCGCCTGTCTAACCTCAGCAGCAGCAGTCGACCAGAGCCGCACGGACCACCCGAAACCAATTAAAAAACCATTAGAGCCTTGTCTAATCCTGATCACCTAGCGCCTGCCAATATTGCGAAGACGCAGGCACTACCACCACTTACCACTGCCAGTAGCCACCATTAGGCTAATCAAACATGTATTGTGCAGGTAGCCAGCTGTGATTCCTGCAATCCTGCCCTGTCCAGGGACAAGAGGCAGCCAAAACCGCACTAAAATCCACGCCACTTTTTCCGCAGCAGGTCTTGCAGCTAGCTAGGGCTACACTAGCCGACTAGCACTACCGGTCTACTCCTACCGGACTAGTACCACAGAGGCCAGCGACATGCTGACATGTAGTAGCTGGCTAGCTGCTAGGTCCTTTATGAACCACGAGAGATGCTGGAACAACGCTGCAGCTCCGTTTTTGAGTGGTTCGACGACGGCAGGGGCGCAGCAGGCTGCATGCAGGCGGCCCGTCGTGCATCATCGGCGCATCGAACGCAAATCATGGCGCTGGGATGGTGGCCGCGCGCCGGCAAAGGGGGGAAAACACGCAGCAGAATTCATCGCCAGGCGCCGCATGCGCTCGCCGCGGAAAAGGCCGTCCAAAGGGGAGGGTAGGAGTGGGATGGGCAATGCCGCTTCCGGCGCTGCGTCTCGGTCACCGGCGGGCGCGCACTGTGCCCGCGGCGTCGCGGCCGGCGCCGGCGCCGGCGCCCCCACCCGCGCGCGCGCACGTAAATCTCTGACGGGGGCCGGATAAAGCTGCGGCAGCTGCCACCCAAAGGGTCACCAAAGCCTGCGGCGGCAGCTGCACACAAATGCAAACGGGTAGTATGCTGTGCCGTGTGTGTGGCATCGCGGACGCATCCCGAGCCGAGCCAGCCACAAAAGCGATAAAGAGAGGGATCAAAGCCATGGCCTCTGTAGACTGTGGCAACTGTAGATGTAGACTGTAGCGTGTCCTGTGGCGCGTAACTCCGCGCCCGTACGTGGCCGGCCTCTGCAGATTCCCTTCTGGCTCCGGTAGGGAGGGAGCAGATGGAATGGTGCAGGGAGCGGAGGAGGAAGGAAAGTGACGCGACGGCGACGCGTTCGGTCTGTGTGTTTCTGTGCGCGGGCGGCCGTGACGACTGGCGAGCGAGGCAGCGAGCAGACGCTTTGGCACTCATGATCCCTATGGATGAACGAGAGGGGATTGATACCCCCTGCCGCCACGCACACATGCGCCTGCCTGCCTATCTTTTCGAAAGAGGAATTGCGCGCGCCAGTCGAGGCCCAAAGCTCAAATTCAGAGCTCCCTAGCGTAGCTCAGAGGTCAGAGCAACGCTCCGCTCCAGTACCCACCCTGACGCGCGCGCAGCAGAACTAACACTGAACTTGTACACGCATCGCCTCAGCGTCCTTGGAGTCCAACCGGTAACCTTTCGCGTTTGAGAGTTTTGAAATCCCTGCACCCCGCAGCGCACGCACAACGGACAGAGTACGAAGTCATCCTAATGTAAAATTCACCTCGTGCATTTCTCTCAGTCAAAGTGCGTGGTCAATCACCATCCACATCCAGTTGGCACACTACATGTGGTTAGGGAGCAGGGAGCAGCAGCGGCAGCTGCCGTCGCCGCTGGACCACTCGATGCAATTGCGAGCATGCATCCAATCGCCCGGCCGGCTCGACATGTGACGCCGCAGAGAACAACCGACAGCTCCAGCACGTCGTTGGCCTCATCACCCCGCGCTCCTTTTCGCGGTCTGCGCAAACCGCACCGCGGCTAATCATGTGGCCGTGCCAGTCAGCCGGTGCGCATATGCAAGCTGACGATGTTGCCAATGCCAGCCAGCCACGGGTATATATTTGGAAACAAAAGACCTCTCGGGGTATTGGCTAGCTATAAAATAGTTTAAAAAATTACAAGTACAAACGCCATCTAGAAGTTGTTAGTGAGTGATAGTGAGGTTGGCATAATTAAGGGGGCGGCATTTGATGGTTCCATGGTCCATCGTCGACCCCTAACAATGCATTTGTTCCTTCACCACGTCTTCTCTCAATGTCATCGATCAGTGGCACCAAAAAGAGCAAAGAAGATGGTTGTCCCAGATCCCATGAAATGCAACTGTATGATCCTTGCGATAATTTGAAGGAGCCAGAGAGGGCCAGAACAATGCAAGCCGGAAACCGCAAACAAGAAGTCAAGGAGAACAGATTAAAAACAGGAGAGACGACGACGACGCCTTAGCGGACCAGCGGCGCGCGCGCGCGCGCGGAGACCTACGAGTCGTCGTCGCTGGGGCTCATGCTCTCCTGCCGCTCGCCGCCGCCGTGGCCGTGCTGGGGGTGGTGCTGGCTGGAGCCGCCTTCCGCTCCGTTCTGCGCCGCCGCAGCGTCCGAGGCGGCCTGCGCGCGGTACGCGTTGAGCGCGGCGAGGATCCCCATGTGGCCCTCCCCTCCGCCGCTGCCGCCGCCATTGTCGCTCCCGCCCGCCGCTTGGGCTTGGCCGAGCCCCAGCTGCTGCCCGCCGGGGAGCAGCGCCATCGGCGCGGGGAAGTTCATGAAATGTAGCCCGCTCGCCGGCACGCCGCGGTACAAGGTCGCCGCGCCGCCGCCGCTTGCTGCTTGCGGGAACGTCCAGATCGACTCGCTGCCGCCGCCTCCGCCCGCCGCCGCTGCTGCGGCCTGCGCGCTGCTGCTGGGCACCATCCACACGGTGCCCGGCATTTGGCTCTGCGTGTACCCGGCCATCTGCTGCTGGTATTGCTGCTGCTGTTGGTGTTGCTGCTGCTGCTGCTGCTGCTGCATTTCTTGCTCCCACCGCCGCTTCCTGGACAGGTCGGAGCTGGCTGCGGCGGATGTCGACGACGGTGACACGTCGAGACCGACGCTGCCGGAGTGGAAGCTCAGCAGCAGCGGGGACGACGCCGAGGAGGTAGCGGATGGCGGACCCTCGGCGCCGCCGAACCCGAGGCCCACGACGCGGTCCCACGGGTCGCCCCGCGCGCCGCCGAAGCGTGGGCCCGGCAGGCCGGCGGCGCGGAGATGCGCCGGGATGGAGAAGGACGAGCCCGAGGAGCGGAGGGAGATGTTGAGGGAGGTGAAGTTGGCCGGGAGGGTGCCGGTGCCCGTGGCCGCGATCACCGCTGGCTCCGCCTGCTGCAGCAGCCACTCGATGGTCTCGCCGTCCGTTTTGTGCCCCAGCTCCCTCGTCAGCTGGAACACCCGCGCAGCGCAAATCGCCGGCATCCGGATGCGCCGCCCGCGCCCGTCCACCTTCGTGTGCCGGTCCTTGGTGGAGTTCCGCTTCGGCGGCGGCGCCTTCCTCACCTGCAACTCTCCCGGCCCCGCCGACCCATTAGCCCCGGCGCCGGCGCCCACACCAGCCGCCGGGGACGTGGAGCAAGGCTGCTCCTCCTTCTTCTCCAGCAGCTGCAAGGGGAAGTTGGGGCGGCGACCTCCGGCGGCGTCTCCGGTGACGTCCATGGTCGATTAGACCACGGTATATATAAACAAGATGATCTTTTTTTGGATCAGGGAGCTGGAGGATCGGAGTATGGGTAGTAATGGATTCCGTGACCTACAAACAGTTCTTGTGGGGTTGATGAGCTGATTTGGTGTGATGATGTGGGGCGGTGGAGGCACGGCAGCGCCGTCGGCGGCGGGCTCTCGAGCGAGAGAGGCAGAGAGTGAGGTCAAGCAAGCACGGGCTAGGTGCTTGGGATTAGGGAAAACACTGTGGCTCGGCAGAATTCTTTTTCATGAAGAGAAAGAGAGAGAGGTGTGCTTGTTGAGATGGACACTATTTTATGGAGTTCTGGTTGGGCTTGTCGACCAATCTAGTGGGTTGCAGGGAGGACGATGGCCGGAGGAAGGAGAAGAAGAGAGGAGGCGAGGAGCATATGATAGGAGAGGGAGACGGAGGGAGAACATCAAGACAGGAGACGATGGTGTACTTTGTCGGGATTGGAGGAGAGAGATCACGACGCATTAAAGGTGCGCAGAGAGAGAGAGAGAGAGAGAGAGAGAGAGAGAGAGAGAGAGAGAGAGAGAGAGAGAGAGAGAGAGAGAGAGAGAGAGAGAGTTGAGGACTGATGAGGATAAGGCCGAAGGGAAATTATTACGCACACACTTGTCCAGAAAACAGAGTAGCTTCACGCTCACTGGAAAAATTCTCCAGCTCGACGGTCACGCATTTCAGCTTAATTAGAATTCGCAGGATTTTAGTTCAAAAAACGATCTTTCTAAAGTTGAAATGATTTCATGCATTTAATTTGCTAGTCGATATGAAAAAACCCAATCAACCCACTTGTACTCCATTTTATATGACAAGGGTTAGCAAATAGTAAACACTGAACTGATCGAAATCGGATCAATAAATCGATTGAGATTGCAGAGATATGCGAGGATATAGGAAGAGCCAGGGCTATTCAATTTCTAGTTTTAGTTTGTCTCTAGAAGAGTTGTAGCTAGCGATTCCATATTTATGATGTCATATATATATATGTATATATATATTACTCCCTCAGTCCATCAATATAAGATGTATTTTTTCAAGGGAAAATCTTCCTTCCAAAATATATTTTGATGTTTATTTTTTTCCTACAGTGTTTCTTTCAATTGCTACCAGGTTGCTATTCATCTTCAAATTAGTCTACTTAGCATGAACCTAGTGAGATAGCTTTTGTACATTGAGCATTCATATAATTTGACCAATTGTTATTATTCTGAAGTATGTTTGACTTTTTCCATCGATGAAAAGAATGTTTGAAATTTTAGCTCACGTAGAAAACAAATGAAAAATCGGTGTAATAACTTGGTGAATGCAACCCCTAGAGTCAAACCCTTGGGAGACAAAATAGTAGTTTTCTTTAATGAATATTCGACTAAAAATAACTCTCGAAATTAAACGACCATCACAAATGATCTAGCAGCTAGAGCGAGAACATGAAGAAACTTAGGCACATCCTCCATTGGCGATGTGTAATCCGTGCTTTTCAAGCCTTGTAGTAGGATGATACACCGATATATCTAGTAGAGTTAAAGTTGAACTACAAGACATATATAATATAGATACGTGGAATGTACAGTAGCAACAGCCTCAAACTGAAGGGCAATGTTCATGTTCGATCTCATCTCCTGCACCCTTATACCCTGTCTCGTGTTTGCCAGCGAGAGAATCCATGATGACGCCCTAGTGTTTGCTGCTATGGGCTGGTTGTAGCGGAGAATCCTTGCTATTTTTCGTTTGAACCCAAATCCTCACATGTATGTTATGCCAGAGGAGAGAAACCAAGACACACTTAGCTAGCTATAGACTATATATAGCACCAAAAAAGACTTGAAAATGATTAGCGTATAACCATTTGACTAACTTAAGAAACAGTACGCTTAAACAAACCAATGCATTTATGAGCTCTCATCCAAGTGGATTTCAATTGTTGGATTCTAAGGCTATACTTGAAAGTTTAACCAACACACGATAAAATGTCTCTTTTTTTTTACTTTGAAGAATCACTTTAACCAAATTATACTTTATTTCAATGTACAAAATCCATAGTGCCAGTGACAGAAACAGAAGCTTTTAAAGATATTTACCATTTTTGAATTGCGGAAAGTATTTATCCCTAGCCATGTACATCACTGTTATGTCACCCCCAAAACCACTCAAGGTTCGAGCTAAGATTGAAAGGTGATCTGGTTCAACAATTGAGGGTTGAAAATTAAATACTTTGTGGTTGGGGTTTAAAAAAGTAGATGTAAGCCATTGTTGAGGGTTGTAGGCACTACGGGAAACCCAATAGTTGCCGAGTGTCTTGGTTTTTGCCCAGCGCATAATTTCGGGCACTCGGCAAACAAGACCTTTGCCGAGTGCCAGCTCGTGGACACTTGGCAAAAACAGTATACTCGGCAATGAACTGCTTTTGCCGAGTGCCGCCAGCTAGACACTCAGCAAATGCTCATGAGACACTCGGTAAAACAGCAGTTTCCCGTAGTGAGGGTGTTTTCCTTCACGTAATTAATGATTGAAGCGCATCTAGGCCGATAGATACATTTGGTAAGTTTCGGTGATTAATGACAACCGTATGTGACTAACGTGTATTTTGAAGGAATTATTAGTTATCGGATGTGTCACATATAAAATATGAAAGAAGACCCCTCAATTCTTATTGATATGCGAGCCAAAGATTTGAAATGCAAGATTAAGGACCTTTCTAGTATCAAGTGTCGCAAGAGATGAAGGACACTTGATTTAGCATAGGTTTTATAGCTTTTAGTCTTTGACCGTACTATGAAGGGGGTTCTCAAGTTAGTAGCTTGACTTAGATCGAGTTGGCCTTGAAATCATGCACGCTTGCTCAAGTTTAGTCCAAAACAACTCAAAGAAAGGCATATGAACACTTCAAAAAAGAAGAGACTCGAAGAAAGTTCAAACCTCAAGTCAAGTGATTAAGAGCTGAGCAATTCTGGTGGGGTAACACGATCAAGTCAGAAGCGCTCCAGTGTGACCGGATGATCCGACACCCCATGCAACAAGTGTCGGAGCAATTTTGGAGCATTTACTGCCCGAGAGCATGTTTTCATTTTGCAAACCTGTCTTCACGACCGGATGATCAATCATAGGCATCGAAGCATCCGACACCCGACCGGATGAGGCGTTGGAGTAATGACGCAAGCAAAAGCAGCAACGTCAGCCCCAACGGCTACTATTTGACTTCAGTGTGACCGGATGATCCGCAGGGTGCGACCGGATCATCCGATGCCATGTACATTTTTGGAAACAAAGTACAAACGGCTACATTTTGATCTCAAGTCTATATAAACCCCTCCCTCGGGCCTCATGGATTGCCTTTGCCATTCTGAATAATTGAGGCCACTCTTGAGCTGAAGAGAGACACTTGAAGTCAAGAGGAGAGAAGTTTGAGCTTTGAGAGTTGATCCAATCAAGAAGAAATCATTCCTTGGAGTAGCAATTATGCTTGAGCTTAGTGCCAACTTAGTGTAGGTAAAGTGAAGTCTTGAGAGCTTGTTACTCTTAGTGTTTGACGGCACCTAGACGGTCCTGGTGATCGGTTGCTCTTGGTGAGCTCTTGGAGTTTGTGGGAGTCCCAAGAAGAGAAAAGTGTACACGGTGTGAAGCTCGCTATTCCGAAGACGGAGAAGAAGCATTCTTAGTGAAGCACTTGCATTCTTCGTGATGCAAGGGAGCCATACCTTTTGTGGGTGCTCCAATGTGGATTAGGGGGGAGCGTCAACTCCTCGTTACCACAGAAAAAAATTGGGTTGTCTCGTATCTCACTTTTATATTCAAGCATTTACATTGCTCTTCTTATTGCTATCCTTGCATGCTTGCTTGTTTGTACAACTAGGATGACCATATGTTAGTATGCTTTCTTGACTAGAACAATTCTTGCTAGTGTGATCTTTAAACTAGGAATTATGAACATGTTAGTGTGTTTTCCTACCTAAGGCTGCTCAATTTAGTGTGCTCTAGTTGTTAGGATCAAAACTTGTAGATTGGGCAATGCTAGAGTAGGTTAAGGATTCGATAAAATTTGAAAAAGTCCCAGTTCAACCCCCTTCTTGGGCCTCGATCCTTTCAATGATGTACTCTCATAATCTAGAATTAGTACATATAGGGGGTTGTTGTTCATCAATCTTTTTTAGATTTTATCATCATTTAAATTGACATGACATTGATGCTATTAAGTTTCATGAAAAATATAAGCATCTCTTTCAGTTTAGATGATATTTCAATAATAGCAAAAGTATTATACTACAGACTATGCCAATGTCCTGGTAGGCTTGTTTTTTATGGCTCAAAGGTGGGAGTAGTGTTAAAACCATCATCAGAGAGATTATTACAGAGATTAAAAAATGAGGATCTGGTTAGGTTTGATAAAGTTAGTCTTTCCAGATATATAAAACGATCAAAGATGACTCTGATGCTATGAGCAGCAAGAATCGCTAGTGTGGTCCAGCCTCATGTGAGCTGGCTAAATTAGCGTCCAAATATTCTATCTTTCTGCTTTGAGTCAATTTAAGGATGTCTCTCTTATCCACAAACCAAACATCATCCAAGGACGCCTCATGTCCCAAACTCTCTCACCGCCCCGCCGCCCCCCCCCCCCCCCCCCCCCCCCCCCACAAGTCCCAACCCCCCTGCCCAATCTGTGTTTTGCAGTTTTACCTCTCACCACCCTTTGTTGCCCACGAGATGGGTTGATGATCTTTTATTATTATAATTACTATTGATGTGTGACGAGTAAGTAATAAGAGACTGATAGCTAGATAGATTACTGCTAGCTAGAGAGATAGAAATCAGAAATCACATTCCTCACAGCAGAGAAAAACCAGCCCCTTTCCGTTGACCAATGACCAGGGAAGATCTCCTTTTCTCCCATCCACTTTCAAATATTAAAAACGAAAATCCACCAAAATATGACCAGCTGGCGATTCTGTTGTAGACAACTCGTTGTAGCAGTAGCAGGTACGACCGTTTTCTGCACATACATATACTATTCAGAGTGTATGTTATTTTACTGTTTGGACAACACCATTAGATATACATATATATGTTTGTTACGTCATAGCTAGTACTAACCGTGCCTCTTGGGTTTAATTTTGTAATGATGATTAAATAGTTTTTTTTCACTTATGAGGTGGCGTATTACTGCAATAATCTTCGAGTAGCAAATTGCACACATATTGTTACCATCAAGTTAATTACTTTGAAATCTTCAAGTTACCACGATGGATAGACTTTTAAGAATGGCTGCTTGGAAGAGGGGATAAAAAATTTTAAAAAAAATCAAAAGAGCTCTTGGTGAACAGAAACCATCACAATTATTTTTCTCCAAAAAAATCATGCAATTATAGAAGTCGTTACACCACATTACTGTAGCTCTAACACTTCAATAGCTGAGAATAATAGCCCAAGACCACATTCTTGCATAGTCTCTGGATATGCTCGTTATTTTTATTAAAAATTTGAAACCACTTGCAGAACCACAAGAACGATTGTGTGGTCACCAGGAAGATATATAGGGCTGAGGTATATATATATGTATATATATATATGTATATATATATATCCATGTGTATTATCATGTGACCTCATAGATAGATCATCCTTCTGGAACAAGCATCTACAAAATCCATTGTGCACTAGCCACACTCAATGAATTTCTAGCTTGATTTGGTTGTTTGCACAAATAATGGAGGAACATTTGTCACGAAAGGAGGGATGATACCTCCTGCTAAACCGATGGGCAGGTCCACATGCAGGGGGATTGAGCGATGTAAGTCGTGACCGTCCATGTTAATATTAAATTAATCCAATGTGTGTAGAAGCTTGACATGGAGGAATGATAAAAGCAGTAGTGGTTGGCTGTCACAGGTAAGGCAGCAAGATATTGCTCCAATCAGTACTCTCCCTTTCCATGCATATATCACATTCTTAATTAATTACCCCAAACAGATATGCAAAAACATGTACACAGGGTACTTGCATGCATTTCAATCCAAGCAAAACAAAGTCAACAGGTGAAAATTCAGATTGAGGAGCCATATGTTGTATTCCAATCCATTGTGCACGCTAGCTAGTACAACAACGTCTCATTTTATAACATTAAATGTTGATTGCCAGTTTAATTTCATGTATAAACCTTGGTCTCTGCAGATTAAAGCACTCCAAAATTTTTGTTTGTGTAGCAGGTGTGTGGATTGCTGCCACAGGCTGTTAAAGGGTTAAAGGTCTAAAGGGTTGAATTCCCTGTAACTTTTTAAGAAAGGGTGGAAAAGAAGGATAAAAGATGAAAGGAGCAATCAATGGTTTTTCAGCTTTGGTAAGTCATAATGTTGGACGATTGGATATTAGCTCCGTAGTAGCAATACTACATTGTTCCAGGCCTAACTAGGAATTAGGAGACCAGATTTCAGTTAGTTCAACTACCCAGACATGTCTATTCAGGGGCGAAGCCAGATGAGAAAACCACTGAGGTTGGATGTATTAAACATCGGGTCGGCTACATGGAGGAACAATGCTAAACAGTGATTTTCATTGATTTTTGCAAATTTCGTGCCGGACCCCGATGGCTCCATGCAGCTCCGCCCCTGGGTCTATTGCCAAACCCGAAAATCAGATTATGTTTCCTGTGTACTTTTTTTATACTACGTTGTATATAATCTAATCGACTCATCCCTAATTTATTATACGGAGACAAGAATATAAATAGCACTAATAAAGAACTATATATATATATATCTTGCAAGTGCAATCCCTTCTTTACTTCCTAATTTTTGATGAACCTGCTGTCTGCGTGTTGTTTGCTGAAATGCATTGCCACTTCACCATTTGTCAATCTGACTAATTAACATGACATGTGACCCTAGGTCCCACGTATCAGATTCTAAAGAATGGATTGGCATATCTTCAAACTCCTAGAAAGAAAACAAAACCGTGCACACAAAGGGTTAAGCTAGAGGACATGCTTGCAACATTATTTAGGTTAGAACATGTACCTAGAGTAACTACTACTGCATTATATTGTTGGGTGGACTATCTTTGACCTGAACAAAGGTATAGGATAGCATATTTTTCAGATCTCAAATTAAAGCTGCACCAGAAAAGGCAGCCAACAGCACACTGCTGGCTGCAACAATCCTAGCAAAGTTTCAACAACATGATTACTACAACCAGTCAACCACTACCTAAGTAGCCAACACATATATATGTGCGCGCACCCAGGAAAAGGCTGATCAACAAGTACATGAATTGGCTAGGATCATTAGTTCATACACACACAAAAGGGTAGCATTGAGTGATTCTCGTGAATATATAAGTAGGCGATATTTGAAATGATATGACCTATTCTCTAAAATATAGACAATTTGTACGAAAAGAATCGCTGCATAATAACAACAGGATGTCCTATATTTCCTGAAATGTCAAGCTAGAATATTCGTCGTGTTATGGGGGCGATAAATTAAGCCGCGAGCATCTTGTGTCGAATGATTGAGGTTTGCTAGCACAAAAAATTTATCATTTTGTTTAATTGACACAAAAGCACCTGTGTGCAAGGATTAATTAAACAGTGCTACTTGTCCTAATGAGTGTACACGATGATGACATGGGGCTGGGACTTGTGCCTCCCTCTTGGTACGGTCAGGGGAAGATAATCTTTTGAAACTCGTTCTGAGGCCTAAACGCACCTGCAAGTTGCAATGCTAATAATAGTCGCCACTGGCGATGAAAGGGGGAGCGGCTTCCTATTATTCTAACAAGGGGTCATCAAGATATTGGTAATGATCGTCGACTCCGGCTCATCGCATTGTTGACAAGTACACTCGGATTTTGAAATGCCGCATTGACAGTTTTGCTTTCTAGGGTTTAATTTGCCATGACTTGATTTAGTTTAGTGGTGGTTCAGGTCGCAATAAAATTAACTTTCATGCTTTTGCTCAATTTCTTGGTAAATTTAGTAGCAGCAATGATTTAATTGATCGGTATGGTGCTACTAAAATTTGAGCTCAATCGGGCAGAGATATTATTTGATACCTGACCGACCAGACTTTCTAATGAAATGCCATTGCTGAATTTTCCCCAAAAAAATTGCTAAAAGGCCAGCAGTGTGTGTAGCAGTTGTGACATCAGCTCATCATCATGACTGATAATTTCATTGTTGAATGTGGCTTATCTACCATCAGTTCTTACACGTTCTGCACACTTCCAAGGTATGTTTGGCATGCACTATTGGGTGAGCCTGTGCATGCTTCCAAGGTATGTCAGCGCATGCACACTACTGCATGCATGGCCCCAGGGCAGTAATGTTGTGCATGGAGAAGGAAATGCTGAATTGGCAGAGTGGTTGCACTATTCAGAAGATGCATTCACATCAGTCAACAGGAATAACAAATCAAAATCAAAATAATATAATTCAACCTCAGACCCTTTTAAATGTAGCAGATAACAGTGGAGCTAGAAAATTGATGTGTATTCGGGTCATAGGAGCCGCGGGTAATCAGCAATATGCTCGTATTGGTGATGTTATTGTTGCTGTAATCAAAGACGCAATACCCCAAATACCTCTAGAAAGATCCGAAGTAATTCGAGCTGTAATTGTACATACATGTAAAGAATTCAAATGCGAAGATGGTATAATAATACGCTAGGTTTTTTTAGTTATTGTTGCTCCACTATCCCTCAAGCAAGTCCTCCATATGGTCTCTACTGTTTGTGCAAAAAGGAAAAGTGATAACTCTGGGAGATCGAATTGAAAACAAAGATCGACGGCGGCAATTTTTTTTAAAAAAGATAAGTCTCCTGATAGAGTTGATTACTTGGATTGATCGATGCGT
Source organism: Panicum miliaceum (assembly GCA_032594955.1). Lineage (NCBI taxonomy): Eukaryota > Viridiplantae > Streptophyta > Magnoliopsida > Poales > Poaceae > Panicum > Panicum miliaceum. The sequence continues at coordinate 7,272,072 of CM064062.1, forward strand.
TAATAATCTCACCTGGATGTGCCTATTGATTTCAGAGACTTTAAATACTAATTGCCACCCAGAGCATGCGAAAACAGGAATCATGGCAACAAGCATCCACTTATGGTGATCGGTTGCATGCATGGCTCGCAACTTTTGTACCAAAAGCGCTGATCAGATACAAAACTAAGAAGATATATATGAGATGTTAGGTTATTTAAATCCTCAGCAATACCGGCCGGCAGGTTGTCAAGAGAACACATGCATGTACAGGAGATGATCATGCATGCCCTCAGGGAAAAAAAAGATAATAAAATCCAGGATATGGCCAGGATGCTATGACGTGACACGCAATATATAGCTCGTGCATACGCTAGCTAGCAGCACAAAAGTTCATCAAAATCGATCTTAAAGCGACACAACCATATGCAGATATGCTGGACCGGCTAGTATACGGCATACTTTATTTTTGCTGAGCGAAGAGTCCAAGTTGTCAGGTTTATGTATGTTGCTTTGCGTTGCCTGAGGGAGAGACATGGTACGGTGGGTGTTGTACTTACATGTCATGGCAATGCTCCTGACATTTTGTTCAAGAAAAAACAGCATCCCTGTATCCCTAAATATTTGTCATTTTTCTTCCCGAAAAACAACTTTGACAAAATATATATTAACAACTATTAATATTTATGGTACATAATTAGTATCATTAGAAAGATCTTTGAATATAGTTTTTAATAAATTTATTTGAAGATACAAATATTGTACACATTTTCTACAAATCGAGTCAAACTTATGGTAGGCACACCAATGACAACAGTTATTTAGGGACAGAGGGAGTATATCACTCCAGTAATACAGTTATTATTAGGGCCATTTTCGCTGGAGACATCATCACCATGGAGTCATCTTACATGGCAACTGCAAAAAAGGAGAAGAAATTCATGATGGAGCGCGCGCTGAAACCTGAAAGCCGCAAGGTTGATTGAGAGGCCCCCTTTGCAGTCGTTGCAGTGGAGTGCAGTGCAGTGGATCGGAGCCGCGGGAAGACGATGGTGCTTGGTACTGTTTGACGTGCAGTGCGACGTCACGCGGACAGGAAGGAATCTACGAGTACCTCCAAAGATCCCAGGGCAACGGATTTCCTGTCTCGCCTCGCCTGCCGTCGCTCCTGCCTCTCGCTTTTCCATGGCACGCGGGCCCCACCAGTTGCCACGGCGAAAGCGCTGCCTGGCCGTACGCACGCGCGGGCCTGGCGGCGGCTGGCCTTCAGTTTCCGCGGCGTAGTATTTCTGCACGTACTGTACGTACACGCACGTATGAGAGCGCACGATCCAGCGGCCCTCGTCGCACACGACCCCTCGCCGTCCATGGTTTCAGGTCCCCGTCCATCGGCCGATCGCTTTCGCCAGCTCCTCCTCGCTGCGCGCGGGTAGCCGCCGCTGGCCCGGCGATTTCCCGCGCGTCGCGGTCACGGAAAGGGACGGGACTCCTGCGTGCAGCGCGTAGCCCCGCGGCCCCGCCGAGTCATCATCCCCATCTGTAACAGCCTAGGCTAATTAAAATATTAATCATATCATCATAAGCATTAATCATGGTTAGTAGGCAATTAGAGGTGATAAAATATAGAGGCAAACAGGCCCCACATATCAGCCCCAAACCCCGCTAAATCAGAGCACCTCCTGCTCTCTCTCTCCCTCCCATTCACTCCAACTCTCCTCTCTCTCTACCCTAAGCTACCATGGAGGAGCTCCTTCACCTCCTCCACCAATGAAGCCCTTCCACATCGTCGGAGCTTTGTCGGAGGACGCCGGAGTATGACGCCGACGAGCTGCACCACCTCTACTTCATCTTCTTCCTTGGGGCTAGGAACTTTCCCAAGTTTTTCCCTATTTCCACCCCTTCCTCAAGCTTCAAAAAAGAAGGACGACCTCGAGCTCCACCAAGCCTTCTACACCATCTTGCAGCCCTTGCCGGTGTTCCATCCGTCGCCGGTGAGCTCATCCCCTCCCCGATCTATTCCCATTACCCTAGGTTTGGAAGCCATGGAGCCCTTTAGAGTCCAATCACCATTGATGATCTAGATCTTCGTATTCCTTATGCATGTGTGTTTTAGCTACCCAAATGAACTCCCCACACTCCTAGGAACCTCTAGGAACAAACCCTATCCCAAACCGTGACCGGAATCACCGCCGATGAGCATTTCGATGAGCCTCGACTTCCCCTTCGGAGATTTGCGCCCACACCGAAGATTTCCGTCGCCCGGACCGGAAATTTCCGCTGGGGTCGGAAATTTCAGACAGCCTCCACTAAAATATCCATAACTTTTTACTCCGAACTCCGAATTCGTTGATCTTAAACTCTATGAAAAGGTTATTAAGAGGGATATCCAACCCATCTAAAAACAAGCCCTAAGACCACCCAGTTCAAGTGTTTTGATAAGCCTAAATATTACCTATCACTATCTAGCGTTATGTTAACCATAGTTTTGCAATAGTTAAGCATACTTTCTCATATCATTCTCATACCATTGCAATCATCCATGGAATATTTATTTATCAAGCATCATTGCAATCGTGTATACACCGTGACACCGGAGCAAGACGAGGGTGAGCCCGAGTCGGAGCTTGTGGGAGACGACACCCCCGTTGAGAACCAAGGCAGGCACCTATGCATCCTTTACCCTTATTTTGAATCAACAAAGTATATGTGTCTTGTTTGTGCATGAGTTACTATATTTATTAATGATTACTTAGAACATACTTGATGCATTATCCTCCTTGTTTAGGATATCACCTTCTAGTTGAGTATGCTTGTGTAGGTGTCACGAAACATATGCTTAGTCATGCTTAGTTTCGGTAGAAGACGAGAGGTGGCAAGATCACCACCACTCGCGAGGTAGAGGATGTATGTTTAATTATACATGATTAGTTGAGAATGAATAAAAGTTGAGCAATGATGAATGATGATTCGGAGTCGAGCAAGTATATAGAGCCATGTTGGGAATGGAACTTGAATGGTTAGGCTTGCTTGAGTTGATTAAGGACCGATGCGTAATCGCTTTGATACTTGAGCACTTTTTCGTACAAACCACATGCTTAATAATGGGACGGTAAGCCAATTAGCATGAGTCACACCTTGCCTTGATCGGATTCGTTGCGGGTTGTGATGGAGTGTGATCGGCAGTTCCGGTGCACTTGTCCCTCCCGACCGTTCGCTTATAGTCGGGTGTGTTTGTGTGAAAGGTCGAGGCATGAATCAACACTTATCCTTGGCCGTGGGTATGGTCGTTGGTCTTGTTCTCGTGTGGGAAAAGTTGTACACCCTGCAGGGTTTTTATCTATTGCAATAGCCGCACTCTCGGTCATTGAGCATGCTCTTGTGCTTTGACTTTAACGTAGAGTTACCGAGAAAGTTCATGTCAGATTGAGCTCTTGATTTATGATCACTTTACTTATGTAATTATTTGATGTATGAGGTAGGAACTATAGATGCTATGTCTTTTGCTTATCATAACTTGATAAAATGTAGCATGCTTTCATACAAAATTAATCACCATGACTTTTCCTTGCCACCTAACCAAATGCATTCTCCTTGAGGTCGGGCAAGTATATACTCATATTGGATAAGTCCTGCGAGTACCTTTGTACTCATGGTGCTAGTTAAGTTGATGCAGGTGATCCGCAGCCGGAGACCGTCTTTGGGTACTTCTACCCCGCGGATGGAGGTGCGGTTGAGAAGTAGATGGCCGGTGGCTATGAGAAGGGCACTATCGGGCATATAGTGTTAACCTTCTTATTTTGCATTCTATCGTATGAGAGCGATGATAGACTATTCCGCTGCAAAACTCTAAAACTTATGTTATGTACCTTGAACCTTTTATGTAATGTGAACTCTATATATGGATATGCTTATGTGAAATGATGTTCAACTTGTGCTAGTGGAGTGTGTTTAAATCCTGGACGCTGCTCATGATATATTTTAAGGATTACCGGAATTGCTTATCTTTAATTGAGTTGTTCGATAGATAGATGATGACTCAATTAAATAGAATCAATTTGTACTGGTTCCTCGCACCATCCGTGTCGGGGCATCCCCGGCCCGCCCCCAATCACCACGGCTCCGCACCGCACGGCGCCGCCTTGCGCTCGCTCCAGGTGTCCTGGAGGCTGCAACCGTCCGGCCGGCCGCGATACGAACACACGCACGGCCAGGCCGCCGCGCGCGAACGCGCGCGGCTTCTCGTTCGCAAGGCGCTCTCCCCGGCCACGCGCGCACGGGCACAGGTGCTCTCACCGTGCGTCTCGCGGTGAAAATCTCCTGCAGCGGCATCGGTCTGTAACTGGCCCTGCCCCTGGCCCCGGCCGCCCGGGGCGAGGCGAGGTGAGATCAACAGTAGCGCGCGTGCGGCGTCGGCTAGCGGCAGCCGCCGGCCCGTCGGCGGCACATGCTGTTTGGACCGTCGTCGTCCCCACCTCCCGAGCGCGAGGTGGTGGTCTACGCCTGCGTAGCCCGGCCCAGTCCTGTCGCGTCGCGTCGCGTCCGGACCAGACCTGACCGCGCCGCGCAACAGTATCGTGAATGCGCGCGGCAGGCGCGAACGAAACGAACGAGCTTGGCGCCACTGGATCTCGGATGGTCACATCGCCTGACCTGGTAGGCGCTGCGAGCTAGCCTATTCGGGCCGTCGCCGCTCGCCATTGGTGTCGTAGATGTCCACACGGCCGCAGGAGCAGGACCATTGCTGTTTGGCGGTCGCTCTTGGTAGCTGTCCGTTGGTTTTCTTCCGGAGCACCGGTGGGAGCTTGACGCCTGGGCCTGGCGTCGGGCCGGCACGGCGGCCGGGAATCTGGGACACGTTCGTGCGCACGGCGGCGGCAAGCAGCCGGAAAATGCCCGGCTCACAAACAACGCGGGCCAAAAAGTCTGTTAGACACCACACCGTCCACGTTGTGTTATGGATCGGGCTCTATCCCAATGTGGATGGCCCGGCATGGCACCCATGTGCCGAGGCCCACGATCCCATCACACAAGAATCGGAAAAAAGGAAGAAGACCAGGCTTGGATCTCAGCCACATCGTCAAGACAGATCATAGAAAGAAACATTCTTCAGGCTAAGACAAGCCTACGAACCCAAGGTCACAAAAATAAATCTTTCTTTGATTTGGTTGGGGTGCGCCAGTCCCGGCCAGCAGTGCAACGGCTGGGCAACGCTCGAGGGCCCCAGTGGCAAGCCACTGTAGTGGACCCTCCCCCACAAAAAATAAATTTAATATCAAAGTGGACACATGGCACACATATCAGATATTAAACTGATAAGAACAGATACTACACTTGATCTTAGCCAAAAGGCCGAGAAAGGTATGAGTTGACCTGGTGCCCTGTCCCCTCTTTTGTAGCTCTCTCCCTCCGCGCTCCGCTCTCGCCACGCGATGTGGGACTAACAATGCTTTGCCTCTCCCACAGACGCGGCACGCGGCGGCCGCGGGCGAGGTCGGCAACCCGAGTCGTGGAAGCGAACTGGGCCGAGTTCTATTGTTGGGCTTCACGTTGCGTCCGGCCCGTTAGTGCATGAGAAAAATGACGCGAGCGGCGGGAGGGCCGGTGGCCGCACATTTCTTCCGCATTGACGGTAGGGCCCGCCGCCGGCCACAGAGAGACGTTAGGAGTGGAGGACAGCCACGGGGAGGGAGAAAAAGAAGAGAAAGGAGGGGAGAGAAAGCGCGGCGAGCCTGCTGCCTCCTGCCTTCTCGAAACAGCGCGGCGAGCCTGCTGCCTCCCCAACGGCTGGCTCGCGAGAATCCAAGCCATTTTCTGCACGCGCTCCCAGGTTTTAGCTCCGGCGCCATCAGGGCAGGGGGGGGGGGGGGGGGGGGGGGAGCGATAGTTCTGTGCTATTGGAAGAGGAGTGGGGAGGAGGAGGGTGCGAGATGGGGTCCGGATCTTTCCTCAAGGTGCTGGCCAAGAACTTCGACGTGCTCGCCGGGTACGGGCTTTGCTTTCCCTCCCCTTTTCTCCCCCACTCCGGCGATCCGTTGATTCTTGGGTGCTGCATCTTCGTTGCGCGGCGATTCTTGGTAGGGTTATCCACTCATCCGGCGTGAGCGGATGTTTATCCCGGTGATTACAGGGCCGAGGGGTGTGGGGAAAGTGTGCAGGGGCAGGAATCTCTCGCTTTGCAGGTTGTTAGGTCGTGGTGGGTGAACGCTTTTGGGTTCGCTAGGATCTTGCTGCTGTTGCGACGAAACTGTGCGACGGGTAGTTGTGGCTGGATTGTTTTTTTTTATTTGTGATGGGATTTTAGTGCTTCGCTCGAATGGTTGGTAGGGCTTGCCCTGGGGTTTTCTGCGAAATCTTAGAAGGACGAGAGTTGTGAAGCGAAGAGTTTGCTTTATCTTTGGTAGTAGAGGATACGGCAACCAATGAGGAAACCTTGGAACTGTTCGTATAGTGGAATCTGGATTCAGATCCGTCGAATTTAGTTCAAAATTTGACTAACCACAATACCAGATATCTCTAGATTCCCATGCTGGATCTTCAATACCTTCATATCAAAGTTGATAATTTTTCTTGTGATATATTCTGTCTTGTAAAATTTGCCATTTAGAGTTGGTAGAACCTGTCATAGAAAGCAAATTCATGTGGTGTTGAGATCGATCTCATTGTGCTTGTGCAGCTTAGTCCTGGTTCAGTTGATGTCTACATTACCCAGCTGTCATATAAGAATGAGAATAATGTGATTAAATGTATTCTATCATAAATTATAATTTCTGGGGTGCATTTTGTAGATCCAATCTGAAAGTTGACATGCCTGCAGGCAGAATGCAGCAGAAATAAGTGATTCATTAGCACTGGTATATAATTTGAATTCAAATTAATCTGCAAAAGCAGATGCATTAAAAGCCTGCTGTCCTGTGAATTAGTACAGTCATGTCATACTCATCTGCATTTTCATCTTTATGGACTATGGAGGATGGACCTGACTTCTATTGGATGAAGATTATTTGTTTTAGTAAATGACACTGCCACATTGTTATCTGGGATTTAGAGCTCATTCTGGGAAGTAAATGTGGCACCTATTAGTGTTATGATGACTGGATAGATTGTCAAATGCTTTCATGTAAATTCTAAGTTTCAAGTTCTTCTTATTGATACTGAGTTTCTTTTTCCAATATTGTTTTCTTTTCAGGCCAATAATATCACTTGCTTATCCTCTGTAAGTATCACCTTTATCCTTAATTAGATTCCATGTATCGGTTTCGTCCTCTCGATATTATGTTGTTATAATTCTAATCATTTTTGTGTTTTGGCACTTTCACAGATATGCTTCTGTTAGAGCAATAGAGACAAAAAATTCTGTAGATGATCAGCAATGGCTCACTTACTGGGTGCTGTACTCGTTTATCACTTTGTTTGAGCTAACTTTTGCTCCAATTATTGAGTGGTAAGTAACACTTCTGGTCCTGATCCAGTGTGTTTCATTTTTTTTGGTGGACTTTGATATGTGGATGGTGCTGTGTTTGGTGCATCAAATTGGTGAATTGAGAGCAATATATGCTTACTTTGAGATGTTGATTTGCAGGCTTCCCTTTTGGTCATATGCAAAGCTGTTCTTCAACTGCTGGTTGGTCTTACCTTGGTTCAACGGTGCTGCTTATGTTTACGACCATTTTGTGCGGCCAATGTTTGTGAACCGCCAGATAGTAAACATATGGTATGTCCCAAGAAATGAGAAGTCAAGTAAACCTGATGATGTACTGTCAGCTGCAGAGAGATATATTGAACAAAATGGACCAGAAGCATTTGAGAAGCTCATCAGCAAGGTACCCCTGTTCTGAACTGAAATAACAGCAAGTAAAGTATTTCCTTCAGTAACATCATTCCTATTGTCTGATGCAAGAATTCTACATTGCTGCTTCTGATGTCATTAGTGTTATATTTATATGCCACTTGCTTTCATGCAAATCTGTGTGTTATTCTTATGCATATGAATTATATTTTATTGGATTTTAGTCAGTCAAGTTGATCTGTTCATCTGTCAATGCTTGTATTTGTATTATCCAACGAGGTCTCTTGATAGGACTTTCCTATTACTGTATACTGTATATCAGTATACCATTGCTTGCAAATGCGAGTGGAACTTCCCCAAATGCATTGAGCATATGTTATGGTAGTATCAATTATGTGTGTTCTTTCCCTTGATCTAACCACCGCCACCGCTTGAAAATTCTTGTTGCAGTCTACAAAGTCTTCAAAATCAAGGACCACAAGGCATTCGATCTTGGAGGAGGCTGAGGCTGAAAGAGAATCCTGGGGTGAAAATCCTTTCTACGACAAAAATTTCCGACACTAAACTACTTTCAACTCCACTCAGCAGGTCTGTGCAATCAGAATGTGAAGGCGAATTCCCCAGTTTTTTTCAAGTGCGAGGTTTCCTTGACACATGCACTTCATGCAGCCTTGTTGGGCCACACAGCCTGGAGATGACCTTCCTGTATTCCTGACCTGAGGACTGTATCTTGTTGCATCCGCTGCTACTAAACTACGATGAGTTCTAGAGCAATTGTGGACTACTGTAAATGGAGGTAGATGCTAGCGTTGCTCGTTTATGTGAGAGCTTTTGGCTTGTGTAATATCGACATCGCCTGTGTTACTAAACATTTAGCAGGATACAAGCCTAGATTTTCAGTTTCCATTTCGTTCTGAGCATATAGTCCCACTGTTGCATTTCTTGCGTTTCTCTGTTCTACCTCTGCTATGTGGGAATTTCGCACGAACAGAGAATTTCTTTCGAGCGTTCCCTTGAGTTTAGGGTTTAGGGTGCTCGTTAATTTTCCTGAAAAAAATCGAGCTGTTTTTATTTATCTTTTTCAATTATTGCGTTGACTTACTAGGGGATTTTGTTGGATTATTAATGTGCTCCAGACGTGCAAGTTGAGCCCAGCCCATGGCCTAACGTGGAACGAATACTTTAGGGTCCCTCCGACTGGGTTGGGCTTTTCAGTCCTACCTGGGCCTTAGCCCACCTGTGCGGAGCTGAAAATTCCATCGTCATCGCATTACGGTTCGTTCCCTCGATGCTCGCGCGCCGATCCTCATCCTCGAAAGTAGCCGCCGTGCACCGTTTCCACGAAGACAATCGTCGAGGACCGTCCATTCCACCACGTGGACACATCCTGCCACCGGTCTGTACACGCGGTCCAGGAGCGCCTGCACGAGCCTGCCTTCTGTCCGCGACCGCGAGGAGCGAGGCCGAGAGAGCCCGTTCGTTGCCGTTGCCTCTCTCTCTCTCTCTCCTCGTCGTCGTCCGCCTACCTCGCGCCGCCCACGGCGAATGCGCGGAGCAAAACCCTCGCGCTCCCCGATCGCGTTCTCCGCACGTCGCCGGAGGGGTACGGCCGCCGATTGACCTCGCGGGCTACGGAGCCGGCGCCCTCCCTGCGCGGACAAACCCCTGGCTCGATGCGCGCGCCCAATCCGATCGGCGCGTGATGTTTCGGAACGGAGTTTTCAGGTTGGTCATTCCCCATAATTCAAATCAGGTCCGTGTGTTTTTACCGTAATTTGTAGGTGTAGGATTGAAATTATCCAATTCGGGATCGAATTCCTGTGATTAGGCTTGCCTTTATCATCGGAATGTGACTTTTATTAGGGGGGATTCGGCTCGATTCTGCAGTTCGTAAGGGTATTTTCTGTCCATTGCTAGGTCCATCCTGGTATGTATTATTCTGGCAATCGGTAGCTAAGTAGAAATTCTTAATCCAGCTGTTTCTCTGTAGCTGAATGAGTGACTCAGACTTTGGTTTGTTATAGATCATTTGCTAAGGGTTTTCCTTTTACCATTTACAGGGACAATTCAAGGGAAAGCCATGCAGTTGCATTAGAAGGTTGTTTCTGAAATTATCTCATTTGGTGACACATTATTGTGTGTGCTATGTGAAATGGCTTCAGAGTTTTTGAAGAACGGTCCTTTTGATAGAGATGTTGAACAGGTAATTGTTTTCTCAGTAGGATTGAATGAATCTTACTCATATATACACTAGAATAACATCCTTCAAACTGAACAACATACTGGAATGGCTTGATGTAATAATTTTGACTGAATTTTATTATATGGAAACTGGAAATGCTACAAGGCAAAATTTAGCACCACGTAACACCGTAATAAATGCAAACTGATTGGCTTAATAATATATTGGTGGTAGGTGAATACCAGGTTCATCTAAATTTAGTTGGATCTTCTAACGAAAGAACCCCAACTTGTACAAGCGGTGAACTCTTAGTTGCGAACTAGCACTAGACATGATTATTAATTTGCTCCATGGTCCCTGATGTTCTTATAATTATACTTCCATTGCTTTCATGTAAGCAAAAGACGTGTAATTGATGGGATAAGTCTTTGTACTGTTGGTTCTTGTGGTCCTCGGCATGATGGTCTTGCTGCCCCAACCAGGATAGCATCTACCAGGACAACATTTAACATCTTAGACTAGCTTTTAGAACAGCATATAGGACAACATCTTAGACTAAGTATCACTAGCTTTTAAACTAGCATCTTGGCATATGTTTGGCTGTCTTGGCCAGCTATAAATATGTATCCCCAACCCCACAGGTTGGTATAGCATTGTGTGAGAAGTAAACCAGAAAATTGCCCCAACTCCTAGTGTCATCCTTTTGATGAGAGTAAGAGTTTCGATACTAACAACTGGTATCAGAGCCGTTCTATCCTGTAGCTTAAACATCTCCTGCTCATCTCCTTCCCACGCCTCCCTTAGTCCTCAGCCGGGAGCAGGAACACCGGTTGTCCCCTACGCAGACGGGCAGCAGCTCGTCTGAGGCAGCCTCCTCCCCACGCAGCAGCCCCCCACTAGTGCGCCATGTCCGAAGGACAGTCTCAGCGCTCGGTCACCTCGAGCGCACGGCACCGGTAGGAGGCCGAGCTCGCCGCGGCAGAGGAACGCGAGCGAGCGGCGGCAGAGGCCGCTGCGACGGTGGCGAGGGCGTCGGTTGGCGGCGACGGAACTGGTAGCAGCAAGGGCGGAAGTGGAAGCATCGGCGGCGGCGGATGCAGCGCGTGCGGCGGCAGTGTAGCTCAAGGCTCTACGCGGCAGTAGCATCAGCGGCTCTGCCCTGCCGATGGCAGCACCGACGTGGAACAAAAGCTGCGAGGGAAGCAGCGGGAGAGCTGGCGGCGCAGTGGGCAGCCGCGTACCCCCACGGGCGTGGTGGCGGCAGCCCAGACGGGCGTGGACACGCTGGCGGCGATCCTGGCGGGGACGTGCGCGGCGGCCGCGCTCCCGGCGGCGGCGGCCGGGTCGACGGAGATCGTGGCCCTTACAGGCGGCGCGACTCTCCCTCTCCGGATCGGCGCCATGGTCACCACGGGATCCAGGCTGTTGTCAAGGACATTGGCCCTAGCGGTGGGTGGCCTACCTTCACCAAGACCAACTATGTCGAGTGGGCTGCGGTGATGAGGGTAAGGCTCCAGGTGCGGCATATGTGGGAGGCAGTTCGGTACGACGACGAGGATCGACGGGCGCTGGATGCCCTCATTGCTGCAGTCCCGCCCGAGATGCAGTTCTCGCTTTCCAAGAAGCGGACTGCCAAGGAGGCCTGGGATGCCATCGCTGCGGCACGCATCGGCAGCGACCACGCCCGCAAGTCCACTGCAGGCACTTCGCAAGGAGTGGGAGAATCTGGCCTTCAAGCCAGGTGAGGACGTTGATGACTTTGCTCTCCGTCTCAACACTCTGCTGCAGAAGATGGTGCAGTACGGCGACGACACCTACGACGAGGAGAGAGCTGTTGAGAAGCTTTTCCGTTGCGTCCCCAAGAAGTACAAGCGATAGGTCGCCTCAAGGTCGTCGACAGCGATGAGCCACAGCCTCTCTCAGGGCCTATCACTATTGGCGGGAAGCTCCATCTCACTCGGGAACAGTGGGAGGCCTGCCAGAGTGACGGGAGGAAGGGGGAGCCCTCCTCCTCGATAGGCGGCCGCAAGCGCGGCAAGGCGCGCGGAGGCGCCCAGGCCGGGGTGCGAGGACGTGCTGAGGGTGGCGCCCGCAGAGGCGCTCAGGGCGGCGCCGCCGGCGCGCACAAGCCGGCACGAGACGACACCTGCCACAACCGCGGCAAGGCTGGCCATTGGGCCAAGCACTGTCGACAGCCGCGATGCGGCCAGGCCCACATTGCACAGGTGGAGGAGGAGCCGGCTTTGCTCCTGGCACACGCAATCATTGAGCTACCTCCAGCGGCATCAGCCGCAGCGGCTCTCCTCCACCTTGACGAGCCGAGGGCACGCGCCTTTCTCGGAGACACCTCCAACAACGACAAGACTGACGGGTGGTGCCTCGACACCAGCGCCACCCATCACATGACCGGTCGGCGGGATTTCTTCATCGAGCTTGACTCCAGCGTCCGAGGCTCCGTCAAGTTTGGGGACGCCTCCGGCGTGGAGATCAAGATCAAGGGCGTCGGCTCCGTCATCTTCACCGCCGAGTCTGGTGAGCACAGGCTGCTCATCGGAGTCTACTACATCCCCGCGTTGAGGAACTCTGTCATCAGCTTGGGACAGCTGAATGAGAACGGTTCGCGCGTGAAGATCAAGGACGGAGTCCTGAGGATTTGGGATCGCCATCGTCGCCTTCTTGCCAGGGTAACCAGAGGCGCAAATCGACTCTACGTCCTTAATTTACAGGTGGCACAACCCCTCTGCCTCGCTGCTCGTCGGGACGACGAGGCGTGGCAGTGGCACGAGCGCTTCGGGCACCTTCACTTCGAGGCCCTGAAGCGGCTCAGTGCCAAGGAGATGGTGCGAGGCCTGCCATGCCTCGACCACATGGAGCAGTTCTGCGACGTCTGCGTGTTGACGAAGCAGAGGCGGTTCCCTTTTCCCCAGCAGACGAGCTTCCGAGCCAAGGAGCAGCTCGAGCTCGTGCACGGGGACTTGTGTGGCCCAGTGACACCGGCCACACCGGGAGGACGACGTTACTTCCTGCTGCTCGTCGACGACCTCTCCCGCTACATGTGGGTGATGGTCCTCGGCAGCAAGGGAGAGGCTGCGGACGCCATCAGGCGCGCGCAGGCTGCTGCGGAGGCGGAGTGCTGCCGCAAGTTGCGCGTGCTGCGCACCAACAACGGCGGTGAATTCACGGCGGCTGAATTCGCGTCGTACTGCGCTGATGAGGGCATTCAGCGCCACTACTCTGCGCCGTACAGCCCGCAGCAGACGGCGTCGTCGAGCGGCGCAACCAGACGGTTGTGGGGATGGCTCGGGCCCTCCTCAAGCAGAGGGGGATGCCGACTGTCTTCTGGGGAGAGGCGGTGGTGACGGCTGTCTATATCCTCAACCGCTCGCCTACCAAGGCTCTCAACGGCAGGACGCCGTATGAGGCTTGGCATGGGCGCAAGCCGGCGGTCTCCCACCTGCGGGTCTTCTTCTGCCTCGCGTTCGCCAAGGAGCTTGGCCACGTCGGCAAGCTCGACGACAGGAGCACTCCGAGGGTGTTCATCGGCTACGCAGAGGGCTCAAAGGCCTACCGCATTCTCGACCCGGAGACACGGCGTGTGCGCACGGCGCGCGACGTAGTGTTCAACGAAGGGCGAGGATGGGCATGGGACAAGGCGGCGGAAGATTGCTCGACTCCGACATACGACGACTTCACTATCGAGTACGTCCACTTCGAGGGAGCTGGGGGAGTAGGCAGCTCCTCTTCCCCGAGCGTACCTACCCCAATCCCCGAGCCTCCACCGACCCCGGCGCCCGCTACTCCAGCAGCGCCACGCTCTCCAGCCACCCCTCCGGGCACGACTACTCCAACACCAGCTCGTGTCGAGCATAGCCCGGTGGAGTTCGCTACTCCGCTCTCTCATGATGAGGAGCGCATCGACGCGTAGCACGACGGCGAGCCGTTGCGGTATCGTACGATGGAGGACCTTATCGGCGACCAGCCGGTGCCGGAACTGGTACCTCACGATCTGGAGGCGCAGTTGCACCTTGCGTGCGACGACGACGAGCCTCGGTCTTTCGCAGAAGCTGAGAGACACGCGGAATGGCGTGCCGCGATGCAGTCGAAGATGGACGTCGTTGAGAAAAATCGCATCTGGGAGCTTGCTGACCTCCCTTGTGGTCACCGCGCGATCACTCTTAAGTGGGTGTTCAAGCTGAAGAGGGATGAAGCCGGCGCCATCGTCAATCACTAGGCTCGCTTGGTGGCACGCGGTTTCGTGCAGCGGGAGGGGATCGACTTTGATGATGCCTTCGCCCCTGTGGCACGGATGGAGTCCGTGCGACTCCTCCTTGCGTTGGCTGCCCAGGAAGGCTTGCGAGTTCATCACATGGACGTCAAGTCGGCATTTCTTAACGGCGACTTGAAGGAGGAGGTCTACGTGCACCAGCCACCGGGATTTGCGATCCCCGGCAAAGAGGGCAAGGTGCTACGCCTGCGCAAGGCCCTCTATGGCTTGCGGCAGGCACCGAGGGCGTGGAATGCCAAGTTGGATTCCACGCTCAAAGCGATGGGCTTCGAGCAAAGCCCGCACGAGGCGGCCATCTACCGGTGGGGCAATGGAGGAAACACCCTGCTAGTGGGTGTCTACGTCGACGACTTGGTGATCACCGGCACCAAGGATGCGAAGGTGGCGGCGTTCAAGGAAGAGATGAAGGTCACTTTCCAGATGAGTGACTTGGGACCTCTCTCCTTCTACCTGGGGATCGAGGTGCACCAGGACGACTCCGGGATCACGTTTCGACAGACCGCCTACGCCAAGCGCGTCGTTGAGCTGGCTGGGCTCACCGACTGCAACCCAGCTCTCACTCCGATGGAGGAGAGGCTGAAGCTGAGCCGCGACAGCACGACGGTGGAGGTGGACGCTATGCTGTACCGGCATCTTGTGGGGAGCCTTCGCTATCTCGCCCACACACGGCCGGACTTGGCATTCTCCGTCGGCTACGTTAGTCGGTTCATGCAGCGACCGACGACGGAGCACCAGCAGGCTGTGAAGAGGATCATCCGCTACGTTGCGGGGACTCTCGACCACGGTCTCTACTACCCGAGGTGTCCTGGGGAGGCACACTTCGTCGGGTACAGCGACAGCGACCACGCCGGCGACATTGACACCAGCAAGAGCACGAGCGGGACCCTCTTCTTCCTCGGCAAGTGCCTCGTTAGCTGGCAGTCTGTCAAGCAGCAGGTGGTGACTCTATCCAGCTGCGAGGCCAAGTACATAGCGGCCTCCACCGCTTCGACTCAGGCGCTCTGGCTCGCTCGACTGCTTGGTGATCTTCTCGGCAGAGACACTGGAGCGGTGGAGCTCAGAGTGGACAGCAAGTCCGCTCTGGCCCTGGCAAGGAACCCCGTTTTCCATGAACGGAGCAAGCACATCCGGGTGAGGTACCACTTCATCCGAGGCTGCTTGGAGGAAGGGAGCATCAAGGCGAGCTACATCAACACCAAGGACCAGCTTGCGGACCTGCTCACCAAGCCCCTTGGGAGGATCAAGTTTCTTGAGCTTTGTTCCCGGACCGGGATGGTCCAACATTCCCACGAGACGACGCACAAAACTTAGGGGGAGAATGATGGGATAAGTCTTTGTACTGTTGGTTTTTGTGGTCCTCGGCATGGTGGTTTTGCTGCCCCAATCAGGATAGCATCTACCAGGACAGCATTTAGCATTTTAGACTAGCTTTTAGAACAGCATCTAGAACAGCATCTTAGACTAATCATCACTAGCTTTTAGACTAGCATCTTGGCATATGCTTGGCTGTCTTGGCCAGCTATAAATATGTATCCCCAACCCCTCAGGTTGGTATGGCATTGTGTGAGAAGTAAATCAGAAAATTACCCCAACTCCTAGTGTCATCCTCTCGATGAGAGTAAGAGTTTCGATACTAACAGCAATTGCATGTTTTATATCACTTGGTGTTTCTGAATTGCTAGGCAATAACAGGCTTGAAGAAAGGCACACATCTGTTGAAATATGGCCGCCTAGGAAAACCAAAATTCTGCCCATTCAAACTTTCAAATGTAAGTAGCAACATTTTTCCTTAGTTCTATGGTTTCGTGGTGGCTCATGGCTCATGTCAGTGCTGATTAAACAGTTTAGTGCTCAGTTGTCTGGTTGTTGCAATCGATTTCAATAAAAAGTACTTAGGGTCCACAATTGAGCTAGTCATTGTTGCAAATATTATTCGCATACCATTTATATTGATCATGTTTTCTTCTGTTGCCAGGATGAAACTCTGCTCATCTGGTACACTGGGAAAGTGGAGAAGCAATTGAGACTCAATCAAGTTTCAAGAATAATACCTGGACAGAGGACGGTAAGTATGTATTTGAGTACTAGTATTACCCTATTCTGAAACCAACTTCACTAGTACTAGTAGAGCTTCCAGTTTTTGAACATTATCAGCCTGATCTTTCATTACTGTTGGCCTTTTATTGAATCCTTGATGTAATCACTGGCATTCCTGCCTCTTTTTGCTTTTGGATTTGTCTAGGTTACTCGCCAGTTGTGTTCAAGAAATTCGAAATGATATATGCGGTTGATATTGTTCTTATGTTGTCTTCCCTGCCAGGCTATCTTCCAGCGATACCCGAGACCTGATAAGGAGTTTCAGTCGTTTTCCCTTATATATGGCCATAGATCATTAGATCTGGTATGTGAACTTCATCTAAGTTGTTCCTTTGCTTAAATTTACATTTGGATATAGTTTTCCTATTTACATGCTTACCAAGTATAAGTGATGGAAAAAATGTGTCAGTGATATCATTATGAATCATTTGATTATCTCAGTTTAGTTACGCTCAGTAGATAATTTGTGGCAGATTTGCAAAGACAAGGATGAAACGGAGGCGTGGTTTGTTGGTTTAAAGGCACTTATTTCTCGATGGGTGATAGAGACAAAAGATGGAGAGGTTTCTGATAACTCAGCTAAGCATATTCAGGAAGTTTCACCGTTGGTGTTTCCATTTTATGGTAGTGATGCCAAAAAAAAAAGGTAAGTACATAGTGACTTATATATGTTACTTCTTCCATGTTAATAAAGTACATAATTGTGTTGGGCATCTTGTAGGACTTGCAAAATGTCAATGCTCATGAAGTCACTGGATTTGGAAATATTTTCTCTGATGTGGTATGCACTGGACAGGACAGGAGTAGAATTAGTGCAGGGTCTATCGGTTCTTCTAGCTCCGTCTCATCTGGAGGTGCAGATACATCCAGTGGAGGAGCATCTGGAGTTAGCTATTCAAGATCAGTAAGTTCATCCAGCTATGGATCAGGTGATGATTTCGATTTGTCGGGGGATGTTTTCATTTGGGGAAAAGGTGTTGGTGCTTATGCTTCACATACATCTGGAAATCTGCATGATTCTAGGAGTGATGTATCTTCACCAAAGGCACTGGACTCAACATTTTTGTTGGATATTCGCAGTATAGCTTGTGGGAGTATTTAGTGGTTGTCACCAAACAAGGAGAAATATACAGTTGGGGTGAAGAGTCAGGGGGTAGGCTTGGACATGGAGTTGATGCTGATGTTTGCCACCCTAAGCTTATCAGAGCTTTGAGTGGAATAATTATTGAATCTGTTGCCTGCGGGGAATTCCATACTTATGCTGTTTCTTTTTGCGGGGATCTCTACACGTGGGGTGATGGCACACATTATTCTGGTGTTCTTAGTCATGGAAATGATACTGCTCATTGGATTCCAAAGAAGGTCTATGGCCCTTTGGAAGGTCTGCACATATCTTCAGTATCATGTGGACAATGGCATACAGCCATTGTGACATCATTAGGCCAATTGTTCACCTTCGGTGATGGAGTATTTGGTGCACTGGGCCATGGAGATCGCCTAAGCACAAACATCCCAAGGCACGTGAACTCTCTGAAAGGAATGTGTGTTCTGCATGCAGCTTGTGGTGCTTGGCACACAGCTGCAATAGTTGAGATTGTAGACTTTCTTGATACTGCTGCAGCCACCAAACTATTTACATGGGGAGACGGGGACAGAGGTCAGCTTGGACATGTCGACAGAGAAGCAAGGTTCATACCAGCCTGTGTGGCATCGCTTTTAGAACCTAGTTTTTGCCTGGTAGCTTGTGGGCATGACTATACTGTTGCTCTGTCAACCTCTGGGCAAGTGTACACCATGGGCAGTAATGCTTTTGGGCAGCTTGGAAATCCAAAGACTGATGGAAAGTTCCCTACTCTTGTTGGAGGGATCATCTCCAGTAGTTTTATTGAAGAAATAGCATGTGGTTCTCATCACATTGCTGTGCTGACTTCTAAAGCTGAAGTTACTTGGGGCAGGGGTGCAAATGGTCGTTTAGGACATGGAGACAGTGTCGATCGAAATACTCCAACTCTTGTTGAAGCAAAGATAAGCAAGTCAAAAGTGTAGTTTGTGAAGCTGATTTCACTGTTGCTGTATGTCTCCATAAGCGTGCATCCGGTCTAGATCAGTCAGTATGCTTTGGCTGTCACTTGCAATTTGGTTTTAGAAGAAAACGACACAACTGTTATAACTGTGGTTTAGTTTTTTGCAAAGCATGCAGCAGTAGAAAATCAACGAGAGCTTCTTTGGCACCTGACTCATTCAAGTCGTACCGGGTATGCGATGAGTGCTACACCAAACTCAGTACTGTGGCAGATGGAAAAAATCTGAGAAATTCAGGGCTTCTTGAGGGAAATCCTCATCAACTGTCCAGGGAAGCCACTGATCCAGATAAGAGCTTGCGATCACGACTGTCTAAGCTTTTGACTTGTGATTCGTTCAAGCCTGATGGTAAATACTCACTGGGTACTGGCCAACTTTCTCTACCTCGCATACGAAACATGAACCGGAGTACTACAAACTTGATTGGACATTCCAAGGAGTTGGTATCTTCTTTCATTCCTACCTCAAAAGTAGTCTCCCATTCCCAGCCAACATCGCCTCCTTCCTCTGGACCAAGTTCACCAAATCCTATCCGACAAGAAATAAGTTAAGTGAGAATCTAACTGAAGAAGTTGCTAGACTGAAGTCCCAGGTATTTCATATCACCATCTTATACGATACAGTATCGTTTCACTTTTTTCTCAAGCTGTCTTTAGATCCTCATAAATAGCAGAAATTATCATTCAGATAATTAGGATTATATCAGCCAATTCTTTTCTTGCCTAATATGTACTACTCTATTTCATAAAGTTGCATGGTTGATTCTTGTAGGTGAACGAGCTGACCCACAAATCGGAACTACTTGAAGATGAACTTGCAAAGGCTAATAATCAATTAAGGGAGGTCAGGGCTACTGCTGATTTAGAAAACTTGAAGTGCAAGGCAGCGAACGAAATTATCAGTGTCCTTACAACTCAGGTAGATATTCGTTGTTAATGTTGTTGATTTTTTAGGATGAGTAGTGATGTTTGCTGCGCTGATGATTGTTACTTCCTCTGTTCCAAATTATAGGTCGTTTTGGGTATTCTAGATACATAGTTTTTCCTATGTATCTAGACATAGCGTATAGGTGCATAGCAAATGCTATATATCTAGAAAAGCCAAAACGACTTATATTTTGGAACGGAGGAAGTATATAGCAAAATATTGTCACCGACAAATGAAGGATGAATGAACAATGTACTGGCTATGCTCTTGTAGGATAGGACAGAAAACTGATCGCAGCTATTCTTAGCCAATGTACAAATCCATACAGTACAAAGACAAGCATTTCATTGGCTCCATTGCAGTGCATTCTTCCAGTATTTGTATATTTGGAACAAATTTGATACCAATAGCTGCATGAAAGCATATCTCTTAAAGTTCAGAGTTGTAACTCTAAAATCTTACAAGATTTGGTAAAGAAACGCAGATTCTTCTAACTGATTGTATTCCAAATGACAAAGTACAATTACAAAACTGGCTGTTAATCAGTTCATCTAATTTTCTGTGCATCAGGTTCTGAAACTGTGATGTATGCTGACCTTTTTTTATGGAACAGTAAGAATCTACTTCAAATAACTATATTAATAAAACCAGCGAATAACATAAATGTAAGAAGTATCTATCCACAAACCACTTACAGGTACAATTAAAACAAGAATAAAGTGTGCTATATAATGCTGACATACCAAATGTGTTTTCCCAAAATAAAACTGAGCTACCAGAGAGATAAAGACAATTCGTTATGGAAACTGTAGATTCTTTGATTTTGAAATAGGAGCATGAACTAGTTTCTCGTAATTGCATCATTGTTTTGTTGTTCATATACTCCCTCCGTTTCAAATTATAGGTCGTTTTGGCTTTTCTAGATAAATGACATTTGCTTTGCACCTAGATATACGCTATGTCTAGATATATAGGAAATATTATGTATCTAGAAAAGCCAGAACAACCTATAATTTGGAACGGAGGGAGTACCATTTTATGTTATTCAATTCTTTTGTGTTATCAGATCAAAGCTATGACACCAAGAACACATGAGGAGTGTACTTCGAATGGCAGTTGGGCTGATCATGTATCTAAGTTGTTTGGAAGTCATTCCCGCGACAATAAGTTGCAGGATCTTCATAGGCCACCTGATTCCAGTGGCCAGCAGGCTCATCAATCGTCCTGCAATGGAAATAGCATTGTAGCCGATGCAGAATGGATCGAACAGGTTGAACCTGGTGTTTACATCACTGTGTTCCGCCCACCTGCAGGTCATAAGTACCTCAGGCGTGTGCGTTTTAGGTATTGGCGCATTCTAGCTCCATCTGACTCAAATATATGCTCAGTTCTTGGTTTTGATCATTGGATCTCTTAGCATTTCTTATATATCTTTATTACATGATGAGCATTTCTTATATAGTTATGATTTTGTACAAATTGCATTTCTTGTTTATCCATCAAAGATTGCCAAATTTTATCACAACTTACAATAGATTTATGCTTTTACTTTATATGGTCGAGCTCTTATCTGAGTTGTACAGATGCTCTAGACATGTTCAAGCTTCAGAAAATGATTGTAAATGGTGCCTTTCTGAACTTCTCATTTATCACTATTTTTGCTGACCTGCAGCAAGAGACGTTTCACAGAACAACAAGCAGAACTATGGTGGGCCAACCACCGAACAACCCTGCAAGAGCAATATGGTATTCTGACTGGAGACAGTATCTTCCCATCAAGAACAACTCGCGAAAAGGGATAGGATAATATCTTCAACTAATTGGTGCATATATCAACTTTCCTGCCAGCCAATGTATATTTCCTTTTCCTTGAGCAAAAAATGTATGTCTTCTTGGCGGTGATTTCCTGTTCTTTCTTCAGGGTAGATGCATCCGAGGAGCAATGGGAGGTGTGTGATGGAGATTGAGCTCACTGAATTCCTTGGCCTCATCCCACTCCAGCTGGATGGATGTTACTCGTGGCTTCCATCGTTGCGTTCTCTGTACAAAAAATACAGCGGATGATGAGTTTTTCCGAAAAGAGGAAGATATGATAGATGGGCGGTATATCTCATAGTTGTGGCCATTTGTATAGCTAAACTGGCATGGAGGGGTCTGATGTAACTAGTGGTTTGTGCAAAATGTTTCTGCAGTGGCGGTTAACCTAGGTAATCCGTGTGTTCTGGACCTTCAGTGTTGCCTTTCCCTGTACGCCCGGCTCCTCTTCTCGTACTTGATCTGGCACCGTGCAGATACTTGACCCTGACATAATATGGTCCGATTCTACCGTACATGTATGAGTCAGATGAGAGCTTTCGACTCTATGGCCATCCTTCCCTTGCGGATGCTATGGAAGGAGCGCAACAGACAGACTTTCGATCATCAGACTTTGAAGGCACCTTTGGTTGGCGATCGCAGAGGAAGTTTCTGTTTAGGTGCAGGTGGGGTACACCTTATTGTCGGATTTTGTTCAGTCCGTCTGGTCGCTGATATTTCATTTTATAATCAAACTTGAGTCTTTGAGGTCGCGCTATCCCCTGTATAGAAAGCCTGCTCAGTATGTAAACTTTTTTTTCGAGTAATGAAAAAGGTGATAAAGCATGGTTGCGAAAAAGAAATTTAATTCACAACAGCCATAGCATGTTGTACATAGCGCGTAACCGTTCTCTGGTCGAGGATTGTGTATTTTTGCTTGATTCTTATTCAATCTCGCTCCCAGATTTGTACGATTTTGGCTATGGGTAGGGTCAGAAGGGAATAAGGAGGTTGCAACTGACCATTTTAGTCACTTTTTTTCTGAACGAGGATTGGCATGTTCTACGATGGGTCAGGGGGTCACGGAAACATGTGTATTTTTTTTATGGGAAGGAAACGTGTATTTAGTGCCCCAGATTCCGAATGTACAAAAATAAAGAGATTCATAACAGTACCGTGTAAAAGAACATGTGTGAACAGGTCTAGAATAGTGGTGTTCTCCAATTGAACAAAGCCTCAATGCACATGTATTTTCGGCAAGTTGCACCCTTTTTCTCATCCATTGAGCTATGTGGCGACCTTTGGGCAGCAGCACTGGGTGGACGGTCTAACCATGCTCTGCAACCCGGCTGTGGGTTGACACTTGACAGCCTAGTGCGTAAAAGGTGTTTTTTTTCTTCAGGAACTTACTGGATCTGCTTGGAATCATCCGACAGGTCAGCTGCCCTATTAGCAGACAAATCGGTGCCAGGGGAATCCCGGCATGTCGTCGTCTTCTTCTTCTTTTCTTTTTTTTTTTCGAGGGCAATCCCGGCATGTCTTCAACCTCCAGCCATACCAAGATCAAGTGGAGATTTACGTGCCATTCCGATTCCTGATCCCTCTGCTCCAGTTAGACAATTCGAACGCCCGATCTGCGAGCTCCGACCGGCCATTGACCGGCATCCGTAGCGCGCCACGTCGCCGGACACACCCACCTGCCATCCACGCGTTCCTGCGAGGAAGCAGGCACGAGCCTCCAACCAACACTCCTCCTACGAGCTAGCTCGCTGCTAGACGACGACCGGGCGCCCACGCCGAGACAGGCAGGCCGGTTTGACCGCCGACGACGCAGAGCAGGGGGCCGGTCGCCGCGGGCCTTTCCCCCGGCGCGCTCCTCCCATTCACCGGGAGGGGCGGCGACAAAGTCCCAGGCGGCCACGCGCGCGCACAGCCAGGCCTGTCGGCGTCGACGTCGTCGCGGCGTACGGAGCGGCACGGCACGCCGGGCGGCCGGCCGCGGCCGGGGCCACGGCATGGGATCCCATGCAATGCGAAGGCTAGCAGCAGCCAGCAGGCAGGCAAAGTCGTAGCGGCGCGCTATCATCCTCGCGAACACCGGCAGGCGTCCGCGACAGGGACGCGCCGTTCGGCTGTTACTGTCCTAAAGAAAGCACCCCCGCGGCATGCTTGATTAGGCACGTCGCGACGAGCGATTCAGATGGGATTAAACAAGCTGCAGGGACAGTAAGACAGGCCTGATGACAGATGAGACAACGATATTATATATATTAGCACCATTACATGTCGATCGATCGGCCGGTAGCTCGCGGTCGGTCGGTTGTCTGTGCAGGGGAAACAACTCGATCCGGACCACAGATAGGCTACGGGAGGAAGAAGGAGGAGGAGGAGATGGAGGAAGCGATCGAAGAGTACAAACAAATTGGAGAGCTACTAGCAAAAAAGCAAACAACAAAGAGCGGCGAAATGGAAGGGAGAAATGAACCATACTTCGGCGGCCCTAGCTAATGGCTAATGCCCTACTACCAATTAAACCAGACTTCATCGTCCTTAGCAGCTAGGCAGCTGCTGCCGGGGAAGAATATGGTACACTCAGCTCCGCTGCTCGAGAGCTAGCTAAGCTAGGCCGAGGCCGTCCATGGCGATGGACGGATCCGTCCCCATGGCCGGCCGTGGCCGTCAGCTCGGTCGCTAGCGGAGGAGGCTGCGGATGATCTCGGCGCCGGGGCTGTTGTGGTCCATGGTGGCCATGAGGTCGGAGAGGCGGTCGCTCAGGTCGTCCACCTCCCGGTGCAGGCTCTTGATGTAGCTGCACGTCTCCTTGAGCAGCTTCGTCGTCGACGCCTGCAGCACGCACAAATCATTCACACATCAGACGACGACGACCTTGACTTGGAGCCGGGTAGCTCGACCGGCATGCGATCAAACATTGCAAGCGGCGGCGGCGCTACAGTTCGTGGCTATAGCTCTAAGCATGTGTGCCGGTGTCGGTGTCAGTGCTCGGCACTGTGCGTGTGATCGAGCTGCTAGTAGCGTCGTGCCTGTACTACTTGAACACGCATCACTGTCCGTGCGCCTGACCATCGATCTGCTTGCTTCGGGTGTGTGCAGCACGCGTACCTGGCTGCCGCCGCGGCGGCGCGCGCTGGGGAGCAGCGTCTGGAGCCTCGCGATGAGCTCGTTGATCTCCTCCTCCGAGACCGACGCGCGGGACCTCCTGCTCGACATCGTCGTCCGAGAAACGGATAATGCGGCGGAGACGACCGGGATCCAGGCGGCTGATGAGCGGCCGGCGACCGAGACCTGATCGCGAGAGGCGGCTGTGCACGATCCAAATCGAGCTCAGCAGCTAGCTGAACGCTTGGCAACTCTGAGGTCCGAGCTGAAGTGTGGCGATGGGTAGCAGGAGGGGAGGGGGTCCCTAATTTATAGGGAGGCGGGGCAGTTGGTTAGCTGCTGCCACGAGTAGGTCCTAGCTGAGCTGAGCTTGAGGGCAGGGCACAGGCGGCAGAGGCGGGAACAGGGAGATGCAACGCGATCGGTGATGGCGCCAAGACAGTGGCGCGGTAAAAGAAACCGGCCCGCCCGGCGCTGTTGCGCACGTCTACAGAGAAAATTCGGGGCGGCTGGGCCCATGTGTGTCCCTCTCTTGCTCGCTCTCAGCTGCGAGTGACAAGAAACTCAACTCGCTAGTGCAAGTGAGGATTAGCAATGGCCACTAAACTAGGACTTCAGTTCTATCTCCAGTTTCCGCAGCTGCCTCTAAATCTTGGACACTATTTTTTTTCTTTTTGTCTCCACATGTTTTCCTCATGTTCATACCGCAATAACTTAAGTGTAAATAATGCATATTATTATTCAACCATATTCAAATACACGAATTCAACCACCACAATTTCTGAATGAACAATAAAGAGTAGCCCAGGGTTGCGTGAGATATCGGCATCAACCTCGTTCCCCAACACCACACGATCAAAGGAGTGGGTGCGGAGGTACCAGCGGAGATGAGACGACGGCAGTATAGGAGAGAGCAGAAGAGACATCGGAAGGGAATTTTGTTGAGCCAATTCCCCCAATGCCATAGTAATTTTAATGATTCCTTTCTATGCTATAAAATTTTAAGAAATTCCTTCAGTGTCACTCTGTCCATATTTCCATCCATGTGCTGTTAAGTGTGGTTTGAAAGGATGATTTTGCCCCTGGTCCCACCTGTCAGTGCCTAACTCCTCTCGCTCGCTCGCTCAACTCGATTTTCCCCATCCGCCCGTACTCTCGACCGTGCGGCGGAAGCAGCTCACGCGTTGAGGCGAGCTGGCATCCCGTGCCTGCGCAGGGAGGCGAGCGGCGCCGCCGACAGTACGCGTGCGACGGGAGAGGTTGTGTCGACGGCCTTATCCCTTCCCTCGGCGCCCCATTCCCCTTCCCCTCCCCTCTTCCTGCTTGGGCAACCGAAAAGAGCCACAGCCGGAGCTCCGCCCCGGCCATCACCAGCCTTCCCCGTTCGATTCCACACGCCATGAGCCTCGTCACCTCCTTCTTGACCTCAGCTGCAGCCCCTAGCCCCGGCCGAGCTCCTCCCCACCAAATCGGGCGGAGCAGTGCCGCCGGAGCTCCTAGGAGCATCCCCGCCGCCACCACCGGAGCTCTTCCCTCTGTCCAAGCGAGCCGCGGTGAGCACTCCCGCGCCCCCTCCCTCCTGCACTGCCACCCCTCCCTGGCCCCTCCTCCTCCACGCCCGCGCAGTGGTGGCACGGTGCCGCCGTGGCCAGCATGGCCGGGCTGAGCTGCTCGCCGCCGACCGCCTACATCCAGCCAGCGCCCGCGTGGGGCCCCCCCAATGGGTTTGTCCGGACGCGCTGGTGCCGACTTCGTCGCCGGCCGGGCAGCGACCGAGGAACGCGAGGATGCAGGGCGCGGGGACGGGCCGGCGGCGGCGCGAGGCCGGTGCGGGGATGCGAGAAAAAAGGGGAGAGAGAAATGAATTAAGAATTGGGTACTGACAGGTGGGGCCAGTGTAAAATCATCTTATCGTACGTCAATTAACCGCGTATTGACAAAAATAGCGACGGAATGGTATTGAAGGGATGGAACAAAATTTCTATAGTATTGAAGGAACTTTTAAAAATTTTATGGTATAGAAGGGAGTCGTTAAAATTTCCGTAACACTGAGGAAATGGGCTCAATTTATTCTGCCTTGATCAACTATCGAGTAGTAGGGGCATCCCAAGACTTAGTTGACTTGGTTGAGTGTTCAAATGAAGAATTTAGATCTGGATGGCAACATTAAACTTTCCGCTAAGTCCCTAACCATTAAAACCCTGAGAGAGTCCTTGATCGCGAAATTCTACAAAACGATAAACTTTGTATAGAAAAATAATATCCCCAAAAGTGCGTGACCGGGTGAGCCCACTCGGTCCCGGTCCTTGTTGGATGACAATCCACGACTCGCGATCTGTTAATTTAGATGACCCCGGCCGGCCCTAACCGATCCGCGGGAAATTGAACTGGCCTTTTAACTACGACACGTCCCCGTCACGGAACAACCGGCGGAGTACCACCAGACCCACGAGATGCCCCTGTCCCCCCGCCCAGCGCACCGCGATCCGGCCGTGCCGGGTGATCCCCCGCGTCTCGTCGTCCGGCACCTCGCGGTCACGCCGGCACAGTATCGGGCACCTGCCCAACAGCGTGGTGCTCGCCGCCCGTCACGCGCCTCCGGTCGATCGACGCCCGCCGCGTCGCCGCCTGGCCGGTCCAAGATGCCCGGCACACCGCCGCGCGGATCCCCGCCTCTTTTGGCCGGGCTCGCCACCCGCGCGACGCGAACCTCGCGCCGCCGACCGGCGCCAGGTGTCCTCGACGGGGTGTGGGCCGGGGCTCGACGGCTGGTGGCGCGGTACGAGAAGGCGAGGAACGCAATAATGCGGGGGGTGGAGGAGGACAGCGTAGGCGTAGGCGTAGGCGTCCACGTGAACCCCGCGTGGGCGCGCGCCCGCCCGCGACGTGCACGTATGGGGCCGCTCCCGTGTCGCGAGACCCGCGCGGCGGCGTCGCGCGCGCGCAGCCCGCCCGCGGATTAGACGAGGAAACGTGCGCGCGCCGGGCGCCGGCGGCAGAGGCGCGTGGATCCTCTGGCCCCCGGCGCGCGGGGCGTCGCGTCACCCGGTCACCCCCCCCGGGTCGCGTCGCGGCGCAGCTGGGGGCAGCGCCTTGCTGTCGGGTGGCGGACCCCCACCTCCTCTCGGTCTCGGATCAGGCGCTCGATCAGCGCGCGGAGAAGTGGGAACGAACCGGGGGCGAGGGCGCCGCCGAGTGCGACGTCGTCCCGGCGTGCGTGGCGGGCGGCGGCAGAAGGCAAGGGCGGGACGAGTGGTCGCCATGTGAGGCAGGCAGGCAGGATCGAGGGGGTTGCCCGGCCGTGCCCCGGCGCCGGGTGGGCTCCGCCTCGGCGGCGGCTGATAAGGTAAGCGCTCACGTAAGTAGGCGCGGGTCGGCGTCACGCCGGGCTGTGGCGGTGTGCTGACTTGCGCCGCGCGCCACCACTCCCCCGCTGCCGAGCAAGGCCTGCAGCGCACGGCACCCGGCCGGCCGGCGGCACGATCCTCCGAGCGCGCGGCGCCGGGGAGGGGGGTCACATCGCGCGGGGCGCAGATATCTCGGACGACAGGCGCATATGCGCCATAACTCCCTCATGTTTCGGCCCGTCTCGTCCCTGTCGCGGCCGGGGTCCCTCTCGCCACCCTTTAATTCGTCGACCGCGCGGCCGGGGCCGCCCGCCCGCCCCATCGACCGTCGGCCGGCCGGCCGGCCGGGCTAACGGCCGGGCGTACCTGGATCGGTTGGGGCATAACTGTTCCGGATAAATGCGCCCCGGGGACATGTGTCGACCGGACGCCGCAGCTCGCCCGCGCAGGCAGAGCAGGCGGGCAGCGGCCGGACCGGGGTCTGCACGCAACGTGTTGGGCGCGACAGCGGCGTGACGACGAGATCGGCGACGACGGCTGGGAAGAGGACATGGGTTCTTTTCCCTGTGTTGTTGTACATGGAGCTGCAGCTCCGTAGCACGTACGGGATGATCTTTCGGTGTCACCGTGGCTGCCTATATCGTACGCAGAACGCAACGCAAATATTCTTCGACGCGACCCATCGACTCATCAATGCTGCTGCTAGTAAGTACTGTAATTAACCAACTCAGCCTAACGTCCTTTTTTCGAGACTGATGGGATGAAACAATCAAGGCTGCGAAACTGTGTGATCTGAACAGGTCGAGGGGGAAAAACGACTCGTCGTTGGCTCTGGTCGCTACGCCGCCCTACGCGGACGGAGTAGATAGTGCGCTACCGCTACATTTGCTCATCGCCGGCCGACGACGGAGGCCACGTTGCGGTCGGGGCAGGGGCGAGATGCGGCGGGGGCATGGTCGCCGCCGTCCACCGCCGATCCTCCGATCCGCCACCACCAGCAGCACCGGGCAAGTGGCGCCTGCCTGCGCTGCGGCGGGTACGCCCGAGAGGTCGCCGTCGCGGCGTTTATGGCGTGCACGGCGCCCTGCCCCTGCCCGCCCGCCCGCCCCGACGGCAGCGGTGGGCTCCCGCACGTGCCGGTGTCATCTCGGTCGACGCTGGGGTTGGGCTCTGCCCCGCGCGCGCGCGCGGAGGAGCGCCCTCCACCGAGCCCAGCCGCGCCGGGAAACAGCTGCATGTGGGTGCCATGCGCCCGCCCTCGGAGCGCGATCGCCCGGTCGCACATTCGCGTCGCGCGCGGCGGTTAGTTCGTTGGGCCGCCCGGCCGGTGCTCGTGGGGTGCAGCCGTGCAGGGTTTCAGGTCATGCGCAGCCTGCCATATTTCTTCCAGACAAATGCATATGCATGCAGGCATGGTTCCAGATTATACTGGTACTAGATGAGAACTGCAGAAAACACATGAACTTGCAAGACGAAAAATTCAGGCTTATTATATGCGCTCTTATTAAGGACCATTTCTGTATGTTCTAGAAGAAACTGTGCCGACTACCGTTGCGTGCGGTTCCTCTGCATTTGAAGTGTGTTCTTACAAAAAAGGAAAAAAAAACATCGCACAAATCCGTCATCATAAAACACCTAGACGAGTGTCGGTCACCTCATTCTGCACAGCCAAATGCCTGCCAAATTGCGAGCCTTGTCGCGCACCCAGGGCGAAGGAAGACATGCCCCGGCCACGGCCAGTGCCGCCGCCTGTGCGCGGGCCACCTCCCGCCTCCCGGCCGTCCCCACCCGCGGCTCGCACCCAGCCCCCGCTCAGCCCACATCTATCTAGCTTCCCGGCCATGGCGGCCAGCCGGGGGGCATGCACTTGCCGCTTGCTTGCCTGCCTGCCCCCACCCTGCCGAGCATTATTGTGCGCGCTGGCGTTGCGTGAGCCGGTGTCCCGTGCCCGCTCGATCCGCAAGCGCTCTGGAGCAACGGTGCCTCGGCGCGTATGGATCCGACCGGACCAACGCAGCTCCGCCCCCACCCTCTTCGTCTCCGGGCAGCTCATGATCTGGGCGTTACCTGACCTGCAGGTTGCCAGCAGTCGCGGCACTAGCGCTGCCGGCTCTTCCGCTACTAGCCAGAGCTCTAGCTGTTTGCTTCCCGGCCGGTGCATGCATCTGGGGCTCTCTCGCGATCGCGGCTTGCTGCGAGACTAGCCGACCGGGGCAGCAGCGGGTGCTCCTGGAACCTGCTGCAGCCGGCGTGCGCCCTTCATTATCCTGTGAATTTCCCGTGCGGGCTAAGCTTTGACTGTTTGACAAGACCGGGGGACCGGGATTCAGGTGGTACCGCGCTGAAGGCGGCCGGCACTCCCACGTGATAATTATTGGAGTGAAATATACTTTTTTTAAAGAAAATAGTAGTTTTTCTAAGGTACTTCATTCCGGTGATTAAAATTTTGCTTGTTACTCTCCCAGTTACAAATTATAGGTTATTTTAAGTTTTCTACCTACGTAATTTTTAGTATGCAATCTAGAGTATATCTAGATACATAGTAAATCTATACAACTGAAAAGTTAAAATAATTTATAATTTAAAACGGAAAAAATAGTATTTTATAAGACATATTTCGTTCATTTAGAACAAGGCCATCGGCAACGCTGCTATTTGGGCCGGCAGGAATTAATCGATCAGTGGTGAACAGGTGATAGGTGTTTTTGCAGCAGTGATGATAACCGGTGAAAGTTCATTCACTGTACTAAACCATATAACTATACCCTCCGTCCCAAAAAATAAATCATTCCAGATTTAAAATTTGTCCCAGAAAATAAATCGTTTTACCCTAAATATTTAGGATGTGTATATAAAAATCAATTACTGCCAGAATATGGGTAATAAACAAGGGCAAACATGGTCATTTTACCTTCTTGCTATTCTATTCTTAAAATTTCTATAGTGACTTGTATTTTGGGATTAAGGAAGTAATCTTACTTATAGACTGAGTCCCGAGGTGTTGCGTGCAACCACGTCGATGGACACATTGCCCCGATCATCATCGATCTTCTCTCGTCACAATGCGGGCTTCTTGTCATATGGACCATTACAATTCCATCCACCATAATCCTCCGGTTATTTTGGACATCAGTATCACCCAACCATGTAATTGATTGGTACGTATCTGCTGTACTGTGTGCTATCCCTGTAGTTGGGCACACCTCGATCCTGTAGTCACTAGCTAGTAGCCAGAGTGGATTCGCCGTATCCACTAGCCATCCAATTGGCCTCGACAAGAATGTTATCTGATGATGATGATGAACACCTTGTCTTCTTGGGTCCCGCATGTCCGATCCAACCGATGGTTTTCTTCTGCCTCACTCCCACCCGGGCAGCTGAACTCCCAACTGCCACCGGCCGGCGCGCAGCTGGTGTGCGTTCCAGGCCATCTGCTACGCGCAGGCTGCGTGCTTGCGGCGCCCAGAGCGCCGATCTGGTGGCGCGGCGCGCGCACGGCGGCGCACCTATCGGTCTCGCTCGTTACGCGCCGCCTGGATCGGTCGGGCGCGCAGCGGTTGCCGGCCAGGCAGTTACACACGACATGCCCAGCGCGCGCGGCCAGGGACCACTCATCCGGCGGCCACTTGGGGCGCGCGGGCCTGCGGAGTGTGGAGCCGGGGGCACGCAGCGCTGGACGCACGGGGACCCGGTCGCCGCGCGCCCGGGCGCCGGCGGGCACGGTGTCCGCCTGCCTCCGGGCAGGCACCTACCGGCGGCGCGCGCTGCCAGCAGCGCCTCGCCCGCCGCGCGACAGCCGCATGTGTGCGCGTCGGCGTGCGTTGCATGGGAGCTGACCCGTGCGTTGCATGGGAGCTGAGCGTCGATCGATGGATGAGTCGATTCGATCCGACGCGAGATGATCCTGATCTGATGAGTTGGTGGGCGGCAGCGCTGCCCTCTGGCCGGTGG
Organism: Panicum miliaceum; assembly: GCA_032594955.1. Taxonomy (NCBI): domain Eukaryota; kingdom Viridiplantae; phylum Streptophyta; class Magnoliopsida; order Poales; family Poaceae; genus Panicum; species Panicum miliaceum. Next base: position 7,303,619 of record CM064062.1, read on the forward strand.
TCACTGCCGCGGTGCCGGGAGCCATGAATGATGAGCGGATGATGACGGTGTCTGTGGGGGCGCGAAGTTCGTGCCGCCATTGCAGCAAAAAGCTGGTGCCCCATTATTGTGCCTGCTTGGGATGTCTGTGTGTACACCTGCAGGTGAAGATTTTGGACACGAAGCACGTACATGCAAGGCTACAACACACACACATGGGCACACACTCTGACATCCATCATATTCTTGCAGAAGAGGCTGCAAAGCCATATCCGACCTCGAGCCAGTGTGGGCCAGCTGGGCTTTGGATCGACGTGGCCCAAACTGGGGGGATTCAGCTCAAGAACGCACACTTGGCAGCAGCCGGCAGATCGAGTCGGCATCGGATATAGTGGCAGCTGAATGCATGCAACAACTTACAAGTACAATGGGTGTCCCGCGCCATTCGGCTCCGCAGCAAGCCGACGACGCGTTGGCTCGTGTGGCCTGGATAGCTGTCCGGCGTCCACCGTTGACGAACCATGAATAGTCCACGTCGGGGAGCTTTTTGGGCGTCGTCTTCGGGGTCTTCTTTTCCGCGACACTTTCGTGATCAGCTCAGCGCCTGTCGTAGGCACGCAGTACATGCATGTCGCTGTGTCGGTGAAAGGACTCGTCGCGTGCCCATCCAACTGTTATGGATCCCTGTCCCCTCAACCTACGAGATCACCAGTTTTGACGGGAGAATGATTCAAGTTGGATTTTGCTTGAGAGGTTGTAGGAGCAGAATGCAGAGGTTGTAGAATGAAGAGGACGACGGCGGCTCTGATAGGCACGGTTCTGTGAAGCGTTGGCATCGTCCACAAAAACTGAAATGTAGGTAGTTCCAAATCCAGGCCCAACTAGATCGGGCAAGTCTTCTCCAGTCGCGGTGAGCAAAGCCCATTTTTGCCCATTGTCACAAATCCGTACAGACAGCCCAATAACAGTTAACACCACCCCATCTTATTTCTCTCGCGCTGTGTGTGTGGACAGAGGGCCACTGAGAATACAGGGCAGCCCATTACATTTGTCGATTGTGAGTTTCGTGACACTAATCCATACAGGCAGCAGCCTGCGTAGATTTCACTTCTTCCCCCGAAAATGATTTGATTTTTTAACAATGGGATTAATTGCACGTTCCGGCCTCTCTACAGTCTACAACAATGGTATACCCCGTCGGTAGTAATTACACGGGGAAATTCCTTCTGAAAAGCTCAAACTCCCTTCTTTGACCCTATTTTTATTTTCATTCCCTTCCTTGACCCTACCGAGAGCTATTTTAGCTATTCCGTGAAGGCCGGCGCCTGCAGCTGTGAAGGCTGTCGTTCCCGCTGCAGTGAACGTCCCTAAGCCTACCGCCTGCGCGCGCTGCACTCCCCCTCCGTCGCAGTCTCCAGGTTCCCCTCCTCCAACAGCACCACCAGGAGCACCTTCGCGGCTGTGACAGAACCGCCCACGCACGGCCATGGCTGGTGCTCGGCCGGCGCTCGGCTCCCGCCGTCGGCGAGGCCGGTCGGGGACGGAGCAGGGTGGCGCGGCGCAGGGCCGTAGGAGCCCGGCGGCAGCGGCCATGGTGCGAGCACCGCGTTCCCGGCGATGGGCCGACGAACGTGGAAAGATAGTGCAAGCATGAGCCTCAGGGGATTATGGGGAGCCGATTTTTGTACTTGGTTAGAGCGGAGGGAGGCCGGGAGCGGGTCGTCGGCGTGGAGGCGGATCTGGGCAGTGAGGAAGAGCCGGTGACCGGGGAATCCTTGATTCCCGGTCGGGTAGTGGTCTGAGCTCGCCATGGAGGGGTTGGGGAGGGAGCTAGGGAGGTGGGTGAACTTTAGGCGCGAGGGATTTGGAAACGGTGGATGGGGAGCGACGATTTTGACCGGCGGCCTGAGCTGCTCGTGCGAGTTGCGCATGGCCAGAGGAAGAAGAACGGCGCGGTGAGGAAGAAGAGGGGCGACGGGAGGCGCGCCGCCTGCGGGTGCGCCGGCGGGAGAAGCGGGGGTGAGAGGCGGCGGTACCAGCGGCCGTGGCGGACGCAAGGTCGAACGGGGTCGGGGAGCGCGGCACCGGCGCCTACTGCCCAGAGACCTGCTGCGGCGAGAGGTGGTGGAGCGCTGCGGGGTCGGCGGCGCCCGAGTCGTCCATGAGGGGGGGGGGGGGGGGGGGGGCGAGCTCCTGGAAGGCCCCACCCGGGGAGAGCAGGAGCTGCCGGTGCGGCGGCGGCGCAGACGGCAAGCGCGAGGCGGCGCGGGCAGCAGAGGGCGTTCGTGTTGAAGGTGAGCGGAGGTGTTCGTGGGTGATATGGGGATGAAGATGAACCTGCGAGGCAGAGCAGAGCGAGCGCGACGGCACGGAGCAACGTTGGACGTCTGGTGCTAACGGAATTTGCTAACGGAGATGACGATAGGGCCATACAAGGGACAGAAAATAGAATGGAGGTCATATAAGGAACTTTTTTTTTCTAGGGCCGTATAAGGGATAGTTATTTTTTCTAGGACCATACAAGGAATTTTCTCTATTACATAGTCCAACACTATGCTGATGCTATCCTTTCAAAGAAAAAAAAATACTATGCAGAATTGCTGATGCCATCACTGCAACACAAATACATCCTTGCTGGTACACTTACGGAAGGAAAAGGACCATTTTACAACTTCCACCAATCCACTTGGTTACCTGCTTAACCCCATAGCAAAATTTAGGCTCAACTACTCCCAAACAATTTTTATTGCCCCAATCTACTCATATTTTCTAATTTTTTTTTGTTTCTCAATGTACAAATTGAATTTTAAATTCAATTTTTATTAGTGGATAGAGGACATGATACCTTATGTTAAAAAATACATTACAATTGTTTTTCATGGGTATTTTCATAGGTTAGGAAGATTTAATACGAAATTGATCATAGAGATACAACTCTGCATGAAAAAACAATCATGAAAAATTCATAATGTATTTTTCTTGCATAGGGCATCGTATTATAAGACATATTGCAAAATTTGAAGTTAAATTTCCACTTGCATAATGATATCCACAAAATTTTAGTCTTTTATATAAGTGCACAAATAAGTCAGAGCTGGAGAAGGGGGTCCAGGAAGCAGCTGCTATGCCTGAAGCTTTGGTGTCTCATCTGAGATCCAGTCCAAGACTGGCTAGTTCTTCTAATGAAAACACCTTGGAGAAGGCTGCAAGAAGGACAGCTGCAAAAAACCTGGAATTCATGGGAGGTAATTGCCTTAACCAACCTTGTATGTCTTTTGATAAAGCTGCTCTTTCTGTTAATCTCTTGCAACTAGGTGTACATGTTCATGATGATTCACTTGATGCTTTGTGTAAGTCTGCTTTTACTGCCAAAAGCCATGAAATTAAGTTAGTTGCTCCTGCTGAGAACGAAGAATATTATCATGATAGTGAATTTGAGGATAGTATAGAGGAATTAGAAAATAAAGCAGTAAAAGAACTTTGTGGTGATCTTCTTGAGGAAGTTTTTGATGAGGATGGATGCTCACTAGGTGCTGCCCAAAGGGGGAGTAAAAGATCAAACAAGTCATGTGCTAAGCCACATAAGAGGAAGACTTGTAGAGTGAAGCTGTTCAAAAATTCTTTAGAGGTGTCCAAATAATAGGCTTATTCTGGAAAAGCAGAGATCTTAGTGACTTGGCTAAAACCAAATTCTTAGCTGATACAGCTGAAGAAAAAAAATCTTGATTTCATAGCCCTGTTAGAAACAGGGAAGAGAGATTTCAGTCAATCAGTACTTAATAGCCTGTGTGGTGGAAGGAATTTTCTCTGGCATTGGACTGAACCCCATGGGACGTCGGGGGGCATTCTGTTAGGAGTTAATTTGGATGCTCTAGATATAGGTAGCATTGAAGATGGAGACTATTTTGTAAAATTTAGGCTCAGGAGTAAAAAGGACAACTTTCATTGGGTGCTGGTGGCAGTGTATGGAGCAGCACAACCTAGCTTTAAGGAGGAATTCTTAATTGAGCTTGTTCAAGCCTGTAACAAAGAGAAGGTACCACTAATGTTGGGAGGGGACTTTAATATAATAAGAAATCCTAGTGAAAATATAGCTCAAGGTATGATGGCAGGTGGCCTTTCTTGTTCAATGCCATCATAAATGGACTGGACCTTAGAGAGTTGGAGATGTTCGGAAGAAAGTATACTTGGGCTAACTCCATGCCCAATCCAACTTATAAGAAGTTGGGCAGGGTATTAGTTAGTACTGAGTGGGAACAACATTATCCTTTGGCCACTGTGGTAGCCTTGAGTAGAGAAATTTCTGATCACACTCCCTTATTACTAGATAGTGGGGAGAATGAGTCCCTTTATTCAAGTTTGAGCTAGGATGGTTGTTGAGGGAGGGATTTTTTGAATTGTTGTCAGAAGTGTGGCAAAAGGAAAAGAAGGGAATAACCGCTATGCAGAGGTGGCAAAACAAAATCAGGAGATTAAGGCAATTTTTAAGAGGATGGGCTATAAACATGAATGGGGCTTACAAAAAAGAAAAACAAGAATTGATTAGGAAAGCTGATCTGCTTGACAAAGAAGCTGAGAGTAGGTTGCTTAGCCAACATGAGTTGGACCTTAAACAATGTATCAAAGATAGGTTAGCTAGCTTAATGAGAGAAGAGGAGATCAAATGGTTCCAGAAGGGCAAAAACCAAAGAATTGCTGGAAGGGGATAATAATACTAAATATTTTTAGTTGGTGGAAAATGGGAAAAGAAGGAATACCAGAATTATCAGGTTGGAGCAGGATGAGGGAGTGATAGAGGGAGAAGAGAACATGAACAAATATATCACTAAATTTTACAAGAAACTTTTTGGCAAGGCAAGGGAAAGTAATGTCTCCTTGGATGAAACAGAAGTGTCAGACATTCCACAAGTATCTGAGGAAGAAAATAGGGTCCTGGTGGAGGAATTCTTAGAAAAGGAAGTGAGAGAAGCTATTTTCTAAATGAAGCATAATAAGGCACCAGGACCGGATGGATTCCCAGCAAAGTTTTATCAAGTTTTCTGGAATCTAATAAAAGAGGACCTCATGGCCATATTTAAGGACTTCCATTCAGGGAATCTGGCTTTATACAATCTAAATTTTGGGGTAGTAACTCTACTGCCAAAACTGCAAGAATCTAAAATGATTCAGCAATACATACCCATATGCATGTTAAATGTTAGTTTCAAGATTTTTACTAAAGTGTTGGCTAACAGATTTACCTCAGTGGCAAATAGAATAATCAGGCCAACCCAAACTGCTTTCCTACCTGGCAGATTCATAATGGAGGGAATAGTAATTTTACATGAGTCTTTGCATGAGTTAAAAAGGAAAAAGCAGAGCGGGGTCATTCTAAAGCTTGATTTTGAGAAGGTTTATGATAAGGTAAACTGGATTTTCTCCAACAAGCTCTAAGAATGAAGGGTTTCACAGATCAATGGTGTAAGTGGATAGAGTGCATTGTTAAGGGAGGAAGTGTGGGAGTTAAGGTGAATGATGACATAGGGGACTTTTTTCACACTAAAAAAGGTTTGAGACAAGGTGATCCCGTGTCACCAGTCCTGTTCAACATAGTGGCTGATATGTTAGGAGTGTTGGTTTCTAGAGCAAAGGAAAACGGTCAAATAAAAGGAGTAGTACCACACTTGGTTGATGGAGGGTTGTCAATTCTGCAGTACGCAGATGATACAATCATTTTCTTAGAAGATAATCCAGAGCAAGCCAAGAGTCTAAAATTGTTGCTCTGTGCTTTTGAGGAGTTATCTGGGCTGAAAATTAATTTTCACAAAAGTGAGCTCTTCTTCCTGTGAGAAGCTAAACAAAAGGTGACAAAATATATTCAATTGTTTGGATGCAAGGAAGGCACTTTCCCTTTCAAGTATCTTGGGATCCCAATGCATCATTAGAGGTTATCCAACAAAGAGTCCAAATGAAGAGAAATTTCAGAAAAAACTGGGTATCTGGAAAGGCAAGCTTTTGTCAGTAGGAAGAAGACTAGTGCTCATAAACTCCATAATTTCTAGTCTACCAATGTATATGCTCTCTTTCTTCAGAGTACCTAAAGTTATTCTAAAAAAACTAGACTACTACAGGTCTAGGTTCTTCTGGCAAAGTGATGGGCATAAGAAAATGTACAGATTAGCTAAGTGGAGTGTCTTGTTTACAACAAAGAGCATAGGTGGGATGGGATTACCAATTTAGATATCCAGAATATTTGTCTTTTGAGTAAATGGTTGTTCAACTCATAAATGAGGATGGAACCTGGCAACAGATACTTAAAAGAAAATATCTTAAGAACAAGCCTTTATCTCAGGTGGTCAAACAACTTGGTGATTCCCAGTTTTGGTCTGGTTTAATGGAAATAAAAGAGTACCTATTGGCCAGAGGGAAATTTGTGGTTAAAAATGAAGAACAAGTGAGATTTTGGGAGGATTGGTGGATAGAACATAAACCTCTAATGGATCAATTTCCTATACTCTACAACATTGTCAGAAAAAAGAATCAGACAGTTGCTTCAGTTTTGTCTAGTACTCCTTTGAACATTTCGTACAGAAGAGCTTTAGTAGGTGAGAAATTGAGAGAGTGGAATAGACTAGTTTCCATGCCTCTACATGTGAATTTAGAGGAGGCAGAAGATCTTTTTGTTTGGAAAGCAAACCAGTGTTCAGTCTTCTCAGTTAAGTCAATGTACACAAGCATCATGCATGAGCACAGGGTGCTTGATAATTGTATAGCTTGGAAGTTGAGGGTACCACTAAAAGTTAAATTTTTTTTGTGGTACCTCAAGAGAGGAGTAATCCTCACAAAGGATAACATGATTAAAAGAAAATGGAAAGGAGATGGAAAATGATGTTTTCGTAACTCTGATGAAAACATTCAACACCTATTCTTTGACTGTCATCTAGCAAAATTTGTCTGGCAAGCTGTGTACTTTACTTTTGGCATTAACCCACCTGACAATATTGGTCATATGGGAGCTTGGCTTAATGGGTATCCTGCAAAACTCAGGAAACAATTGCTAGTAGGAGCTTGGGCTATGTACTGGACTATTTGGCTATGTCGAAATGATGTTGTCTTCCATCGATCCAATCCTAACTTTTATTTGTAGGTATTTTTCAGAGGGACCTACTGGATGAGGCTTTGGTCGCAGCTGTTTGAAGAGGAAGCGATGAGCGGCTAGAGAGAACTATCATGGACCTGTTTACCAGTGGAGGTTGGAACTTTAGAAGCAGGATAGCTTTCTAGTGTCTATTTTTCTGCTATGATCTGGCTCAGACCAGCTTTGTTTCCAGAGTTTATTTCCTAGCTATGCTTTGACAGCCTGCGTGCTGTGTTGTCTCGTGTAGACCGTAGTCATTCACTTACGAATGATCAAAGCCGGAACTTTCCTTACTCTAAAAAAAAGATTTGGGAGAACCGTGAAACTGGAAAGGGGGAGAGAAAATATGCTGAAGTGCGTGATCAAGCTATGGGCCCGTTGCAATTGGCAACTCATTTCGCCACGAGCCCACGACGCGCCCACATGTTACCTGGTTGGGACGGCACGGTTGGTATACTGCACGCGACCGTACAGGGGCGTGGCAACTGGCAGCGGCAACTGCCCATTGCCCCTGCTGGTCGGCCTCCGTAGCCACCACGCCATTTACTCCCCGTGTACGGCCGCCTGTACGAACGCGAAACGTGGGCGCCAAATCATTGAGAATCTTCGTCCTGTATTCTCTGTCATAAACAGCACTGCAGCAGCGCAGCAACGGCGCGAAGCTCCCATTCCTGCTGCCACTGACAGTGCCAGCGCCACTGCGCCAGGCGGCCAGGCCTTGTTGACTGTGCACTCACGACACAGTTCACCGGGATCAGACGGTCCTACGTAGGACTCGCACACACCGGTTCACGTTGCATTGGTTCAGGTAATGGTTGACTCCGGGCTAGAGGTTTTGGCCATTCACACAGAAGTTCTCATCGGAATCCCAAGACGCTGTTTTGTTTTTCTCTTGATCTGTACATGGTCGGTCGCGTCGCGTCACGATCGGAGCAACACATTGAACAACAGGCCGGGCTCGCCAAAATTCCACACGAACTCAAGAAAAAGGAAATTGCGCAGCGCCGCTAGCAGACGGGGCACCTCACCAGCCCGTTCTCGTTGCACTCGGGGCACCGCCTGAAGGCGCCGGCGCCGTCGTCCTCCGCGAACACCTTGCAGCTGCCGGAGCACGCGTCGCACGGCACGAACCGCACCCCGCCGCAGCCGCCGCAGGCGTCCTGCGCGCCGGCGCATCCCTTGGGGACCGGCGCCGCGTCGCAGGCCTCGAGGGCGGCCGCCAGCTCCCCGGCCTCGTGCAGGCGGCGGACCTCCTCGGCGCCGCCCAGGTGCCGGCCGTCCGCGAACACCTGCGGGAGCGGCGGCGGCCGGGCGACTTCGCCGCCGCCGCCTCCCAGCGCGGCGCGGAGCTCGTCCTTGAACCCAGCGTGCATCGACAGGTCGCGCTCTTCGACGCGGACGCCGTAGCCGCGCAGGACGGCGCTCGTGGACCAGCAGTCCTCGTACGTCTGCCGGATCCCGCGGAGGCTGGTGAGGTACACCACGACCCGGCCCGCGCTCTCAGGAGGCGGCGAGGCCCTCTTGGCTAGCTTCGTCTTGGCATTGATCTTCTCCTGGAGCACGCTGACCCGCGCGCGCACGATGCCCGGGAACATCTGAATCTCGCGCTTCTCGCCACCGCCGTCGCCGCGCTTGACGAAATCAGGGAGAGGCGAGTCAGGCGTCAGCTCGTCGAGCGCCTTCCGGAACGCGTCCAGGATTTCCGGATCGAACACCGGCGACCCGGGCGCCGACCGCGCCTTCCGCTCCACGCAGTGGCCGTGGCCGTGGCCATCCTCCTCCTCTTGATCATCGTCGCCGTCGTCGTCCAGCCCCTTCATGAGCTCCCACACGTCGATCTCCTCGGGGGGCTCGCGCACTGGCGTCTTGTTGGGCGTCCGCGGCGCCACCCTCGCCGGCGCCCTCTTCTGCCGCTTCGGGGGCGCCGCCACGGGCGGCGGCGTCGCGGGGCACCACCCGGCGAACGACCGCGACGGCCCGAGCAGCTTCCCCGCGCCGTCGGGGTCGTTGCCAGCCTTCATCATCCCCTCGACCCCGCCCCCGGAGCCGGCGTCGAGGGACACGCCCACGGCCGCGACGGCCGCCACCGCCGCCGCGGCGCGATCGAGGCTGAGCGTCCCGAGCGCGGCCGACCGCGGCGCGACGGAGTGCCGCGGCGGCAGGCCCGAGCGCCTCCGCGGCTCCGGCGGCCCGCAGCCCCCGCGCAGCGCGTGCTTGGACCCCTTGCAGCCCATCCGCGCCGCGCGCCGCGCCACGCCGAGCCAGGGAAAGGGAATGGGAAAGGGAGCAATCAGCCCGAGAAGCGGGCGCCGGGCGCTGCCGTTCCGCTGTGGAGAGTAGGAGGAAACGGCTAGAACCCCTCGCTCTCGGCGCGCGGGAGTCAAACGCCCCGGGGGAAACTTGTGTGGGAAGCGGAGGCAACGGTTTGGCAGCGGCGTGATCCGCGGGTGGGAGCCTGCCTGAGCCCTGAGCATCCCGGGTTGGAAGGAAACGCATAAGAAAAGGGGCGGGAGCCGGGGGCGGGCCGCGTGTGCGGGCGCCGTGCCGCCCGTGCACGCGAGCGTATGCGTATCCAACCGGCCGGATCACGTAGGGGGTGGCGGCCGCGGCCGGGGTACGAGAGCGTACGTGCGCCGTGGCCGTGGAATTCTGGATCGGCCGCGTCAGGTCAGGTACCCAGGCCGGCGGCGGAACCACGCATGTGCCCTCCCTCCCTCGGCGCAGCACCGCACGGCCCCGGCGCATTTGCCACCCCCCTGCGCCGCCGCGTGAGCGCCCGGCCGTCACGGCCGGGTCGGTGGCGGTTGCGGCGGGGCCGGGTGAAAGCCTGTCAGGGAGGCTATGATCTTTCGGATGCAGAGGCGTTTCGGCCCCGACGGCGACTGCGTCCATTATGCCATGCTCTGTCGCGATCGGGCGGCGGGGTCCGATCGCCGGCGGTTGGCGTCAGGAAGTCGCGACCGGGGTGGACAAACCGATCCGAGGGTCGTGACCGAACGCCGGCGCGGCGCGCGCGTGCTTGCACGCCAACGGCGACGTGTTCGTTTCAAGTTTTGAACTGGCTAACCGTTACGTTTATCCGCTTGTCGGATTAGCTCTGCTTTATCCGTCAGGATAATCCTTCCGCCGATCCCTGACAAGCGCACAGCGCCTGTTTGGTAGTACGAGCATTCCATGTTCCATGAGTGATGAGCCCCATGTTCGTCGGCCTTTTTTTTTGTTGCTGCTGTTTTAGCAGGCACGGGATGAGAGCTTGTCGCCTGTTTCCTTCAGGTTTTCGTCCGGGGTGGTGCGGCCTCGCTCTAGCCTGCTTCTCGTCTGGTCGGTGACTGGTCGGGCCACAGCTCGGGCCGCTTTGCTTTATCTTGAAACGCCTCTCTTGCTTTATTTTGCGCTGCAGCGCAAAATTCGTTGATTGATGATGCGAAGGTGCAGGAGGAACAGAGAGATGTAGTGGATCCGTGCCGTGAGGTTTTTGCAGTCTTTTGCACGGTGGTTGATGACGTGTCGTGTCTTGGAGTTGTGTAGGCTTGAGTCAACGGCGGTGTCCACTGCGGTTTGGTCCTGGTGACACCGGTTGATGTGTAAAGTCTTAAGATAGTTGCACCGGCTGCTATGTACTGTTCCATTGTCAAGAGAGGACATGCTTCTGGTGGATGTGGATCAGATCTTTTTCGGTAGGTTAGAGCAACTCCAAGAGGCTTTCTAAATTCTTTCTAATTACTAGTTTTAAATATTTTAATTAAAAAGTTACATTCCATCAGCTTCTCTATTTGATTATTTAAATATAGCCACTCTCTATTCCAAATTTATCGCTAGCCAAATATAAAAAAAAGAATAGCTTTTCAGAGTGCACACAAGATATAAAAAAAGCTGTTAGAAAACGGAAAGATATAGAAAATAATTTTTATACAAATAACTCTCTAAAGGATGATTTAGAGAGTGAGGTTTAGAGAGACTCTTGGAGATGCTCTTAACCCTCCCTTTGTCACGGAATCGAACGGCCTAACGGAAAACACCACGACATGCATCTTTAGAGGTTGAACAACGAGAGTAGAGTACAGGGCGGCAACTAGCTCTGTAATAAGCAGCGCATGACACGGACCAACCCCCCTAATCCTCATCTTAAAGATAGCGCGCGCAGATGGAAAGTGTTTAGGTACGTGACGGCCACTCGCGCCCGTGAATCGCGCATTGATACCGGCTCGCAGCGAGGGTTAGTAATTGACTTTATGGTAAGTAGATTAGAGAATCCATTCATGTGGAAGAATAATATATAGAACGCGAGGCAAAGAGGGCAGGGGAAGGGAGTAGGGCGCCGACCGCCGACGACGTGCCGTGGAGTGGTGCACCGAGCCACCGACTTGTTGGGTTTGGTGGCGGGCACGACGACGACGTGCTCCGGTTCCGGCAGCCCCTTTGACGGTTCCTCTCGGCTGGCGATGCTGCAGGTGAGGGTGAGGTGACAACTGCTGCGGATTCGCACCTGCAGACCTGCAGTGGGACGAACTGATGGTGGCGGCGGCGACTGGATTGGTAGCCGTGAATCGTGCGTTAATCTCTGGTTACGGCGAGGTTAGTCGTTGAGAATGGAGAACACGTACGGTCTGGCCAAAGCGGACGGAGGAGGGAGGAGGTAGCCGTGGAGCGAGCGGTGCCGGGGTTGGGTTTGGTGGCTGGGAGACGACGTGTACCTTTTCCGCCCCCCCCCCCGCCCCCGCCCCACACACACACACACAAAACCCTCCGCGGTCCGCCTCGGCCGGCGACGGACCGGTGCTGCAGGTCCGCACGCACGCCCCGCTCTTTTTTCCTGCGTGTTGAAAAAACTCGTCGTGCTGGATGGGGTCCTCGTAATTTGACCTCTGATGCCTGACAATAGCTGCGCGGACGATCGGTCAGTCTTTGCGGCGGCGAAGCGTCGGAACGCTGCTGGCCGCCGCGTGACATTTTTTTATTTTTATATTTTTTTATTGAATTTTTAAAAATATAACTTAATTTTTTTTATATTTGTCATCCAGCCACGGGTTGAACCGGCGGTAAATGAAATGGCGGTAGGCAAGCAAACCGCCAGTTGGTTCAGCGGTAAGTCCCTACCGCCAGTTCAACTGGCGGTAGGTGCTATCGTCGGCTGTAGCGCGGCTATAGCCGGACTGTAGCTGTGCTACGGCCAGCTACAGTATGCAAATGGGCATATCGCCGGTTGAATCGGCGAAAAGTGTTGATCTGCATATCTTTTACATATTTTAGTAAATAATCAATAATCGTTACTATATTTGACTGAAAAATATATTACCTGCCTGTTATTCGCTTATAGTAAGTTCAATAATTAGGGGTAGAAATATAAAATATAGATAGTATAGTTTAAATTATGCATATAAAAAAGTAGCGTATGAGTCGAATTGAACATAGACATGAACGAGGTTGTGACGTTTTGAAATATCAATTTTGAAGAGGCAAATAATGACTCACGTACTGGAATTGAAGAGTAACAAAGCACTGCAATACATAACTGAACACGCATAACATATGAAGTGGCATTTGAGAACGATGCACGATTTTATTACAAAGGAGAACAACCTCCAGAACCGCTAGGAGTACACATACAAAGTAGACATAAAATAGCATTACATAGAGAAGCAGAAGAGGCATCCAAAATAAACACGCAACATACTGGTCCGAAGGGAACATAAATTATTCTGAGAACATGACTGACCTGAAACAAAACAGACAACTACAACATGCAGCATTAATGGCCACTACCGGCTCGAAGTGCTTTCTAATGCTTGGACTTGCGTACATCATCGTCCATCTTCTTCAACCAAGCCAAATACTGCTTATCACGGCGACTGATGGAGGTATCAATCCACTCATGGAAATGACAAAACTGGGTCCCACCCTTTAATAAATAAGAAACAAACAAAATTATTACCAAAAAATTCTATATGCACTATGCAAACATATTAACCGATTCCATTGCGTCCCAAGTGAACCAATAAAGTTGTAGTCATCTTTTTTCACATCGCTTTATTTGCAAAACGCATCGGAATAAAGCCACAGTTGCAGTCACATACTGGAATTGATGGCTAACGAAGTAGTGCGATACATAAAATAACACGCAGAACACATGAAGTGACATGTGATGACCTGTACCAAACTAGGGTATAGGTCGAGGACCTATCCTAACATGCCTTAGGTAATTAGACCAAACAACAAACACATGCATGTAATATAGAAATAACATAGTTGACTCCTAGTAATGTCCCCACATAGCAAATTGTGTTGCCCCTTCCCCATAGTATTCCCCATTGCAGGCGGCAGTGGGGGCGATGGCGGGGGCGATGGCGGAGGCACCTGGTTCTTGTGACAAGGGCAGTGGCAATATGGATCAGTGCATGACTCCTCCTATGAACCAGCATCAATGTTGTTGTTATCCTCGTCGTCCTTCTCAGCGTTGCTCAGTTTACATTCTAGCTCGAAGATACGATTCTACAGGTGCTTAATGTACTCATAATGTGGATCAAGTGGAAGAGGATCCACCCACCTAACGAACTTGCAGTTTTCTGGCGCATCGGATGACTGTAACAAGAATGCAATGTAAATTGTAGGTAATAAGAGAAAACATATAAGAAATGAATAGTAGTAACCAGTACCTATGCTCGCGGGCATTTGAGGAAACGACGGCCTCCATCTGTCCCATCGTCGCACATCTGCACTAAGCAGTCCTCGCCATGCATGCATTTAGGCCACTCTTCTTTGCGGTTATCGTATGGTCTTAGAGGTTTCTCTCTGGTGAAATCACTCTTGCTCAGAACTGGAAACTCAAACACCGCTTCCCCAAAGTACTCAGGACCAAAAGGACCCTCCCACACAAAGGGAGGTTCCTTCCGTCCCCCCTTTCCTCTCACAGTTCCGAAACCCTCCCGGCTGGATGACCCTCCAGACATTACTACTACAACGAAAGTATCATTTTGAAGTTGGTAGCAATGCATCTAGCAATACGTTTATATAGGCGGACACACGTTGGCATGGACATCATTCCGTTGATGCACGCCGGATTATATTCTTTAGCTTTTTCAGTGACGCTTCACATCAACAGTGCATTTGAAAACATAAGGCTGCACAATTGGAGGATTGAGTAGTCGTTTCAACACTGCACAACGAATATCACCCAATGAACAAGCCGGTAGGGGCGAATCCCATTAAATGCAGTAGGCAGTACGAGGGGAAAAGATGACCAGTCACTTATTGCTCGCATGCAAAGCACGGACATGACCATTCACTGTCCTCCGCACTGCTGCACTCGCACACAATGCATGGACGTGACCACTCACTGCTCCGCACTTATGCGCTCACAGAACATTGGGACGGACATGACCACTCATTGCATCGAATAGTGTTGTCCAATTGGCCAGAAGGCCTGATGATATGATCAGGTGCAAACAGTGTTTCAGATAGTGTTTTTCCTATACTGGCGGCCAGTTGTGTTGTCACATTGCCATAGAACGTTGGGACGGACATGACCACTCACTGCTTCTTACTTTTGACCGTGCATGGAAGGGTGAAAAGAGCTTTGCACTGCTGCGCTCGCACACCATGCACGGACATGGCCACTGAGTGCTCCGCTGTTCTGCACATGCACGGTACCCATTGATATGACCACTCACCCACTCGTTCCCAGTGCTCCGTTCGCACGCTAGGGACGAACATGACCACTCGCAGGTACTCGCTGCTGCAATTGCACGCTAGGAAATCGACATGACCCGTCACAGGTCCGCATTGATGCGCTAGCATGTCAGCGACCGACATGAGCACTCATTACTCCGCACAGCAGCGCTCGCGCACAGTAGGCACGAACAAGACCACTCAGTACGTCAAATAGTGTGGTGCAGATGGTAATCTCCAACCGTCGCTGAACTTTGCCTATACACCGTCCCAAAGGCTCTATAACTATGACCACCACAAGGCCTTCACATCACACACGACACACCTCACCAATACTTCAGAAGCACCACATCGGAGCAAGATGTCATCCTCTGGATCGACCTACATCCCATGGAACAAGGTCAGGGCACAAGTGCCTCAAGGAATCCAGGTGCCGATGTGCTTCTGCGATTCCTTGTGCAAGCTCATGGAGTCCAAGGTTTTAGGCGATGATTTCGGCATGAGGTTTTTCATGTGCGAGAACTACGAATACGACCCGCCGAAACGTCGTGGCAAGGATAGACCTAAGGTACCCATGAAACATTATGATTTATACTTATAGATTTCACACCGACTTCTAACTAGCGCTGGACATAGTCTCCACCATCTCTATGTGATTTCATGCAGTGGTTGGACACGGAGCGATCACAACAAGATAAAGACTGTATTGAACGAGAAGCAAGGTGGGCTAGAGAAAGGTGGCAGTGAATGTTGCACGAGGAACAGAAAGAGGAGAAGCGGAAGAAAGACTAAGAAGACATCCGGAGAAGGTTTGAGGAGGTTGAGCGTCAGGAGGCGCAGGAACGGGAAGCGGATAGGGAGAGGAAGCGAGAGAGGGAACGCCGTGCGAAGGAAGCAGGGCCCGAAGCTATTGCGAAGGGAAAATATCCTCGGTGCACTCAGTAAAGCACCACCATGTAAACCCGGCATTTTCGATTCCCTAAGGCATATTAGGTTTAGTTGCAACATGAGGATATCGTGTTGCAAATGCCACCGCACTTCGATGTTTACCTTTACCATTTAGGGCAAAGGACTGTTGTGTCATGTACCCTAGCCGTAGAGACACAATGGGCTGATGCTACCTTAGCTACCTCACCGCCATTTGTATTTTCCAATGGAAGCCAAAAATTTATGGACGCACTGTGCATTCGCATCGGGAATAAACATGTACGATAACTAAACACATCATAGTCCACGCTGAGGTACATAACAAAGTGAAACGAAATATCATAAAATAGAGTGCATGCATCATAGCATATGGGTACGATGCACTCTCCTACTCCATAACAAGTGACATCCTATATACTAGATATGTGAGGCGCTTGCCCCGTCCCCTGCCACGCCGGGCTGCAGCCTGGGCTGCCCTAGTCCGGTGCTGGGAGTACGTCAGTGGCTCGGGTGGAATGGTGTCACGAGTGGCCCGATGCCCCTGCACAAGAACCGGTGTCTGCTCCCCCTGAGTCGAGTCCTGAGTCGCCGGTGGGGCTTCCGCCATCTGTGAAGGGCCGACCTCGTCCTGCGGCTGTCCCTCGGCGACGAAACTATTCACCCACTTCGTCCGCGCCAACTCTGAGTCGTCGTCCTCGCTATCGTTGTCTGTCCCTCCGACCTGGCGATACTCTGATTCACGTACTAAAAATGTTAGGGTCGAATTAAGTATGTACTTGAAATATTTATTTAAATGCATCGCCTCAGGCGTACGGTAGTTGCGTATGGGGCGTCCACGCGAAGAAGATCCGGCGCCGTAAGGATCCATCGGAGAAAACAACGACGGGCCGGCCGCTGCACAAACAAGAGGTACAAGTTGACGATAAATTGTTTGATACCGCGGTATTGTAATTCACAGAAAGGTTTAAGTATGTGTTACCTCCCGAGAAACTGTGCTGGTCGAGGTGTGTACGTTGGCAGAGCAGTGGGAGCCGACGGTGCCTGTTGTGGTGCACCCGACAACGGCGGGGGTCTTGGCGGGCGTGAGGATGGACCTGCAGCCGACGCCAGACCTGGAGCGCGAGGCAGGAGGTGAGTGTCGTCACCGCAACAAGTCACGGCTCACCGAAAGCGACCGCAGAGGTCCACAATTCTCTGCATGGTGCTCTGGTGCTGCGTGGGCGTCATGTCGTGGTAGTGGCCCATGCTCGTCGTAGCCTCTGACTCAATCACACGTATGACGTCATACTAAATAGGAGAAAATACTACCATCAGATGAGGTCATTTATATACAATGTAATCTTATATGAACATACGTACTGCAATTGCGAAGTTCTGGTCTCGCACAAGGGGGTACGTCTCGGACACCGGTGCCGCCACCATCCGTGGCTGCGGTGGAACATGCACCACACGCGTGCGCGTCCTCGGCAGGTACCACCGCAGGTAGTCTGAGAACGCCGTGTCGCTGTGGGGCCAATCCTCGAAAACCACGTCGTCCAGGGCCTCGGCCCAGGACTCGACAAAGGGACGGACCTTGTCGGCCCACAGCGACCCTGGAGGCTGACCCTGACGAGTCCACCTGCAACACAAATACGGGAGGTAGTGTTTCATACAACAATGCAAATACAATTAGAGTACAAAAAGATATTCGTATTACATACTTGTGGACGTGGGCCGCAACTGAGTGCACAATCGGTACTGGGGTCTGCTGGTAGAGGCCGAACTGCCTCATGACTCGGTTGACGTGGTACTCCTCGACGTGGATGTCGTAAAGGATCGGCTTCCGCGTCATCCAGTACTGCTGGTCCCGCTAGCACAGAGAAAAAAGTCACCTTGGTGCCAAAGCCTCTACGTCCGTTGCAGTGTACGGTGTCCACCTGACGTTGGCGTCCACTAGAGCGTCAAACCGGCCCACGAAGTCAGGGTAAGACTTTCTGGTCTGCACGCCGACCCAAGATGGTTGCATAATGGAAAACATTAATTTGCATCATCCAATCCTTGAATTATTATGAAATGTAGCAATAAGTGACCAAAATGATATAACATACCCTGCAGAGGCACCACAACGAGCCCATCGTCGGTCTGTCGACGTCGTCTTGGTCTGGGGACACCTCGGCGTACAGCTCGAAGCTCATCTCCGGCCTACCCACGGGAAAGCGCTCGTAGGACCACAACTGTAAGAGCAGAGGGCACCCAACAAAGATGGGCTCCTCTGTTGAGACCTTCGTGACGCCCGTGCAAAGCCCTCTGTACGTCGCAGCCAAGACGATAGAGCCCCAGCTGAACTGTGGGATGTTGTCAAGTGGGGCATCCGCTATCGCCCTCGCCAAGGGAATAAGATGCTTCGGACACGAGTCGCCCTGGGAGCTGCAGAACAGGATCCAGCCGAACAGCCACAGTAGGTACGCCTCCAAGTGCCTAGCGACCGTAACATCGTCCGCGTCTGCCCTCATGTAGTCCGCCTGCAAAACAGTACGAGTCGGTTAGTGCAAGTAGTTACCAACATAAATACTATAGGGTTGAGCGTACAAGTACTTACACTGAACTGTAGGAGCCACCTGTCAGCCCATGGTTCGAAGAGAAGGGCCGGTACAGGAACGCTCGGTCGTTCCGCTGAACCCCCGCGAATCGAGCCAAAAGGTCGTCACGCCATGAGAGTGGCACATCCCGTGCACCCACAACTCGGCCAGCACAGGGCAACCCCAAAAGCATCACCACGTCCTCAAGAGTAGGGGTCATCTCACCGACAGTTAGGTGGAACGTGCGCGCCTCCGGACGCCAACGGTCGAGAAGTGTCGCGAGCAGGGACATGTCGAATTAAAAGCGTGCGGCCTTGTCCCTTGGTCGACGTGCAAGGTCAACAATGTCTCCCTCAACAAGTCGGGCAATCGGGAGAAGACCCGACGCGCGTAACCTGCAGCGCAAAATAAATATCAGATAACATTCAGTGAGTAACCACACAACGAAAATATATGGCAAATGTATCCCGTAGCTAGGAACCCAACGCCGGTCTATCGGCATCGTCGACATGGGCACATGTGCGCGAAACGTCCCCAAGCTCCTCCCACGGACCGCGGACATGTACGACTGGTGGCGCTTGTCGATGAGAGCATCAAGCAACTCAGGGGTCGCACCTTCCCCGTGCTCCATAGCTGCAAAATTACATTGATTAGAAACCAATCCATAACAGAATGAAGTTAAAAATGAAACGTAAGAGATTGAAATGAACAAATAAATAAAGCTAAAGAACATTGCGTAATATTTGAAAACGTACCGAAATAAAATAAAATAGTAAATGAATAATATCAAAGTAAGCTAGTAAATGATACCAACAAATTACATACTGAATAAGTTCAATGTCAAACGATAGTAACAAATTTGAAGATAACACTAAGTCACTCATTACAACACACATCGGTACGACAACCGGAGATCAGTTCATCACTTAGTAGGTCCTAACATTACATAATTTAAAATATCACACGGTTCGGTACCGAATAACAAACGCGACAATCGTCATCCATTGTAAAAGGCCATCATTGTTGACACGACGACCACGATGGGCTGCTGCCTGCGTCGATGAATTTGGACCACCTCCTGATGGGCCGGCTTCCATTGTGCGTCCACCATAAGTCAATGTTGTGCATTTCTTATAGCTATGACCTGTCTGATGGCACTTGGAGCAAATGCGCATGTCTGGACCAGCCTTCGCTCGATCCATGTTGTTTATAATGCGTTTCTTCTTGCGTCTTCCCACCCCTTGAAACATTTCTGGGTCTGGATCCGGAATGTAACTTGCATTGTCACCGGGGTCAGTTATAAAGTCTCCGGCATACGGAACCACAAATCTCGTGGCTCCAAGTCATCCAAATTGTTTCCTTCAGAAAGTAATGTGAGACATACATACGAGGTTGTAGTGCCCCAGCCTCATAACATGCAGCAATGACATGTGTGCATGGCAGGTGTAGCAGCTTCGGCTTATGACATGAGCAAACACAACCATCAGTACGAAGAACACACTCCTGCACGTGCTTCTCATGGCGCCCGCCCAATCGGCCTTTGTCCCTGCACATCACCTCATACCGACATTCCACTGCACCCACTGGAGTAACTCGGTGCAAATGGGCCTTTTTAAATGTATTCTCCATGTACTTTGTAACTTTATATCCATAAACTTTTTGATTATCGGCCATATCCTTATCAGCCACAGCGTACCGGTCCCTGAAGTACGTGCATGTGCGATATAAGAAGAACTCCATGATCCCAACAAGTGGCAGCGCTCTGACTCCATGCAGCACCTAGTTGTACACCTCGGCTAGGTTCGTAGTCATTATACTGTACCGAGCGCTGCCTTCATCATATAGTAAAGCCCACCTCTCCTTAGGCTCATGCTCAATCCACTCCGAGAATGTCTTAATTGCCCTTCCTCGTTTCCGCCTGACAGTCGGGTCGTCCAAGCCCACGTCTTCAAGGGAGACCCGGTCGTCATCCTCGGTATTGAAAGGCCTCTTTGCTAGCTCCGCTCTTTGCTTCTTTGTGAGCTCATCCAATTTTGTCCACAGGAACTTGAATTTCCTCTCTTGATTCTGGCTGCATAACCGCTTGAACAGCTTTGTAAGGGTCTTATTTTTGAATTGGCTGTGAAAGTTTGCCCCCATATGCCTCATGCACCACCTGCTCTTTAAGTTTGGCCATTATGGTGGCCTACGACGCTCCGTATTACCATTCTGCATGTCGTCGATTGCTTGTAAGATACCCTTGTGCCGGTCATGAATCAAACACACGTTCGCAACATCTTTGACAATCATCTGCTTTACTCTCTCAAGAAACCAATACCAAGTATCCCCAGATTCTTTCTCGACGAAGGCAATCGCCAAAGGCAACAACTGCCTGTTACCATCAGCTGCAACGGCTTTGAGGATTGTCACTTTGTACCTTCCGGTCAAAAATGTCTCATCTATGCAAATGACTGGTCGGCAGTGCGGAAACGCTGCAATGCAAGAGCCCAAGGCCAAGAACGACTGTTGGAGTACCTACTTCCCAGGTTTTTGGGCACATGGATACATTTTCAAGTCGTAGTAGCTTCCAGGATTTCTATTGCATATGGTCTGCAACAGGGCCGGCATGTTATGATACGAAGCTTCATATGTTCCCCATCTCATCTCCAGCGCTTTCTACTTCGCTCTATAAGCTTTGTTGTAGCTAATTTTGTATTTGAACTCCTCCTCAACAACACAAATAATTGACTTTGGCTCATAACTAGGATTGTCCACGATCAAAGGGTACATGTAGTTAGCAACAAAACCAGCTGTGAGCTGTGAGGTTGCGGTGCTGTGGTTCTAATTGCCCAAGTAGGCATGTGTGTTCCACAACTTGTCTGACCTCCCAGAAATCCTTCCATTTTCCCTTAGAAGCGTACACCCTGAAAGGGCATTCGCTGCTCACACAACGCACATCATATGTTCTCGGACTGCTCTTCACCACCTTGAACTGTCTTTGCAGAGATAGAGTAGACCAACGTTTTATAGCATCCTTCATATTGTCACTATTGGCATACATCGAACCGATGCAAACCTCATTCTCCCTAAACTCCCAAGGGATCGCTTCACCTTCATTAACATTTAGTTTTGTAAAGTCATACCCGGACCAGGTCTGTGGGATATGATAATCATCGTCATCATCCGAGGACTCATCATCCATTGTATGGTTGTACTCTTCACCCTCCCTCTCAAACTCCTCGACTATCCTGGGAATGTCTTCCCCCTCATTAGCCTCGCCTGTTGCTTCACGAGGTTCGTGTGAAGCATCTATATCATCTTCTAACATCTCGAGTTCACCACCTTCTTGACGAGGTTCATGCATCGTCTTTAGATCTTCAGATGCTATATCTGCTTGGCCTCCATCATCCTTATGCGGTTCATTACTACACATAATCTTCTCGAATGCTTGAACGAATAATATCGGTGGTAATCCTTGGCTTGTACTTATATTCACATAGTTCCTCCAGTTCTGGGTTCCTTGAAGCGGTAATAACTCCAACACACTACATTTCTTCGATTCACAACCGCCATGACCGAAATCTCATGTTCATCTCGATTAAGTCCGAAAGCTTTAAATATCCAATTGGATATGGAACCGCAAGTCCTCTCTCTTGCTCTGGGTATTTTCTTTCTAATTGAGTTAAACCCGGACAAGTCTATCCCTTCAGAACCGTATCTCACATTCCCTGACCTATAGAACACTTGAAAATACAGATCATCTGACATGCCTGTCAACATGTACGACACCAATTAAAACTGACAATTATTTCTAAATTTTCCGCCTAATTAACTTCACCAATATTTTCAAGCATGAGTGAAGTTAATTTCTAAATAAAACCGACCCTAAAATTTAATATAATTTCTAATTTAGTATCCAAAATACTTCACTAATCTTAGTATCCAAAATACTTCAAGTATTTTTCAAGTATAACTTCACTATAATTAAATACTTCACTAATCTTAGTATCCAAAGTGAATTTTCTAATTTAATTAACTTACTAAAATTACCTAAAAATAACTAACTAAATCTACCTAAAAATAACTAAAATCTACCAAAATTAACTAACAAAAATTACCAAAAATAACTAACCAAATTCTACCAAAAATAACTACAATCTATCAAAAATTATTTAAATCTACCAAAATTAACTAACTAAAATTACCAATAATAACTAACTAAAATCTACCATAAATAACTAAAATTTCTAACTAAATGTACCAAAACTAATTTTTTTTTGAAAATTTACCTGAAACAACGCGCTGATCCGGTTCTCGGAGCTCCTCCCTCTCCCTCCTCCTCCTCCCTCTCCCTCCCTTCTTCCCTGGCTCCCTCCTTCCCCCGGCCGGCCGGCGCACGAGCCCCGCCCGCCCGGCGCACGACGCACGACGGCCTCTCCTCCCCGCTCTCTCCTCTCCTCACCTGGGCGCGGCGGCGTGGGCGTTAGCGGACGGCGGCACGGGCAACTGCGGCGGCGGCGAGTGCTTTGCCGCCGGACGCGGACCAACCAACACTTAAAGACCGGGCGCCTTCCGCCAGACCATGGCGGAAGGTCTGTGGGCCCGCGGCGCCGACAGCCTTCCGCCAGATGAGCCGGCGGTAGGTCCGCAGCCCACGGCGGCCCGCTTGGACCACCTATTATCGCCGGCTGATCCGGTGGTAGGAGCATTCCGCCGGATGAGCTGGCGGCTGGGTGACAAATCTGAAAAAAAAATAATGAATTATATTTTTAAAATTCAAAAAAAATTATAAAAATAAAAAAATTCCCGCGTGACGGACGGCGCTGGTCGCTGCTGGCCTGCTGCCGCGTGCCGGGCCAGGAATTGCGGTGATTTTGTGATGGGCTGGGTGGTGGGTGGCCGGCGAGGGCAGTTGGGCTGGATTTCAAAGTAGCCGGCCTCCCAGAGCCCATTTTCGGCCCATAAGCAAAGACGGACGAAAGAAACCAACCTGTAACGCCGCGCGCCATCCCACTCCCACCCGGTCCAGGTCCGCCCATCCAATGCCACCACCGCCGCCGTCCACGGCCGCGGCGGCGGTGCAGCAGCTGGAGTCCCTCCTCCCGCGCCTGGCCGCGCTCTCCCACCACGAGCAGTTCCACGGGCGCCTTCTCACCTCGGGTCTCCTCGGCTCCCACCCGCCCCTCCGCGCGCACTTCCTCGACCGCCTCGCGCTCTCGCCGCACACCGCCGCGCTGCCCCACGCGCTCCGCCTCCTCCGCTCGCTCCCCAGCCCCGCCACCAACGACCTCAACGCCGCGCTCCGGGGGCTCGCGGCCTCCCCGCAGCCCGTGCGCTGCCTCCTCCTCCTCGCCGGCCGCCTCCCCCCCGCTCCCGCGGGCGCGCCGCCGCGGCCCCGCCTCGACGCGCTCTCCCTCTCCTTCGCGCTCAAGGCCGCCGCCCGGTGCTCCGACGCGTTCACCACGCTCCAGCTCCACGCGAACCTCGTCCGCCTCGGCGTCCACGCCGACGTCCGCCTGATGACCACGCTGCTCGACTCGTACGCCAAGTGCGGCGACCTCCCGTCCGCGCGGAAGGTGTTCGATGAGATGCCCGTCCGGGACGTGGCCACATGGAACGCGCTGCTTGCGGGGTTGGCGCAGGGGACGGAGCCGGACCTCGCGTTAGCGCTGCTCCGCAGGCTGGCAGGGAGCTACCGGGAGTTGCTGCCAAGGGAGGAGCCAAATGAGGTGACCATTGTCGCCGCGCTTTCTGCATGTGCGCAGCTTGGAGCATTACAGGATGGATTGGGTGTGCACGAGTTTGCTCGTAAAATAGGCGCTGCGGACAACGTTCGTGTCTGCAACGCGCTTATTGACATGTACTCCAAGTGTGGCTCATTGAGCCGGGCTCTCGAAGTGTTCCATTCCATGAAGCTGGAAGACCGAACACTTGTGTCCTACAATGTTACAATTCATGCGCTTTCCACCCATGGTCACGGGGCAGATGCACTGAAGTTGTTTGATGAAATGCCAGCGTGGATTGAGCCAGACGAAGTAACTTACCTTGCTGTGTTGGGTGGGTGCAACCATGCTGGGCTTGTCAATGATGGGCGCAGGGTTTTCGATTCCATGCGGATTCCTCCCAATATGAAACACTATGGCACTGTTGTGGACCTTCTTGGCCGTGCAGGCCACCTTGATGAGGCACATGACATGATTATGCATATGCCATTTCCAGCAGATATTGTCCTCTGGCAAACAATGCTCGGTGCGGCCAAGATGCATGGAAATGTGGAGCTAGCGGAATTGGCTGCCACAAAGCTTGCCGAGCTTGGTTCTAACGTTGATGGTGACTACGTGCTCCTCTCCAATGTGTACGCATCCAAGGCTCGGTGGGCGGATGTTGGTCGAGTTCGTGACACCATGAGAAGCAATGATGTGAGGAAAGTCCCTGGCTTCAGCTACACAGAAATAGATGGTGTAATGCATAAATTTATTAATGGTGACAAAGAGCACCATAGGTGGAGGGAGATATACAGAGCACTAGATGACATTGTGTCAAGGATTAGTGAACTGGGATATGAGCCAGAAACAAGCAATGTGCTACATGACATTGGGGAGGAGGAGAAGCAGTATGCTTTGTGCTACCACAGTGAAAAGCTGGCTATTGCATTCGGATTAATTTCTACACCACCTGGGGAGACTATTCGAGTGATAAAAAATCTCCGAATATGTGGATACTGTCATGTGGTGGCAAAACTTATCTCTAAAGCCTATGGCCGGGTGATAATCATCCGGGACAGGGCAAGATTCCACCAGTTTGAAGATGGACAGTGTTCCTGCAGAGATTACTGGTAAAATGCTGGTGCACTGGTCATGAGCAGGAGTACTAAACATGGTATGAGCTCCTGGATATGGGATCATGTGAGGTGACTCCTTTTCTAGCGCGAAATGTGGATGAAATTGGATAACATGCGAACTTGACTACCATTTGTCAGCTCAGGTTCACCACATCAACAGGTTCTCAGAAGATGCAAGGCTATCCTACTTACATTTGCATTACGAGCTCTTGGGTGTGCCTGTTTGAGGAGCATCTTGGAAGCAGAAGGAAAAATTGTGCACTGTGCAAGCTTGGAATTTAAGTTGCTCAACGACTGCTACCTACCAATATTCACAGTCCTACAAGGTTTGTGACAACACAACACTTTTAGATATTGCTCATTTGCACCTATGTCTAAGAGGCCAAGTGGACTATAGCTTGCTACTAGCATTACTGCATTACTCAAGTATGGAACTTGGAAGAATGTTGCGGTGTATGCTGACAGTGCTCTTACTGATTTTTTCAAAAGGATTTAAGCAAAGTTTTCAACATTTGTAGATTCTTTACATTATTGATTCCCAACCATATCCTGGGTTAGTAGGTTACCATTTACCAACTTACCATGAGAATTTTACCCATGAACTGATTTTTATTTGTATCCATTTACAGCATTTCAGCTTAAACTGTATGAAATTTGGTGCTAAAAAAATATTTATTTTTGATAGCTGGTAATCTTCAAGGAAGACTTAGTCTTTTAAGCTTATGGCACTAAATGGAATAGGTAATGCACTGTCACAAAATTCTTTAAAAGCTTCATTCTTGTTCACTTAGTGGAGGAGGGGGAGGGGTGGGGGCAAAACCTCCGGCCTGACAAATTTTCTTACCAAACGTATTGGCAGTAGGTATGGAATTTCACTGTGCAAAATTCTAGTTTGATGCTTTCATCTACATATTGTCTACTTCTATTTTTCATCCTACTTGGAATTTGAATATTTTTTTGCAGGATTTGTTCCTTAGGTGACAATCATATAAAGAGACAATATGCAACATTAACCGGATGAATTATACATTTAAGAAGTTCTGCTAATGCAGCAGTTCATGTTACAGGTTTTATGGGAAATAACCTTGAGGAAAGTAAAGTAGAAGATTATTCATGCAATAAGACAAGAATTTTGCTCTTGTAAATGTAGTTATAGCTTCATTTATTTTGTGAAAGATGATTGAGTTCGTTTAGTAGTGAAATGAACCTTATCACGCATCTGAGTTTTCTTTGTAATAGAGGCATCACTGTCATTTATTCAAACGGAAATTTATTTCTGCTATGTTGTGGTACTAAATTACTGACTTACTGTATGATGGGGTTCATTTATGCGGATCCAAATAATGTTTGGAAGATTGAAGTTTCTTAGGCATGAAATTGCTTGGTGCTAAAAGAGCTTTACAATGGGGAAGAGTATGCAGAATTCAGATGCCAAAGTATAGTGAAAGAAGGGATCAAATAAAAGAAACAACAGAAAGAAATGAGCACGCTTTGCAAACATTCAATATTCACATCGTGGCATTTACAGTGGTACAGCTCAGTACCAAGAGGACATGTATCTCAATTCTTATGTTCGAAGGTTACATCTTATGATCAACAGTTGTGTGTTTGAAAGGTATTTTTCTCTGATACATGGAGCAGAGCAGGAAGCCGGGAAGTATGTTAACTGTTAAGCAACGGTGTCAGAGCTAGAAAATAATGCGAATGGCAGTGTCAGCTACTACGGACGGAGTAGAAAATAGTGCTTGTGTACTGACTCCCAAAACGAAATTCCAGGTCTAGTACTGGGGTACAAGCTGCCATGTGCAGGAAATTTGAGTTCATCAGTCAAGGTGCGACACAGACACCTATCACTGCATATGTTGCAGTGTTAGAGTCCACGCTGATTGCGCTGAACTGTTCATACCTCTTCCGCAGATCGATGATCATTTGATGTTTTTTCATTGCAATTGCAGCCTAGCAGCCATGGTGCTAGAGCTACTTATTTCTACTCTAAAAAAAGCTGCTTATTTCTACTGTCCACAGTTCCGAATTACCAATTTACCATGTCAAAATGAAAACGCAAAACCGGATTCAAAATCCAGGTAGAGCCCCGCAATCCTATATGCACGGCCCAGCTTCCATTCTCCTCCTCAGACGCCGCCACGGCCCAACGCAATCCCATGAGTACGGGCCCATCTTCCATTCTCCCCGCAATTGCGGCCCAACCAACAACCTTGCAATGGGAGAACGCCCCCAAGTAAGGATGAAAACGGATCAGATACGTATGAAATCGAATTTGGATAACACTTTTTACCATATTTTAACTCGAATACGGATATGGATTTGGATATTCTCGAATACGAATGCAAAACGGATACCTCAGATTCGGATTTGAATTCGGATATTCACTCGATATACAAGGCAACGTTTAGCTATTTTCTATTTTCTTTATTGATAGTTTTAGAACACAAAATCATTATACATGTACAAACTAAAGTATAATAATATAAAAAAGATAGCTAGTGAAAATAGCTTATTTATTGATATTTTTTAATAAATAGTACATAATTTTTTTATTAATATATAAATAAAAATATATAAATAAATATATAAATAAGAATATTGAAGACTAAACTTAATCTTATTATATTTTTATTATAAAAATTAATAAAATTGGTTATAGGAATGAATATAAATTTTAAATATTTTCAGTGAAAATGGATACGGATAGTACCGATACTGTCGAATGCGAAATTGAATAGAGAAAATTAATAATAATCGAATTTGAATATATCTATTTTACTACCATATTAATTTTGAATACGGATATAAATATTTATATTAATATTTAAATGAATACGGATGTTGGATAAATTAGATATCCACGTTCATATTCATGTTCCCATCCTTCCCCGCAGCGGCGTGCCCTCTCCGTCGCAGGTCGTAGGCTCGCAGCACCCAGATGCAATTGCGCCGACCACCCCTGACGCTTCCTCCTCGCCATTGCAATTGCGCCGCCGGTCACGGCTCAGCCCGGAGTTCTCAACTCACCAGCCGCCGCATGCGCGTATCAGAGGCCTAGCCCGCTCGCGGCCGCGGATCTCTCGCCCCGCCCCGCGATGCATCGCGCGATGCGGCTGCGCTGCCTCCTGCGCCCGCCGCCCTGGCGCGAGCCCGCCGCCAACCCCGCGGCGCCCTCCAGCGGAGGCGATGGCGCCCTGGTGCGGAGGCTCGGCGCGCCGCCGCGGCCGTGCGACGAGAAGCGGCGGCTTTGCCGGTTCTACAGCTCGAAGGAGGGCGTCGGCAGCGCTGAGGCGGCGGCGGTGGGGAGTGGCGGCGGCGGCGGCGGCGGCGTTGGTGGCAGCGGCAACAGCAGCAGCAGCAGCAGCGAGCAGGAGCACGCGCGGCTCGGGGAGAGGGACCAGCAGGAGTGGCTCAGCGGTGAGCGGTTCCTCGTTGGCTGCAAGCGGCGGGAGTCGCCGTTCCTCACCAGGCGGGATCGCTTCCGCAACGAGTTCCTTCGCCGCGTCGTGCCGTGGGACAAGATCGGCGTCTCGTGGAACAGCTTCCCGTACTACGTCGAGTAAGCTTGATGATTGACAAACACCGGGCATGCACGCCACCTGTTTGCTGGTTTGTACGATGAGGCTCACTCAGTTGCATCGTGTCTTTTGGATTGCCAGCCAGAATGCGAAGCAGCTGCTGAGCGAGTGCGTGGCGTCGCACCTACGGCACAAGGATGTAGCTCTGGAGTACGGTTCCGGGCTGCAGTCCTCCAGTGGGAGGATATTGCTCCAGAGCTTGCCAGGTACTGATCAGGAATGGAGCTTATGTTTTCATCAATATATGCTTCCTTGTGCCTATATGGATGTTGAGATTTTTTTTGTTGCTACAATGCAGGGACTGAACTTTACCGAGAGAGATTTGTGAGGGCACTTGCCAATGAGTTGCGTGCGTCATTATTGGTTCTGGACAGCAGTGTTCTAGCTCCATATGTAAGATAATCTGCCCCATATATATTAAATATTTTAATATGTCAGTTTGTGTTGGAATCTAATGTCCGACCTTGTAGGATTGTGGTGAAGATTGTTCAGAGAGTGAGGAAGAGGATAATCATGCAGAGTCAGAGGATGAAGGTTCCGAATCAGAGGTGGATGGCGAAGGTGATGAGGAATCTGGTCAAAGTGATGATGACGATTCTATTAAATCCGTGGCAGACCTGAAGAAGCTAGTTCCATGCACTCTTGAGGAGTTTGCCAAGGTTTCTATTTCTATTAAGCTGTGAAAACTATAAAATATAATGACACCTGACTTCTTACCTATGTCTTCTTTTTATCAGATTCTTACGTATGTCTTGTGTCTATATCTGGTTCTTTTTATTCTAGAAAATAAAGTGTTTTCTTTACCTTTACCTATACCATGTATGATGTATCTACACAACTAATTTATGTCTGAGTGGGAGACCTCTTTGTTTACCAACAAGATACTTGTTAAAACTAACACCAGTAGTACTGCATACATTGAATCTTATTTAAGCCTGCCACATGTGATGTTGTTTTCTTTGTTTCTACTAAAGACGCTAATCCTTGTTGAGCTGCTGTTTCTTGATTCTTTAAATCTTTTGGTTTCGTTTTCTTTCTGCCTTACAATTTATACCTTCACTGCTTGTGCTTGCAGAGAGTTGTTGGTCTACAGGAAAGTTCTTCAACAGCAGAATCCTCTGGCACTGCTGAGTCGTCCGAAGAAGAGAAGAGATCTCTTCAAAAGGGTAAAACGACTTCATCTTTTTCGTTCTCAGCAGTCAGCACTGAGTGTTTTTGCCAAGCTGGTTCTAAACTATATAACATTGATCTGTTTACCCCCAATCTGTGGCACGATGTGCTTTGTTATGGGCTAAACCTTGATTCATTTGATCATATTTGGCGAGTAGCTATTTCCTCTTGGATCCTTCTCAGTGCATTTGCTAGGCTAAGTTTTTCTGTTGTGCTTTGAGCTAATATGTCATGTCACAAAGGACAACTTATTTTTTGAAGCACAACAGAAAAACACCTGTTGGCCTAGATCAGGCACATACCTAATCACACTCTACAGTTGTTCTGTTAGGGTGAACCCAAACACCACCTTACCATAACAACACTTCACTATATTGCAGTAGTGCAGTTATACCATGTACAACACTCTTTGAGTTGAAGCTTATTTTATGAGCTAGCTACAAAGTACAGCTAACTGTACAAGGGTACATACATTCTACTCGCTCTTGTGCAACATGGAATTCAGGCTGGACTCTTTTATCACTTATACAAAAGTTGCAGAATACTGACTGAAGGCACAGCCAAATTAAACCTTTCTCATTATTGTTTTCAGGAGATAGGGTCAAATACGTTGGAGCATCGGTGGTTGTTGAAGCAGATAATAGGTACTTGTTGAAAGCTATGCTATCCTCATTTTGGTTTTCTGGGCCACATTTGTTTTGAAATCCTTTTGATTGCCACTCTTTGGATCTGACTATACCGCATATTATTGGCAATTCATTTTACTTGCTACCCCATTTTCTTGCTAAACAAAGCTGATTACAATGGCACTTGAAATAAATTTTGTATGCTATAATAATGTGAGCTTGCATGATATAAAAAAATTCCATCTGATAGGCATTTCAATGTGTGGGCTTTGTTTATGTGAGATGTCTGTTTATGCATTTGGATGCACAATAAGCAGAAGGCTCAAGCAGAAACATGGGTGCGTCCTTATTGGTTTTGTAGGGTGAGAGGTGCACACACATTTGTGACCTTATGTGTCCACATGTGCCATGCCTGTCTACAACTCTACATTCTCTGTTATTTTTGTATGCATGCTCAGATGTTGTGGTGAAATTGATGAGTGTCAGGAGGGCATTCTACCACATGTTTGTACTGCATATTAGCTACCCAACCTTTTCCCTTGGCCCTTTTTCTTAGCATAGTTATGGTCTTACAGGCTGTCATACTGATCTAATATTTTTACACTAATCATGATGCATATCATATATGTCAAATCACAGGATCATTTTGGGGAAAGTACCTACTCAAGATGGCTCAAAGAATGCCTATACCTTTATTAGTGGCAGGTGGGTGGATAATTCTTTCTTGTATTTTTATAGAAAATAAGGCAAGAAGATCTTGACTTTCTTTTGCGGGCATTCTTTGTTGCATGTTATTTCCACAGTATTTCAGCTAAATGTGCCTTGATACATCATTTTTTTACGTGACCATCACTAGTTAATTCGTTTTTTTACTTTCCTAGCTTTCTCAACAAAAATGGAAATAAGGACGAAATATTTAAGATTAGAACTATTCAGCCTATTTTTGCAAATTGCCATGGCATTAGTCGCTAATATTGCTGTCCTTTGGGGTGGTTGCGAGGGCTGAGGGACTTTGCATTTTAACATTGCTTGCTACACTTTTCAAGATGAGTTTGTACTGTGAATAATGGGTGAATTGTACATGTCACCACTTCTCTGCAAACGCTTGTATTCTTATACTGCTTAGTTTTGTAAGTGATACATAGATGCGGAATCTTATATAGTTATATACGCTTGCTTAGCCTTATTTCCAACATTGTTTTTGATGGATGACTTGGTTTCATGGTTGTATTTCCTTATATTGCATGCTCGAGCCTTTGCCAATGGGGATGCATTATTATCTTTCAACATTTGTAAGTACAAGTCCCTTATAATTGAACATTCTTCTATCTATTATAATTGCAGAACTTTATCAAATGGACAGCGTGGAGAGGTGTATGAGATCAATGGCGATCAAGTGGCTGTTATATTTGACCCTCCTGAGAAGGTGGCTGATGGTAACAAAGATGAAGCAGACAAAGAGCAAAATGCTAAACCAGCAGTTTACTGGGTTGACAGTATGCTTCTAGTCCCAAGCGTCCATATTGCTATATTCAGTTTGGTCATGTCCGCAATTTAGCATTGTTTTCTTTTTGTACTTCTAGCTCAGGATATTGAGCATGACCATGGTACTCAGGCAGAAGATTGGCATATTGCAATTGAAGCACTTTGCGAGGTATTTTATCTGAATATAACTGTCTGTATATAACTTGTATTATCTTGATATATTCCTTTGTCCTGTGTACATGCATCTGCTTGCATAGGTTCACCACTCAGTCTGTTGTACAAGTGACAAGATTCACGAGTGTTTGTGTCCTTATGATTTGCTTAATAAACTTATCTATAATGTTACGTTTACAAAAATAGGTATTGCCATCTCTACAACCAGCCATTGTTTACTTTCCAGACAGTTCCCAGTGGCTGTCTAGGGCAGTTCCAAGATCAAATCGCAGAGAATTTGTTGAAAAGGTAGAGGAAATGTTTAACCAACTTACTGGACCTCTAGTTTTGATATGTGGGCAGAACATAGCGGAGGCATCAACAGCAGCACCTAAGGATAAAGAACCTGTAAGCCATATAAGCGCCTTTAGCCCTACCTGCTTGCACTCAATTATATATTTTGTTGTTGGTTCTTATGTGGGTTCTGCTTAAATACAGAGGACTCTGCTGTTCCATAATCTGGCTCGTCTGTCTCCGCTGGTAATTTTCTTACCAACCTGCTAAAGAAGATATGCTTGTTTCTGATCCTTCCCTGTTGCAACTGGTCCAGAAAACATTTATTCTTCCAGTTATTCATGTATTTGCTTCTGCTCATTTAGATTTTATTTACCACACAAAATGTGCCTAATTACCTTTAGTTTTTCCATCTAATGCTTCTGGTCTTAATAGTTGCAATGATAGTGACTCGTGATGGGAACCAAATTAGTAACAATTTATCATGCTGATGTTGCTTAGCCCATTCTGCCGAATATTCATCTAAGCGCTCTTCATTGTGGTTGACGTGGCGGCTATATCATTAGCACGAAGGCATATTGTTTTGATAGTCAGTTGCCCTTGCCCGTTGGATAATTTACTAGTGCAAGATTGTATCTAAACTAGACATCATTATGATTGGCCTAATGGCATGCTTGTTTTGGAGGGAAAAATGCAAAAGTAATGCCTATTTATGCTTATCGTTCGTGAGTACAAGCTGGGTTTTTATCATTATATTCCTGCGAAGCATGGCCATATTCTGCCTTGTCTGAAAATGAATTGTCCAAGTTGACACTACTTGCTGGCCTTTCTAGTTCTATAGGTGCATAAGGCTGCACAGCCAGGTCTGACAAGATTCCCTCATCCACCTTTTTTATTGTTGTACTGCATTGCTTTGAGGTGTGTTAGTATAAAGAAATTTACCTATTCTAGTAAAAATTGCCGCTACAGCTATTAAAAGAGGCTACCGATTAATTTATGCTCCCTCCAGTCATAGAAGAGTGTTAGTGCCATTTCGGGTTGTGTTCAATCAGCATGTTTACTTTGAACATTGATATCCTAGATTGGTTTTGAGATATAGTTTATTAATATTATAGCTTTGCTACATTTTGCATATACTTTATAGTCGTAATTGGTAGTCAAAGTAGCGTGTTGGTGACTGTCGATTTCCAAAGTGACACCTTTTTGTGACTGGAGAGAGTATTTTGTCAGGAGCAAAGCAGAAGTGCTACCAAAAGCCACTGCAAATGCCAAGTGTAGCATTAGAGCAACAAGTGCTTCTTGATGGGGCCTCCCTGGCAATTGCTGAACTGTAGTTTAGCCAGAAAAACAAAATAGGTGAAAAGGAAGAAAAGAAGGATACACCAACTTTGTGTCACTTCCCTGCTTTGTTGTGCAACTTTAAAGCCTGCTTCTTTTAAATTTTAAACTGGTCTGAGTAGCTCTTCTCTTTCTTAGCACTATACCATAGAGTTCATTGGCATGGTGGATTGCAACAGCAGTGCCTAAACTCCCTATTACTATGAAATGTATTCAGCCATCATCCTTGAAGCGGCTGGTAGGGGACCTAAAAGGACGGAAGCCTTCAAGGTCCAGTGACATAACGAAGCTTTTCAAAAATAGATTATTTATTCCTCTTCCAAAGGTAAGCTGACATCCTATCAGTTCTTTTTTTCCGAAGTGTTGATATTTAAAACGTGTTGACTTCGCTCACCTGCTGACATCTGATGATGATGTCTCCTATTTATTGTTACATCAATATCTGTTGTGTTCAATAACTTGCTCACCTCATGCTCTCCTAGCTTGAACAATGCTCTAGCTCTTGAGCCGTGTTTATACTAATATTTGTCTTTCAATATTCAGGATGATGAGCAACTGAGAGTTTTCAATAACCAGATTGAGGAGGACAAAAAAATAATCATTTCAAGGCATAACCTTGTAGAGCTGCACAAGGTATTGGAATTGCTTCTGAGTTTTAATCTCTAACTAACTGCAGTCCTCTCTATTGATTTTCATTTCTTCGCCTACATATATTATATGATCGAGTATCGCTTCATGAAGCACCTGCTTTATGTCATGATTGGCAAATATAGGTGCTTGAAGAACATGAGCTATCATGTGAGGATCTATTGCATGTCAAGTCAGAGGGTGTTGCTTTGACAAAACAAAGTATGTATGGTATCTGGATCCATTTTTTGATTCATATGCTATAGTTTGGAATGACCAATGTTATTTATATTCTGTTGATCACATTATACTTTAGAATTGATCACTTCAACCTGAAGTTGGTTGGAGATTGCCATCTTGGTGGTATGCATTCTTATTTGATGGGTCCAATCTTTCTTCTAACTGAAAGCATTGCTCTTCCCGAGGTGCTGTGATTGCCACTGTGCACAGTGCACACTTACCACAACAAAACTGTACCAGACGAGTGCACCATCAGTCTGGACCCAACTATATAGTTGCAGCCCCTTATGATTGGCCTTACATGAGAAATCAAAGTTTTCATTTCTCCTTCCTAGTGAATGCAACTCCTGACACCAATCCTAAGGTGTTGCCAGGAGCAGGACCAGTGCTTACTTCTTCTGTATGTATTGTTGATTTCAGGAGCAGAGATGGTTGTTGGATGGGCTAGGAGTCACTATTTATCATCAGCAGTTAATCCTTCCATAAAGGATGACAGGCTGATCATTCCCTGTGAAAGGTAGTGTATCAGTGGGTCATGGTTGTCGGCCATCTGTCTTGGCTGGTCACTAACTAACGCTATTGTCTCTCTCTCTCTCTCTCTCTCTCTTTTTTCAAGTCTGGACCTAGCAATTGGAAGGTTGAAGGAGCAGGAGGCTTCCAATAAGAAGCCATCTGAAAACATGAAGGTAGTTTTAGTTTTAGCTTTTATTATAAGAAGACATACTTTTTCTTCCTGGAAATTCTTTGTATTGTGGCCTGTGGGAGTTGCCCAACCTTAAAAGGTGTCTTCACTGCAGATGTTGGCGAAAGATGAGTATGAGCGCAATTTCATTTCAGCAGTTGTGCCTCCCAATGAAATTGGAGTTAGGTTTGATGATATTGGTGCTCTTGAGGATGTCAAAAAGACACTTGATGAACTTGTTACTCTTCCAATGAGGAGGCCAGAGCTTTTTTCTCACGGCAACTTGTTAAGGGTATTATTTTCCTTATGAATTTGGGTTTCTGATAGTGAACTGGGTTTGTTGTTGCCACTTCCCTTTTGATTGTATAAACCCCTAAGTTATGACTTATTCCTAACTTAACCTGCTGCATGGGCCTGCATATCATTGCCAGTCTGTAGCTAAACATGGAAAATAATGTTCTAGTGAAGAAACAACCTGAGTACAACTCTGTCTTTGCATTTCTGCATCTGTTTCTAAATTCGACGCCACTGATATATTAGTATAGTATTTGTGTCTTCAGTCAACTTCTCATCATTAGAACAAGTTACAACAGTAGTTACATACTTGCATGTCAACGCGTAATGGATGAAATCATGAAAAGACCCAAATATATTTGAAGCTATGAACCAAGTTGCTAAGTCCATGGGAAACAAACCTTGGAAGATGTCCTCTTTTATGATGTCTGAGATTCTGCACCTTTTCTTTCAACATTGCGCATGCTTACCATGGCATTTTGTTTTCTTTTCATTTTTGACCTTTCTTCAGCCCTGCAAAGGTATATTGCTTTTTGGGCCTCCTGGAACAGGAAAAACACTTTTGGCAAAGGCACTTGCAACAGAAGCTGGAGCAAATTTTATAAGCATAACTGGTTCTACTCTCACATCAAAGGTAGTTTTATTTGTATCTAGTCTAATGTTTTGTTTGGTTTGATAAGTCTCGTTGTGGCAACTCACCACTGAACAGAATACGTATCAATTTTATATCATCTGAAAGTATCTTTCCTTTGTTTCACATTGAGTTTTATGGTATTAGGTTATTTACGGATACTTGCATTGCATGATTAGCCCTTCCTCTCTCTCTCTCTCTCTCTCTCTCTCCTTTATCAAATTTGCTGTAAGCTGCGGAGCAATGGCATAGCTGTCAGCATACTTCATTGGAGGCAGTCCTATATATCACTGGGGATTCTTTATGCAAACGCAACCATAACCATAATCTTTGGGCATATGGTATATATTAGTCTTCCATGAAATATGCTGGTGCCATAGGGGGTAATCTCTTCTATCTCCTAGTTAGCAGCAGGTAGGGCTGCATCTACAGTGTAAACCTTACCTTTTCTTTTTGCTGGTGTACCTGCCTCCCATATATGAAATAGATAACACAAAGTTGAAATTTTATGACTTTGATGAAACTTCTCATCACAGAGCTCGAGTGTACCATAATGCTGCTCAACTCTGTTCACTTTGCCCATCTATCTCTGTTAACAGTGGTTTGGAGATGCTGAGAAGCTCACCAAGGCCCTTTTCTCCTTCGCTAGTCGACTGGCTCCTGTTATAATATTTGTGGACGAGGTATGTTTTACTTCAATTCAACACAGTTACATTGTTGTTAGTATTCTGGAGGATATCCTGAGGGTTTCCATCATTCTTAATTACTTCCATTTCCAATGTTACCTCACGATTCAAATACTGTTACTTTTTAATAATGACAGGTCGACAGCTTACTTGGTGCAAGAGGTGGTGCACATGAGCATGAGGCAACGAGAAGGATGAGAAATGAATTTATGGCAGCTTGGGATGGTCTAAGGTCCAAAGAGAACCAAAGGATCCTTATTCTTGGTGCAACAAATCGCCCCTTTGATCTAGATGATGCAGTAATACGGCGTTTACCTAGGAGGTAAGATATGCATATAATTTTTCTTATTCATTTCAAAAAATATATGGGCTTGATTGACTTAGTAAAATGCTGATTGTTCAATCAATTTATAGGATATTAGTTGATCTGCCTGATGCCAAGAATCGGATGAAAATTCTAAAAATTTTACTTGCCAAAGAAAACCTGGAATCTGATTTTAGATTCGACGAACTTGCTAATGCGACTGAGGGTTATTCTGGGAGTGATTTGAAGGTAATATGCTTAAGCCCTCCATTACTCTTCTGAACTTCCCACTAGCATCACAAAAATCTACTGGCTGCTGTTTTCCTGTGCGCGCGTGGAGTCATTTTATGCCTTTTTTCTGCAGAATCTATGCATAGCTGCAGCATATAAGCCAGTCCATGAACTTCTAGAACAAGAAAACAAGGTAGCTTGTTCTTGCTTTCTGATATTAATTGCATTCTTGTCAATCACCATGGGCATAGTCCGCAAGCTCCATATTTGCTCATATTGTTGCCATCTTTTCTTAGGGAGACACTGGTAGCACGACAACTTCATTAAGGGCACTGAAGTTGGATGACTTTGTGCAGGCAAAGGCCAAGGTATTGTAAACTACTGTATCTTCACCTGCGCAGATCTTTCCCAGGATGTTCATGTATCTCAACTTCTCAAGTCATGATTGTTTTCACTGCACAGGTAAGCCCATCTGTTGCTTTCGATGCGACGAGCATGAACGAGCTAAGAAAATGGAACGAGCAGTATGGAGAAGGTGGCAGTAGAAGCAAATCACCATTCGGGTTTGGAAGCTAACATACTCCCGTAGTAAGTTTTCCCACACCATTCGGGTCATAGGAAACCAGCAGTAGTGGCTCGATGTAGGCAGTAACCTCTGCTCCGCCCGCTCCACACCTTCAGGCTTCAGCTCTTTAGTTACTTCAGTCTGGCCGCCCCCCTTTTCTAAGCCAGAGTCATTAGAACAGTGCTGTTGTCATCATGTATCGATAGCAAAATGGCCTATCAGAAGCCAATTTTTCATGATATACCCCATGTTGTAGCGTTACGGGTTCCCAACCGAGAGGCTTGATCGAACTGTAAATAGCCCCAGAAGTTTTTGCCCCAGAGCTGATATTCTACCTATTTTCGTCAAATTCGATACAATTTTGATTTCTTACCGCCCTTTTACTGGTTGGACAATAAACTTCACACGACTGGTCTGGTCTGCTGAGTGACGCAGGCAATGCTCTGTTCATTTCTGTACATTCTCTCTTGACTTCTGGAAATGTTAGTTACGCATGCCCACGGACCTTTCCGAGAAATGAATTAAGGTCCGTGTTAGCAGACATCAGCCGTGCAGGTGGCGAGGAGAATTCTATTTCTCGCGCGCGCTGCTGGGTGCTGATCTGTCGCAGAAGACCGGGAAGATGGCTGGCGGCGGGGGTGCGAGCGTCTTCTGCGACAGCTCCTCCCGCAGGCCGCAGTAGCAGGTGCGAGAAATAGACGCCTCGGTGGCGGTGGGTTTCCTCGCGTCCACTATGATCATGCTGCGGCATTGCCGCCTTGTGCCGTGCTGCTGGTGCGTGACCGACTGACGGATGCCGTTTGCTTCCCGCTGCTGCCTACGCACGCGGCTACGCCGGCAAGAGGTGGCTTGGGACCGTGCGGCTTCGTGACCCCGTTCCGCGACCGGCATCGGAAGGGGACAATGCGATGTTCTCATGCACGTGTTTTGTTTTGTTTTTTCGCCAGAAAGGCCGTTCGTTGAACAGGTCTCTACTGCTGCAATCTGGCACGACTTGATTTTTCTGCGGCGGATCGACGGTGCCGACGAGTTAACCTAGTTGTTGATTGTTCACCTGTCAGTGTACGTTGCGGTCCTACCTGCGCCTGTCGGCTGCACGTGGTGAGGTCTCATCGTTCATCGATCATCGTTGAGATGGGCCTTATGGGCACGATCCGTGCTGAGTCAGTGCCACACACGGAGTACTCTGCACATGCAGGTTAGTAAACAGAACATGCCGACGAATCTCACCAGAAGTGGCAGCATACTAAACACTAATGCGGTAATGCTTGAATGCCACAAGTGGGCCCACACTCAATCCACCTGAAGACAGTCAAACTTTCTGGCTACTCTTTTCTTATTTTTATTTTTGAGAAGGAAGTTACTCTTCTCCGCCATTCCCACCAACCACCTCCGCAGCCACGCGCCAGACCGAAGTGGCACCGCAGCCAAGGGTTCATCGTAATCTATTTGACCCAAGTGCCCTTCAGTAATCGACAAACACCGCAAAGACAAGACCTGGCATGTTAACATTTATACAGTGATGCCGTGAGCATGTGACAGTGACACACTAGTTTGGCTAGTAATTACTAGTATAATAGATAACAAAATATAGAAATGAATTCATGTTTGACCCATCAACTTTTCAGTTTGTCTAATCTTTGTCTAGTTTTCGCCTCTGAGCCTGCTCAAAGCGTTTTAGAGTTGATGTGGCAACGGTTTTTAATTTTGGTGAGAGAAGAAAATTAAATGAGGGGAAAACTCAAAACACCTCTAAAAGTTTTCAGAAAAGACAGCAAATGCTAGTTCTGGAATATTCAAATAAAAGATTCAATAAATCTAGTAATAAAGATTCAATAAAGTATCCGGTCTAAATTTCTAAATTTATCACACTGCTTAAAACTAACGCGGGTCTTAAAAGATGAATGGATAAGATATTGATGGATTACTAAAGAGTAAAGATTGGGAAACAGAAGAGCCAATTTATTTTTTTTCTCGCATCTCCCTCTCTCCTCTGCATACGATAATTGA
Organism: Panicum miliaceum; assembly: GCA_032594955.1. NCBI lineage: Eukaryota > Viridiplantae > Streptophyta > Magnoliopsida > Poales > Poaceae > Panicum > Panicum miliaceum. Next base: position 7,343,605 of record CM064062.1, read on the forward strand.
TGATTATTTTCCTTCAATAGTTCACATCTAGCATCCCTTGAAAACGATGGAACAATTAAAAGCATACACATTGTAAAATCAAAACTCGTGAGCATCGGGAAAAACAACAACAACAAAACACAAAGCAAACGTGAAAGATGTGTGTGTTGGTTCGTTCAAAAAGGAAAGGGGTGTGTGTGTGTGTTGCGGACCCGGCACAGCGCACACGCGGTGCAGAAGTCATCAAAGACCCTCTCCGCGAATCTCGTTTCTCATGTGGGGGTAAATGATAAATTCCGAGCTGCTTGCCACCGCCACGCTCTGGCAAGGATGCTCAAGACCGACCCGATCCGATCAGCAGGAGGAGGGGCACAACCGTAAACTGCGCACTCTTTCTCCTACGCCGAGTGAGTGTACGCCACGTTATCGTCCTCTCGGACCGCCTTGACCGATCGCGCTATTTAAAGCAAGCGTCTTCGCCGTCCAGAGGCAACCACCACTTCGCTCCCGGCCGGTCCCCGCCACCCGCGCGCGCCCTCCGTTCGACCGTCCTCTCGTGCCCCTCCCTTCTTGACTCCGTCCAGCGTCGCAGGCTGCCCGCGCCCGTGCCGCGAGAGCCGAGAGCAATGGAGGTGGGCGCGAGCATGGCGATGCAGTCGCGCGCGCCTGGCGTCGGTGCCGGGGCCGGGGCCGGCGGGCGCCGGAGCGCGTTCCTCGGCTGGGAGAAGCAGGCCCGGGCGGGGGGCCTGCGGGTTGGAGCTGGAACTGCCGGAGCGGTGGCCGTCACTGTGCGGGCTCGCGGGACCAAGCCCGTCGCCCCGCTCCGCTGCGTCAGGGCACCGCGAGGTGAGCTTTCTTCCGTCGAATCGATGTGAATTTGGGGATTGGAGGGATGATTCCATGACTTCTGAAGGATAACTTGGCGGGTTTGGTGGGGCAAATGGTTGGGTTGCTTCAGCTGGAGTAAACGCTGTGGGTTGGTAATGGAGCTTGGTTGAAGCTTCGGAGTAGGTGATGGTTGGCTTGGTCAAATCCACAAGCTGGAGACCATTCTTGCCTTCGAACCGATTTGATTTGAATTAGTGACGATTGGGATGGTTGAGTTATTTTAAGGAGGAAGACACGGACTTGTGGTAAAGGCACAACTGCTGTTAAGCTGTAGTGGAAATGGAATTTTTTTTGGCTGTGGGAAATATTTGGTTTCATTTTAGACTACCTACGCTGTTGTTATTCATCAGAACCTAGCTACATATGAGTAGATCTTATATATAATTCAGTCAAATACTCAAACTGACTTTATTTACCTCATATTATGTAGGCGATGAGAGCTTGCATAACTCAGTTGACGAGGCCCTTTTGTTGAAGGTAAGCAAAGAGTATGCCAATGGTCTAAATATGGACTTAATCAAATGTGCCACCATAATTTCCTTGCTTTTTGGCCATGTTTCTGATGTATTCCCATTGTAACTTCAGAGGAAATCAGAAGAAGTTCTGTTCCACTTGAATGGGCGCTGCATTTACCTAGTTGGTCAGTTCTGAACTTCTGAGACCTCTCCATTGACCAAGTGATATATTTATCTGTTGTCTTTGCCCCAGAAATTAACAGTTTGAGTTCCTAGTGCAGGAATGATGGGCTCTGGAAAGAGCACGGTTGGGAAGATCTTGGCTGAAGTTCTGGGCTATTCATTCTTTGACAGTGATAAGTTGGTAGAACAAGCAGTTGGCATGCCTTCCGTTGCTCAAATATTTAAGGTTCATAGTGAAGCGTTTTTCAGAGAGAATGAGGTAACTGTTTGCTGAATTTTGTTTGCTCTTTTAACAAGTTATATACATATTTTTTTATGTAATTCATCGAACTGTTATTTTCCTTTTAGTAATGAAAAGAGAAAGCCTTATGGAATGACACTTTCATGTTCCTCTGCTTTTCTGTGTTGCAGAGTAATGTCTTGAGGGATTTGTCCTCAATGCAGCGATTAGTTGTTGCAACTGGAGGTGGTGCTGTTATTAGGCCAATCAACTGGTACTAGAATAACTTAGGTTTCCCGTCTTGTGATTTGAACTTGCTGTTTGTTCTCAGAAAAATAGTAATTATGATCGCTTTCCTTTAAAAAAATCAGGAATTACATGAAGAAAGGTCTATCTGTTTGGTTGGATGTGCCTTTGGACGCACTTGCAAAACGTATTGCTCAAGTGGGGACTGCTTCTCGTCCTCTTCTAGACCAGCCATCTGACGATCCATACACAGCGGTATTTATTTTCATCCTTAACACTGTTATGTTTTATTTTTTTCCATAAGACAGATCCCAACTGTAAGGTTAGTCAGGCACTCAGGCTTCCAGCAAAGACTTGCAATGAAAATACAGTTAGCTTTCCATTTACTTGTATCTTACTACTTGTCCTATTGTCTGCTATGGTTAAAATGCACGAATAGCTGAACTAAGTTTGCTTCAGGCTTTCACGAAACTGAGCATGCTTGCGGAGCAAAGAGGTGAGGCTTATGCGAACGCCGATGCAAGAGTTTCTCTTGAAGGTACTATTCTCGTTCTTGCGCGATCAATTTTTGCCCCCCTACATGACCCCGTTCTGTGACATGGACTAAGCATCTCATCACACTGTATTTATCTGTGCAGAGATTGCAGCTAAGCAGGGCCACGGTGATGTTTCTCAGCTGACACCGACTGATATCGCCATCGAGGTATAGTACCATCATTGTTCAATCGACACACTACAACGTGGTCACAGTTCGAGTATTTTTGCCCCTAATATGAAACAATGCTGCATATCAGGCGCTACTCAAGATTGGGAACTTCGTGGCTGAACATCCCACAATCCACGGCCAAGTTGGCGACTTGCAAGTTGATTCTCAGAGCCGCAGGATCCAGACCTTGTAGAATTTTGACCCCGTGTGCCAGTAGAGTACAGCCGCTCTACAATATTTATTTGTTCTTTATCCTGAAAAATCTGAAAAGGGATGATAGCCTGAAAGGTACCCTACCTGTAGAAATGTAGACTATAGAGCAACTGATGGATGGAGCTAATGAGAGAAGCTCCACGGATGAAAAAGGTTTTTACAGTTACCAAGTTCACCCCGTTAGTTTCGACAAGCTTTCTTTGCTGCTCAGAGTGCCTGTTTCAGAGACATGAATTTCGTACGAAGCTCGCATGAAATTCATGGTAAATGGTTCGTTTTTTCCTTCAAATCTGAGTAAGAAAGCAATGTGTAAGGAGGTCATTAAAATCTCTCCGATGTCAACTGACTATATTTACCAGCCATAGTATTTGTGCCAAGGGAGGAGGAAGGGGAACTCTGGCACTGGGTTTGAAAAGCGAGTTCCCTGCCGGCTGCCGCAACCCCGAGCTCGCAGCGGCGCAGCGCTCCCATGTCGTCGCCTGCGCTCCTCGGCCACGCCACAACGCTCACGCTCCCGCCCATCGGCGCCTCCGCGCGCCTCCTCCGTCCCGGCGCCCGGCAACTCCTCGCCCGCGGTTTATCCAGAGCCGCCGCTGCGACACCTCACGCCGCCGCGTCCCCGGGCCTCGCCTCCTCCCGCCACTCATCCGTGGCCGCCGCCCCCTCCACCTCCCCGCAGCGCGCGGGCGGCGGCAGCGACCTCGTGGCGCTCACCCTCACTGCTTCCGCGGTACGCCTTCCCCCTGCCCCCGTCTCTCGCCTCGCGTTCCTAATCCAGCGAGTGCTCGCGGCGGCGGCTCGCCGAGTTAGTACTAGCGACTCAGCGACCATACAGATTCGAGTTTCCAGTAGATGGCTACCAGATGAGCAGCGTTCAGATTTCAAACACTGAGAATTGAAAGAAATTGAAGGCGGGGTCAATTGTGCGTGAAAGGCTTGCGGAGACGGAGTTTATATTCAGTCTGTTCTCTGAGGTTCAAATACACACTAGACGACTGTCCGAATGCACACAGATCAGATTTTGCGTCTAATGGGTTTGAATTTGGTGCGTTTAGAATCAGGGCGAATGTTTAAACTTTTTATCCACATGACATAATCACATTAGTTCTATCTAACAGCTCTGTAAATTCAACTCTTAACAATATGTAGAATGTGATGCTGCAGAAAACCCGATATCGTTCAGACACAGATGAATCGGGTTTCATGGCTTCTGTTATATTCATACTCGTGCAGAAATACTTGCACGCTTCATGTGCATCATATTCAAAGTTGCTACAACATGAAGTGTAGTTTGTATTAAATCTTCCATTTTTATCTGACTAAACTGTTTGAGATTCTGATTATATATTCTCATACAGGTCTACATCCTGTCAAATTTGCTGATGCATAATTCAGACTGCATTCTTCATTTGTATGTGCCACTTAGTTTGCATATGCATTGTCTGAGAAGATTACTTTTTCCATATCACAGTTGCTATCTTATGTAGGTTGCAGTGTCTGCGTGCTTGATATTCTTTTCGGCGATTCGCTCTATGCTGGTATGTTGCCCTTTTGTTACATCTTTTCATGGGAGGAAGGCAGCTATTGATGACTGATGAAAATGTAACCATTTTCAGGCATGTAAGAGGGAGGCAGAGTTTCTCGAGAAATACTTTGATTCAGCAAGAAAGAAACTACCTGAATCTATGGCTTCATTGAGACTGGTTGGAAGGGAGGTCGGTGACTTGGCTGCGGAGCTTAGTGATCTAAGGTGACATAATGATATTTCTCACTTGGTCTTCTTCCCTTATTGGTTACCAGAGTATCTTTTGATTGTATCCATATATGCAATTGTTCAACTTGACTCCGAAAATTGATGATTCACATGGTACATAGTGTAGCAATATATTTGTTGAGGCAAATGTAGCAATATTCTTGGCTAGATTGATTACCTAGAAATAGAATGAAGAGGAGATAGGTTCCTGTATCCTCCATACTCCAGTAGTATAGTGTGGCCGTGCACCAAACATCTATTGTGATAAATTGGATGTTGGGAACAAAACTTACAAACATTTGTGATATATGTTTGCTTATATAGAGATGACGGAACTGACATATATTCTCAAAAGAGTCTTAAGTGAGAAGAAGGGTGAACAATCTCTGAAGCAAGTTTACAATGTTTACTGCCATGAGTTCTTTCATTATCGGTGCATTTCCATGAATTTAGCGACTTGTAGTGGTTCAGCATAACTTGCCCATTGCTCTTTTCTCGCGCATGTTTGTGAACATAACCACTAATGCCACCATTTTCTATATCAGTCAAGAATTGACAAAGGGTGTAAAAAGTTCCATGAGCATTGTTCATACTGCAGATGCTCAACTTCGCCAGCTGACACCCTCTGCCCTGCCAGGTGATCTCTGGTTTGATGGCACTAACTTGTCAGATAATCTAAGCAATCCTATCCTGAATTCCTGTTTTTTTTTTTTTGCCTGATTTCACTAAGGAACCGCGCGGAGGATGTATAATCAGAAGAAGGTGGAGGAGCCGTTGCTGGCTAGCACCTTGAGAGATCTGCGTGAGTTGATTGCAGACATCCGATCAGGATTTGGAGCAACGGCCGGAATGGCAGGCCTTTTCATGTGGGCCTCGAACTTTTTTGGTTCAAAGCGCAGTAAGAAACGCTCATAGTGTAAAAAGTATGTTTTCTTAACAAACAATATACACAAATATGTTCACATCCACGCACGCACACCCCAGTATAAACAAATGTTGATGATGAAGATCTGTGTAGTAGGATGCTGTTTAGCAATGGGATTTCGGTTGCAAGGTCCATCAAAATCTGCTGATTAATTGAGGCTCGTCTGTAAATTTTGGGCCCAAGGTAACACGGACGGCGCCGCTGTCCGACCGACGTGTTCAGCCCGGCATTCGGCGGCAGCCGCAAGCCTAATTATTCCTGAATTTTCCCGTGTGCTTTTTAAAAAAATGAATGGGCACGAGATTCCATGTAAAATTTAGATCACATCGGTAAATTTGCACTGGATGGACAGTGGCATCGTTACGTAGGATGAACTTGCCGGGAATAATGTGCCAGCATTCATGTCAAAGAAGGAGGATGAATTGCAATCAGTCACTCTATTTACCCAACAGTTTTACAAGTTGCAAATCATGCGTTTTAGGGAGCGATGGATAAAATCTATCTATTATCTTAATATAATAGTGTTAAAAAAAGTCACCACGTTCGTCGAGAGAATCTAGAAATTTTTACATTAATCTAAAAAAATATAATTTACACCGTTAGATTTTAAGAAGATATAATGGCTTAGATTTATCTAAAGAATCCGTTTCAAATACGACTAACAATATTAGATTATTACTAGAAAAGATAACAGTATGTATATAATAAATTATATAAAAGGAAAAAATATACAAGTAATAAGATAAGCAACTTTTTACTAATTTCTCATCCGCAGTTTCCAAAAAATGACACGTACCAAAATCAAAATAAGAAAAATAGCTAGCACTTTATTTTTTTGAAAAAAAAGTGTTGACGGCAATGTGTGTGACGTTGTGTGTGACAACAATGCTAGGACGTTGTCGTCTTCCGCTCCATGGCTCCCTAGGCGTGCGAATCATGTTTGGGGGCAGATTTTATTTCTTCTCTCCTGCATACGCTGATTTTTATCATGCGATACTCATCACACTTCTAATTCTCCAATCGCTTCGACACAAGGCTTGGTTCAGTTGATGGTGGTTGCCTGGGCGGCAAGCATTCCTTGATCTCCTAGAGACCCTAGGCTTGGAGGATGCCAGGGGCTGAGAGGCCAGGCAGGGGTGGTAGAGGTTAGCAGCATGGTAGTGGATAAAGCGCCGTCAAAATTCCAAGACCGTCACGATCTACTCTAATGTGTATTGCATATACATTTTCGAGAGAACGACAGCTACATGCGGCCAGAACGGGGACATTTTTTTTTTCTTGCGGCGAATGGACAATGCCAAGTTTTAATGGGAGGAGAAAGATTGTTGGACTAGCGAGAGGGCGACAAACAGAAGTGAAGACGAGCCTTGTCCATCGCCTATCTATCGGACCACCCAAGTGTTTTAGATCTTTTTACCACCACGTTAAAAGAAGCCACCATATTCAATTGATCACGCATGTTGCGAGCTGTACGCAGTCTGACCGGGAGTATTCTTTTATGCTCTAGAACATCCGCAATGGCTGAGACCGTTAGACCAATACCTCGGCAACCGCAGCGAAAATGCAACTAACTGCTAGCTTGCTTGGGCGATGACTGATGATATCTTCATGTGTGAACTGAGGAGGTGAGGATAAGAACGTTGGCCGCATCCTCTTTGCGTCAGGCAGTGCAGAATGCGAGACAGATTAGTTGTTGGTCAAGTCTGAAAGAAGCAGTGGTTGCTTTGTTAGGAGAGGAGTTGACCACAGCATAGAGGAAGCCACTAAGGTTGAGGTTGAATCCATCATCATCATCATCATCTTTAACCCAAGAAACTAACAGGTTGTTACATGGTGATGAATAATCACATGGAATAAAGCCGGAGGCAACAGTACAGTTTGCTTTTTGCAGTTTCTGCATGTTTAACAAAAAGAAGGATAAAGGAGGAGGGTGCTGGCAATAGAGAAAGAAAGGACTAGCAGGTCCGATAACATGAGAGATGGAAGAATATAAGAGTCGCTTTGCGACGTGTTAATTATTGTCAGGCAAACTTCGGGCAAAGCGCGATTGAGAGTTATAATAAAGTTATGCAGCCGTGGATCAGTATGAAAAATATAGGAGTTGATCGAGGGTGGCATCTATTATGCAAAGTCATTGCAAACATATTTATGATGAACTATTAATCTATGTTTAATAAAAACTTCATCAAAAAAATTAAAGAGTAGACAACACTTAATTATTGCAAAACATAATTAGCTGACAGGGGCTGCAACCTCATCACGCAGTGATAAAAAATTGATGAAGATGTGGACCGACTGCACTATGCTGATATTTTTTTTCAAAAACAACATTATAGCATATATTATAGAAGCAGCCGCGTCTTAAAAAAGACTCTTCAAAGAGGAGTCAATTACAAACCAGACCCAAACGGCCATACACATGTGAACACCTCCGTGCATCGCAGAAGCAAGAACCTAAAGGAATCCACGTGCTGCAAAACACCATCGTCACCTTCATAAAGCTCACCGACGAAGACCACCAGAGGCACCGGCGTCCAAAGGAACCTATAATGATACTTGGAGGCAAGGTGAGAAGCCTCACCAGGAGGCTTGAAGAGGAAGAAGACCAACGCCGCCGGTGGCCAAGCACGTAGATGAAAGCGACGCCAATGGATATAAAAGCAGAGTCCTCAAATCTAAGAAAAGGCTTGCAACACAACAAATAATAGAGGTCCTCGGGGACCCGGAGAGAAAGAAGCTCAAAGTTGCTTCAGTAAAAAAGACGGCGAGGAAGAGGAGAAGCAAACCAGAGCCGCAACAAAAATCTGCAAGCAAAAATCGCACAGAAGCAAATCCGCAATACAAAAACAACCAGATCCAGGTAGAAACCTGGAAGCAAGAGAAAGGAGGAGGAAAGAGAGGAAGGAGGCAGGAGCAGGAAGAGGGCTGAACCACGGGGCTGAGAAAATGGAGGAAGAGGGACGAGATTTGGTCGGGCATAGCAAGAGGAAGAGGAGGAGGGAGGGAAGGAACCTTTATTCGAGCTCGTCCAGTAGCCACTATAGCAAGCCACTGCAATGGAGACAACGACGAAGACGTTGACGACACCGGGAATGGCCAACAACAACAGGGGAGCGGCGGCGCGGCCGCCGAGCTCCCATTCGAGCACAACAAACTATAGGTAGCATACAATAATATACACTAAGAGAACGATGCCAACCCACCTCCCTCTCACCGCCGACGAGACGCCGGAGGAAGGGGCCGAAAGTGATGGGATCTAGAAGGGGATAGGAGAGGATAAGACTAATGGAAGCTTCGCACACAAGGGTTGCAAGCCTACACTATGCTATTTAGACAAGCATTAGGTAAGGTATTGCCTGCAAACCGGATGATATTTTAGTGATGATAAAAATTTTAGATCCTACAATATCTATGTTTTTTTACGCAAATGCTTATAAACACTTGAATCAATATGAATTAATCAATTCATCAATATTTAAATTTATTAGATTTTGAAATTGGAAATATATGAACTATAAATAAATCTATTAATTGCGCAAATTTAGACTATACAACATTTGACCAAAATAGAGCATTCGGACAAGACCTTCGTCGAGTACAACAAACAAATATAAATATATTTTAAATGTTAAGAGGGTTTAAAAATTACCACGTTAGTTAAAAAAGTAAAAAAATATACAACACTAATTTTATGATGATTTTATTGTCTTAATTGACCTGTGACGTTACCCTAGCATTGATTACCTTGTTGTTATAACTTCGAGTGTCTAGAAATTTATATAGTCTCGAAACAGTAAAATAAAATTATCTGAATAAATTTATTTTTAAAATTAAAAAAGTAAACACCAAATATTAGTATAAAAAACTAGAAACACACGCTATTTGCGCCAGCCATCTTGCTAGTTTTTAACAAAGTAAAGTAAATACCAACCTTTATTTTGCAATAATCAGTGTTATCTCCATTTCAAATTATAAGTTATTTAGCTTTTCTATATATACAACGTATACAAAAATGTCAAAATAACAGGGTGTAATTTTAAGTTTAAGATTCAACGTTGGATCGTTCATGGTACAAATAAATAGATAAAAATAAAGTATTTTGATACCAAATCTACTGTTATTTTTGACACTTTACTTAATTTAGTATTTAAAGAGATAGTATTAGTGAACAGTATAAATTAAAGTTTTCAATTATTTTTTTTGGAAAGGTTAGAAAGAAAGCTCAGAAAATAAACCGCGACTGATCTCATACGCTACAGTTCTTTCTTTCTTACCCCACTTCTAATGCGTTACCAACCCACCCTACTACCCTAGCCGCCGCGGCGCCCTGCTCCGGCCATCCGCCGCGGGCGGCCTCCCGCACCGGCGATGCTCCACCTCCAGAAATATCTCGGCATCTCATTCCGCCACCAATGGCTTTTCTCCGTCACTCGATTCGCCACCATCGCGGCATCCGCACCCTCGGCTGACCCTGCCCCGTTCGCCGTCGAGGACTACCTCGTCGCCTCTTGCCATCTCACCCGGAACAAGGCCCGTAAGGCTTCCAAGGCCAAGGCGCTCTCCCATCTCAAGTCCCCTTCAAATCCCGACGCCGTGCTCGCCTTCCTCTCCGGCCTCGGCCTCCCGCCCCCCCGACATCGCCGCCGACGTCGTCCGCGACCCGGCACTCCTCTGCAAGGTAGACAAAACCCTCGCCCCGCGCCTCGCCGAGCTCCGTGATTTCGGCCTCTCGCCCTCCCAGATCGCTCAACTCGTCTTGCTAGCCCCTACACGCTTCCGCCATCCCGACATCGTCTCGAAGCTCCAGTACTACATCCCTTTCTTCGGCTCCTTTCATGACTTCATTCGTGCGCTCAAGAAAAGCTCCTACCACCTCCTGTGCGTTGATCTGGAGAGTGTGGTCAAGCCCAATGTCTCGTGCCTGCGCGAGTGCTGGCTGAGTGCTCACGAGATTTCCAAGACGTGCATCCTCCAGCCGAGGCTGCTCTTCAGCAAACAGGAGAATGTCCGGGCGATGTTGGCGCGCGCTGAGGACATTGGCATACCTCGTCGCAACCCAGTGTTCCGGCATGCGTTGCAATTTGTTGCGGGCCGCAACAAGGAGATGATCAGTCGGAAGATGGAGCTATTGAAGACATTCCGGTGGTCGGATGCTTTAGTGGCCAGTGTAGTGTCCAGGAACCCGTCGGCGCTGACAGTCTCTGAAGATACGGCGCAGCGTGTCTCAGAGTTCCTGATCTCTGAGGTTGGGTTGGATCCAGAGTATATTGCTCGGAGGCCGTCATTAATCAAATATAGCCTGGAGGGCCGCCTCATGCCCCGCCACTATGTTGTGAAGTTTCTTAAGGTAAATGGATTGCTGGGGCATGACCGGGACTACTATACCGCAGTCAAATGGACTGATAAGGTCTTCGTGGAGAAGTTCATAAATCCTAACAGGGAAGCTGCACCACACCTCGCTGAAGATTACACTGATGCTTGTAGAGGGAAAATGCCCTCTAGATTTAGATTGCAGGAGCCAGGTACCGGATTAGCAAGTGTGTAACTGTGTACTGCATGTCCGCGCTGCAAAAATTGACAGTTAGCTGTAATACGGTGATCCTTTTTCATTGTTCATCACCTAACTATGGTGCTTCAATTATGCAATGTCAGTTGGCTTTTGTTGCGTGCATATCAATTTGAGCACTTAGTATTCCAGTAGACAAAGTGTTGGTTTCTAATTGCTGGGATGCGTATAATTGGGCCGTAGGGATATAAGATCCTTTGGTGACCTGGAGCTTCCACTTGAGAGTGTTTGTTGTCGGGCTTGAGGTATGCTCAGTTGTAGAGTGAATGAGTGAGGAAGATAACTAGATAAGGTGTTCTGCAAGTTGTTTGAGTCCAAGAATTTTTGGAGCTCGCTCACTCTACAAATTCTTGTCTTCCAGAGGTCTGTCTAGCAGGTGGTCCAAAACAAGTACAATCTGCAGATGTATTGAAAAGAGGAGGGTGTACAGAAAATGTTTCATGTTCCCTTTATATTCAGAATGAACCAGGAACCATATTCTGGTTTCAATTGATGAACATATTGAAGTGTGGCTTCCAAAGAAATTTGCTTAGCAGTTATCTGAATGTGTTTGGAATTGGTTCTTGCAGTCTAAATTGTGTTGCTAGTAGTACTAGTGGTGATTTAGAAATTTCCTAAGGTGCTTCCAAGAAAAGGCCGAGATTATCTCTTCTCTGAAAAAAGGGGTTTACTGATGCATAAACTTGGCTCACTTTTCCATTTGTATGTGCGTTATTAGTTACCAAATTCATAAAGTCAGAAGTGACAAAATGAGAAGTCAGTAATGATGTGAGCTTGTGGCTGCCTACCCTTGGCTTGGAAATCATTATATGTTAGGATTCAATGTATGAATTATCAACAAATTCACAAGAGTGAATGTTTAATCCAAAAAGAATTGGTAGGGGCGAATCAGCGTCCCCTGTAACACAAATTATGACTTCCACTCTCCCACTTAGGCCTTCTTTGGGTATTTATAAATCCCCTCCAATTCATACGTATTGGGAGGGATTGAGTTGGAAATTTAGTTCATTTTCCCCCTCCAATCCATACATTTTTTTTGGAAAAGGAAAACTTTATTGATTTCAAGAAGTTACACCAAGATGATACAATAACTTAAACTTTTTCTGCCTCTGCCAATGAGCACACAACCTAAAAAGGTCTGAAAAACAACGAGCCTAAAAAGGGCTGAAGAACAATGGACCAACTAGTGACTGTCAATCCTAAGACTAGATTGCCATCCATGTGCTTGGGTAAAAAAATCCTTGACCACCCGCTTCAAGAATCGAGATACCACAACAAGCACCTCGTGGGAAGTAGGCTGTTGAAGGATAGCCCATGTACGGATCCAGTGAGTGGTCAGTACAGTACCTGCAACAAAGAAGAATGTTTGCTCTCAAAAATAGCGGTATTTCTGCAGAGCCAGACAGACCAACACAGTGTTGCCGCTCCTACAAGTACTACAGGTTTGTAGTTTTTTGGTATGCCAATAAGCCAGCTTCCAAACATAGTAGATATATTGCGAGGTTTGAAGAGGCCCCATGCTGCGTACACCGTTGCCCAAGCCATCCGTACGAACCGACATTCAAAGAACAGATGTTGTATCGTTTTATTTTCATGACAGAAACAACATTGTTGGTTGCCTTGCCAGTTTCGTTTCGCAAGATTATCCTTTGTGAGAATTACACTGCGTTTGAGGTACCAAAGAAATATTTTAATTTTGAGTGAGATTTTACCTTCCAAAGCCCTTTATTTACTTTAGGAACATTCTGATTGATTAGACCCGATAATATGATTTCACCGAGAAAACACCCGACGAGTCTAGGTTCCACCTAAATTCATCATCTTCGTGTGTAAGGACAACCGATGCGAGACGTGAAGCCAAGTTGTTCCACATCACAAGCTTGCTTCTTGTAAGATCTCTATGCCAGGTTAGATTGGGATTCGGTGTACTAAGCACCTCGCCCACCGTATCCTATTTTTTCCTAACAATGTTATAAAGCTGAGGGTATTGGTGTCGTAAAGGTCTATTACCAAGCCAAGTGTCCTCCCAAAAACGCACTTGTGACCCATTTTTTTATGTGGAATGTTCCAAATCTAAGGAACTCCATCTTGACTTTCATAAGATTTGCCCAGAAATGAGAATCTCCACTCCTCCACTGGACCTGCACCAGAGGCTTAGTCCCTAGATATTTGTTGCGTAGGATCTGCTGCCAAGTACCATCTGTTGTGACCAGTCGGTACAGCCATTTGCATGCTAGCCGATATTTTCTTTTGTGGTCGTCACTTTGCCAAAAAAAGCATGATCGAAAGTAATCCAACTTTTTACGGATCCCTTTTGGATCTCAAAGAAGGACATCAAATACATAGGTAAACTGCTAAGAACGGAATTGATGAGGGTTAAACGACCTCCAGTGGAAAGATTTTTATCTTTCCAGCTACTGAGACGTTTTTCAAACCACTCATGCACTTTCAGCCAATCCTTATTTGACAACCGCCGATAGTGTATCGGGATACCCAAATATTGAATTTGGAAAGCACCTGGATTGCATCCAAACAGCTCCATGTACTGATTTTCGTATTGTTTTGCTTCACCGATCCATATTGGGAGAGAATGTTTATCCGAACAAGACCTTAGGAAGATGGTAGATTAATGCTACTAGTCTTGGCCATAAGTCTCCCTATGATCAAATTGACAATTTGTTAAATATTATTCGGTGCGGTAAAAATGCATATACAATATATTTGTTTTTTAATCATACTCAGTCAGACGTGCTTAATGATGCGGTCCTTCCACGATTTTTAGCTTCAGCTTAATGACAAGCATCCGCTCTTTCGCTTCTCCTCCGTCGTCTCACAGAGATGCCCCGGTGTTTTCCAGCACAGCTAGAAGCACCAACTTTTGCTGAAATTTGTCCCTAAGTTAAAAAAAATAGCATATGGTCCCTAATACCATATAATTGCAAATAAAATTTCTTAATAAAATATAGGCATTAAATACCGAGTTTAAAGTTTGGTTCATGACTGAAATATGACAGAACAACAAGATAGCATTATGGAACATTCTAGCCACTTTTGGACGAATTGGCCCCGAAACAAAAAAACATAGTGATATTGTTAATGGAAAACAACGATGAATTGTTTATTCTGCATATTCTTTTCCTGTTTCACAGTGTCCTGGTTTCATTGCAGAATTAATTCGTACATGCCAGCGATTCTGTGTGATCTAAAACAGATAGTCATGAATTCATGGGGAGCGCTTACCTGCAGAGGTTTGTGGGAAGGTAATTAAGCATAATCGGATGGCAGTGCAATCATACTGGGAGAACTCCATGTCTGCATCAGCCCACAGAATGCGTCATGACTGACTCATGACATGACCTTAAAACTAAAAGGAGTCTGACCAATAGAGTAGTTTATACTATCTAGGTGCAAGATGGTGCAAACAATGACTAATAATACAACTTTTCAAGCTTTTAATGCATGACAAAGCTGAAGGCTAGAGTCAGCAAGATTAAAACAGAGCACGGAAAAATTTAGATATGATCATAACAATGCCATACTGTTACTTCTCAAAATGAAGACAAGCCTACAATAATTCAGGAATGAAAATACCAGTTCCATTGGGCATGGCAACAACCAAACTAGCATGTAGAAAGGTCGCTATAGTTAAGCGAAGAACACTGAAAGTTTGCTCCTTGCCAAGGTTCCTGCAATATGAACCTTGTACACTTACCCACTGCAAGCAGCAGCACGTCTTTGGCCAGGAAGGAGTGCAGCTTCCTTGCAAGGATATATGAACTTATTGATGACGATCTTCTCGATCACCTGGACTGCAAGTACAAACCATGGCTATAACAAACCATACAACAGATTCCTCATAGCACTTTCCACAACAAGCCGACAAGCGTCAGCTCTTTTGCTTTTACTCCATCATCTCACAGCGACACCTCCGTTGGTATGCTCTTCTCCTCAGGCTAGAAGCATAAGCAGCAGCAATGCCTGGTATGCTCTTCTCCTCAGGCTGCACGAACTTTTGCTGAAATTTGTCCTCACGCATCTGGGCAGCAGAATAGACGTTAAACTCTTTATTCAGCATCCGTGCCCATCCTGAGAAAATTCATCAAGCTGTACCGTGGCAACAACCGACAATCAATGCTAAACAACATCAAAAGTGGCCTTTGTGCAATGTATGGTGTTCTAACCCGACATCCTCCATCAGAAACTCCTTCGAACCCTTTCCTCAGTCAACGACAGGATATTCGGTGCTGATGATATATCATATCGTGAGTTTCTGATCAACAAAGCTTCTCAAAAGGTAAAGATGTTGAAGGTTCGAGTCAACTTAATTAACACAGAGCAAAGATAAATCTAGTCATGGTCATAACTATGCCACACCGACTTCTTTACCAGAAGTCAAGTCTATAATCAGGATTCAGGAATCAGAATACTAGTTCCATTGGGTGTTAACCACAACTGAACTAGCATGTGGTTAGGCAAGAACACTTCAACAAAACTACCAGCTCACTCCTCAGTGTCAAAACATTGCTAAGCACTACATAGTTAAGCACTTGCCGGACCAGTGCTGGGCTCCTGAAATCTGAGGGTAGTGGGTACTTCTCTGCAAGCAGCAGCATAGTCTTGGGCGAGGCTTGGTGCAGCTTCCTTGTAAGGATGTATGAACTTCTCCATGAAGACATTCTCACTCACTTGGACTGCGGTATAGTAGCTCCGGTCCTGCTCCAGCAATCCATTTTCCTTAAGGAACTTCACAACAAAATGCCGGGGCATCAGGCGGCGCTCCAAGCTATATGTAAGTAGCGCAGGCCTGTGAGCTATGTACTCTGGTTCCAACCCGACCTGGGTGATCAGGAACTCCGACATGCGGCGCAGCCTGTCCTTGGAGTGCTTCAGCATCAAGGGTAGCTTGGAAACCGCAATGGCCACCTCAGATTCTGACCACCGGAACGTCTTCTTCAGGAACTCCACCTTGGCGGCGATCTTCTCCTCACTAAGGAACGCGACTGCGAGCAGTGCGTGCCTGAACATCCCAGTTCCACGAGGCACACCGACAGCCTCGGCTCGCTCCACCATCGCTCGGACGCGTTCTGGGTTGGTGGTGATCAGCCTGGGCACGGGGACGGACAGCTTGGCAATATCACAAGCATCTAGCCCGCACTCCATCAGGAACGCGACGTTGGGTTTGACCACCCGCTCGAGGTCGGAGCTGAGGAGGTAGGCGTTGCTCCTGACCGCCTGGAGCAGGTTATCGAAGGAGCCGAAGAGGGGGACATAGTACCGCAGCTTGGAGACGACGGTGGGGCGGCGGAAGCGCGCGGGGTCAACAAGGACGAGGCGGGCGATCTGGGACGGGGAGAGGCCGAGGTCCCGGAGCTCTGCGAGGCGCGGGGCCAGCGTGCGCTCGACCTCGGAGCAGAGGAGCTTCGGGTCGTAGGCGACGGCGGCGGCGATGTCAGCGTCGGAGAGACCAAGGCCCGATAGGAAGGCGAGCACTGCGTCGGGCCTGGAGGGGGATTTGAGGTGCGAGAGCACCTTGGAGGCCTTGAGCGCCTGCGCAGGGCTGAGATGGCAGGTGGATACGAGGTATTCCTCGACGGCGAAGGGGTCGGCGCGGCTTGCAGAGCAGGCGGCGGCGGCGGCGGTGGAGAATCGTGGCTTGGGTAGACGGCATTGGTGGCACCGCAACGAGAGGAGCGTAACGGTCGTGCGGGGACGGAAGGAGAAAAGAAGGTGCTGTTTCTGGACGGGAAGCATGGCTGCCAGCGCCGGCGCCGGCGGGGAAGCACGCGGCGACGCCGAGAAAGGGCTATGGGCTAGCGGTTATCGCACAAACTGCGCAGTCTTTTATTTTGGACTGTAGAAGCTGAAAATCGGATAATAAGGTTATCCAAAACTTAGGCAGAGCAAAGGAGAGGGGAAGGTGACTTGACAAAAACCCTTTTTTTACCCAAAAATATATTTCAAATGTTCGAGGATGTGACTGACAAGTTTGGAGGTAAGCTTTTGAACAAAGTTTAACAACTAGGATGGTTACTTCGAGAAATTTAATATTTAGCATCGAATCGCAGATCTCACTATTTAAAAAAATTAAATTCTTTTGATTAAAGGGATTTTCACCGTTTTTCTCTATTTTCATCTTTTTACTTTTCCTTTCCGTTTCCAAGGTCCAACGCTGGCGCGAGGTTTCCAGTCACCAATCCACATAGGGAGAGCATTGGGGTGAGGGGAGGAGATGATGGGGAATGCATTTGGGGTTCTCAACTACTCGTATATTTAGGGAACGAAAGAGGGAGGACTATGAATGGCTACGGATGGAGCTCTGCAGGCGGGCTTCGCCCATGGATGGGCTCAGAGAAGAGGGAGACGCAACGGGAGAAGTGGATAGATGTGCCATGTGCACAGAAGGTCAGGGGATGGCACACATTTGGATAGGCCGAGGGCATGGATAGGTAGCGCGCAGCGTAGAATCACCAGCGGTGAAACTTGCATCGGCCGCGGAAAGGATGCTCGCCAGGTCAGCCTCAGTTCCCAATCGGTTGAAGAGATAAAGGCAGGGGCAAAACAGTCAGATCACTAGGGCTGAAAAAAAAGAAAAAGAAAAGAAGAATTTGAGGAAAAGGGGTGAAAATCACCTAAACTGAAACAATTTGCATCCTTAATGGAAAAGAAAAATAAAAGGCACGAAGGATGAAGAATGGCTAGGAAAACAAGGAATTTACTAAGAAAGGGTTAATTTTGTGAAGCTAATTTAATGATGTTAAATTTGTGAAGGAATAAAGTGTCAAGAATCAATTTTTTCTTAATTAATGAGCTAGAACTAACAACTTCACACAATTCGTTGTCACTTCCAAAATTGCAACACGAAGAGATGATTTAAAAGCGGAAAGAAATGCATGGATATTTTAGCAAATAGATTTATCACTCACAGAAGTCAGATGGCGTAAAAAAAATTACCTTGACGACAAGAATTGATTCAAATTCTGCAACAGGTAAAAATGAAAAACCAAGTAACTCTGCAGGACCATGCAGACTGCGGTGGATGTTTTTGGTGGTGAAAATTGTACTAATGGAATAAGTGCACCTCCACTAATGGTGGAATATGCAAGGACTCAGGTGAGTATTAGAAGCATGGGTGAGGAGCCATTAGCCCATTAGTATAGAAAAGGTGTGGCTGAAGTTCAGCTAAAAAAGAACAGTACAAGAGAAAAGAAAAAAATTACAAAATGTTATTTGCATTCTATATTTGTGATCTTCTTTAGTAAGATGTCTTATTTTGCCTTCTATAGAGGATAAAAATGCAGTAAGAGGGAAAGAAGTAAACCTTATTACTTTCTTTAAAAGAATATGTAGAGTAGTATTTGGAGCAGTACATCATATCCTAATTTACCAATCATCAAGTGCTCCAGGCCTTATGTTGGAACACTCATATCCTGTGCAGAAATTTCTTATTGCATATTTGATTTTATTGCCAAAATGGGTAATAAGAAATTTCTGCACAGATTTGTGCATCCTTATGAGGAGAGTGTTCCAGGCCTTGCTGCTGTTTATGCTTCTAGCTGTGCTGGAAAACACCAATGGGAGCAGCTCTATGAGACGGGTGTACTTGAGTTGTACTAAAATGGTTGTATTCCAAGTATTTCTCTTGCATAATTTTGCAATGATAGGGTAGATTCTTGATTTATTTCCATTGAGATTGAGACAGCAAAAGATTTGTTCTGAACCTTGAAAGTGAGATTTTAGAAGCTGTATTATTTTAACAAAGAAAAGATCCCAGAAGCTTCTTTTGCTAGCTGATATGCATCCTGGTTCTTGGTTTCAAAATGATATGCACCGGTTTCAAAGTAAGTACTAATTGTTGAAGCTTGCTAAGAAAGACTGAACGGTCCTAAGGATATCATACAAGAGTAAACCATAAATCGTCCAGTGCCCAGGAGCGGCAATCGGACCATCTGCGGTGGGTGTCTGGGCTGACTGCCTTAACCTGAAGTCCAGACGTCCAGTACCTGGCACTGGTAGGCAGCTTGGATTGGCAGTAGAGACTTGCAGGCTGTCAGCAAGTGGTATTCTTAAATTCTTCGAGTTAATTTTGGCTTTGCCGTGCTAAAACTTTGGCTTGTCATAGTAGAGGCGCGTACCAAACTGGTCGTGCATTTTCCGAAATTATGTTACAAATTTCTTACACGATATGTTTGACCCAAAATGACAGGAATTAATAAAGATGAATGCCACAAAGTTTTGGACAATAAATCATATTTGATGGTAAATAATTTTGGAGCACTGAATAGCTGTACCAATGCCAAATTCTTTGCAAAAAAAATATCGAATATTTGTTTTAGTGCTACATAATATTGTTTGTCACCAGGCAAAGATTGGAGCGGCAGTTTCCCTACATTATGGGCCCAGCCCATGAAATTGAATTGTGAGACGGTGAGAGTGTAGTAGAGAGAGGATGATGCTTCACACACACCGGAATAAAGGGCTTGCTACTGCTAGATTCAACCCAACCCCCCCCCCCCCCCCCGCCCCCACCCCCCAGAACGCCGGCCGCCGCAACGCCATGAACCACCTCCGAAATCGCCTCTCTCCCCTCCTCTCCACACGACGCTGTCTCCCCACCGCCCCCGCGCCCCTCCTCTTTCTCTCTCTCCACCGCCTCCTCTCAGCCGCCGCCGCCTCCACTTCCCCCAAACCCTTCTCCGTCGAGGAGTACCTCGTCTCCACCTGCGGCCTCACGCGCGCGAAGGCACTCAAGGCGTCGAAGAAGCTCGCCCACCTCAGGTCCCCCTCGAGGCCCGACGCCGTCCTCGCCTTCCTCTCCGCTCTGGGCCTCTCGCGCCCCGACATCGCGGCCCTCGTCGCCGCCGACCCGCGCTTCCTCTGCGCCAGCGTGGAGAAAACCCTGGCTCCCCGCGTCAACGAGCTCAGTGACCTCGGCCTCTCGCGGGCGCAGATCGCGCGCCTCGTCCCGCTCGCCCGCACTGCCTTCCGCAGCAGCGCCCTCGGCCCCAACCTCGGCTTCTGGCTCCCGGTCATGGGCTCCTTTGAGAAGTTGCTCACCGTTCTTAGGCTGAGATGCAACATCCTCGCGAGTGACATCGAGAAGGTGGTCAAGCCCAACCTGGCCCTCCTCCAGCAGTACGGCATACATGCGTGCAATTTCCACAATTCATTCCTGCCCCTGGTGATGACCAGGGCCCCTGAGCACGTCCAGGCCGCCGTGGCGCGCATCAGTAAGTTTGGCCTGCGGCAGGACTCGAGGATGTTCGCCAAAGCGCTCATGGTGTTTGCCGTCCACAGCCAGGAGAAGCTCGACGAGAAAATCAGGGCCCTTGAGATGCTTGGCTGGTCTCAGGACGATGTGCTGATGGCTGTAAGGAAGATGCCGAATTTGCTGAACATGTCCAAGGAAAGGTTGCAGAGGAATTTGGATTTCTTGGCCAGGGATGTCGGGCTGGAGATACCTTACATTGCTCAAAGGCCAGTGCTGTTTATGTATAGCCTTGAGCGCAGGTTGATACCTCGCCATCACTTGATCAAGGTTCTCAACGCAAATGGATTGCTTGGTGATAAGTATGACTTATATTCTGCGTTTGCCCTCTCTGAGAAAAAGTTCCTGGACAGGTTCATGCATCCTTACAAGCATATGGTTCCAGGCCTTGCTGATGCTTACACTTCTAGCTGTAGTGGGAAAATACCCATGGACATACCTATCTGATATGATAAAAGGGAAGTAGAGTATATGCTGAAGTTCTGCCGGGACTGGGAGTGTACCAATAGGACTGACGTTAGTGAAATTGCAAGGATGGTTTTAAGGTTTGCTTTCCCGGTGCTAATTGTTCTCACGTTTTACAAATTTGTTGTAGGTGTTCTACTGTAGTGTTACCGTCACTGACTAATTAATGAAATTACAGAGCTAGTCTCTGGTTCCAATCTAGTCCCATGTGGGATTGTGGGCATTTAGGAATGACATTTCCAGGTGCAACATGTTTCATGTAATATATTGTGGGATTGAATACATATCGTTTGTCCTGGTGGTGAATTAGTCTTCCTAGATTGAGTTTAGAGATGAGAAACTATCTTTTGAGAAGGAAGAGAGTAGAAGTGGGCCTTAAATTTTTTTAATATGACTTTGTGATCAGAATTTAAAATGGGTCATTGTAACAGCGGGATTCGTTGTTCAGGAGGGAAGTTGCAATAAGATAGCTATTTTTCTGAAAAAACACATCACATCATTTCCTTAATTTTGTGCCATTTGTGTGCTCTTGCTTGTAGTACATAGAGTTATTGAGATACATATTTTTTATCTTGCCTCTTTGTTTTTTCTTTTACAAAAAAACGTGAGTAGTATTTATATTTTAGCACATGACTGCTTTGTATTCTTGAAACTAAGCTCACTTCCAAAAACTAAGTTTTATTTGTTGCTAATTAACGCAACAACATCAAGCCTTGTCTAACACATTCAACTCCATGTGAATTTTGTAGTTTCCATTTTCTTGCTGTCAAACTGACCAAACATGGTTTTTTCCTAAACACTGTTGCCAGGTTTTGTGGTAAGATGTTGATCTTATTATGGTTTTCCCTCAAACTGAATTTTGGAAGCCGAGCATTACATTTTGGACTACTTTCTGTTTTGGTTCCTGTGGAGTTCCCGTTGATTCCTGGTACATTATCCTCTAGAAGGGGAAAAAACCATCGTATACTATGAAATATGCATCTTTCTTTCGATGATTAAACTAGATACCTAAAACTGGTTCAGTCCTCCATACAAATCCTTAAAAAGACAGTTGATAAGCTCATAGCTGCTATTGTGATCTTTCACATGACCAAAATGTTATATTTTTGTTTTTTTAGTAAAAAAGAGTAGTGATGCTAACTGGTTGTTTATAAGCCTATCTAGCTGCAATTGTGATCTTAAGTGTGACCAAAATGTTATGTTTTATTTTCCATAAAAAGAGTAGTGATGTTACTCAGCGTCATGCTCTCTAGCAAGTTATGGCTTTTCCTTTTGATAGAAACTTGGTTTTTGTAAGAGGGCGGGTTGCAGGCCCTTAATTCTGTAACACTTGGGGGTTCGAGAAAAAAATGGCTTTTCTTTTTCCTTTTCTTTCATTTCTAGTCAAGAACAAGAAAGCACAGTCGGCTAACTTCTGTCAAGATGATATCCCAATAGTAGTATCTCTCTGGATTAAGCACACACTTATTTGAATGAAACACAATTGTGATGTGCTGACGAGTTTTCTTTTTCTTTTTTAATATAGGTTATGCTGACGAGTTGAATTCATGGCCAGTCTACGGCTAAATTACACTCGATGTGTATACGTTGTGGGCCTTTAAAGTTTTAATATGGCTCGCCATATGCGTGGAGACCGCATCCAGGACGCCGTGGTGCGCATCGATGAGTTTGGCCTGAAACGGAACTCATCATTGTTCTTCCATGCGCTCGTGAAGTTCGTGGTCCTTAAACAGGAGCAGCTCACCAAAAAAATTGAGGGAACTTTGGATGCTTGGTTGGTCCAACTCAGATGGCTGTGAGGAAGATGCCTTGTATCCTAGGCATGTTCGTCCATTGCAAGGATGAGCAGGATTTGAAGTTCCTGACAAGGGATGTCGATCGAGCTGGAGATACCTTATATTACATCGCCCAAAGGTCTGCGCTGATCTTATCAGCGTGCGCTCAAGGATCTCGATCAAAGCAAAAGGATTGCTGAATGCTGATGTGGACTTCTAGAACATGGTACAGTCAGAATTGTTAAATAAGAAGAAAAGGTTCAGTAAGAGTAATGCCCTGTTTGTGAAGTCATGGACCTTCAAACTGCGAAATTACCTTTCAAGAGCCCTCAGGTGAGCGCGCGGGGGGGGGGGGGGGGGGGGGGGGGGGTGCACAAGAAGTGAGAATGCATGTTTATATATGTCACGAAAGTGGGATATAGAGACTGTTGCTTTTGTTTGTCCATCAGTCATCACTAGCCAAATGCCGTGCATTGCAGTATATCCTAGCTCAAATGATGGAGATTTGTTAGGCTTGACTGCGTCAAATTACCAACAGTTTGATCAGCAAACGTAAAGAATGTAAATCGCCCAAGAGCCTGAAAGGTCAAGAAGAAACTGATGGAACTCATAAGATTGGTATGTAGTACGCGACCGATGTGTCTGGTTTGTATGAGATTAGTAGATTAACATTGAGAATATTCATCACCATGTCACGCTAAAAGCTATATGAATGTGCACGTCTCAATTAAAAAGGTTAACATTATTGCTATGTATGCTATGAAACATGCTGTAGCTTAGGCTAATCCCAGTGCAAGTTTTATAGAGGTTTTATGCGCATTAATACATTGACATGTCAGTATTTGTGATGACATGGCAAGTTAATTATGAAGAAAGAGACGGAAGGAGTTTCATTAGGATGAAAATGTGTATACACTGTTTTCAAGACTATGAAACTTGTAGAAACTTGCATTGGGGGCTACAGAGTTTCATTTCATGCAATTGCGCCCAATCACATGCCTCATAATTAAATGCTATGGCTAGTCTATAAAATCGTGAAATAAAACTTTGCATTGGGGATCTTGTTTCATTCGCGAACTCAAATGTACGTATATGACATGGCACTCTATGAACTGGTGCAATAAAATCCTGCACTGGGAATAGCCTTATAAAGAGAACTTCATATACAGTGGCAAGCTGAATGCAACAGAGCTTAGCATCACATTCCATTGGAACAGAACAAATTGCGAACAAAACATGAAATTGGCTCTCAAACCTAGCACATAATACTTTGGTGCACACCATTAATTAGAAAAAAATTTATAAAGTTAACATGATTTGGCAGTTGTGTTGTGATAACCATAAGTTGCTTGAGGCATACACAAAGACGGAAGCAATCCTAGGAACAAAAGTAGTAATAAAAAAGGGGGAGATTAATCAAAATAAACAAAACCATCAACAATTTAGATTAATCAACACAAAGTGATTCAATGAAGGACACAAGACCTTAAACAGATGCAGCAATAGCATCAACAAAATACAACATCCAGCCAGCCTACAGAACAGGAGCAGAATAGCAGATGACTATAAATTTCAAGTAAATCATATGATCATCGAACAAAGGTAAATACATTAGTTATGATTCATTTCTGACTTCTAGAACTATGAAGGACGAACTTGCAGCATGATCATTTTCTACTTTTTGTGCATAGCAAGCAAAGTGATCACTGATGAACTCATTGTCAATGCAATCTTCACATAAGCTTCCAAAATTCTGGTGACCGACAAGCATGCAGCAGCTGAGGCAGAACCAAGCAGGCTGGTGGGTGCACTAGATTCAGGCCAATCCGACTCTACTAGTACCAATAGGAACATTAGGTCTAAATTGTCCATGTATCTTGACACTTAAGACTTAGAGAAGTCAACAGATACCAAGTTACCATCTTTGTTATACAAGAAGAAAGCCACCGCAAGCCGAAAAATGCAGGATCACATAAAACACCAAAAGTATGCTGCTAACTTGCTGTATTTCACTAATCTGTTCCAGCTTTCATTACTAAACCAAACAATAATGATAATTTGGTAACAAGCATGTAGCTAGAACATTAGTTATACCGAGAACCAAATGGTGTGTCAATATCAATATGTTCCCCAGTAGAAAAATGAAAGATTGGCGGAATCAATTGAGATAATGGCCTTGGCCTGTGCAACAATCATCTTGTACTTTTTCTGGAACAAGATCTACCCTCATCCAGTTAAGGCTCCTTTACAAGCAGCCTACTCATACAGGAACTCTGGAGGTATAAACTTCAGCAAGGCCTGGGACATTGTCCTTATATGGAGTCACAAACTTTTGCACGAAAGTCTTTTCAACCATTGATGCTGTATAGTAGTTTAACTCAAGATTGCAGAAACCCTTTGACCTGAGAACACTGAGCAGACGATGCCGGGGCAATAACCGCCGCTCAAGGCTATACATGATCAGTGCTGGCCTCTGCGCAATGTACTGTGCCTCATGACCAACATCCCTCATCAAGAAATCTACAACCCTCCGAATCCTGTTCTCACTTGCACCCAAGACAAGTGGTGCTTTCCTCACAATCTCCAAGGCATGGTGTTGTGAAAACCCAATCTTGTTAAACAGCCCTATTTTCTTAGCGACATTCTCTTGGCTCAGGAAAGGAACTACACAAAATGCATGGCGGAACATTGGTGAGTTCCTCTTAATGCCTAACTCCTCCACTCGCTCAGCAGCCTCACGGAGACACTCGGGCTTCATAGTCAACAGTCGGCTGGAGTACTTATTCACGCCGACAATTTCACAAGCCCTTAGCCCACACTGCTGGAGAAAGTCCAGGTTAGGCTTGGCCACACTCTCGAAGTCGACACTGAAGATGCCGGCGTTGTTCCTGAGGCCTTGCAGAAACTTATCGAAGGAGCCAAAGACCGGAAGCCAGAAATTAACCGTGCGGCTGAGGGAGCATCTGCGGAAGGAATAAAGGGCGACCGGGATGATGCGCGCGACCTCAGAGGGCGACAGACCGAGGTTGCAGAGCTCCGCGACGCGGGGGGCGAGGGTCCTCTCCACGCTGGCGCAGAGGAAGTTCGGGTCGGCAGCAACGAGTGTCGCGACGTCGGCGCGGGGGACGCCGAGGCCGGCGAGGAAGGCGAGGACGGCGTCGGGCTTGGAGGGGGACTTGAGGTGGGAGATCTTCTTGGACGCCTTGAGGGCCTGGGCCGGGGAGAGGCCGCAGGTGTCGACGAGGTAGTCCTCGACGGCGAAGGGCTTCGGGGAAATGACGGGTGCGGTGGTGGAGAGGTAGCTGCGGAGGGAGACGAGGGGGGAGGAGGTGTGGGGGCCGCGGGCGCGGGATACGGAGTGGAGGAGAAGAGGGGCGATGCGCTGCCGGAGTTGGCGGATCATGGCGCTTACGGCGGCAGCGGCGGCGGCGGAGGAGGAGGGGGAAACGGCGGCCGACGGTATCGTCGTGGGTCTTTTGAGTCATCCAGGGTTCCGTGGACCGGGTGAGGAAGCAGTCGAAGACTTGGCCTATTTGGTTAGCGGGCCTGTACGCCCAGCCCAATTTGATGATAGGAGGAGCCTCCCCTATCGTCTTCTTCCTCGCACGTACCTCTCCTCAGCCGCCGCCATAGATTACTTACCACTTGCCAAGTTGCCAGCAAAATCGGAAGCCCTGAGGGCTTCTGCAGTGGCGTTTGCAAAGCGGTGAACAAATAATAAATGGGCTCATTCCCACCCACTAAAGTAGATTGAACCTTTGCACAGTAGAATGAACCAGCTCATTTTATTGATCCTGTGCATAACAATAAAATAACATACTAGAAGCCGACTGCCCGCCTCGCGCGAGCCGTCGGTGGTACGTGAAAATAAAAATTAACGTGGACCCAGCGTACGATTCGATTCGTTACCGGCAGAGGAGGAGATCGACTTAAATCTCCTATGTGGTTATTTTTTCTGATACGAACCGGATCACGAGTAATCGATCTCTTGTCTCCAACTCTCCATTACCCTCAGTCTCGCTGGAAATGCCGATAGGAGCAAGTCTCCGCTGCGCTCGACTGGAATCTAGATCTGCAATCCCTCTTACCACTTCATGTCCCAACTCAAGTCCCAGGCGCCGATCCGCAGTCCGCGCTCCGTGTGACACTCCTGCTCCTCTCAACCGGCGCCGCCGCCACCATGCTGCTCCTCAGGAGGCACCTCCTCCCCGCTCCCTTCCCCAATCCACCGCGGCGCCTGCCCCCTACTCTCCACCTCTGCTCGGCCGCCCCTTTCTCCCTCGAGGACTACCTCGTCGCCGCCTGCGGCCTTTCCCTAGCTCAAGCCCGGAAGACAGCCCAGAAGGCCGTCGATGAATCATCCAGACATCGTAAGAAAGCATTCGAGGACCTCTCCCGGTCCCGCCTCAAATCCGCATCCAACCCGGACGCCATCCTCGCCCTTCTCTCCGGCGTCGGCCTCTCCCGCACAGACATCGCCGCCGTCGTCGCAGCCCATCCGATGCTCCTCACCTGCTCGGTGAAGACCATCGGCCCCCGCCTCCTCGCCCTCCGGGACTGCCTCGGTCTGTCCGCTCCCCAGATCGTTCGCTTCCTCCTGGTCGGCTCACGCTCTCTCCACAGCCGCAGCATCCTTCCCACGCTCCAATTCTTGATCTCGTTCTACGGCTCATTTGAGCAGGTCCTGGTGGCAGCAAAGAGGAATCACAGCATCCTGCACGTGAGCGTTGAGAGGACGATTGAGCCTAAGATAGCGTTGTTTCGTCAGTTTGGTGTTCGAGATATTGCCAAGCTGTGTTCAAACAACCCAAAGTTGCTTACATTCAGCCTGGAGCGCGTGAAAGAGTTTTTGCTGCGGGCAGAAGAACTTGGGGTGCCTCGCAATTCACAGATGTTCAAGTACGCGGTGAGTGTGGTCGCCGGTATTTCCAGAGAGAAGGTTGCTGCCAAGATTGAGTTTTTTAAGAGGACTTTTGGTTGTTCTGAGTCTGAGGTTTCCATTGCAGTGTCCAGACTGCCAGGTATTTTAGGATTCTCTGACGAGAAACATATCCACAAGATTGAGTTCCTGGTCAATGAGGTTGGGATGGAGCCGCGGTACATTCTGAAAAGGCCTGTTCTGTTTGCATTAAGCCTGGAAAAGCGTCTGCTCCCACGGCATAGGGTTCTGAAGGTCCTGCAGGCAAAGGGATTGTTGAATAGCAAGATGAACCTTGCTACATTCGTTACCATTGGAGAGAAGGCTTTCAGATTGAGGTTCATTGACCCTCACAAGGACTCTGTTCCTGGTCTCGCAGGTTATTATGCCACAGCTTGTGCTGGTGATGTGCCCCCTGAAGTCCAACTATCATCCTGAAATATCTAATTTTGATATCATTGAGGTGGATTGTAGAATTGCAACTCATCTCATGCTTATTAGCAACTCTCCATGGTACAATGCAGACTTTCGAATTTTTTGTTTCAGCAATATAACTACTTCTGATCTTTGACTAGTCATTGTCCAAGTTTTAGTTGTGGTTATCGATGAGCATTGGTTTGAGTTATTTTAGACTTACTGTGCCAGTATAATCACATCTTCCTAGCACATGACTACTTTATTCTCAGAGTTAGCTCTTCTTCAGTAGAATGGTCATTGTTATAGTATTTAAACTACTAGTAATATGATAGTATTAGCTTCCCCTTTTCTCTAACCGTGTATGTTTCATCAGAGATTATCTTTAAGCACCTCACACTAGTTTTTTTTCTTTTTTTTCACACTAATCACTGGTACTTCTGTGAGGCTTCCCAAATTTTGTATTTTGGTGAATGAATTGCTTTTATTTCTAGTGCTGTTTATATTTTACATTCCTTCATCGATGACGCTTGACTAGTTTGTGGCCAAAATTGATGCAGAGTTGGAGCTCTCAATGAGACGCACGCATAATACTGTGTAAAAAAAACAAAAATTATCATACTTTCTCTAGACCGTTTCAACTCCAATGAGCTCAACCTTCTCAACAAATATGATTGTTTGTTTGGCCTGAATAAACAATCATAAACTGTTAATGCATTGGTATTGCCTTACACAACTCACAACTCAGTTACTGGTATGGCTTCTAGCTAGATTCTTGAACTATCATTTTTGATTCAGTTATGAACTGCAACAAAACTAGTGAGTAGGACAAGTTAATGCGTTTTCTCGAATAGACAAGTTAATTCTTTTATGTAGCTTTATTTCAATGTAACAAATATGGTATCTTTTACTTCCTACAACGCTCAAATTAGAACCACTACTGATATCTGATTGCTCATAGTCCAAGTTGTAGTTTATCTGTGAAGGAACTGGTTTGACATTTATGGAGTCTTACTGCATGCATTCGTTAGTCGCTACTCGCTTCTGCTTAGCACACGGCTAAAGAGTATCCTTAACATAGTTGTTCTGCTGCAGGTAAGTATTTTTTATAGCACTTAATCCTATTGGAATTTGACAGTATTAGCTTTCCCTTTTTCCTAACAAGCATGGACTATTTACAAGCCTTTTTCTTTCCTATTTGTCATGCTATGTTCTGGGTTTATGGCAGTTCACAATAACTTGTTGAAGTGTTTTCTAAGCAGTATCACAAAAACTTCTGTATCCACCGGTATCCTCTATTTTGAGCTGCTTGTGAAAGTCCAGACCTATGGAGAACCCCTTGGTGACTGTTTGATTGAAGTCCAGTTGCTGTCCATGTTTTGATATATTCTTCTGTTTCTTATTTTCCATAGCTCAAGTGCAGAAAACAGGAATCAGATAGACCAACCACAAGCGTTAACTTTGTATGGCTTGTGTGTGATAAGAAGAAATTATCTTATAGGACCTATGTTCATTTTGTACGTTTAAGGCTGTAAAAGCTTGTTTGCTTCCAAAGGCCACACAGTAATTGATTCGAAGATACAGAGTTCCAAGTTCCGGAATGTGATTATGTGCTTTACAGTTTCTGGTTTCTCAGTCACTGTTGTTTTCCTTGTGAGAGTTTTTTTTCTCTGTCAGTTATGGTGTCTGTTTCCCATGGATTTGAGTGATGGCGTTACACAGGCGGTACTGGACCAAGTGCAGTGTCAGCAGTTCAGTGCATTTGCTCAGCTCTCCTATCAGCTTTGTATGGAGTTTGAGGATCTAGGTTTGGTCGATCAAATAATTTTTTGCATGCAGCGTTAAGAACATCTAGGTCCCCATGGTGCTGCGTTCCTGTAGATTTGCGTCTGAGATCTGGTACTGGAAGCAAGCACAGCCGGATGAAGTCTCATGTTCATGGGCCAGGAAGAAGATACTTGATTTTGATTTTCTAGAGGAAAAATAATATAACTTGGCGTGCAGTTACACTGCAGAGATCGAAGCAGCTTGGCGGCGGAAATCGAGACTAGTTGACGAACAGCCTCCGTCTCAATCGAAGCTTGGGTGGTGGCAGTTAATATGACATGCTTAACATAATTAGAAATCAAAACAAGTGTTAGCTATCTCTCACGGTCCATGGCCCGTCGCACCACGGCGCTTCCTCGCCGGAGGGCCGCCGCGTAGACTGGGCAAGGGTGATGGCAAGAGTCTCCGGCGGTCCGGCCGCCGCTCCTTGGCTGCAGTGTTGTGGACCGACACTAGAGGCATTAATCAAATGGGCTGGAAGAGAAGGAATAGCCCGCCGTAAAGAAAGAAAGTGTTAGCGTGTGTGTATATGGGCCGGCCTCTGGCCGTGGGCTGTAGCTGCGCCGGCCTCTCTGGCCGTGCGCCTCCCCGCAGCGGATATTAGATGATTTTGGATTAGGCAAGGAAATCCTGATTGGTATTACTTCTATAAACCAAATCCTAGGGCTTCCTTGCCTATATATGTACAAGAGTTTTGCCTCTCCATAATCAATCTATTGTTTCCCGAGCCATATTTGCTTTCTTGGTATCACAAGTTCGGGTTCTCACCCCGATTCACCTTCCACTGCCCTAGCGCGCCCTCGGGCTGCGCCCACAACCCTGTGCGCCAACGATCTGCCGCTGCAGCCACCATGGTTGGGACCCCTCCCCCCACCCTCGTCGATCCTGCTGCCGCCGACACAGATGACGACACTGCGCGCAAGGAGAAGGCTACCTCCGCTCAGGCGGAGCGCGACGCCGCCCTTCTCCGTGCACAGCAGGCTGAGGAGGAGGCTGCCGCCGCTGCCAAAGAGCGCGAGGTTGCCACCCTCCGCGAGCGCGACGCCTTGGATTGCGCTGCTCGCGAACGTCGTGCTGATGCCGGCCCTCCTCCGCGTGACGACGACAACAACAAGTCGCCGCCCCCGCCCCCCTCCACGACGACGACGTCCACGATGCCATGCTCCTCCACGAGGCTGCTGCCGTGCTTAATCTGCACGCTCAGGCTGTGGCTGTTCAGAACATCCGCAGCCTCGTCCCGGTCATCCTCGGCGTCACCTCCGGCGACTACACCAGGTGGCGCGACCAGTTCCTCCTCACCCTCAGCAAGTACTCCCTGCAGGGTCATGTCCTCTTCGACAACCCCGCAGCAGCCGACCACCCAGACTGGGCACGCATGGATTGCATTGTCAAGTCCTGGCTGTACGGCACCCTCTCCAACGAGCTTGTTGACTCCGTGATGGATCGCGGCTGCACCGCCCGTGCCGCCTGGCTCACCGTCGAAACCCAATTCCTTGGGAATCGTGAGACGCATGCCCTCTACCTCGACGCCCAGTTTAGAAACTTCGTCCAAGGCGATCTGTCGATCTCCGACTACTGCCAGCATCTCAAGGGCATGGCCGATGCCCTTGGGGACTTGGGCGAGGTCGTCTCTGACCGCACCCTCGTCCTCAACCTCCCGCGCGGCCTCAACGAACACTACTCCGCCATCGCTCTCCATCTTCGTCATGGCCGTCCCTTCCCTAGCTTCCTGGACGCCCACGCGGACTTGCTCATGGAGGAGCTCAGCCTTGCCAACCGCCCGTCTGCGCCCTCCTCTGCCCTGGTCGCCACTGCCACCGGCAACCCCCTCCGGTGCCTCACCAGTAGCGCCCCCCTGCCCCGCAGCCCTCCCACAACGGGGGCGCTGGCTCTGGGGGCACTAGCTCCAGGCCACCCAAGCAGGGGCGCGGCAAGCGCGGTGGCGGGCGCGACAAACAGCAGGCCGCCCAGCAGGGCGGCACCGGCGGCTCCCAGCCTCCTACAGGCGGCGGCGGCGGCAAGGGTTCAGGCGGGCCAGGCTCCACCACCAGCTCCTGGACCTCCTTCCTGAACCCGTGGACCGGCTCCACCAACATGTGGCCCGGACCACGCCCGTCGTTCACCCCCAGCAGCAGGCACACCTCGCCCAACATCAGCAGGCCTTGCTCATGCAGCAGGCGCTGCTGGCCTAGCAACCGCAGGCCGGTTTTCCGCAGCAGCAGATTGGCTTCCCCCCAGCAGCAGATCGGTCCCTCGGCTCCACAGCAGCAGCAGTACCCCTTCGGCGGCGCCCCTGCTGGTCCTGGCGCATGGGGCTACAACCTGATGGCCGGCTCCCTATCCTGGGATCAGCAATTCCTTGCCTCCACGTTCAGCACCATGACGCTGAACCAGCCGCAAGGGAACGACTGGTACATTGATTCAG
This sequence comes from Panicum miliaceum, assembly GCA_032594955.1. Lineage (NCBI taxonomy): Eukaryota > Viridiplantae > Streptophyta > Magnoliopsida > Poales > Poaceae > Panicum > Panicum miliaceum. The sequence goes on from CM064062.1 coordinate 7,375,828, forward strand.
GTGCTACCTCCCACATGACTCCTCATGCTGCCATCCTTTCACATACTTTTTCCCTGCGGTATCCTGTTCCTTCATCAATTGTTGTCGGTAACGGCTCTTTGCTTCCCGTTGCCTCTACTGACGCTGCACACTTGCCCGGCTCTTTACGTCTTAATAATGTTCTTGTTTCTCCAAGTCTTATTAAGAACTTAATTTTCATACGCCAGTTCACATCTGACAATAATTGCTCTGTTGAATTTGATTCCGTTCGCTGCTCTGTGAAGGATCTCCGGACACAGAACGTCCTCGTCAGGTGCAATAGCTCCGGCCCGCTGTACCCCCTGCGCTTTCTAGCCGCCACAGCTCTTACAGTTGCCTCCACCTCGTCACTATGGCACCGTCGTCTCGGCCACCCAGGACATGAGACCCTGTCCAAGCTCGCCTCCGTCATCTCGTCATTCATTAAAGAAGCTAGCTCTATTTGTCATGCGTGTCAGCTAGGTTGTCATGTTCGTCTACCGTTTCATGCGTCATTACCTCGTGCTACTAGCATGTTTGATCTCATAAATTGTGATTTGTGGTCATCACCTCGTGCTACTCGCTCGATTGAGGAAATCCAGCAGTGTGGTCACTCGATCCCGAACTACCGACCTAAGCGGTGCAACTTCGATGGATGTGGGCGACGGCGAATGGCTAACCGGCGGTCTGCGGTGGCCGCCGCTGACTAGGAGTCGATGGGCGGGGCGTGGACGCCGAAATCGTCGAGATTAGCGGCGGAGCAGGTCAGGTCGCCGTGGGGCGGAACCGACCGGAGGTGGGTTCGAACAATAGCGGACCAAGGAAGACTGAATCTGATACCAACTGTGATACCTGTGGCCGCCGGCGATCGCCGGGACGTAAGCACAAGCAGCGAGACACAGAATTCAGAGGTAGACGAAGGAAGCAGGGCTCCTTCTCTCGTGCTCAATTTCAGATTAAACTCAACCTGTCTGTTACAGTCACCACACCTCAATACTTAACCCCTACACCACACGACACCGACAGGTGGGCCATCCCACTCATGCCTCTCACGCACTCACGCACACCTCAAACTCGTGCTCCTGAAGATGTAATCAGCTTCCGCATCTCCTGGAGGCCTTACATCTGCCGCCCCTGCAGACGTTACTTGTCCCCAAGTAACATCATGTGGAAAATGTTGTTGAACCACATAGAGATCCTCCCAAGTAGCAGCATCTGGTGGTACATTGGTCCATTTGATAAGCACCTGTGGAATAGCACGGTTACCTATTTTGACCAACCAGCGTTCCAGAATCAACTCAGGAACAACATCTTGCGCATCAAGGTCGACCAGCCGCGGTAGGTCTGTGAATACTGGAGTGTAATTAGGTGTAAAAAGCTTCAGTTGGGACACATGGAAGACGGGATGAATTAAACTGTCATCCTGCAAGGCAAGTTTATAAGCTGCTGCTCCTATTCTCTCCACCATAGAAAAAGGGCCATAGAACTTGAAAGCCAACTTGTGATAGGGACGGTTAGCAACTGAGTGCTGAGCGTATGGCTGCAACTTAAGGAGCACCTGCTCACCCACCTGAAAGACTCTGTCAGTCCTGTGTCGATCAGCTTGTGTTTTCATTCGGTTCTGAGCTGCAGCTAACTTTATTTTCAGATGTTGCAATTGTTGGTCACGTTCTTGTAGGAAAGCTAGTGCTGGAGTATCTTGTTGATCTGCCAGGGGTTATCATGGTGCCCAGCTGAGCTTCATAGCCATACAATACTTTAAACGGTGAACAACCCAATGCTGTGTGAAAAAGCAGAGTTGTACCAAAACTCCGCAAGAGACAACCAGGATTTCCATTTCTTGGGAGAGTCATGGACAACACAGCGCCCTGGTGGTCAAATTGACGCCGGCTTGGATCCTCAGCTGCGAGTGATGAACATCCCCCACCCGAGCGAACAACAGATCAACACTCCCATTCAACCGATCCAGTTTCTCATCCGTAGTCTCCCGGGCTGCATCCATCGCGGTGAGGAGCAGCTGAGTCTGCGTGGAAGGCTTTGGAGGCGCTGTGATGACCGTGCTCAAACCCCCGCCCGATTGAGGAAATCCAGCAGTGTGATCACTTGATCCTGAACTACCGACCTAAGCGGCGCAACCTCGATGGATGTGGGCGACGACGAATGGCTAACTGGCGGTCTGCGGTGGCTGCCGCCGACTGGGAGTCGGTGGGCGGGGCGTGGACGCCAAAATCGTCGAGATTAGCGGCGGAGCAGGTCAGGTCGCCGTAGGGCGGAACCGACCGGAGGTGGGTTCGAACAACAGCGGACCAAGGAAGACTGAATCTGATACCAACTGTGATACCTGTGGCCGCCGGCGATCGCCGGGACGTGAGCACAAGCAGCGAGACACAGGATTTAGAGGTAGACGAAGGAAGCAGGGCTCCTTCTCTCGTGCTCAATTTCAGATTAAACTCAACCTGTCTGTTACAGTCACCACGCCTCAATACTTAACCCCTACACCACACGGCACCGATAGGGGGGCCATCCCACTCACGCCTCTCACGCACTCACGCACACCTCAAACTCGTGCTCCTGAAGACGTAATCCCGCTTGCCACTTCGGCATCTCCTGGAGGCCTTACAAGCTACCCTGCTCCCCTTACCTAAGCACCACCGCGCCTGCCTCCTCTCCACCTCCGCCGCCCCATTCTGCCTCGAGGACTACCTCGTCGCCGCCTGTGGTCTCCCCCCAGCTCAAGCCCGCAAGATGGCTAAGAAGGCGTTCGATGAAGCATCCAAAGACCGTAAAAAGAAGGCATTCGAGGACCTCTGCAAGTCTCGCCTCAACTACGCCTCCAACCCCAACGCCATCCTCAACCTGCTCTCTGACGTGCATGGGCGGAGCAAGCATGATGCATGGGTATTCCCAGGAATACCCAACTATTTTGCTGAAATATCAAGCATATGTCAACTATATACACATGTATATGATATAATAGGTCAAGATCTCTTGTTTTCAGCTTGTAACACAAGCCCAACGCGACTCAGAGCACTGCCCTTCCATGCCTTCCCACTCCGGCTGGCTCACTGGCCACAGCTGGCACCCCACCATATGCTTCACATGCATCTAACACCCGTCCCGGCCAATGCATCACGCAGTAGAGAAGTATTGACGCAGACGCCGATTCGGCGGGCGAAGCGAGCGGGAGGTGCCAGCGTGGCGAGTACAAGGTAGAACAGGCGGCCAACAGCACCAGGGCACCGGCTATTGGACTGATCTCTAACCTAAGGCCCAAAGGCCTTAGCCTTGGTCCGCGCCCTGATCGGGGGCGCCCAACCCAACTCTCGTTGGTGGGCCCCCGTCGCCAGCGCCACATAAATATAGAGGTGGGGGCCGGGGGGCACGCACGCCAAGGTTCGCCGTGCCCCGACTCCCCACCAACACCTAAACCCTAACCCGATCTCGAGGGGTGGCGCTGCGGCGGCGGGAAGCTCCACCGGCCGATCTACACTGCACCGGCCACCGCCGCCCTAGAGCGGACCTGCACCGAGCCGCTGCACTACGCGTCGCTGCCCTAGCGCAGAACACCATCAACTACGATGATGGCATCGTCTTCTTCAGAGCAAGGTACTAACCTAATGGTTATCGGTTCGATCTCGTACACACGCACCCGCACACACACGTCTCTGTGTTCTTCCTAGATCCAGACCCAGAGTACCAACCCGAGCCCATCCGCACCTACTGACTCGATTAACCAACCTAACAATGGTATCAGTTGTATTTAGGCTTGGTTTTGGAGAGAAAAGGGGGAGGGATCGAGCAAATAGATGCAAATCGAACGAGAAATCCACACAGAGCTCGATAACACCCAAACCCTAACCCTAGATCTGAGAAACCCGGCGTACCTGGCCCTTGTTCCTCTTCTCCTTCTTGTTGTTCGTCTCTTCTTCTTCCCTTCCCTCTGTTTTCTCCCTCTTTTCCCGTACCCCAGAGATCCCCTCGACGGAGCCGCGCGCGAGACGCACGCGACTCCGGCGAGGAGGCCCATAGGGCACAGTTGTACTGGCTTCGTGTGGACGCACACCGAGCAAAATCAGACAGAGTTTTGGGTACTGGAGTGATAGATCCGGCCATGGTGGCGGCCGCCGGCGTCAAGGACGAACGCGGCGGCGCACCCCTGACCGGAACAGAGACAAGAGGGAGAGGGAGAGGTAACTAGAGAGATAGAGGGAGAAGGGAAGAAGATGTAGTAGATCTGGCCGCCAGCAGTACGCCGGTGGCCATGTCGTCTGCCGCGCCGGAGTTTAGCCGGCGGCGGAGGCGGCGACCAGAGGCAGAGGAAGGAGAGGAGAGCGAGCGAGAGCGAGAGCCAGACTGAACGCGGGCGAGCGAGGAGAGAAATGACCTAGGGTTTCCGTGATTGTCGCCCGGCCGCGAGGCTTTTATACCTCCCGAGACGCGCGCTCAGCCGTCCAATCGGGATGGACGGCTGAGATCGACGCGGGGGGGGGGGGGGGGGGGGGGCGGCGGCCGGCGCGCGCGCGGATGGGCCGCTTTCGCGGCCCAGGCCCAGGTTGCGGCCCGTTAGCCGCGGGCCGCACAGTAACAGGCCGTTTTCGTGAAGTGGGCCGGGCCGCGAACGTGGTTTTGGGCTGCACAGTAACGGGCTGAACAGTAACGGGCTGCACAGTAACAGTTTTCCGGCCCGTTTAAACAGATGAACAGTAACTTTTGACAATTTTTCTTCTGTTTTGAGGCAAATTTGAATATTTTTTGCACAAATTTGAATATTTTTGCACAGAATTTGATCTCTTTTCATTTTGAACCAAAGGGATAAATGTTTAGAGAATAGAAATACAGAATTTTACAGATATTGCTTCAAAATAGAATAATTTTATTCATGTTTCCGCTGCATAGATAATTGTTTTTGACTTAAATTTAAATTTGAACCAAAGGGATAATTTAAATTTTGAGTCACAGATAATTTCCAGATTAAATTGTAGTATTGTTATTTTCTGACCAAAGTTGATGATAACAATATTATAATTTTACAGAATATTTTTCCAGATTAAATTGTAATGTTGTTATTTTCTGACCAAAGTTGATTATGACAACATTATGATTTCCATATTTTTGTAATTATTGATATATTGTTCTCACTTGAGCTAACCTGTTTTCAGCTGGTTTTCCTATGATGGTTTCCATCAAGGATATTCCGATTCTGAAAGGCGACAATTATAATGAATGGTACAAGAAGTTGGATCTCTTCTTTACCATGGCTGAGCTAGATTGGGTCCTCACTGCACCGGTTCCAGTTGAACCTGAGAGACCGGTCAGGGGGGAAGATGTTACAGATGCTTCTTGGAAGCAAACAGAGCTCGCCTACAGGGCGAGCAAACAGAGGTATGACGCTGATCATGCCAGGTGGCTACCTGCCAACAAGAAATGTTTGGCAGTAGTTAAGAACACCATAGAGCCCGCCATTCTGGGGGCAATCACAGATCTACCCACTGTTGTTGAGTAACTCGACAAGATAAGGAGTCAGTATACTGGTTCCTCAAAGACTTATGCTACCCAGTTGATCAAACAACTGGTGACAAAGAGGTATTTGGGCGGTGGGATAAGAGAGCACATCCATCGCTTGGTGAACATTAACAACAAGCTTAAGCCAATGGATATGGAGTTCAAATTAGAACACATAGTTCATTTGGTTTTTGCCTCGTTGCCAAAAGAGTTTGACAATTTTGTTGTCAATTATAACATGAACCCTGAAAAATGGGATATTGAAAAGACCATAGCGATGTGTGTGCAAGAAGAAGAGAGGATAAAGAGTGCACATGGTGGATCCATAAACTATGTGAACAAAAAGAGATATAATAAAGATATTCCCTCTTCATCCAAGGGAAAGGGATCCCAGTTGGCTCAGCCACAGCCACAGCACAGGCCCAAGTTTGGGCAACCACTCGTGGACAAGGATCAGTGCCTGCACTGCAAACAGAAGGGACACTACAAATCAAACTGTCCCGACTATCTAAAGATGATCATGGAGAAGAGAGGTGAGAACATTATCTCATTTATAAATGAATCCTTGTATAAAGATTATTCGAAATCTACTTGGTGGATTGATTCAGGAGCAACTATTCATGTTGCAAACTCCTTACAGGGATTCCGTTTAACGAGAACTACGGGAAGAGGAGAAAACAGAATTAAAGTCGCAAATGGAGTCGAAGCAGATGTTGAGGCGGTTGGAGACCTCCTCTTAGAGCTCGACACAGGCTTTAATTTATTGCTTAAAGATGTATTTTATGTTCCCGTAATTCAGAGAAACTTGATTAGTGTATCTCGTCTTGATGACGATGGATTTGCATGTCGTTTTGGAGACGACATGTGTGTAATCGAATTTGATGATACAGTTGCTTCGATTGCATTTAGAAGAAACGATCTTTATTTATTATCGCTACGTGAAAGTGTGAATTCCGTATGTGATGTGAATGCGATTGTGTCTCAAACCACAGATAACAACAGAAAACGAAAGACAACTCAAGACACGTCGTCGAAATTATGGCACTGTTGTTTAGGCCATATTTCGAGGGGGAGAATAGAAAGGCTGGTTAAGAATGAAATTCTACCTCCTCTTGAGTTCCCAGACTCAGATAAATGCATTGACTGCATTAAAGGAAAATATGTAAAGATTACAAAGAAAAATGCTGAGCACAGCGCAGGTATTTTAGAATTAATTCACACAGATATCTGCGGACCGTTCTCAGTTAAAAGCATAGACGGTTATGATTCTTTCATAACGTTCACAGACGATTATTCCCGTTATGGATATATCTATCCAATAAAAGAGAAATCAGAGGCATTAGATAAATTTAAAGAATTCAAGGCTGAAGTTGAAAATCAGCACAATTTAAAGATTAAAGTTGTCCGTTCCGACCGTGGAGGGGAATACTACGGTCGGCATACCCCATATGGACAGGTTCCAGGACCTTTTGCGAGGTTCCTAACAGAACAAGCAATAGTAGCCCAGTACTCAATGCCGGGCGATCCTCAGCAGAATGGAGTGGCTGAAAGACGGAATCGTACCTTGATGGACATGGTACGAAGCATGATCGGCTATTCCACACTGCCAGTGAGTTTATGGATGGAGGCGTTGAAAACCGCTGTCTATATTCTCAACAGAGTGCCCAGTAAAGCGGTGCCAAAGACACCGTATGAACTGTGGACAGGAAAGATACCCTCACTGAATCATCTACGGGTGTGGGGGAGTCCTGCTGAGGCAAAGATATTCAACCCGAACATTGGAAAATTGGATTCCAAGACAGTGAGTTGTCATTTTATTGGTTATCCAGATAGATCAAAAGGATATCATTTCTACTGTCCAGATAGATTTACAAAGTTTGTAGAAACGAGACATGCTGCCTTCCTAGAAGAAGAGATGATTCGGGGAAACACAACAGTTCGAAAGATTGTTCTTGAGGAGAAGCGGGTATATGCACCCACTCCAATGATTCAGGAACCGTTTTTCTCACTAACTGATACTGCGATACCAGTTCCCGAATTGAACCCTTCTGTGGCGACACAGAATGAAAATGCGGAACCTGTCCTTCAAGATCCTATAGATAATAACATTTCCACAGATCAGGGGGAGCCGTCACAGGTTCCAGCAGATAATATTCGAACAGAAGAGGCTCCTAGGAGATCTCAAAGAGAAAGAAGATCAGCCATTTCAGCTGATTATGAAGTGTATAACACGGAAGAGTTTCGAATGGAAGATGATCCCATCTCATTCGAAGAAGCTATGAGAAGCAGACATTCATCTAAATGGTTTGAAGCTATGGAAGATGAAATGAAATCGATGAGGACCAACCGAGTTTGGGACTTGGAAGAAATTCCTGAAGGAGCCAAAACAGTAGGCTGTAAATGGGTCTACAAGACTAAATGTGACTCCAAAGGGAATATAGAGAGATACAAGGCTCGTCTTGTGGCAAAAGGATTCGCACAGAAGGAAGGCATAGATTATAATGAGACCTTTCCCCGGTCTCATGTAAAGATTCTTTCAGAATTATTATGGTCTTGGTTGCACATTTCGATATGGAATTGCACCAAATGGATGTAAAGACGGCATTCCTAAATGGGGATCTCGAAGAAAAGGTTTACATGGCACAACCTAAAGGTTTTGTCGTAGAAGGAAAAGAAAATATGGGATGTCATTTAAAGAAATCCATTTATGGATTAAAGCAAGCTTCAAGACAGTGGTACTTGAAGTTTAACGAGACTATAAAGAAGTTTGGGTTTACAGAGAATGTTGAAGATAATTGCATTTATGCAAAATTCAAGAAAGGGAAATACATTTTCCTGGTACTGTACGTGGATGACATTCTACTAGCGAGTAGTGATGTCAGTCTACTTTTAGAAACAAAAGAATTCTTGTCATCGAATTTTGACATGAAAGATCTTGGTGAAGCCTCTTTTGTGCTAGGGATTGAGATTCACCGAGATAGAAAGAATGGGGTGCTAGGTCTGTCACAAGAGACATACCTACAAAAGATTCTAGAGAAATACAGTATGCATGCGGGTAAACCTACTCCTGCTCCGATAGTCAAGGGTGACAGATATGGAGACTTTCAGAGTCCCAAAAATAAGTATGAGAGAGAACAGATGAGAACTGTTCCGTATGCTTCGGCAGTCGGAAGTTTACAGTATGCTCAAGTGTGCACACGCCCTGACTTAGCCTTTGTCACTAATGTGCTTGGCAGATTTCAGAAAGATCCAGGTTTAGAACACTGGAAACTTGTAAAAAAGCCTTGCGATATGTGAAAGGCACAAAAGGCCTCATGCTAACATACAGAAGAAGCGATTCTTTAGAGATTAAAGGATACGCAGATTCAGACTTTGCAGGAGATGAAGATGATAGAAAATCCACGACGGGTTACATCTTCACTCTCGCAGGGGGAGCTATTTCATGGAAAAGCTCTAAACAATCGGTCACAGCAACATCGACGATGTATGCTGAGTTTATAGCATGCTACGAGGCCTCCGGGCAGGTAGAATGGTTAAAGAAGTTTATACCTGGCTTAAGAGTGGTGGACAGTATAGAAAGACCACTAAAGATGTACTGCGATAACCAGCCAGCAGTGTTTTATGCTCACAATAACAAGAAGAGCACGGCTACAAAGTCGATACAGATAAGATTTTATTCGATAAAAGATAGAATCCAGGATCACACCATAAGTCTCGAGCATATAAGAACAAAAGATATGCTTGCGGATCCGCTAACGAAAGGCCTACCACCCAGCGTGTTCATGGAACACGTAGCCGGCATGGGAATGAGGTACAGCCTATGATCTCTGGATAATAGAGGCCCAAATAGAATACAGAATCTATTTCTGAAGAGAGGCGTGTATTGTGGCTATTGATTCTATCGGCAGTTGCCCGTGACGAAGAGATATGCCCTATACATAAATCTGTGATGAGATAAGGAAAATAGAAAAGTGAAAGAGAAAGATAATGTGAGATCAAGGGGGAGATTATTGGACTGATCTCTAACCTAAGGCCCAAAGGCCTTAGCCTTGGTCCGCGCCCTGATCGGGGGCGCCCAACCCAACTCTCGTTGGTGGGCCCCCGTCGCCAGCGCCACATAAATATAGAGGTGGGGGCCGGGGGGCACGCACGCCAAGGTTCGCCGTGCCCCGACTCCCCACCAACACCTAAACCCTAACCCGATCTCGAGGGGTGGCGCTGCGGCGGCGGGAAGCTCCACCGGCCGATCTACACTGCACCGGCCACCGCCGCCCTAGAGCGGACCTGCACCGAGCCGCTGCACTACGCGTCGCTGCCCTAGCGCAGAACACCATCAACTACGATGATGGCATCGTCTTCTTCAGAGCAAGGTACTAACCTAATGGTTATCGGTTCGATCTCGTACACACGCACCCGCACACACACGTATCTGTGTTCTTCCAAGATCCAGACCCAGAGTACCAACCCGATCCCATCCGCACCTACTGACTCGATTAACCAACCTAACACCGGCAACACCCGTGTGCACTGCCCAAGCCAGAAGTAGAATTAAACGATAGAGCCACCAGCAGAGCGTGAATCAGAACCCAACCCTAGCAATTGAATCGAGAATCAGGCTATCACTCCAGCAGTATTGGTGATGAGGGAATCTCACATCCCAATTTCTTATTTTTCTTGCACAGTTATTGTTAACATTTGCTTTTATGGTATGTATGTTTTTGACGTGGATTTTGGAGCTGTGAAAAATGAATAGCAAATCAGTGATTTGAAATCTTTGTGGAGCGCCTTAGCTACTATTTTTAAACATAAAACTAATTGATTAGATGTAATTACTTATGTGAAAGGGGATTTAGAAATCGGCACATGAGAAATGAGAAACAATTGTAATTATCTTTATTGCATGGAATATCTTTAGTTTAAAAGGTTCATAGCATTCTTAACTTTTAGCGTTTTTGCATCGGATATATTTTTTTAAGGAATACTCAACTTCTAAATCCTGGCTCCGCCACGGCTGACGTGGGCCTCTCCGGCGCCGACAACGCCACCTTCGTCGCTGCGGACCCGCTGCTCCTCCGCTCCTCGGTGAGGAACGTCAGCCCTCGCCTCCTCGCCCTCCGTGACTGCCTCGGTCTGTCCGCTGCCCAGATCGTTCGCTTCCTCATGCTCGGCTCACGCGCCCTCCGCGGCTGCGATATCGTTCCCAAGCTGGAGTTCTTCATCTCCTTCTATGGCTCATTTGACCGGCTCCTCGTGATCATGAAGAAGAACAACAGCATCCTATTTTCGGATTTTGAGAGGGTGATCAAGCCTAACATCGCGCTGCTTTGTCAGTGCGGTCTAAGTGTTCGAGATGTTGCCCAGGTGTGTTCACGCAATGCACGGTTGCTTACCTTAAGCCCAGAGCGTGTCAAGGAGTTTGTGCTACGCGCCGAAGAGCTTGGGGCGCACCGCAGCTCGCGGCTGTTCAAGTACGCAATCAGATATGTCTCAGATACCAACAAAGAGAAGGTTGCTGCCAGGCTTGAATTTTTGAAGAGTACTCTTGGTTGCTCCGAGAGTGAAGTTGCAATTGCAATGTCCAAGAAGCCAACTATTCTAGGATACCCTGAGGAGGGCCTTCTCCGCAAGATTCAGTTCTTGATCAAAGAGGTTGGAATGGAACCTCAGTACATTGTTGAAAGGCCTGTCATATTATCATACAGCCTGGAGAAGCGGCTAGTGCCCCGGCATTATGTCATGAAGGTCCTGCAGGAAAAAGGATTGCTGAGTAGTAAAATGGGCTTTTACACATTTGCTCAAATTGGAGAGGAGACTTTCAAATTGAAGTATATCGACTATCACAAGGACTCTGTTCCTGGGCTTGCAGATGCTTACGCCACAGCTAGTGCTATAGTTGTGCCCTCTGGAATCAGAACATAACATCTTAAAGTGTTCCAATTCTTTTTGTATTCTAGGCGGATGGTATAACTGCAACTCACGCTCATTCGCAGTTGTCGATGTTATAGGCGTTCTCAATTCTTTTTTTTTAAAAAAAGAGAAGTTCTCAATTTTTCTTTCTGCAGTAGAACTATTAGTGATCTCTGACTTCTCATAGTCTGACTTTTAAGTTATTCTGTCAAGGAGCTGGTTGGCTTATTTGGAGCCTTACTGCACGTGTTTGTTAGTCACTTCTTCTGTCTAGCACACGGCTGAAGATTATTCTGCGGACAGGCCCTTGTCGTAGCACTTAATCTAGTTGGAATTTGGCAGCACTGGCTTTCCTTTTTTTTCTCTAACCGTGTTTGTTCAGTATGTTTCATTTGTACTGGCATTTTACAGCGCTCACTGATACTTCTTTGGGGTTTGACTATTTTGTTTTTAGAGGAATGGATTATTCTTGTTTCTACTAATGGTTACTTTGTACTTACTTCACTGAGGCTGAACTGGTACTTTCAAGTAGTGACCGAAATTGCTACTGAGAAGAAACAATTGTGTAAACCAAGTTCTGTGGCCAACAATACATTCATGATTTCTAAGAACTGTTTTGTTTCCATGGACCTCTGCCTATATACTGAAGATGGTTCTATTTGGTCCTAAGGAATTGGAGACTGACTGCTGAGTGCTGAAAACAGATGGCAAGAACTAATTCGCTGTTCTTGCATTTCCACAGAACAACATATCCCTTTTTGATAGTATCTATCTGATTATGTAAATCGGTCTGTCATATATAGAGAACATATCTCTTCTGGAAATAATTCCATTAAATAAGGAAGCAAAATATTCTTAAATCAAAGCTTGTTTATTAGCATTTTGATAGTCCTGTGATTTTGAGAAGTGGGATTTTTCTCAAAATATTTGCACTTGTATAGCTTGTACATGATGGATCGGAAGCACAGTACTTTTTATAAGGATTTTCTTACTATATGTCATACTATGCATTCTGGTTTTATGGCAGCTCACAAGATGTGTGTAAGAACTTGTGTAGGTGTTTTCTAAGCAGGGTCACAAAAGCCTCTCTATAATCACCGGCGTCCTCTGTTTTGAGCTGCATCTGAAAGTCCAGGCCTCTGGAGAGCCACAGCTCATGTGCAGAAGCAGCAAACCAGATAGGCCAAGGGACATGCGCAAATCTTGCATTGTATGTGTGTAATGACTGATGAGAAGAGCTGTCTTTATAGAATATATATGCTCGTCGCATGTGAAGGCTAGCTATACTAAAACCTTGTTTGCCTCCAGTCATTAATTCAAAGATACGAGTCCCAAGCGCTAATGAAACATGTTTGTGTGGAGACTGCAGGCAGTATTCCTGCTCTGGCTTCCAATTCCCGGGCTTTCAATGTTTCTTCAGTCATCTGTTATCTTCCTTGTGGAATTTTGTGTTAGTTCTGGTGTCCGTTTGTATGCATGAGAACGATGTTTTTGCGCGTGCAACGCTGGACCAAGTCTCAAGATCGTATGAAGCGTCAGGATCGAGCAATTAGGTAAGAGCATCTCCAATAGTCTTTCTAAATTTCACTCTCTAAATTAATATTTGGAGAATCTTTTGCATAAAAATCGCTCTCTATATATTTTCACTTTCCAACAGCTTTTTTATATCTTATATATACTCAGAAAAGATATTTTCGTTATCTATCTTTAGCTAGCGATAAATGCGAAATTGAAAGTGGTTATATTTGGATAACCATTTAGAGAAACTGTTGTAGGGTATTTTTTCATCAAAATCTCTATTCCTAACAATAAGAAAATATATAGAGAGTTTCTGAAGTTGCTCTAAATCTCGTATAATGGAACGGCAACAACACTTGGAAAGTTCTGCAATAACTCACATCTTTCCCCCTTGAATGGCCTGGAGGCACTTACAAAGAAAATTGAACTAGGCGCACGCGGATTGTGCCTGATAAGTATGATACTTTGTGCGCTAATACCATCCGGGATCCGTGGCGCAATGGTAGCGCGTCTGACTCCAGATCAGAAGGTTGCGTGTTCGATTCACGTCGGGTTCAAACCCCCGAACTTATAAAACCGGATCACTTTTGTTTTTCGAGAATGTTTACCGCAGAGGCGGTGTGCCGGGTTTGCGTCGCGACTCGCGATCCATCACGCTCACGCCACCGGCTCCCAATAGTGGCTGATCAAGAAATTTTTTGTAATTTATATTTTTTATAGAGTTTTTGCCATCTGTTACCATGTGAGCAGTAAAAGAAAAATATACAAAAATATATAAACACTTCACGCGTGGCTTGTTTTGTCCGGCTACCTTTTACTCACTCTAGAGCCACACTCATGCGCAAATTTCCATAGTGGATGGCGAGATGGCAAGTTGCAAATTTCCATAGTGGATGGCGAGATGGCAAGTTACGGCGAGTGCCAAATCAAGGGGAGCGGCCGACGCTGAGGTCATAGAGACTCAGGATGGCAACGGGGCGGAGCCGGGGAGATGAACCCCGTTCCCCGAACTGGAGTCCCCGCCCCGGCCTCGAAGTCATTGACGGGGCAAAATCCTTCGCCGACCCCAATCCCCGCGGATCCCCGATCCCCGACGGGGCCCCGCCGAACGTCGAGCAGGCTAGAGAGGTGGAGCCCTGGAGGCGAGGACGACCTGACAGGGACGATGAGGAGCTGAGGATGAAGATGCAGGGGCGGTGGTGGGCGGCCGAGCCGATGCCTGAAGACCAAGCGGAGGTGGGCGAGCGCCTGAGCCCCGAGCCGGCTGATGCGGGCAGGCGGCGACAACTCGAGCAGGGACGGGCGGACGGCATCGGGCGGTAAAGCCGATGCGCGAGGGCCGAGCGGAGAGGGCGGTAGAGCCGATGCCTGAGAGCCAAGTGGAAGGGATAGCGGCGGCGACGGGTGGTTGAGCGGAGGGCAAGACGGTAGCGTCAGCTGGGCCTGGGCGACGAGGGTTAAATTGCGTGTGTTTGGTCCGTTGGGCTATATTGGGCCGGCTCTTATGGGCCATCTTGCTGTTTTTTTTTATTTCCGGGTCTCCACGGGTCCTCGCGGGGCAATTTTAATCCCCAAACCCGCTCCGGCTCTGATTCGAGGCCCCACCCTGCTAGCCCGGCGGGGCAAAAACCTCCCCCATTCCAGGCGTTAACGGGGCGGATCCCTGCGGATCCCTGGACCTGTGGGGGGAATTGCCACCCTGAGTAGAGACACCTCGTACGCCAAGGTAAAGGATGCCCCAGCATTACAATTGGTGTCAGGAAGGAATGAGGGTACCAGGGAGTAAGCCACATGTAGTAAAAGATATAGTTTACTTACATATTTATGTTTCATAAATTAAAAGAAATACAATTCGAGAAATCATTAGCTTTTATATAATTTTGAACAGAGGCGGATCTAGCGTGGGGTAGGGGAGGCTGGACCCCCCATGGATCCCATGGAGGCCCCCCCAACCCCCACCCACCCACCCACCCAGAGCCCCTCCCCCCCCCCCCCCCCCCCCCCCCAAACATTTTTTAGCCATGGAAGAAGAAGAAGATGAAGAAGAAAAGGAGGAGGAGGAAGAAGAAAAGAAGAGGAGGGAGGAGGAAGAAGAAGAAATAAGCCTCCCCTAACATGAATTCGTGGATCCGCCACTGATATTTTGATTTAAAATAGTGAGGTAGCTAAACCGATGTAAAACACGAGTTCAATTTCTTTTTTCTTTGTGAGAAACTGTAGAGTGGTACCTCTCTCTTTTTTCTTAAAAAGGAGCTGTAGGAAAACAGCAGTGTTTTCCATTTCAAAAAAAAAAGCAGCATTGCTGTTGCAAACCTGCAGTCCAGGCAGAAGAATCCACCGCCCCTGACGTGGGCCGCCGCCGCCGCGGTCAAAGTCCCCGCTGATCCACGGCCCGATCCGCTGAAACGTCTCCCAGTCCCCGCTGCCCGCTGCTCTTTTTTCTCCCGTTTCTCTCGTCAGATTCCTCCGTCCGCCCCGCGGTTCCCGCTTCTTACAACACACCCCCGGTCGCCTCGGGTCGGCCTCTCCCCACTCCGCCGCCGCTCCGCTCCGCCCCCATTTCCTCCCTCCCTCCTGCTCTCGCCTCCCTCCCAGTCAAACCCGCCTCGGCAGCAAACGGATTTCGGCTCCTCGGCTCTGAAACCTCGCGTGCGCGGTACGCCCCCCGCTTCCTTGTTCCTCCCTCCCTTTGCTTCCCTCTCGATTAATCTCTGCTGCTTTTTTTTTCTGATTTTTTTTTGATTCGCGCAGCTCCAGGACTCCGGGGTTCAGATTGGGGGCCGTTTCTCCGGCGTTCTTCGGCAGATTGGTATGTTTGAATTTTTTTTGGGGGAGAATGGGGAACGTTTGGTTCCACTTTTATTTGTCGGTGGATTACTGCGGATGTGGTCTAGTTGGGGACTGTTTCAGGGTTTATCGCCCGTCCTCCCGTTATCTAACGGTGGGCGGGATCTTGCGTTTCGCGTTGGTGCATGAGGCGATGGTCGTGGCGGTGAACTGTGGTGGTGCGCTGTTGGTTACGGCTGATCTGAGGGGGGTTTTATGCTTGTAGACGGTGGGGATTTGGTCGAGTCCAAGCGACATGTTTGTGGGAGGAATGTTTCGTAGGTGATGTGGCTTGTGTCGGGAGTTAGAGGCTCGTTTGTGCATTCCGTTTGTGATAGTACTAGATGGTTGGAGTTGGGTGATTTGGCCGATGCGTGGTCTGGTCTGCCCGGACATGTAAATGTGTTCCCGTCGGGGAGCACATGCGTCATCCATCAATGCATGCCACGGAGTGTGTTATTTGCGGCCAATGATATGAGATTATTTTCTGTCCTGCGTCCTTTAGTGAGCGATATCAGAGATTGGGTTGGATGTGTTATTTAAGGAAAGTAGTTGGTGTTAGATTGTGATGCAGTACTAGTGTTTGGCCCCCACTGACTTAGTGCGACATGTTCGAATTTTAGCATTTGGGTGCATGTTCCTGTGTAGTTGCTGCGGTTGAATTGAACAGTGCAGTATCTGAGTGGCCCTTCTATTCGTGATAAGGATGTGTTGTTGAGAACGTGACCTAGTAGTCCTAGCTTCTCCGAGGATTGAGTCCAAGTTTACCTTTTACCATGCCATGCACAATCTCTGAAGGATTGGAGCTGTGCGCATTCTATGCTGCATCCACTAATCTGCATCATTGGTTGTTCGAAAATAGTTGATATTTTTATTTTATCTGTGCCACTAAAACCATTACATTCTCTTGCATACTCATGTAAGTTGCTGATTGGTACTTGACGCTGACGGCTGACTGCATGCCTTGCGGAATTGCATGGGAGTTAGTTAGGAAGAGTGTTTTCCACCTATGCAGATTTATTTTTTATTCAATGTGCAACATTCAGGCATAAATACCAACATCCCTAATTGCATAAAATTTCTGTGATAAGGTAGTTTGTAAAATGCGTATTGGTCATTGCATCACTCACCTTATTTGACTTCTAAGCACAGTCTTCAATATCTACTCATCCTTGAAATGTTTTCATTATATTCTTTATATGCTTTATTTATTAACAATTTACTGCATGACACATGCGTCCCGCTGAAGGCTATTTTGCATCATGGAGAGTACAGACAAGGATGAGAAAAATCCTGTTGTCACTGAAGAGTGTACTAATCCTGGAGAAAATTGTGAAGATGAAGGGGATTTATCAAGGAAAACAGAAATGTTAAATTTTGTAGAAGAATCAACAAATTCTTCGAATGTGGGTTTAAGCAATGAGTCAGAAGCACAGATCGAAGAGGGAGGTAACTCAGAGAAGGACTTAAATTGACAGATGAATGAAACTGCAAGTTCAGATGCCGTGGAACCTTTACACTCAAACCAGATCACGAAAGAGATTCTTGCTGAAGACAAATCTGAAGAACCAGTGTTTGATGGTACTGAGGTTCCTGAAATGGAAGAAATGAGGCATTCTTCCAATCAGTCTGTGGAACTTGACTCAGAGGCTCAGGGTTCTGTAATCAATGAGCGGGCTGTTGCATTCAAGAATTTTGTTAAAGAAAAGAGTGCCATTGCAGTTTCGACATTTATGCGGCACCTTTCTGGCAAAAAGGACGAGAATGAGTTTAAGGTTGAAGTTGACAAGAGTGATGGTACAAAATGCATCGACAACGAGAAGACTGGGTCTGATGCTGAACCTAAACCTCAAGAGGTGCAGCAGAAAACCGACGAAAGGACTGCTTGGAATCCACTAAACTTGATTAAAATTGGACGAGATTTTGATACTTTTATAACTGGGGAAGCAGAGCATGAAGATGCGCCAGATTTGTCGGAGCAATCAAAAGTGAAGGGTAGGATTATAATATACACAAAACTGGGGTTTGAAGATTGCAAAATGGTTCGTCTATTCTTGCATCAGAAAAAGGCTCAAGTATTTTGAGATCAACATTGACATCTTCCCTAGCAGAAAGTTGGAGTTGGAGAAGAATACTGGATCATCCACTGTACCAAAAGTTTATTTCAATGACCTGCTGATTGGAGGATTAGTTGAGCTGAAGAAAATGGAAGATTGTGACATACTTGATGAGAATATCGGTGTACTTTTCAAAGAAGAACCCTCATCTTCTGCTCCCTTGCCTCCCTTACCTGGAGAAGATGATGAATCTGGAAGTGGGACGATGGATGAGTTGGCAACCATTGTCAGAAAGATGAGAGAGTCGGTCACTCCTAAAGATAGATTTTATAAGATGAGAAGATTCAATAACTGCTTTCTTGGTAGCGAAGCGGTGGATTTCTTATCAGAAGATCAGTATTTGGAGAGAGATGAGGTAAAGCATCTATGATGCATGCCAAAATTACTCTTCATTAAGAGCCATGTTAGTGTTACGCGGTTACACCTTACAACATGGGTTTTGAATAACATTATTCTTGATTTCTCTTACTCTTGGTATTGCCTTTAATTTAGCTACAGATGGCAAAATTGCATGTTTCATATCATTATATTGTGAAAGGACTTTTCATTTAGTCTCTCTCTCTCTCTGTTTTTTTTTGCCTCGTACTGAAAATTTCTACCGCCTTTTCATTAGTTCCTGTTATCAATTTAGGCAGTGGAATTTGGAAGGAAGCTTGCAAGCAAATACTTCTTTCGTCATGTTCTAGAGTAAGTTTTGAAATTAACATGAAATATTCTTTGCATTTCTATCATATCCATCTGTATTGATGGGCAATTTGGAGGTTGTTAATATCAACTTCTGTCACTGCAGTGAAAATGTCTTTGAAGATGGAAATCACTTATATCGTTTCCTGGATCATGAACCCATAGTTATGACTCAGTGCTACAACATCCCTAGGGGCATTATTGATGCTGCACCAAAGCCCATTGCTGAAGTGGCATCAAGGTTGAGACTGTTATCTTATGCCATTTTTGAAGCTTATGTATCTGTGGATGGTAGACATGTTGACTACAGAAGCATCCAGGGCTGTGAGGAATTTAAAAGGTCAGTGCTTAGCTGTATATACTTGATCAAGATGCGAAAAATCAAAGTATACTGCAGAATCCACGTATTGTTTGCCTCAATATACTACAACGGCTGATTGTTTTATATTGTTCTTCTGGCAGATTTTTGAGTTGATACATATGTTTAGGTTTGTAATATAATGAGTACAGATGTTGAGGTTCATAATATAATGACAAGACCTTGATATATTGTTTGAGCCTGCTCTTTATATAAATTATGCTGTAAATTATAAACAGCAATTTTCTTTTAAGCACATTACTGATGTTATTTGTTTATTATTTTGGGGTGCCATTTGTGATGATGAGTGCATTTTACTAAATCTTATTTCTCCTACATAGGTATATTAGAACAATTGAGGAGCTCCAAAGGGTTGAAATTGATGACTTATCACGTGAAGAAAAGCTGGCTTTCTTCATAAATCTCTACAACATGATGGCTATTCATGCACTGGTGACATGTGGCGTTCCTGCCGGACCACTGGACAGGAGAAAGTTTTTGGAGATTTCAAGTATGTCATTGGTGGATGTGCTTATTCACTGTCAGCAATCCAGAACGGTATTCTACGTGGCAACCAAAGGCCACCATACAACATTGCCAAACCTTTCGAACAGAAAGACCAAAGATCCAAGTGTTAGAATATAATAGTCGGCCCATATTAGGTGTACAGCCCATAGCCCTTGTGCAGTTGTAACCTGTTTGTAACTCTAGCCTATCAGGCTATATAATGAAGGTCACCCCCCCCTGATTAGGGTGTGCGGTGTTTCTCTACATGGTATCACGAGTTTAGATTCAAATCCTAGGCCTCCTCTCCTTCCCTTCCGCCCTCGCGCCTCCCCTGCCCGTGCGTCCTCCGCGAGGACGTGCGCCACCGCACTAGCCCCGGCCGCGCGCGCACTCGCGCCGCCGCCAGCCTAGGCCGCGCGCGCCCTCGCGCCGCCGCCCCCAGGCCGCGCGCGCCCCCGCGCCGCCGTCTCTGCCCTGCGCCGCCGCAGGCCGCCGCGCGCCCCCCGCGCCGCCGCCTCTGCCCTGCGCCGCCCAGGCTGCCGCGCGGATCGCGCCGCCGCCCTGACGCCGCGCCCATGACGTCGTCGTCGACTTCCTCCACCACGACCGGCGCCCTCGGCCCCCAGTCGTCCGGCACCATGGGGGACTCCCTCGCTGCTCCTCTCTTCGCCGCCTACGCCTCCGTCAACGTGAAGCAGCACGTCCCTCTTGCGCTCAGCCTCGAGCGCCCGAACTACTCCAAGTGGAAGGCGTTCTTCACCGCCCTCTGCGGCAAGTACGGGCTGCTCGGCCACATCGATGGCACGGAGGCCGCGCGCCCGGCCGACCCCCTGTGGTCGCAGCCTGACGCCTACATCCGCGGCTGGATGTATGGCTCCGTCGACGACGCCGTCCTCGACCTCGCTATGGAGCCCGATCAAGATGCGCGTGCTCTGTATGTCTCTATCGAGGCCTTATTCCAGGTGAACAAGGAGTCCCGCGCCGTCGTCCTCGAGCAGGAGTTCCACAACCTGTCCCAGGGTGACCTCTCCATTGATGCCTACGCCCAGCGGATGAAGCGCACCGCTGATGCATTTCGGGAAGTCGGCCACACCGTCTCCCCCGCGCAACTCGTGCTCAATCTTCTGCGCGGCCTCAACTCCCGCTTCGCCACCACCGCCGACATCATTGCCAACTCCTCGCCGCTTCCCGACTTCAGGTCTGCCACCAACATGCTCCGCATCAAGGAGCTCCGCCTTGGCACCAAGAGCAACGAGGCCTCGGCTTTAGCTCTTGCCGCCTCCACCCCCCCCTGCACCTCACCGTCCCACCGGTCCACCTCCTCTGCACCCACCACTCGTGGGGGCGGTGGCAGGGGCAAGGGCGGCAAGGGCAAGGGTGGGCGCGGCGGCATCGGCGGCAATGGCAGCAGCGGTGGCGGGCGCAACCAACAGCACGGCGGTGGCTTCGGCAGGCAAGGCGGCGGGCGTCAGGCCTCCCTGCCGGCCGGCCCTTGGGCGTACTACAACCCTTGGGCCGTCCAGTGGCCACCTCCGCAGCAGCAGCCGTGGGGTGCGCCACCCGTGCCTCCCCCTCAGGCACACACCGCCTTCGCGCCGCCTCAGTTCTCCACTGCCGGCGGTCCACCGGCTTCCGGGCCTCCAGCCAGCTGGGATCCGACCAGCCTGATCGCCGCTCTCAACCAGATGGCGGTTCAGGGTGGGTCTGCACCCTGGGTCATGGACAGCGGAGCGACATCTCACATGTCTCCCAACGATGGTATTTTACTTTCTCATCTCCCGTCGCCACCATCCTCCATTACGGTTGGCAACGGTCAATCAATTCCTATTCTTAGTCGTGGCACTTCTCTCATTCAATTAGCTGATAGTTCCTTTCATCTCGTAATGTTCTTGTCGCTCCCCAGCTCACTCGTAACCTGTTATCCGTTCGACAGTTTACTCGCGACAATAACTGTTCCATTGAGTTTGACGCCTCTGGTTTTTCTGTTAAGGATCTGCAGACCAAGACGGTCCTCCTTCGGTGCAATAGCAACGGGGACCTCTACACCATTCCACATCGCATACCACCTCGCTGCCATGTCGCCGTCGTTTCCCCAGAGCTGTGGCACTCCCGCCTTGGTCATCCTGCACCTGCCGTCATCACCAACCTAAATAAGCTATCAGCTATCCACTGCAATAAAGCAGCCCGCCGCCTTTGTCATGCCTGTCAGCTAGGCAAACACGCTAGGCTGCCCTTTGCTAGTTCGGTCTCTAGTACATCCGCACCCTTATCTCGTGCTAGTTGATGATTATACTCACTTTTGTTGGATGTTTCCTCTTCGCCATAAATCCGGAGTTCATGAACATATTGTTCAGTTTGTTGCTTATGCTCACACACAGTTCAGCTTTCCTGTCCGCTGTTTTCAGGCAGATAATGGCACCGAGTTCATCAACAATGCCTCCGCTACCTTCCTGGCTAGCCGCGGCATCCTGCTTCGCACCTCGTGCCCCTACATATCCGCCCAGAACAGCAAAGCTAAGCGGATGCTTCGCACATTGAACAATACTGTTCGCACGCTTCTGTTTCATGCCGCCATGCCTCCATCCTATTGGGTCGAAGGTCTCTCCACCGCTGTGTTTTTGATCAACCGGCGGCCCTCCTCATCCATACGCAATGGTATTCCCTATCATCTCCTTCACCGCAAAATGCCAGACTACTCATTCTTAGAGTCTTTGGTTGCCTGTGCTATCCGAACCTTAGTGCCACGACTCCCCATAAATTGTCTTCTCGCTCCGCAGCGTGTGTCTTCCTCGGCTACCCTCCTTCCCAGAAGGGCTACCGGTGCCTTGATCTTTCCACTCGCAAGATCATCATCTCTCGCCACGTTGTTTTTGATGAGACTCACTTTCCGTTTGCGGCTTCCAAGCCCCGACCGGATTCTCTTGATTTTCTGTTACAGGAGATACTACCCGCGCCCGCCCCGCCTACCTCTGATGTTCGGAACTCGCGGGCCTCGGTTGCGCCTGCCTCGGACGATGCCGGCGACCTCGTTGGGCTCGATCCTGCCATCCTATGGCACGGCGCTGCCCACTGGCTGCCCCAGGCGCCTCGGCAGGCCACGGCTCCCGCACCACCTCCGCCAGCAGGTGCTGTCCCCCCTGCCCCTGTCCGGCAGCGGTATGGCATCCACTACAGCCGTCGTCAGCATCCGGCACCGACTCCACAGCCGACGCCGGAGGTACCTCAGGCTGTGGTAACCCCGGCCCCAGCACCGCAGGCGGCGGTGCCCCGGCCTCCAGAACCCCCTGTGTGGGCCACTCGTTCCCAGACGGGTTCCTTGCCGCCGCCCATGCAGCTGTACGGCTTCACTGCGGCAGCCTCCAGTCCGGCTTCTCCGTTGCCGGGCAACTCTCGCGCCGCGCTCGCCGATCCGAATTGGCGCGCGGCCATGGCCAAAGAATACAAGGCGCTCGTGGACAATGGCACCTGGCGTCTTGTTCCTTGACCGCCTCGTGCCAACATCATCACCGGCAAGTGGGTCTTCAAGCACAAGTATCGTGCTGACGGCTCTCTGGCTCGTCATAAAGCCCGATGGGTCGTTCGCAGGTTCTCGCAGCGGTACGGCATCGACTACGACGAGACGTTCAGCCCGGTTGTCAAACTGGCCACCATCCGAGTCATCCTCAGCATCGCCGCCTCTCGCTCATGGCCGATACATCAGCTGGATGTGAAGAACGCCTTTCTTCACGGCCATCTGAACGAGACGGTCTACTGCCAGCAGCCGCCCGGCTTCGTCGACCCGGCGGCTCCCGACCACGTCTGTCTCCTGCAAAAGTCCTTGTACGGACTCAAGCAGGCACCCAGGGCGTGGCATCAGCGGTTCTCCAGCTTTGTCCAGCGGTCCGGCTTCACTGCCTCGACCTCCGATACATCCCTCTTTGTTTACAAAGCGGGTGCTGACATTGCCTACTTGCTGCTCTACGTCGACGACATCATCCTGACAGCTTCATCGACCCTGCTCCTTCGTCGCATCACCGAGCTCCTTCACTCCGAGTTCGCTATGACTGATCTTAGGGATCTTCATCACTTCCTCGGGATCTCAGTCACGCGTTCTGCCGACGGCCTCTTCCTCTCTCAGCGCCAGTACGCTGTGGACCTGCTCCAGCGCGCCGGCATGGCTGAGTGTCACTCTACGGCGACTCCTGTTGACACTCATGCCAAGCTCTCTGCTACGGACGGCACTCCGGTAGCGGACGCCACTCAGTACCGCAGCCTCGCCGGTGCACTACAATATCTCACGTTGACTCGTCCGGACCTCGCCTATGCAGTTCAGCAGATTTGCCTCTTCATGCATGACCCGCGAGAGCCTCACCTTGCGTTGCTCAAGCGTGTCCTGCGATATGTCAAGGCACTCTGTCCACTGGGCTTCACATCGGCGACGGCAGCATCACCAGCTTGACTGCCTACTCCGATGCTGATTGGGCTGGTTGTCCAGACTCTCGGCGCTCCACTTCAGGCTACTGTGTCTTCCTCGGCGACAACTTAGTCTCTTGGTCCTCCAAACGACAGACTACGGTCTCTCGTTCGAGTGCGGAGGCTGAGTATCATGCTGTTGCGCACGCTGTGGCTGAGACTTGTTGGCTTCGTCAGTTACTTCAGGAGCTCTACGCACCTCTCTCTTCGGCGACAATCGTCTACTGCGACAATGTCAGTGCTGTCTACATGACCGCCAATCCAGTCCATCATCGTCGCACGAAGCATATTGAGATAGATATTCACTTCGTCCGTGAGAAGGTTGCTTTGGGACAGGTTCGGGTGCTCCATGTTCCGTCGTCTCATCAGTTCACGGACATTATGACCAAAGGGTTACCTGTACAGTTGTTCACTGACTTTAGGTCCAGTCTTTGTGTTCGTGACACTCCCGCTTAGACTGAGGGAGGGTGTTAGAATATAATAGTCGGCCCATATTGGGTGTACAGCCCATAGGCCTTGTGCAGTTGTAACCTATTTGTAACTCTAGTCTATCAGGCTATATAATGAAGGTCACCCCCCCTGATTAGGGTGTGCGGTGTTTCTCTACACCAAGATGAACAAATCAGATCCCAGTGAAAAGGCTAAACATATTTCTCTGTTTACCACTGCTTGCTTCTTCCTCAAATGCCCCAAGTGATGCCTCGAGCTGGAATCCTCTTTGTTTTTGTGTGTGTATTTGTGGCATACTTTTGTTCTACCGAGAAATTCTTATGTCTACCCTTGCCACCAAAATAGATGTTCAGTTCTTTTCAAGACTGGATGTATGTTCTGACCTGCAGTTTTTCCTAGATAGGGAAGCTTAAGCGATTTGCATGAAGGGTAAAAAAAACTTCATCTCCTTCTGAAAACAAAGAATTTCTCTTCAGTTTCACATGATTTGACACCGAATGAAAATTCAGTAATCCATTTCTGATTGATAATTTCATGCTGGTTATGTATTTGTCCGTTTTCATGTAGAAATGTGAAGTATGTATTGTCGAGTGTGTTTCTGGAAATTTAGATGGTTAGGTTCAGCAGATGTTGTAAACAAAAAGTTTAGAAGTCCAATATACGGAAAAAAGTAAAACACAGAAGTTGTCTGCTGCACGGTCCCACAATTGAGGTTGTTGTATGAGAGGCCAAAAAGTTTGTCTCCTTGCCAAAACAACCATTACATAGTCACAACCCTTACTATGGTATAGCAGCAGTATACTACTCGCAAATTACATCATTAGTTATAAGCACCCTGTTCTTTTAACTAACTAATTACTGAGACCTACAAACCACTCAGGAGTTAACTAGATTTGTGATGAGAATATATATTCATTCATCCTGTTCCCTATAACTGCAGGTGGCCCTTCCATACCATGAACCTCTTGTTCACTTTGCTTTGGTATGTGGCACCAAATCTGGACCTGCACTTAGGTGTTACTCGCCAGGAGATATTGATAAAGAATTGATGGAAGCTGCCCGTGATTTCCTAAGGAACGGTGGACTGATTGCTGACCCTGATGGCAAAGTTGCATCTGCGAGCAAGGTTTTAAAATGGTAAGATGATTGTTATTCTTGATCACTCATAGTCCCTTGACCATTTTACTGCTTTCACTTAGTAGTGTGATACCAAAAACCGTCAAATCAAAATAACCATGCATATATTAATGCTACTCTTGGAGAATCCAGTGCTTTGATATGTGCAATTATATTGTTAACTCAAGATACAAAGTGTTCTTCAGATATGAGGATAACTATGCAACTGCAGAAATATAAGCAAGGATGGATTTTATAGAGTGCATAATATGCTACTTGCATCCTGGCGTCAATAGTAACAAACTGTTGAAACACAGCATTCTTGAAATTATGATCAAGATCCTGATAGCGATACAGTGAATTCATTAATGACTACTTTCTCAGCTTAATCACATGGTCTACATGGTTTTCAGGTATAGCATGGATTTTGGCAAGAACGAGATGGAAGTGCTGAAGCACGCCGCAAACTATCTTGAGCCCGCACAGTCAGAGCAGCTCTTGGAACTTCTTGCGAGCACTCAGCTGAAAGTCGTGTACCAACCCTACGACTGGAGCATAAACATCTAGACGCGGCTTGATGCGCATCCGCATGTTCCGGTTACATTTGCATACCTGCTGCACAAAGCTCCGTGGATCCGTGCCGCTCATGTACCCACAGTTCCCTTTCTGACGCCGGGTGCACCTCTGACAGAGCGTTCTCATATTGGGCAAAATAGATGGGTACCAAATGACCTGATATATGTTGTGTTGGTTTGACTGGATGAGCGTTTTGAACCGTTGATGCGGCCTTCCCCAATTGGTGATACTCAAATTATTTGTTATTGCTGCTATTCAGTGTCCTGCAGATTTTCAGATAGGAGGTGGTGGTGGTGGTGTTAGGAGCAGATGCTAGCTCGTAGAGCTTTACAGAAGAGAGGTATGCAGGTTATTCTTGGTTCGGCCGGTGTCTCGACCGCGCGAGATGGGCAGGAACCAGGAGGACGTCTACCCCCGGCTGATCACCTTCACGGCAGGCTACACCCAGAGTCCCAGACTGAATGGGGATTCGGTTGCATTGCATAATCGCACTAGGCGCGCCACGTGGAGAGAGCGTGCGTGCGCCCGTGCAAGCCGGGATGGAAATTGGACGTGGATAATCGACACTGTCCTATTTCATCTCTGACAAAACCATTCGAGAGACAGTGTGCTTGCCACAAATGCCCCCCTCCTGCTCATCTTACTTCGCGAGCTTCGGTGTCGCTCCACCCATCTCTTTCTCTTTGCTCTGCGTGAAGACAAGGAGCTGTCGCAGTCCACAAATGTTAAACTTTTATCCTTTTGG
This sequence comes from Panicum miliaceum, assembly GCA_032594955.1. NCBI lineage: Eukaryota > Viridiplantae > Streptophyta > Magnoliopsida > Poales > Poaceae > Panicum > Panicum miliaceum. Next base: position 7,402,583 of record CM064062.1, read on the forward strand.
TATTTCGTTGTTGCCATATTATCGGTCTGATTGCAATAATCCAAGTGGTGACGCGTGTATTGTCACACTTCCGTATGATAAGGTTAGGCAATTGTAGCCGGGAAGGCTTCCCGTTATCATGGCACTCTTGGCTCTAAGCTTGGCAGAGCATACATGGGACGACAGCCTAGGGGAGGCAAAGCATGGTCTATCTAGTGGGGTGTGCGTTCTCTCTATACCACTTACTATGTATGTGGTGTATTGTAAGGACGTCTGACTTGCACAAGGAAGAAAATATCCGTGAACCCACCGACATACTCTCTAGTTGTAACAATGCCTACCAGTTCTTAAGGCATCTCATTAGAGGTAATGATATCTACGAGTTTTTAAGGCGTCGCAACCAAGTGATAAACATTGACACAATTTGGATGTAACCTAGAATGGATTTTCGGAGCTATCTACCCTCCCCATGGTATATATGCCTAGAGTTTTAGTTTCATGATTGTATGATCCCGACAATCACAAATACGGAAAAAACGATATAAATGCAAATAGCTTAATCAAGACTTTTCTTATTTTTAAGGAGTCGCATGCATCTTCATGCAAACATTATTATTGGAGTACAACTTATAGGTAATCTAGCAGAAAGCACCCCCGATGATGGGTTGTTGCAAGAACACGGCAGGGTTCAATGCAGCAAGTTGGTTGAATGGTAGTAGTTGCTGCTGCTGCAGGTAGAGGGCGGAGTTCGCCATGGTGACTTGGTTAAATGGAAACAGTTGTTGCTGCTGCCAGCATGCTGCGGGGTTCACAACGGCCAGCTGGTTGAATAGGTGCGAGAGCACTTGTTGCTGCTGCAGTGCTGCGATTGCCTGAATCTGACGTTGGAGAGCAAGTTGTTGTTGCAATACCACGGCCAAGGGTGAGGTCGCTGTCGTGAAAGCCTGTTGTTGCCTGTAGGATTGCACGAATGAGTGTGCAGATCCCACGGCTGTCAATGGTGAGAAGTATTGTGGAATAGTGGCCATGGCAGCAGCACTCAACGGTGAAGAGCATTGAGGAATAAAGACTGCAGTAGCGGCACTAGCCGAAAGAGCTAGGAGAGCAAGAAGGACAAATATCTTGGCTGCCATTGTTGCTAAGAGTTTGGTAGTGTGCTTACTTAGATTGTAGTTGGTCGAGAAGATATGGATGATGATTTATCTTCTGAATTGGTGCCTATTTATACACACAGCAAACCATGTAGCCCAAGCATGATTTTGACTTTTCCTGAAAAAAGTATGGGCTAGATAAGCTACATATGACTTGGTATCTAGTCATTTTTGACATTAGTGGTCCCTTTTTTTGGATATACAATATGTGTTGGCAAGATAATCTACATCAAACACAACAAAAGTGCCTTTCTGTTGATGTGTTTACGGTACATGGGCGACAACAGTATGCTATGTAGCCCAAGCAAGATTTTGACTTTTCTCAAAAGAAATGTGGACTAGATAAGCTAGATATGACACAGTATCTAGTCATTTTTAATATTTAGTGGTTTCTTTTCTTGGATATACAATATGTGTTGGCAAGACAATCTACATTAGATACAGCAAAAATTTGTTTTCATGGTTCATGAGCAAGAAAGGTATGTTGTTTCTACTTTGCAAAAATTTAGCTTTACACATGTAATTGTCTCAGAAATATCTAATTGCTTCTACTTTGTAAAAGTGAGTTTGTTGTATCATGACTTGCTTGTATGGATCGACGATATTTTTAACTCAATTTGTTCCTAGCTAACATATGAAAGGATTAGCTATAATATATCTTAGCAATGTATTATTTATGTTTTCTTTCTCATGTTTAAGACCAAACTAGGGCATTCCAAATTGATACCCCTATGTTTTTCCTATTAGCTCAATTACTAGGGATGGCACCGAGGTTACTACAACTTGTGTGAGTGGGTGGATGGAGAGACAAGACGCATGTGGTTAGCTATGTTGTAGTGACCATAGCAACTCACCAAGACGTTAGACGTTCAACATGATGTCAATATTGTAGGAGGTGTGGTGAATCTAGAACTCAAATTGGGAGAGCATGCCTCCAGCAATTGTATTGGCACCATTGAAAGCAAAATATATTTGAGTTATACATAAATTATTTTATAGTTCTTAAAAAACTTTCAATGGCAATAGCTGAGTATAAGTCCATTCTCAATGACCAATTTCATCTTACAATTTCCTAAATGCAACCTCATTTAAAGTGGGATGAACCATGAATGAAACAAACGCATATAATGCAAAATTTTAATTTGACGATTTCATAGACTTATTATAGTATTTAAAGTGTCCCGTAGCATTGTAAGGCCAGTTTCAATGGAGGTTTTAATAGAAAGTTCCATAGCATTAAGGGGGTGTTTAGTTCTAGGGATGTAAAGTTTTAGCGTGTCACATAGGATATTGCGGCACACATTTGAAGTGTTAAACATAGACTGATAACAAAACTAATTATAGAACTCGTCTGTAAACCGTGAGACGAATCTAATAAGGTATATTAATCCATGATTAGCGGATTATTACTGTAGCATCACTGTTGCAAATAATTATGGATTAAATAGGCTCTTTAGATTTATCTCGCGAATTACAATTCATTTGTGCAAAAAGTTTTACAAATATATTTTATTTAATACTTCTAAATGGTTGGTAAGATTATCTTTCATCTTTTTTCATCTTTCATGTGACGGGGTGTAAAGTTATGGACATTAAAAACTCTGGGGAGCTCGCCGGTCACGGAGACGAAGGCCCAGCCTACATTGGGAAAGATTCAAAACCAATGCATTCCATCCCACCTCACAAATTACCCGTCATTTTTCACCTTCATCAGTCCCATGCCAACCCGGCAAACACCAACATTCCTTTCCACTTCTCGACAAGAATTACCAGTCACCTTTTCTATTACAAAACACATACGTGACCGAGCTTGACGCAGACGAAAAAGAACGTCTTGACAAGTACTATGCAGCAACTCACTTTTGGTATCACTACGTCTACACATTACACAAAAGCAAACATCCAATTTTCTTGACTCCTGCACACTCCTTTTAGGGTTTTTACGAGGACCCCCTGAGAAATCTCCTTCCACCACACTCATAGCAAGCATCAAATTCTCAAGCAGATGTGGCTAGTGGTAATGACATATCTAGGCTTAGGCTGTGAAGAATAGATGCAAGAATCAATTGTCAAAATGAACTTGTGATCCCTGTGGACACGGCACCGATATACACATTGCCACTGTATCAACGTCACAATATCGTACATCCGCATCTGTTCTGCTTCGGAGAGTTTGACTGTTGCTTCTCTGAAAAAGGGAGAGAGAATATGTTATGGAACTTTTTAAGCAGAACTATTTATGGAATTTATACACAATAATGCACATAGACAATGTATGCATGCATCCATGTATGTATGTGTCCTCCAACAGTACAACATGAATGCCAATGAGGTTGCCCTTGTGACAGAATAATAGAGACAGATTAACTAGGTAGGCACAGGGTTCTAATACAAGACTGATTGGCAGATACAGCGAATGTGTAATATGCACCCATACACTGGACAAAAAAAAAGAACAGAGAAAGGGCTCTAGAAACTCAATGGTAGCATGTACCATCGTGAGCAATAGAGAAGACTGGTCAACATAAGCAGTTCATTCAGACTTCTGTTATGCCTCACAATCAACCCAGCACCACACCAGCTCAGCTTTGACTATACTTTTGACTATGCAAGTTTCTGACCAGGAGCATGTTCTGATCAACAAAAGCAGTACATACAAAAATCCTGCTATGAAATTTCATCACTGCCACAGACCAGCGCCACAACTGCAATAGTTGTACTGGGCAATGAAACATGCTCTCATTCCCATTAGAGAATGTGGCAAGAAAGCACTAGGAGAAGAAGGAACTAGATTCAATCCAATGCTTAAGGTGCAGGTTGCATACTTAAGGCCTTACAGGCTGTATATATTTGACTAAAGAACCAACTGAAGTGTAGAGAGCAGAGACAATGTCATGACCTAGAAATTGATAATGGTGAACAGCACTGATTAAAGTGCACACCTAAAAGCTAAAATAAACACTGCACTCATGCTACTATAGGGGTAAGATTGCAAAACAATAACACAGTAGGTGCATGTACAAATTGTTTCTAAAGGATGACGATCAACATTTCAATTCCATTGATAAAATAAATTTTCAAGCCTCTAGAGCAATCAGATGAGATTATCAAATAAATTAGCATGATAAATTGAGCAAACAAGAGGAAACAAAGCATTACCACTTTTGTTTGATTGGGGAGGCCGCACAACAACATGCATTGTAATCACACTTCCAGGAACTTCTCCAACTGGGACTCGTGACTCGGCAAGAGTTTTGCTATTCTCCAGTATCCTTCCAGCATTGATGAGCTTCACATCACTGACAGTTTTTGGAACTATTTCTTTATCTGTTAACAAACATGAAAGTAGCACTATCAACAGAGAGAAAAGACACACTTCACAAAGGTTCTGGAGGACTGAAATATGCCTAAGCTATGTAAAACATTAATATTTGAAAAATACTATTGACAGACAATACAAGATGACCAAAAGAAGGGTAATTCCCATTTCCAGGCAGCTTATCAGTCATCAGAAGGAAAAAACACTGAAGTATGGTCACTTGTTAGTTTAACTTGCATCGTCCACAAAGCATGCCATGATGCCTGATTCAAAAGAGAAATGGTTCTTTCCTTTCTATTGTGAACCTTTAATCCGGCATTAGTCATCACTCTAAGCTAATATGGTGCCACCTCTGAATTTCTTTCCCAGTTGCACCAGTTTAGAATGTGTCAGCAAACATAAACAGTTGCACAAAAATCAATGTAGTGTTTACTTGTGGAATTGCCAAAGAGAAATAGCAGAAAATGCTGACACTTCATGTAACATGTCTTTTGTACTGCTAGTACTGTCATGTGACCACATATTGAATGTGGTCCAGTCCCATGCAGATGCTCAGTCGCACTTCACATTTACAGTTACAGGCTTTGCACAACAAAAAAAAATCATTCTGATGACTAGCTTCATTGCTTCAATGAATGGGACCCTTGGTTACTCAGAACTCAGAGAGAACCACCAAACAATTGAAGATTATCTATAGGCACGCAAGATATGAAGGCAGGCAGTCTCATTGAGCCACACAATCTCTGGAAATGGTCCTGCCATCACATGTTTGCAGAGATCCTCACCATGCCCCTTAAAGATACAGAGATCTAATTTCTAAAAATGCACTCAGAGCTCTAGCAGGTAGCAAAATCCAACCAGGATATAGCACCAGAAACAAAAATCATGCCCATCCCTTTACACAGGAAGGTAGTAGCAGTAGTATTTCCTAATACAGGTAAGGAGGATTTAAGAGACCGTCACTTGGACAAGGGTCTCAACAACCAACCACCGCGCGAACAGAAGAAACAGCACCCTAGTTGAATCCATCCTACAACCATCACGCAATCCACGCAGCAACATGATCAGTCAATTTGGGGTTCGCAAGTGCATCGCAGCACGAAACGGTTTAACTCCTAATTCCCCAACACAGCAGCCTGCGCGACATCGGGGGGTTTTCGTGTTTCCGGATCAGCAAAGGCAGGGCAGCCGAACAAGCAACCTCCCGAAACAGGATGCATCAACAAAGCAGAGCAGCGTATATATAAGCAACGCCAAGAGCAAGCGCGGAGAGGGTCAAGAGAGAGGGCCTCCTCACCCTGCGGCCACCGGGCGAGGACGAACTCCTTGAGCGCGGCGACGGTGGTGCCGGGGTCGTACTTGCTGGGCCCGATGTCGGTGCCGTCGAAGAGCCGGAACTTCACCTCGATCGGCTCCTTCCCGCCGGCCATCTCCCCGGGCCGGATCGCGGGCGCCGCCTAACCAAACCAACCCCCACCAACTCCCTCCTCCACCAAAGATCCCCCAACAGGCTGCAGGAACAACCGCCGCGGCAGGAGCAGGGAATCGGCAGGGGAAATCGGGGCTGGGGAGGAAAAGGCTGCCGGAAATCCGCGCAGGAAGGGCAAGCACCGATGCGGATCCCGCGGAGGATCCGATCTTCCGCGCGGGGATTTAGAATTGCTTCGCGGAGGGCAACGCGAGGAGGAGACGGGGGTCTCGAGGCGGCGGAGAGAAGGGGGGAGTAGGATTCGTCGGCGGTTTGGCAGATACACCCTCCGTGATCCCGGTATTTATGACTACCCTGCTGGGATTCGAGTAGGAAGCTGCCGTCCGAGTCCGACTGTCTGTCTCCGACTCACTGCGAGAGGTGACTCGTTCAGCACGTGGCCCACAAGTTTTGTTCCGAAGTTCGAGCATCTTCCAATAATCTTTTCCCAATAACTAGTATTGGGAGATATCCCAATACCAGTTTTTGGGTTACTTGGGGAGTTGCTTTTGCAGTCTTCCAATACTTTTTTCCTAATAATCTATTATTTCTTATTTCTTTACACACATGTGCATAAACACTATAGATATTTCATTCAGATATCCAATTACTTGAAAACATTATGTCAACACCTCACGCAAGTGATAAATATTTTAAATCTATAAATTTAACTTTAAATTCGAATTTAAATACCGGATGTAATTGCATCAAATAGTCCAAACTAAATATTAATAAAAACGTAGAGCCTCACACACTCTCATTTTCACTCCCTCCCATCCTAGATGCTAGAATTTGCATACACATTTACTGCACATATGTCTTTTGAGTTTCATCAAGCACATTGACATCCATGAACATGATCTTGCACTCTTGCTCCATTTTCTTTGCCTGCACCTCCTCTTCATGTAGGTTCAACCTCTTCTCTTCGATTGCCACCTTGTGCTCCTCCATGGCCTTAACTTGTATCCACTTTGTTTCCTTGTCTTGCTTCCTCTCAGCCTCTATCTCCTTCCTTGTTGCAATCATCTCATGTACTGCAGATTGAAACACAACACCATCTCCTCCTTTCTTGATCCTCTCCTTCTCTTGCTTCCTCCCTAGAGGTCTTTTTTTGTTAGGCGGTCCTAATCTTGGACTGCCACTCTCCTCCTCATCCTTATTGCCATCTCCCTCATTCTCAAACTCTGTAAAGGAGGAATTGCCTGCTCTCTTTTTCAGTGGATGACAATCATTGTCCCGATTGTTCCACTTCTCATTGTGTTCGAGCAATGTCCGACAATGCAACATCACAAATGGCCTGTTCTTCGGCTCCTTCTGCTTGTATAGCTTTTGAATGTGGACAAGCTGTTAAATAAAAAAATAACTATACAGATCAGGATGGAACATTTAATAAGCAACTAACTATGCATTATTTGAATATATGTACTTACTCTATCTTGAAGTGTCGCTCCACTTGGCTGGGCACGATCAATGTTCACAACACAGCCAGCCCAATGGTTACAACATTCTTGGATTGTACCCCAGCGATGGCTAAGTGAATTGATTGATCGATTAGAGGGTGTCTTTATATTTCAGTGGAAATGATCTGCTATACGCTTCCAATATGTCTTCATGCTTTGATCCTTTCCTATGACAGGATCAAGACTCACACTCTCCCATGCCAAAACTAATGCTTCATCCTCTTGAACTGAATAGTTAGCTAACCTACCCCATCTCTTCTTTGCACCAGGAGTAGGATTAGGCTGATCAGTAACATCTTCATTGCTTTTGAATGGAATTTGATTGGACAAGGAGATATCATCTATGCCAAAGGAATCATCCATCATATTTCTATACAAAGGCTCACTACATGTGTTGATGCCAGATTTTGACACGTATTGAATCGGCGTCAGGAGGAGAAGGTTGGCCGATGAAGCGGATTTGAAAGCTACAGTAAGGAATCGGCCGATCGGGGTAACAGTTGAAAATCGGCCGATTGGTGGCGCAGCCTATGCCAACAGGATAGGATTATTCCAGAAGATCCTAGTCAAAAGCTGGTCAACACGGCATGCTAAGTTGGCCGGAAAGCAATTGAAGAGGTCCTGATTGGATTAGGAAACGGCGGCGGAAGATTCTGCGGGAGTCCGTTTCCTTTTTAAAGTTATTATAGATATAGTAGTTTTCCTGTTTTAAATAAGGTTGTAACAAGTCGTAATCGACCAGGAGTCCTAGTTTCAGGGTATAAATAGGAGTCGCTAGGGTTTTGCAAGAAAGGAATCAAATCAATCAACAAAACACTTCTACTTTTTACCAGTACTTTACTTTTCAAGTCGGCGACTTCGCCAATATTTTCTTCTTCTACGAGTTCGTACGGATTGGCAGGGCTGCATCAACCTGATCTCCGGCCAATTGGTAGGTTCCGCTTATCGAGTAATATCCGAGCTTTAACTACGGGCGCATCGCTGTGGTTTCGTTTGGATTTATTCACAAGTTATCGATATTTACTGGAATTGCATGTTTTACCCGTTAATTCTAGTATTATCACCAGTTATCCAGCTTGAGATCAGGGTAATCGGCTTCGTCGTTATTCTCCTTCGATTCATCGCCATATAGCCGATTAGATCTGTTTCAAGTGTTGCTTCCATAGTAATTGTTTAGATTGCTTTAGCAGTCCTCTTTACAATTACTATACGATCATCGGCTGACCCATAGCCGATCATCTCTATAGCAAATCGGCCGATTTACCGCCGACGCGCTCCTCAGGACAGATCGGAAATCCAGCCGATCGACACGCCTGGAATTTAATACTCTATTTCCTTGTCAATCAACAGGTCAGATTGACTGGCACGCCGCGCGAACCGCACCAGGGCGATAACCCGAACAGGAGCTAAGCAGATTCTCCCGGATCGTGTGTCTGACGCTGAAGACCCATCGGCCGATTCCTACCCGGCCGATTTTAGCGCCAACACACTTTTGGCACGCCCGGTGGGACAATCCAAGACCTGATATGTCGAACAACGCAGAAATCTCTGACAGCAACATCATTGGGGTCACAGAAGCTGATCTCAAGGACGACCAGAGGGAGGAATTGGCCAAACATCTAGAAGATTACAAGAAGATATACCTCCAGTCGTTCAGTCGTACCAGAAGCGGGGAAGCAGTTAAGAAAGCTCCTATTCCAGCACCCCGCCACATCACCATTGCTGAAGACTCGGGCAAGATGTCAGAGATGATTCAACAGTCCGTGTATCAAGCGTTCATTGACCAGTCCTCGGTGATGAGCAACACGGTGTACAACGCCGTCTTCAACTCTCTGGCCAGCGGAGCCGTTCAAGGTTATCAGGGACCGGCATATGCCCCTCCAACTACCCTGCCGGCCAGAAGCTTACCGTACACATCCCAATCGGCTTCTCAGCCGATATTGACGCAGCGCGAGGGATACAGCTCTCCACCACTTCCTGCGTCTCCAAGATACAGCGGTGCACCATGTCTCCCATCGCGAGCGCCGCTTCGACCCGTTCAAATGGCTTCTGTGCAAGCACTACCTACGAGCTCAGTGCCTTGGGGGGCATCAGCCACGGCGTATTTCCCTGAGCCAGCGAACCGGCATGGCACTTATCCGTTTCAGGTGCCATACCAATTGGCCGCTCGGCCAACGGTCTCCCAGTACCAGCCGATTTTACCAGAAATCGGCAGGGGGGCAAGCACTGTGGAAGCATTCAGAGGCACGGTACCAGCAACAACGTACGAAGAGGGTGCGGACGCGTTTCGCCAGCAGTTATCGGCCGCTCAGCAAACTTCGCCGATTCATCACTTGGCCGAACCAGCCCTTCAGCATATGCCCGCGCCTCGAACAACCGTTCATCAGCAGCAGGTGGACTGGACGGCAAAGATAGCAGAAGTAATCCAAGATCAGTTTGGGCTGAAGCCGAAAGTTCAAACTTATACTTACAAAACGCCGTATCCATCGGCCTATGACTCTTTGCCATTCCCGCATCGTTACAAGGTTCCTGATTTCACCAAGTTCTCAGGGACGGATGACACATCCACTGTGGAGCACATCAATAGATTCATCATCCAGTGCGGAGAAGCTGCCACACAAGACGCTCTGAGGGTACGGTTATTTTCATCATCTCTATCCGGATCGGCCTTCCAGTGGTTCACCACTTTACCGCCAAATTCTATCGTCACGTGGGCCGATCTGGAGAAACAATTCCACAAGTACTTCTATGCAGGAGTACACGAGATGAAGATTTCGGATCTAACCAGCCTCAGGCAGAGGAGCGATGAACCGGTGACAGGGTACATACAGAGGTTCAGGGAAATAAAAAACAAGTGCTACAGTCTGGCTCTGACCGATGCACAGTTGGCCGATATCGCTTTCCAAGGTCTCTTGCCGCAGATCAGAGAGAGATATGCCGCCCAAGAGTTTGAGAGCCTGAGTCAAATCGTCCACCGATTGTCAGGGCAGGAGATCCGACCGCTTGAACAGCGGAGGAGCTTTCAGAAGAAGGTGGCGTACTTGGAGGGATCTGAGTCTGACGCAGAGGAAGAAATCGGCCTGGCGGAATGGGTAAAAGGGAAAAAACCAATATCCTGTCCCTTTGGCAAGAAGGAGCCAGAGATATTCGGCTTTGACACGTCCAAGGCCGATAAAATTTTTGACCTACTGCTTCAGGAGGGACAGATTAAGCTGTCGCAACATCACACCATCCCTACGGCCGATCAACTTAAGAAGATGAAGTACTGCAAGTGGCATAACGCTACCTCTCATAACACCAATGAATGTAAAGTCTTCCATCAGCAGATACAATCGGCCATTGAACAGGGGCGGCTCAGATTTGAGACTCCAACCAAATCAGCAATACCGATGAAGATAGATCAGCATCCCTTCCTGGCCAACACGGTCAACGCTGGAGAAGAATCAAGTCAAACCAAGGTGCTGACGTCAGAATCGGCGAGAAGAGACGGCGTTGTCAATTCCAGGAGGCAGATCACGACGGAAGAAATCAGAAGGAACAGGCGAGGGCCAGAACGACCACACAGGCCTGTCACCTCCCGATTTCTACTCAGTAAATATCGGCGGCAGCAAGAACAAGCACAACACCAGGAAGAGATGATACGCCGGCGTGAAGATCACTGGCAGTGTCCCTTCTTCATCCACTGCTGGGAGAACGATATCAGATTGCCATCTGCCGATAACTGTCCGGAGTGTATCGGATCAAACCACAATGATCGCCCGAGGTACACTCTAGGAACAGAGGACCAGAGCTGATCAACAGAAATCGGCGCGAAGAACGGCGCGTTTCGGTGCAGGATCGGCTGGGGGCCAGAGTTGACCAGTGCAACAGGTCAGAGGGCAAGATCGGCCAGCAAGATAGACTGGGGGGCAGGATCAGCGCACGCGATCGGCTGGAAGAGATGGCCGATAATGGCAGAGTTGACCAGTGCAACGGGTCAAAGAGCAAGATCGGCCAGCAAGGTGGACTGGGGGGCAGGATCAGCGCACGCGATCGGCTGGAAGAGATGGCCGATGATAGGGTGTCAGAAGAAGATCCCCTAGGAGGGGAACCAGATTGGGAACACGTCAGATCATTGACCAAGCCAGTGAATCCCAGGTGGTGTCCCGATGGCCTATCCAGATCCCAAAAACGGAGAATCCAACGCCTACGCCAGTTAGAGCATCAAGAAGAAGAGCAAAGACACGTGCCAGAAAGAAGGAACGTTAAATCTCGGGTTTGGCGCCCAAAGAAAAATGATCAAGAAACGGATAACCAAGAATCGGCAGCCGAAATTGATATGGTATTCATACTGCCGATGGAGTTCATGGCGCCGAGCGATCGGGATAAAGTAACAAGAACAGAAGAAGAGCAAATGGCACAACTGGTATTAGAGCCGATGACGGCTACGTTTGAGAAACCAGAAGAGGAAAAACGACAGCATCTTAAGGCGCTGTTTCTCAAAGGGTATGTCAATGGAAGACCCGTCACCAAATTACTGGTAGATGGAGGCGCGGCAGTCAACATCATGCCGTATGCCATGTTCCGCAAGCTGGGCAAGGGCGACGACGACCTCACCAAGACGGACATGATGCTGAAAGATTTCGAAGGCAACGTATCACCCGCCCGCGGAGCATTCTGCGTCGACCTCACCATCGGCAGTAAGACCCTCCCCACTACTTTCTTCGTCATTAATGGCAAAGGGTCCTATAATATGCTGCTTGGTCGCGACTGGATACATGGAAACTGCTGTGTCCCATCTACTATGCATCAATGCCTTGTGCAATGGGTCGGCGATAGTACAGAGATAGTCGCTGCCGATTCCGTCTACAGCGTTGCGGCGGCCGACACACAACAGTGGAGCTGCGAACACATCAAATGTATATCTGGCAGGACATGGGACACTGACTTCCTGAAAGTGTCCGATTTCGGTCTACAGCCGATCCAAGCAGTCGGCTCTGAAGATTCAGCTCGTTCGAAAGGATGAGAAGCTGGGACATGGATTCACATCGGCCGATTCATTAGAGATGGGAGATTTGAGAGATAGCATCAGATCAAGGCCGACGTACGTTGGTACCGATTGGGATTCTGAGCACAAAAAGAAAATATGTCGAGTTAACATGACCGATTTCTCATCGGTTTTCTGGCTACACATCTGGTAAAAGAGATATTGGGATTCATTATTAAGTGGAAATTACGGATTACATGAAGCAGTTCAAAACCAAATCGGCGCGGTGGCATTAAGGAACAATAATGTTTAACATATTGTTTACAGCCCAAGGAAAGTATCTATGGCTACAATCGCTCGTCGTCTAATTTGATCGGCCGATTCTACTATCCTCTGATCACTTTCGGCCGATCCTGACACTTCTGATACGCGGCGACGGAGTCTTGTTGCTTCACGGGCCAGATGTTGTCTTTTTTGTTTCAGCTCGCTGATCATGGTTGGGAGTTCTTGGAGCTTTTTCTCTTCAGCGGCTATCTCTTTGGTTATCTGTTCCATCTCCTTGGCTAGTTCTGCTCTCCTCCGTTTCAGCCGATCTATTGTGCCAACGATGTCCGGACAACAGTTCTCGAGGAAGTTGATTTTGTGATGTACTTCCTGGGCCTGGTGCTTGTACGAGTCAACCTCCTCCTGAGTTTTGGCCATCTGAGCGCGATCGGCCATACGTTGCAGCGCCCGCGAGACCGGAATCCGCATGCCCTCTATATAGGCAGCATACCCCAAGTCTTCCGACACTTCATCTGGGATGTGATCTACGAGCTCATTGAAAAGTTGTCGGATCGGCGATGCATCTTTCACCAGTCGGCCGATGTCACCTTGGAGGAGAGTACGGATGCTCTCGAGCTTAGAGCGGACATCGTCGGAGGCAGAACTCGGTGGAACCGCATGTGAGGCGGTTTCTTCTTCATCGGCCAAGGAGACAGCGAAAGAAAAGATACTATTGTTGGGAGAATCTTGCTCCTGTAAGGGAACGAAGCAAAGGGTAAGCAAGTAGTGAAAGGAAATCGGCCGATTCTGATGGTAAGATTGTCACCTCTTTGAAACGAATCTCTCTTGCCTGCGCCGGTGGAAGTATTTCCCTTGTTTCAGGGATTGGTGCACTAGGTTCACCAGAAGAAGAAGATTCGATCATTATTGGTGCTCCGCTTGGGCCAGCTTCCTGAGAAAGATATAAATGCTCGTGAGAATACTATGGGAAAATGATATAAGATAGTAATGGGAATTTGCCATGCCTCTGCGGGTTCTCCGGCCGATTCCTGCTGTGGAGTTACAATCGGCGTACCCAAGTCGGCCTGCATCAAAATTGGTTAAGTTTCCTGAATATTAAGGATGCAGGGTAAGAGATCATATACCTCGGCAACAAGAGCTGCTGTAGTCTCAGTCCCTACTTGGGACGTGGCCGATAGTCGTGGAGATTGTGGTGGGACAACCTGTGCAGCCTGGCAAAGGGATGAAATTGATGTCAGCAGGAGATTTGGGGAATACATGAGATAAATAAAGTTACCTGGACAGCCTCTACTAAGAGCGATGCTGCAGCAGCCCCGGCTTCGGCGGTGACTTGGGGATCGGCCGTCTCGACCACTGGTGAAGGTGAAGGATCTGGGGTCTCGGCGCGTATCACTCCCATCTGATCGGCCGATCCAACACGGGGAATCTCGGCCGATATTGCTGCCATCTGGCTAGCCGATCCAATACGGGAAATTTCAGCTGATGTTATTGTCGTCCTATTGGCCGATTCAATGCGGGCCCGCATCCGACGGCTGGATATCTTCGGTGTTGGTCTCTTGGGCGCTCGTCTTGATCGGCCGGTGGAGATATCTCTGATAGATGGAGCATGGAAGCTGATGAGTGGCTGCACTGTGTATTGATGATGGCTATCAATCGGCCGGCCGCTTCGGCTCCGTGTTGGGGGAGCATGGCTTTCAGACTGAAGAGGTAAACGTAAGTTAACAGCAAGATGATAATGCAACATTGAAATCGGCTGAAAAGAAAAGGACATACCGCAGTATTTGGGTCGATGTTCTCTGAGTCCAGAATGTTGCAGTAAATTGATGAGGATTTACAGAAAAGATGCTGCTTCCATTCTGCCCACCATAATTTGTACTGTTGGGTGGCGAAAGAGGCAACTGACCAGCCGTTCAAGTCAATGGTGCTGGAGTCAGGTACTAAATCGCACAATCGGCTGTAGTCGAGACTAGAGGTTAATCCGTCTCTGAATTTTGCTTGGCCGGCGAAATAGACTCGAATCGGCAATTGGCCAAAACCTAGTTGCCTTGCTGCAGCTGACGGGCAGTAGAACTCATAAGTGGGTGAGTCCTTCCCCGAGAAGAAGTTAGCCGGCAGAATTCCCGGCTTAATCAAGACATCCATCAACTCTCTGTCAAATGTGTGGGTGGAGAAGTCGAAGCATATAGGCAATTCAAAAATCGGCTCTGCGGTTTGATATGGATACCAGGTGATCATCTCCTCGCTAAGTCCATTATAGAAGCATCTGAAATATTCGGCTACCCGGGTAGCGGTGAACTGGCAGCCAGGAAAGGCCGATGCCGCCTCTCCGACAGATCTGCAGCGGCGACGGACCGATGGATTCTCCTCTGACTCAATGTTGGGAAAGGTCTTTGTCTCTATCCTCTGCTGAGAGACCTTGCTCATGTGTAGATTGAGCCAGAGGGTGATGAACCACCAGGGACCGCCTGGATTCCCTATCGGCTCTCCTTTCGACAGCTTGGCGCCGATTTGATGCATCATATGGTATGCCGATCCCAGCAAATGTTTACCTAGGGGGACGGCCGATCCTTGTGCAAGGGACTCTGCCAGAGCTTGAGTGTTGGAAGAGGGACCGACCGCTCTGCCACAGAAGAGGTGTTTCTCTAGCCACATCATCAAGAAGGCGGTGTGCTCTCTCTGTGAGACTGTTCCTATCTTCATGTTCTTACTGATGTATCCTTTCCACCCGCCGATTCCTTTGGTGTCTAGCCGATGAGATGGCTTGAACAGGTAATTAAAGGGGGTATCGGCGGAGGAAACATCTAGGCCAGTCAGCAGCAAGACATCGGCCAAGGTCGGGGTCATGGGTCCGTGTCCAAAAAGAAATGCGTTAAGTGCATCGGACCAGAAGTAAGAGGCTGCCATAACCAAAAGTTCGTTCTTCTCCATCTGAGACAGGGACAAATCTATGCACTGGCCGATTTTAAGTTCTTCCCATTGGACTTTCCAAGACCCGGCTACCCTCTGGTACCACTCTCTCCACCCGGGTGTTTCGTTCGGCCAGGATCTGAATGCGCCTACCCAGTGATCTAAATCCATGGGTGACTGCTTAAAGGGGATTCTGTGAGTTTCTAAACTGATTAGATCCGTTGGATCAGGACTCCCCATAGGGCCTAGACAGATGAGGTCAGGAGACTCTGAGAGAGGAATGGTGATCCTGTGCCTAAGGGCCTAAAAAGAAAGGAAAAAAGGGAAGAAACTAAGAAAGGGACTGGAAAATACTGAAGCAGCAAGGCGAAAAGGAAAAGATTTTTCGGACATTCACCTCTGGGATGGAGGCCATCGTCGCCGATGACGCTGCTGGAGAAGCCGCCGATTGGGCCGCCGCTGCCAAAGGAGCAGCCGATGGAGCCTCTGTAGATGGGGTGGTCGCTGACGGAGACGCCATTGGGGTCGGAGCAAGCTGCGGACGAGGTCGCCGGAGAAGGGGGAACACTTGGAGATCGAAAGGACTTGGAGGAAGATGAACAGTAGTGCGGCAGGAAGGATGCTGGATTCATGGAGGAGGAGAGGCGGAGAAAACCAGTACTTAAGAAAGATAAAGGGGGCAAGGGCAAAGATGGTATTTTTACCGCACCGTCTACACGAGTTCCAGGGGAGCGGTTGTTTCGCGCGTTCGGCTCGAGGAAATTGCAATCATTGTGCCGCGGAACGGAAGGAGATTTTTACTACGCCCGTTTCGGAGAAGAGGGTTAAAGAAAAGAGTTTCGAAGGAAAAGTTATATTTTACTCCGAAACTGGGGGGCATGTGTTGATGCCAGATTTTGACACGTATTGAATCGGCGTCAGGAGGAGAAGGTTGGCCGATGAAGCGGATTTGAAAGCTACAGTAAGGAATCGGCCGATCGGGGTAACAGTTGAAAATCGGCCGATTGGTGGCGCAGCCTATGCCAACAGGATAGGATTATTACAGAAGATCCTAGTCAAAAGCTGGTCAACATGGCATGCTAAGTCGGCCGGAAAGCAATTCAAGAGGTCCTGATTGGATTAGGAAACGGCGGCGGAAGATTCTGCGGGAGTCCGTTTCCTTTTTAAAGTTATTATAGATATAGTAGTTTTCCTGTTTTAAATAAGGTTGTAACAAGTCGTAATCGACCAGGAGTCCTAGTTTCAGGGTATAAATAGGAGTCGCTAGGGTTTTGCAAGAAAGGAATCAAATTAATCAACAAAACACTTCTACTTTTTACCAGTACTTTACTTTTCAAGTCGGCGACTTCGCCAATATTTTCTTCTTCTACGAGTTCGTACGGATTGGCAGGGCTGCATCAACCTGATCTCCGGCCAATTGGTAGGTTCCGCTTATCGAGTAATATCCGAGCTTTAACTACGGGCGCATCGCTGTGGTTTCGTTTGGATTTATTCACAAGTTATCGATATTTACTGGAATTGCAAGTTTTACCTGTTAATTCTAGTATTATCACCAGTTATCCAGCTTGAGATCAGCGTAATCGGCTTCGTCGTTATTCTCCTTCGATTCATCGCCATATAGCCGATTAGATCTGTTTCAAGTGTTGCTTCCATAGTAATTGTTTAGATTGCTCCAGCAGTCCTCTTTACAATTACTATACGATCATCGGCTGATCCATAGCCGCTCATCTCTACAGCAAATCGGCCGATTTACCGCCGACGCGCTCCTCAGGACAGATCGGAAATCCAGCCGATCGACGCGCCTGGAATTTAATACTCTATTTCCTTGTCAATCAACAGGTCAGATTGACTGGCACGCCGCGCGAACCGCACCAGGGCGATAACCCGAACAGGAGCTAAGCAGATTCTCCCGGGTCGTGTGTCCGACGCTGAAGACCCATCGGCCGATTCCTACCCGGCCGATTTTAGCGCCAACAACATGATAAGAAAATTATTTCATTAGTCTCTTGAATATCCAACTGCCAATAAGGTTTGGTATTTTTCTCTGCATCAAGATTAAACCATCCAAGAGTGAAACAGTCAGGGGAAAAAAAATCTCACTGAAACATGGATGCAGACCTACTACATGCTGAATCAACTAATAAACAACGAATTCATATAGGCTGAATCAACTAATAAACAATGAATTCATACAGGCTGAATCAACTAATAAACAACGAATTCATTTCAACAAGTGTTTGCAGTATATATATGTTTCATCACCTTGAAGGCATTTCATCAAATATGTTGAGGCCGCCATCCATGTCGAGCTCACCAGCAGCCTGGGAGGCCGTGGTGTTCAGTGACGGAGTGGCAAGAGGGGCAAGAGGTTGCTGGGCCTCCATGGAGGGTGTGCTCCTTGCCCGCGACGCGCGGGGAGGTCGGCCCCGGCCACGGGTGAGCCCTAGGGCCTGGCGCTGCTGCCTACCCACTGAGGACGCCGGCGGCGGACGAACTGCTGCTGCGGCCTCGGGAGCGGGCGCTGCCGTGGTTGGGGCTGCAGCCGACTGGGGCAGCAGCCCAACGCCGGATTGGAGAGCCACGCCGGAGTCCTGCTCCATTTGGCTGGTGTGATGCGACGGGCACGGGCGACCAGCCGCCATTGGGGCGGCGGCGGGGGAAGATGCTACGGGCAGAGTCTGCGCACGGGAATTTTTGAGAGGGGAAAAAAGAAGCGCGCGCACCATAACTGATTTATTGGTGCGGGGTGAAATCTCCCTCCATTTGGGGAGAGTTGGGGTGGAGCATTGGGACAAACCAAAAAATATTGGGGAAAGGGAAAAGTTTAAGGAGACTATTGGAGCACATCTTCCCCGTGGCAGTTTATTGGGGATTGAAGGACTGCTGGAGATGCTCTTGATAGGTTCTTAATCTGGGATCGCTAGTAGTAGAATCAACTCGGGTCATCGTCTTGGTCTAGTTCTAGGAACAAACACTGGTGTGCGTGTGCGTGTGTGTGTGCTAGATTAGATTGACAGAGGAAGAGACGCTAGTATACCTTGATCCGACGAGGATGCCATCACGGGTTCGTTGGTGAAGTCTGCACTAGGCAGCGACGCGTAGTGCCGGGTCGGTGCAGATCCGCGCTAGGCAGCGATGGTCGGTGCCGTGCAGTGCTGGTGGCGCTTCCCGCCGCCGCAGCGTCGCCCCTCTAGATCGGTCTAGGGTTAGAGTGTTGGTGGGGATTCGGGGCATGGTGAATCTCGACGTGCGTGCCCCCCCGGCCCCCACCTTTCTATTTATTGTGGTGCTGGCGACGGGGGCCCACCAAAAGTAGTTGGGTTGGGCGCCCCCGATCAGGGCGCGGATCAAGGGCCCAAGACCTTTGGGCCTTAGGGGTTAGAGATCAATCCAACAATCTCCTCCTTGATCTCACATTATCTTTTTCTCTTACTTTTCTATTTTTCTTATCTCATCACAGATTTATGTATATGGCATATCTCATCGTCACGCGCAATTGCCGATAGAATCGATAGCCACAATACACGCCTCTGTTAGAAATAGATTCTATAATCCTTTTGGGCCTCTATTATCCAAAGATCATAGGCTGTACCTCATTCCCATGCCGGCTACGTGTTCCATGAACACGCTGGGTGGTAGGCATTTCGTTAGCGGATCCGCAAGCATATCTTTTGTTCTTATATGCTCGAGACTTATGGTGTGATCCTGGATTCTGTCTTTTATTGAATAAAATCTTATCTGTATCGACTTGGTAGCCGTGCTCTTCTTGTTGTTATTCCATGGTCAGAGTTCTGAATCAATTGGGTAGCTGTAGGGTTCTAATACGGTTTACACTTCCTGAACAGAAAGTGGGACCGAATAAGACCGAGCACAATTCTTGTTGCCGGGCAACAAGCCCTGTGTAAAGGCTGCTCCGCTTACACCTACAGTGTCAGTGCACACTACTCTGTTCACCAGCAATATACACTGCCGCCCTGCCGGAGGAATTCATCCTTGCCGATCTTTGTAGCACTCTCTTCCACTCCTACTCGCGGCCTTGGAGGTTGGAGCACCAATTGATTTTGTTTAGATTAATGTTTCTGTGCGCACTCCTTTTACTATGCACCAGTTACCTGCGGTTATTTGGTGATTCACTTTGGCATCTCGTTCCCTTCTGAACTTTTGGCCAGTACTGAGTACCCCTCCTAGTTTCAGTGTCAGTGTCAAAGCATTCAGAACTCTTCAGACTACTAGCCAAGTAGCACTGTTTCCATTGCAATAGCTAACAAGTGACAAGTGCATCATCAGTGTCAAATTCTTGTTGTCTAATAATTCCATATATGAAGTAGTGTACATAATTACAACAGGAAATGCAGGTCCTTTGGTTGATGTGATGAAGTTGAGGGAGGAAAGGTCACCTATTTTTACGAGTTATTACCATTAAGTTATACTAGCCTATCAACCCGTGCACGGACTAGTTAAAATTAATATATAAATAAAATTTATAGCTAATAATTATAATTGCTATCTCATACTCTCTTTCATCTATTAAATATTCTAACATAATACTTTAAAAGATACATATTTATCATTATCTGGTTGCAATAGATTTATTTAGTAATAGTTTCTTTTTACTTTGCATCACACCTTCATATGTGTTTGAAAGTGTCGGTCCCGGAATTGGGCGGCAGGTAAACTACTCGACAACGTGTGTGTCGTGCGTCGTGATCGGAGGTGGCCTAGCACACAATAACTCGAGGGATTATACTGGTTCAGGCGAGAACGCTCTATGTCCAGTCGGGGGTCAGTTAGATATATTGCTCGAGCTCAGGTGCTCGTGAGAGTTGGGGAGTATAAGCTTTTCGAGCTAGATCTCCTGTCTAACTTGAGTTCTGATGTCTTCTGTCCCAAATCTAAAGGGACCCCTCTTTTATAGCTCAATGGGTCCATGTTACAGTGAATTTCTTGGGGGAGAAGGCTTTGGGAGAAATATCCTTCACTTCGGCAGTCGGGCAGCCCAAACCATCAATGGGCCCGTACAGATGGTCAGTCGGCGATGTCCTTGGTGGATTGCGTGATCCCGAAATCCTGGGGGTCTCCTAGTCTTGAACCTGTGCGTCGGGCTTGGTCAGTCAATAAGTATGGGGGTCCTGATGGGACGAGGCAGCCGTCCCATTGGGGGAGGACTGTTTACATGCCAAGTCCCATCCCGGTTGATGGTTTCTTGGTGGTCAAGCCGTGATGAAGGCAAGCTTGATCATCACAAGGACCAAGTGGATGCCATAGTCTTGGTCCTTTGCTGTGACAGAGGCACAGTGGGTCACTGTTCGAACGTACAACCCCGGGAGAGCCGCGCCCACTTGGTACGTCTAGGCCTGACCCTTGCGGACCAAGTCTGGGCGCGTGACAAAGTGGGATTTTTCCTCCCAGCAGTGACCTGAGTCGGTCGGGAGTCCAAGAGGAGAGAAGGAGAGGCGGTTCCTGCGAGCCTTCAGCTGGTCCAAGTGGAGGCACTCGGACTTGGTGCTGTAGGCTGTGGAGTTTGGTTAGGGGGGAATCCCTTTCGACGGGGCTCATGGGCCGGGACGGCCCACAAGAGTCTTCCACCGCCGTTCCCTAATCCAGTCAGGATTTCCTTCAATTACTCTCCTCGATCGACTTAGCGTGCTCCCTTTGACCAGCTTTTGACCAGGATCCTCTGGAATAATCCTATCCTGTTAGCATAGGCTGTGCCACCAATCGGCCGATTTCCAACTGTTACCTCAATCGGCCGATTCCTTTCTGTAGCCTTCAGGTCTGCCGCATCGGCCAATCTTCTCTTCCTGACGCCGATTCAACATGTGTCAAAATCTGGCGTCAACACATGCCCCCCAGTTTCAGAGTAAAATATAACTTTTCCTTCGAAACTCTTTTCTTTAATCCTCTCCTCCGAAACGGGCGCAGTAAAAATCTTCTTCTGTTCTGCGGCACAATGATTGCAATTCCCTCGAACCGGGCGCGCGAAACGACCGCTCCCCTGGAACTTGTGTAGACGGCGCGGTAAAAAAAATACCATCTTTGCCCTTGCTCCCCTGATCTCTCTTAAGTACTGGCTTTCTCCGCCCATCTTTCCCCACAAATCTAGCATTCTCTCCGCCGCATCACTGTTCGTCTTCCTCCAAGCTCTTTCGATTTCCAAGTGCTTCCCCTTTCCCGGCGATCTCATCCGCGGCCTGCTCTGACCCCCAATGGCGTCTCCATTGGCGACCACCCCATCTACAGAGGCTCCATCGGCTACTCCTTTGGCGGCGGCGGCCCAATCGGCGGCTTCCCCAGCGGCGTCATCGGCAACGATGGCTTCCATCCCAGAGGTAAATGCTCGGAATTTTTCCCTTTTTTACCTTTCTACTGCTTCAGTATTTTCCGGACCCTTTCTTAGTTTCTTCCCTTTTCCCTTTTTTTAGGCACTTAGACACCGAATTACCATTCCTCTCTCAGAATCCCCTGACCTCATCTGTCTGGGCCCTATGGGGAGCCCTGATCCAACGGATCTGATCAGTTTAGAAACTCATAGGATCCCCTTCAAGCAGTCATCCATGGATTTAGATCATTGGGTAGGCACTTTCAGGTCCTGGCCGAATGAAACACCCGGGTGGAGAGAATGGTACCAGAGGGTATCCGGGTCTTGGAAGGTTCAATGGGAAGAACTCAAAATCGGCCAATGCATAGACTTATCCCTGTCTCAGATGGAAAGGAACGAACCTTTGGTTATGGCAGCCTCTTACTTCTGGTCCGATGCACTTAACGCATTCCT
Source organism: Panicum miliaceum (assembly GCA_032594955.1). Classification (NCBI taxonomy): domain Eukaryota; kingdom Viridiplantae; phylum Streptophyta; class Magnoliopsida; order Poales; family Poaceae; genus Panicum; species Panicum miliaceum. The sequence goes on from CM064062.1 coordinate 7,424,890, forward strand.
TTATGGACACGGACCTATGACCCCGACCTTGGCCGATGTCCTGCTGCTGACCGGCCTAGATGTTTCCTCCGCCGATACCCCTTTCAATTATCTGTTCAAACCATCTCATCGGCTGGAGACCAAAGGAATCGGCGGGTGGAAAGGATACATCAGCAAAAACATGAAGACAGGGACAGTCTCGCAGAGGGAGCATACAGCCTTCTTGATGATGTGGCTGGAGAAGCATTTCTTCTGTGGCAGAGCGGTCGGCCCCTCTTCCAACACTCAAGCCTTGGCAGAGGCTCTTTCACAAGGATCGGCCATCCCCCTTGGTAAACATTTGCTGGGATCGGCGTACCATCTGATGCATCAAATCGGCGTCAAGTTGTCGAAGGGGGAGCCGATAGGGAACCCAGGTGGTCCTTGGTGGTTCATCACCCTCTGGCTCAATTTACACATGAGCAAGGTCTCTCAGCAGCGGATAGAGACAAAGACGTTTCCCAACATCGAGTCAGAGGAGAATCCATCGGTTCGTCGCCGCTGCAGATCTTTTGGAGAAGCGGTATCGGCCTTTCCCGGCTGCCAATTCACTGCCACCCGCACAGCTGAATATTTCAGATGTTTTTATAATGGCCTTAGTGAAGAGATGATCATCTGGCATCCATATCAGACCGCAGAGCCGATTTTCGAATTGCCCGTATGCTTTGATTTCTCTACTCACAGATTTGACAGAGAATTAATGGATGTCTTGATCAAACCGGGAATTCTGCCGGCCAACTTCTTCTCAGGAAAGGACTCACCCACCTATGAGTTCTACTGTCCATCGGCTGCGGCAAGGCAACTGGGTTTTGGCCAACTGCCGATTCGAGTCTATTTCGCCGGCCAGGCAAAATTCAGAGATGGACTAACTTCAAGTCTTGACTATAGCCGATTGTGCGATCTAGTACCCGACTCCAGCACCATTGACTTGAACGGCTGGTCAGTTGCCTCTTTCGCCACCCAGCAGTATAAATTATGGTGGGCAGAATGGAAACAGCATCTTTTCTGCAAATCTCCATCATCTTACTGCAACATCCTGGACCCAGAGAACATCGACCCAAATGCAGCGGTATGCCCTTTTTTCTTTAGCCGATTCCAATGTTGCATCATCATCTTGTTGTTAACTTATGTTTATCCCTTCAGTCTGAAAGCCATGTTCCCCCGATGCGGAGCCGAAGCGGCCGGCCAATTGACAGCCATCACCAATACACGCCGCATCCACTCATCGGCTTCCATGCTCCATCTGTCAGAGATATCTCCACCGGCCGATCAAAATGAGCACCCAAAAGGCCAACATCAAAGATAACCAGCCGTCGGGTGCGAGCTCGCATTGGATCGGCCGATCGGGCGGCAATAGCATCGGCTGAAATCTCCCGCATCGGATCGGCTAGCCAGATGGCAGCAGTATCGGCCGAGACTCCCCGTGTTGGATCGGCCGATCAAATAGAGGTGACACTCGCCGAGGCTTCAGGTCCTTTACCCCTACCAGTTGTCGAGACGGCCGATCCCCAAGTCACCACCGAAGCCGGGGCCGCTGCGGCATCACTATTAGTAGAAGCTGTCCAGGTAATCTTATTTATCTCATATATTCTCCAAATCTTCTACTGACATCAATTCTATTCCTTTGCCAGGCTGCACAAGTTGTCCCACCGCAGTCCCCGCAACTATCGGCCACGTCTCAAGTGGGGACTGAGATTCCAGTAGCTCCTGTTGCCGAGGTACACGATCTCTTACCCTGCATCCTTAATATTCCGAAAACTTAACCAATTTTGATGCAGGTCGACTTGGGTACGCCGATTATAACTCCACAACAGGCATCGGCTGGGAGACCCACAGAGGCATGGCAAATTTCCATTACCATCTCGTTTCATTTTCCCATAGTATTTTCACGGGAATTTATGTCTTTCTTAGGAAGCTGGCCCAAGCGGAGCACTAATAACGATCGAATCTTCTTCTTCCGGCGAACCAAGTGCACCAGTCCCTGAGACAAGGGAAACACTTCCGCCAGCGCAGGCAAGAGAGATTCGTTTCAAAGAGGTAACAATCTTACCATCAGAATCGGCCGATTTCCTTTCACCGCTTGCTTACCCTTTACTTTGTTTCCTTACAGGAGCAAGATACCCCCAACAATAGCATCTTTTCCTTTGCTGTCTCCTTGGCCGATGAAGAAGAAATCGCCTCACACGCAGTTCCATCGAGCTCTACCTCCGACGATGTCCGCTCCAAGCTCGAAAGCATTCGTACTCTCGTCCAAGGTGACATCGGCCGATTGGTGGAAGATGCATCGCCGATCCGACGACTTTTCAGTGAGGTCAAAGATCACATCCCGGATGAAGTGTCGGAAGACTTGGGGTATGCAGCCTATATAGAGGGCATGCAGATTCCGGTTTCCAGGGCGCTGCAACGTATGGCCGATCGTGCTCAGATGGCCAAAACTCAGGAGGAGGTCGACTCGTACAAGCATCGGACTCAGGAAGTACACCACAGGATCAATTTCCTCGAGAATTGCCGTCCGGACATCGTCGGCGCAATAGATCGGCTGAAACGGAGGAGAGCAGAACTAGCCAAGGAGATGGAACAGATAACCAAAGAGATAGCCGCTGAAGAGAAAAAGCTCCAAGAACTCCCAACCATCATCGGCGAGCTGAAGCAAGAAAGACAACATCTGGCCCGTGAAACAATAAGGCTCCGTCGCTGCGTGTCAGAAGTACTAGGATCGGCCGACAATGATCAGAGAATAGTAGACTCGGCCGATCAAATTAGACGACGAGCGATTGTAGCTATAGATTCTTTCCTTGGGCTGTAAAAAATATGTTAAACATTATTGCTCCTTTAATGTCACTGCACCGATTTGATTTTGAACTGCTTTTTCAGTCTGCCTTGCATTTATGTACGCATTTACTCCGATAGGACGTGTCTCACCATCCATCTACCTCCTCTTCATTTATACACAGACCGTTTACCATCTCTAGAGGCACACGCATTAGTTATCTCTTCTTCTTCTTTTACTGTCCCAACTGAACGGCAAGATGTCTTGTTCATCCTCCTCATCCTCTTCCTCTGTCAACCAGGTATGAACTCCCCTTCTACCTTTTTCTTAAGCATCTCAATCGCTCCGATACTGTGTAACTCCTTTTATCTCTGTTTCAGCCAAACCGTCTCAGCTCTGATCTAGAACGAGCGATAGAAATCATGCATTCAGAAGAGCCATTATCACAGGCAGACAGAAATCTGATAAGAACTCATGCTGAGGAACTCAGAGATCATGTCCCTGCCGCTGTCCAGGAATATTCGGACCTCATAAGTACTCATCTTTTGGTCCGCAAGCGACCATCTTCCAACAAAAACTCTTCACTTCCTTGTAAAGCTACAACTGAAGTCGCCATGGAAGATCTGGAAGAGGAGAAGACCCGCCTGCTGAAAGAACTCTGCAACCAAGCTGAAACTGGAGCCACTGCAGAGGACTTGAAAGAGAAAAGGCTCACCCTTATGATAAAACTAGGTCGCATCGAGAGAGAAATCCAGCGTAGGCGTAATCAGTAGACACACCAGTGTTTTTATTCTAAAGGCGACTTGTACCATGTTGGCCATGTAATCTTGACATATTTTGCTGTAAGTTATGCGTTTACCCAAATGCTTGGATAGTACCTCTTCAGATATCGTCCATTTAAAGCTCTTGGGAATTCCTCCCCTTCTATTGTCTCTAGAATGTATGCATTCCCAGGGGCACATCGGCCGATTCTATACGGCCCTTCCCAAGTGGGTGACCATTTACCGAATTTGGGATCTTTAGACCCTATCGGCAGCACCAACTTCCATACCAAATCTCCTCGAGAGAACTGCTTAACCTTGACCTTTTTGTCATACCATCTGGCCACCCTTTTCTTGTTTTCTTCTATACTAATCAGGGCTCCTAACCGTAAACCTGCCGAATCGTCAAGTTCGTTTTTCATGAGAAAGGAATAGTCATCGGCCATTAACTGATCCTGTAGCGATATACGTCTTGACCCTGTCCTTATCTCCCATGGTAGGACTGCTTCATGACCATAAACCAAATGATAAGGGGATATTTTAGTGGCCCCATGACAAGCCATCCGGTATGCCCATAAAGATTCAGCCAAAGACATATGCCACTTCTTGGGTTGCTCTTCTATCTTCCTCTTGATTAGCTTGATCATCCCTTTGTTAGATGATTCTGCTTGGCCATTGGCTTGAGCATAGTATGGAGAAGAATTCAATAATTTAATCCCCATATCGGCGGTGAATTCTCCGAATTCTCCAGAAGTGAACATTGTCCCTTGATCAGTTGTGATGGTTTGAGGAATACCAAATCGATATATAATATGGCTTTTAACAAATTCAATCATATCGGCCGATGTTACGTTCCTTAAAGGAACTGCCTCCACCCACTTAGTAAAATAATCTGTAGCCACCAATATGAACTTATGCCCTTTGCTAGATGGAGGATGAATCTGTCCGATGAGATCTATTCCCCAACCTGTGAACGGCCACGGCTTAATTATCGGATTCATAGCCGATGCTGGTGCGCGCTGCACATTGCCAAACCTCTGACAGTCTTGGCATCCTTTGTAGTACCTGAAACAATCTTCAAGAATGGTCGGCCAATAATATCCATTGTTCCTGATCATCCATTTCATTTTGTGAGCCGATTGATGAGCTCCACACACGCCTTTATGGATTTCTCCCATCAGAACCTTTGCCTCTTCTGTTCCCAAGCATTTGAGAAGAACTCCATCAATCGTCCGATAAAATAAATCATCTTCGAGCAACACATACTTTGTAGCCTGAAAACGTGTTCGCCGATCCACCTTTTGGGATGGATTTCTCAAGTAATCGGTGATCTCCTTTCGCCAGTCATCGGCCGCGAGCTCTAGTATCATCGCTCCCTGAATCGGCCGATACCCAGAAGCATGTTGGGCCAATCTGTTGGCTTCTTCATTATAATTTCTTGGGATATGCTCAATTATTGCAGACTTGAACTCTTTTAAAAGTTGAAGATAATCCTCATAATAAATTCTCAAGATATCATCCTTGCACTTAGATCGCCCCGTCAACTGATCTACAATGAGCATGGAATCCCCAAAGATTTCGACTGCATCAGCTCTGACTTCCCTTAATAATTGGATGCCTTTTAGAACAGCTCGATATTCCGCCTGGTTATTAGTTGCAGAAGCTTCTATCGGCAGAGAGAAATCATAAGTTGCCCCCCGAGGCGACACAAGAACAATACCGATTCCTGGTCCGATCCCACACGAAGAACCATCAAAATATAGAGTCCATGGAACTGGTTCGACGGTGATAATTTCTGGTCCACAATGCTGAACTACGAAATCGGCCATCACTTGACCTTTGACGGCTTTGGCCGTTTCGTACCTTAAATCGAATTCTGACAAGGCCAGGATCCATTTTCCAATCCGCCCTTTCAAAATCGGCAATGATAGCATATACTTCACCACATCATCCTTGCACACGACTGTGCATTCTGCCGACAGCAAATAGTGCCTGAGCTTAGTACATGAAAAGTATAAGCACAAGCATAGTCGCTCCACCGAGGAATATCTTGTTTCGGCGTCTAAAAGTCTTCTGCTGACGTAGTATACCACTCGTTCTTTCCCCTCAAACTCCTGTACCAACGCCGATCCAATAGCCTGTTCATCAGCCGATAAATATAACTTGAACGGCTTACCAGGCTGTGGCGGGGCTAACACCGGAGGTGAAACCAGATATTGTTTGATATTCTCCAGTGCCTTGTGCTGTCCTTCTCCCCATATGAATTCCTGGTCGGGCTTTAATTTCAACAGAGGTGTAAAAGCCTGAATACGTCTTGACAGATTGGATATGAATCTTCTGATGAAATTGACTTTGCCGATGAAGGACTGTAGTTCAGTTTTATTTTGTGGGGCCACCACTTTGTTGATGGCGTCTATGGTCTTGCGGTTGACTTCTATCCCACACTCATGGACCATAAATCCTAAGAATTGCCCGGCCGATACACCAAATGCACACTTGTTTGGGTTCATCTTCAGCCCATGTTTCCTTGTGCATTCCATCACTTCCTATAAATCAGCCAGATGATCTTGGTGACCTTTTGACTTGACCACGACGTCATCTATATAAATTTCCACCGAAGAACCAATGAGCTTGTGGAAGATGTAGTTCATGGCCCGTTGATATGTAGCGCCGGCGTTCTTCAAGCCGAAAGTCATAACCACCCATTCAAATAAACCAAGATGGCCCGGGCACCTAAAAGCCGTTTTCGAAATATCTTCCTCGGCCATTAATATCTGATTGTATCCGGCATTCCCATCCATGAAGCTTATGACTTTGTGGCCTGTGGCAGCATCCACCAAGATATCGGCCGTTGGCATCGGGTATCCATCCATCGGCGTAGCCTGATTTAAGTTCCTGAAATCAATGCACACACGCAATTTTCCATTCTTTTTGTATACAGGCACAATGTTAGAAATCCATTCGGCGTAGCGGCATTGCCGAATAAATCCTGCCTCAATCAACCTTGTAATCTCGGCCTTTATATCAGGTAGAATCTTGGGGTTACACTGTCGTGAAGGTTGCTGATATGGCCGATATCCTGATTTTATAGGTAACTGGTGTTCAACAATAGACCGGTCTAGTCCTGGCATTTCATGGTACTCCCAAGCAAAGCAATCCTTGAACTCTTTTAATAAACTTATCAATTTACATTTGTACTCAGAATCCAAATTGGCACTAATGTACGTCGGCCTTGATTTGCTGCTATCTCCCAAATCTACCATCTCTAATGAATCGGCCGACGTAAACCCATGCCCAAGCTTCCCATCTTCTCGGACGAGCTGATCCATTTATTCTGAATCTTCCGAGCTGACTGCTTGGATCGGCTGTAGACCAAAATCGGACACTCTCAGGAAGTCAGTGTCCCAAGTTCTGCCAGATATACACTTGACGTGCTCGCAGCTCCACTGTTGCGCGTCGGCCGCTGCAACGCTGTAGACGGAATCGGCAGCGACTATCTCTGTACTGTTGCCGACCCATTGCACAAGGCATTGATGCATTGTAGATGGGACACAGCAGTTTGCGTGTATCCAGTTGCGACCAAGCAGCATATTATAGGACCCTTTGCCATTAATAACGAAGAAAGTGGTAGGGAGGGTCTTACTGCCGATGGTGAGGTCAACGCAGAGCGCTCCGCGGGCGGGCGACACGTTGCCTTCGGAATCCTTCAGCATCATGTCCGTCTTGGTGAGGTCATCATCGCCCTTGCCCAGCTTGCGGAACATGGCATACGGCATGATGTTAACTGCCGCGCCTCCATCTACCAGTAATCTGGTGACGGGTCTTCCGTTGACATGGCCTTTGAGAAACAGCGCTTTAAGATGCTGTCGTTTTTCCTCTTCTGGTTTCTCAAAAGTAGCCGTCATCGGCTCTAATACCAGTTGTGCCATTTGTTCCTCCTCTGTTCTTGTTACTTTATCTCGATCGTTGGGCGCCATGAACTCCATCGGTAGTATGAATACCATATCAATTTCAGCTGCCGATTCTTGGTTGTTCGTTTCATGGTCGTTTTTCTTTGGGCGCCAAACTCGAGATTTAACATTCCTTCTCTCTGGCACATGTCTTTGTTCCTTTTCTTGATGCTCCCACTGGCGTAGGCGTTGGATCCTTCGCTTCTGGGATCTGGATAGGCCATCGGGACACCACCTGGGATTCACTGGTTTGGCCGATGATCTAACGTGTTCCCCATCTGGTTCCCTCCCTAGGGGATCTTCGTATGATACCCTGTCATTGGCCATCTCTTCCAGTCGATCATGCGCGCCGATCCTGCCCCCCAGTCCATCTTGCTGGCCGATCTTGCTTTTTGACCTGTTGTACTGGTCAACTCTGCTCCCCAGCCGATCGTGCACCGAAACGCGCCGTTCCTCGCGCCGATTTCTGCTGATTGGCTCTGACCTTCTGTCTCTAGAGTGTAGCCTCGGGCGATCGCTGCGGCTTAATTCGTTACACTTCGGACAGTTATCGGCAGACGGCAACTTGATGTCGTTCTCCCAGCAGTGGATGAAGAACGGACATTGCCAGTGATCTTCGTGCCGGCGTATCATCTCTTCCTGGTGTTGTGCTTGTTCTTGCTGCTGCCGATATTTACTGAGTAAGAATTGGGAGGTGACGGGCTTGCGTGGTTGTTCTAGCCCTCGCCTGTTCCTTCTGATTTCTTCTGCTGTGATCTGCCTCCTGGGGTCGACGGCGCCGCCTCTTCTTGCCGATTCTAACGTCAGCACCTTGGTTTGACTTGAGTCCCCTCCAGCGTTAACCGTGTTGGCCGGGAAGGGATGCTGATCTATCTTCATCGGCTTTGCCGATTTGGTTGGAGTTTCAAATTTGAGTCGCCCCTGCTCGATGGCCGATTGTATCTGCTGGCGGAAGACTTTTCATTCATTTGTATCATGAGAAGTAACGTTATGCCACTTGCAGTATTTCATCTTCTTAAGCTGATCGGCCGTAGGGATGGTGTGATGTTGAGACAGCTTAATCTGCCCTTCCTGAAGCAGTAGATCAAAAATTTTATCGGCCTTTGACGTGTCAAAGCCGAATGTCTCTGGCTCCTTCTTGCCAAAGGGGCAAGATATTGGTTTTTTCCCTTTTACCCACTCTGCCAGGCCGATTTCTTCTTCCGCATCGGATTCAAATCCCTCCAAGTACGCCACCTTCTTTTGGAAGTTCCTTCGCTGTTCAAACGGTCGGACCTCTTGCCCTGATAATCGGTGGATGATTTGGCTCAGGCTTTCAAACTCTTGGGCAGCATATCTCTCTTTGATCTGTGGCAAGAGGCCTTGGAAAGCGATATCGGCCAACTGTGCATCGGTCAGAGCCAGACTGTAGCATTTGTTCCTGACTTCTCTGAACCTCTGTATATACCCCGTTACTGGTTCATCGCTCCTCTGCCTGAGACTGGTCAAATCCTAGATATTCATCTCGTGTACTCCTGCATAGAAGTACTTGTGGAATTGTTTCTCCAGATCGGCCCAAGTAACGGTAGAATTTGGCGGTAAGGTGGTGAACCATTGGAAGGCCGATCCGGACAGAGACGATGAAAATAAGCGCACCCTCAGAGCATCTTGCGTGGCAGCCTCTCCGCACTGGATGATGAATCGGTTGATATGCTCCACAGTGGATGTATCGTCCGTCCCTGAGAACTTGGTGAAATCAGGAACTTTGTAGCGGTGTGGGAACGACAGCGAGTCATAGGCCGATGGATACGGCGTCTTGTAAGTATAAATTTGAACTTTCGGCTTCAGTCCAAACTGATCCTGGATTACTTTTGCTATTCTTGCCGTCCAATCCACCTGCTGCTGATGAACAGCTGTTCGCGGCGCGGGCATGTGCTGAAGGGCTGGTGCGGCCGGGTGATGAATCGGCGAATTTTGCTGAGCGGCCGATAGTTGATGGTGAAACGAGTCCGTACCCCCTTCGTATGTCACTGCTGGCGCCGTGCCTCTGAGTGCTTCCACAGTGTTTGCCCCCCTGCCGATTTCTGATAAGATCGGCTGATACTGGGAAACCGTCGGCCGGACGGCCGATTGGTCTGGCACCTGGACCGAATAACTGCCATGCCCGTTCGCTGGCTCGGGAAAATACGCTGTGGCTGATGTTCCCCAGGGCGCCGAGCTTGTAGGTAGTGATTGCACAGAAGCCATCTGAACGGGTTGAAGCGGCGTCTGTGATGGGAGACATGGTGCACCGCTGTATCTTGGAGACGCCCGGGGTGGTGGAGAGTTGTACCCTTCGCGTTGCGTCAACATCGGCTGAGGAGCCGATTGGGATGTGTATGGTAGGCTTCTGGCTGGCAGAGTAGTTGGGGGGGCATATGCCGGTCCCTGATAGCCTTGGACTCCTCCGCTGGCCAGAGAATTGACGACGACGTTATATACCGTGTTGGTCATCACCGAGGATTGGTCGATGAACACCTGATACACGGACTATTGAATCATCTCTGACATCTTGCCCGAGTCCTCAGCGATGGTGATGTGGCGAGGCGCTAGAATAGGAGTCTTCTTGACAGCCTCCCCGCTTCTGGTACGACTGAACGACTGGAGGTACATCTTCTTGTAATCTTCTAGATGCTTGGCCAATTCTTCCCTCTGGTCGTCCTTGAGATCGGCTTCCGTGACTTCAATGATGTTGCTGTCAGAGATTTCTGCGTTTTTCGACATATTAGATCTTGGATCGTCCCACCGGGCGTGCCAAAAGTGTGTCGGCGCTAAAATCGGCCGGATAGGAATCGGCCGATGGGTCTTCAGCGTCGGACACACGACCCGGGAGAATCTGCTTAGCTCCTGTTCGGGTTATCGCCCTGGTGCAGTTCGCGCGGCGTGCCAATCAATCTGACCTGTTGATTGACAAGGAAATAGAATATTAAATTCCAGGCGCGTCGATCGGCTGGAGTTCCGATCTGTCCTGAGGAGCGCGTCGGCAGCGAATCGGCCGATTTGCTATATAGATGATCGGCTATGGATCGGCCGATGATCGTGTAGTAATCGTAAAGAAAACTGCTGGAGCGATCTAGACGACTACTGCAAGAACAACACTTGAAATAGATCTAATCGGCCGTGAGATAATAAATCGAAGAAAAAACGATGACGAAGCCGATTACGCTGATCTCAAGCTGGATAACTGGTGATAATACTAGAACAACAGGTAAAACTTGCAATTCTAGTAAATATCGATAACTGGTGAATAAATCCAAACGAAACCACAGCGATGCGCCCGTAGTTAAAGCTCGGATATTACTCGGTAAGCGGAACCTACCAATTGGCCGGAGATCAAGTTGATGCAGCCCTGCCAATCCGTACGAACTCGTGAAAGAAAAAAAAGTATTGGCGAAGTCGCCGACTTGAAAGTAAATTGCTGGAAAAAGTAGAAGTACTGTTGTTGATTGATGTGTTGATCCCTTTTTCAAGACCCTGACGACTCCTATTTATACCCTAAAGCTAGGACTCCTGGTCGATCACGACTTGTTACAACCTTATTTAAATTACTATGTCTATACGAACTTTAAAAAGGAAACGGACTCCCGCAGAGTCTTCCACCGCCGTTCCCTAATCCAGTCAGGATTTCCTTCAATTACTCTCCTCGACCGACTTAGCGTGCTCCCTTTGACCAGCTTTTGACCAGGATCCTCTGGAATACTCCTATCCTGTTAGCATAGGCTGTGCCACCAATCGGCCAATTTCCAACTGTTACCTCAATCGGCCGATTCCTTTCTGTAGCCTTCAGGTCTGCCGCATCGGCCAATCTTCTCTTCCTGACGCCGATTCAACACGTGTCAAAATCTGGCGTCAACAACTGTGTGGCCCGCGTGCGGTCGCCTGCAGGGGCTTGCTGGATTAGTCCCCCTGGGCTATAAATAGGGGGCGCACCGAGCGTGCTTCATAGACCACCCAAGTCATATTTCTCGTGTTGTGTTGTGTGCGCCCCCCTAAGGGCGGTGGTAGTCCTTCCAACATCTGGTGTTAGAGGAGAGTTTGCGAGTAGTGGGGGATGACCTGCGGGAGCCGGCGGATCAGCCGGTGCGTCACGTCCGGTTATGAGCGACCACCGTTGTGTTCGTCGTAACCGTTCGATTAAACAGGTACGGTGCGCGTTGGCGCCCTTGCTCACGGATGACGATCTTCAGCTGGCGACGGCGGTCTCATGCTTGATGTAGCAGCCCATCGGCGGACGTGTCGGTACTTTGACCACACCGATCAGGAAGATGGGAGGAACTCCTTATTCCGTGCGAGAGTCAGGCGTGCTCTCAGGAACTTGCGGATCCCCAAGTTGGGATCTGGTTCCTCTTTTTCTCGGTTGACTGGCGGTCTCTTGGGGGATACATTCGTGGGAAGCAGCGGCGACTGAGGAGGTGCTCTTGAAGCATCTTCTTCTTCTTCAGCTAGCGTCATCGTCGAGGGGCTCCTGGTGGCGACCCCTTGTCTAGATGTCCGTGAGGGCGACGATGTTAGAGGAGGGTTGGCGAGGCAGATGTGCCTCCACACCTCCTCGTACTTGAAGCAGCCTCTCCCTGGGACTCTAGGTTTACTCCCTTAGTGGGAGTAATAGGATTTGTACCTTGTAACGGCCTTGAGTCGAGTGTACTTTGTAATGTTTGTCTCGCTGGAAATAAAATGATCTCTTCCTTATTCAGATTATTGTGTTTGTTCTTCATGTCTACAAGGAATGTTTTCATAGCGAGTTACTTTGGACTGAGCTAAAAGTGCCCCAGCTTTGGCAAGGTCTTTGTTAGTGCGAGCAGCACCGCAATAATCCGAACTCCTACGTTCAGTTTCTTCCCAGCGATCTTTCAGTCGGAGGGGTCAAATCGGCGTTGTTGATCCGTGCGGAATCCTTGACAGAGCCGACCGCGTCCTGGCTGGCAGGGTCTTCGTTAGTGCGAGCAACATCGCAAAAAATCTGAATTCCTTTGGTTCAGTTTCTTCCCAGCAACTTTTTCAGTCGGAGGGGTTGAGTCGTCGTCATTTGATCCGTGTGGAATCCTTGACGGGGCCGAACGTGCTCTATCTGGCAGGGTCTTTGTTAGCGCGAGCAGCATCGCAATAATCTGAACTCCTTTGATTTAGTTTCTTCCTAGCAACTTTTTCAGTCGGAGGGGTTGAGTCGGCATCATTGATCCGTGCGGAATCCTTGACGGGGCCGAACGTGCCTTGGCTGGCAGGGGCTTTTGCGCGAGTGATGTCGCGAAAATCGAACTTTTCTTGTTCGGTTGTGCAACTTAGGTTTTCCCCCATGACTTTTGCAGTCGGAGGGGTGGAGTCGTCATCACTTATCCGAGTGGACCGAGTGACGTGCTCGGTGAGCTCCTAATAGGTGTGCTCGAGCGCAATGCTTCGAGCGATCCGAGTGACGCCCAGTTTCGCTGTTAGTGATGAGGTTGGCAGGACCCGACCGTCCCAGTTAGATCTCCCGAGTCGTTCGACCGACTCGGGTGGCCCGCTGGCCTCCCTTCAGTTAGGGATTCTGTGGGTTCAGCTAGAGGTCAGGATCAGACGAGAAAATCATGGCACTCCGAGTCGCCGTGGTGAGTCGGTTAGCAACTGCTGGAGTTGGCTATCTGTTTCCCCCTGGCTCTGTTCGACGCAAGGCAGCCTGGTGCCCACTGGGAGCCAGCTTTCGAACCTCGGTCTATGAGTCCATGGACTCGGCACGTTTTGTACCTGAAAATAGATTCAAGAACAAATAGGCAAAGTAGATTTGCAAATGATGAGTGCAGGGTTGTGCATTGGATCTCACCAGCGCGGCGACGGTCGCAGTGCGGTTTTACTTGGGGACGCTTTGCGTCGTCGTGTGTCAGGCTGCGTTATGGCACTTGATCAGACGTTTTTCTTGCCGTACCCTCCTGCGCTTACGTTAGGCAATTGCTCCATCTCCCATTCCTGTTGCGGTCATGGGTCAGGCGGAAATGCTGGAAGGGTCGTACCTCTTGACCTTTTTACGGGAGTCGAGGGGTCGCGCGACACGTGGAGTCGTTTCCCGGCTATAAATACCCTGTCTCCCCTCCATACTCTTCACCAGCGAGCAGCAATTGCACCGTTCCTGCAAGAAGTAGAGAGAGAAAAACCCCAGTCCCCCATTTCTCGTTCTCTGTGTAGCGATGGCCGATCGTAAGCTCGTCATCGGCGAGGGCTCGAGGGGACGGTGCCGTCGTCCTCCACCTCTGCGCACGGTGCTTCGTTCCCAGGGGTGAGCCGCACCCCTCTGTCTCACAACTTATCACTCAACGACTGTGGGGAGTGATGTTTGCGATTGATGCAGGGCTGCTTCGACCGGAGTCAGGATGCACCGGGTGGGCGGTGGTCCCGACAGCGATCCTTCCTAGGGGTTCGCGTCCTCATCAGAGTCCGACGGGGATGCACGGGAGACAATCCGTGTCCTCATTCGGGAGGACGCCGAGGCGAGGGAGCAGTACGACACAGCGACGCGGGAGCTGGACCGCGTCAGGGCCGCGCTGGAGGCCGCGCAGAAGAAGGCCACCGACATCAAGGGGGCCCTTGACGCCGCGGAGCTGGAGACCGCTGGGGCTCGCATCGATGCGGTGGACGCCCAGGCGGTCGCCGCAGGTTAGTCTGCAGTCGTGGCACGTTCATTCGTGTTGGTTTTTTGGACGGGACGCCGCTTGATCATTCTTGTGTTCCAGGGCGAGAGGAGGAGGTGGCCGCTGTCCGGGCGGAACTGGAGCTCCTACAGCGGCGCTTCACCGACCTGGAGGTGGAGCATGGTGACGTTTCACGTGCCTCAACGACGGCGGTGGTGGCGACGGGGACGGGAAGGCAGTTGTTGCCTGACCATCTGCGCGCGCTGCCGTTTTGCGTGCGCGACCTGGTGACCGAGGTCGTTCGCTAGGGAGGCGTCGTCTCCTTGGCGGCGGTGTACGCATGCTCCACGTGGGACCTGCACATGTTCCTGCCCGGGTTCCCTCTGAAAGTGCATCTAGGCACTAATCTAATTTTGGTGATTAATGACAATCACAATTTGGAGGATATGATGCTTTGAATGAGTGTGCATGAATAAAATCAAAGAAAAGAGAAATAAGTTCAAAGGAAGGTCCCCAATTCTTTCAAGACGGTGTTGGAGCTCAATGACGATTTTTTCACTTTCGGTTTGAAATTGAGTATAGAAAACACCGTACTATCACCGGGGACGTGCTCGAGTAACTGAATGTGTCAAAATGCTGCACTTGAGATGAATTCCTTATGAGAGACACAAAAATCCACGAACACAAAACTTAGTTCTAGCTTCCTGTTTTAACAGCCATCGGAAGATCCGACTATGCGTTTGAAGATCCGAGAGCCATCGAAACTTCCGACTGGAAGTTCCCAACGGCTCCGTCTAAAGTTCCCACAGCTTACACATGTTCCGACTACACATTGGAAGTTCCGTGCCTGAGACTTTCCATCTGTTCCTTTGCTCGAATTGTTCTTTTTCTGGAAAGTTTACCGGAAGATCCGACCCTTGCTCGGAAGATCCGATACTGGGAAGTTGAGTGTGTTTTCTAGGTTCTTGTCCGTACTGTTCTTCATCTGGCAATAGTGTCGGAAGTGCCGACCCTACATCGGAAGTTCCGGCAGACGCGTCGAGGCAGCACAACGGCTCTATTTTGGGGGTGGGGTATAAATACCTCTTCACCCCCTTCTTCATTGCTGTTGACCTAACCCGCGACACAACACCTCCATAGCATTGAATCCTCTCCCCAAAACTCCATCTAGAGCTAATCCTAGCCAAGATTTGGGTACGGGCTTTGGTGAGAAACATCTAGAGGTGTGAGATTGAGACCTTTGAGAGAGTTCATTCATAGTTCATCTCAAGAAGCTTTTGAAACTCATTTGGTTGTTTGATTCATGTTTGTTACTCTTGGAGCTTCGCTCCTAGACGGTTAGAGTCACCGTGCAGCTCCCAAAGTTGTGGTTTGAGCGATGGAAAGTTTGTATTTATCATCTCCTTGGAGATTTTTAGTGGAACCTCAATTCGACCTTTGTGGTTGATTGAACGAGGCAAGGGGGTAGATTGACCCGGCTCTTTGTGAGCACCTCACAGAGACGTAGCTCCTTTGTGGAGTGAACTTTGGGAGTTATTCTTTGTCTTGTGTGCTTTGATTCAGCCTTGGTGTTATTCGTGTTCTTGAGCTTGTTTTCGATCAATCTACGATTTCTTTAGTTTTCGCTGCAAGAGATCATATCTATGAGCCTCTACACACCTGTTGCAATGTTTCTATTCAAGTAGAATCATCTATTACTTGTCAGTTTATTTATCGTGAATTGAACCTTCTTAG
The DNA here is from genome assembly GCA_032594955.1 of Panicum miliaceum. NCBI lineage: Eukaryota > Viridiplantae > Streptophyta > Magnoliopsida > Poales > Poaceae > Panicum > Panicum miliaceum. The sequence continues at coordinate 7,440,740 of CM064062.1, forward strand.
AGGGTCGGATGTTCCGCCCCTCGGTCGGAAGTTCCTGCCCAGTATCGGAACTTCCTGTCGGAAGATCCGATACTATTTTGGAAGTTCCGACTGATCTGACATTTTCGTGAAGAATTTCGCAGGAATTTTTAACAGATCCTATTCCCCCCCCCCCCCCCCCCGCGCCTCTAGGCCTAGTGTCGATCGTTTCAATTGGTATCAGAGCCTAATGTCTTGATTAAGGCTTAACCGCTAAGGGAAAAACACCATGGTCGGTCAAGTGGATGAAAGTGTTGTTGGTGCCACATCCGCCTATAAAGTCAATGATAGTGACTTTGAAGTTAGTGATGTTGAAGGTGACATGAATGAGGAAGAATGGAAGATCAAGCGAAGAGAGAAGATAAAGAAGAAGATGAATGAAAGAGTTGAAAAGAAGGATCAATTGCTTTTCAATGAAAAGATGAAATTGGAAATTGAGAAGAAGAATCTTCAAGGGCTTCACACGGTGTCTCATACATATGAGACCTCTACTTCTCAATCCTCTAACTCTTCCAACCTTTCTTTCTCTACCGTTCCAATGGGCAAACCTCCCCACTTTGATGGAACCGACTATGCCCGTTGGAGCGAAGACATGCAAGTGCATCTATATGGCCTTAACCCACACCTTTGGACTGTTGTGTGTGTAGGTGTGCCTCAACTTGGAGAAGATAAAGTGGCTACTCCAGAGCATGATCATGATATGTTCCGCAATGCCCAATCCGTGAGTCATTAGAAGCTCCCTTTGCACAATGGAGTACAGCAAGGTTAGGGGAATCATAAGTGCAAAGGAAATTTGGGAAACTCTCCAAATGTCACATGAAGGCAATGATGAAGTCAAGGAGGGCAAGATGGATCTTCTCCAAGGAGACTTGGAAGCATTTGTCATGAAGAAGGATGAAACCGTTCAACAAATGCATGATAGGCCCACTCTCCTTGTGACCGAGATCAAATCTCTTGGTAGCAAGGATTGGGTTGATTTCAAGGTCACTAAGAAGATGCTTAGAGCATATGCGCCCAAGAATACTATGTTGGCAACCTACATTAGAGGCAAAGAATCATATAGAAAGATGAATCCAATCAATTTGTTGAATGAGTTGCAATTTCATGAGATGAATGCCTTGGATGTTGCCAAGTCAATTGGTCAAGATGAAGTCAAAGATATTGCTCTCAAGGCCGAACCAAGCAAGACGGTTGAAACAAATGAGAAGCCTTCAAAGCAAAAGAAGAAAGTTGAGCTAAGTGAAGGGGATAGCACCGATGAGGAAACCACCATGATGGTGAGAAACTTCAAGAAGTTCATGAAGAAAAGAAATATCAAGAAAAGAACTTCACAAAGAAGATGCTACAAGTGTGGTGCAAAAGATCACTTCATAGCGGATTGTCCTCTCAATAACAACAATGACAATGAAGACAAGAAGTACAAGGACAAGTGTTATGACAAGGAGAAGAGGTACAAGGAGAAGAGCAAGGAGTACAAGAAGAAGAATGACAACGCTCATGTTGGTGAAGGTTGAGATTCTAGTGACGACTCCGACAATGAGGGCACGGCTACTCTTGCCATGCTCACAATTTTATCAACATCAAAGCTCTTCAACAACCTCTCAGATGATGAAGATGAAGGCCCCGTGTGCTTCATGGCCAAAGGGAATAAGGTATCAAACTATACAAACCCTCCATCCTCTCCCACCTCCACATCTAGTGAAGTAGAAAATGACTTAGAGGAAGAGGAGGCCCAACTCAAGGAAAACATGATAATGAAGTTTGGCAAACCGGGCTATAAGCAAATTAAAAAGCTTATGGAGAAATTAGAGAAAACGAAGGAGATTCTTAGAGAACAAGAAGAATTGCTCATCCTTGAGAAGGAGAGAAACCTTGTTTTAGAAGAGTTTCTAGCTAAGGAAAAGGATAAGGTTGAGAAGTTGGCAACGAACTTGTCTCTGGCTAATGACTCAAATATGAGGATGTCAAAGGATCATGCCTTGACAAAGGACTCACTAGCTAACCTAAAGAATGTTCACAGTGAGCTTCAAGAGAGGCATTCACGCCTTGAAGATATAAACAAAGAACTTGAAGTGAGCTATAACACTCTTTGGGAGAGCACCAAATCTAGTTCCAAAGCTACTCTTGACTTTATTGCCTCCACTAGCAAAGGTTGCTCAAGATGTTATAACTTTGATATAAATGCTTGTGTTGCTAACCTTGCTAAGCTAGAAGAGATGGTCAAGGCCAAGGATGCTCAAATTCACAAGTTGAACATTCTTGTTGAGAAGAGGAAACTCAATGGTAAGAGTGAGTTTGATTCTCATCCGGCTTACAAGGCTGAAAGGTATCCAATCATCAAGGATGGACTTGGCCATACAAGAGAAAATAAGACAAATGGAAATGAGATTGTAAATGGCAAGTCCATCCCACTTTGTAAGAAAGGAGCCAACCTCGGTGACTTGATGAACATGGCTCATCATGGCACAAAGAAGAATGTTGACCAAGTAAAAACAAGGTTGAGAGCTCAACAAAGGTCAACACAAGAAACAAGGAAGTGATACCTCCCTCATCACGCAACTACACCATTGACTACACGGTGGTGATCCAAAATGTGAAGATCGTCAAGTACATTGGTGCTCACACAAGGAAGTTGGGGAGTGTGTGGGTGCCCAAGATGGATTATTCTAACCTTCAAGGACCCAAACAAGTTTGGGTACCTAAAGCTTGAGCATCACTTTGTTTTGTAGGCATTTTCCTCCGGTGGAAATGCATGGTTGCTTGATAGTGGATGCTCAAATAATATAACCGGGGAGAAAGACTTGTTCACTTCCTTGGAAACAAATGACATACCTAAAGAAACTATTTTTTTTGGAGACAATAGCAAAGGAGAATTAATCGGTTTGGGTTAAATTGCTCTTGCTCACAATAATTCAATTAATGATGTTTATTGGGTTGAAAAATTGGGATACAATTTATTGTCGGTCTCACAACTTTGTATGATGGGCTACAATTGTCTCTTTACTAACGAGGGTGTGACCGTCACTAGAAGAGAGGATTCCTCTATTGCTTTTACGGGTCAATTAAAGGGCAAAATTTATCTTGTTGATTTCTCTAAGGAGAAAATTGAGCCCGCGACTTGTTTAGTGGCAAAATCCAATTTGGGTCGGCTTTGGCATCGCCGACTAGCCCATGTTGGCATGAGAAACTTGGCCAAACTTCAAAAGGGTGAGCACATCCTAGGACTAACCAATGTTGTTTTTGAGAAAAATAGGTTGTGTAGCGCATGTCAAGCCGGAAAGCAAGTTGGTGCTCCACATCCCGCCAAGAACATCATGAATTCATCAAGACCTTTGAAGCTTCTACACATGGATTTATTTGGACCAATTGAGAACATTAGCATTGGCGGTAACAAATATGATCTTGTTATTGTTGATGATTTTTCACGTTTCACTTGGGTATTCTTTTTGCAAGATAAAAGTGAAGTGCAAGGAATCATCAAGAAATTCATAAGAAGAGCTTAAAATGAATATGAGTTGAAGATCAAGAATGTAAGAAGTGACAATGGTTCCAAATTTTGGAATACCAATGTTGAAGATTTTCTTGATGAAGAAGGGATCAAGCATGAATTCTCCGCTCCATACACTCCTCAACAAAATGGTATTGTGGAGAGGAAGAATAGGACATTGATTGAAGCCGCAAGAACCATGCTTGATGAGTACAAGACCCCGGATATCTTTTGGGCCAAAGCAATCAACACTGCTTGCCATGCTATCAACCGCCTCTACATTCACAAATACTTGGGCAAGACACCCTACGAAATAATCACCGGTAATAAACCTAAGGTGCATTACTTTAGAGTTTTTGGTTGTAAGTGTTTCATACTTAACAAGAAAGCCAAAAGCTCAAAGTTTGCACCAAAGGTAGATGAATGTTTTCTACTTGCTTATGGTACTAAGGAACACGCCTATCGTGTCTTCAATAAAACCACCGACTGTGTTGATGTCATGGTAGATGTGACTTTTGATGAATCTAACGGCTCTCAAAAGGAGCAAATTGATAAAAACGTTGTTGTTGACGCCAGATTTTGACACGTATTGAATCGGCGTTAGGAGGAGAAGATTGGCCGATGAAGCAGATCTGAAAGCTACAGTAAGGAATCGGCCGATTGAGGTAACAATTAAAAATCGGCCGATTGGTAGCGCAACCTATGCCAACAGGATGGGATTATTCCAGAAGATCCTGGTTAAAAGCTGGTCAACAGGGCACGTCAAATCGGTCAAGGGGCAATTGAAGAGAATCCTGATTGGATTAGGGAACGGCGGCGGAAGATTCTGCGGGAGTCCTTTAAAAATTTCGGGCATTTACCTCTGGGATGGAAGCCATCGTCGCCGATGACGCCGCTGGGGAAGCCGCCGATTGGACTGCTGCCGCCAAAGGAGCAGCCGATGGAGCCTCTGTAGGTGGGGTGGTCGCCGATGGAGACGCCATTGGGGGTCGGAGCAGGCTGCGGATGAGATCGCCGGAGAAGGGGGAGTGCTTGGGAATCGAAGGAACTTGGAGGAAGATGAACAGTGATGCGACAGAAAGGATGCTGGATTCATGGAGGAGGAGAGGCGGAGAAAACCAGTACTTAAGAGAGATAAAGGGGGCAAGGGCAAAGATGGTATTTTTACCGCACCGTCTACGCGAGTTCCAGGGGAGCGGTCGTTTCGCGCGCTCGGTTCGAGGAAATTGCAATCATTGTGCCGCGGAACGGAAGGAGATTTTTACTGCGCCCGTTTCGGAGAAGAGGATTAAAGAAAAGAGTTTCAAAGGAAAAGTTATATTTTACTCCGAAACTGGGGGGCATGTGTTGACGCCAGATTTTGACACGTATTGAATCGGCGTCAGGAGGAGAAGATTGGCCGATGAAGTAGATCTGAAAGCTACAGTAAGGAATCGGCCGATTGAGGTAACAGTTGAAAATCGGCCGATTGGTAGCGCAACCTATGCCAACAGGATGGGATTATTCCAGAAGATCTTGGTTAAAAGCTGGTCAACAGGGCACGTCAAATCGGTCAAGGGGCAATTGAAGAGAATCCTGATTGGATTAGGGAACGGCGGCGGAAGATTCTGCGGGAGTCCGTTTCCTTTAAAAGTTCTTATAGATATAGTAGTTTTCCTGTTTTAAATAAGATTGTAACAAGTCGTAATCGACCAGGAGTCCTAGTTTTAGAGTATAAATAGGAGTCGTCAGGGCTTTGCAAGGGATCAACACATCAATCAACAAAATACTTCTACTTTTTACCAGTACTTTACTTTCAAGTCGGCGACTTCGCTAATATTTTCTTCTTCCACGAGTTCGTACGGATTGGCAGGGCTGCATCAACCTGATCTCCGGCCAATTGGTAGGTTCCGCTTATCGAGTAATATCCGAGCTTTAACTACGGGCGCATCGCTGTGGTTTCATTTGGATTTATTCACAAGTTATCGATATTTACTAGAATTGCAAGTTTTACCTGTTATTCTAGTATTATCACCAGTTATCCAGCTTGAGATCAGAGTAATCGGCTTCGTCATCGTTCTCCTTCAATTTTTCAGCCGATTAGATCTGTTTCAAGTGTTGCTTCTATAGTAATTGTTTAGATTGCTCTAGTAGTTCTCTTTACAATTACTATACGATCATCGGCTGACCCATAGCCGATCATCTCTACAGCAAATCGGCCGATTTACCGTCGACGCGCTCCTCAGGACAGATCGGAAATCCAGCCGATCGACGCGCCTGGAATTTGATACTCTTTTTCCTTGTCAATCAACAGGTCAGATTGACTGGCACGCCGCGCGAACCGCACCAGGGCGATAACCCGAACAGGAGCTAAGCAGATTCTCCCGGGTCGTGTGTCCGACGCTGAAGACCCATCGGCCGATTCCTATCCGGCCGATTTTAGCGCCAACAGTTGTAGATGATGAGGAGCCACCAAGTCTATCAATCATGAGAATGGGCTTAGGTGAAGTAAGGCCTCGTGAAGCTCAAGATCAAGCACAAACACCGGTTGAACAAAGAAGCGATGATCCATCATCATCTACAAGAGTTGAACCACCAAGCTCTCTACAACCTCAAGATCAAAGTCAAGATCATGGCATTGATCAAGGATGAGGACAAGGTGGAGAAGCTCGAGTTGATGCACGTCAAGAAGATGATGATGATGGACCAATTCAACCTCAATCACTAGTGCCTCATCCAAGAGATCATCAAAGTGTTCAACGGGATCTTCTCATTGACAACATTCTTAGGAGTATTCAAAGAGGGGTAACCACTCATTCACGTTTAGCAACATTTTGTGAACATTACTCGTTTGTGTCCTCTTTGGAACCTCTTAAGGTAGATGAAGCACTTGGTGATCCGGATTGGGTAATGACTATGCAAGAAGAGTTGAACAACTTCATGAGAAATGAAGTTTGGGAATTAGTGCCAAGATCCAAGCAAAATGTGATTGGCACCAAGTGGGTTTTCCGGAACAAGCAAGATGAATATGGCATTGTCACAAGAAACAAGGCTAGATTGGTTGCTCAAGGTTTCACTGAAATTGAAGGATTGGATTTTGGTGAAACTTATGCTCCGGGGGTAGGGCGAGGCCCCCGAGTGCCATGTAGTCCGGACTTGGTTTAGTGGGCATAATGCCCACGATCCGATATGTATCGCCTATAATAAAGTTTTAATGTAAAAACTTTCTTGTTTTAGGCTTATGAATGTATTGACTTGTGTCTCTTTAGCCAAATGGGCCTGTTCAGCAACGTGAACAGGTCTCTACAAATTGGGTTTGTATGAATTGGTTTGTATCTGCGGTGTGAACAGAGTATCGCGAGACACATTTCTCGAGGCGAGGCGACGCTTCGCGTGCGGAGTCTGCAAGCGTGCCAGTGGTGGGGCCCCCAGGCCGCGTGGCCTGCCGCGATGGTTCGGCTTCGGCAGGGCTCGCGGGCCCACTTGTGATAAGGTCGCGTCTCATTAAGGAGGCTGCGGGAGGGAGGGTTTATTTAGTTGACTACTTTTCTCCGCCTTCCACGCCCTTCTTGCCCCTTTCGCTTGTTCAAGCCGTCTCCGTCGCCATTGCCGCTGCCGCCTGTTCCCCACTCTAGAGAGTTCCACAGCCGTTGCCTGAGCGATTCGTGCCGCCACGATATCGCGCTGGCGTCAATCGAATGTCGATGAGACACTGCTGGGGGACTTCGCAGAGAAGGGGTTCCTCCAAAGGAGGTGGCGAGGTGGAGAGCGCCGCCGCTGGAGCACGAGGAGTCACACTCGAAACCGCATGAGGTGGTGAGCTTCCTCGCCTTCCATGAGCAGGGGCTTGGTTACCCTGCTCACTGGTTCTTTCGAGGACTGCTTCACGAGTGGGGATTGGAGTTTCAGCACCTGAACCTGAATGGGGTGCTGCACATCACCGGCTTCGTCACCCTGTGCGAAGCGTTCCTCGGGATTGAGCCACATGTGGGCTTGTTCCGAGCATTCTTCTATGGCAAGACCTCGCCGGCGAAGGGGAAGACATCGTCTGCCACACCTGTTGGTGGCTTTGGTCTCCAGAGGAGACCCCGCCATGACGACGTCTACCCGAAGTACACCCCTGCGGAGTCAAACAAGGGGTGGCACGGCGACTAATTCTACATCAGGAACCTGCTGGAAGCGCCCTTTACTGAGTTCCATGGGGGGCGGCCAGTGAGGGACTTGAGTTGGACATGGGGGACGCCGACGTCAGAGAAGTTCCTTGCGAGGGAGATAAAGGAGGTCATCCGGAAGCGCGTGGTGGAGGCTGGGCTCAATGGCGCGACGCTCTTCTTTACCATGCGCGAGCGGCGTGTGATGCCGCTAGCGGAATGGAGGATGCCGTTGTGGCTTTACTCCGGTCCGTCCGACCCGGATCGGGTGTTCACCGAGGAGCTCCCAGAGGATGATGTGTACTCCTGGCTGATGATGGTCCTCAAGGGGGCGGACCGGGAAGATTTCAGGGTGCTCGCTCCCTTCGATTGCAAGAATCATCCCAATCTGGTATGCCTTCCTTCCTTGATTGTTGTTTTTGGTTGGTGGCGTAGAGCTCTGTTTTTGTAATGACCCGACCACCCGCGCTCTCATCCTCGTCTGCCCGGTGGACCTGAGGGCCAGGCAAGGTGTAACAACCCTGATAAATTACATTTCTAAAGCAATGTCATTAGCCCAACCCTATGCTTAACCAACTAATAAAAGGGTGAAAAGAATTAGAGCAAGTTAAGTTGAAATTCAAATTGAATTTGGGCACATTTGAATACCTTTGAATTTTTAAATTAACTTTCAAACCATAAGCCAAATGAGATGTTGCCTGAAACCAAACTTGTAGAACTTTTTATTCTGAACAACTTTCATGTTCAAAAGTTTTTGAAATTCAAATTAGAAAGAGGAGAAAACATCCTGTTTGCACCCAGCCCCCTGGAACTTTTCAAATTCTCGCAAAAAAGTCCTTCGCTCTCTCTCTCTCTCTTCCCCTCCCCGCCCGACAGCACGGCCAGGTGGCCGGCGATGCCTGACCGGCGCGAGCCGCCAGGCCAGTGGCCGCCGTGCCTCACCCCCAGAACCGGCTTTGCCCCCCCCCCCCCCCCCCCCCACCGCCGCGCCGCCCAGTCCGCGCTCGCGCGTGCGCCACGCCGTGCCGTGCCCCTGCTCGCCGCCCGCCGCGCCCAACCGCCGCGTCGCGCCGTGCCGTCCCGACCCCCCGCACCCCGCCCGTCGCTGCGCCTGCCTTCCGCCTGAGCCACTGCTGCAGCTGCCCCCAATCCCCGTGCCGCGCCATCGCCACCTCGCCACGCAAAATCTCCGGCGCACGCCGCGCCGGTGTCCTACTGCCGCCCACCGTGGCCAGTGGCACGCCCTTGCCGTGTCTCCGCCCCCGCGCGTCGCCCAGAACCCCCATCCCCCTCCTGCCCCTATAAAAGCCGCGCCCAGGCCGCCCGCGCGAGCCACGAGCAGCCAGAGCACCTCGCCGCCGCCATTGCCGCCGCCGAGCTCCACCCGCTCGTGGACAGCCATCCACAGCCGCCCCCTGCCCAAATTGAAGTGTCAGCCACCACTACATCACCCCACCGAAGCTCGCCGACCCGCCCAACACCGCCCAGGACCGCCGGAGCGCCGCCGCCCGCGCTGTCACCGCCGCCGCCGCCCCTGCTCACCGCGGACAGCTCGACTCCGACCTCCTCCGCCCAAGCCAAGCACCTGAGCAGCTTCCCCACGCGCCACTGAAGCTTTCCGTCCGGACCAGGCCGCCCCAAGCCCGCCGGAGCACCGCCGTCGACGCGTGCTGCCGCCGCCGCCGCCCCTGCTCCAACGCCGGCGAGCTACTCCCGGCCGCCCCCCACCCGAACAAGACCCCCCACGAGGTAGCCCTCGCAACCCTGATCCTTCCCCGACCCTCACCCCTCGCCGCCGGCGAGCCCCTCGCCGGAATTTTGGCCGGCCACCGTACCCGAGCCGCCCGAGGACCCAATTGCAATAATTGAAATCTTTAGAAGGGTCTGCACGTAAGATTCAAGGACCCAGTTGTAAAAGAAAGTTTCAAATCTAGATTCAAATTTAGTGAACTTGTAAAATACATGTAAAATCGTAGAAAATTCAGAAAAATGCAAACAAAACTGTTCTGGAATCCGTAGAAGAAACTCTACAACTTTTGTTACAAGAAGGTTCTCAGATTCTCAACATATTTTGCTCTACATTAAATGGAAGTTTTAATGTACTTCTTTTGTACCCACTGTTGTAGATCAATGCTGACCCTAAATTTTGGGCAGTGAGTTAGTTGCTTGATGTTTAGGACTGTGTAAAAAGATCAGGCCCAAATTCCCTCTCCATCTACACTGTTTATTAAACTTAGTTTCATACCATAAGTGGCTAAATATTTTTATCCCTGCAGATAGGTTATGAATCACCTAATGAAACTTTTTCTCTACTGGTGTAATGATACCTAGATGCCAGAGAAAAATTGGGAGACTTTTTATCTCACAGGAACCTATTTATTTGATTTATGTGCTAATAACATACATTAAATTAAGAAAATAGTATCTTTGCTTGGAAAATTCTCATATTTTTACTAGACGATACTAAGTGGTAGTGGATGCTGTGTAAAAAGTTTCATGGATAAAAACCCTGTGCAGGATCCTGTACAAATAAATTCTTGATTAACCTAGGTGTGTAATGTCATATTTGCTATGCTCTGAAAACTGCATAATAAATCCTATCAAAATTACAATAGCTCCTGCATGATTAAATAAAAGCCCTGCCAAAATCTTAGACCCAGTTTCTGCACCATTTGTTCTGTACAAAAAGAACAAGGATCTAGCAGCCACCATGTGTTATATTTTTCATAATTAATCTGCTGCATGAAATTGTCTGAAAATTTTACAGTAAGCATATCTTTTCCTGATGTGCCTAGATCCAAGATTTCATGACCAGAAACTACTCGCTGTAGTAGTTACACTTAAATCATGTTTCCATGAGGAACGTAAGTTCCCATGAACACCCACCCCACCTTGCTTAACGAAATTACTTATTGTACTTTTCTACTCTATTAACGATTGCCCACGAATGATAAAGTAATTCACTTCACGACATACTCATGTTTTACAAACTGCAACTTTATCGTGAAGGAAATCATGTCGTTTACCATCACCACTACTTAAACTTGTGCATTCATGTAGAAACGACTACTCTCGCCGACGGAACTTACGAGCTGGTGCCCGAGTCCGAGAGTGAGCAGCGAGAAACCCAGGCGAATTTAACTGAAGCAGTTGAAGACCCGGGTCAACGTTCAGACGATCCCCGGACTAACTTTGCGCAAGAAGGCAAGCCCCGGAGCATAACCCAATTACTTTCCTAAATTATGCAACTCACTACTATTTTGCTTGTGCATTAAGTTTATAGGAGTTGAATGAAAACTTAGTTGCATGATGTTAGGAGCCCATGCTTGAAAACTAGATGTAAGGTTCGATAGAATGCTGTGCTAATAGGACTCCGGTAAAAGCCGAGTGATTTCCTGTCACTCGCGAGAATATAGGAGTTGAATGTTTACTACACGCTGCAATCATAAGGACAACGGACGGGCTATGGTACGATGTTTACGATTGAGGCCCGTCTGTCTAGTGAAAAATGCTAAGGCCGCAGTGTGTGGTAGTGGTGGTTAAGCCTTTGAACGTACTAACCACATGCCGAGAATATGGTAATCGGTAAGCTTAAGTACCTGATTGGCCCGGCAAGGGGATGGCATCCTACCCTTTGAACTTCGGTCCCATGTGCATATGGCGAGTGCAGAGAGTGGTCACGACCCAGCGGCGAACTGTGGCGTGGGACTCTTGTACTCTCGGAGGGTAGCCCCGATCCACGACCCGGAAAGAAAGGGGAAAAGTTGCACGTGTGACTCTGGGAGTAACCACGTGACGTGTGTTTATGTTTCCCTTGCAAGGTTAAGAAATTCGATTCGAATCGTCCGTTTCTCACGGCTATTGAGACTGCTTAACCCCCTTTACCCACAGAGTAAGAAGAGGAACAATGATGATGAATGAACTGGTTGGATGAAAATTAATGCTTCACCATGAATGCTATTGGATAGCTGCTTATCTAGAATGGTTAATGAAACTAGAATCTTGAGCTAAAAGTTGAAAGTAAGGACCCACTCGTAGATGCTTTTCGGCAAAACAAACCCCTGAGCCAAAAAGCCTTGCATGTCTAGAGTCGGTGGAGTAGATTCCACTACACGGGTAAGTCTTGCTGAGTATTAGTATACTCAGCCTTGCTTGTGGCTCGTTTTCAGGTGAGACCTTCGAAGATATGATTGCTAGCTTGACTTGGCCCTGCACTCTTCCCCCTGGTTGGTCGGTGGAATGGGATACGCCCCCGTCCAATGGAGATAATGCGGAGTGATGTCTCGTACGGGCTTCACCGAGATATCCTGTATCATCGAGTAGCTTTCGTTGTTTTATTTTCCGCTGCAACTTAAACTCTGAAGAACTTATTAGTTATGATCACTGAAGTACTCGGTTTCTAAACTCAAACTTTGTCTGTAATATTCACTTATGATGATCTTGTAATATTTGTTGGAATGTGGTATTCTCTGGGCTCATCGTCGCATGAGCATTTGTATGTATGGCATTCGATCCGCTTTACCGTGGTTGTATCGGGAGGTTACCCGACAGACCAATGGATTACTCCGTTTGAAGTGTAAGGTTAACCGAGATTGCCCTAATGGTGATGGTTAATACACTTGAGCCGGATTAATTCAGGTGGTTCTGCCACAGCTGGTATTAGAGCCGTAGCTGGTGCCACAGCTGGCAACCGCTGGCACCAGAGCCGAAATGCATACGCCAGAGAATGCGACAAGCCTTAAAAACTCGTTTTACTAAAACTTGACTAGAAGGATGTGTTGCGAAATACGTTGGTGCGTTAAGGATGGTGCCTAGTTCGTAAAGCCCTAAGGGATTATGGGAAAGTTACTAGGTGGCTATCTAACTTCTATATATTACCAACTTACTTCCAGCACATTACTTTCTGTCAAAACTTACTTTCATGCACAACCGACCTTAAATTCTGTAACGACGCACTCATCGCTAAGGTAAGAAGGTAAGAATCCTCAGCCAACTGAGAGAGCTTGGCCTTCCTGTCGGTGATGCGAACCGAACGCTGCCCTCAAGCAGTGGCTTACTTGAGGTGCTGCCAATATGCCAACTGTCAGTTGAATATATTGGGAGTAGAAGGTTTGGCGCAGGGTATGGCGATCGCTGTTCATACCCCCGTCTCATGACGGTACCCCCGTGAATACGCTATCTCGATAGCGTATGTTAACGTCGTCTGTACGGCGGAAATTGTACAGATATCGTTTCTATAAGTAAACGGTAATGAATAACGGACGCTTTCATGAGTGCTGGCATGAAAGGTTCATGAAATATATATGCTTTGTCAATCTTGTGCAGGTACACTAACCACGATTACGATAATTTAAAGAACGGTTAGAAAATCTCGACTAGCTATTATAGTGAGAGGTGTATCATGTATGCCACCGAAACTATCTTCGTAAGAACAAAAGTATTTGGCAATTATTTTATTTTGTGAGGACGAATAGGACGTGCATGCATCATGACCATATATATCTGAAATTGAAAATGCGTTGTATGAGAGTGGTAAGGTTCTTGCGTATCTAAGCGTGATTTTGCATAAGGACTATCTAGCGAATCTGTCACAAATCTGCCATGACCGAAAAGAGAGATTTATTGATCAAAGAAAATGACCTTTTCTGGTAAAGTTCATGTTGAAAGAATTGTTCCAAATCTTGTAATCTGTCTCATGATCAAAAATGAAAAATTCTGAACTTATGGATAGTAAGAAATAACAGAAAACATGGAATGTCAGAATTCTGTCCAGAATAAGCACTTCTGCCCCTTAAATTTTTAGGCCCCCTTCCTACAGTTTTCTGCAAAAGAGTACAACACAAAACTTGTTCCAAATTTACCCAGGTAGCTGCTGTTAAAATTTGGTAAATTTTGGCTGGGTAGATTTTCTCTGGTGCACGAAACATTGGCCCACTGTTCCCTGAAATTTCTGGGTAGACAGAGAAGTAAAACCTGAAAAGAAAGACCATCTTAGAGACCTATCTAGCTCTGGAATTGACTAGCAAAATTGTTCACAAATACCTTAGGAGTGATCTGGTGAAATTTGAGAATTTTTGGTTGAGAACTGTGGAAGTTATGGTTATTTTTGCACACTATACAGAATCTGTCCCTGTGCTTTTCACACTTTTTCTTGGTCTCACTCCATTTGATCTTTTGTTCAGATGGCCGAGCCTGTTGCTATGATGGTGGATGAGGATGGACGCGTTCACTCGCAGTGTCTCCACTGGGAGGGCTTTCCCTCTATTTTGTGGGACGTGTTGAGCACCGCGGGCTATCCAATTCCCCCACGTTACGCCGGACTAGAGTTTGCAGAGAATGGAGTTACCCAGTACCGTGTCAACGTGACCATTTTTCCGCACCCACTACACCCGGAGTGGCCCGCCTTGGAGATTGAGGCAGTTGGTCGCCGTTTGGCTGATACTTGGGAGCTTGCAGCCATGAGGGCGCTCACCACTTTTTGTGTGCAGCGTCCCGAGGTTGTCACACTCGCTCCCATTGGTTTGTTTCCTGCTGCCCAGGACAACGACCCCTTCTGGCTCAACAGGGTGCAGCACGCACAGTACTTGGTAGACTTTCATGCCCAGGAAACTATCCATACCTCCGTGCGGTGCATGAATGCACTCTACCGACTTCAGACTCTCCAGAGTCAGGCGCTTGAGCAGCTCACTGATCTTGCTCAGGCCTACCACATGATGGCAGATACCAGGGATGAGCAGATTAAGGAGCTCAGTAAGAATCTTGAGGACAGAGATGCTCAGATTGGCCAACTTGAAGGCCAAATTCAGGAGCAGGACACTCTCATGGGTGAGAGAGATGCCACGATAGCACACTTGGAGGAGCAGCTCCATGATCTGAGCCTTGAGTTGGAGGATGCTAATGAGCACATTCAGTGGCACCATGATCAGAATGACCATCCTCATGAGGAGGGCATGGAGGAAGATGAGGAGGAGCCACAGGAGATTGATGGTATTTCAGGAATGGATTTCGAGGGTGAGGTACCATAGGCACCTCAGATGGGAGCTCACTCTCCTACTCACAGCGCGTTGTCCGTCAACAACCTCGACGATTTCTAGATGATGACCTAGAAGGACTTTTGCACATACTCCTCGATAGGGTAGCCTAACTTTTGGCAAGTGTTGTAATAGGCTAACTAGGAGTTGAGTAACTCTTTTGTGATGGGTACACCTGAACCATGTGGATACCCTCAGCATGTAAGGAACGGCGATAAGCTTGGATGATTTCGTTGTAAGTTGGTAAACAATGAAATCCACAATCGCTGAAACTTGTCGAAAATTTTATCCATGTCTCCTTATATTTCTGAGCCGTGAGTTGAATACCAAACCTGTCAGGAATTTTGTGATCGTGGTTCTCACAGAAATTCAGCATCATTGGACCTCGCTAGTTTGAGTTATAGGCAAAACATCACCTATCGATCTGCTGAAAAACAGCTGAGACAGTAAGGCAAAGGACAAGCCTTTCGACCATCTTAGCTAGAGTTCTAGCACCAAAGTTAAATACCAAAGTGGTGCATCCCTAAGTTCTCTAACTACTGCCAAAAGTATGAGATGTTTTGGATGGACCCACAGCAGCCAGGCATGGTACGACCCCGATGCCTCCACAGAATGGTCCGAGGCCCACTCTGCAACAGTCTCTTCAACCTAGCCCCGCGAATCGTTGTTTCAAATGCGGGAGTTCCAACCACTTTGCACGAGCATGCCCTCAGTCTGGGCCGCCCAACCAAGGTCAGGGATCCAACCCGAACAACAAGAACCGGGGCAAGAGAAAGACCCTGCAAGTCAAGCAAGGACGGATTAACTTCACCACGCTTGCAGAGCTTCCTGAAGGAGCCCCAGTGATGTCGGGTATATTCTCTATCCATAACAAGCCTGCAGTTATATTGTTTGATTCTGGTGCATCGCATAGTCTCATAAGTGCAAAATTCGGTGCAAAAGTAGGCTTGGATGTTTGTCACACAAAAGGGTCATATATGATATCAACACCGGGTGGTAAAATTGCTTCAAACCAAATGGTCAGACAAGTACCAGTCAAGTTGGGTAGTAAAACCATCGACACAGACCTTGTTCTTTTACCCCTTGACGGCATGGATATTATTTTGGGAATGAACTGGATGACTATGCATGGAGTCACGCTGGACCTTTCTTCCCGAGCCGTTGAGATAAATTCACCTAGTCACGGAGCCACCACCCTTTACCTACCATTCCTGGATTGCACGAATTCCTGTGCTTACTTGATGGAAAGACTTAAGCTAGAGGATATTCCTGTAGTAAACGAGTATGCCGATGTCTTTCCGGATGACTTACCCGGAATGCCACCAGATAGGGACATTGAGTTTGTTATTGAACTACAGCCAGGCACTGCACCTATATCCAAAAGACCATATAGGATGCCCCCTAAAGAATTGGCAGAGCTGAAAATTCAACTCCAAGAACTGCTGGACAAAGGTTTCATTCGCCCTAGCGCGTCACCATGGGGATGTCCAGCCCTATTCGTAAAGAAGAAGGATGATAGTTTGAGGTTATGCGTTGACTACCGACCTCTCAATGCGGTAACTATTAAAAATAAATACCCACTTCCTCGTATCGATGTACTCTTCGATCAATTAGCTGGAGCCAGAGTCTTCTCAAAAATTGACCTTCGTTCGGGATATCATCAGATCAAGATTCGCCCGTGCGATATTCCTAAGACTGCCTTCTCCACACGATATGGACTATATGAATTCTTGGTCATGTCCTTTGGACTCACAAATGCCCCTGCCTACTTCATGTATCTCATGAATTCGGTATTCATGCCCGAACTTGACAAATTCATCATAGTGTTCATCGACGACATCCTTATCTATTCCAAGGATGAGGAAGAGCATGCCAAGCTCCTTCGCATTGTTCTTCAGCGACTTAGAGACCATCAGCTCTATGCTAAGTTTTCTAAGTGTGAATTCTGGTTGGATACTGTAAAGTTCTTGGGTCACACGATCTCCAGCGAAGGCATAGCTGTTGACCCCAACAAGGTACAAGAGGTGATGGATTGGAAACCCCCTACCTCTGTTCATCAGATTCGCAGTTTTCTCGGCTTAGCCGGTTACTACCGTCGCTTCATCCCGGATTTCTCTCGAATTGCTAAGCCCATGACTGAACTGTTGAAGAAGGAAGTAAAGTTTGTATGGAATGAGAAATGTGAAGAAGCTTTCCACACTCTCAGAGAGCATCTGACTGCTGCACCTGTGTTAGCTCAACCCGATAATACCAAGTCATTCGATGTGTATTGTGACGCATCGGGTACTGGTCTAGGATGTGTGCTTATGCAAGAGAATCGAGTGATTGCCTATGCCTCACGAGCCCTTCGGCCCCACGAGTAGAATTATCCCACTCATGATCTTGAGCTTGCAGCTGTCATTCACGCTCTGTAAATATGGAGGCACTATCTCATGGGTACACAGTGCAATATCTACACGGATCATAAGAGTCTCAAGTATATTTTCACACAAGCCGATCTGAATATGAGACAACGAAGATGGCTAGAATTAATCAAGGATTATGACCTTGAAGTGCACTATCACCCCGGCAAGGCTAATGTAGTCGCGGATGCACTAAGCCGCAAGTCCCATTGCCATTGCTTATCTATGGAATCCTACAATGAGACATTGTGTGCAGAAATGAGGAAGCTTAACATGGAAATGGTTTCCCAAGGCACTCTAGATCACATCTCAGTTGAGCCCACTCTTCACGACCAAATCGTCATGGCACAACTACATGATGAAGGAATTAAGATCATCAAACAAAAACTCTCTCTAGGTGAGGAGAAGTATAAATGCTTCCGCCAGGACCATAAGGGAGTTCTATGGTTCGAAAGTCGTATAGTCGTTCCGAAGAATCATGAACTCCGCAAGCAAATTCTCGATGAGGCACATCTTTCCAAATTCTCTATCCACCCCGGCAGTAGCAAAATGTATCAAGACCTAAGGAAAAACTTCTGGTGGACTAGAATGAAAAGAGAAATCGCTACGTATGTCTCAGAATGTGACACGTGTCAGAGAGTAAAAGCTAGCCACTTGAAAGTAGCCGGTACACTTCAACCGTTACCTATACCATCATGGAAATGGGAAGACATAAGTATGGACTTCATCGTTGGACTACCAAACACTTCCCAGAAACATGATTCCATATGGGTTCTCGTTGATAGACTCACAAAGATGGCACATTTTCTTCCGGTACACACCACCTATTCTACCAAGAAATATGCCGAGATTTACCTCGATCGTATTGTTTGCCTACATGGAATACCTAAGACAATTATTTCTGATCGTGGTACTCAGTTTGTAGCACGCTTTTGGGAACAACTGCAAACGTCTCTTGGTACTAAACTGATTCGCAGCTCAGCATACCATCCTCAGACTGACGGACAAACGGAAAGAGTAAACCAAATTCTTGAAGACATGCTGAGAGCTTGCGTCATTCACTATGACAAGAATTGGGACAAATGCCTACCCCTAGCAGAGTTCTCGTACAACAATAGCTATCAAACAAGTTTGAAAATGGCACCATTTGAGGCCCTGTACGGACGAAGGTGTCGAACTCCTTTGAGCTGGTCACAAACCGGAGAACGTAAAATAATTGGACCCGACCTGGTAATCGAGGCAGAGGAGAAAGTAAAAGTAATACAAGCAAATCTTAAAGCCGCACAAGCCCGACAAAAGAGCTATTCCGACAAAAGGAGAAAGCCCCTAAAATTCGAAGTTGGCCATCATGTCTATCTTCGAGTTTCACCAACCAAGGGAGTGCAAAGATTCGGAATCAAAGGCAAACTAGCTCCCCGTTATGTTGGTCCTTACGAAATCATTGAGAACTGCGGACCCGTAGCCTACAAATTACGACTGCCCCCTCAGCTCACGGCCACCCATGATGTCTTCCACGTATCTCAACTCAAGAAGTGTATTCGAGTCCCTACCGAGATTGTGGAACAACAAGAAATATTGTTAGAACCCGACCTCTCGTATGTCGAACACCCGGTTAAAATTTTGGATCGGAAAGAAAGAGGGACCAGGAGGAAAGTGATTAAAATGTATAAAGTTCAATGGAATCATCACACTGAAGAAGAAGCCACCTGGGAAACCGAGAGCTACCTAAACCAAAATTTCCCTGGTTTTCTTATCTCAACCACTGGTATGTGCACCCCTGTCCACACTAAGATTTACCGAATCTCGGGGCGAGATTCTTGTTAAGGGGGGAAGGCTGTAACAACCCTGATAAATTACATTTCTAAAGCAATGTCATTAGCCCAACCCTATGCTTAACCAACTAATAAAAGGGTGAAAAGAATTAGAGCAAGTTAAGTTGAAATTCAAATTGAATTTGGGCATATTTGAATACCTTTGAATTTTTAAATTAACTTTCAAACCATAAGCCAAATGAGATGTTGCCTGAAACCAAACTTGTAGAACTTTTTATTCTGAATAACTTTCATGTTCAAAAGTTTTTGAAATTCAAATTAGAAAGAGGAGAAAACATCCTGTTTGCACCTAGCCCCCTGGAACTTTTCAAATTCTCGCAAAAAGGTCCTTCGCTCTCTCTCTCTCTTCCCCTCCCCGCCCGACAGCACGGCCAGGTGGCCGGCGACGCCTGACCGGCGTGAGCCGCCAGGCCAGTGGCCGCCGTGCCTCGCCCCCAGAACCGGCTTTGCCCCCCCCCCCCCCCCCCCGCCGCGCCGCCCAGTCCGCGTTCGCGCGTGCGCCACGCCGTGCCGTGCCCCTGCTCGCCGCCCGCCGCGCCCAACCGCCGCGTCGCGCCGTGCCGTCCCGACCCCCCGCGCCCCGCCCGTCGCTGCGCCTGCCTTCCGCCTGAGCCGCTGCTGCAGCTGCCCCAAATCCCCATGCCGCGCCATCGCCACCTCGCCACGCAAAATCTCCGGCGCCCAGACGCACGCCTCCGCCCACCGCACGCCGCGCCGGTGTCTGCTGCCGCCCACCGTGGCCAGTGGCACGCCCTTGCCGTGTCTCCGCCCCCGCGTGTCGCCCAGCACCCCCACCCCCCTCCTGCCCCTATAAAAGCCGCGCCCAGGCCGCCCGCGCGAGCCACCAGCAGCCAGAGCACCTCGCCGCCGCCATTGCCGCCGCCGAGCTTCACCCGCTCGTGGACAGCCATCCACAGCCGCCCCCTGCCCAAATTGAAGTGTCAGCCACCACTACATCACCCCACCGAAGCTCACCGACCCGCCCAACACCGCCCAGGACCGCCGGAGCGCCGCCGCCCGCGCTGTCACCGCCGCCGCCGTCCCTGCTCACCGCGGACAGCTCGACTCCGACCTCCTCCGCCCAAGCCAAGCACCTGAGCAGCTTCCCCACGCGCCACTGAAGCTTTCCGTCCGGACCAGGCCGCCCCAAGCCCGCCGGAGCACCGCCGTCGACGCGTGCCGCTGCCGCCGCCGCCCCTGCTCCAACGTCGGCGAGCTACTCCCGGCCGTCCCCCACCCGAACAAGACCCCCCACGAGGTAGCCCTCGCACCCCTGATCCTTCCCCGACCCTCACCCCTCGCCGCCGGCGAGCCCCTCGCCGGAATTTTGGCCGGCCACCGTACCTGAGCCGCCCGAGGACCCAATTGCAATAATTGAAATCTTTAGAAGGGTCTGCACGTAAGATTCAAGGACCCAGTTGTAAAAGAAAGTTTCAAATCTAGATTCAAATTCAGTGAACTTGTAAAATACGTGTAAAATCATAGAAAATTCAGACAAATGCAAAATAAACTGTTCTTTTGTAAACTTGTAAAATAAACTCTACAACTTTTGTTACAAAATGTTTCTCAGATTCTCAACATATTTTGCTCTACATTAAATGGAAGTTTTAATGGACTTCTTTTGTACCCACTATTGTAGATCAATGCTGACCCTAAATTTTGGGCAGTGAGTTAGTTGCTTGATGTTTAGGACTGTGTAAAAAGATCAGGCCCAAATTCCATCTCGATCTACATTGTTTATTAAACTTAGTTTCATACCATAAGTGGCTAAATATTTTTATCCCTGCAGATAGGTTATGAATCACCTAATGAAACTTTTTCTCTACTGGTGTAATGGTACCTAGATGCCAGAGAAAAATTGGGAGACTTTTTATCTCACAGGAACCTATTTATTTGATTTATGTGCTAATAACATACATTAAATTAAGAAAATAGTATCTTTGCTTGGAAAATTCTCATATTTTTACTAGACGATACTAAGTGGTAGTGGATGCTGTGTAAAAAGTTTCATGGATAAAAACCCTGTGCAGGATCCTGTACAAATAAATTCTTGATTAACCTAGGTGTGTAATGTCATATTTGCTATGCTCTGAAAACTGCATAATAAATCCTATCAAAATTACAATAGCTCCTGCATGATTAAATAAAAGCCCTGCCAAAATCTTAGACCCAGTTTCTGCACCATTTGTTCTGTACAAAAAGAACAAGGATCTAGCAGCCACCATGTGTTATATTTTTCATAATTAATCTGCTGCATGAAATTGTCTGAAAATTTTACAGTAAGCATATCTTTTCCTGATGTGCCTAGATCCAAGATTTCATGACCAGAAACTACTCGCTGTAGTAGTTACACTTAAATCATGTTTCCATGAGGAACGTAAGTTCCCATGAACACCCACCCCACCTTGCTTAACGAAATTACTTATTGTACTTTTCTACTCTATTAACGATTGCCCACGAATGATAAAGTAATTCACTTCACGACATACTCATGTTTTACAAACTGCAACTTTATCGTGAAGGAAATCATGTCGTTTACCATCACCACTACTTAAACTTGTGCATTCATGTAGAAACGACTACTCTCGCCGACGGAACTTACGAGCTGGTGCCCGAGTCCGAGAGTGAGCAGCGAGAAACCCAGGCGAATTTAACTGAAGCAGTTGAAGACCCGGGTCAACGTTCAGACGATCCCCGGACTAACTTTGCGCAAGAAGGCAAGCCCCGGAGCATAACCCAATTCCTTTCCTAAATTATGCAACTCACTACTATTTTGCTTGTGCATTAAGTTTATAGGAGTTGAATGAAAACTTAGTTGCATGATGTTAGGAGCCCATGCTTGAAAACTAGATGTAAGGTTCGATAGAATGCTGTGCTAATAGGACTCCGGTAAAAGCCGAGTGATTTCCTGTCACTCGCGAGAATATAGGAGTTGAATGTTTACTACACGCTGCAATCATAAGGACAACGGACGGGCTATGGTACGATGTTTACGATTGAGGCCCGTCTGTCTAGTGAAAAATGCTAAGGCCGCAGTGTGTGGTAGTGGTGGTTAAGCCTTTGAACGTACTAACCACATGCCGAGAATATGGTAATCGGTAAGCTTAAGTACCTGATTGGCCCGGCAAGGGGATGGCATCCTACCCTTTGAACTTCGGTCCCATGTGCATATGGCGAGTGCAGAGAGTGGTCACGACCCGGCGGCGAACCGTGGCGTGGGACTCTTGTACTCTCGGAGGGTAGCCCCGATCCAAGACCCGAAAAGAAAGGGGAAAAGTTGCACGTGTGACTCTGGGAGTAACCACGTGACGTGTGTTTAGGTTTCCCTTGCAAGGTTAAGAAATTTGATTCGAATCGTCCGTTTCTCACGGCTATTGAGACTGCTTAACCCCCTTTACCCACAGAGTAAGAAGAGGAACAATGATGATGAATGAACTGGTTGGATGAAAATTAATGCTTCACCATGAATGCTATTGGATAGCTGCTTATCTAGAATGGTTAATGAAACTAGAATCTTGAGCTAAAAGTTGAAAGTAAGGACCCACTCGTAGATGCTTTTCAGCAAAACAAACCTGTTGACGCCAGATTTTGACACGTCTTGAATCGGCGTCAGGAGAAGAAGACTGGCCGATGCGGCAGATCTGAGAACTACAGTAAGGAATCGGCCGATCGGGGTATCAGTTGAAAGTCGGCCGATTGGTGGCGCAGCCTATGCCAACAGGATAGGATTATTCCAGAAGATCCTAGTCAAAAACTGGTCAACGCGGCATGCTAAGTCGGCCGGAAAGCAATTGAAGAGGTCCTGATTGGATTAGGATACGGCGGCGGAAGATTCTGCGGGAGTCCGTTTCCTTTTAAAGCTATTATAGATATAGTAGTTTTTTCTGTTTTAAATAAGGTTGTAACAAGTCGTAATCGACCAGGAGTCTTAGTTTCAGGGTATAAATAGGAGTCGCTAGGGCTTTGCAAAAAACAACCAACATCAATCAACAAAATACTTCTACTTTTTACCAGTACTTTACTTTTCAAGTCGGCGACTTCGCCAATATTTTCTTCTTTCACGAGTTCGTACGGATTGGCAGGGCTGCATCAACCTGATCTCCGGCCAATTGGTAGGTTCCGCTTATCGAGTAATATCCGAGCTTTAACTACGGGCGCATCGCTGTGGTTTCGTTTGGATTTATTCACAAGTTATCGATATTTACTAGAATTGCAAGTTTTACCTGTTATTCTAGTATTATCACCAGTTATCCAGCTTGAGATCAGGGTAATCGGCTTCGTCATTGTTCTCCTTCGATTCATCGCCATACAGCCGATTAGATCTGTTTCAAGTGTTGCTTCTATAGTAATTGTTTAGATTGCTCCAGCAGTTCTCTTCACAATTACTATACGATCATCGGCTGACCCATAGCCGATCATCTCTACAGCAAATTGGCCGATTTGCCGCCGACGCGCTCCTCAGGACAGATCCGAAATCCAGCCGATCGACGCGCCTGGAATTTAATACTCTATTTCCTTGTCAATCAACAGGTCAGATTGACTGGCACGCCGCGCGAACCGCACCAGGGCGATAACCCGAACAGGAGCTAAGCAGATTCTCCCGGGTCGTGTGTCCGACGCTGAAGACCCATCGGCCGATTCCTATCCGGCCGATTTTAGCGCCAACACACTTTTGGCACGCCCGGTGGGACCATCCAAGACCTGATATGTCGAACAACGCGGAAATCTCGGACAGCAACATCATTGGCGTCACAGAAGCTGATCTCAAGGACGACCAGAGGGAGGAATTGGCCAAACATCTGGAAGATTACAAGAAGATGTACCTCCAGTCGTTCAGTCGTACCAGAAGCGGGGAAGCAGTCAAGAAGGCTCCTATTCCAGCACCTCGCCACATCACCATTGCTAAAGACTCGGGCAAGATGTTAGAGATGATTCAACAGTCCGTGTATCAAGCATTCATTGACCAATCCTCGGTGATGAGCAACACGGTGTACAACGCCGTCGTCAACTCTCTGGCCAGCGGAGCCGTTCAAGGTTATCAGGGACCGGCATATGCCCCTCCGACTACTCTGCCGGCCAGAAACTTACCATACACATCCCAATCGGCTTCTCAGCCGATATTGACGCAGCGCAAGGGATACAGCTCTCCACCACTTCCGGCGTCTCCAAGATACAGCGGTGCACCATGTCTCCCATCGCGAGCGCCGTTTCAACCCGTTCAGATGGCTTCTGTGCAAACACTACCTACGAGTTCAGTGCCTTGGGGGACGTCAGCCGTGACGTATTTTCCCGAGCCAGCGAACGGGCATGGCACTTATCCGTTCCAGGTGCCGTACCAATCGGCCGCCCGGCCAACGGTCTCCCAGTACCAGCCGATTTCACTAGAAATCGGCAGGGGGGCATCAGCCATGACGCAGTTTCCCGGGCCAGCGAACCAACATGGCACTTATCCGTTTCAGGTGCCGCACCAATCGGCCGCCCGGCCGACGGTCTCTCAGTACCAGCCAATTTCACCAGAAATCGGCAGGGGGGCAAGCACTGTGGAAGCATTCAGAAGCACGGTGCCAGCAACGACATACGAAGAGGGTGCGGACGCGTTTCGCCAGCAGTTATCGGCCGCTCAGCAAACTTCGCTGATTCATCACCTGGCCGAACAAGCCCTTCAGCATATGCCCGCACCTCGAACAGCCATTCATCAGCAGCAGGTGGACTGGACGGCAAAGATAGCAGAAGTAATCCAAGATCAGTTCGGACTGAAGCCGAAAGTTCAAACTTATACTTACAAGACGCCGTATCCATCGGCCTACGACTTGTTGCCGTTCCCACACCGCTACAAGGTTCCTGATTTTACCAAGTTCTCAGGGACGAATGACACATCCACTGTGGAGCACATTAACAGATTCATCATCCAGTGCGGAGAAGCTGCCACGCAAGACGCTCTGAGGGTACGGTTATTTTCATCATCTCTATCCGGATCGGCCTTCCAGTGGTTCACCACTTTACCGCCAAATTCTATCATCACGTGGGCCGATCTGGAGAAACAATTCCACAAGTACTTCTATGCAGGGGTACACGAGATGAAGATTTCGGACTTAACCAGCCTCAGGCAGAGGAGCGATGAGCCGGTGACAGGGTATATACAGAGGTTCAGAGAGATCAAAAACAAGTGCTACAGCCTGGCTCTGACCGATGCACAGTTGGCCGATATCGCTTTCCAGGGCCTCTTACCGCAAATCAAAGAGAGATATGCTGCCCAAGAGTTTGAGAGCCTGAGTCAAATCATCCACCGATTGTCAGGGCAGGAGATCCGACCACTTGAACAGCGGAGGAGCTTCCAGAAGAAGGTGGCGTACTTGGAGGGATCTGAATCTGACACGGAGGAAGAAATCGGCCTGGCGGAATGGGTAAAAGGGAAAAAACCAATATCCTGCCCCTTTGGCAAGAAGGAGCCAGAGACATTCAGCTTTGACACGTCCAAGGCCGATAAAATTTTTGATCTACTGCTTCAGGAGGGACAGATCAAGCTGTCGCAACATCACACCATCCCTACGGCCGATCAGCTAAAGAAGATGAAATACTGCAAGTGGCACAACGCTACTTCTCACGACACCAATGAATGTAAAGTCTTTCGCCAGCAGATACAATCGGCCATTGAACAAGGGCGGCTCAAGTTTGAGACTCCAACCAAATCGGCAATGCCGATGAAGATAGATCAGCATCCCTTCCCGGCCAACACGGTCAACGCAGGAGAAGAATCAAGTCAAACCAAGGTGCTGACGTCAGAATCGGCGAGAAGAAGCGGCGTTGTCGATCCCAGGAGGCAGATCACAATGGAAGAAATCAGAGGGAACAGGCGAGGGCCAGAACGACCACACAGGCCTGTCACCTCCCGATTTCTACTCAGTAAATATCGGCGGCAGCAAGAACAAGCGCGACACCAGGAAGAGACGATACGCCGGCGTGAAGATCACTGGCAGTGTCCCTTCTTCATCCACTGCTGGGAGAACGATATCAGATTGCCATCTGCCGATAACTGTCCGGAGTGCAATGGATCAAACCGCAACGATCGACCGAAGCCGCACTCTAGGGATAGAGGATTAGAGCCGATCAACAGAAATCGGCGCGAAGAACGGCGTGTTTCGGTGCATGATCGGCTGGGGGGCAGAGTTGACCAGTACGGTAGGTCAAAAAGCAAGATCGGCCAGCAAGATGGACTGGGGGGCAGGATCAGCGCGCACGATCGGCTGGAAGAGATGGCCGATAATAGGGTGTCAGACGAAGATCCCCTAGGAAGGGAACCAGATTGGGAACACGTTAAACCATCGGCCAAGCCAGTGAATCCCAGGTGGTGTCCCGATGGCCTATCCAGATCCCAGAAGCGAAGGATCCAACGCCTACGCCAGTGGGAACATCAAGAAGAAGAGCAAAGACACGTGCCAGAAAGAAGGAATGTTAAATCTCGGGTTTGGCGCCCAAAGAAAAATGATCAAGCAAACGACCAAGAATCGGCGGCCGAAATCGATATGGTTTTCATACTACCGATGGAGTTCATGGCGCCAAGCGATCGGGACAAAATAACAAAAACAAAGGAAGAACAAATGGCACGACTGGTATTAGAGCCGATGACGGCTACGTTTGAGAAACCAGAAGAGGAGAAGCGACAGCATCTTAAGGCGCTGTTTCTCAAAGGGTATGTCAACGGAAGACCCGTCACCAAATTACTGGTAGATGGAGGTGCGGCAGTCAACATCATGCCGTATGCCATGTTCCGCAAGCTGGGCAAGGGCGACGACGACCTCACCAAGACGGACATGATGCTGAAAGATTTCGAAGGCAACGTGTCGCCTGCCCGCGGAGCATTCTGCGTCGACCTCACCATCGGCAGTAAGACCCTCCCCACTACTTTCTTCATCATTAATGGCAAAGGGTCCTATAATATGCTGCTTGGTCGCGACTGGATACATGCAAACTGCTGTGTCCCATCTACTATGCATCAATGCCTTGTGCAATGGGTCGGCGACAGTACAGAGATAGTAGCTGCCGATTCTGTCTACAGCATTGCAGCGGCCGACACACAACAGTGGAGTTGCGAGCACGTCAAGTGTATATCTGGCAGGACTTGGGACACTGACTTCCTGAGAGTGTCCGATTTTGGTCTACAGCCGATCCAAGCAGTCGGCTCTGAGGATTCAGCTCGTTCGGAAGGATGAGAAGCTGGGGCATGGGTTCACGTCGGCCAATTCATTAGAGATGGGAGATTTGAGAGACAGCATCAGATCAAGGCCGACGTACGTTGTTACTGATTGGGATTCTGAGCACAAAAAGAAAATATGTCGAGTTAACATGACTTATTTCTCATCGGTTTTCTGGCTACGCATCTGGTGAAAGAGATATTGGGATTCATTGTTAGGTGGAAATTACAGATTACATGAAGCAGTTCAAAACCAAATTGGCGCGGTGGCATTAAGGAACAATAATGTTTAACATATTGTTTACAGCCCAAGGAAAGTATCTATGGCTACAATCGCTCGTCGTCTGATTTGATCGGCCGATTCTACTATCCTCTGATCACTTTCGGCCGATCCTGACACTTCTGACACGCGGCGACGGAGTCTTATTGCTTCACGGGCCAGATATTGTCTTTTTTGCTTCAGCTCGCTGATCATGGTTGGGAGTTCTTGGAGCATTTTCTCTTCAGCGGCTATCTCTTCGGTTATCTGTTCCATCTCCTTGGCTAGTTCTGCCCTCCTCCGTTTCAGCCGATCTATTGTGCCAACGATGTCCGGACGGCAGTTCTCGAGGAAGTTGATTTTGTGATGTACTTCCTGGGCCTGGTGCTTGTACGAGTCAACCTCCTCCTGAGTTTTGACCATCTGAGCATGATCGGCCATACGCCGCAGCGCCCGCGAGACCGGAATCCGCATGCCCTCTATATAGGCAGCGTACCCCAAGTCTTCCGACACTTCTTCTGGGATGTGATCTACGACCTCATTGAAAAGTTGTCGGATCGGCGATGCATCTTTCACCAGTCGGCCGATGTCACCTTGGAGGAGAGTACGGATGCTCTCGAGCTTAGAGCGGACATCGTCGGAGGCAGAACTCGGTGGAACCACATGTGAGGCAGTTTCTTCTTCATCGGCCAAGGAGACAGCGAAAGAAAAGATACTATTGTTGGGAGAATCTTGCTCCTGTAAGGGAACGAAGCAAAGGGTAAGCAAGTAGTGAAAGGAAATCGGCCGATTCTGATGGTAAGATTGTTACCTCTTTGAAACGAATCTCTCTTGCCTGCGCCGGTGGAAGTATTTCCCTTGTTTCAGGGATTGGTGCACTGGGTTCCCCAGAAGAAGAAGATTCGATCATTATTGGTGCTCCGCTTGGGCCAGCTTCCTGAGAAAGATATAAATGCTCGTGAGGATACTATGGGAAAATGAGATATGATGGTAGTGGGAATTTGACATGCCTCTGCGGGTTCTCCGGCCGATTCCAGCTGTGGAGTTACAATCGGCGTACCCAAGTCAGCCTGCATCAGAATTGGTTAAGTTTCCTGAATATTAAGGATGCAGAGTAAGAGATCATTTACCTCGGCAACAGGAGCTGCTATAGTTTCAGTCCCTATTTGAGACGCGGCCGACAGCCGTGGAGATTGTGGTGGGACAACTCGTGCAGCCTGGTAAAGGGATGAATTTGATGTCAGCAGAAGGTTTTTGGGGAGTACATGAGATAAATAAAGTTACCTGGACAGCTTCTACTAAGAGCGATGCTGCAGCAGCCCCGGCTTCGGCGGCGACTTGGGGATCGGCCGTCTCGACCACTGATGGAGGTGAAGGATCTGGGGTCTCGGCGCGCATCACTCCCATCTGATCAGCCGATCCAACACGGGGGGTCTCGGCCGATGCTGCTGCCATCTGGCTAGCCGATCCGATACGAGAGACTTCAGCCGATGCTATTGTTGTCTGACCGGCCGATTCAATGCGAGCCCGCATCCGACGGCTGGACATCTTTGGTGTTGGTCTCTTGGGCGCTCGTCTTGATCGGCCGGTGGAGATATCTCTGATAGATGGAGCATGGAAGCCGATGAGTGGCTGCACTGTGTATTGATGATGGCTATCAATCGGCCGGCCGCTTCGGCTCCGTGTTGGGGGAGCATGGCTTTCAGACTGAAGAGGTAAACATAAGTTAACAGCAAGATGATAATGCAACATTGAAATCGGCTGAAAAGAAAAGGACATACCGCAGCATTTGGGTCAATGTTCTCTGGGTCCAGAATGTTGCAGTAAATTGATGGGGATTTACAGAAAAGATGCTGCTTCCATTCTGCCCACCATAATTTGTACTGTTGGGTGGCGAAAGAGGCAACTGACCAGTCGTTCAAGTCAATGGTGCTGGAGTCAGGTACTAAATCGCACAATCGGCTGTAGTCGAGACTAGAGGTTAATCCGTCTCTGAATTTTGCTTGGCCGGCGAAATAAACTCGAATCGGCAATTGGTCAAAACCTAGTTGCCTTGCTGCAGCCGACGGGCAGTAGAACTCATAAGTGGGTGAGTCCTTCCCCGAGAAGAAGTTAGCCGGCAGAATTCCCGGCTTAATCAAGACATCCATCAACTCTCTGTCAAATGTGTGGGTGGAGAAGTCAAAGCATACAGGCAACTCAAAAATCGGCTCCGCGGTTTGATATGGGTACCAGGTGATCATCTCCTCGCTAAGTCCATTATAGAAGCATCTGAAATATTCAGCAACGCGGGTAGCGGTGAACTGGCACCCAGGGAAGGCCGATGCCGCCTCTCCAACAGATCTGCAGCGGCGACGGACCGATGGATTCTCCTCTGACTCAATGTTGGGAAAAGTCTTTGTCTCTATCCTCTGCTGAGAGACCTTGCTCATGTGTAGATTGAGCCAGAGGGTGATGAACCACCATGGACCGCCTGGATTCCCTATCGGCTCTCCTTTCGACAGTTTGGTGCCGATTTGATGCATCATATGGTATGCTGATCCCAGCAAATCTTTACCGAGGGGAACGGCCGATCCTTGTGCGAGAGACTCTGCCAAAGCTTGAGTGTTGGAAGAGGGGCCGACCGCCCTGCCACAGAAGAGGTGTTTCTCCAACCATATCATCAAGAAGGCGGTGTGCTCTCTCTGAGAAACTGTTCCTGTCTTCATGTTCTTACTGATATATCCTTTCCACCCGCCGATTCCTTTGGTGTCTAGCCGATGAGATGGCTTGAACAGGTAATTGAAGGGGGTATCGGCGGAGGAAACATCTAGGCCGGTCAGCAGCAAGACATCGGCCAAGGTCGGGGTCATGGGTCCGTGTCCAAAAAGAAATGCGTTAAGTGCATCGGACCAGAAGTAAGAGGCTGCCATAACCAAAGGTTCGTTCTTTTCCATCTGAGACAGGGACAAATCTATGCACTGGCCGATTTTAAGTTCTTCCCATTGGACTTTCCAAGACCCGGCTACCCTCTGGTACCACTCTCTCCACCCAGGTGTTTCGTTCGGCCAGGATCTGAATGCGCCTACCCAGTGATCTAAATCCATAGGTGACTGCTTGAAGGGGATTCTGTGAGTTTCTAAGCTAATTAGATCCGTTGGATCAGGACTCCCCATAGGGCCTAGGCAGATGAGGTCAGGAGACTCTGAGAGAGGAATGGTGATCCTGTGCCTAAGGGCCGAAAAAAGAAAGGGAAAAAGGGAAGAAACTAATAAAGGGACCGGAAAATACTGAAGCAGCAAGGCGAAAAGGAAAAGATTTTTCGGACATTTACCTCTGGGATGGAAGCCATCGTCGATGATGACGCTGCTGGAGAAGCCGCCGATTGGGCCGCCGCCGCCAAAGGAGCAGCCGATGGAGCCTCTGTAGACGGGGTGGTCACTGACGGAGACGCCATTGGGGTCGGAGCAAGCTGCGGACGAGGTCGCCGGAGAAGGGGAAGTGCCTGGAAATCAAAAGAACTTGGGGGAAGATGAACAGTAACGCGGCAGAAAGGATGTTGGATTCGTGGAGGAGAAAAGGTGGAGAAAACCAGTACTTAAGATAAGGGGGTAAGGGCAAAGATGGTATTCTTACCGCACCGTCTACACGAGTTCCAGGGGAGCGGTCGTTTCGCGTGCTCGGATCGAGGAAATTGCAATCATTGTGCCGCGGAACGGAAGGAGATTTTTACTGCACCCGTTTCGGAAAAAAGGATTAAAGAGGGAGTTTCGAAGAAAAAGTTATATTTTACTCCGAAACTGGGGGGCATGTGTTGACGCCGGATTTTGACACGCCTTGAATCGGCGTCAGGAGAAGAAGACTGGCCGATGCGGCAGATCTGAGAACTACAGTAAGGAATCGGCCGATCGGGGTATCAGTTGAAAGTCGGCCGATTGGTGGCGCAGCCTATGCCAACAGGATAGGATTATTCCAGAAGATCCTAGTCAAAAACTGGTCAACGCGGCATGCTAAGTCGGCCGGAAAGCAATTGAAGAGGTCCTGATTGGATTAGGATACGGCGGCGGAAGATTCTGCGGGAGTCCGTTTCCTTTTAAAGCTATTATAGATATAGTAGTTTTTTCTGTTTTAAATAAGGTTGTAACAAGTCGTAATCGACCAGGAGTCTTAGTTTCAGGGTATAAATAGGAGTCGCTAGGGCTTTGCAAAAAACAACCAACATCAATCAACAAAATACTTCTACTTTTTACCAGTACTTTACTTTTCAAGTCGGCGACTTCGCCAATATTTTCTTCTTTCACGAGTTCGTACGGATTGGCAGGGCTGCATCAACCTGATCTCCGGCCAATTGGTAGGTTCCGCTTATCGAGTAATATCCGAGCTTTAACTACGGGCGCATCGCTGTGGTTTCGTTTGGATTTATTCACAAGTTATCGATATTTACTAGAATTGCAAGTTTTACCTGTTATTCTAGTATTATCACCAGTTATCCAGCTTGAGATCAGGGTAATCGGCTTCGTCATTGTTCTCCTTCGATTCATCGCCATACAGCCGATTAGATCTGTTTCAAGTGTTGCTTCTATAGTAATTGTTTAGATTGCTCCAGCAGTTCTCTTCACAATTACTATACGATCATCGGCTGACCCATAGCCGATCATCTCTACAGCAAATCGGCCGATTTGCCGCCGACGCGCTCCTCAGGACAGATCGGAAATCCAGCTAATCGACGCGCCTGGAATTTAATACTCTATTTCCTTGTCAATCAACAGGTCAGATTGACTGGCACGCCGCGCGAACCGCACCAGGGCGATAACCCGAACAGGAGCTAAGCAGATTCTCCCGGGTCGTGTGTCCGACGCTGAAGACCCATCGGCCGATTCCTATCCGGCCGATTTTAGCGCCAACAAAACCCCTGAGCCAAAAAGCCTTGCATGTCTAGAGTCGGTGGAGTAGATTCCACTACACGGGTAAGTCTTGCTGAGTATTAGTATACTCAGCTTTTCTTGTGGCTCGTTTTCAGGTGAGACCTTCGAAGATATGATTGCTAGCTTGACTTGGCCCTGCACTCTTCCCCCTGGTTGGTCGGTGGAATGGGATACGCCCCCGTCCAATGGAGATAATGCGGAGTGATGTCTCGTACGGGCTTCACCGAGACATCCTGTATCGTCGAGTAGCTTTCGTTGTTTTATTTTCCGCTGCAACTTAAACTCTGAAGAACTTATTAGTTATGATCACTAAAGTACTCGATTTCTAAACTCAAACTTGGTCTGTAATATTCACTTATGATGATCTTGTAATATTTGCTGGAATGTGGTATTCTCTGGGCTCATCGTCGCATGAGCATTTGTATGTATGGCATTCGATCCGCTTTACCGTGGTTGTATCGGGAGGTTACCCGACAGACCAATGGATTACTCCGTTTGAAGTGTAAGGTTAACCGAGATTGCCCTAATGGTGATGGTTAATACACTTGAGCTGGATTAATTCAGGTGGTTCTGCCACACAAGGCAGGCTGCCTAGCACGAGGCTGCCCGGAAAAAGAGGAAGAAGAAGGGTGATCGGGCGGCGAAGCGGGAGGCGAAGGAGAGGGAGATCTCACGCCGCGCCCAGCATGGCAAGGATCGTGACAAGATATGGGAGGAGTATCCTTCCACCAGCGAGGCCGAGTCAAGTCCTGGTTCCGATGATGGGGATGACTATAAGAGACGTGGAGCGGGGTGACGTGCTTCTCCGCGGCGGGCGAGGCTAGTGACGTCGGGCCGCAAGAGGCCAGCAGCTCCAAGCCTCATGATGCCGGCGACTCCGGGTTATCTCCCGATGAGTCTGGCATGAGGTAACGTGCGGCGGAGGGGGCTGTGGGGCGAGAGGATGAGGAGGCAAAGCGCTCTCGGACAAAGCGGCGTTCGGGGTCACCGCGATTGCCGCTCGCGTGTTCCGGAAGCGGCCGCTCTTCATCTCCCCCAGCGCCGCCGCCACCACAAGCAGTGGCGCCGACGCTGCCTCCAAGGGCCTCTAGGGAGAAGATGCCCGCCCGCCACGGTGGCCGCGTGGTGCCAGTAGGGCGTGGGGTGCCCCCGATGCTCGGGAGAGCGTCCGGCGTCGCGAGAGCTCCTGCCGGAGGCATTCGTTCATCGGTGGGACCTCCTCTCCTCAACTTCGGGTACGTGATGTTCCCCCTAAGTCCTGGTTGACAAGATGCCTTCTGATTTGGTGATATGATTTTGTCTTTCTTGTCTTAGGGGAAGGACGAAGGTTTCCATGGGCAGTGCCCTGGAAATGGTTAGTTGGACCCCTAACCCGGCCCTTCTCGTGATGATGGGCAGAGGAAGAGGGCGAGGAGCTGTTCGTCCAACCGCCCTACCAGAGGCGCTCCCCCTCGCGTCGGAGCAGGCGGTGACGGTGGCCTTTCGGCCCACGGCCAATACAGGAGGAGGTCCGAACGAGACTCCTCCTTCCTCACCCGCCAAGGAGTGTCCCAAGTCCCCAATCGTCGTGGTGCTGGAGGATGAGGATGACGACAGACGGATGCCACCATCGCCAGCCGCGGCGAATGTGGGGGTTGGGCATGCTCCGACTGAAGATGGTTGCGCTGCGCAGACTTCCTCTTCACGTGAGGCCCTGACATTGGGAACGGGTGGCTCCGCATTGGCACTTGCGGGCGATTCGTTGGTGCCGTAGGGCGGCACGTCGTGTGAGCTGGTGTGGCCTCCGATCATAGCCTGAGCGAGCGCGTTTTGTTCTCCGTGATCCAGCTGAAGCGGAGCTTTTGCAGCGGGCTCCTCAAGTCGGGCAGTCTGCTCTCGACGATCTCGCCAAGGCGAAGTCGGGCCTTACTGATGCCCTGAAGAGGGTTCAGACTGCCCGCCTCACCTTGTTGGGGGAGCTCCAGGAACTCACCCATCGTTTGGAGCTAATTTCCCACGAGAAATCGCAATTCCTTGTATGGAAGCATACCCGGCAGTAGCGTGACGCTGTTGGCCATCAGAGGGTGGAGGAATTAGCATGGGAGTTGGATTCAGCGCGGTTGGCAGAGGGCCGGGAATGCGAGCGTGCGGCTCTGGAGGATGAACGGGCTGCTCACGAGTCTGCGGAGAAGCATGCCCGGGCCGAGGCCGGTGAGGCGATCTCTCTGAAGAATCGGGTTCACGCGTTGGAGGCTGCTGCAGAAGGTAATGGATTTCGTTCGCCCTGGTCAATTTTTTCGACGATTGCTGACTCCCGACGTCTATTCCTGGGAGCAGACATCTCTAGAAATCTTCCAAAGATGATAGAGTGACCGACAGCGGCCTGGATCTGGAGCGTCACTTGCTCGGAGAAGAAGACGCCGGAGTTGGATGCCATCAAGTTCGCCAAGAGGACCCTGGAGATCCCCCTACCTGTCACGCCAACTGTCGGATTTGCACTCCGGCAAGTCTGCCAAGGGTAGCCCCAAGCAGTAGATTTGTAGGAAGGGTGAATCGGAGAGAGCCCGTGAACTTGATGGTAACACGAAGACGCAGGGACTTAGATAGGTTCGGGCCGCACGGAGCGTAACACCCTACGTCCTGTGTTCAGGTGTTTGTATTAGGGTTAGCCGTCGAGTCTAGGATGAGATGAATTGCCTATGGGTCCCCCACGGCCCCTTATATATCTGAGTAGCCGTGGGTTACAAGTTAGGGTAAATCTACTCGGGTTTGTTACACGGAATCCGATCGGTTAAGATACTCAAGATCATGCCTATCTAGTTCGACCTAGATCCTGGCCCCCGGGGATCCTGCCCATCGTCCAACCGAGTGCCTGTATGTCGGGTCGTTCATGCGGAGTCGTTCAGTTGGGTAGCCGTCTCCACTTGGCAGGGAGGTACCTGGGTCTACCTCCATCAAGCCCCCGAGCGCCGAGTCGCCGAATCAAGCCTTGACCGAGCAATGAGGCCAGTCGGTGATTAGATAATGATCCCTACATCCTCGAGCTCTTGCCGCAACTTGACTTCAATAGACTCCTACCTTTATGTTCCTTCTTCAACGGGATGCGCCCCTAGGTGCACCCGTTGGGTGTAGCCCCCGAGCCTTGGAAGGTTTCGCATTAGCGTTTCGAGGGTCAAAAAGGAAACAACCTCTTAAGCCCTTCATTCCTAGTCGTCTTCCGGCGCCCAGCTTCTTAATCAGAATAGCTAGCAAAGTCATGTAGACACGCCGAGTCAGATAATGGCGCCTAGCCCCCGAGCAGGGTCACTGGCGGGGTCACGGAGACACGCCGAGTCCAATAGCGGCGCCCAGCCCCCGAGCGGGGTTACTGGCGGAGCCACAGAGACACGGAGAGTCGAATAGCGGCGCCCAGCCACCGAGCAGGGTTACTGGCGAAGTCACGAAGACACACCGAGACAAATAGCGGCGCCAAGCCCCTAAGCAAGGTTACTGGTAGAGTCACGGAGTCACGCCGAGTCAAATAGCGGCGCCCAGCCCCCGAGCAGGGTTACAGGAGGAGTCACGGAGACACGACGAGTCCAATAGCGGTGCCCAGCCCCCGAGCGGGGATACTGGTGGAGTCACGGAGACACGCCAAGTCAAATAGCGGCGCCCAGCCCCTGAGCAGGGTTACTGGCGGAGTCATGGAGACACGCCGAGTCCAATAGTGGCTCCCATCCCCTGAGCAGGGTGACTGGCGGAGTCACGGAGACACGCCGAGTCCAATAGCGGCGCCCAACCCCCAAGCAGGGTGACTGGCGGAGTCACGGAGACACGCCGAGTCCAATAGCGGCGCCCAGCCCCCGAGCAGGGCTACTGGCAGAGTCACGGAGACACGCCGAGTCCTTTGGCACCGCCTGGTAGAAAGGAATATTCTGATCCAACGGTCAGATCCAATCCGATTTGAAAATCCTGGGATCTGTTCCGATTTTTTAATCAACTGCACAGCCTATCCTTCGGGGCTGTCGTCCCTTTTACTGCCGCTATCAAATCATTTGTTACCGTTTCCTCCTCTGGCCCGGGGAGAGGAAGGGACGCTCACTGAGCCGATTCAAATTTCAAAACGAAGGGAGAAGCCGAACGGCCCGTTAGGGTTGCGCCCGATATATAAGCAATCGGCTCGGCGCGTTCTTATCCCTTTGTGCCCTTTTGTCTTTGCCACCAAGGAGCCTTCCAGATCTCTCTAGCCTCCTCTCAAGCACACGCCTCAAGAGCATTCCACCGCCCCTTCACCCGTCGCCACTCGCCTTGCACAGGAATAGCCAGCGAAGTCCCAGCAGCAACCACCACAGCCGCCGCCACGCCGCCAGCCCTGGAGCTGGCCTGGTCCCCGAGCACCATGACCGGCGCCGACATAGAGGCGCTCGTGGCGCAGGGCCTGCTACCGGAGAAGGCGATCTCCGGCTGGCGGAGCTGCTTCAGGGAGGCGTTCCCCTCGGAGGACCTAACGGAGACGGTCGTCTTCCGGTCCTTCTACGAGAAGGGGTTCGGCCTGCCGTCGGGGGCGTTCTTCTGGGGGCTGCTTCACTATTACGGGTTGGAGGCGACGCACCTCAAGCCCAACTCCATCACGTAGATCGCGACCTTCATCCATCTGTGCGAGGGGTTCTTGGGGTCGCGCCCCACTTCAATCTGTGGAGGGCTCTCTATCATCTCCGGGTGTATCCGAACAAGGATACGCCGGATGTGGTCGGCGCGGCCACCTTCTCGCTCTGTCGAGGTGGGAATTACCAGAGGCCACCTTCAAAGACAGCAACAAGCGGTGGGCGGAGGAGTGGTTCGTGGTGGCGAACCCCGCTCCTGGGCTTCCGCCTCGCACCGCCCTCCCACCGGTGCTGAACGCCAGGTGGGAGGAGAAGCCCACCGACGAGGAGATGGTGGAGGTGGAGGTGCTGCTGGAAGAGCTGCAGAAGCTCAAGGCCGAGAAGCTGACTGGGGCCACGGTGGCGCTGTGGTTCGCGAAGTGGCTGACCCAGCCGATCAAGGATCGGGTCCACCCCGGGTACGAGTACTCGGGTCGTGACGACCCAACTCGCGTGCAGAACCGCAAGGTATCGCGTAGCGAGGCTCACAGGCGGGTCACGCTCATCGTGAGCGGGGAGGTCCGCGACAAGGGCTGCCCGAAGGCGTACTGCCTGAAGCGACCCACCACTGAGGTATGCAATCTGCTTGTAGAGTCGTTTTGCTTTTTTCCAAGTGGTTTTGGTCCAAGTAGTTTCCCACCGAGTCATTTTTAGAGTCACCCGTTGGGTTGTAACACCACTCGGCTTTCTGCAGAAAAAATTTTATCATTCGGGTGCCCTACGCCTCTGCCGGAGGGGCAGCAGGGCAAGGCTGTTGATCCACCTGCTAGGCTTGCATTGGTGGCGGTGGATGTTGGAAGTTTCTCATCCGACTCCTCCATCGGGAGTGAGTCGTCCGACATTTTAGAAGTATCGGGGCCGGCGGCTGGTGCCGGCTCCATCACAAAGAAGTTGCGCGCCCACCCGTAAGGTGGCCACGTCGAAGGCCCAGCGGGGCGGAGTGACGCCGCGGGGTAGGAGCTCGACCCCTCGAGGCACGAGCGGGGTAGGGACAGAGGCCGCGGCGGAGAAGGACCAGGGGGAGGAGCGGGGACGGCCAGCGAGGTCGTCCGCGTGGGTGGCGCAGTCATTGCCCTCCGCCGTGCCGCTGAAGCCGAGCTTCAGCATGCAACGGGCTGGGAGGTGAGTCTTTCGACCTCTTGCACTTCTCAATTTGACTCCTTTTCATGCTAGGTTCCAATTCTGAGTTGAATTGTAGGAGTGTGTCGCTTAGCGGCTCCAAGCGCAAGGTGGAGGAGTCCACCAGTGAGGTCGTTTCGTCTGAGGTGGCCAAGGGGGAGGCGTCCCCATTGGAGCGATCGCTAGCTTGCCCTCGACTGATCAAGGGGGCGACTGCCGAGGCCAAGGGAGAGGTGGTGGTTTTAGAGCCGCCACTAGGGGTCGCGCCCTTGGAGGTCACGCCGGGGGATGGTGCCGTGGGAGGGGTCGTGGAGAATCCTGCCGACCCAAAAGCAAGGTCCCAAGCCATCGCCCCCGTGCTCGCTGCTACCCAGGAGCCGCCTGAGGAGAAGGCATCTGCGGAGGAGGCAGTAGTGACCAAGGAGGCGCTTA
Source organism: Panicum miliaceum (assembly GCA_032594955.1). NCBI lineage: Eukaryota > Viridiplantae > Streptophyta > Magnoliopsida > Poales > Poaceae > Panicum > Panicum miliaceum. The sequence goes on from CM064062.1 coordinate 7,479,146, forward strand.
TCGAGGCCGCCCGGCGCGCAGCCGAGGCTACTGAGGTGAGTCTTTGTAGTTTGCGTTTTAGCTGCCTGGGCATGTTGCTTGATACGCTTTGTTTGTGCAAGCTTAAGGGGAGACGGGTCGGTGGGATGAGTCCTCCAGCTGGAGGAGGAGCTGCGGGCGCTGAAGCGTCACCACTTTGAGGCCTTGAAGAAGCAGTCGACGAAGCTGCTTTGTTTGGCTTTTTAGTCGTCTTCATGTCTGGCTGCCTGACTTGCCGCAAGGGGCTGACGCCTAGGGCTGTGCGGAGCTGAAGGAGGCCAATGAGACGATGGCCCGGGAGCTCAAGGTCGTTGTGGCGGCGAACGAGGAGCTGCACCGGTTGCGGGAGGGTGCTGAAGGCCGGGAGTCGCTCACGGAGCAAAAACTCTGGCTGGAGAAGCAGCGCTGCCATGGTAACTGCTCTTGTTTATGGAAGATTACCTGTTCTGCCGAGTCACTCATACTTATACGGGTATCTTTTGCAGAGGTGGAGTCCCATTTGGCCAACGCCCGGGCGGACCTCGACCAGTTGATGGCCAAGATCGACGCCATGCTGGTCGCGTTCGAGCTGGAGGGGGTGGCCTTGGCGGAGAAGGTGGCGCAGCACCTCGACGGTGCGCGGGAGCGCCTCAAGGCCTTCATCAGGAAGACGGCCAAGGGCTCGGTGCAGTTCTCGATGGCCGTCCTGAAGTCCCACAACCCTGAAGCGGACCTGGATCCCGTGGGTGAGGGCGTCGCGGAGGACTGCACCGATGCTGAATGGGACGCGCACCTTGCCACCGTTGGCCCCCTCGCAGAGCGCATCATGGGCCAAGTGAGCATGTGAGAAACGGTAGTAGGGCAGAAACATTATGGGGCCGAGTGTTGGCCAAAAAACAATGTTTATTTTGTATGTAATTAATTGTTACTTTCATTAAGTCCCGCAGCCGAGTAGTTTTCTGATTTGGCTGAGTGGTTAGGATGCCGACCCTGCGATGTGCCATTGCCCATTGTGTAGAGAGCTGGTCATCAGACATGTGATAGGCGTGGGCGATGCAGAGCGGTTCCAGGACGCAACGGTTTGAGATCGGTTCACCACTCAGCTAGGTTAGTTTTGAACGCGAACGATACTGGTACGAGTTGGCATGGCCGAGTCGCAGCCCCCGAGCGTGCTGGACGAGTCAGAAGGGGCTATTCCAGGTCATTTTTCAGTCGCGAAGAAGTAGTATATAGAAAGACAAAAAAGCAATGAAATGCTCATATTATTATTTAAAAAGGTTGGTTTACATAGCTGCAAGCTCCTCTCAAGGGTAGAAGCGCCGAAGGTGCTCGATGTTCCATGGATTGCCCACGTCCAAGCCATCTTCTCTCTGCAGGCGATAGGTGCCAGGGGCGACGACTGCGCTGACGAAGAAGGGGCCTTCCCATGGGGAAGACAACTTGAAATATTGCTCTTGCACGTTTCGGTCGTGGTAGAGCCTGAGTTTCTGTTTGTAACGTGGATGTTGTAAGGCAGCTGAGACATGGTGTTCCTCGACTAGGTCGCTGTCGTGGCGCCGAGTCATTTCTTCTTCGCCTTCCTCGTAGTTTTGGATGCGCGGGGCACCAAAGCTTATATCACTCGGGAGGATGGCCTCCGAGCCATAAACTAGGAAGAAGGGAGAGTAGCCGGTGGCCCGGCTCTTTTGGGTGCGTAGGCCCCAAATGACCTGTGGTAGTTCTTGGATCCACTTGGGACCGAACTTCTCGAGTGGGTCGAAGATGCGCGCCCTGAGCCCCTGAAGGATCAAACCGTTGGCGCGTTCCACCTGGCCGTTGCACCTTGGGTGAGCCACGGAGGCATAGTAGACATCGATGCAATTTTCTAGGCAGTGGTCCCAGAACGCGCTTCCGGTGAACGATGTGCCCAGGTCAGTGATGATCCTGTTGGGCACACCGAACCTGTGGGAGATTTCCTGGATGAATTCGACCGCCTTGAGTGTCATGGTCGCCGCGACTGGTTTGACTTCAATCCACTTGGTAAACTTGTCGATGGCCACAAATATGTGGTTGTAGCCACCTACGGCCGTCTTGAGAGGTCTGACCGAGTTGAGCCCCCAGCAGGCGAAGGGCTAGGAAGGAGGAATCGTTCGCAGGGCCTGAGCCGGAATGTGCTGCTGCTTGGCAAAGAATTGGCACCCGGGGCACCTTTTAACGATGTCGTGGGTGTCGGCGAGTGCCGTAGGCCAGTAGAAACCAGACCTGAATGCCTTTCCCACCATGGTGGAGGCGCCTGCGTGGTTGCCACAGATGCCCGAGTGGATGTCGTGGAGTAGAGCAACTCCTTCGCTCTGAGCGATGCACTTGGACAGGGTCCCTGAGGAGGCCGAGTGCTTGAATAAGTCGGTGCCAATGACCACGTAGCTGGCAGCTCGTCGCGAGAGCTTCTCGTGTTCTTTTCTGCCGGGGGAGGACTTGTTGTTTACGAGTAAGTCGATGATGGTAGAGCGCCAGTCGGAGTCGATCACCAACACCTCTTGGCCCTGAGTAGACACCAAGTCTAGCTTGGTGGGGGGTGGTTCCTCGGCCTCGAACGTGGGTCGTCTCAGGGCTTGGACAAAGACTTCGGCTGGTACAAGGGCACGACTGGAGCCGAGCTTGGAGAGGACATCGGTCGCAACGTTGTAGTCTCTAATGACGTGGTGGAACTCCAACCCGTAGAAGCTGGCTTCTAACTTTCGTATCTCCTTGCAGTAGGCATCCATCTTTTCCTTTGTACAGTCTCTGTCTTTGTTGACTTGCCGGATAACGACTTTGGAGTCGCCGTAGGCGAGGAGGCGCTTGATGCCAAGCGAAGCAGCAATTCGGAGACCGTGGATACGGGCTTCATACTCAGCAGCGTTGTTAATTGCTTTGAAAAGTAATTGGAGGATGTACTTGAGTTGTTCGCCTTTTGGGGAAATAAGTAGAACTCCGACGCCGGCTCCGTCGAGGTTGAGGGCGCTGTCGAAGTACATCTTCTAGTACTCGGGTCGTTCCTCGGGTGGTGGGTCTTGTATCTCTGTCCACTCGGCCATGAAATCAGCCAAGGCTTGAGACTTGATCGTGGACCGAGGGGAGAACGGCAGGTTGAGCGCACCCAGCTCGACGGACCACTTGATGACTCGGCTGTTGGCATCGGGGTTGTGGAGGATGTCGCCGAGTGGGAATGAGGAAATGACTCTGACGCTGTGTGCTTGAAAGTAATGTCTCAGCTACCTTCACATGATGAGGACGGCGTACAAGAGCTTCTGGACCTGAGGGTAGCGCACCTTGGACTCACCGAGTACTTCGCTGACAAAGTAAACAGGTCGTGCAACTTGTAAACGTGACCTGGCTTGTCTCGCTCAACGAACAGGACGGTACTCACCACATGAGTGGTTGCTGCTATGTAGAGGAGGAGCTCCTCGTCGGGCTCTGGAGCTGTGAGGACCGGTGGGTTAGTAAGAACTTCCTTGAGCTCATGGAACGCTCTAGTAGCGTTGTCATTCCATACGAACTTGTCTGCTTTGCGAAGCAGCTTGAAGAAGGGGAGTCCCTTGTCGCCGTGTTGACTGATGAATCGACTGAGGGCCGCCATGCACCCGGTTAGTTTCATCACATCCTTCTTGCACCGACGGGGCTTCATTCTCCTAATGGTGTTGACCTTGGTGGGGTTGGCTTCGATGCCTCGGTTACTGACTATGAAGCCAAGTAACTTTCCTGAGGGGACCCCGAAAACACACTTGCGTGGGTTCAGCTTCCATTTGAATTTCCTGAGATTTTCAAATGTTTCAACTAGATCTGCTATGAACTGATCATAGGACATAGTTTTAACCACTCCGTCATCGACGTATGCTTCAACGTTGCGGCCGATCTGCCCCTGGAGGCATCTCTTGATGGCTTTCTGATATATAGCACTCGCATTTTTAAGGCCAAACGTCATGGTGTTGTACAAGTATGCCCCGAAGGGTGTGATGAACGAGGTCTTCTCTTGATCTGACTCCTTGAGGGTGATCTGGTGGTACTCGGAGTAGCAATCAAGGAATGAGAGGAGGACGCACCCGGCCGTAGAGTCGACGATCTGGTCGATGCGAGGAGAGGGAAGGGATCCTTAGGGCAATGTTTGTTGAGATCTGTATAGTCAACACACATTCTCCATTCACCATTTTGTTTTTTTACAAGGACTGGGTTTGCCAGCCATTCGAGGTGTGTGACTTCATGAATGAATCCTGCGGCTAAGAGCTGAGTAACTTCTACCCTAATAGCCTCCTTCCGATCTTGAGCGAAGCACCGGAGTCGCTGCTTGACGGGCCGCGCCTTTTCATCGAGATCTAAGGAGTGCTCAGCCTCCTCCCTCGGAACGCCTGACATGTTAGAGGGCTTCCATGCGAAGATGTCCCAATTGGCGAGGAGGAAGGAAATGAGCACGTCTTCCTATGCCTTGTCGAGGTCCGCCCCGATGAGGGAGGTCTTATCTGGGTCATTCTCCCTAAGGAGGATGGTCTTTGTCCTGCAGCCGGGCTGCAGCTGTGACTCGGTTACCGAATCATTTGCTCGGATGATGATGTCCTCTAGAGGCATCTCCTCTGCCGACTCGGTAATCATGACGGCGTTCTTGGTCCTCTCAAGTGCCTTCGAGATGTTTATGTTCTCGGTCTCACAGGAGTGGGAGGTTTGCAGGTCGCCATAGATGGAGAGCACACCGTTAGGAGTAGGCATCTTGAAGACAAGATACGTGTGGTGTGGAATGGCCATGAACCTGGCGAGGGCGGGCCTCCCCAGGATGGCGTGGTACGACGTCTCGAAGGAAGCCACCTTGAAGTGGATGTGCTCCGTCCTGTAGTTCTCCCGGGTGCCTAAGGTGACTGGGAGAGTAACTTGGCGACCCGAGTCGAGCCTGAGCCAGGGATGATACCGTAGAAGGCCTTTTGGGTTGGGACCAGGGAGGTCATGTCGTACCCTATGCTCTCCAGCGTCTTGGAGAAGACGATGTTAAGGCCATTGCCTCCGTCGACGAGCATCTTGGAGGGACGCACCTGGCTGACCACCAGGCTGACCACGAGTGGGTAGGAGCCAGGGCTGAGTAGGTGTATCCAGTGGTCACGCCGATCAAAGGTGATTGCAACCTCGGACCAGCGCAAGGGTTCGACCGGGTGTTAGAAAACGGTGTTGACCTTGCGTTGATCAAGCTTGAGGCGACGTCGGCACCTTGGGGCTCTGGAGCCACCATAGATGAAGTTGACTGCCCGGTTTGCCTCCTGGAAGTCCGCTCGGGACTTGTCGCCTTGGTTGTCCCGGTCTCGCCTAGGCGAGTCGTTCCAGCGTCCTCGACCCCTGGAGGTTTTTTGAAGCTGCCGGGCTTGTCACGGTCGTCATAGCAAGGACGCTTGGTGTCATTCTGGGCCACACTATTATGGAGTGCGTGACACTCCCGCGCCGTGTGGTTGGAGTCCTTGTGCCAGGGGCACTTGCCATCGAGGAGTCGATCCAGGTCCTCCTGGTTGAGGGAGGTGCACTATCAAGGTCGATCTGCGATTGCAACGGTGTTGTCGGGGCCGCGCCTGTGCTCCTGCTGCTTGGACGACTCGGGTCCGTCATTGTGCTTGCCAGATTTGTGGCAAGGCGGTCGACCGTCAGGTCGTTGGCGATCGTCATGTCGCTACTTAGGCCGGTCGTCGGAGTGACGCCGGTCCTTGTGATGACGGTGTGCCTTTTCCGCGTCCTCCATGTCGGCGTGCTTGTTGACAACGACCATCATCTCGGAGACGGTTTTGGGGTTGCTCTCGAACATCTTGCGCCAAAGCTCGATTTTGTGCAACCCTTGGTGGAAGTAGTGGATGACGTCCCTGTCATCAACGTCCGTAATCATGTTATGGTTGGTGAAGTACCTCTTAGTGTAGTCGCGCAGGGATTCGCTGGGTTGCTGAGTGACGCTGCCCAGATCCCATCTGGTTTTGATACCCGGGCATGAAGCCTGGAAGTGGTTGACGAAGGCGGTGCAGAGGCCCTGCAAGCTTTTGATGGAGCCGGGGTAGAGTCCCTCGAGCCAGTTGAGGGCCTGGCGACTCATCATAACTAGGAAGTAGGCCGGCGTGATGTTGTTGTTACCGCTCGCTGCCCGGATGGCGATGTTGTAGGTGCGCAACCACGTCTTGGGGTCGGAGTCGCCGTCGAACTTATCGGTGCCGACTGGCTTGAACGTAGAGGGCCACGAGACTCCACGGAGTCGGTTGGAGAAGGCTGAGAAGCCGTCCAGGTCCCCGGTGATGTCGTCATCGACGTGGATCGGAGCCAGCTGGGGTCGATGTGGACGTTGGTCGGTGTTGCCGTGCCGAGCCCGACCTCCGCGGTTATTACCGGGTGGGCCGTCCTCCTCGTTGTACCGTCGGCGGCTCCCGCTCGGCCTCATCGCGCTCGCGGTGTCTTTCGTTGATGATGGGTCGAACGTCACGGTTGCGGAGGTTGGAGCGGAGATCCGGCTTGTTGACCTTGTTGCCGTCGTGGTGGCGGGCTGTGGAGTGGCGAGAGCTACTAGATTGGGCTCGTAGGGCCGAGGAGTCCTTCCTCAAGCGCTGGACCTGGGCAGCAGCAACATGCAAACAAGTCCAGGCTCGTTCGAGCTCGGGTGAGTGAGGTAGAGTCTCCAGTACCTTGAATGCGGCGGTCAGGTTAGCAGATGGGCTGCGAAGCCGTTCTGGCCGTCGCACTCGAGGATGAAGTCATTGTCGAGGTTCCGCAAGGTCGCCGGCGTGCGTTGGGGTGGAACCCGCGGGTTGCGGCCATCGGCATTGCGGAGATCTTCATCAGCTTGGTCGATGACGGCCTCGTTGTTGCATTCTTCTTGGCAGTTCTAGTTGCAGTGGGAGGGTGAAGAGAACCTCCTGGTAGCCAGCTTGTGGTCCTTGGACCATGTCAGATCCCATCCGGTCAATGCTGGGTTGACTTAGGTCAGAAAGGCGAAGCTTCTCCATCGAAGATCGGATCTGGTCCGAATAAACGGAGGAGCTGGAGCGGAGCCCGAACGGGGCCTGAGGGACAGAGTCGCGGGGACAGCAGAGTGCCGACTCCGTGAGCCTGATGCACTCGGCCAGGGAGGCATCGACTCGGTTAAAGCCCACAAGGATATTGTCGATGTTGATGCGCGGGTGATGGGTCGTCCGCAAGGGATTTTGGGCTTCATCCTGGATGGACAGGTCCTCCACCTGGTGCAGCACTAAGCTGGAGAGGGTCAGATCGGATCAGGAACCCTGGATGCTTTCTGTATCGAAGACAGAGGAACTTGGCGACAAGCTCCTGGGAGCAGACATCTCTAGAAAGCTTCCAAAGATGATAGAGTGACCGACAGTGGCCTGGATCTGGAGCGTCACTTGCTCGGAGAAGAAGACGTCGGAGTTGGATGCCATCAAGTTCGCCAGGAGGACCCTGGAGATCCCCCCTACCTGTCACGCCAACTGTCAGATTTGCACTCCGGCAAGTCTGCCAAGGGTAGCCCCAAGCAGTAGATTTGTAGGCGGGGTGGATCGGAGAGAGCCCGTGAACTTGATGGTAACACGAAGACGCAGGGACTTAGATAGGTTCGGGCCGCACGGAGCGTAACACCCTACGTTCTATGTTCAGGGGTTTGTATTAGGGTTAGCCGTCGAGTCTAGGATGAGATGAATTGCCTATGGGTCCCCCACGGCCCCCTTATATATCTGAGTAGCCGTGGGTTACAAGTTAGCGTAAATCTACTCGGGTTTGTTACAAGGAATCCAATCGGTTAAGATACTCAAGATCATGCCTATCCAGTTCGACCTAGATCCTGGCCCCCGGGGATCCTGCCCATCGTCCAACAGAGTGCCATCTCCACTCGGCAGGGAGCTAACTGGGTCTACCTCCGTCAAGCCCCCGAGCGCCGAGTGCGGAGCTGACCAGCTGGCGGAGCTGAGTGCGCTTCAGGACGCGACGCGCGGAGTCATCGTCGATGTCCTGGGGCCCCGCCCGGCGGAGGAGTCGCTTGTTTCCGATCTCCAGAGGGTCACAGGTGAGGTGTCAAAGCTAATTGCCGACAGTGTCTTCCATGGTGCATCAGGAGTGCTTACCTCGGCGGCGACGCATTTCCTAGACCTTGACTTCCAAGTGGTCGGTGATGGGTACGCGACTGGGTGGACGTTCGATCAATTGCACGAGGTGGGCCTGCGCTTGGAGCCTGTTGCAGCGGCAGTCTCAAGTCCATCACGGTCGACTGGATCAAGGTTGCGCGTCGCATCGAGGAAGATCCTTCTCCGGTCAAGAGCGTGGAGGGCTTCGATGGCGTCGTGCCGGCCGCTGCTCCGCCGCACCCAACAACACAGAGCACGCCTCCCCCAGTGCTAGTGGGGACCAGCGAGGGGTGGAATACGAACGAAACAGTAAAATCAGTTTGAATTTTGTTGAGTTTTTTGTAATTCTAAACATGTGGGGGAATCCCTATGGCCCCGGAGTGACCGATCTTAAATGTTTATGACCGGGAAACTCTAACTCAAACCTTGTTTCAAATTTTTCGTGTTTTTTGGTTCTTAGTTCTGTTTCTATTGCCTGAATCATCCCGCGCTTGCACTTTGCACCCTCAAGCCGCTCATTAACCGCAGGCTGCAGCATATAGCCAGGGGCTGGCCCTGTTTGTGTGAGCTGCTAGTCACCATAGGTCGTGACGAGGACTCGGCGGGATTAATGCGTTACGGGGACCATTCATGCAACAAAGCAGGAAGAAGAGTGCTCCTTTGAGCAGCAGCAGCAAGTTTTGCTTTTCAAAGGCAAAGTTTATGGTGAAAGGAGGGCCATCGTGTGGTGGCGCATCCTGGTGAGGCCCTCGAGCATCCCGGGCTGAAGAGTGTTCGGGCCGAGACGCTGGAAGAGCCTAGTGAGACAATATGAAAAAGCGCAGGCATACGAATGAAAGTTCAAGGGTAGAAATGACATAACTGTTCGATGTTCCAGGTGTTGGTGAGAACATCGCCATCGCTGTCCTTCAATCGGTAAGTGCCCGGTTGGACCACTTCAGCGATCGTGTATGGCCCTTCCCATGGCGGAGAAAGCTTGTGTTTGTCTTTTGTTGACTGCGCCCTTCGAAGCACCATGTCGCCGACTTCCAGAGTCCTTCCTCGTATCTTCCTCTCGTGGTACCTGCGTAAAGTTTTTTGATAGCGAGCGGAACGGAACAGGTCTATCTCCCGTGCTTCCTCCAAAAGATCCACAGCGTCCTTCTGTGCCTCCGCGGCTTGATATGGGTCAAACGCCTTAACCCTTGGAGCGTCGTAATCTAAGTCGGAAGGTATCACAGCCTATGATCCGTAGGTTAAAAAGAATGGGGTGACACCTGTGGAGCGATTAGGGGTTGTTCTCATGCTCCAGAGTACCGACGGGAGCTCGTCCACCCAACGGCCTGCGAACTTGTTGAGCTGGTCAAAGATGAGCGGCTTGAATCCCTGGAGGACCATGCCATTTTCTCTTTCGACTTGGCCATTTGTTCGTGGGTGTCCGACTAATGCTCAGTCAATCCTGATCTCGTATTCTTCTGCGAAATAATGGAATTTTTTGCCTGATAAATTGGTCCCATTGTCGGTGATTATGGTGTTGGGCACACCAAATCGATAGACGATTTCCAGGAAGAATTGTACGGCTTCTTGCGCGCTTGCTTTCACGATGGTTTCTGCCTCGATCCACTTGGTGAATTTGTCTATAGCGACAAGCAGCCGAGTGAACCCACCGGGAGCCTGCTTGAGAGGCCCGATCATGTCTAGTCCCCAAACTGCAAACGACCAAATGAGGGGGATAGGTTGGGGTTCCAGAGCCGGCAGGTCAGGGTGGGCATAATTAACCAAGAACCGTGCCGAAATAACCGAAAACCGAACCGAAATAACCAAAACCGACAAAATCGGTTCCCTGTTCGGTTCCAGAAAGCTAGGAACCGAAATAACCGAAAAAAGTTTGGTTCCTACTCTTGGGTAACCAAATTAACCGAAAGAACAGAATAACATAAACCTTGCATTTTGTAAGAGTATATTTAGTTTATATGTGATGTGTCATATTTCAATTGCTAAGTATTTCTCTTACCCTATCATTATTGTTCCCTTCTCAATTATTATCCTCTATAACAGAGGAAGTATTGTCTAAATTTTCTATAGAACATGTATGTTTTTCTTATTATCTTATTTTCTGCTAAAAAATTTTAGTTAGTTCGGTTAGAACCGAAACCAAACCGAAATAACCAAGAACCGAAATACTCGGTTCCTATTTTTTAGGAACCGAATTTCTTCAAAAAACCGACAAATCGAACCGAACCGAACCAAAGAACCGAATGCCCACCCTGACCAGCAGGTACGGACAATCCGGGCGTAGAATTGACACCCTTTGCATGTACGGACAATCTCCTCTGCGTCTCGCAACGCAGTCGGCCAGTAAAACGCTTGTCGAAAGGCTTTGCCAACTAGAGAACGCGGGGCCGCGTGATGCCCACAGATACCGGCATGGATCTCCAAGAGCAGGTCCTTGCCTTGTTGAGTCGGAATGCATTTCATGAACATCACGACAATTGAGAGCCTGCGTTTGTACAACTCACCATTAATTGTGACAAACGTCTTTGCCCGTCGAGCAACTCTGCGAGCCGCGGTTCGATCCGGCGGCGGGACGTCATTGAGGAGGTAAGCCAAGATAGGCATCCTCCAGTCGGAGTCGGTGGTCGCGGCCCCCGGGTCGGGAGCAACAATCTCCATGACCTGGCAGTCTTTGTTACTAGGTGTGGTGCCAGTGGGTGAGGATTCGGAAGGTCTCTGAACCGGGCCCCCGAGTGTCTGACTGACAGGTTGAGGTGGGGGTTTGACGCGTACCGAGGGCGTATGAAGGTCGTTGACGAACACGTCAGTCGGTGCGTCTTCTCATTGTGCCGCCATCTTGGCGAGTGCGTCGGCTTCGGCGTTGTCTTTCCTTGGTAGGTGATGTAGCTCGATTCCTCGAAACTTGTCCTCCAGCTTGCGTACCTCCTGACAATAAGCGTCCATGAGGGGGCTTTCGCAGTTCGCCTCCTTCATGGTCTGGTCCACAACGAGCTTGGAGTCGCCGTATACGTAGAGCCGAGTGGCTCCGAGCTCGACAGTAATGCGAAGCCCATTGATCAGCCCTTCGTACTCGGCGCGTTGTTCGAAGCAGGGAAGTGGATACGGATTGCATACCGGAGTCGGTTACCCTCGGGTAAGACCAACACGACTCCGGCCCCCGCGCCTGGCCCCATGACTGACCCATCAAAGTAGAGGGTCCATTATTCGTGGGCTATGTGAGGCGTGGGAGTCTCCACCTCAGCCCACTCGGCAACAAAGTCCGCGAGCGCTTGCGACTTGATCGTTGTACGGGGAATATACTTGAGGTCGTAGGCCATGAGCTCGACCACCCATTTGGATATTCGCCCGGTCGCATCGCGGCTATGAATGACTTCTCCGAGCGGGAATGAAATGACGATAGCGACCTTGTGGTCTGTAAAGTAGTGCTGAAGCTTCCTAGTAGCCATAAGCACGGCGTAAAGAAGTTTCTGCACCTGGGTTTACCGGGATTTGGTCTCGGTAAGCACTTCACTCACAAAGTACACCAGCCACTGAACCTCCATGACGTGGCCCGACTCCTTCCTCTCGACCACTAGCGCGGCACTGACCACATGAGTCGTGGCTGCGAGGTAGAGAAATAGGGGTTCCCTTCGCTCGGGAGCTACAAGATCAGGCGGTGTGGTCAGCAGCGCTTTCAGGCTGTCAAGCGCCTGCTGAGCTTCCTCAATCCAGCCAAAAGTGTTCAATTTTTTAAGAAGTTTGTAGAGGGGCATACCTCGCTCTCCCGGTCGGGATATAAACCGACTGAGGGTGGCCAAGCACTTGGTGAGTTGTTGGACGCCCTAGATGCTGCGGACTGGGCCCATCTTGTGACAACCCTGGTAATTAAAATTTCCGAAATCAATGTCATTAGCCTAACTCTATGTTTTAAACCACTAATGAGAGGGTGGAAAGAATTAAACCGGGTTCAGTTGGAAACCAAATTTAATTTGGGCACATTTGGACACATTTGAAACTTTTAAATTAACTTTAAAACCATAAGCCAAATGAGATTTTGCCTGAAACCAAAGTTGTAGAACTTTTTATTTTGAACAACTTTCGTGTTCAAAAGTTTTTGAAATTCAAATCAGAAAGAGGAGAAAACGCCCTGTTTGCACCCAGCCCCCTGAAGTTTTTCAAATTCTTGCACTTCGGTCCCTCGCTCACCCCTCCCTCCTCTGCTGCACCGCAAGCTCGCCCGACCGCCGCCGGCCACCTGGCCCTCGACGCCTGCGCAGCACCAGACGCCGAGCCAACCCCCGACGCCCTGCCTGCTGCCCGCCCTCGCTGCCCAACCGCGGCCGCGCCTTTTCTTCTCCCTCCCGCACGGCATGCCCCTGCCCAACCCGCGGCTCTGCTGCACCGCCGCGCCGCCCAGCCACTGGCCGCCGCCCAGGCGCCCAACGGCGTGCCCCCGCCGTGCCGCCCGGCCCAGCCCTGCCTGGACCCCTCCTCCCTCCCTTGCGCCTATAAAAAGCCGAACAGAGCCCCCCCCTCGCGCGCCTGGAAAGCCACCGCGCCTCCATTGCCGCCGGCGCCCCCACCTCGCCGCGGTTCCCTTGCTCCGGCCCACCTCCGCCCGAGGCAAGCACTGAAACGGATTCCCCTCGACGCACTGAAGCTCCCCAGCCCGAGCCCCGCCGCCCTCCTCGCCGGAGCGCCGCCGTCCGCGCCGTCCCACCGCCGCCGCCCCTGCTCGCCGCGGGCAGCCCTGCTCAGACCACCTCCGCCCCAACCGTGACCACCCAAAGGTAGCCCCCAACCTCCTCTTGCTCTTCCCCCACCTTGCCCTCGCCGCCGGCGACCGAGCTCGCCGGAATTCGGCCGGACAGGATGCTCCCCGCCGTGATTTGCGACCAGGGACCACATTGCAAACGCCCAAATCTTTCTAGGGGGTTTTCTGCTAATTTTCAGGGACCCCTCTGTAAAGAAAGTTTTAACCAAATCAGTGAAATTGTAAAATTCGTATAAAATCGTAGAAAATTCAGAAAAATGCAAACTCAACTGTTCTGGAATCCTTATAAGAAACTCTACAACTTTTGTTACATAAAGTTTCTCAGATTCTCAATATATTTTGCTCTAGATTAAATGGAAGGTTTAATGGACTTCTTTTGTACCCACTGTTGTAGATCATTGCTGACTCTAATTTTTGGGCAGTGAGTTACTTGCTTAATGTTTAGGACTGTGTAGAAAGATCAGGACCAAAAGCCATCTCTAGATACACTTTTTGTCCAACATTGCTTTATGCCATAAAGTGATAGAACTAATTATTCCTGCTGTTCTGTGATGTTTAATGTCATGAAACTTTTTCTGTGTTGTTGTAGTGATACCTAGAGGCCATAGAAAAATTTAGAAACATTTTTACTATATGTAACCTGTTCACATGAATTTGTGGTAGGAAAACTTCACTAATTCAAAATAATTAGTAAAGCCCTTATAAAATGTTCATCTTTTTACTATGAAACACCATAGAGTAGATCAACCTGTACAAAAAGTTTCAAACATAGAAACCCTGTATAACATCCTGTAGAAAATAATCTTTTATAACATGAGCGTAGCTTGTCCCATTTATTATGCTCTAAATAATGTACAATAAAATCTGAAACATTTACAGTAGCACAAATATGGTTATAGCAACACCCTGTAAAATTTGTAGCATCAATACTTGCATGGTTTGTTCTGTATAAAAATAACTAGATTCTAGCAGTGGCTGTGTATTACATTTTTCATATTTAACATGCTACACAAAAATGTCTGAAATTTTTACAGTGATCTTATCTCTGCATAATGTACTTTGAATAAAAATTTTATTACCAGAAGCTAACTAGATTAGTAATTGTGTTCAACTCATGTTTGTGTTTAAAAAGAAACTAAGTTTTCAATATAACACAACCCCTTCTTCTTTAATAAAGTTAAATAGATGAAGATAAACTCTATTAACGATTACCCACGATTGATGAAGTAACTCACTCCACGACAAACTCATGTTTTACAAACTGCAACTTTATCGTGAAGGAAATCATGTCGTTTAACATCACCACTACTTAAACTTGTGCATTCATGTAGAAACGACGACTCTCGCCGACGGAACGTACGAGTTGGTGCCCGCGTCCGAGAGTGAGCAGCGTGAAGCTCAAGTGAATCTAACTGAAGTTGCCGAAGACCCGAGCCCAAGTTCGGAAGAGCCCCGGACTAACTTTTCGCAAGAAGGCAAGCCCCGGAGCATGAACCCTATTTTCTCAACTTATGCAACTTATTACTCTACTTTACTTGTGCATTAAGTTTATAGGAGTTGGATGAAAACTTAGTTGCATGATCCTAGGTACCCATGCTCTGAACACTAGATACAAGGTTCGATAGAATGCTATGCTAATAGGACTCGGTAAAAGTCGAGTGATTTCCTGTCACTCGCGAGAAATTAGGAGTTGATTGTTTACTACACGCTGCAATCATAAGGATGACGGACGGGCTGTGGTACGATGTTTATGTTGATGATTGAGGCCCGTCTGTCTAGTGAAAAATGCTAAGGCCGCAGTGTGTGGTAAGTGATGGTTAAGTCTTTGAACGTACTAACCACATGCCGAGAATATGGTAATCGGTAAGCTTAGTACTGGATTGAACCGAGGCCGGAATATACTCCCCACTGTCTTGAATTCGTTCACATCTAGCTAATGGCGGGTGCATCGGCCGCCATGACCCGGCTGCGTCCGTGGTCCATGGGGAGGTGTAGTCGAGGGCGGTGGGCCTGTTCCGTGAAGCGGGAATTGAAGGGAAAAGTTGCACGTGTGACTCTAGGGAGTAACCACGTGACGTGTGTTTAGGTTTCCCTTGCAAGGTTAAGAAATTCGATTCGAATCGTCCGTTTCTCGCGGCTATTGAGACTGCTTAACCACTTTTACCCACAGAGTAAGAAGAGGAACAATGATGGTGAATAAACTTGTTGGATGAAAATTAATGCTTCACCATGAATGCTAGGGAATAGCCGCATATCTAGAATGGTTAATGAAACTAGAATTTTGAGCTAAAAGTTGAAAGTAAGGACCCACTTGTAGATGCTTTTTGGCAAAACAAACCCCTCAAGCCAAAAGCCTCGCATGTCTAGGAGTCGGCTAAGTATACCCCATTAGTCGGGTAAGCCTTGCTGAGTATTAGTATACTCAGCCTTGCTTGTGGCTTGTTTTCAGGTGAAACCTTCGAAGAATTGATTGCTAGTTTGACTTGGCCTTGTACTCTTCCCCCTGGTTGGTCGGTGGAATGGGATGCGCCCCCGTCCAACGGTGAAGATGCCGAGTGATGTCTCGTACGGGCTTCATCGAGACATCCTTTATCGTCGAGTAGCTTCCGTTGTTTTATTTTCCGCTGCAACTTAAACTCTGAAGAACTTATTTATGATAATTGAAGTATTTGCTTTCTAAACTCAAAACTTGGTCTGTAATATTCACTTATGCTAATGTTGTAATATTTGCTGGAATGTGGTATTCTCTGGGCTCATCGTCGCATGAGCGTTTGTATGTATGGCGCTCGATCCGCTCACCGTGGTTGTATCGGGAGGTTATACCCGACAGACCAGTGGATTACTCCGTTTGAAGTGTAAGGTTAACCGAGAATGCCTTAATGGTGATGGTTAATACACTTGAGCCGGATTAATTCAGGTGGTTCTGCCACAGCTGGTATCAGAGCCGTAGCTGGTGCCACAGCTGGCAACAGCGGACACCAGAGCCGAAATACATACGCCAGAGAATGCTACAAGCCTTAAAAACTCAGTATACTAAAACTTGACTAGAAGGTTGTGTTGCGGAAAGCGTTGGTACGTTAAGGATGGTGCCTAGCTCGTAAAGCCCTAAGGGTTTATGGGAAAGTTACTAGGTGGCTATCTAACTTCTATATATATTATCAACTGATTTCCAGCACATTACCTTCTGTCAAAACTTACTTTCATGCACAACCAACCTTAAATTCTGTAACGACGCACTCGTCGCTAAGGTAAGAAGGTAAGGATCCTCAGCCAACTGAGGGAGCTTGGCCTTCCTGTCGGTGATGCGAACCGAACGCTGCCCTCAAGCAGTGGCTTACTTGAGGTGCTGCCAATATGCCAACTGTTAGTTGAACATATTGGGAGTAGAAGGTTCGGCGCAGGGTATGGCGATCGCTGTTCATACCCCCGTCTCATGACGGTACCCCCGTGAATACGCTATCTCGATAGCGTATGTTAACGTCGTCTGTACGGCGGGAATTGTACAGATATCGTTTCTATAAGTAAACGGTAATGAATACGGACGCTTTCATGAGTGCTGGCATGAAAGGTTCATGATATATACATGCTTTGTCAATCTTCTGCAGGTACACTAACCGCGATTACGATAAGTTAAGGAACGATTAGAAAGACTCGACTAGCTATTATAGCGAGAGCCGTATTGTGTATGCCACCGAAACTCTCTTCGTAAGACCAAAAGTATTTGGCAATTATTTTTCTTTGTGAGGACGAATAGGACGTGCATGCATCATGACCATATATATCTGAAATTGTAAATGCGTTGTATGAGAGTGGTAAGGTTCTCGCGTATCTAAGCGTGGTTTGCATAAGGACTATCTAGCGAATCTGTCACAAATCTGCCATGACCAAAAAGAGCGATTTATTGACCCAAGGAAATGACCTTTTCTGGTAAAGTTCATGTTGAAAGAATTGTTCAAAATTTCGTGTCCTATCCCCTGTTCAAAAATCAAAAATTCTGAACTCATGGATAGTAAGAAATAACAGAAACCACGGAATGTCAGAATTCTGTCCAGAATAAGCACTTCTGCCTCTTAAATTTTTAGGCCCCCTTCCTACAGTTTTCTGCAAAAGAGTACAACACAAACCTTGTTCCAAATTTACCCAAGTAGCTGCTGTTAAAATGTGGTAAATTTTTGGCTGGGTAGATTTTCCCTGGTGCACGAAACATTAGCCCTCTGTTCACTGAAAATTCTTGGTAGACCGAGAAGTAAGACCTTAAGGGAACAGCCATCTTAGAGCCTAATCCAGCCAAAGTGTGGAATAGAAAAGCGGTGCACAAATACCTTAGAAATGCTCTGGTAAAAGTTGAGAATTTTTGGACCAGAACTTTTGAAGTTATAGGCCAGATACTATAACTCGTTCTGCTGAAAAACAGCCAACCAGCGAAGCGAAGAGCGAATCGTTTGACCATCTTACCCATCAATTTAGCATCTTAACTGAATATCAAAGTTGTACATCCCTAAATTCCCTATCCACTGCAAAAATATGAGGAACTTTGGATGAACCTACCAGGAGTTATAAGGTTCTTATGGCAGACAGTTTTTATGCCCGTGATTCCATCCAGGACCTTTTGGAAGTCTACTATTCCGCGTTAGATCTTTTTGGAGTCATGGAAGAAATATGGATCACGTTGCTAATGAAGAACATTCGCCTTTTCAGATGGTTGGAGCAACCCGTGGTAACCCGGATGGTTTTGGTGCTAGCGCAAGTGGATCACAACCACAGCCGCCACCACCACCCAGTTTGGTTGAAGTAATGGCCGCTCAAACCGAGTTGCTTCGCCAGCTCGTGCAAGGACAGCAACACCACCAGCGGGGTGGGCAAAATGCTCCCCAACCCCAAGTTGCAGGATACACGGATTTCCTAGGGACCCAGCCTCCCTTGTTTCACGAGACGGAGGAACCCTTGGATGCGGACGCTTGGATTCGCACAATCGAGTCCAAGTTTTCTCTACTTGTGGCCCCATGTTCGGATGAAAACAAGGCCCGCTTTGCCGCGCAGCAGCTTCGCGGTACGGCTCGTCTATGGTGGGACCACTATTTTGCTATGCTCCCCGCTGATCACATTGTCACCTGGGATGAATTCAAGACTGCGTTCCGGGCACACCATATTCCCGAAGGTCTCATAGAAAGAAAGCTAAATGAGTTTTTAGCTCTCACTCAGGGTAACCGCACTGTACTTCAGTATGCTCAAGCCTTCAACAACCTGGGCCAATACGCGGGCTATCACGCAGACACAGATGCCAAGAAGCGTGATCGTTTCCGTAGAGGTCTGAATACTAAACTCAAGGAACGATTGAATCTTGTCAAAGCCGATACATATAACGAGCTAGTCAACATGGCCATCACTCAAGAGGACTGTATTGAGGCTCATCGTGCTGAAAAGAAGAGAAAGGCGCTCGCTGGACCCTCGGGCGCTCAGCCACTGAGGTATCGCTTGGTGCGAAATGCTGCGCCTACAGCTCCACCGAAGGCCCCTCAGCCAGGGCGTTGGATTATCAGGCCCCCGCAGCAGCCAGGCATGGTACGACCCCCGATGCCTCCACCGAATGGTCCGAGGCCCACACTGCAACAGCCTCTTCGACCCAGCCCCGCAGATCGTTGTTTCAAATGTGGGAGTTCCGGTCATTTCGCTCGCGAATGCCCTCAACCCAGGCTGCCAAATCAGGGCCAGGACTCTAACCAGAACAATAAGAACAAAGGCAAGAAGCAGACCCTCCAGGCCCAACAAGGACAGATCAACTTCACCACCCTTGCAGAACTTCCTGAAGGAGCACCTGTAATGACGGGTACATTCTCCATCCATAACAAGCCTGCAGTCATATTGTTTGATTCTGGTGCATCACATAGTTTCATTAGTGCAAAGTTTGGTGCAAAAGTAGGCTTGAATGTTTGGCACACCAAAGGGTCGTATATGATATCAACACCGGGTGGAAAAATTGCTTCCAACCAAATCATAAGGCTGGTACCGATAAAATTGGGAAGTAAAGTCATCAACACAGACCTTGTTCTTTTACCCCTTGACAGCATAGATATTATTTTGGGAATGAACTGGATGACTAGGCATGGAGTCACACTGGACCTTTCTTCCCGAGCCGTTGAGATAAATTCACCTGGTCACGGAGCCACTACCCTTTACCTACCGTTACGGGAGTGCACAAGTTCTTGCGCTTTCGTGATGGAAGGGACCAACCTAGATAATATTCCTGTGGTATGCGAGTATGCCGATGTCTTTCCGGATGACTTACCCGGAATGCCACCAGATAGGGACATTGAGTTCGTTATTGAACTACAACCAGGCACTGCACCTATATCCAAAAGACCATATAGGATGCCCCCTAAAGAATTGGCCGAGCTGAAACTTCAACTCCAAGAACTACTGGACAAAGGTTTCATTCGCCCTAGCGCGTCACCTTGGGGATGTCCAGCCCTATTCGTAAAGAAGAAGGATGACAGTTTGAGGTTATGTGTTGACTACCGACCTCTCAATGCGGTAACTGTTAAAAATAAATACCCACTTCCTCGTATCGATGTACTCTTCGATCAATTAGCTGGAGCCAGAGTCTTCTCAAAGATTGATCTTCGTTCGGGATATCATCAGATCAAGATTCGCCCGTGCGATATTCCTAAGACTGCCTTCTCCACACGATATGGACTATATGAATTCTTGGTTATGTCCTTTGGACTCACCAATGCCCCTGCCTACTTCATGTATCTCATGAATTCGGTATTCATGCCCGAACTTGACAAATTCGTCGTAGTGTTCATCGACGACATTCTTATCTATTCAAAGGATGAGGAAGAGCATGCCAAGCACCTTCGCATTGTTCTTCAGCGACTCAGAGACCATCAGCTCTATGCTAAGTTTTCTAAGTGTAAATTCTGGTTGGATACTGTAAAGTTCTTAGGTCACACGATCTCCAGCGAAGGCATAGCTGTTGACCCCAGCAAGGTACAAGAGGTGATGGATTGGAAACCCCCTACCTCTGTTCATCAGATTCGCAGTTTTCTCGGCTTAGCCGGTTACTACCGTCGCTTCATCCCGGATTTCTCTCGAATTGCTAAGCCCATGACGGAACTATTGAAGAAGGAAGTAAAGTTTGCATGGAATGAGAAGTGTGAGGAAGCCTTCCACACTCTCAGAGAGCATCTGACTACTGCACCTGTGTTAGCTCAACCCGATAATACCAAGTCATTCGATGTGTATTGTGACGCATCAGGTACTGGTCTAGGATGTGTGCTTATGCAAGAGAATCGAGTGATTGCATATGCCTCACGAGCCCTTCGGCCCCACGAACAGAATTATCCCACTCATGATCTTGAGCTTGCAGCCGTCATTCACGCGCTGAAGATATGGAGGCACTATCTCATGGGTACACAGTGCAATATCTACACGGATCATAAGAGTCTCAAGTATATCTTCACACAAGCCGATCTGAATATGAGACAACGGAGATGGCTAGAATTAATCAAGGATTATGACCTTGAAGTGCAGTATCACCCCGGCAAGGCTAATGTAGTCGCGGATGCACTAAGCCGCAAGTCCCATTGCCATTGCTTATCCATGGAATCCTACAATGAGACATTATGTGCAGACATGAGGAAGCTTAACTTGGAAATGGTTTCCCAAGGCACTCTAAATCACATCTCAGTTGAGCCCACTCTTCACGACCAAATCGTCATGGCACAACTACAGGATGAAGGAATCAAGATCATCAAACAAAAACTCTCTCTAGGTGAGGAGAAGTATAAGTGTTTCCGCCAGGACCATAAGGGAGTTCTATGGTTCGAAAGTCGTATAGTCGTTCCGAAGAATCGTGAACTCCGCAAGCAAATTCTTGATGAGGCACACCTCTCCAAATTCTCTATCCACCCCGGCAGTAGCAAAATGTATCAGGACCTAAGGCAAAACTTCTGGTGGACTAGAATGAAAAGAGAAATTGCTACGTATGTCTCGGAATGTGACACGTGCCAGAGAGTAAAAGCTAGCCACTTGAAGGTAGCCGGTACACTACAACCGTTACCTATACCATCATGGAAATGGGAAGACATAAGTATGGACTTCATCGTTGGACTACCAAACACTTCCCAGAAGCATGATTCCATATGGGTTATCATTGATAGACTCACAAAGACGGCACATTTTCTTCCGGTACACACCACCTATACCGCCAAGAAATATGCCGAGATTTACCTCGATCGTATTGTTTGCCTACATGGAATACCTAAGACAATCATTTCCGATCGTGGTCCTCAGTTTGTAGCACGCTTTTGGGAACAACTGCAAACGTCTCTTGGCACTAAGCTGATTCGCAGCTCAGCATACCATCCTCAGACTGATGGACAAACGGAAAGAGTAAACCAAATCCTTGAGGACATGCTGAGAGCTTGCGTCATTCATTATGACAAGAATTGGGATAAGTGCCTACCCCTGGCAGAGTTCTCATACAACAACAGCTACCAAACGAGTTTGAAAATGGCACCATTTGAGGCCCTGTACGGACGAAGGTGTCGAACTCCTCTGAGCTGGTCACAAACCGGAGAACGTAAAATAATTGGACCCGACCTGGTAATCGAGGCAGAGGAGAAAGTAAAAGTAATACAAGCAAATCTTAAAGCCGCACAAGCCCGACAAAAGAGCTATTCTGACAAAAGGAGAAAGCCTCTAAAGTTCGAAGTTGGCGATCATGTCTATCTTCGAGTTTCACCAACCAAAGGAGTGCGAAGATTTGGGATCAAAGGCAAACTAGCTCCCCGTTATATTGGTCCTTACAAAATCATGGAGAGCCGCGGACCCGTAGCCTACAAATTACGACTGCCCCCTCAGCTCACGGCCACCCATGATGTCTTCCACGTATCTCAACTCAAGAAGTGTATTCGAGTCCCTACCGAGATTGTGGAACAACAAGAAATATCGTTGGAACCCGATCTCTCGTATGTCGAACACCCAATTAAGATTCTGGATCAAAAAGAAAGAGAGACCAGGAGGAAAGTAATTAGAATGTATAAGATACAATGGAATCGCCACACGGAAGAAGAAGCCACCTGGGAAACGGAAAGCTACCTGAACCAACATTTCCCTGGGTTTCTTGCCTCAACCACTGGTAGGTGCACCCACGCCCACACTAAGAATTACCGAATCTCGGGGCGAGATTCTTGTTAAGGGGGGAAGGCTGTGACAACCCTGGTAATTAAAATTTCCGAAATCAATGTCATTAGCCTAACTCTATGTTTTAAACCACTAATGAGAGGGTGGAAAGAATTAAACCGGGTTCAGTTGGAAACCAAATTTAATTTGGGCACATTTGGACACATTTGAAACTTTTAAATTAACTTTAAAACCATAAGCCAAATGAGATTTTGCCTGAAACCAAAGTTGTAGAACTTTTTATTTTGAACAACTTTCGTGTTCAAAAGTTTTTGAAATTCAAATCAGAAAGAGGAGAAAACGCCCTGTTTGCACCCAGCCCCCTGAAGTTTTTCAAATTCTTGCACTTCGGTCCCTCGCTCACCCCTCCCTCCTCTGCTGCACCGCAAGCTCGCCCGACCGCCGCCGGCCACCTGGCCCTCGACGCCTGCGCAGCACCAGACGCCGAGCCAACCCCCGACGCCCTGCCTGCTGCCCGCCCTCGCTGCCCAACCGCGGCCGCGCCTTTTCTTCTCCCTCCCGCACGGCATGCCCCTGCCCAACCCGCGGCTCTGCTGCACCGCCGCGCCGCCCAGCCACTGGCCGCCGCCCAGGCGCCCAACGGCGTGCCCCCGCCGTGCCGCCCGGCCCAGCCCTGCCTGGACCCCTCCTCCCTCCCTTGCGCCTATAAAAAGCCGAACAGAGCCCCCCCCTCGCGCGCCTGGAAAGCCACCGCGCCTCCATTGCCGCCGGCGCCCCCACCTCGCCGCGGTTCCCTTGCTCCGGCCCACCTCCGCCCGAGGCAAGCACTGAAACGGATTCCCCTCGACGCACTGAAGCTCCCCAGCCCGAGCCCCGCCGCCCTCCTCGCCGGAGCGCCGCCGTCCGCGCCGTCCCACCGCCGCCGCCCCTGCTCGCCGCGGGCAGCCCTGCTCAGACCACCTCCGCCCCAACCGTGACCACCCAAAGGTAGCCCCCAACCTCCTCTTGCTCTTCCCCCACCTTGCCCTCGCCGCCGGCGACCGAGCTCGCCGGAATTCGGCCGGACAGGATGCTCCCCGCCGTGATTTGCGACCAGGGACCACATTGCAAACGCCCAAATCTTTCTAGGGGGTTTTCTGCTAATTTTCAGGGACCCCTCTGTAAAGAAAGTTTTAACCAAATCAGTGAAATTGTAAAATTCGTATAAAATCGTAGAAAATTCAGAAAAATGCAAACTCAACTGTTCTGGAATCCTTATAAGAAACTCTACAACTTTTGTTACATAAAGTTTCTCAGATTCTCAATATATTTTGCTCTAGATTAAATGGAAGGTTTAATGGACTTCTTTTGTACCCACTGTTGTAGATCATTGCTGACTCTAATTTTTGGGCAGTGAGTTACTTGCTTAATGTTTAGGACTGTGTAGAAAGATCAGGACCAAAAGCCATCTCTAGATACACTTTTTGTCCAACATTGCTTTATGCCATAAAGTGATAGAACTAATTATTCCTGCTGTTCTGTGATGTTTAATGTCATGAAACTTTTTCTGTGTTGTTGTAGTGATACCTAGAGGCCATAGAAAAATTTAGAAACATTTTTACTATATGTAACCTGTTCACATGAATTTGTGGTAGGAAAACTTCACTAATTCAAAATAATTAGTAAAGCCCTTATAAAATGTTCATCTTTTTACTATGAAACACCATAGAGTAGATCAACCTGTACAAAAAGTTTCAAACATAGAAACCCTGTATAACATCCTGTAGAAAATAATCTTTTATAACATGAGCGTAGCTTGTCCCATTTATTATGCTCTAAATAATGTACAATAAAATCTGAAACATTTACAGTAGCACAAATATGGTTATAGCAACACCCTGTAAAATTTGTAGCATCAATACTTGCATGGTTTGTTCTGTATAAAAATAACTAGATTCTAGCAGTGGCTGTGTATTACATTTTTCATATTTAACATGCTACACAAAAATGTCTGAAATTTTTACAGTGATCTTATCTCTGCATAATGTACTTTGAATAAAAATTTTATTACCAGAAGCTAACTAGATTAGTAATTGTGTTCAACTCATGTTTGTGTTTAAAAAGAAACTAAGTTTTCAATATAACACAACCCCTTCTTCTTTAATAAAGTTAAATAGATGAAGATAAACTCTATTAACGATTACCCACGATTGATGAAGTAACTCACTCCACGACAAACTCATGTTTTACAAACTGCAACTTTATCGTGAAGGAAATCATGTCGTTTAACATCACCACTACTTAAACTTGTGCATTCATGTAGAAACGACGACTCTCGCCGACGGAACGTACGAGTTGGTGCCCGCGTCCGAGAGTGAGCAGCGTGAAGCTCAAGTGAATCTAACTGAAGTTGCCGAAGACCCGAGCCCAAGTTCGGAAGAGCCCCGGACTAACTTTTCGCAAGAAGGCAAGCCCCGGAGCATGAACCCTATTTTCTCAACTTATGCAACTTATTACTCTACTTTACTTGTGCATTAAGTTTATAGGAGTTGGATGAAAACTTAGTTGCATGATCCTAGGTACCCATGCTCTGAACACTAGATACAAGGTTCGATAGAATGCTATGCTAATAGGACTCGGTAAAAGTCGAGTGATTTCCTGTCACTCGCGAGAAATTAGGAGTTGATTGTTTACTACACGCTGCAATCATAAGGATGACGGACGGGCTGTGGTACGATGTTTATGTTAATGATTGAGGCCCGTCTGTCTAGTGAAAAATGCTAAGGCCGCAGTGTGTGGTAAGTGATGGTTAAGTCTTTGAACGTACTAACCACATGCCGAGAATATGGTAATCGGTAAGCTTAGTACTGGATTGAACCGAGGCCGGAATATACTCCCCACTGTCTTGAATTCGTTCACATCTAGCTAATGGCGGGTGCATCGGCCGCCATGACCCGGCTGCGTCCGTGGTCCATGGGGAGGTGTAGTCGAGGGCGGTGGGCCTGTTCCGTGAAGCGGGAATTGAAGGGAAAAGTTGCACGTGTGACTCTAGGGAGTAACCACGTGACGTGTGTTTAGGTTTCCCTTGCAAGGTTAAGAAATTCGATTCGAATCGTCCGTTTCTCGCGGCTATTGAGACTGCTTAACCACTTTTACCCACAGAGTAAGAAGAGGAACAATGATGGTGAATAAACTTGTTGGATGAAAATTAATGCTTCACCATGAATGCTAGGGAATAGCCGCATATCTAGAATGGTTAATGAAACTAGAATTTTGAGCTAAAAGTTGAAAGTAAGGACCCACTTGTAGATGCTTTTTGGCAAAACAAACCCCTCAAGCCAAAAGCCTCGCATGTCTAGGAGTCGGCTAAGTATACCCCATTAGTCGGGTAAGCCTTGCTGAGTATTAGTATACTCAGCCTTGCTTGTGGCTTGTTTTCAGGTGAAACCTTCGAAGAATTGATTGCTAGTTTGACTTGGCCTTGTACTCTTCCCCCTGGTTGGTCGGTGGAATGGGATGCGCCCCCGTCCAACGGTGAAGATGCCGAGTGATGTCTCGTACGGGCTTCATCGAGACATCCTTTATCGTCGAGTAGCTTCCGTTGTTTTATTTTCCGCTGCAACTTAAACTCTGAAGAACTTATTTATGATAATTGAAGTATTTGCTTTCTAAACTCAAAACTTGGTCTGTAATATTCACTTATGCTAATGTTGTAATATTTGCTGGAATGTGGTATTCTCTGGGCTCATCGTCGCATGAGCGTTTGTATGTATGGCGCTCGATCCGCTCACCGTGGTTGTATCGGGAGGTTATACCCGACAGACCAGTGGATTACTCCGTTTGAAGTGTAAGGTTAACCGAGAATGCCTTAATGGTGATGGTTAATACACTTGAGCCGGATTAATTCAGGTGGTTCTGCCACACATCTTGGTGTTGGCTATGATTTTTTCGGGGTTGGCTTCGATGCCACGCTCGGAAATGATGTAGCCGAGTAGTTTTCCCTTGGGGACCCCGAAGGTGCACTTCTCCGAGTTCAACATGATGTTGTATTTATGGAGGTTAATGAAAGTAGCATCAAGGGTGGTGCTTTGACCACGATATCATCTATGTAGACAAAAATCGTGGGCCTCGGGAGCTCGGTCTGCTCGGGCTACCGATGTGGATTGATCTGATCCGCAAAGCACTTTTCCATGCAGCGCTGGTAGGTCGCGCCTGCATTTTTGAGACCGAACGGCATGGTTACATAGCAGTAAGAACCGAACGGGGTGATGCAGGAAGTCGCAAGCTGGTCGGACTCCTCCACAGCGATCTGGTGATAGCCCGAGTAGGCATCCAGAAACGAGAGAACTTTGCACCTAGAGGTGGAGTCGACTATCTGGTCTATGCGCGGCAGTCAGAACGGGTCCCTAGGGCACGCTTTATTAAGGCCAGTGTAGTCGACGCACATTCTCCATTTCCCATTCTTTTTCTTTACAAGAAGGGGATTCACAAGCCAGTCGGAGTGGTAGACCTCCTTGATGAAACCGGCCGCGAGGAGCTTGGCGACTTCTTCGCCAATGGCCCTGCACCTTTCCTCGTCAAAGCGGCGCAGGCGCTGTCGAACAGGTCTCGATCCAGGCAGGATACGAAGCTCGTGCTCGGCGACCTCCTTCGGGATGCCAGGCAAGTCAAACGGCTTCCACGCGAATACATCATGATTGGAGCGCTAGAAATCGACCAGCGCGTTTTCCTATTTGGTGGGGAGCTGGGCCCCGATCTGCACAACCTTTGTCGGGTCAGCCTGGTCGACCGTAACTGCCTTGGTAACCTCCGTCGGGCGGAAGGCACTGGCAGGACCCGGCTCGTTGTAATCGGGGGCGCACTCCAAAACCCTCGTCGGAGTTGCTTGAACTTGAGCGAGTTGGCGATGGCAGTCGCGAGCTCGAAGTGGTCGCGGCCGCAACTTAAAGATTGCTCGAACGAGGCACTGACGGTAATGACATCATTTGGGCCAGGCATCTTCAGTATGAGGTAGGTGTAGTTGGGGATCGCCATGAACTTGGCGTAAAACGGACGGCCAAGCACGGAGTGGTAGGACCCCACAAAGTCCACCACCTCGAAGATCAGCTTCTCGGTACAGAAATTGGTGCGGTCACCGAAGGTGACAGGAAGCTCCATGTTCCCCAGCGGATATACCTTCATGCCGGAGACAATCCCAAAGAACGGGAATATTAGGGATGTAAATGGTACGGATATTTCCCGACCGACCGTCCGACCGAGAGGGTCAGATATCAATTCGGATAGTTTTTTTGGGATATCCGGGTACTGTTTTGGATACCGGATCGGATATCGGATACTTAAATCGGATATCGGATTCGGATACAATATAACCAATATCTGGCGGATATCGGATATCCGGTTGGATAATCCGGATAGTTAACTCGGATACTAAATTCGGATAGTTGTATTATTCCAAATATATACATTAATAAAAATAGATTTAATCTCTAAAAAATTATAACTAATTCATTTCAAATCAGAAAAATATAAAATTAGCACCATAATTTTTCCGAAAATATAATCTATCCATTGGTTGGTTGATAGTTGTATTATTTTAAATATATACATTAATAAAAATCTAATTTAATCTCTAAAAATTTATAACTAATTCATTTCTAATAACAAATATAAAATTAGTACCCAAATTTTTCTAAAGCTATAATATATCTATTGGTATTATATCGGAGTTAAATCTTATTGATTCCTAGTTCGAGAATTAAATTCGAACTCTGCTAATAATTCAACAATAATAAATAGACTTTTTACATGTTTTTTTAAAATTGAATATTGTATATTAGTTGTGACTCTAGAAATAATTTGTCTGCTTTTACATACTTATGCATGTAATAATTTAAAATGTTAATATCGTGTAATTTAATGCCCAAAATAGTATATTATATTTTGTTCATTTAGTTAGTCAAACACGATTTTAGTTTGAATGTGGCTTCATCGAACAGATCAATTGATTCGTGTGCATATGAAGCATCATCAATATAATAAGTTATAATATTGTTAATTAAATGTCTCCAATATAAGCTATATTGCAAATTAGAATGTCATGTAATTGAATCTATCTCATCTACGTAATAAGTAAGAAATGTCATGCAATTATTTGCTAATTTGGACGCATATGGTGCTCGATGTTACAACATGTGTGATATAAAAAAATATTACCTTTACTCGATATCCAAAGAAATATATGTATCTGATAGTAACCGCATTCGGTTCACTTCGTATTCGAGACATATCTATCTGTATTCATAACTTAAACAATCCTCATTCGTATATGTATCCGAGTTTATCCGTGTTCAAATCTGAATCCGATAGAAAATATGAAAACAAATATAATATCAGTGATATCTGTCCGCATTCAATCCGTTTTTATCCCTAGGGAAGACGGAAGGGCGGAGCTTGTCCCTCGAGATGCCCACGGCGTCGAGGGTCTCCACGTAGAGGATGTTGAGGCTGTTGCCTCCATCCATCAGCACCTTGGTCAGGTGCATGGTGCCAACAATAGGATCCACGATGAACGGATAGCTTCCTGGCCGCGGTATGCTCGGCGGGTGATCGTCTTGACTGAAGCTGACTGGTGTGTTGGACCAACGGAGTCGTCTGGGTATTGCGGTCATCGCTGAGAGAACTTAACGGTGACGTAGCTTGAGCTGGCGCCGAGTGCAATCATCCTCGATTCCTCCGAAGATCATGAGGAAGCCCTGGGCGTCGGGGAACGCATTCTGAGGCCTGTCAGAATCCTCCGACTCCTTGGGTGCCTTTTTGTCGCGGTTGTCTCCCTCGCGTTTGCCGGCCGGATTGAGAATGTGCCTCAGGAGCTCGCAATCCTTGAGCTTGTGCTTGACGGGGTAGCCATGGTTGGTGCATGGCTTCTCCAGCAGCTGATCGAAGTGTTCGTTGCCCCCTTTCCGTTTGGCAGGGCGGTCAACGGCTGCGACAAGATTGGGGTTTGGCCGGCGCTGATTCCCCCTCTTTTTGCTTCCCTGTTTTGAGGAGGCAGGGGCTTCAACTAGCTCCTTGGCCTTGGCTTTGCCGGCGCCCTGCGTGCCGACAAAGACGGCGCCAACGGCTTCCTCGCCGGAGGCGTGGTATGTGGCTATGTCCAGGAGTTCATGGGTAGTCCGTGGCTTCTAGCAGCCAAGCTTGTGGATGAGAGACTTGCTAGTGGTCCCAGACATGAACGCGCTGACACAACGTCGGCGTCGACGATGTCGGGGAGGGCGTTGCACTGCTATAAAAAACGGCGAATGTAGTCCCTAAGGGATTCGCCAGGCTTCTGCTTGCAGCTCTTCAGGTCCCAGGAGTCTCCGGGGCGGACGTAAGTTCCCAGGAAGTTGCCTACAAAGACCTATTTGAGATCAGCACAGTTGTGGATGTTGCTGGGTGGCAAGAACTCGAGCCACGATCGGATGTGTTCCCCAACGCAGATGGGGAGGTATTGGATGATGAAGTTATCGTCAGTCGTGCCTTCGGCCCGGCACGCAAGCCGGAAATCTTCGAGCCAGATAGCGGGGTTGGTGTCCCCGGTGTACCTGCCGACATTCGCTGGTGGTCGAAAACGTTGTGGGAATGGCGCCTACCGGATGTGCGATGCGAAAGCCTATGGGCCCGACGAGTTGGGGCTCATGCTACGCGGTCGCTCATCGCGGCGAGAGCGGCGTTGGTGCCGTGAGTTCTTTTATTCACTGTCGAGGTCTGACACGGCTTCTTTAGGCATGCGAGCGGCCATTTGATCGACATCGGCGTCATGGCGCACCCGCTGTCTGGCGTGAATGACGCTTCGTGCATCATAGTTTGGGCCTAGGCGGCCCTGGATCGGTGCCGACCGTGGCGCGCCGGGTTGGCCTGAGGGGCGGCGACCGCACCTCGAGCTCGTGGGGCTTGAGGCCCTTGCGGCTGAAGCACCGACGGGTTGGGCTGCTGAGGGCCTGCACCTCCGGCGGGCCAGGAAACTGGTCGCCGCTGACGCATCGATGAGCTTTCTGCTTGCTGAACGGCGGCGCGTTCCACCAATGTCCTGATGTTGCGGTGGATTTCTTGTTGCTGAGGGTCGACGGGAGGCGGCAGGTTGCAAAGGAGCACAGCCACAGTTGCGATGTTTTGCCCGGCCCGCTCGAACTTCGGGAGCTCGTCACCTCCCGCCACGATGCTTTGCCGAACCTGTTGCGCGCGTTCCCCGGCTGCGCTTGCGGCACCTCAGGGGTTCGCGGGCGGTGGCGCGTGTTGCGGGTCATCCTGCGGTTTTCTCAGCGCCTCAGCGTGAGCCTGCGCGTTGGCCAGAGCCTGTGCGCGGGGGTTTGCCGCGGTGTGGGTGTGTTCCGAGCTTTCCACGAACGGGTTTTCTTCGGGGAGGTCCGCCATGGCGCATCTAAGCCACATGGTGCATCCTGGCATCAACGCATCCCCGACGCTTGAGGCATCGCTGAGGACGTCATCTCTATCAAGAAGGTCATGGAATGACGCGAGACTGTACCCGGTCATGCCCACAAATGGAGCCATGGTAGGAGGTGATGGCATGATCTTGCCAAGCTCCCAGGCGTAGGCCGCCGCCACGTTCAAGAGGCCGAACGGCGACGCAGCCCACGGCATTGGCGGCAACAGGGGCGTCCTGCCCGAAAGAGTGGCAGAACCACCTGAATTAATCCGGCTCAAGCGCGCTAACCATCACCAAAAGGGCAATCAGGGCCAACTCGCACTTCAAACGAAGTAATCCACTGGCTTGTCAGGTAACCTCCCGATACAACCACGGTTTTGCCGATCGAAACCACACATACAAAGTAATCACACGAAGGTGAGCCCAGAGGATACAACATTCCACAAATTTTACATCACAGGATTCGTAATAAATTATTATTACAACTGAGTTCGAATTCGTAAAACAGGTACTTCAGAGTTCAAAATAATTGAGTTCTTCAGAGTTCAATGCAATGGAAAAATAACGATAAACTACTCGACAATACACGATGTCTCTATGAAGCCCGTACGAGACATCACTCGGCATTATCATCGTTGGCCGGGGGCGTATCCCATTCCACCGACCAACCAGGAGGAAGGGTACACAGCCAAGTCAAACTAGCAATTATATCCTCAAAAGTATCATCTGAAAACAAGCCACAAGCAAGGTTGAGTATACTAATACTCAGCGAGGCTTACCCGACTAGTGGAATATACTTAGCCGACTCCTAGACATCCAAGGCTTTTTGGCTTGAGGGGTTTATTTTGCCGAAAAGCATATACAAGTAGGTCCTTACTTTCAAATTTTAGCTCCAGATTCTAGTTTTCTTTAACAGTTCTAGGTAAGCAACTATCCAATATCATACATGGAGAAAGAATTAATTTTTCATCCAACAAGATTAATCATCATCATTGTTCCATTTCTTACTCTATGTGGTAGAAGGGTCAAGCAGTCTCAATAACTGCGAGAAACGGACGATTCGAATCGAATTTCTTAACCTTGCAAGGGAAACCTAAACACACGTCACGTGGTTACTCCCGGAGTCACACGTGCAACTTTTCCCTTCAATTCCCGCTTCACGGAACAGGTCCACCGCCTCGACTACACGTCCCCATGGACCACGGACCCGGCCAGGCCATGGCAGCACATGCACCCGCCATTAGCTAGATGTGAATGAATTCAAGACGGTGGGGAGTATATTCTGGCCTTGGTTCAATCCAATACATAAGCTTACCGATTACCATATTCTCGGCATGTGGTTAGTACGTTCAAAGACTTAACCACCACTACCGCACACTGCGGCCTTACCATTTTTTACTAAACAAACGGGACCTCAATCATCAACATAAACATCGCACCATAGCCCCGTCCGTCGATCTTATGATTGCAACATGTAGTAAACATTCAACTCCTATATTCTCGCGAGTGACAGAAAATCACTCGACTTTTACCGAGTCCTATTAGCATAGCATTCTATCGAACCTTACATCTAGTGTTCAGAGCATGGGTACCTAGAATCATGCAACTAAGTTTTCATTCAACTCCTATAAACTTAATGCACAAGTAAAATAGAGTAATAAGTTGCATAATTTTAGAAAAATAGAGTTCATGCTCCGGGGCTTGCCTTTCAGGGTAAAGTTAGTTTGGGGCTCGTCCGAAATTTCTGTGCAGCAGATTAATTTTGAAAAATGTAATACACAGCCACTGCTAGAACCTAGTTATTTTTATATAGGACAAACCATGCATGTATTGATGCTAAAACTTTTACAGGGAGTTAATCTATCCATATATGTGTTACTGTAAATTTTGCAAATTTTATTGTGCAAGATACAGAGCATAATAAATAGGACAAGTTACACTTATTTTTTCAAAGATTAATTTATACAGGATGTTTCACAGGGTGTCTGAGTATGAAACTTTTTATGCAGCAAGAGCTACACTAAAGTGTCCCACAGTAAAAGGTTTAGCATTTTCCAAGCACAAAAACTAATTATTCGAATTAGTGCATCTTTCCTTCCACAAAATTATATAAATAGGTTACAGAAAGGAAAAAGGACCAAAACTTTTTCTGTGGTATTTAGGCATCATTATAATAGCTCTGGAAAAGTTTCACAACATGAATCACAATATAACAGCAGGTACAAATTAGTTCTATTATTTCATGGTATAAACAAGGTTTACCAAAATGTTTAGCTAGAGATGGGTTCTGGTCCTAATATTTTTACACTGTTCTACACATCAAGCAACTAAACTACTGTCCAAAAGAAAGGTTCATCCTTTGTCTACAACAGTGGGTTCATTTAAAAGCTATTAGATCTTCCATTTAATGTAGAACAAAGTATAACAAACATCTGAAGAAATGCATGTAACCAAAGTTGTATATTTTCTTCTAACGATTCCAGAACAGTTGAGTTCGTATTTTTCTGATTTTTATACGATTTTATATTTATTTTACAAGTTCGCTATTTTTGAATTCAAAGTTTAAACATAGGTTTACAGTTATGCCCCTAGAAACTTGCGTACAGACCCTTTTAAAGATTTCAATCATTGCAATTGGGTCCCTAGGCGGCGCTGGCACAGCGGCCGGCCAAATTCCGACGAGGGGGCTCATCGGCGGCGAGGGGAAAAGGGTCAGGGAGAACCAGGGAGATGAGAGCTACCTTGTGGTGGCCTTGGTCGGGGTTGGGGGTGGCCGGAAAGGGCTTATCGGCGTGGAACAGGGGGCGGCGGCGGGGTGGAGCATCGGCGACGGAGCTCCGACGGGGTTGGAGCAGCGCTTGCGGGTCGGGAAGCTCCGGTGGGGTGATGTAGTCCTGTTCCGAGCCTTGGTTCGGGCAGAGGAGGGCCGGGGGTGGGGTGTCCACGGCAGTCAGGGGCGGCGGCGGTGGAGGCAGTGCTGGCAACGAGCGCCGGCGGTCCTGGGCGACGATGGGCGGGGCAGTGAGCGTCAGTGGGATGCTGTGGTGGTGGTTGGGGGCTCAGCTTGGGCGGTGATGACCGGAGGGGTGAGCTCCACGGTGAGCTGGGCACGACGGCGGTAATGGCGACGGTGGCGGCGTTCTGGTGGCTGGGCGCGCGCGAGTAGGGCTCAGGGCAGCTTTTATAGGGACAGGAGGGAGGGAGGGAGAGAGCCGGACGACGCTGGGGCCGAGATGGCACGGCGGAGGTGTGCCATTGGGCACGGCGGGTGGCGAGCAAAGCCGGCGCGGTGTGCGGCGGGCGCGGCAGAGGATTGGGCGCCGGGGATTTGGCGTGGGGAAGGGGAAATCACGCGGCGCGCGGTTGGGCGAGCAGCTGCAGCAGCTGGCCTGTCGGGCGGTGAGCGCGGCGACTGGTGGGCGCGGTGGGGGCTCGGGCACGACACGGGCTGGCCATTGGGTGCGGCGTCGGCGAGAAAAGGCGGCGACGGCGTCGCGCGCGTGGCGCACACGGTCTGGGCAGGAACGCGGCGTGGGGAGCAGCACAGCTGGTCGGGCGGGGCTGGCCGGCCATTGGCTTGTCGCGGCATGGGCGGCAGGCATCGCCGGCCAGGTGGCCAGCGGCGACGGCGCGACGATCGGGGGGGTGTCGGGTGAAGCAGAGAGAAGGGAGGGACTGAAAGTGGAAATAGAAGAAAAGGCAGGGACTGGTTTGCAAATTCAAGTGTTTATCAAATTTTTGTGTTGCAAGTCAAAAATCTGTAAACATGAAAGTTGTTCAAAAAGAAAAGTTACACAAGTTTTGTTTCAGGCCAAAGTTCATTTGAGTTCTAGTTTAGAAGTTATTTTAAAAACTCAAAAAGTAAGATTCGGAGGGCACGTCATTTTCTGGGCAAAAATTTGTATTCTCTCCTAGGCTTCAACTAGACTTTTGTTTATCCTGTCATCAATGGTGTTCCTAATAAATTTCGCAGCCATAAGTGCTTTGAAGTGAAAGTTATTCAATTTGTTCGATTAAGGTACATGTACTTATGCACATATACACATCTATTTTTAATTCAAAGCAAAACCAATTTATAATTCATTTCTTTTAAACTTTTCTTAGTTATTTATGCATCTTGTTAAGCTAATGAGCCTTGTTTCATAATTTAAACACCTAAGGTGTTACAGCCTTCCCCCCTTAAAAAGAATCTCGCCCCGAGATTCGGACAATAGGCTTAGTGTGGATAGTGTGTACCTTCGGTAGAGTTGAGAAAACCGGGGAAATTTTTGTTTAGATAGCTTTCAGTTTCCCATGCGGCTTCTTCCTTAGTGTGATGATTCCATTGAATTTTATACATTTTAATCACTTTCCTCCTAGTGCTTCTTTCTTTTTGATCCATGATTTTGATAGGATACTCAACATATGAGAGGTCGGGTTCTACCAATATCTCTTGTTGTTCCACAACCTCGGTAGGAACTCGAACACACTTCTTGAGCTGGAAATAGTGTGACCCAAGAATTTCACACTATCCAACCAGAATTCGCACTTAGAAAATTTAGCATAGAGCTGATGGTCTCTGAGACGCTGAAGAACAATATGCAGGTGCTTAGCGTGCTCTTCCTCATTCTTAGAATAGATAAGGATGTCGTCAATGAAAACTACGATGAATTTGTCGAGCTCGGGCATGAATACCAAATTCAAGAGATACATGAAATAGGCAGGAGCATTTGTGAGACCAAAGGACATGACCAAGAATTCATATTGTCCATATCGTTTGGAAAAGGCGGTCTTAGGAATATCGCATGGACGAATCTTTATCTGATGATATCCAGATCGAAGATCAATCTTTGAGAAAACTCTAGCTCCAGATCATTGATCAAAGAGAACGTCGATGCGGGGAAGTGGGTATTTATTTTTAACGATCACCGCATTGAGAGGTCGGTAGTCCACACATAATCTTAAATTGTCATCCTTTTTCTTTACAAATAGGGCTGGACATCCCCAAGGTGATGCGCTAGGACGAATGAAGCCTTTGTCCAGTAGTTCTTGGAGTTGTGTTTTCAGTTCGGCCAATTCCTTAGGTGGCATTCTATAGGGTCTTTTGGAGATAGGTGCAGTGCCTGGTTGCAGTTCAATAACGAACTCAATATCCCTATCTGGTGGCATTCCTGGCAAATCGTCCGGAAAAACATTGGCATACTCGCATACCACTGGAATATCTTCTAGTTTGATTCCTTCCATCACGAAAGCACAAGAATTCGTGCACTCCGGAACGGTAGTAAAGGGTAGTGGCTCCGTGACTAGGTGAATTTATTTCAACAGCTCGGGAAGAAAGGTCCAGTATGACTCCGTGCATAGTCATCCAATTCATACCCAAAATAATATCCATGCCTTCAAGGGGTAAGAGAACAAGGTCCGTGTTGATGATTTTACTAACCAATTTTATCGGTACCAGTCTTATTATTTGGTTGGAAGCAATTTTTCCACCCGGTGTTGATATCATATATGACCCTTTTGTGTGACAAAAATCCAAGCCTACTTTCGCACCGAACTTTGCACTAATGAAACTATGTGATGCACCAGAATCAAACAATATAACTGCAGGCTTGTTATGGATAGAGAATGTACCCGTCATTACTAGTGCTCCTTCAGTAATGTTCTGCAAGAGTGGTGAAATTGATCAGTCCTTGTTTGACCTGAATGGTCTGCCTCTTGCCTTTGTTCTTATTGTTCTGGTTAGAGCCTTGGCCCTGAATTGGCTGCCTAGGCCGAGGGCATTCTCGAGCAAAATGACTGGAACTTCCAAAATTGAAACAACGAT
This sequence comes from Panicum miliaceum, assembly GCA_032594955.1. Taxonomy (NCBI): domain Eukaryota; kingdom Viridiplantae; phylum Streptophyta; class Magnoliopsida; order Poales; family Poaceae; genus Panicum; species Panicum miliaceum. The sequence goes on from CM064062.1 coordinate 7,515,325, forward strand.
TGGCGATGTTTGGATGAAGAAATTGCTGAGTAGCGGGCCTTGGTTCAGTTTGCTGAGGCACAGGGGGTCGTACAATACCTTGTTGCTGCGAGGGCCTGATAATCCAACGTCCTGGCTGAGGGGCCTTTTGTGGAGCCGTAGGCGCAGCATTTTGCACTAAGCGATACCTCGGTGGCTGAGCTCCCGAGGGTCCAACTGGCGCCTTCCTCTTCTTCTTAGCATGGTGAGCCAAAATACAATCCTCTTGAGTAATTGCCATGTTTACCAGCTCATTATATGTATCGGCCTTGACAAAGTTCAGTCGCTCCTTGAGTTTGGTACTCAATCCTCTGCGGAAATGAACCCACTTTTTAGCATCCATGTCAGCGTTATAGCCCGCGTACTTGCACAGATTGTTGAAGGCCTGAGCATACTGAAGTATAGTACGGTTACCCTGAGTGAGAGCCAGAAACTCATTTAGATTTCTTTCCATAAGACCTTCTGGGATATGGTGTGCTCGGAACGCAGTTTTGAATTCGTCCCAGGTGACGACGTGATCAGCCGGGAGCATAGCAAGGTAATTGTCCCACCAAAGACAAGCTGTACCACGAAGCTGCTGAGAGGCATAGCGAGCCTTGTTTTCATCCGAGCATGGGACCACCAGCAGAGAAAATTTGGACTCGATTGTGCGAATCCAAGCGTCCGCATCCAAGGGTTCCTCCGTCTTGTGAAACAAGGGAGGTTGAGTCCCAAGGAAATCCGCGTAACCGGCAACTTGAGGTTGGTGAACATTGTGCCCACCACGCTGATGGTGCTATCCTTGCACGAGCTGGCAAAGCAACCCGGTTTGAGTGGCCATTACTTCCACCAAACTGGGTGGTGGCGGTGGCTGCTGTTGTGATTCACTAGCGCTAGCACCAAAACCTTCCGGGTTACCACGGGTTGCTCCAACCATCTGAAATGTGAATGTTTATCATTACCAACGTGATCCATATTGCTTCCACGATTCAAAAGGATTAGCGCGGAAAAGTAGACTTCTGAAAGATCAAGGATAGAATCATGGACAGAAAACTGTCTGCCATAAGAAACTTATAACTCCTGGTAGGTTCATCCAAAATTGCTCATATTTTGGCAGTGGGTAGGGAATTTAGAGATGTACAACTTTGGTATTCAACTCTCAGTCCAGAAATGTAAGGAGACATGGGTAACAATTCTGACAAGTTTCTGCAATCGCAGATTCAATTGCTTTCCAACATCACAATCAAACCACCAAGTTTTTAGCCATGGCCTACATGATTAGAGTATCCAATGGTCAAGTTGTACCCATCACAAAAGAGGTACTCAACTCTTAGTTAGCCTATTACAACACTTGCCAAAAGTAAGGCTACACTATCGAGGAGTATATGCAAAAGTCCTCCTAGGTCATCAACTAGAAATCGTCGAGGTCGTTGACGGACGACTCGCTGCGAGTAGGAGAGTGAGCTCCCATCGGAGGTGGCTGTGATGCTTCACCCTCAAAATCCATGCCTGAAACACCGTCAATCTCCTGTGGCTCCTCAATATCTTCCTCCATATCCACCACATCGGGAGGGGCATTCTGATCATGGTGCCACTGAATGTGCTCATTGACATCCTCCAACTCAAGTTCAGATCGTGAAGCTGCTCCTCCAAGTGCGCTATCATGTCATCTCTCTCACCCATGAGAGTGTCGTGCTCTTGAATTTGGCCCTCAAGTTGGCCAATCCGGGTGTCTCTGTCCTCAAGTTCCTCACTGAGCTCCTGAATCTGCTAATCTCTGGTATCTGCCATCATGTGATAGGCTTGTGCAAGATCAGCGAGCTGCACAAGCGCCTGACTCTGGAGGGTCTGAAGTCAGTACAGTGCATTCATGCACTGCACGGAGGTCTCGATGGTCTCCTGGGCGTGAAAGTCCACTAAATACTGTGAGTGCTGCACCCTGTTGAGCCAGAAGGGGTCGTTGTCCTGGGCAGCAGGAAACAAACCAATAGGAGTGAGCGTGACGGCCTCGGGGCACTGCGCACAGAAAGTGGTGAGCGCCCTCATGGCAGCAAGCTCCCAAGTATCGGCCAAACGGTGACCAACAGCCTCAATCTCCAAGGCGGGCCACTCCGGGTGTAGTGGGTGCGGAAAGATGGTCACGTTAACACGGCACTGGGTAACTCCATTCTCTGCAAACTTCAGTCCTGCGTAACGTGGGGGAATTGGATAGCCCGCGGTGCTCAGAACATCCCACAAGATAGAGGGAAAGCCCTCCCAGTGGAGACACTGTGAGTGAACGCGTCCATCTTCATCCACCATCATGGTAACAGGCTCGGTCATCTGAACAAAAGATCAAATGGGTGAGATAGTGAAAATCTGTGAACAGCATAGTGAACAGGTTCTGGATAGTGCACTAAAATAGCCATAACTTCAATAGTTCTTGTCCAAAAATTCTCAACTTTTACCAGAACATTTCTAAGGTATTCGTGAACAACTTTGCTAATCAACTCCAGAGCTAGACAGGCTCTAAGATGGTCTTTCTCTTAAGGTTTTACTTTACTGTCTACCCAGAAATTTCAGTGAACAGTGGGCCAAGATTTCATGCAACAAGGAAAATCTACCTAGCCAAAAATTACCAACTTTTAACAGTAGCTGCTAGAGTAAATTTACAACGAGTTTTGTGTTGGACACTTTTGCAGAAAACTGTAGTAAGAGGGTATAAAAATTTATGTGGCAGAAGTGCTTATTTTGGACAGAAAACTGACATCTCAAGGTCTTTATTGTTTCTCATTATCCATATATTCAGAATTTTTCAAATTTAGATAGGAGGTAGAATACAATTTTTGGAATAAAACTTTCAATATGAACTTCTCCAGAAAGGATCATTTTCTAAGCTCAATAAATCCATCTTTTCAGATATGGCAGAAATGTGAAAGATTGCTAGATAATCCTAACGTAAGACAATCTTGTGCACGCATGAACCTTACCACTCTCAAGCATCGCATTTTCAATTTCATATTTATATGGTCATGATGCATGCACGTCCTATTTGTCCTCATAAAATAAAATAATTGACAAATAGCTTTGGTCTTACGGAGTTAGTTTCGGTGGCATACACAATACGTCTCTCACTATAATAGCTAGTCGAGATTCTCTAACCGTTCTTTAACTTATCGTAATCGCGGTTAGTGTACCTGCAGAAGATTGATATAGCATATATATATCCATTGAACCTTTCATGCCAGCACTCATCAAAGCGTCCGTATTCATTACCGTTCACTATAGAAACGGCATCCGTACAATTCCCGCCGTACAGACGACGTTAACATACGCTATCAAGATAGCGTATTCACGGGGGTACCGTCTTGAGACGGGGGTATAAATAGCGATCGCCATACCCTGCGCCAAACCTTCTACTCCCAATATAATCAACTAATAGTTGGTATATTGGCAGCACCTCAAGTAAGCCACTGCTTGAGGGCAGCGTTCGGCTCGCATCACCGACAGGAAGGCCAAGCTCTCTCAGTTGACTGAGAATTCTTACCTTCTTACCATAGCGATGACTGCGTCGTTACAGAATTTAAGCATACTCACACGAAGGTGAGCCCAGAGGATACAACATTCCACAAATTTTACATCACAGGGTTCGTCATAAATTATTATTACAACTGAGTTCGAATTCATAAAACAAGGTACTTCAGAGTTCAAAGTAATTGAGTTCTTCAGAGTTCAATGCAGCGAAAAAATAAAGATAAACTACTCGACGATACATGATGTCTCGATGAAGCCCATACGAGACATCACTCGGCATTATCATCATTGGCCGGGGACGCATCCCATTCCACCGACCAACCAGGAGGAAGAGTACACGGCCAAGTCAAACAAGCAACCATGTCCTCAAAAGTATGACCTGAAAATAAGCCACAAGCAAGGCTGAGTATACTAATACTCAGCAAGGCTTACCCGACTAGTGAAATATACTTAGCCGACTCCTAAACATGCAAGGCTTTTGGCTTGAGGGGTTTGTTTTGCCGAAAAGCATATACGAGTAGGTCCTTACTTTCAAATTTTAGCTCCAAGTTCTAATTTTCTTTAACCATTCTAGGTAAGCAACTATCCAATATCATACATGGTGGAAGAATTAATTTGCATCCAACAAGATTAATCATCATCATTGTTCCATTTCTTACTCTATGTGGTAAAAGAGTCAAGCACTCTCAATAACCGCGAGAAACGGACGATTCGAATTGAATTTCTTAACCTTGCAAGGGAAACCTAAACACACGTCACGTGGTTACTCCCGGAGTAACACGTGCAATTTTTCCCTTCAATTCCCGCTTCACGGAACAGGCCCACCGCCCTCGACTACACGTCCCCATGGACCACGGACCCGGCCAGGCCATGGCAGCACATGCACCCGCCATTAGCTAGATGTGAACGAATTCAAGACGGTGGGGAGTATATTCCAGCCTCGGTTCAATCTAGTACATAAGCTTACCGATTACCATATTCTCGGCATGTGGTTAGTATGTTCATAGACTTAATCACCACTACCACACACTGCGGCCTTAGCATTTTACAGTAAACAGACGGGGCCTCAATCATCAACATAAACATCGCACCATAGCCCCGTCCGTCGACCTTATGATAGCAGCATGTAGCAAACATTCAACTCCCATATTCTCGCGAGTGACAGGAAATCACTCGTCTTTTACCGAGTCCTATTAGTATAGCATTCCATCAAACCTTACATCTAGTGTTCAGAGCATGGGTACCTAGGATCATGCAACTAAGTTTTCATTCAACTCCTATAAACTTAATGCACAACTAAAATAGAGTAATAAGTTGCATAATTTTAGAAAAATAGGGTTCATGCTCCGGGGCTTGCCATCCTGGGTAAAGTTAGTTTGGGGCTCGTCCGAACTTAGGTTCGGGTCTTCGAAAGCTTCAGTTAGATTCACTTGAGCTTCACGCTGCTCACTCTCGGACTCGGGCACCAGCTCGTACGTTCCGCCGGCGAGAGTAGTCGATTCTATATGAATGCACAAGTGTGAGTTGTAGTGATGGTATATAACATTTATTTTCTTCACGATAAAGTAGCAGTCCACAAAAACATAGATTTGGTTGTGAAGCTACTTAGTTAAGATTTCTTAGGCAATCTTTAATAGAGTATAACTTAAACTAATTAACTCCATTAAACAAGAAGGGGGGGTCGTGTTCTTTTGGAAACTCAATTTTTTAGCACAAAATGGATTAAACACAACTTCTGGACTAGGTAACTTCTGGTGATGCAATTTTTATTTATAGTACATTATGCAGAGACAACAGCACTGTAAAAATTTTAGAAATTTCTATGCAGCGGATTAATTTTGAAAAATATAATACACGGCCATTGCTAGAACCTAGTTATTTTTATACAGGACAAACCATGCATGTATTGATTTTAAAACTTTTATACGGTGTTAATCAATCCATATATGTGTTACTGTAAATTTTTCAGATTTTATTGTGCAAGATAAAGAGCATAATAAATAGGACAAGCTACACTTATTTCTTTAAGGATTAATTTCTACAGGATGTATTTTCCAAGCACAGAAACTAATTATTTGAATTAGTGCATCTTTCCTTCCACAAAATTATATAAATAGGTTACAGAAACGAAAAAGGTCCAACACTTTTTTTGTGGTATTTAGACATCATTATAACTGTTCTGGAAAAGTTTCACAACATGAATCACAATATAACAGCAGGTACAAATTAGTTACATTATTTCATGGCATAAACAAGGTCTAACAAAACGTTTAGCTAGAGATGGGTTCTGATCCTAATATTTTTACACTGGCCTACACATCAAGCAACTAAACTACTGTCCAAAATTCAGGTTCATCCTTTGTCTACAACAGTGGGTTCATTTAAAAGCTATTAAACCTTTCATTTAAAAGCTATTGTTTTTGAATTCAAAGTTTAAACACAGGTTTACAGTTATGCCCCTGGAAACTTGCGTGCAGACCCTTTTAATGATTTCAATCGTTGCAATTGGGTCCCTGGGCGGCGCTGGCACGGCGGCCGGCCAAATTTCGGTGAGGGGGCTCGTCGGCGGCGAGGGGAAAAGGATCGGGGAGAACCAGGGAGATGAGAGCTACCTTGTGGTGGCCTTGGTCGGGGTTGGGGGTGGCCGAAAAGGACTCGTCGGCGTGGAACAGGGGGCGGCGGCAGTGCGGAGCATCGGCGACGGTGCTCCGGCGGGGTTGGGACAGCGCTGGCGGGTCAGGAAGCTCCGGTGGGGTGATGTAGTCCCGTTCCGAGCCTTGGTTCAGGCGGAGGAGGGCCGGGGGTGGGGTGTCCACGGCGGTCAGGGGCGGCGGCGGTGGAGGCAGTGCTGGAAACGAGCGTCGGCGGTCCTGGGCGACGATGGGCGGGGCAGTGAGCGTCAGTGGGATGTTGTGGTGGTGGTTGGGGGCTCAGCATGGGCGGTGGATGACCGGAGGGGTGAGCTCCACGGTGAGCTGGGCACGACGGTGGTAATGGCGATGGTGGCGGCGTTCTGGTGGTTGGGCGCGCGCGAGTAGGGCTCAGGGCGGCTTTTATAGGGACAGGAGGGAGGAAGAGAGCCGGGCAACGCTGGGGCCGGGATGGCACGGCGGAGGTGTGCCATTGGGCGCGGCGGGCGGCGAGCAAAGCCGACGCGGCGTGCGGCGGGCGCGGCCAGAGGATTGGGCGCCGGGGATTTGGCGTGGGGGAGGGGAGATCACGCGGCGCACGGTTGGGCGAGCAGCTGCAGCAACTGGCTTGCCGGGCAGCGAGCGCGGCGACTGGTGGGCGCGGCGGGGGCTCGGGCACAGCGCGGGCTGGCCATTGGGCGCGGCGACGGCGTCGCGCGCGTGGCGCACACGGGCTGGGCAGGGACGCGGCGTGGGGAGCAACGCAGCTGGTCGGGCGGGGCTGGCCGGCCATTGGCTTGTCGCGGCATGGACGGCAGGCATCGCCGGCCAGGTGGCCAGCGGCGACGACGCGACGGGCTGGGGGGTGTCGGGTGAAGCAAAGAGAGAACGGAGGGATTGAAAGTGGAAATAGAAGAAAAGGCAGGGACTGATTTGCAAATTCAAGTGTTTCTCAAATTTTTGTGTTGAAAGTCAAAAATCTCTGAACATGAATGTTGTTCAAAAAGAAAAGTTACACAAGTTTTGTTTCAGGCCAAAGTTCATTTGAGTTCTAGTTTAGAAGTTATTTTAGAAATTCAAAAAGTATGATTCGGAGGGCACGTCATTTCCTGGGCAAAAATTTGTATTCTCTCCTAGGCTTCAACTAGACTTTTGTTTATCCTATCATCAATGGTGTTCCTATTAAATTTCGCAGCCATAAGTGCTTTGATGTGAAAGTTATTCAAATTGTTCGATTAAGGTACATGTACTTATGCACATATACACATCTATTTTTAATTCAAAGCAAAACCAATTTATAATTCATTTCTTTTAAACTTTTTTTAGTTATTTATGCATCTTGTTAAGCTAATGAGGCTTGTTTCGTAATTTAAACACCTAAGGTGTTACAGAAAGCTGACGAGCGACGTCGCTCAGGGAGTACAAGACTAGGTCCACGTCGCTCGCAGAAGGGTTAGCACCGAGCAGGAGCTCGATGCGCCGGGCCAGTGCCTCGGGATCGAGTTTGGCTAGTGGGTTGATGATGAGGCTGGCCTCTCTGGCAACCGCCGGAATAGTCATGTCCTCCCGGAGGTGGAACGTGCCAAGGTGGTCAGCGACGACGTCCAAACTTCCGAAGCGGAAGGCCTAGAAAGGCGTGACAGGCGGTGGAAACCATGGCCCGGCATGCGTCAGTGTTGAAAGCACTGGCGAGCTGAATCAGAGCGGAACGCTCGTGCCATCGGCCCTCGTGAGGTTGACGAAGAAAGCCATCCGATCGCAAGAGCAAAGGACGCACGACGTCTTCCCCACGGATGGCGCCAAAATTGTCGCTCTTGGAATTGGGCGGCAGGTAAACTACTCGATAGCGTGTGTGTCGTGCGTCGTGATCGGTGGTGGGCTAGCACACAATGACTCAAGGGATTATACTGGTTCAGGCAAGAACGCCCTACGTCCAGTCGGGGGTCAGTCGGATATATTGCTCGAGCCCAGGTGCTCGTCAGAGTTGGGGAGTACAAGCTTTTTGAGTGCTAGAGACCTAGGTCTCCTATCTAACTTGAGTTTCGATGTCTTCTGTCCAAAATCTAAAGGGACCCCTCTTTTATAGCTCAAGGGGGCCCATGTTACAGTGAGTTCCTTGGGGGAGAAGGCTTTAAGGAGAAATATCTTTGACTCCGGCAGTCGGGCAGCCCAAACCGTCAATGGGCCCGTAAAGATGGTCAGTCGGCGATGTCCTTGCTGGATTGCGTGATCCCGAAATCTTGGGGGTCACCTGGTCTTGAACCCGTGTGTCGGGCTTGGTCAGTCAATAAGTATGGGGGTCCTGATGGGACGAGGCAGTCGTCCCATTAGGGGTGGACTGTTTATATGCCAAGTCCCATCCCGGTTGATGGTTTCTTGGTGGTAAAGCCGTGATGACGGCAAGCCTGATCATCACAAGGACCAAGTGGACGCCATAGTCTTGGTCCTCTGCTGTGACAAAGGCACAGTGGGCCACTGTTAGAGCGTACGACCCCGGGAGAGCCGCGCCTACTTGGTACGGCCACGTCTGACCCTTGCGGACCAAGTCTGGGCGCGCGTGACCAAGTGGGGTTTTTCCTCCAGGCAGTGACCTAAGTCAGTCGGGAGTCCAAGAGGAGAGAAGGAGAGGCGACACCTGCGGGCCTTCAGCTGGTCCAAGTGGAGGCACTCGGACTTGGTGCTGTAGGCTGTGGAGTTTGGTTAGGGGGAATCCCTTTCGACGGGGCTCATGGGCCGGGACAGCCCACAAGTGTTGTCTTATCCGAAAGGCCATGGATGTGAGAGTCATTCAGGCCTTCCTCTGACAAGGTAGACCCATTGGTCCCCTTGGTTCCAGGAACCCAACAGAAAGGATCTTGGTGATGCCTAGAGGGGTGAATAGGTGAACCTGTAAAAACCTGAAAATTCTTCGCAGCAGTTAAACCTGTCGGAACTTCCGATCAGGGAGAGGAAGCTCCGATGGACAGGAACTTTTCAACGCCTGGTCGGAACTTCCGACAACACAAAGGATTTACAACAAAATTAAAAAAACTAAATACAAACTGTGAAATCTGGCTGAATCAAAAGTTGCCTAGTGATGCTAGGAACCTTCTGCAACCAACCCTAGCAAGCACAACAACAAGAATACGTAGATCGGGATAAAACAAGGTCTAGGTCAGAACAAGATATGAATGATATGAACAAGAGACAAGCGATTTTATCCCGAAGTTCACTTCCACTAAGGAAGCTACGTCTCCGTTGAGCAGCTCACAAAGAGCCGGGTCTTCTCTAACCCTTTCCTCACTCAATCAATCACAAAGGAGGATTGAGTTACTTACTATCAAATCCACAAAGTATTGGGCAATACAAACTTCCCGGGGCGCGCACACACGAGAGAGCGCTCCACGGGCGACGCTGAACCGTCTAGAAGCAAGCTTCAAGAGTAACAAACGTGAATCGATGCTTGAAGATGCTTCAAGTGCTCAAGGGATGAAGAGGGCTGCACTCTTGCTCAATGGGCTCAAGTCTCACACCTCAACCTTTTTCTCACCCAAGCCCTAGCTCAATTCTATGCGAGGATTGGCTCTTGGAGGGATTGGGGAAGTGTTTTGGAGGCTCAAAGGTGTGTTCTTGCGAGTGGAGTTAGCAGCAAATGAATGGGGGTCTAAGGGGGTATTTATACCCGAGCCCCAAAACTAGCTGTTATGTGCTGAAAATGCACTGGTCGGAACTTTCGACCTGAGGTCGGAACTTCCAACCCAAACAATATTTTTGGCCAAGGACCCCTGGTTGGAAGTATCCACAGACTTCCGACCCCATGTCGGAACTTCCAACCAGGCTAACACTTGTTGGTTTGAAGTTTCTAAAAACGAATTGGGTCTCTCTTTGTTTTTGGTTTTTCAACTAAATACTTTAGCATCTCTAGAACATCTTTTCGCATCCCTCTTAATAGTACGGTGTTTCCTATACGCAAATTCAAAAAGAAAAATTAATAAATATCTTCTTTGAGCTCCAACACCGTCCATTAAGCAATTAGGCGTCTTTTACACGTATTTTTCATTTCATTGCATCCTAACCTATTCAAAACTCAATAAACTCGTTAGCTCCTTAAATATGCATGTCATCAACACCAAAACCCTCTTAGGGGGTCAAATGCACTTTCAGTGTTTAATATGTATTTAATTGAACTTTTTGTTTGAACTATGTGAACAATATAAAAAATTGGTATTCTTCTCTTTCTCCGTACATGAATACATGATGACACACATCATGAGTAGTATTTTTTATATAAATAATAATATAAATAATATATTAATAATGATAGAAATAGTAATTTAGAATTTTATATTGGTGCACTTTAATATTTTGTTATAACTATATAATTTAGATTCAGATTTATGGGTTAATTTAACTTTTAATAATGATATAATTGGACTTATGTATAAATTTAGGGGGTTATTTGTATTATTCTTATAATGGTATATGTGAGTAATTTACATGAAGATTAGGGGGTTATTTTAGATTATTTTTTGTAATGGCAAAGGTGAGTAATTTACATAAATGTTTAGGGGGTTACTTTAGATTATATTTTATAATCGCAGAGGTATGTAATTTAGATGCATGTTTAGGGGGTTACTTTAATCTATTTTCATATTTTCATAATGGTAGAGGTGGTAATTTAATGAAAAAGATAACAGATCTAATGGCTACTATAATTAGATTTGTCGGATTGATGACCAAATATTTATAATTTTTGTGAGAATTTCTCGTAGGTGGCTTCACATGGAGGCTTCAAAGAAGCCTCCAATGAGTAACATTATAGTAAGATAATGATAGAGCCTACTTCTCAATTTTGGGCAGTCATTCTCTGATGGGTCATGAGCTGATAACTGGGTTCGAATTTGCCCTTGCCCTTGTGTCAACAGATCAGCCAGCAATCGAACATGTGGAGAGAGGTCGAGGGGTCGTAGAGAAACAAGACGTCGTTCATCTCTAAAGCAATCTATCACATGATCGATGCATGCCTTGATCGAACTTGTTCTTCTTCTGTTCATTATTTTTATCAGTACCTGATCAGTTTTGGTGGCATGGTGGTTTGAAATGTTGAAGGCAGCATCGTTTTGGATGTAGTAACTTCATGGATTTTGTTCAGATTCTGAAGAATCAGTTGTAATGTTGAATTAGGAGTACATGTATGAGCTGAAAACTGATTTGTTAACAATCTTGTTTAATTAAAATGGGACAAAGCATTGGCCGCTTTTCAAGTGAAAAAAAAAGCGAATCTATTTTTTTCTCTAGAAAATATGCACCTAAAATTATCTTGTTTTAGATCCATCTATCTTTCTTTATTCGAACAAAGTCCAACTGTTAACATTACACATAAATTAAGCATGATCATTGGAAGAAACAGAATAATAAATAATATCATTTGATTTCGAAGTTACCATATTATTCTGGTTCTCAGCTCTAAATATTTTACATAGAAACTTTAAGAATGTTAGTAGATAATAAAATGAGTATTCTTCTTTTACAATACTCTGAATTATAGGATAATATTTTAAATATGTTCTCAGACTCAGAGAAAAGATATATATGAGTGGCGATCCAAGTAATTCATAGTATGAGTTGTAGCCAGTAGGAAGGAAAATATTTCCATATTTTGAAGCGAATCCGACTCCTCCGGACAGAAAAAAGAAAAACAGCTGTCCGCCTGTCCGATCGGAGCCGCGCGCCCCGCCCCAGATCCGCTTCCCTCACGCGGTCACGCCCCCAATATATATGCGAAAATGCCCTCTCCCTCTCCCCAAAATCCTCGCGCTTGAGCCCTAAACCACCCTGAGCGCGGCGCATGGAGAAGATGGAGGCGGCTCTGCGCGTGGCCGAGCTCCCGGCATGCTTCGTGTTCGCTCCAGAGGATGAGGTGGCGGTGGAATTCTACCTTCTCCCTCGCCTCCTGGGCTGGCGGCCTCAGATCGACGGCCTCATCCTTGAGGACGACCCGCTGAGCGCGCCGCCGTGGAAGCTCCTCGAGCGGAACGGGCGCAAGGAGGAAGCTTTCTTCCTCGCGGAAGGGCAGGCGCGGTGCGGGAAGGGGACGCGGCAGAAGCGGACCTGCGCGGGAGGCGGCTGGTGGGAGGGGCAGAAGACGTGCGCGGAAGGCGACAAGCTGCGCGTCCCCGGCGGCGGCGGCAAGGAGGCCGCGTGGCGCAAGAAAGCCCTCAACTTCCACGGCGGCGGCGGCGGCGGCGGCGGCGGCGAGAAGGGAAGCACGGGATGGGTGATGCACGAGTACGCGGTCACCGCCCCGGAGGATCTGGCGAGCTCGCCCCTGAGATTGTACCACATCCGACGCAGCAGCTACGGGAGGAAGCAGAGCGGCGCCATGGAGGTGCCGCGCGCGCTCGGCCTCCCGCCGGGCTTCCTCTTTGCTCCCGAGGACGGCGATGTCGTCGCGCATTACCTCCTCCGCCGCATCCTGGGCCAGGCCCTCCCGCTGGACGGCCTCATCGACGACGACCCGCTGAGCGCGCCGCCGTGGGAGCTCCTCGAGCGTAACGGATGCAAAGACGACGCGTTCTTCTTCGCTCTGGGGCAGGCAAAGAGCGGCAAGGGTTCGCGGCAGAAGCGGACATGCGCAAGCGGTGGGTTCTGGAATGGCGAGAGGACTTGCGCCGATGGCGAGAAGCTGCGGGTCCCTGACTCCGGCGGCGCGGAGGTGGCGTGGCGCAAGAAAGCTCTCAGCTTCCAAGAAGGCGGCGAGAAGGGTAGCACGGGATGGGTGATGCACGAGTACGCGATCACTGCCCCGGACCACCTGGCGGAATCGCAAATGAGGCTTTACCGCATCAGGTTCAGCGGCCACGGCAAGAAGCGAAAGAGGGGAGAAGCAGATTCCATCGCCGACGAAGCAGCTCCAGCCGCGGCCAGGCGGCGCGTGGCAGAGGACGCTCTGCTCGACATGTCAACTTCGCAGCCCAGCTGTTCTTCTTCCATGGTGATGGTGGATCACGCCGATGGCAATTGTCCCACTGATGCAGATCAGCTCGCAGCGCCGGTGTCAATTTCGGCGAACCAGGACCTCTACCCCGGCACCACCGTCGATACTTCCTTCGATTTGGGCTTTCTGGACAACTTCGACATTGACGAGTTCATGCGTTCCCTCGGCGACTTGCCCTCAACCGACCCGTGCGTCTTGTCAGCAGTGACGGATACGGGAGCATATCTTGATGCCGATGCTGTGGGATCAAGCTTCTTCGGCCAGACAGGATCACCGTACAATGGCATCGGCACCGGTCAGGTGGCATCACCTTCTCTGCATCGCGGTTGCATGGAGCCTGCAGATTCCTTCTTCACTGTGCCCAACCAATCCTATGCAGCCTGTTAGCTCTGTTGATCAAGCACTGAGAAGCCTGAACTTGAAGTGACAACTGATGTCTATTGATTTCCTGCAAACTTCTTAGGTCTTAGCTTAATTTTGACACTGTGAGCCTATTAGCTCTGTTGATCAAGCCCTGGAGAAGCCTGAACTCGTTGCGACAGCTGATGTCTATTGTTTTCCTGCAAACTTCTTAGGTCTTGGCTTAATTTTGACACCTGCCGATGGAGACTTGTACCATGAAGAAGAGATAGTTAACATACCCCTGTTCTGTTTATCTGTTGTTTTATAAGCTGGTAATCTTCAGAATTTACTTCTGTGACTAGTTGTTTACTGAATTTCCTCTCCCTTCTGATTCCATTTATATGCAACTTCCTCTGATGCGTGTGAGACGGATGGAACCGATGATCATGCAGAGAATTTAGGAATCCATCGCACGTTGCGAGCTGATCCTGAAGCTCTGCACCTCATTTCTATCAGCACCATGAGCTTCCAAAATGAGCTTTCATGCTTTTCAGAGCTGTCACAGCGAAAAAAGTTCCCATATTCAGTATTCATTAACATGGAAGTTAAAATATGCTAGGGTGATGCATAGCAGTAACTTTAATCTTATCTGCTCCATTTGGGCAACACTCCACACTTCCCTCACAAACTTGCACTTCAAAAAAAAGCGCACTCCATCCTCATCAAATCTGTTGCATATTTACTCGGTGCCCTTCTGTAGATCTTAAGAGATTATAGAAGCAACTTTTCACATGTTCTTTCAATTCTTCTTCAACCTCAATCACACGCCATCTTCTCTTCTTAACCTCTTAATTGTGTTCTTCTTTCTCCTTTCCGATGCCAAGGCAGGGGGGAAAGTAGTATTCTTGTATCCCAACTGAAGTCATCTAACATGAGCCCTCGACTCCAGAGCAAGACCTGCTGCTGTTGTAATCTGTCCAATTTCTCGCGCAGAAAATGTTCCCTAGAAATTGTATCCTGGTCAATTGTGTCAACGTCGCACAGATTGCAGCACCGGCGGCGAGACCACCATCATCCACACTCCGTAACCATCCGCTCCCCGACCTAACTGTCGAAGAAGCAGCGAGAGTGCCTGGCTCCACGGTTGGTTACCTCGCAGCGTTTCGTCGAACAGGTTGCCGGCGACTCCGAGCCCACCGCGACGGGTCCCGATGGCGAAATGCAGGGCTCAGTTGCGGCCAGAAGCAGAAGGTGTCCGGTGGGCAAAGAGCGCGGGCTCTCATGGCGGAGGCGGCGGCCCCGGAACCGGCCGTAATCCAGCTGTAGACGGTCCGGCCTCGCCGGCGCGCGACGGCACGGTTGCCACTTGCCAGTTGCCACAGAGGCAGAGCAGAGAGGAGTCATTGCGTGAGACGGGCATCGTCTCGCTGACTTGTGGGCCAGCCAATACAAGCTTTCTCGAGTGACTTGTGGGTCAACCGCTTCCACGTAGACGTAGGAGGCGCGAAACTCGCCCAATGACACGGGTGGCCCACTCGCCCCGCTTGCGTCACCGCGGCCTCCGTTTGGAGCCTTCTTCCATGGAGAAACCTGTATTTAGTTGTGTTTTATATTATGGTACCCATTTTATTCTTTAAGTACACAAAACATAGTAGAAAATCGGAGTACTGTTACTGTAACTTTTTACCAAGCATGGTAAAAGAAAAATGATAAGGACATCTTTGCATGTATGAATCGGTAAAGGGTGTGTTTAGATGCTGTAAATTTTTGGACAAAATTCACTGTAGCAATTTTCAACCAAAGATCAGAAGAACTAAATGTGATCTAATTATAAAACTAATTACACAGATGGACGGGAAATCGCGAGACGAATCTATTAAGCCTAATTAAACCGTTATTAGAGATTATTTGTTGTAGCACAATATTGCCTAATCATAGTCCAAATAGTCTTTAAAAATTCGTCTCGTAATTATACCTGGAATTATGGAATGAATTTTATCAGTTATCCACATTTAATATTACTAATTAGTGGGATCTAAACACACCTAAAATCCTTTTTTTTGCGAGGGCCTCATTAAACTAGACAGCGGGGCCTTGGTGCCATGCATGGGAATCTGGATATTGCTCGAGCGCGTACATCATACTCGTACAAGCTGTCAAACATATTGATTATGTAAGTAGTATAAAACATTACCAAACATTGCGTAACTACTTGTAGAATTCTTGACAACTAGTGAACGTTTTCGCACTTTGTTGAGCTAGGGTGTTAGATATTCCCGACATGTTTTGCAAATTGTTTGCCAGGTTTTCGAAATTTACTAAGCTGGACCTTCCAAATTGCCCAAAATAAAAGGTCGATTTTTTTGACGTATTTTTAAGAAAATGCTGAATTTTTCAAAACTGCGTCCCTGTTTTGTCTCCTATCAACGAGTGGAGTTGAGTTCCATTTCCGCAAATCTCAACTGGTCTCAAAAAAAAGAGGGAGAGAGAGAGAGAGAGAGAGAGAGAGAGAGAGAGAGTCAATTTTCAACAAGTTGTGGAGTGAAAACGCAAAACCTGCGATAAGGGAAGAAACGATCCTTATCTCCGCGAACCCCGCTGATTAGGCACCGTCCGATCCCAGGATACTCGAAACCAAACCCTCGCCAACGCCGGCACGCCGCGCACCCACCGCCCATGGCCCCCGCCCGGGTGCTCGGGGTATAAGTACACGTCATCCTCGTCCCTCGAAGAGCCCGTCCAAACGGATGAGCCCATCCACGGGCGCCGCGCCGAGTCCAACTCGGAGGGCGTGGGATTCCGCCACCTCCAAATAGCCGGGAGAGCTCTCCCTATCCGCCACGCCACCGCACGCGGCGAATCCGCGATGCTGCTCCTCCCGGCCGCCGGAGCCCGCGACGCCGCCGCCGCCGCCTGCCCCCTCGGCCTCCAGACCCTAATCGGCGCCGACGCCGACGCCCCCACCTCCTCCTCCTCGTCCTCCCCGTGGGGCGGCAACGTGGCCACGCGCACGATCGCCGCATCGCCCACCGCGGTGCGTCGCCTCGCCAGCGGCGGCGTGGTGGGGGATGGCTGCGACGGGAGGGAGGGGGATGAGGGGGGCGGGTGCTGGGTGTCGTACGGGTGGCGGCGGCGCCCGCGCCGCCTGCCGCCGCCGATCCCGTCGCTCCGGCCGCTGGCGCGGGAGCGCACCGCCGACGGCCGCCTCGTGATCTCGCGGGAGGAGGCCGCGCACCGCGTCGGCGCCAGGAAGGTCGAGGACCGCCGCCTCGTGCTGGAGCTCGTCGACGGGTGTGATGGCGGCGCCGCGCCGCCGGCGCGCCAGCAGCGTCCGCGGCGGTGGTCGCATCCGCTAGGCGGGCACCAGGAGGCCAAGCCCGCGGCGGGCGAGGAGGCCGCCGCGCGGGCGCCGGCGGCGTCTCCTGCGGTCCCGGCCGAGGCGTGCTTCGAGGGCCCGATCCGCGCGGCGTCGCTGCGCGGGATGCGGATGAGCTTGCCCAGGATGGTGCATTGAGAGGAATGAATGTCATGTCTTGCAAGCTTGCAAGCAGCTGTCGCGTGCGCCTCGAGCAAAATTTTGCGGCCGCAGGAACAATTTTGTAGTCACCGGAGAGGAATTTTTGTAGTCGCCGCCGCCGTCGAATTCGTAGGTGCGATCGATATCGGATTATAGCGAGAAAATCATAGCAGTGTCCATCAGTTTGATTGATGGTGGGGAGTGTGCAAGAAATTCTCTTTTTACTGGTTACGGCTGGATTATTTCCGGCGAAGAGGCATGGATACCTGGGACTGGGACGTACTCATATGGGCATACATATGGCACGAGAAGGGCTTAAGAAACATTCGTGCGATGCAACACATCAAACTCTTGGATCCTAATGTAATGTGCCATAGATTCTGCACAAGGACAAATCCCAGAACCCAACGGCTTGAATGTGCTGATATGGATACGACTCAGAACGAATTAACCTGGAATTCAGTGGTCAACTGATCGATTGAGATATGATTGAGATGGATATGTTGGTAATGAAATGCACTGGTCATTGTTTTCCACTGGGTATGTCAATGTAAATTAGAAATCGCCGTTGCCGTTGCAAATCGTTTGGATTAAAATGCACAGGACATGGATTGGAATCAGACATTATGATGAGCAGCTCATGTTTGCAAGCCTAGAGGAAACACTGTAGGTTTTTCTTTTCTTTTCTTTTCTTTTCCTTTCTTTTGCATAAGGCAGCGATGTAGATTATGGCCATGTACTTTTTAAATTGTCACGTATCATAGAGCACCAACTTCTTAACGTTTAAAACCTTTTTTTTGGAACCGAATACTAGTAGAATCAAGGTTTTTTTTTGGAGGACAGATTGTAGAAGCAAGAAGCCTTATTACTAGAAGAAAGGACCGTGTAACAATACTGAGGTCTTGTTTAGATCTAAAATTTCAAATTCCAAATAAATGTAGTCTTGCACACATGCAGTATTAAATGTAGTTGAAAAAAAATGCATTACACAGATGGTCCATAAAATCGCGAGACGAATCTAATGAGCCTAATTAGGCCTTGATTAGACAATAAATTGCTACAGTAATACTACAGTGAACATGTGCGAACGACGGATTAATTAGGCTCGTTAGGTTCGTCTCGCGATTTACGGACGGAATCTGCAATTAGTTTTTTAATTACTCTATATTTAATATTTTAAATATGAAAAAAGTTCTATTTTAAAATTAAACAAGTTCTGATCTCATGTACCCACCGTTGATATTCCTGGGCCGAAGCCCAGAGGTTTGTGGTAGTTAGGACCAATTCTCTGAGCACACCATACGCGTCTGCTTTTTTTTCCTTTCTTTTTGCATAGTGCAGTGCCTGTAAACAGCTGAGATCGTGTCATCACATTTGCACACCTACTAAACCTAGCACTCGGCACTAGTAGTAGCACGCTTCCGCAGCTCCGCTCGACGTCAGCTTCAGCTCGGCCGCCGGCGCGCCGCCCCCATGAATGAATGGCGAAAGCTTCCGGACAGCGCTGGGCTGGACTGCCGGGTGGAGCACGCGGCGGAAGATTCTATTCGGCGCGGGCGACAACTGTACGCGCACGTTCCACGAGGGCGGGCGCCCACCAACCACCGGGGGACTGGAGCAGGGGAGGCCCCACGCCACATGCTCAGGGAAAAGAAAAGAAGAGAGGCGGAGGCGGAGCGAGCGTGAGGGCACTGGATCGCCGGGCGCATGGGCGCTAATCAGTGATCACCGGGCTAGGTAATGATTAGCCGGCGGTGGTGGTCTGGTGGAGTTGCCCAATAATCCCGGCGCCGCCACGGGACAAAGCCCAACAGTCCGGCCACGTTTCAGAGGCGTCCAGTCCAGGGTCGGCGCTCGGCGAGTTTCACACCTCGGCGCCCGGCGCGTGGGGCGCTCAGGCGTGTCGAGGTGTCGGTTACTGCCCGCCGGCCATGAATGGCGCGGAGGCGGTGACGCGGACGGCGAGGGAAGCGGCCGTTGAGGTCGGTTTGGGTGGAGCGTCCCGTCGCGCCGCTCGCCGGCGGGCCTCCGGCTGTTGAGCGAGACGTCATTGTTATACGGGTCTCAAAAAAAAAAAAGAGAGAAAGAACTGCTATTGTTACATCGAGCCATCCGAGCGTCGCTCTCCGGCTGCTGTCACCGCATCTTGCTTGCGCCGTCGCGCGGCAGCGGTTTCCGTGGCCGTCATGCCAACATAGTGACGGCTAGGGACCGAGCGGGGTAGAGGGGCGAGGGCGCGGAGTAGTAGCAGGTCGTCAGCTGGAAGAGGGGATTAAAAAAGGAGGCCGATCCAGCCGAGAGACTGCTGGGCAGCTAGCTCAGCGCCTCAGCCTCAGCCACGCCATCGTCGACTGTCGGTGCCACGTGCTGTTTCCGTGCGCGGTGAAACGACGGCAGCGATGGGGAGGAGCACGACACCCCCCTGCGGTCTGATCTGTGCATGCTTTCCATCCGTTCCCCCGGCTACTACAATCTGCTGTCGTCAACTGTGGATGTTCGACAGCATCTAAATGCATGTATGCTGAATTCGCAAAGCCGGGAATCAGTGAGAGGTGGACGCTGGAACACGAACAGCCATGATTTCGAATCGACCGCCGGAGCGAGGCCAGTGCGCCGTCGCAGTCGTCAGCCGCCGTCCACCTCAGACGCCGCACGCAGCGTACGCGCGCGCGCCGCTCGGGCGCTACGGGCCCGTTCATTTGTTAGCTCCGCGAGAATATGCGTTGGTTAGGGTCGCCGCAGCTCCTCACCGGCGGGCGATGTCCTGCCCGCGGCCGCGGTGCGGTTGATGCGCCGTCCCATTCACCCAAAGAACGCCGTCGCGACCACCGGCCGTTGCGCCGTCCGCATCACCATCCATCCGGAGGAAAAACGAGCCCCAAGGCTTCACCGTGAATTCTCTCCCCCCCTTTTTTTTTCTTTTGACTCCAACGTCTCGTGTTGGGAAGGAAAAAAAGTTGGCTAGCTTGGACAAGATCGATTAGCACCGAATAATAAAGATACAAGTGCATGCATAACGGAAGGACCATCAGGCCATCAGCCGTTAGTTCGGATGTTACTGTTCCTTGGCTTGGAGCTACCATTTGGGAAGAGGGTTTACTAAACAACCTGACAAACAAGTGATCTTAATCAACTCGGAGCCAATAATGGAGCGATCATCGTGCACATGGCCACGCCGGAGCAGAGCTAGACTAGATGGGGGGTGCGGCGGCCAGGGGCTGCGCCGTCTTTTCGCTCGCAGCCGCAGGCACGGTCCAGCACCCTAACCTACTGATTAGGCAATCCCCGGCACAAAAAGAAAAGAAAAAGGGAGGGCGATCCCGAGCAGAGGAAGGATCTAGCTTGCTTTTCCGCTTCAGAACTGTCAGAGTGAGTGGTGTTTTTATGAATCGTGAACGTGCCTGCGTACTCTACGATAGGTCCATCACCGATCGTGTTGTTTACTGCCCACTCAAGGCCTTGTTACCTGATCGACGTGTGCACGATTGTTTGAAGTGGAGATTTAATAACGTCTAAAGCATTTGTAATAACATGGCAGCGTAAAATGCACGACTCATGGACCTGGTTCGTTGGTTTAGTTGGTACGACTGATGTATTTATTTTTTCCCATTTACTTGTCTCGAACTAGAAATCATAGCCAGCAACTACTGTTCCTAATTTGGAAAAATAATTTACATATGAGAAAAGATGTAGGGGGGAATTAAGTAATCACTCATCTTGGAGGGGCAAAAACAGTCATGTGCACAATCATTCTCCCAGCATCTCAGTTTTTAAGGAAATGCCCAACTGTTGGCGCTCGATCCTCTCATGGGTCACTGATTTTACAGCTATTCGGGAGTTGGCAGATACCTCTCCCACCTGTTGATTGTTTGTCTTCTGGAAGACGATAAAAAAAAAACCCTCTCCCCCTCCAGCGGCCAGCCCATGCAGACTGGCACTGATCAACCACCACCCTCATCCAGCGTATCGTGCTCCCTAATTAACTAATCCTCCCCTGCTTAATCTAATCACGAAAGCCCAACAACAAAAAAAATATAAATATTGCACATTGACCCTCGCTAACATGACAATTCCAGCTAAGTCCCTTTATCTGCCGGGCCTACTCCGTATGCAGCCACACGGGGGTGTGTGGTTAATAAAATTGTTTGAGGGGCGAAAATACAAAAGTGGCGCACCATGGCTGGCTGCAAGCCAACTTGCTTCCCCACTGCCACTGTCGGCAGTCGTTGGGAGAGAGGAGAGCTCACTTGCTATATAAACGCAAAGCCCTTTTACGCCGCGGAAATTAGCGAAATTAAATCGCCCAGAAAAAAAAAGGAGAGAGAGAGAGTAACAGACGCGCTGGGCGGCGTCTGTGTACCCCGCTGGATCTGCGGCCGGGAGATAGCAGGGTGAGATTGTTCCCAAAATCTCCCTCCCCGGCTCCCGTGAGATTGTTCCCAAAATCTCCCTCCCCGGCGCGGCGATTCCATGAGAGGTCGGCCACTCTCTCCCTCTGGAGGAACTGGTTCGAGTTCCCCGGATTTTTCGCGGCTTCTCTGGGCGGTTTTTTTTTTTGTCGGTGTTGGGGTCTGGGCGGCGCCGTGGCTGGCGGGCAGTAGCAACCGCTTCAGTGCAGTGCGGCGCAGCAGGTTTGGGTGCGGGGTTCGGTGGCAGGCCCCGGGGGTCGCGAGTGGTTGATTGGTAGCGGCGGGGGACGCGTGATCTAGCTGGGTGAGTGAGGAGCTCGCGGGGCAATCGCAGCCAAATGCTGCAATTCGCGGGAGCTGGTCTGATGGTCTTGCGCAATCGGGGAGTGTCCGATTCCACTTGGTAGTAGCGGTGGCTCTCGCATTCGTGTATGGTTGGATCTGGGATCACGCATCGCTAGCCGCTTAAGCTCGCGGCGAAATCTGGGGGTTAATTTGATGTATGGTCCGCTTGATTGGGTCGTTCTTTGAGGTGGATCTGATTCTCAATTGTTTGCTCCCGTGTTGGTTTCAGGTTGAGAGCTCGGCACTGAGGAAGCGGATAGCCTGATCTGCTAGTCTCGCGGAGTTCTGACAGCTGACAATGGCGGCAGCACTGGCGTGGCGGTTCAATGGAACCAATGGCGGCGCAGATCTGGTTGGTCTCCTCTCGGATTCTTGTGGTTCTGAGCTTGTTGATTGGTGGCTAGTCGCTTTCTCATGCTCATCAGCCAAAATTCTGTCCTCCTGTTGCTTGAAAGGAATTGGTTGCTTTGCTTGAGGTTTCGCTGCATCCATTTTGGATTTAACTGTACGTAGTGTTACAGTATGATATGCTTTGAAAGTGAGATCAGTATTCAGTCCACTGGAGAAAAGTATTTCCTGCGGGTATTTGTGAAATATTTAAGCAGTATGGTTTTCATGCTGTATTTTTTAAGGGTCCTTTTTTTTTTAATCCAGTTAGCTAGGTCCATTAGCTTGATAGTGAGCAGTAGTGTGAAAATCCGTCTTGAGAAACTTGGCAGCTCCTATGCCTTATGACTCCTTTTTCAAAAAGAAAACAAGGACATGGTCCTGTTGTATAAATGATTGATTTCAGTTAAAATGGGTTGAACCATTGAAAAGATCTTAGAGCGTTCTGCAAATAACGCAAGTGCTGTTTTAGTTGAAAGTCATGCCATTTGTCTTCAGTATGTTACCTTTTGGCATCTATGACCATTGAAAAGAATTGGAAACTAGCATTGATGTAATGTAGCTACTTGGATGAAGTGATAGCACACGGAAAATGCTTACATGACTACACATATCATTACGGCATCATTGCATCATCTTGATCTTTAAATCTCAGGTTTGCTCTATGTTTTGGATTGAAAATACAACCTTTTCCTCTCTCCTTTGTTATGTTCCATCATTGTTCCCTTCAGTCCTACCTTTTTTGCATATAAAATCATGTTTTGTGTCATAAGTTTGATAGCACAAACCGGGTTCGAGCCCTGCTCCTTAATTCAAAGCGGGGATGCTGTCTGCCTCTTCCCGTCAATTTTTTTATAGCAAAAACCAGAAATTTGAATCCAAATAATCCGGGGGGGGGGGGGGGGGGGGTGGGGGCGCTGTCTCTAAGTTTCTTATTGTTCCAATTTTAAGTTTTTCTATTATCTGGCAAGCTTTTCTTCGTTAAAATTAAGTAATGGTGAGTAGTTTAATATGCACCTTGGGCACATATTGTGAGGTAGCAGGCTTTTGAGATGGCAATATATCTGTTATTCATGTTAGTTTCGAAGATGCTGAGTCTCTTGTATCTAGTTTACAATTTGAAAAACAAACATATGCAATCAATCTGATAACACATTATTTAAGTTGAGCATCCACCTATTTCATAAGGCATTATTTCCATTATTTGATACCTCTAAGATCGCACTCTATTTTTGTGATTGAAGTGTCCATTTTCTGGAATATAGAATATATGGTCCAGTGCATTCCGTGATGTGATATAAACTCATGTAAATTTAAGAAGTGATCTTTGAATTTTTGCATCATGAATTCTTGATAATAACTGCTTCTATTGCCATTTACAGGAAAGGCATGTGGACAAAGTTCAAGAATCAGAGCCACCAACTCCTATGTCAGTCATGAAAATGGGCAAGTAAGTTTTGACTCTGCTTCGCAGCGCACACTCGCACAGTGCAAATTTACGTAGTTAAGAGAGAAACGAGATTGGAGATTTTGATCTCTAACATGGCTGTTTCACTTGTCACAAGCCCCCTATTGTTATTTTCTTTAAAAAATGGAGTAGTTGATTTTGACTATAGTTTCTATAACTTACTCTTTGATATATATTCATATCATTCAATACAGCCAATGCTATTCTTCAAGAGTGATCCAGTAAATACTTCAATTTTTCTTTTCGTCCACTTTCAACAGATATGTGATTGTTTTCTCTTTAAAACAATTTAATTTGAGAAATAATTGTAGGAGATCTTGCAACACTTGCTCCAACACATCACCAATATTTGCTGCGTCGAGTAAACTTAACTGCTCCTGCTGTTGATTTTTCTTATTATGTTTTAGCAAAAGAGTATAAAAATACACTGGCATCAAAGTGCTCATTGGTAGAAATTTTCCAGTATGATTTTCATTTCACAGATTGAACAACTATATGCATGTCTTTTTGTCGAAGTTTGTAATGGTTAGTTGCCCTAATTCTAGAATGACAAGAGAATGGTGGGAGTATATACCTACAGTGGTCTATCAGCTAGATTTCACAGGATACTGATAGGCAACTAAGAATACTATTTTCGAAACACTAAGAATACTCTATATGCAATGCAAATTTACCAGTACTAATAATAATGAAATTATTAATCTGGGGATTGCTAGTTTATAATCTCTTGGATTGTGTTGGAATGGACATTGGGTTGTGTGAATATTTATATCATCCTTTATGAGCTTTTTTCCAGAAAAATATTTTAAGTAATTCACCTCAATCATGCATCTTTTAGTATCACTTTTCCTAATATACCTAAAATTGTGCTCACGCAACGGATAGGAGCTGTTTGAGATTCAGAGCCTTATAATTCTGTATCTGCAGGAACCGAGTTAATGTGGAGGATGAGGAGACGCTTTCAAGTGTTGCTCATTGTATTGAGCAGTTACGGCAGAGTTCTTCATCCACTCAAGAGAAAGAGAGCTCTTTGAAGCAGTTATTAGATCTTGTTCAAACACGTGATACTGCATTTGGAGCTGTTGGGTCACATTCACAGGCTGTTCCAATTCTTGTATCTCTTCTTAGGTCTGGACCATCTGGAGTTAAGATGCTGGCTGCCACTGTTCTTGGGTCTCTTTGCAAGGAAGAAGAATTAAGGGTGAAAGTCCTACTTGGTGGTTGCATCCCACCTTTGCTTGCTCTCCTCAGATCAAAGTCAGCTGAAAGCCAAACTGCAGCTGCCAAAACCATCTATGCAGTTTCACAAGGTGGGATAAGGGATCATGTTGGATCAAAGATTTTCTCAACGGAAAATGTTGTTCCGGTACTATGGGAGCAGCTTAAAATTAGTCTCAAGAATGAGAGTTTGGTGGATGGCCTTCTAACTGGAGCGCTGAAGAATTTATCAAAAAACACAGAGGGGTTTTGGTCAGCAACTGTGCAATGTGGCGGAGTTGATATACTTGTAAAACTGGTCAGTTCGGGAAATACAAACACCCTCACAAATGCTTGCTATCTTCTTGGGTCTTTGATGATGGAAGACTCTTCTGTTTGTTCTAAAGTTTTATCTGGAGAAACAACAAAGCAGCTTCTAAAGTTACTTGGTCCTGGTAATGAAACTTCCATAAGAGCTGAAGCTGCTGGGGCTCTCAAGTCCCTTTCTGCACAGAGTAAAGAGGCCAGGCGTCAGATAGCTAATTCTAATGGTATTCCTGCTCTTATAAATGCTACTATTGCTCCATCAAAAGAGTTCATGCAAGGTGAATCTGCTCAGGCATTGCAAGAGAATGCAATGTGTGCACTAGCAAATATATCTGGTGGTTTATCTTATGTAATCTCAAGCCTTGGTGAGAGTCTCGAGTCATGCTCTTCACCTGCACAGATTGCAGATACTCTTGGTGCATTGGCCTCAGCCTTGATGATATATGACACAAATGCGGAATCTATCAGTGCTTCTGATCCTCTTGGCATTGAGAAAACACTGTTGAAGCAGTTTAAGCCTAAGGTGCCCTTCCTTGTGCAGGAGCGCATAATTGAAGCTTTGGCTAGCTTGTATAGTAACCCGGTTCTCTGCAAGACGCTAGCAGATTCTGATGCGAAACGCTTGCTTGTTGGTTTAATAACCATGGCAGGTACTGAGGTGCAAGATGACCTCACGAAATCACTTTTTGCTCTCTGCAAAAAGGACTGTGACCTGTGGCAAGCTCTGCAAGGTCGTGAAGGTGTTCAGCTATTGATTTCTTTACTTGGTCTTTCCTCAGAACAGCAGCAGGAATGTGCTGTTGCTCTGCTTGCTCTTCTATCGAAGGAGAATGATGAGAGCAAATGGGCTATCACTGCTGCTGGTGGCATACCTCCTCTTGTACAAATTTTAGAAACCGGATCTCCCAAAGCTAAAGAAGATTCAGCGATCATCCTTGGCAATTTATGCAATCACAGTGAAGACATAAGAGCATGCGTTGAAAGTGCAGATGCTGTTCCTGCTTTACTATGGCTTCTGAAAAATGGAAGCGATAATGGCAAGGAGATAGCTTCTAAAACACTGAATCATCTCATCCACAAGTCAGATACAGGAACTATTAGTCAGTTATCTGCTCTTTTGACAAGTGAACAGCCTGAGTCAAAAGTTTATGTTCTGGATGCTTTGAAAAGCTTGCTCTCTGTTGCACCACTCAATGATATTCTACATGAGGGAAGTGCTGCAAATGATGCGGTTGAGACAATGATTAAAATTCTTAGCTCACCCAAGGAAGAAACTCAGGCTAAATCAGCATCTGCTCTTGCTGGTCTATTTCATTGCCGCAAGGACCTGCGAGAAACTCATCTTGCTGTGAAGACACTTTGGTCAGTTATGAAGCTGCTTGATATTCAGTCTGACAAAATACTAATGGGTGCATCATCTTGCCTTGCTGCCATTTTTCTATCAATCAAGCAAAACAAAGAGGTTGCTGCAATTGGACGGGATGCTTTATCGCCACTGGTCTCACTTGCAAATTCTTCCGTTATTGAAGTAGCAGAACAAGCGACCAGAGCTTTGGCCAATCTTTTTCTTGATCAGGAATTATCTCTCCAGGTGTCTTTTGAAGAAATTCTCTTCCGTGTAACACGTGTGCTAAGAGAGGGAACTATTGATGGAAGAACTCATGCAGCTGCAGCAATAGCTCGCCTTTTACAGTGTCGAACTATTAACCAGCTGCTTTCAGATACTATTAACCGCTCTGGGTGTGTCCTTGCTCTAGCTGGGCTCTTGGAATCTGCCAATGGTGAAGCTGCTGCAACATCAGAAGTTCTTGATGCACTGGTGCTATTATCGCGATCAAAGGCGTCAAGTGGGCACACCAAGGCTCCCTGGGCAGTTCTTGCAGAAAATCCCCACACGATACTTCCCCTTGTTTCATGTATAGCTGATGCTGCTCCCTCCTTACAAGATAAAGCCATAGAAGTTGTGGCAAGACTGTGTTCCGACCAACATGATGTTGTGGGTGGTTTGGTTTCTGAAACTCCAGGTTGCATGTCATCAATCACACGGCGAGTCATTGGCTCTAACGTGCTTAAAGTTAAAGTTGGTGGATGTGCTCTTCTTGTTTGTGCAGCAAAAGAGCATTGTCAGAAGCAGATAGAGATTCTGAATGATTCAAGTCTATATATTCAATTAATTCATTCTTTAATTGGTATGATCCATATGGCAAACACGCCAGCTGAAAGCGGCAGCGGTGATTGCATAGCGGATATTAGGATATCCAGACACTCCAAAGAAAACAACAGCGATGGTGAAACTGTGTGCCGTACTGCTGTAATCTCAGGCAACATGATTCCACTATGGCTTCTTGCTGTCTTTTCTCGTCATGACAGCAAAACAAGAGCAGAAATCCTAGAAGCTGGAGCAGTTGAAATGCTCACTGAGAAGATTTCACAAAATGCATTCCAATATGTGGTATGTTAATGCTATTTGTTTCCATTACTTTTGTAATCCTTTGCATGAATGCTAGTGTCTCTTATGCTTCAATAATTTTACAAAACTATGATTATAGCTAGTATAGTTTAGTTAGCTCCCTAGAACAGTCTTTCTGCTTTACATTATTGGTTAATTTGGTAACACCATATTATACTTTAATGTCCTAAATTTCCAAGCGATTATGTGGAAAAAAGTTTTGGTTTCAGAAACTCATTGATGCTTATCTGGAGTAATCAAGTTATGAGAACCTCGGTAAGAGGTAAAGTTAAAGTAATTATTGGTAGACGAGTATCACATTTGACCTAATTGGTTGTTAGGATTCCATCTATTTTACATAGAAAAAATAGTTGAATTTGGATAAGTGTAATAAATTTGGATACTTAACCATGAAACACGGGATTGTACTTACTTACCTCTATAATTGGGGGGAGTTATTGGTGTTGTCTGTGCACAATCTTTGCCAAACAGATATTATGTTGGTTGGTTCAACCATTCTGCTTCGACTTCTGTTCTTAATTACATTAATATGTCTTATAAGCCAATGCACAGATAACATGCTGGTCAATCTGATTTATTTATTCCACCCTTTCGATACTCCATGATATATTCAGTATTACAATGACATCCGAATATTCGATGTTCTATTTGGCATTTCATTATTCATTCTATAAGTCAGCATATCTCCTTTGGTCAAACACTTCAAAATCAGACATGACCAGAAGTAAATTTGAATTGTGTGAATTGCTTTTATCTTATTGGTTGGATACCATAACTAACACATGCTCACTTATTTGGCATTTGTACATAAGGGCATTAAGTATCTTTTTTATATAAAAAATAAGTTTAACATTGGAATTGCCTAAAATCATTTTCATATGGAATGTCCATGCTGCAAGGTATCTGTCAAAATTCATATTCTTCTGTTATTTTTGCTTATCCACTATTTATTCTCTTCCTGCATGTAGCTTTTTAAGTTTGTTTAGATTGCTGCAATCCTGTGACCGCCCTTACATATGTTCATGCTCTTTGTCAGGGTGAAGAAGATAGTACCTCATGGGTTTGTTCCTTGCTTCTTGCTTTGCTATTCCAAGAAAGAGAGATAATTCGATCAAACTCAGCATTGCACTCCATTCCTGTGCTCTCAAACTTGTTAAGATCAGATGAGCCAGCATACAGGTACTTTGCTGCACAAGCTTTGTCAAGTCTGGTCTGCAATGGTAGTAGAGGAACTCTTCTGGCTGTTGCTAATTCTGGGGCAGCCATTGGGCTTGTATCTTTGCTTGGATGCGCTGATGTTGATATAGCTGATCTTTTGGAGCTATCAGAGGAATTCATGTTGGTGCCTAATCCTGATCAAATTGCATTAGAGAGGCTGTTCAGAGTTGATGATATCAGGGTTGGTGCAACTTCCAGAAAATCTATTCCTCTTCTTGTGGATCTACTTAAACCCATTCCTGAAAGACCTGGTGCTCCTTTCTTGGCCTTGGGTCTTCTGACTCAGTTGGCAGTTGATTGCCCCCAAAACATGCTGCTAATGGCTGAAGCTGGAATCCTAGAAGCACTTACCAAATATCTATCTCTTAGCCCTCAAGATGCAACTGAAGAAGCTACAACTGAATTGCTGGGCATTCTCTTCAGTAGTGCAGAAATAAGGCACCATGAGTCAGCACTTGGTGTTGTCAACCAACTTGTGGCAGTCCTCCGTCTAGGAGCAAGGAATTCACGTTACAGTGCGGCAAAGGCATTAGAGAGCTTGTTTTGTGCTGACCATGTGAGGAACAGTGAGTCAGCTAGGCAGGCTATTCAACCACTTGTGGAGATTCTGAGTACTGGCATGGAGAGGGAGCAGCATGCAGCTATATCAGCCCTTGTCAGGCTTCTCTGTGACAATCCCTCTAGAGCACTTGCGGTTGCAGATGTTGAGATGAATGCTGTGGATGTTCTGTGCCGTATTCTTTCTTCCGACTGTTCAGCGGAGTTGAAAGGAGATGCTGCAGAACTGTGCTGTGTTCTATTTGCAAATACAAGGATCCGTTCAACAATGGCGGCAGCACGTTGTGTGGAACCCCTGGTTGGTTTACTGGTTAGTGAAGCTAACCCTGCCCAGCTTTCTGTGGTTCGTGCATTGGATAGGCTTCTAGATGATGAGCAGCTGGCAGAATTAGTGGCAGCACATGGAGCTGTTGTTCCTCTTGTTGGTCTTTTGTATGGCAGAAACTACATGCTTCATGAGGCGGTTGCTAGAGCTTTGGTGAAACTTGGAAAGGATAGACCAGCTTGCAAATTGGAAATGGTGAAAACTGGTGTAATTGAGAGTATTCTTGATATTCTCCATGATGCTCCAGATTTTCTTTGCATTGCATTGGCGGAAATGCTTCGGATTTTGACAAACAATGCTAGCATAGCAAAAGGCCCATCTGCAGCCAAAGTAGTACAGCCTCTTTTCTCTTTGCTCTCTAAGGCAGAGATGGGTCCTGAAGGGCAGTATAGCGCTTTGCAGGTTCTTGTGAATATTTTGGAGCATCCTGAATGCCGCGCTGATTATAACTTGACGCCTCGCCAAACTATTGAGCCAGTCATTACCCTATTGAATTCATCCCCACCAGCTGTGCAACAATTAGCTGCAGAACTCCTATCCCATCTTCTTTTAGAAGATCACCTCCAGAAGGATACAATAACAGAGCAAGCTATTACTCCTCTTATTCAAGTTCTTTCATCAGGTTTGCCAAATCTACAGCAGAGAGCTATAAAAGCTCTTGCCAACCTGGCAATAGCTTGGCCAAATACAATTGCAAAGGAGGGTGGTGTTTTCGAGTTGTCCAAGGTTTTGTTGCAATCTGACCCACCTTTGCCTCATGTTGTGTGGGAATCTGCAGCATCTGTCTTGTCTAGCATTTTGCAGTACAGTACTGAGTTTTTCCTTGAGGTTCCTGTTGCAGTACTAGTGCAGTTGCTCAGGTCAGGTACGGAAAGCACTGTTGTTGGTGCTTTGAATGCCCTACTTGTATTGGAGAGTGATGATTCAACAAGTGCAGAAGCAATGGCTGAAAGTGGTGCTGTGGAAGCATTGCTAGATCTCCTGAGGAGTCATCAATGTGAGGAAACTGCTGCCAGACTCATCGAGTCTTTGCTTAACAATGTAAGAATAAGGGAGGCGAAGGCTGCTAAAAATGCTATTGCACCTTTGTCCATGTACCTTCTGGATCCACAGACACAGTCTCAACAAGGAAGATTGCTTGCTGCTCTTGCTCTTGGAGATCTGTTCCAAAACGAAGGTCTTGCTCGTTCTACTGATGCTGTTGCAGCATGCCGTGCTTTGGTTAATCTTCTCGAAGATCAACCAACTGAAGAGATGAAAGTGGTAGCAATTTGTGCCTTGCAGAATCTAGTCATGTACAGCCGGGCAAATAAGAGAGCAGTTGCAGAATCTGGTGGTGTCCAGGTCCTGCTTGACCTTATCAGTTCAAGCAATCCTGACACTTCTGTTCAGGCAGCAATGTTTGTCAAACTTCTGTTCAATAATCACACTATACAAGAGTATGCAACCAGTGAAACAGTGAGGGTTATAACTGGTAAAACATATTCCTTTCTTGTTTCTTTCATATTCATTTTGCATATTAACTTCATTATTATCCAATATGCCTGTCATAATAAAGATGTTAATATCTATGTTCAGCATTAAATATAACTTCTAGGTAATATATAGCAAATACAGGAATCAAGGTCCTCATATTTGTGAAGTTCATAGTTACCTTTCGAGTTCCAATCTGAGATTTTTTTGCAATTATTAAGCAGAACAGTTGGTTTTGTGTTTAGTTCGGCTAAAAAGTAATCTAAATTTCTTCTGGCAACCTGGAAGGCTGGAATATAATTTTGTCATGATACCCAGAGTGTGCGTATCTAATGTGGATGTTTTACTTGCAGCTTCTATCGAGAAGGATATATGGGGATCTGGAAGTGCCAATGAGGAGTATCTTAAAGCACTTAACGCTTTACTTAGCAACTTCCCTCGTCTAAGGGTCACCGAACCTGCTACATTATGCATTCCTCATCTTGTAACGTCCCTTAAAACTGGTTCTGAGGCAACTCAAGAAGCAGCACTTGATTCACTATATCTTCTCAGGCAAGCTTGGTCAGCTTGCCCAGCTGAAGTATTCAAAGCTCAGTCAGTGGCTGCCTCTGAGGCTATTCCTTTACTTCAGTACTTGATACAGTCTGGCCCACCCCGGTTTCAAGAAAAAGCAGAACTGCTTCTTCAGTGCTTGCCTGGGACACTTACAGTTACCATAAAGCGCGGCAACAATCTAAGACAATCGGTTGGAAATCCTAGTGCATTCTGCAAGCTTACTCTTGGAAATAATACGCCGAGGTTGACAAAGGTATACATCTCTAACCATAAAATAACTTGCTACATCCTACATTTATTTTTACTCTGCATGTTTCTTTTCCTATTGGTTTTATGTCCATTTCTATTCCGGGCCCACTGAATCAAAATCTGACAGTTGTCCATCAAGCTCGGACAATGCTGTGCGTAAGAATAGTGTTCTCGGTGTGCTTTATGTGATTTGCCTAACTGGAGTTTTCTTTTTAAGGCATATTATTTCATTACTTAGTCCTACTGCTCCTGATTCTTAGGCCTGTGAACTGTGAAGTATTTAAATTTAAGGATGTGGGTGTACCAGGTCATGACTTGAATAAACTAAGCTCCAGTTTATCATAAAACATTCTTCTTGGAAGTTGCAGTTTAACTTGTGAACATCATCATAGTGGAATAAAATTGATAGTCAGATAACTTCATAGTTTTCAGTGCCTACAGCAAAGCATATTGAATGGTAGTCCATTTTGCTATATGAACAATGTGCGCCTATAATCTGCTAGTTTTCTCTTAATAGTGAATTGACAAGCCATTCACCTCACACTTCACCTGGCTTTGAACATTCTAGTTTTATTTCATGCAAGCATTGTTGACCTAACTTGCACAATTTCATACACAGATTGTATCCACTGGCGCAACTCCTGAATGGGATGAAGCCTTTGCATGGGCCTTTGACAGCCCTCCCAAAGGCCAGAAACTCCATATCTCCTGCAAAAACAACAGTAAATTCGGAAAGGTATGAAAACATCAGAGATTTATTACGTTGACTATCTTAGATTCCTTTTCTGGTCCATGTCATTCTCATTGGATCCTCAATCTCTCCAATTTGTGGTTGCAGAAATCATTTGGGAAAGTGACTATCCAAATCGACCGGGTTGTCATGCTGGGCTCAGTCGCGGGCGAGTACACCCTGCTACCCGAGAGCAAAAGCGGTCCCAATAGGAACCTGGAAATCGAGTTCCAGTGGTCAAACAAATAACTGTATACCTACATAATTTAGGTGTTCTTGTGTAAGTTAAAAGTTCTATAAGAGGTCCAGAGTGGTTTCTTGTTTTGTCCTCTGCTAAAGGTTACCCAGTTTGTGCATCATTGTAAATAGCAGGCAGAGAAAGTTGTCATTTGCCGTACCTTTTTTCAGTGAGATATAAACAGATGAGTTCTCAGATGTTTTGTACTGATTGTAACAGGATTCATTCGTTTATTTTTTTTCTTACCCCGGGATTTTGTCTTTGTAAAGGTTGTAAACACTAAACAGAATAAATATATGCTGTGGTTAGGTTCTGTCATACGGAAGGGGGTTCTGCTGTTCATAACCAATATCTGTTCCTAAGCTTCTTTGGAGCCAATTCCCTGAATGCTATTGAAATTTGATCTACTTCATTGTGTGCCATTGAAATTCTTCACTTCCCTTTTGTACCATTATTTGAAATTTGCATTCCCTTCAACGCCATTGCCGTCAATTCCGTACCAAACTGTTACGCTGTAGATGCCGTCAAATTACCCTAGGAAGTGTCATTTTTGCCCCCGCATTATGCTAACAAGATGCGCCCATGTACAGGCACCTAATCCCACCAGGGCCCCGGCGAACTCATCCCTCTGAAATCAATCCTCTTCCCATCCAAATCGAGCAGCCGGTCCTCAGAAATCCTAGCACGGCGGTGACGGGGCGCGCAACCTGGGACTGGAACGAGGCCGTTGCGCCGCGTCCTGGTCAGCAGCCAGGAGCTCCCGTGCCAGCCAGGAGCCACCCCTGAAGGTGGGTCGCAGGTGGGCAGAAACTATTCATCGCATATGCTATTGCGTGCCAAGCTATCGCAGAAGAGGGCTCCCCGCCCCTGTTCATCTTCCACCTCGAGCCAGAGCAGCCGGCGAGGGGTGGTTGGTGGGCGGCGGCGGAGCTTTAGGGTTCAGGATTTCCGGGGCTTCCATGACCACCGGATCTAGAGGAGGGGGCTGGGGGCGGCGGCGGCGGCCCGGCGGTGGTGGCGGGTTGGCCGGCGGAGGGTGAGGCGGCGCTCCCCAGTGGCGGGTGGCCGGCGGCGGGGGCGAGGAGAAGGTGGCGCAGCGGCGGCTGGGCGGCGCGACGGCGGTGGAGGGCGGCGGCGGAGGCGCCGGGGCCGGGGGAAGGTGGGGAAGCAGGAGGCAGGGGGTTGGAGGAAGAAGAGGAAGAAGAAGGGGGCGCTTTTGCATGCTTCCGCATCAAATCGCAGAATGCGACGTATATACGCCCCCTCGCGCGCAGGCACGGCTGGAGGCCCCAAGGGGTTTGTGGCGCTGTGCGAACGTACCTGGCAGGAATCATGGCGGCTCCATACATCTCCATCTTTGACTTGAACCAGGATAAGAGATATTATTTATTATTTCTTGTGTTTATGTCAATCATTTGTAATCCAATGAGCCGTTTGTAAAAGATTATTTTTGTTAATGATTTTTAATTCAGTAAGCCATTTGCCATTTGTGTTAGTGTGAATGTTAAAATTTTAAGTGAATATGAGATAGCAATGACAGGCAAGGGAACTAGCCAAAATTTACTTCACTATCATGGGAGGGGTAAAAGAGTCATATTCATAGCAAGTTAACTGCAATATAACAATTTACGACGTCAATGGCATTGAGGGGAGTGTAAATTTCAAACAATGGCACACAAGGGAAGTGAAGAATTTCAGTGGAATATAGGGAATTGGTTTTCTTTGCCATGTTTGTTGTCGTGGTGAGGATGCAGACCGATGGGCGATGGCTACTGAATGCTCAATTGATCATGCTATTGTGACCGATTCGAGTGTAGTCTGTGTCTTTATTTACTGTTCTATGGCAGTAACCATAACAAGGACTAGTTTGTTGGGTCATAACAAATGGTTCTTCGAAACATCAGTTTTATTTCCAACATGATAATCTTGCTTAGAGACACGCACAGTTACACATCATCCTAAGCCGTCCGGCAGCTATGCCGTGAGGTCGAGCCCTGGTCTGGGCGTGGCTCAGGCCGCCACGCGCTCGACGAACGCGGCGGGAGGTGGAGGCCGTCGCGCTAGAGGAGGCGCATGGTCAGGTGACCCTGGCCCTCGCCCTCGCGCCGCCGCGTGCAGACGAGGCCGCCGCGCCCGACCGACCCTTCGCCGCGATGCGCGATGACGAGGCGCCCGTCGCCCGTGCGCGTGCGCACCAGCGCTGGGCGCCGCCGCAGCGACGAGATCGGCGGCGGCAGGCTGCTCTCGCTCTCCGCCCAGCGCGGCCGGCCGGGCCGGCCCGGCCCCAAGGCGCCGCCGGCTCCCGCTGAGGCCGCGGCGGCGGCGTTCGCGCGGACCAGATCCTGGAGGCCGGCGACGAGGTCGGGGTCGGCCGGGTCGACGCGGACGGAGAAAAGCAGCAGCAGCGGCAGCGGCATCGTCGTCGCGCTTGGGTGTGGGGAGCTCGAGAGTTTCGTGTCAGCGTGTAACTGGATGGCTGCTCGATCCCATCGAGTTCGCGATTGGACTCGGCAGTTTGGCACGCTTCTGGCTCGATTTGGGCCGGCGCGAGCTGAGCGGTGGGCATGATTAGCTAGCCCATCGAGTTGAGCCGAACGTGGGCCCCACAAGTTTGGTTGAATGGAAGGGAAGAGTTGGGCTAATGGGCTTGATTTATGATCCGGCCAAGCGGTCCGCGTGCATCAGCCAGAGGCTGATAAGTCCAGCCCAATGTAAAGTTTTGTGCCTCCTAAAACGAAAAAAAAAAGGACCCTTTCACTGCTTTCTCTGTCTCCCGCGTCGGATTCCGCACACTCATCGCCGTCCATAATACCTGCTCTAAGGCAAGTGTACAAAACATACAAGGAAGAAGCCAACGATACGTAGGGCAAATTGCTCGCCATGACGCTGGGGTCTGCCTTGAAAAGCATTGTTCCTACCAGCATAGATTATTGGAAAAAGACATGTAATTTACTTATACTTCGACATTGTCACAGGTCTCATATATATAATAAGAGTGGGCAACATTTTATTCAAATTATGCCAGCCAAGTCTCATATTATAAGCAGGGCCGGCCCTGATTTTTTGGTTGCCCGGTGCGGAACAAAAAATGAGGCCCCCATTCACCATAAAAGTACATAGCAATTGAGCTTTGTTGGCATAAAAAATGGAGCTTTGTTGGCACAAAAATTGGTAGCTCGTTATTGGTCTTCCTCTCTATTCGACCTGCTTTCTATATATGTAAATCTATAACTTGATTTTGTTGGCACTTGTAATTTGACAGGCCTATTAGCATAACAATTTTCGGAGGCCCCTAATTTTTGGAGGCCCGGTGCGGTCGCACCGTCGGCCGCCGGCAGTCGGCACTGGCCCAGGGCCGGGCCTGATTATAAGGGGCCGTTGCATGCACCAATGAGTTGAAACAAAAAAAAAAATTTAAGGTGAGCGAGTTCCCTCTTGCGCTATCAAGGATTCAAGGTTCGCTATCTCGAAGAGATGTCTTTCTCGAGCTCAGAGCTGACTCCTTAGACCAACCACCTTAACTGAGGAAGAGAGGGGAGAAATACACAGCCAAAAAAGACCGCGAGGTGAGGCTATCTAGGAGACGGGATAACCACACCTCTGTTTGGATCCACCCCAGGTTGTAGAAAGTAACCTATAGATTGTGACCGTTAAAAACTGCATTTTACAGAGAGCTATTTTGGAACCACTGAAATTGTGTCTGTCGTTGTCATCACGGTCCCGGTTATTTGAACTGTAAGCTCCATTTCACGGTCAGGTGGATTCAATGCAAGGTACACCTTTGTGAGTTCAGGTGCAGCGACTGATTTGATCAGATATTATCAGAAAAAGACACGGCCCGGACTCTGTTCATGCCGTACTAATCCCCTATTCCACTTTGGTCCTGCTTCGTCACTGTTGGCTGTTGCGCACTTGTCGTGGAGCCCAGCTAGCCAACGCGAGGATTGCGGAGGCCCATCTTCTCCACCGAGCGCGCAGATCGCCAGGAAGCTCACCGAGTAGTGGAGTTCATGGTGACCGGACGCAGCGCGTTCTTCTCGTGCACGCGTGATCTCCCGGCCGGCCGGCCTGCCCCCGGGAGCAGTGGAGTTCATGGTGACACCATCAGGATCCAAATAGCCACCAAAAGCAGCCGCTGGCATGAGCTCACCCGCCTTTCCTTCCCGGTGGTGGCCGGACCAGCTTTCCTAGCACGCACATCGTCATGGCTCCGGCCTCTGGGCTCCGCTCCCCGTCCCCCCTATGCGCTCGCCTCTTTGTGCGCGCGCGATCACGACGCGCGAATGGCGTCGCATCATCGCCGCAGCTGCAGCCAAGGCTCGCATGGCGCGTCGTGGTCACTGACGAGGCAGACATTACTCCACTGTTGTTGCTGTGACAGCATCGGCTGATGGAGGTACAGTACTTACCTCAGTTGCTCGTAACGGGCCTGTTTGGTTTCGAGAGTCTAAACATTAGCCCCGTCGCATCGAATATTTGGATGCTTATTAGAAGTATTAAATGTTGATTAATGAGAAAACTCATTCCATAACTCCTAGGCTATTTTGCGAGACGAATCTATGAAACCTATTTTTTCCATAATTAGCCTATGTGATACTACAGTAAACATGTGCTAATTATGAATTAATTAGGCTTAATAGATTCGCTCGCGAAATAGTCCGGGGTTCTAAACTTAATTTTATAAATAACTTATATTTAATTCTTCTAAATAGTCTAAAAATATTCGATGTGACAGGGCTAAACTTTAGCCCCTCAAATCCAAAAAGTTTCATGTCTCCAAATGCTTCAACCACAGTTTTTTTTTCAGAGAGGAAAAAAAGATCCTGGACACAGCCAGGTACGGTTATTCGAGGCATCCTTTTTACTTTTTAGCGTCCTGTTTTCCAAACGCTTCTTCTTAATGAAAAACCGTAATTCCTCTTGTACGTTGGATCTTGTTTTTTAGCACCAAAGACAGCAAAGCCTTACTAGGTCAGGACTGGTTGATGCTTTCAGTGCAAGCCAATTTAGCTGTCCGAACCGTCAACTTACTAGTGTCAGCGAAGATTTCCGCAACTGTAACTTCATGGACTTCGTAGAGCATCGGAACACCGCAACCAGAAACTGACCTCAGGGTCAGGGAGGGTGAAAAGAGCTCTCCTTTTTGAGAGCCGAGAGAGTACTCTGTGCCTTTCAGGCAGCTCTGTTGTCAACACCGGCCATGCTTCAGATAGCCAGATGGGTGATGGCTCGGAGGGGGAGGTGAGTCTGAAGCCCTGAATGATTGGAGGGGGAGGTGAGTCTGGCAGCGACGACTTTGGCGTGTTCCTCTCGCCAGATCACGCGCCTGCGACGGCGCCGGAGCTCGTCGTACAACTGCCAAGCTGTCTCCTGGTCTTCAGCTTCAGCTTTGGTTTGGTTTGGTGGATGCTGCAGGCAGCAGGCTGCAGAGCCTGTACGCCGGAGTACATAAACATGGGGAGGAAAACAGAACCGAAATGAGAAGCTGTTGAATTTTCAAAAAGATAACAAATTTAAGTTGATTTTGTAGGTACATGTTGGACAGTTGGAGTATACCGTAACTGCGATCCTTGTGTGTTTATGATAAGTTGTACTACAGGTAAAGGATTTGCGTACCTGAACAAAGGTTAGCTGCTCAAAGCCATGACAGCATCTGAATCAATGCTCAAAGTTGCTTGAAGAGGCATGCTCCGATGCACGTATTCCTGTTGACCGTCTACGAAACGCGCGGCTGAAAGTTTGGACTTCATGATTGGTAACTAGAAATTACGCAGAGAAAGATGAACATGTCACGCCAAAATTTCTCAAACCTGGTTGGTTCGAACTGAAAACCTGTCGAAAGAATGCGTAAAACTCTCACCTGAAAGTTTGAATCTCATTGCTTTGGCAGCAAAAGTGGTCAGAGAGCTACCACGTGAGAAACTCGCAACTTTCAACTTTTTTTACCAGGTTGATTTCTACAACCCCCCACCCCCCAATGCCATTGCCATATTTCTGTGTTAAAAGCCATATATTCTCATGATCGTACCCTCCATCACTGACAGCCGGCCCCACATTTCGTCGCCCTCACGCATCTCCCTCCACTCCACCGGCAACTCCGCCCCGCATTGGAACGATACAAAAGCTCTCCACGTAGGCCTACACGAGTGCGACGCCGCCCAACCCAAAATATTCACGTCATAAACCGCAATCGACCCCCCTAAAAGAGGAAACGTATTAATTAACGGAGCCCGTAATAAATTAATAATCGGTCGGAATCGCATCGCCCGTGAGGGATGGTATCCATTGATTGGATTCCGATGGACGGCGGGGATCCCCCGATTCCCTCCCCACTCCCATCTCCCTCCTCTTTTAACCACCTCCCCGAGCCCTGACCCTCTCCACAGCCTCGCCACTCGCCTCTCACCACTCCCCCTCTCCCTCTCGCTCCCCAAGAAGACGACGAGGGCAAGAAGCCGCCGCCGCCGCCGCCACCGGGAGATCCGTCCGAGGTGACCATGTCCACGAGGAAGCGTCCCCGGAACGGCGGCTCCACGTCGTCGCCGTCGTCGCCGTCGCCGTCGCCGTCCGCGATCCGGCGGACCACGAGCCTGTCCGACCTCGCGCAGCCGCCCGAGCCTGCCGGGCGCGCGCCCGCGCGGCCGTCGAGGGGCGAGGCGTCCGCGGGGTCGTCCGCCGGGATGAGGCGCAACTCGGCGTCGGCGGACTGCTTCACCGTGCCGGAGGCGGCGTTCCTCAAGGCCTGCGGGCTCTGCAAGCGCGGCCTCGGCCCCGGACGCGACACCTTCATCTACATGTGCGTAAGCCTTCGCGTTTTCGTTCATATCTCTCTGTGATTGAGATTCGGATCCCCGTAGGCCTCTGTTTGAAAATATTCGAGTCTCTCAGCTGCTCTGCGTCCTGAAGATTCAGCTAGTCTGCTTCTCGTTGCTGTTTCCTCTCCACGATTGTTGCAACGCAACTAGGTTCTCGTGATCTTGGCATATGGGAACTGATTGATCTTGGTGCTTCTTGATCACCAGATATTTTTGGATGATCTGGCTTCCGTTTTGTTTTAGAGACAGCATGTGCATATTTCTCCTCTCTTTTTCTCTGAAACAGAGTATAAGAATATTATTGAGATAAAAATATTTCATCTGGTTGCGCCCTGACGCTGGAGAATATTCTTCGTGTTTATCGCGTTAGATTCTCTCTGTCTGCGCTGTTGCGGATGCTTGGGTGACGCATGATGATTCACTCACGCTCAGTTTGAACGGGGGCGTCTTTCGGAAAAAAAGTTTGAACGGGGGCGAAGTGACAGAATGAAAATGGAAATGAACAAGTTGAGGAGAAAATAAGAGCCAGCTGCCCTTTCGGTTGCTGAAAATCACAGATGCACTTTTGTATTAACATCTCTTGCGCGTTGCTTTCCACTTTGTGGGTGAAAGGGAATTCGTTTTTCATGACAAGAAACATAACAAGTCCTTGTTTCCTTTTCTGAGTGGTTGAGTTCCTGAGCAAGTGGCATTGTTTAGTAACCAACCTCAATGGATTCATGGGATGTGAATGGGTCTCCAAATAATACTAGTCCAACACTCAAGATCTGCAACCCCCTATTTTTGTTAGCAAAAAAAGAGTGTTAACTGATGTATTAGTTAGCAAAATATCTCTCATCCAGCAGAAACTGATTAGATTCTAATGTTTTGTAATCAACCATCATTTGGCCTTGAACTTTTTGTGTTTTTGCTCAGGGGTGAGGTGGCCTTCTGCAGCCAGGAGTGTAGGCAGCACCAGATGAACCTCGACGAGCTCAGGGAGAAGAAGTGCTCGGCCGGCGGCAGCAGCGGTGGCGGCTCAGACCCGTCCGGCAACAGCAGCACCATAGCGGCTGCGTAGCATGGTCAGAGAGGGGAAAAATGAAGAAAAATTTTGGAACCCTTGTACAGGGCCCAAATGCATTAGTTTCCATCAGCATGTGTACTATGTATCCTATATTTGTGGAGTTACTGTGTGTATATTGGCAGGAAGGGAAGGGTGTAGAGATTGGAACTGGGCATGCATGCTTGCAACAGGTTTGCAGGGCATCTGTGCCTGTGGGGATGTGCCTTGAGCACATGGGGCTCTGTTGAATCCTGGTGCAGATTATTAGGACTTCGAATCTGCTCCTGTTCTGTTAAATTTTCCTGAAGGAAGAACACAAGTTCTCCAAATTGTTGGCGAATCCGCCTGCTCCTTTTTAAAACTTCCAAGATATTTGTTGCAAGGTTTGTTTAGAGGACGCTGACATTGACATGTGGGCCGCGCTTGTTCTTGATATTGACCCAGGCTAGTGCATGTGTGTACTGCTGCCAAATTAGGTGGCAGCTCCTTGTTGGATCAAGATCTGGGCATGAAGCAACCTATACAGCTGGATTAATGTTAACCCCTGCATTGTTAAGGGGCTTACCGTGCCAGCTCCGGCTTGCTAAATGTGGCTTGCAGCTGACAAGAGCCCTGCCGATCACGATGACATGGCTGCAGTTTTTTGTTAGCTCTGACAGAACAGTTGATTTAAAATACTGTCAAGGAAACAGGTTCTTCAATTGTTCGAGATCTGAATCCTGTGACGACGGGCACCTTACCTGAGATCTCATCGCGACCTAGCGATCTCAGAGCATCTCCTGGCCGTGTCTCCGGAAGAGAGCTCCGGAGAGACGGCAGGTGAAGAAGCATGATACGCGGCAACAACATGCTAATTGTTTTTTTTTTCATATTCAGATGCTGGAACCAGGTGTGGCACAGACATGATGGATCCAGTCTGGCTTGCTTCACGCACGCACGCAGCTTGCAAGGTCCTGCACATCCTTGGGTTTTCAGTTTTTGACAGGGACATCGTGCAAAACCTTTCACAGTTCACGCGAAGTTCGTCCGTCCGTCAGATTCAGGGAGAAACCAAGTCGAGAGGGGGGAAACGAAAGCGAATGGGAAGGAAATCAGGAGCCGTGGCTGTGGGTGTGGGGTGGCGAGGAGGAGCGCCCGAGGGGCCGACACCTCGGTGCATCCACCACCCCCGCGAATCCGCCGCGCCGGTGGGCGGTGGCCGCTATCCCCGCGCATCCCCGCCGCGCGTGCTTTTTTTCTTTCTTTTGTGCGGAGGAAACCAGTAGGAAACGCGGTGGCGAACGAATCCCGTCCGGCCGGCGCGCACGCCTCGGCGGCGCCGAGCGAGGCGGGCGCGGGCACACCCACGGCCGCGACGCGACGCGACGTGGACGCGCGGCGCGGCCCCGTGCCGTGGCATGGCATCCTCGTCTCGGGGCGTCCGGCGCACGCGCGCGATTCGTCTGGTGGTTGGGTGAGTGGTGGCGGAGCGCCTGAGCGGCCGGGTCGCTTTTGGTCGGGCGCGGGGTGCCGGTGCAGGGAGCGGCGCGTGCCCGAGGAGCAGCTGGATCACATGGGCCTGTCACGACGGGGCAGGCGAGCCGCCTGCTGAGCTGATGGGCACGCGCGCTCGCGCCGTGTCGGAGAGTGAGAAGAGAGAGGCGAGTGACCGACCACATGAGGGCTGAGGGCTGAGGCCTGAGGCTAACCATAAAAGGGAAAAGAGTTGACGGGCTCGTACGCCGCGCAGGGCCGGCCCCGGCCGGCGTACCGGCAGTACCACCATCCTGTTACCTGTACGTGCTCTGCTCGTTGTACCACGAATCGATCAGAGAGAGGGAGAGAGAGGTGCACATGGAAGTCGCTGCGGGCACGTCCCCTTCTTCGTAGGTGTGGGTGTCTCTCGGGCTCCAGCTCTCGCCCCGCGTTCTCTCTCGGAAGATATTCCTCCGTCTCAAAATAATTGCATTTCTAGAGTTTAAAATTTATCCCACAAAAAATACTACTTTGATCTATCTACTATGAAATGACAAGGCGGTTTCTGGAAGATTCTCACAAAAACAACCAACAATCCATCCACTTGTTACAAAACATAAAGGATATTTTCGTAATTTCATCCATAGTATTGGTTTGCGTGATTGGTCCTAGATTTGCATTTATTTTGGGACGGAAGAAATACATACGTCGTGAATTGTGGTTACTTAATATTTTCAGATCGTAGAATCGTATATAGTCGTAAGGATACTGATAAGATGATTAGTCGTGATTAGTCGTCGATCAACCCGATTAGTTGAGTCTAGTCGGTCCTAGTTGTTTTCTAGTTGTACTGTGTATATTCCAGGACCGTTATACTAGTCGTCATGTATATTTCTGGATCAGATGGTCACTAAATTAGTAATTTGGGAGTTTTGATTTGTGAAGTAGACTAAAAAGGCACTAGATATGACTAGAGTAGAGCTAAAATAAAAGCAAGATAGATGGTCCTTATGTACCTACCAAGTTAACAGCCCAAAAGACCAAAAAAGTACCACTTATGGCCTATACTACG
Source organism: Panicum miliaceum (assembly GCA_032594955.1). Lineage (NCBI taxonomy): Eukaryota > Viridiplantae > Streptophyta > Magnoliopsida > Poales > Poaceae > Panicum > Panicum miliaceum. The sequence goes on from CM064062.1 coordinate 7,558,636, forward strand.
TTGTAAACTTAATCGTCCCCACGCTAATCGGATGACTAATTATGATTAGTCGATGATTAGTCGGATGACTAGACTTCTAGTCGAGGTAGTCGCCTCGGTGAGCATTATCAGTGCCCACGGACCGATAAGCTCGATCAATCGTGACTAATCATGATTAGTTGGACGATTTAAAAACATCGGTTACTTTACGCTGGCCAGGAATTTTCGGTAGCCGATTCTTTTGCAATCGGAAATGACCGAACTAGCCACTTGGTAAGAAGTTGTAAATGAGCCATTTCACTCGGAAATTCTCGGTGCCAAGTACGTAGTGGCTGCTATTGCTAAAAGTAAAAGCTCTTCCGAAAGAAGATCGACATCGCTAACCGAGTGTCAATAAGGTACCCTGCACTGAGCGAGTGTTAACCCCAATACTTTAGGCCAGTCTCAGTAGAAATGTTAACCCCAGTGTTTTAGGAGTATCACGAGCATTAAATATTATATCACATTAGCAAATTTACTGATATAGCAGAGTTATTGAGAGGAGGGGGGTGTCATAGGATGAGAAAGGGGTGTCATCACCATAACCCTCCGCTGGCATAGTTCTTAAGTATCCATTTTTTATAACTACGTGATAATACTCCCAGCTGAGACCGGCCTTAGAATCTCCCATCCGAATCTGGGTTTCCGAAGGAACATTAAAAAAGAACACTCGTCTCCTAATTACCTGCTCCTATCAAACCCACCACTAGACTTGCCTTTCTAGCACGAATAACACGCTAGATTTGCGGACTATTCCCTTCCCCTTTTACACGCCTGCATTCTTCTCTCACCAGTCACCAAGCTCCGGCTAGCTCTCATGCGCAGCTCGCCAATGGAGCTGCAAGTTGGTGCCCTTCAATTCGCTGCCTTCGGATGCTCTCCCCTGTTGCCGGGACAAGCAAGTTCCCTCGCGGGAGCCGGCCGCCAACCCGGGCTCGAACGTGTGCTCATCTCGTGCCATCTTCTCGATCGACCGCCGGTCACACCACACCACGTCCACATGGACACAGTTCCGTCTCGTGCATCATCAACAGAGACGCAGCAGATGGTGTCGCGTCGTCACTAACCTAGCTCGAGGCTCGGAGCCGCCGGATTAGATTACTGCAACTGGATGGTTAGCTAGCTAGCGGCGCTCGCTTCGATGGGAATCATCATGGGATTAGCTTAAGCGTAGCTTTTACTTTGCATCATCAGCATCGGCAGCTCGTGGTGGTGGGGGTGTCTGGTGCTCCGTGGCTTTCGTCCTCAGGAGGCTGTCCCCCGGCCCAGGGCTCCGCACCCCCTTGCCGTGGATGGGGGAAGCCATGGATGATCCCTACAGCTTTTTAAAACTGATTGTGGGTGTAATTTGGGCTCGAGCGCTCGACAAATGGCGTCACGACAAGCTAGTGCACGACTTGTGTGCCATTGTTGACGGCATATACTTGTTTTTCCTCGGCTATCTAGGACGGCATGTCGACATGATTCCTAGCAGCTCGCTCTCTCTCTCTCTCTGTTTATTTGGAATATTGGCGGATGGCTTCCAAGTTCCAATGGGTATTTTCCACGCAAAGTATATGGTTATAAAAATTTATGTAAAAGAAAAACTATATAGTGAGCTAAAAGTATATATTTTCCAAGATAAAAATTCACTCTCACGCATTTTTAAGTGATAGTTTATAAATGTTTTTACTTGTGTAGTAGGTGAAGTTTTCGAAATTTAACTTTTTAGCATTCTAAGATGTCATCTATTGTTAGACAACCAAGGATCGCATGAATTTTACCATTGAAAAGACTCATGGCTGCTTTGGTTTGCGGGTGGGAGACAAGGACCTTCTTCCTCCCCCGTACGGCTTCGTTATTTTAACTTTTGAGCGTAGTTTTTTTCCACTTCTACTGGCTGTCGGTAGTTCAGAACATCATGCAGAGTGACCTCACCTAAAAGAGAGGGGTGGTATATAATGGGCAATTGGACGACAGTTAAAAATTGAAGAGATGATGGAGAATGATTGAGGTGAAACATAGCTCTAAACTTTGCAACTAGACGTTAGTTGTTGCTTGCTTCTTGATGTCCCATTTTGTTAAACTTTGCAATTTGCAATCGCTAGAATTAGCCGCCGCTTCTTATTTTATCGTTGCAATTGGGTAAAAAGAATATATCTAGTCTCTCTGGTTATGCATTGCATGTTCATGAGTCGATCAACACGTTCAGGCTCAACTACTACTCAGGGCCACTATGTTGAGGGATCCCAACTTTCTGACCATTGAGGTAAATTAGTATTAAGGTAATTTTGCAATTAAATGTTAATAATCACCAAGAGTCATCAATTATTTCCTGCATTTCAAACATTAATTCTCATATTCATTCTAAACTTAAACATGGCACACAATGTTTCAGTTAGGTACCATTAACACATTTTAAGATGCAACAAGAGCTTCTTTTATTATATGGACGTAGCTAATTTATAGCCGACCGTAAATTAGCCTGTCTGTATGGCCGACTGCACCCACACGCATGCGTAGTATTTGAAGGAAAAAAGAAATGATGTAAGCGTATGCATGCATATGTAAGGGAGAAAATAATGGATGGTAGCTGTGCATATGCACACAGTTTTAAAATAAAAAGATCGCAGTTTCAAAATCGCGCATCGAAATCAAAATTCGATTACACAGTTGTGTTTGTTTCAATAAGAACTTCAAAACAAGATCTCACACCACTACGCTTCAATGATATATATTTTTTTTGAGAAAATACTTTTTAGTGTATTCTAATTTGCTTTTCGATGTTTGCAAAAATTGTTTATGGTTTTTTAGAATGTTGCTTCACACGCTTGAGTTTAGTTAAATAGATATTGATGTTCATATTGCGAAGATAGATTATTTGGTGTGGTTAGTAGATGAGGGTAAATAACTTTGTTGGGTAGGTGAACGTTTATTGTATGATTAATAATAGGCAACTTTAGCAGAATAGTTGAGCATTTTAACTAATTTATTTTTGGTATTTTTTCATTATACATAAAATAATTTATGTGTCTTCAAAAAATATTATCGAAATATATGCAAGTGGGATCTTGTTGAAGCTCTCTTCGAAAAAGATACAATTGTGCAATCGAAATTTGAATTTGATTGATGGTTTAAGAACTACAACTTTTTAAAGTTTTAAAAATTATTTGCATGTGCCCACTGGCCCATTGGAATAAACACTGCATGTGGGTGGATGGAAAATTTAGACCACCGTACAATAGTGCTAACTTATGGCTAGCCGGAATAAAGTCATTACCTAATTTTATTGGTTTCATTTTATAACATGGTATAGTATATCACACATATATATTGGCACTTCTCTTCACAAGGAACAATTCAACCAGAGTTACTTTTCATGGTATACCATGGTATGAATATATGATCTAGTGGTCGTGGTTAGCTTCTACCAACAACAAACTTGTTGTCACATATTTCTCTCGTATCTAACCACATAATAATAATGGTGGTACAATTAAATGGACTAAATAAAAGGGGAATGGCTGGCCGTCGTCGTGTAGTGTTTAAACGCGCTAACTGGCCGTTTTAGGCGAATAATATGTGTAAGTATATATGTTTGATTAATTAATTGTGAGCTCTAATACTAGAACAACATTGTGCATGCCGTGCTGATTTTCACCGAGTGATTCTTAACAGCACTTCTTTTAGTATCTTACTATCTTTTAACTGTTTTCATGAGGAGAACATAAAAAGGCACTCATCCCCTATTTACTCTCTCCTATAGATTGAAAGTTTGAAACCCACTAGAGTTCTAGCACACGAATAGCACACTAGATTTGTGCACCTTTCTTGACATTTTTCTCTATCTCACTATACTCCTACTGTCTCGCATCCAGCTAGCTAAAGGACGGCGCAGCAGGAATTAAGCCGATGCAACGAACCCGGTAGGTTGGAGCACTTTGCTGGCGTGGTTGACGATGCTTTCCCCTCTTTCCGGGACAAATTCACTCTCACGCGCGCCACGGGAGAGGGGCCAATCCGTGCTTGAAACGTGTGCTTGGTTGCATCATCTCCTGAACGAACTGCTGGCAAATGAACCAGCTCGCAATTCGAAACCTGATTAGATTACTGCGCGCGACTGCTTACCGGAACTCACTTTGATGGGAATCATACGATTAGCTTAAGCGTAGCTTTACTTGGCATCATCATCATCGATCGCCAGCATCATCAGCTCGTGGAGGAGTGGAGTGTTTGGTGCTCCATGGCTTTCGTGCCGCGCGTGCCCCCTCAGGATCCAGGAGCTGATCAAGCCTGTGCCCCGGCCGGGCTCCGCACCTATGGCGCGCGCACCCTGCCGTAGATGGGGAAGCCATGGATCCCGTTTTTAAAAATTGCTACTAGTCTACATGTCTGATGTGGCATGGATCCCGTTTGGCGCAGCTCTTGCTTGCATTTCGTTGCGTGAAGTATACATTTTTGTTTCCTTATTACTCCCTTTGTCCTAAATTATTAGTCGTTTTAGCTTTTGTAGATGCATAAATTTTGCTATGCACCTAGACATAATATATATTTAGATGCATAACAAAATCTATTCACCTAAAAAAGCCAAACGACTAATAATTTAGGACGGAGGAAGTATTATCTAGGATGCGGTATGTCGGCATGATTCCTAGCACTCATCGCTCCCTTCTCTCCCTTGTCTCTCGAAATACGCTTTTGATGATTTTTCTTAAAAAACTATATATTATAAAACCACTATAAATTAACAAACCTTATTATGTGATAGTGCATTTTAGTAGTTTTACATGTATAGTGGTTAATACGTTTCTAACATATATGGTTTTGAAGATTCTAATAAACAGCAGCTATTCTAGAGCTGAGCGTTGCATAGTTTGCGATTTTAGCTCGCAGTTGCTTTGCTTGTCTAGGGTGTAAAATTCTCACATCTACTGGCTGCAAGTACTAGTACATGCATCATGCAGAGGCGCAGATTTCGCCTCACCTGAGAGAGAGGTTTGGTAATGGGCAGTTAGAAATGGAGGCAACTACGTGAGAGACCTCTCTATTTAGTACGAAGTGGAGAGCTCTTTTGTTACTTTTTTCATAGTATAGTTATTTTCTCTTGTAAGTTTAAAAAAGTAATAAATGATTGCGTTACTTTTTCTCGTATAGTTTCTTTCTCCTGTAGGTTGTTTGTTGTGTTATTTTTTCTCTCGGTACAATTACTTTCTCTTGTAGGTTCAAGAAAGTAACAAAATGATTATTTACTTTTTCTGTTGTTGTGTTATTTTTCTCTCGGTACAGTTACTTTCTCGTAGGTTCAAGAAAGTAATAAAATGATTATGTTACTTTTTCTCTCGCAGTATAGTTGCTTTCTCCTATAGGCTCAGGGCTCAAGAAAGTAACAAAAGGACTATCGAGATACTCTTAAATGGAGAGGCCTCTCTGTTTAGCTTTTAGGGTTAGAAATTTAGTCCAAAGACTGCTTTGGTCCTGCTTATATTGAAAGCAAAACAATGGGCAGTTCGAAATGGATGGGTGATTGTGAGAGATGGAGGAAACATTGCTGCTACAAGCTCTGCGTTAGATTTTATTTGTTGCTTCGTCACTGTCCTGTGTTCTTTGCTGCATTTTGCCACTTGCAATTGGCAGCATAAAAACTTGCCTAACTTTTGTTTGTTGGGATATAGCTACAATCAAAGAGCTAAGTATATGTTTAAAAATCCTGCGAATTACATGTTAGATTTTTGTTAAGATCGGCACATGACTTGATTTTGACCAAGTCAATATATATATATACAAGCTTGTACAACTGTATAAGTACTAAGAGTTCTCACATGATTCCATTACCCTGGATCTTGTGCAATATATATGATGTCTCCACTTGGCTATATCCATTATGGTTGGTTTTTATTGGTATCTTTAATACCTGAAAAGACTCAACCCTAACCACCAATAGGCAATAGCTTTCTTTTGTTTTCCAGAGAAAAGGGCACTCGAAGAGTGCATGCAAGATCCTTGTGTCCTTTCTCACAGTTCAAGGGGCAGAGCATCTGACGAACTTTTATCATTGACTTTTCTGACAAGAAATCTCTCTTTAAAATAGCCATGGCCAATGGTGTCCTCCATCAAAAGGTTCTGCGGGATTTTTCAAGGTCCCTTCGTAATGAAAAGTGTATAAATATTCTAGGACTTTCGTAGGAACAACAACTTATTTTCTGCAGGAAATTTGAAAAGTTCCTGTGTTTGAAACATAACATAAATTATTTCATGGACATCATGAGGCTAGTTGGTATACATGGGTTAAATTTGATTTTAAGAAATTTGTCAACTGATAGATTGTGGGATCACTATCATCTGATAGTGATATATGAAAATATTGTCGAGTAACTTCAGAAGGGCATCTCGCAATCCGATAGATCGTGACAAACCTGCCAATTTCTCAATGATTTATGCCATTAATCTTGATGTGACAACGGAGAAATTTCTCCACATTTCACGGTCCTCATAGGGCTCATCGTGCGCTGTGAATATGTTTAACAGTGCGACAAAACAATAAATTATTTGATGCCTAATCCGACATGTACCCAAGATCCGAGATGATACAATGGCACCAGCTTTGCATATACATATCTCGAAAAGGAAATAATGCAAAAAAAAAATTATAACAACGATCTTCCAGTTTCTTATTGTCTCTGGCTCTTTTTTTCTCTCGAAAGGATACGGTTCCTCCCTATTTTTCTCGGAGGGAGTAAATCATCTTATGTTTTGAGGGCGAGTTAACTTGTATATATACTTTCCCTATAAAGCTACCCAAATCCATTAGATGTTTGTAAACTATTGTGTACATTATTAAGTTTGTGTTTTGGCAGTATTTCACTCCACCAAATTTAGTTTTGTTATAAAACCTTTGAGAACCCAATATCAATGGTATATTATTGTAGATCTTTAATACCTGAAAAGACTTTAAGTACCAATAGCTTTCTTCTGTTTTCCACTAAAAGAGTGCAAGATCCTTCTTCACTTTCTCACAGTTCGGGGGGGGGGGGGGGGGGGGGGGGGGGGGGGCATATGAAGTAATTGCAAAGCAGTCTTGGAAATAGCACATGCGAATTTTACAGGATTAATCTTCACTGGGACAAATTCATTTACCGTGGGAATGTACAAATGTCCGCGCACCATATCGCATTCATCGCTTGATGTGGGTCTGAAAAGGTGTATGTTGTGGGATCACAATCATTTGACAATAACAAATGAAGGATTGCCAAGTAATTTCAAGAGGCTATTTCGCAATCCAACTGATAATGACAAACCTGACAATTTTCTCCATGATTTACATCATTAACATGGATGTGACAATGATGGAATTTCTACCCTGTTTCTTTTCTTTTTCTTAAGGATCACCGGAAGGGGAGAGGGTCCCCCACCTGAATTTTCATTGATTTTGTGGCCCAAAACGAACTGATGGATGAAAAAGTTTTGTTACATGTGACAATGATGGAATTTCTACCCTGTTCCTCACTGTCATCGTATCGTGGGGCTCATAGTTGCCGATGAATTAACAGTGCGACAAAAAAAGGATGCACTTGATGCCCTTGGTCTTCCATGCTCCCAAGATCCGAGATACCACGAGGGCGCCAGCCTTGCAAATGCACATCCCAAAAAGGAAACGCAAGTTTTTTCTATCTGCGCGCGCATGGTCATGCATCGATCTGTCAACTCCCAGATTCGGTCAGAATTTAGGTGTTGCTGAACTGAATTTTACTATTCTGGGTACAGAATATTTTGGTTAGCGTGAGACATGGACTTTGATCGAGTACTTTGTTAACACTGTGAGTGTCAAAATATGATATCTAGTGATCAATTTGCAACAATTTACTGCTTGCTTCCGTGGTCCTAAGGACTAAGAAAGTAAAAAAAAATGCTCTAAACAGTTGGAAATTTGGTGTAGACTACGAAGAAATTGAAAAATAAGCAGCCGGCCTTGCCCTGTTTTGTGTGTGTGTTGCTTAGTTATATCTCATGGTAGGGATCCAAGCATGGCAGTGGCCAAGCGATAGATTCCTTAAGGTTGGGTTTGAAAAAGGTGAGCCACATAACTGAGATGACAAGCAAAAGTTGATCTGATTGCCTGCATGCTAAACACACTCTCTTCGATCAGCTCATCGCAGTTCTCCAAAAAAAAAAAAGATCAGCTCATCGCACAAAAAAAAAACTCTCGTCAGTTATGTGTCAGTTGCTCAACGATCAAATCTACTTCAATTTATTTATTCTTATTTCAGTAGGAAATTAAAATACATGGATTGATCGAGCGCGTCATCAGCTAGCCGATGTTGACCGCGCCGCCGGGCAGGCCGTGCTGCTGCTCCTGTGCCGCGGCGGCGGCGGCGGAGTCCCCGCCCGGCCCCGGCGGCGGGACGCTGGAGCAGCTCCCCGCCGACGCCTCCACCTGCTCGTGCACGTGCGGCGGCGGCACCATCGGGGGCGCGAGCACGGGTCGAACGGGCCCATGTGGTTGCACAGCAAATACTTCTGCATGCAGTGAATGCGCGCGAGCAGGGTCAGTGAATTCGATCGCGCCGAGAGATCCGGGCCATTTAATTAATTTACCCTGCTCGTCTGACGCCATCTCGCTAGGGTTTTAAGGCGGCGATGGCGTGCGAGCTGGGAAATTAGGAAGGGACCTGACTGAGGTCACTGACCTTGCGCTCCTCGACGCGGGTGAGGGTCTCCATGAGGAACTTCTCGGTCGCCTCGACCTCGTTCATGGACGCCAGCGCCACCAGGTCCGGCTCGAACATCCTGACATGAAGACGACCCATACGATGAGGTTAGAGATTGCGCGAGGTGTAGTGTTGAGAGGAAACCAAGCTTTGCTTGGAGGGAAATGATGGTTGGGAAGCTTTTGTACAACCTGAGGCGCTCCTCCAAGGCCTGCACCTGGTGCTGGTATTTCCTGATCTCGTGCTGGAGCTCCTGCGCAGATGATCTGATCAGGATCAATAGATGATCTGCCGAGATGATGAAGAGGTTACCTCTATGTAGGAGTTCACTGGCCCTTTACTGGTCATCCCCAATTCAAGATCAGAAGATAACGCAACGAGGCAGAAAGGAGTAGGCAATGAGCCAATTAGAATTCGAAAGAGAGGATTCAGAATGGCATGCATGACTAATAAGAAATTTCCAAAAGTACCACATGACATACTTGGGTGTGAGTTGCTCGGCTATGTCACTCTCGCACTTGAGTTGCGTGAGCATCTTGATCAGATACTGAATTAAGCACACGAGCATAATCGAGACGGCGATGGCAGTCAGTAGTTAACGAGCGAGGTTCATCTTCAAGCTCACATACATCACGATGAAACAGAAGGAAATGAGGAAGTTTGCTGACGCGTCACCTCTCTGTTCCGAACTATTCTGCAGTACCAGCAATGGGAGATGAACAGGTCATGCATAACAAACTTGTGTTTATTTGCAGGTTCTTTTGCAAAGAGAAAAAAAATAAAGGTGAATTGGCAATTCATGGGCACGAACGACGTACCCGCCCCTGTCGTGCTCCGGAAGGTTGATGTACTTGGTGATCACGTCCTCGATCCTACAAAACCAACAATCACTATGACGATGATTCCGCCATTACTCCCGCCGCTCGCCAGCTCGTAGGCCTTCTTGGTGAGCCCGTTGCGGCGCTTGGAGAAGGTCACCTGCCGGTTGGTGTTGTTCTCGATCCTCTTGATCTGCAGCTTCACGCGCCCCATGGCCGGCGGCGGCGGCGGGTGGCGGAGGCGGAGGGAGCGAGGGAGGAGCGGCGAGCGAGCGAGGCGCGGGAGGACGAGGCCGCCGGAGGTTAAGCGCGTGCGGGGGAGGTCGGTGGCCTTTGGTGGGCGGAGGAGAGAGTTTGTCGGGCAGGGCTGACCGGTCAGCCGGTAACCGCGAGCAACAAACCCACCGGCGCGGTGGTGGGTACTGTACGGAACGAGTGCGTGCGCCTGGGCTGCCTGTACGCGGTGTCCACAGACGGACGGGCCCCGTGGGCTGCGGCGAGCCGGGCGGGCCGCGCGTGAAGAGAGGACGCTTGCCCCACGTAGCGTTGAGCGAGCCGAGGAGGCTGGGTTAGATGGGCTCTGTTCTCCTCCTGCCGCCGCCGGCCCGCTCGTCCCAGCTTCCCCGGAGCGAATGGTTCGCCAGGTTGGGTGCCGGCGGCGTGCCGCTCGTGGCAGTTGACCACGGCAACATGTGGGGGCCAGGTTGGTTGGCGACTGTCTGGGTTCGTTGGTTGGTGATGGTGGACAGAGCGGAAACGAGCTGGAATCGCGAGGATCCTGGAGTCGCCGGTCAATTTGCCGATAGTGGCATCCACGCCTGGTCAAATTCCACCGTTTGCTAAATACTACATCACTTAGCACACATCACCTTGGAAGCAAAAAATGAGCAGAGTCCAAACCAAGCGCATCACATGTTGGACGTTATAGGAAGGCAGGCGGCCAAGAGATCCTTTGGGAGGGTTTGTCCCAAAATAATTTCACTAAATTCTCTGAAGTCAAAAAATATAGCTTTACCCGTCTTCCAGTGCCTTGATTTGCGCAAAATAGATGAAATAAAGTCGGTAAAAGTCCTCCAAAAGGGCTCTAAATATCCTACCATGGATCAGAGAGATCTCAGGAGCATATTCTCTTCTCAAGGTGGGAACATGTGCTCTTGCTTGGTCCGCGTCTTCGTCGAGATGTACTCCATTGGTCCAACTAACCTGCTGCTAATTACGTCATCACTCATTAGCTAATCATAGCCTCGTGGTTCAACGGTGGTCTCTTTCAGCAATAATTTCTTTTTTCCATGGTGTCAAAAACAACTTCTTTTTCTATAACTATTACTCCTCTCATGTACAGTGGTGAAATGCATGTAATGCAACATATCTTATTCTCTTTTACGCACAGTATCAGTAGTGAAATGCATGTAATGTCGTTTCCATATCATCTATGGACAATGTCATGGACATGCTATTGTCTCTAGAGAATAATATACATACTGGATTAACGGCATGAGAGTAAAACGAGGCTACAATAACGTATTCCGTGTAGAAAAATAAATGCTTTAGATAGTTCCTTAGTTAATAGACACCATCTTTCCTTCTCTTATTTTTGTTTCCTTTGCATCACGAAAAATTAGTTTATGCTATCTCTCATAGACGGCAAACAAGTATACCATTTCGGCATCCTCTCCTAGGTTCAAATTATTTGAATACTTGTGTCAAATGCAAGTGTTTTTCGGAATAATACGGTCAAAACAATTCTATTTTTACGCTCCATAATCTCGTGTGGGATTGAAACCGTGTTTTGCACACCAAAAGAAATGGCCACATTTTCCAGCCACCAACCCACGTGAGCTCTTCCCTAACAGCACAGCATTTGCGGAGACATGCCAGCCAAACCAACCTCTCCCGATACGCCTCCCTGAGGTGTTTCCACTTCAAATAGAACATCCTCCTCCTCCACCGGCTACAGCCTTTTCCCTTGTCTTCTTCCTCGGTTGCCTCGTTGCTCCCGGCGATCCTCTCCACACCCCAAAGCTCTAGATCTCTCCGACGTGCTCCGCACTTGGTTTCGCCGAGTTCTTGGAGTCCAGGTCTCCAAGAACCAGGGCTATAAGACTTCAAGAGGAGGGGCCCGGTTCCATCTGCCTGGTGCCGCATCGAGTTCTTGAGGTGCGCTTCTTGGAGGACTCAGTTGTTCCTTTTTTCTGTTGGTCGTGCATGTTCTGTTATTGCTCTGTTCTTTTGGGAATAAAGGCAGGGAAGGTTGTCAGTGAAGAGTTTGTCAATCTTGTATTGGTTTCAGGAACAGCTTTGATCCATGGCTAAATGGCCGAATTGAGGGGCTAGTGCAATCTGTTTCATGATAAAACTAATGAAAAGGATTATTGTTCAGTCTTTTCCCTGAATTCCCTACACAAGGGCAATCAGCTGCCTAGTGACTAACTGCTTGTTTGTTCTTGGTTTTAGAATGGCTGGGGCTATATCTCATCATGCGCTAGCATCCACGCAATCCTGCGGGTGGAGCGCCCAGAACTATAAATTCGAAAAGAGGACGGGCAATGTGCGCTTGGTTTATGAAGGAAGTTGCCGTTTTGGCAGCCGGAAACTTGGTTTAGTCTGCGCATCGGGCTCGCAATCTTCTGTCGTTGAGCCGGTTAAGCTACCCTCGGATGGCAACAGTAGCCACACCCCCAAGAAATCAAGTAACTTTACAAATTTTACTACAAACAACTCTTATTGTGGTTACCTATTAGTAGTTTCTTAGGAGCATAAAAATAGTTCTGTAAAGCTGTTGTCTCTGTCATCACAGGTGAAAGTGCTCTTATATTGATTCGGCATGGTGAATCGCTGTGGAATGAGAAAAATCTATTTACTGGCTGCGTCGATGTGCCCCTGACACCAAAGGGTGTTGAGGAGGCCATCGAGGCAGGGAAAAGGATTTGCAATATCCCGATCGATGTGATATATACTTCATCACTGATTCGTGCTCAGATGACCGCAATGCTCGCCATGATGCAGCATCGGCGCAAGAAGGTTGTGTGTCATTCCTTTGTCAAACGTTTCAGTAATTTCTTTTATGTTGTGTATCAGCTGTGCTGAGAAATTGTGTTGATGATATTATGTTTTAACAGATCCCAATCATCATGCATAATGAGAGTGAACAAGCTCACAGGTGGAGTCAGATATACAGTGAAGAAACAAAGAAACAATCCATTCCTGTCATAACAGCTTGGCAATTGAATGAACGAATGTAATTGTTTCTCCTGCTTATCCTTAATTTATTAATTATATATAACTCATAGTAGCTGTTTGACAGTTTCATCCCTTGAAACATCCGATCACATAGTCTAATGTGTAGGTATGGTGAGTTACAAGGCCTTAATAAACAAGAAACTGCAGATCGATTTGGCCAAGAACAAGTTCATGAGTGGCGCCGCAGTTATGATATTCCTCCCCCAAATGGTGAAAGCCTAGAAATGTGCGCTGAGAGAGCTGTTGCTTATTTCAAAGAGCAGGTAAGGTCATAAACATTTGACAACTTAATTGAACGATGCGATACTTAATTGAGTTGCTAGATCCTTTCCGGTAACTGTTTATGTTACTGCTGTACTATGAAGAGCTTGCTTATCATGAGTTCTCAAAGCTATGGTGAGGTTATATATGTCCTGTATTAATAGTGTGTTGTGTGTGTTTATTTTTGTTTCTATTGTGCTAGCTCCTCATACTTAGGGATTGAATATTTTGATTTATCCTCAAACTCAAAAAATGTTTTGCTAGTTCCATCTAACCTATTTTGTTTTTGCCTAATATAGATTGTTCCTCAACTTGTGGCTGGAAAGCATGTAATGGTTGCTGCACACGGGAATTCACTTCGTTCAATTATAATGCATCTGGACAAGTTAACTTCTCAGGAGGTACTTGCTTTGACATCTCTTTTTATCTTGAAATAAAACCTGAAATGAAAGAAAGTTGCATTATGTTGAGTATGGGAGTGACACTGTTGTCCCTTCAGGTAATAAGCCTTGAGTTGTCTACGGGCATTCCTATGCTTTACATATTCAAGGAAGGAAAGTTTATTAGACGGGGGAGCCCGGTAGGACCTTCTGAGGCAAGCGTTTATGCATATACCAGAGTAAGAGTTTTCCTCCTTTTTAGTCTTTTTTTCTAGAGAAAGCATTTAACTCCATTTCCCAACCTAGAACTGTTATACGAAACAATTTGCTCGGCGTGGTACTGTTAAAACAAATTGATTGTTCTAACTAACAAGAAATTTAATCTGTTGTAAGAGTCGTGATTTTTACTAAATCTTTTTCTATTATTTTCTACCTTATATTATTAACTGTACTACATATTACTTTATTGTAAGTGTTTGTCCTTTTACCTTTTGAAAAACTCACCATTTGATAATTCACAAGTGTTGTTTGTGTTAACTTCCTTGCAGACCTTGGCTAAATACAGACAAAAGCTTGATAACATGGTTCAGTAAAAGGTAAGTGAAAAAGTAGCAATTTTCAAGTGCCATCGAATATCCCCACAATGTAGTGAAACTCATATGTTTTTTTTTCTCATGACTTTCTAGATTTTCCACTTCAATAGTGACTCAAATATTCATCGAATATGCTTTTATTTTTTGAAGAACTGATTTAGCGAACTCTTGGCATCAGCAGAATTTTTGACTTAAAGAGAGGATGCGTCAACTAGGAGCCCATGTAATTGGTTTAGAATGGGTATATGCAGCATATATGGTGTACATCTACATCATATCTTGTACATTGAACTGAGTTTGTTGCATTGAACTGAGTTTGTTGAGGTGGAACGATGTACATTGGTTTTTGAAATTTTGATTCCCCAAACATGATGATAGACATTCTGCATAAATACGTAGACCCATATACAGTATATATTTTCAGAAAACAAAATGTACTCTTGATTATTTTCTTTCCTAAAGGTAAAGCCCTTTACCGATCTTTTGGAAACAGAGAAGGCCAAACGGAGGGCGTTTATCGATTATTTATTCCATCAAATGTTTTTGCACCAAGAAACACTGAAGAAGATGTCAATAGAAACAAACTTCAGGAAGTTTTACTGGACAATTAACGTATGAAAACATACCTACAGTAAATCAATCCAGTATATATTACATAGCAAATTGCGCATGGTTTTTACATCCCCAAAACTAAAAGAATTTCTTCAGCCCAAGCATCAGTATCATACTACGCTATAAAAACTAGCGCAAAGATCAGCATTAGGAATCCTAGAACAGTGACCAGCAAGCACTTCATCGACGAGTTCGATTCCTGCGTCAGTGCGGCCCTCGAGAGCTCCTCTTTCCCTTTTCTAGTCTCCATGGCGGCCGTCTCGATGTTGGACTCGACGACATCGATGGCCCCTTGCTGGTCATGGACGAGCTTCGCAAGGTCCCTGAAGATCTCGTTGATCTCGATGATCTCCTGCTGAATCTTGCATATCTCCCTCTCCCTCTCCTCGATGAGAGCCTCGTTGAAGGTGATCTCGTTGTCCAGCAGGGCCAGCTCCTGCGTCCTCCGTGATTCCACGAGCTGCTGCTGCTGCTGCTGCATCTGTATGCCGCGTTGCTGATCGGCGCCGCGTGTGCCGGGGCCGGCAGCGGCATTGTTCGATTGTGACGAGCCGTAGCCGGGCGGCGACGGGGGACGGAACATTGGCGGCGCACGAGCACGGCGGGCGGCGGCGGCGGTCTCCTGGCGGTCGGCCTCGATGATCCGGCCCTGCACCCACTGGAACTCCCTGAGCGCGGCCTGGAAGTCCATGGCCAGCTTGGGCCCGACGTCCGGCCGCGGCGCCGGGGTCGGCGAGCCTCCGCGCCGTGTTCCGCGCGAGGCGCGTGGCCTCGGCGCGCGCCCTGCGGATGCGCTCCCGGACGTCGCGGGCGTCGCAGGCGAGCTCGTCCGCGAGGCGGCGGAGCGCGGCCACCTTGGTGTTGATCTGGAACACGCAGTGCGCCACCACGGCCTGAGGCGGCGGCGGCGGGAGGCCCGCCGCCTCCAGGGGAAGGAATCTCGATGAGATATTTTTCCTTAGAATAGAAACCAAAAAAGGGGAAGGAAAAAAAAGATCAAGCTCAGTAAGGCTCCACAATCCTATTATGGGTCAGATGAACGTGACGACCCATGTGTCACGGGAGCATCATATCATCATCACTTGATATATTTGGGGTGAGAGAGGCTCGAACTCTCGACCTCAGGATAACTCAACAAGCTATGAGACCTACGCGCTAGCCAACTGCGCCACCACCCCGTTGGTGTCAGGACGAGGAAACACCAGTATATGTTAAGATATCACCAGCGAGTGTGTCACAACTTATCCAAAGAGCCGAGACGTGAACTTGATTGTTTTGCAGAAGTAGAATTTCAAACGGAATGAGCCCATTTACAATTTTTGATCTAATTATTAGTTTAATCTGGAAAACCTCTTTTAAGCCAATGTAACGTTAAAAACCTATCAAGACAGGAAAATATTCCTAGTAGAGTACCTAATTTCTGAAACTTAGTGCAGCACAATAGCCACCAAACAGGGCATAGCGGTGAATAAAGCATGGCATAGACTTTGCCATCTAATTTACATCTGTATAAAAGGGAGGTATGACATTAGAAGTAGTTACTCTCAAAGTCTCAAGCAAGGTTTTATATTTCGATACGGATCCTAAATCATACTTATGACCTTATGAAATTAAAACAACTTGATCCTATCATTTATTCTACTCCCTTTGTAAAAAAAATAGCTAGTTTTAGTCTTTATCAAAAAAGATTAACAAGATATTTTAAATATATAAATTGCCCTTGTTCATTTATGTGGCCCTATATATGAGTGATTAAAGTTCAAATGTATTCTCATGCAATCAAAATAAATATGCATGCCACACCTGCATACCCACCAATCTTGTTAGTTACTACCAACATCCTGCCAATTATATTTGTATGCGAACAAATTGAACATGCATGGTATAGGCCCCGCTGTTTCAGCTTCCGACCGATTTTGAAGGCTCGATTTTGGGAAATCCAAAAGTAAGATGACTTCCAGAATCGAGAATCGAGAATCTCGCTGATTATGGATTCTCAATTCTGGATTTTAGAAGCCATCTAGCTTCTGGATTTCTCAAAATCAAGCCTTCAAAATCAGTCACAAGCTGATACTCAGGGCTATAGTAGCATCAGATAATCGGTCACAAGCACCGCTTGTAGCTATATTCTAGGGCAAATTTGGAAACATAGTTATATTTTGGGATGAAGGAAGTAATAATATTTATAATCCTAATCCTAGCAACTTTGTCTTGTGGGCCTTTTGGATGGAGGGAGGCCAGTTATTCTGAGAATTTTGTTCGAACTTGTACGGAATCTAAGAATTTGGCCCTAAACCTTTTTTTTACCCAGACTGGCCTTGAGAGCAGAAGAAAGGAGGGAAAAAAACAGAGCAAAGAAACACATGCCCTTCTTTCCTGGCATTTCAAGCAGGCTTCCACACAAGTCCCTCCTAGCCACCCAATTACCTTCCATTCCCCCCTGCCCCTTCTCCATCGACCACCTGCTAGCCCCCCACATTTCTCTCCCGGTCGCGCGCTTGGATGAGCAGAGCTTCCTTCACGTCAAACCCGGAGCGGCAGACATGCCGGAGACCGCCGCGTTCGTCCTCAAGCAGCAGATCACGTAAACCGCAGCGAGGAAACAGGTGAGCAGGGTCTCCTCTGCCATTACGAACAAACAGCCGCACACCATGGTGGGAACTAGGCTGCTCATGCGCATTTCTGATGCTGCCTCTGTCTCCAGCTTTTCCCCAGCGCGCCACCAGCGGCTTCGCCATGAAAGGGAGGGACTCGAATGGTTCAGGTTAGTCATTGTCCAATTGAGTTGCTTGCATCATCTTTCAGTTTCGTTTTGCAACTCATCTAGAGAGAGAGTTACCATGGCGCGGTAATTTTTCTTTCTACCATTTGATGTTTCAGATCCACAGAGTCTGAGTGCAGCACGGGCACGGTTGAAGAGCGCGAGCCTGAACCACGTGGATTTGCCCAACAAGCAGAACGATGATACATGCCAGTACCAGTAATTCACAATGCCCAGCTGGTTCCTTTATGATTTGAACCGTTTTTATGATGTTGATGAATTCCTGAACAAAAGATTTCATGGCGGTGACCTCTACTGCATGGATGCAGGATGTTTGTGGCTACCTGGAATGTTGGGGGGAAGACTCCGACTAATCGGCTTAACCTGCAGGATTTTCTCCAAGTTGAAGAATCCCCTGACATTTACGTCTTAGGGTAGGGAAACATTTCACAACTCAAAGTATTTAATGTGATTTTATTTGAATTTTTGTTGAAACGGAATTTTGTTTGAATTTTGATTGCGCACCACACGAGTAGGTTTCAGGAAATAGTTCCCCTGACGGCCGGCAACGTGCTGGTCGTGGAGGACAACGAGCCGGCGTCCAGGTGGCTGGCCATCATCCACCAGGCGCTCAACGAGCCCCAGGAGCAGCCTGACGACGACGACGACCCGCCGCCGCCGGAGCCGTCTGACGGCCGGCGCCACCACCACCGCCGCCGCGACTCCTCCCTCTTCTTCCAGACGCCGTCGCTCAAGGTGCTCAGCAACAGCTACCGCGTCGACAGCGCGCTCGTTAAGACCTGCAACTGCTCCGTCGAGCCGTCCTCCATGCGCCGCAAGGCGGCGGAGGTCCGCGCGTCCGTGTACCGCGCCGAGGCCGAGGCGGCCGACGCCGCCGGCGAGGCGTCCGCCAGCGGGTGCAGCGACGCCGAGGCGGACAACGCGGACGGCACCACGCCCACGGCGCAGTGCGAGCCCGGCGGCGGCATGAGCTACGGCCTGATCGCGAGCAAGCAGATGGTGGGGCTGTTCCTCTCGGTGTGGGTGAAGCGGGAGCTGGTGGAGCACATCGGCCACCTCCGCGTGGACTGCGTCGGCAGGGGCATCATGGGCTGGCTCGGCAACAAGGGCTGCATCGCCATCAGCATGACGCTGCACCGCAGCAGCCTCTGCTTCGTCTGCAGCCACCTGGCCTCCGGCGAGAAGGAGGGCGACGAGCTGCGCCGGAACGCCGACGTCGCCGAGATCCTCCGGAGCGCGCAATTCCCGCGCGCATGCAAGTCGCCGGCCAGCCACCGAATCCCCGAGAGGATTCTTGAGCACGAGTAAGCTTGGCTAGCGCCTCTGAAGTCTGCAATCTTGCAGTGCTAATGCTATTTGCAATCTTGGATTGATCTGGATTTCAAGCAGCCGGATGATATGGCTCGGCGATCTGAACTACCGAGTGTCGCTGAGCTACGAAGAGACGAGAACATTGCTGGAGGAGAATGATTGGGACACTCTATTGGAGAAAGATCAGGTATGAACTAGAATATGAACAGCCATTATATTTTGATCAGAGATTCAGAGATTTGGCCAATTTTTCCACAATAAACACACCAATTCGTGCAGTTGATGATCGAGAGAGAAGCTGGAAGGGTGTTCCGAGGGTGGAAGGAAGGCAAGATCAACTTCGCGCCAACGTACAAGTACACGCAGAACTCCGACGCCTACGCCGGCGAGACTGCCAAGTCCAAGAAGAAGCGGAGGACGCCCGCATGGTACCGGATCGATCACCCCCAGCGTTCTCCTTCTGCAGCCCGTGTAGTGCATGTTACCGCAGGCCTTACGTGTCAGTGTAGGTGCGACCGGATACTGTGGCACGGCGACGGCATCGAGCAGCTGCAGTACCTGCGCGGCGAGTCGAGGTTCTCCGACCACCGGCCGGTCTGCGGCGTGTTCGCCGTCGAGGTGGACGCCGACGACGGGAGCAAGATCATGAGGAGCTACTACTCCGCGAACGCGCGGATCGGGTACGACAGGCCGGCTTAGGCGCGGCGTCTGCGAACCCCTCGTTCGTAGTGGGGTGTTGTGTGTAGGCAGGTTGAACGGAAGATTGGAGAGGCCATTTTACGGCTGTGTAGTACTGTTTGACTCTGTATTTTGTCTGAATTCCGTGGCTGACTGAGAACAGCGAGCCAAGGTGGCCTCTGGCTCAAACTCTAGACGCTGCAGTGGCGGACGCAAGAATTGGTGGGAACGAGCGAGGTGGAAGCTCAGAACAGAGAGAGAGCTCTCTCTTTCCATCTTGGGCCTGAATGGTCATTGATCAGAGCCTCTTGTGACCATTGTGCCGCTGCATCGGAGCCCGGCGGACGCCCAGTGTCGCCGAACCTAGGTCCACCTTGCTGCAACCGGTATTCATTATTCAAGATATATAGAAGTGATATGAAATTTCTAGGTATAGTAGAATATCTAGATTTACGAGCATTGAAAATAGTACATGTAGATAACCACCTTTTTTGTAATTTGGATAGATAAATACTTGCTATTTATGTGGTTGAGAAACTATTTTTTATTTCTAAATGGTTAAATGTCTATTTATACTACCATAAAATCTCTCTATGCTGTCTAAATTTCTTTGCGGTGCTACATTAAAAATGTCGACCGATCCTAAAAACTGTTCGACAGCAAATCTTCCGATGGTACGTGTGTTGTTATTCGTTTTACAAAGATCCTATATAGGGTAAATGCTAAATTAATCCAAGGGGCTCGAGGATGTGATGGAGCCGTTGGTGATTGTGCTTGAGCCGTTAATCATGCCATGTCACGTGTCCATCGACAACAAGCCAAACGTGATATCTTATCAATCTCAAAAGGTGCTGACCTGATCTCCTCAAGTTGCTCATGGATGCAGCGACCGTGTGCGTTCATTCACACATACCATTGTGCGTGTATGTATATAGGTGCTTGCATCAATGATGATTATGATAAAATATTTAAAACCTTGTGAAACCTAGGTGGTTCAGATGAGGCGGAAAAAAAAGATAAAAATGAGTATAAAAGGTACACACAAAATCTAGGAAAAAAGATAAAAACAAACAGCACAGGATGATAAACACACACTCTCTATTCTACATAAGTTCATAGATATTTTCAAATAACCTTCCAAAAAATAAATTTTCTAAAATCATTCTCACAATTTTCAATTGCTTTTGTTTTGAGTCCATTATTTCGCGCTTGCCCCGGAAAAAATAAGCAAAAACAAAAGAGATCAGTTTACAAAATATTATGTATCAAAAATTCTGACAAACCACAATATTATCTAAAAATAATTTATATTACAGAAATCACAAAAAGACAAACCCAATAATTTCGTAATAAAAATTGGATGAAAAACGGGGAATAAATTTGGGAGAGATATTTAGAATAAAATTTGGAGAACAAAGTTAGGGGGGGGGGGGGCAAAACTTTGAGACATAAAAGTTACAAATATGATTTTGAAACAAAATAAAGAAAGGAGAACAAAGGAGATCCAAAAAAAATGTAACAAAAGAATTGGATAAAAAATGTTGGACACAAAAAATTTATGGAGCAAAATTCAAGAAACAAAATCCTAACAAAATTTTTTTAATGATAAGTTTAGTATAAGAGTAATGAAAAGTTTCTAGTAGAAAAAAGTTATGTATAAAGGTGTATGCAAAATAAAATTTCTAGAGAAAGTTTTGTACAAATGCCATCCAGAAATATTATATGCAAAAACTTCATTACAAAAGTTTTGGAAAAAAGTTGTTTGAAATGTTAGTAACAAAACTTTCTTATAAAATTCTATATAACCAGACTTTTTGGCACACAATCGTTTTGTGAAAAAGTTTGCTAAAAGATTTTAGTTAAAGAACTTACATGAAAAACTCATTGAGGAAAGCTTTCTTAGAAAATTTATGTATGAGAAGATTTGATAAAAAACTTTGCTTAGAGAACCTATACAGAAAACTTATCAAGTAAAACTTTTGAATTGACCTTAGGTACTAAAGTTTACTATGGATATCTTCATAAAAAACTTTTCATTAGGAACTTCTTGAGACTTTTTAATAAATTTGTGAAGGTGACATAGTAAGTGGAACTCATTTAGAATAATGTTCTTTTTTTAGATTGAGGAAAAGTTCCGGCCTTGAACATTCAGGATGAATGTCTACAGTCTAGGTCTTACAAAACCAGCATTTAAGCTGTCAACACACGCTTAACAACGACAAGATCACCAACATCAAATGCAGCACACACTGCCAGACAAGATTCAACTTCTGCACCAGAAATGACCAACATAAGAAAAGGAACATGAACCGAATCCTAAAGCACACTAGGAGCTTCAATCCTGTTCCTGAAGTTCCAACCGTGCTTGCTATAAAATGCCATGACAGTGCTCTCTAAACTGCAGGCCTTCTTCTTCAACGACATCTTCTCTTCGTCTTTAGACAGTTGCGACCAGCACCTCGCCCAATACGTCCCTGTGAAGATTACCTGCAAATAAGAGTTAGGAACGATCTTTTGGAATACCACATCATTTCTACTCAACCAAATCGCCCAACATAGAGCCGATGCCCCCACAAGAATCTGTCTTCGAAGCTTTCTAGAAAAATTTCCAAGCCTAGAACCCAACAAAGATGAAATACTTGTGGGTGGTTGAATACCAAACACGACATAAACCGCATTCCAAACGAACCTAGCCACATGACAATCAAAGAATAAATGTTGTATAGTCTCATTAGAGCTACAAAAGCAACATTTAGTATCACCTTTCCAATTCCGTTTTGCAAGATTGTCTTTTGTTAGAATGACTTCTTTTTTTAAATACCGCAAAAAGATTTTTATCTTGAGCAGTATCTTTATGTCCCATGCTACGCATCTATCAGGTAAGTGGTCAATTTTTATCAAATCCGAGTACATAGACTTCACCGTGAAAGAAGCATGCTTGGTCAAACACCAAACAAAGCTATCATCTTGGTCTCCTAACTCTACACTCATAATCTTTGTAACCAGTTCTAACCACAACCTCATCCTATCTTCCACTAGAGCTCGCCTGAAAGAAATGTTCAGTGGCCTAGTGTTTAGCACATGAGGTACTGTTTGGTTCTTTCTCCTAGCGATACGGTACAGGGATGGGTATTGATGCATCAATGGTTCATTTCCTACCCAAAGGTCCTCCCAAAATCTGGATTGGCTACCATTCCGAACTATAAACCGTCCTCATGGTAAGAAGAAATCTTTAATGTCCATTAGTCCTTTCCAGAATTGAGAATCTTCTGGTTTCTTGCCCACCTGTGACAACACCTTATTACCTAGATATTTCTGCTTGAGCATGGTTTGCCACATTCCTTCTTCATTGAGGAGTTTGAAAAGCCATTTGCTTAGCAAACAAATATTTTGAAGCTCAAGGTTTGTGATACCCAAACCCTTTTACACACTTAGGTGTACAAAGGATGCTCCATTTTGCAAGTCTGTATTTCTTTTGGTGATCATCACATTGCCAGAAAAATCTGGACCTATAGTAATCCAATTTCTTAAGCACACCTTTAGGAATTTTGAAGAATGAGAGCATGAACATTGGTATACTGGATAAAACTGAGTTAATGAGCACTAATCTCCCTCCCACCGATAAGAGTTTTCCTTCCCAGCTGCTAAGCTTTTTTTGAAATTGTTCTTCTATCATGCTCCAATCCTTGTTTGCCAACTTACGATCACTCATTGGAATCCCCAAATATTTGAAAGGAAAGCTTCCTTCTTGACAACCAAACAGTTGAGTGTAAGTTTTTGCCAAATCTTTAGCTCCCATGCAGAATAATTCGCTTTTATGAAAATTGATCTTGAGGCCAGATAACTTCTCGAAAGCAAATAGTACTAACCTCAAATTCTTGGCCTATTCTAAGTCATTTTCCAAGAAAAGAATTCTATCATCTGCGTATTGGAGAATCGACAACTCCCCATCAACCAAATGGGGCACCAAGCCTTTGAATTGTTCTGCATTTGTAGCTCTCAAGATAAAAACTGCAAGCATATCAGCTACCAGATTGAACAGAACCGGTGAGAGAGGATCCCCTTGTCTTAAGCCTTTTTTAGTTTGAAAAAAGTTTCCCATCTTGTCATTTGTCTTTATTCCCACATTACCCCCACTAACAATACTCTCAATCCACTTGCACCACTGTGGCGTAAAACCTTTCATTCTCAAGGCTTGCTGTAAAAAGGACCAATTGACCTTGTTGTAAGCCTTCTTGAAATCTAATTTTAGAATTAAGCCACTTTGTTTTTTCCTCCAAATCTCATGGATTGTTTCATGTAGGATTACCACCCCCTCCAAAATGTACCTTCCCAGAAGGAAAGCCGATTGTAAAGGTCTAATAATCCTATTTGCCACTGTCGTAAGCCTATTACTCAGAATAATGTTCTAACAGCTTACCTAGAAAACATGGACCAAAAACTTTTTACAAGAGACTTTACTCAGAAAACTTTGCTAACAACTTTTTAAAGAAACTTTTTTAGAATAAACTCTGCACTGAACTTTGATGAATAAAATTTAGTTGGCCTCGCACCTGTGACATTTGATTTCTGGACTATCATAACTCTAGATCCCTGTCCAAACCCATACTCCATATCATTACTGACTTGCTACTGAAACTGAAATAACAAAGAAAAGAGTATATTCTAGTGCAAGCGTATCCACACAGGCACGTCACAGCTTTTCCTACCAGTATTTTTTCCCCTTGAACTGCATTTCTCTACAAGTCCGTTAATATGCCATATATGAAAATGCTTCAGTAGTCGTTCATACAAGCAAACAGGTTTAGGCCCACAACAAAAAGATCGACAAAGTATACCCTACCTCCTTTTGCATTTGCAAATCACTAAATGTCAGCATTGAAAATTCAGGAAGGTAGCTATAATTAGTTAAATGTAGGAAGTTCCTACTTAGCCAAGAACGAGTCACTCAAAACAATCCATTGAAAGTGGAGGCTCAATCGTCAGTAAGTTGGAATCCCGGCTCGAGACGAGCATAAGTGAATTAAAAGCTAGAGCTTGGCTCAGTCAAAGCTCGAGTAGCCTCAAGTTCAGCTCATGGGAGCTGAGTGCTACTCTTCCATAGAAAAATATGCCATAAAGACTCATCTGAAGATCAAGTAAGGTGTAGCTCGGTTTACTGAACTCAGCAACTATCCTTCAATACAATAACTCATACTCCATCCGTTCTAAATTATTAGTTGTTTTTAATATTTCTAGATCGGCGTTACTAGCGTCCGGACATCCGATAAATTTTTTTTATCGGACGCTCCGTTGCAACATCAAGAATATACACTTGCAACAAAAAAAACTAATATTTGCAACATAACAAAACACATGCTGGAGCGCATCACAACTTCTGGATGCAAAAGAGCAAAATTCCCGCCGCAACATCATAGCTCTGTTTCATACAACATCCATTTAAAAATGGTAACATGCAGAAATAATATTTGCAACATTGACACTTACCTTATGGGACATCCAAAATTATATGTTGCAACATCAGAAATAACAAATTGAAAACATCGAATAAAAATCGATCACCGGTATAAATTATCTTTTGCAACATCCAAAAAGAATCATCGCAACATCTCAAATGGGCGCTACGGGTGCAATGCGGGACATGGCCAGCCCGTGCGTGGCGCGGCACGCAGGGGCGGCCGCGGCCTCGCCGGCGGCAAGGGGCGCGCGGCACAGGGGCTGCGTTGGGACGCGGCGAGTCTCACCAGGGGTGTCGCGGGGTGAGGAGACTCGGCGACGAGGACGTTCCACAGACGGCCGACGACGGTGGCGGAGCTCGTCACCGGGGAGGTTATGAAAGGCGGCGAAAGGGAGGGGTTGGGGCTCAAATCGATCGAGGAGGAGGAGGGTGTTGAATCCGGTCCAGGTGGGGTTGGCCGAGGCCCAATAAATTTAGGTTGCGCGGACCCCAACAGTTCTTAGGCACACCCACTCGGGGAAAAGCCCAATCTCCCTAAAAGACTAGTCCAATAGGGGAATGGTGGCTCTCCCTTTTAAGGTGGCTTCCTCCTCCCAAGCTAAGCAAGGTGGGTTTATTCAGAGGCTCACACGGTCGCCGTCCGACTACAACTGGGCCACTTGGCCCCCTTTGTTGCGTCTTTGCCAGCGGTTAATAGTGGAGGATGTCCTCATCAGAGGGGAAGCCGTAGCCTCGAGGAATTGAAAAGCGGCTCACCGGAGGCGACAGATTTGGCGGTGCCTAGGGGTGGGTGTGGCCGCGCGCATGACGAGGCTCACCAGGGGGTCGCAGCCGCCACCCTTCTCTCCTGCCGGGGCCGTCGTAGAGCGTGTGGAGTGCAGGAGTCGAAGTGGGCGGGTGCTAGAAGGAGGCGACCATGAAATGGATCATCCGCAGCGTCTGACGTTCTATTATTAGCATTAACATTACCGTCTCTAGATACATAGTCTTTGATATGCATCTAGATATACATTATATCTATGTGGGTAATAAAACTTATCTTTAGAAAAGTTAAAATAACTAATAATTTGAAACGGAGGGAATATAAAATATCTAGCCGAAAATCTGAGAGAAAAACAAATGGTGGATATTAGAAAGGATTAAATCAAGCCTAAAGGCAGTGTCCAGTACTGATGCTTGAACCAAACTTAAGTCGGAAATAAAGCAAGCTAAGCACGAGTATGATAGGGGGCATGAGCACTTCTGACAGTCTGAATCAACTGGCAAGTAACAAATTTAATGCCAGTTTGTATGGTTAAAATCTTGGCATGCCAAAATAAGCAAGTTTAATCACTCATGTTGTGATTAAATAGAAAAATCCATTTTTCAACCCTGAACTATCACGATCGTCCGATTTTGGTCCTTCAACTACGAAACCGAACATCCTACACCTCCAACTGCCAAAACCATTAGAAAAACAACCCTGCCTCAATCTAAGGCGGTTTTGCTATAGTATAATTTTTAAATTTCTAGGATTTTATACCTCTCTTAATTAAATAAAAGAGAAAGCATAGTTAATATTTTCTAAAAATTGTGATATTTTTCTGGGAGGTAGTACAAGAGACAAGGAATCTATTTTGGCTAAATATGCTACATTAGATATAAAGAAATTTGAATTATAAAATTTTAAAAATAGATAGAATTCAAAATTACTTGAATTTTTAGGCCAGCTAAACCTTTGCTAAAAATACATTAAAAACATGATAATTCATACTTTTTTATTTAGTTTAATAAGGTATTTTTTATTAGTCCGAGTTCTATAGAAAATTCAAAAATTAGAATTTTGAGGAAATAATCAAATTTAATTCAAATTTGTGAAAGAATTCAAAAAATCTATACCATAAAAGTTGAAAGAATTGAAATCATTTCTCACGAAGATTAGACCCACCATACTCCTCACAGAGGTCCCACTTGTCAGCCCAAAGGTTTGACGAAAGAGGCTGTAGACCCACAAAATTGATAGAAGGAAAATATTTCCACCAAAATCCTAATACTTTTTTCACCAAGCACTTTCATCTACCCACCCCTTGTACCGCCCATTACTTTCCATTTTCTTGTACACCAGACCATGCATTGGTTGTATTTCCAAATTTATCCGCCCATTAATTTCCATTTGCTTGTACACCAGGCGTACGTGATTTTTGGTAAGACTACCATGCGTTAGCTGTCTTTCCAAATTTGTATGCGGTTATTAATATTCTATTTTTTGTTTTGCACATTCCATGTCTGAGTGCCGCTTTCTCGCGGCGTCATCTCCTCAACGTGATTGGAGATCAAAGCATTCCAAAAATGCGGACCTCCTCCCCTCATTGTAATTTTCTTTCCATGTTTGGACGTCTCTTCCACGCGACATCATCTCCTCATCATGATTGGAGATCAAAGTTTTCCAAAAATACAGACATCCTTTCCTCACTATGATTTTTTTCCATGTATGAACACCTATTTTCCATGGTGCTATCTTTTCACTGTGATTGCAGATCAAAATCTTCCTAAACATTGGCGTCCTCTCTTCACCGTGACGAGATCATACCTTCCAAAATGTAGGAACATTCCCATTTTGTTAGACAACCTCGGACGATCTCCCATGGCCGAGCTCCTCCTTCTAGCACCCCTGACCGATCGCTGCCGGTCGAGCGCTCTTGGCAGAGCACTGCCGGCCGAGCGCACCCGACCAATCGTCTCCAATCCGATCGATGACCACCGGCCTATCACCTCCGTGAAGCGTCGGACGGTCACACTCCAACTCTTCGCCACACCACGCCGGTGGCCGAGCGCTCGTGGAAGTTCGCCTACACTGAGGTAACTAGTGAAGGAAGGAGACGATCTGGTTGGATCCGAACGGATCGACTGGCAACAGCCTCTTTTGGATCTAGAGGAGAACTTGAAGCATTTGTACTTCATCAAAGTTCTACTGTTCCAAACCTACACATAATAGATTCATAAATAGAGCCATGCTGCATATATCTTGTATATCTGGTGTGTGCACGCGCGCGTGTGTGTTTGTGTGTTTTGTGCAAAATGAACTGGTCATATCTCCATGTTTAATTCATTTTGTACTCAGATCTCTGTCGCAGCTTATATAATTGTCATACAACGCTGAGGACAGGAAGCCCGCAACAAAAGAAATAAGCGGAGTCACCTTGAAGGTTAAAAAAAGTATGTTTTGTTAACAACTAAACTGTATGCATTGATGCGAGGCTAGACATGATATAATATAAATTATGACGGAATGATTAATTTGTTTGTGGCTGCTCTATCTCTCAGTGTGGCTGCAGTTTCTTGGCTATAGATTAAGTATAGATTTATATTTTTGATGAACTTGTGCACTGAATATTGCCACTTGATTCTCAACTAATCTGATGACTGATGCGCAAACAATGGCAGTACTGTCATGAAAAAATTGCCAAAAATAAGTTCCTTTTTACATAGGTGTGGTAATTAGAAAATAATTGTGCAATGAATTACTTGATCTCTTTGTTCTTTTTTTATGGGACTGCGACAAAAAATCTTGGCACCATCAGCAACTCTCTAAGCTTCTCTTATAAGCAAAAAGGTTTCATTTTTAAAAATTGAGAGCAAGAGAAAATAGGAAAGGTGAACCCAGAATTTTAATTTTCTATCAGGCTAATCTGGACCATGAGCACTGTCAACCATGGTTAATTGAGTTGCACTAAACCATTTCACATGTAATTTGTTCAGAATTTTCTACAGGTTTTAGATGTAAGCTTGGAGAAGAGGAGAAAAGGGAGCTTTAAATCTGGAGATGGTAAGGGTAGTCACAGGGGTACAAAAATACTGTTCAGCTCATACACCTTGTGAGCAGACAAAAAGGTAGCATCAACTAAGGAACATTTTGTGTGGAAGG
Organism: Panicum miliaceum; assembly: GCA_032594955.1. Classification (NCBI taxonomy): domain Eukaryota; kingdom Viridiplantae; phylum Streptophyta; class Magnoliopsida; order Poales; family Poaceae; genus Panicum; species Panicum miliaceum. Next base: position 7,587,375 of record CM064062.1, read on the forward strand.
CATAAGTTGTTGTCTCATTCAAATATGATGACTGTTGTTGGTGGTCAAGGTTGTCTCTTATAAATTGTGAACAAAGATGACTACCGAAACATGAGAATATGCTTCCCTTTGAGGTGGAGAATCATGTTTCATTCTATCGAGTGAACAATGAAGTTTATATTATACTATATTCTCCTCTATTTAATTTTGTTATTCTATAAAACAAATAAGTGATTTAATTTAGAACTTGTGGTTGTAGTTTAGCATTTATATCCTTGAACTCTGAGTGTAAATATGATGTGGTTGCAGGATGCAGCATGTGCCTTGGGCTAATGCTTTACCAATCGATCCTGGTAAGGATGAATTATAATTTTTTCCAAGTAATTAGAAGCATTAATGGCTGTCGGAAATAACATTTTTACTTGTGTAGGTATTTTGCTACTATGGTTTGTGGTGTTTTGCTATTTCTAAGAATTTGACATCTACTCGTACATTTATGTGACTATGTACAACTAAAATACAATTAAGAAAAAAATAGCAATGGCTATGTAATTAAGAAAATACTTTTCTGTGTCCACTTGTGCACCTTTTAAAACAAGGATGTTAGAATAACAATAAAGTGTTAGAAATATGAGGGTCTGATCTAAGGCTCACAGGAGAAAACAATTAAAATTGTTATTAGCAATGTTGTATGGTTACCTAATTTATTACTTCAGAAGAGGATTAGATAGATTTATTTTAACCAATCCTAAGTAGAGTAATGCATCAAGGTTCATTGTTGCAAAGGATTCTTTTGAACTAAGATTGTGCTATCCACATCCATGATAGCCAATAGTTTGTGATGATATTATTTTTATCAAATGGATATCTGAATCTACTAACCTGGCAGGACGGATGACCGTGGCTTGACATAAGGAGCCGCGGAGGTTGGGACACGATGGCCTTGCCCTTGTAGTCCTCATCCTCTCCAATATTCTCAAGCCGGTTAGCAAGCAAAATTTCTCCTAGTCCAATTGAATATATATCTTTATTTTTTGCGGGTGAATATATATCTTTCTTGATGGGTATGTGAAATTTATTTTGATGTATGAATTTCCATTTAATTTCCATCAACATAATGTGTGTTTTAAGTGTTCTCCTGATTGTGGCAGCAACCTCTATGTAATAAAGGAGGTTTAGGATTCTGGAACAGAGAGTCAATGCGATGGCAGGTCTGTATTGATCCAGTGGCTCGAGTCTTTTAGGAATAAAAACTGGAGAATATTCGTACTGAGTTTGCTACACTATCATAATTTCTTCAGTAGCCATTTGATGTAACAAATTTTTTTAAATATATTGTTTCATAACACATGCCTGTGGCACGTGCCTCTCCACTAGTTTTAATAGAACTTGAAAATTAGACGATCGTGATAGTTTAGGGTTGAAAATTGAACTTTTCCTTAATTAAATGAGTCGTCGTAAAAGTCTTGCCTCAACAAGTTGTTCTCGAATCTCAATCCCATGTTGGTAATGCTTGTGGCAGGTGTCAATTTTTTTTTTACTAGGACCGTGCCCATGCGTTGCTACAGGCAATAAAAATCATGTAATCCTAATTTACAGTTTAATAAGTCTTATTTTCTAATAATAAGAATACCTGGAAATACTCCTCAATTCTGATATTTCTTTCATATAAATTCAACCTTTCTTGACAGTTGACATCACGGTCTATCAGATATACAGCTCCAAAGACAACAACGGTAAAATGAAAAAAAAACATTATCCAGCAGAATAGACCAATCAAGAAAAAAAATCCCCCAGCAAATGAGTTTTCAGAAAATAATTAGAATTATGTTTAGTGCACGGTATGACATCATACCAGCACTCCCCTAAGTGGCCCTAACTGTTGGATGTTGCGCTCAGCTGCTCATCCCCTAGGATAATCATGGATGCTTGATTAGTTGTAGCCTTAGCCCTCTTCATTTCTCCAGTACCATGATGAAGCTGCTAGAAAGGACCATAACACATAACACTTTTTCAAACTCATGCCACTTAACATTGGTAAACAAAAAGAATACATTTAACAGCAGAAATTCCGTATGAACTTTGACACAGAAAAAGGAGAAAAGAAACTTGTGACATGGACAGAACTATCACCAATACTGAAATGGTAGCACTAAACCTCATTTAACAGGAAAAATGGAAGCAGCTGTCCTTGATGCTTTAACCATGGCAAAAATCAAACATCCATACTTTATCAGCCATAAATCCTGATCCATTCAATTGTTGTGGTGCATACTAAAATTTTCTCATGCTATGCTTTCACATTTATGATAAAATCACCATAAAAACCAAAGTTGCAGTATCAGAAGCAAGAACCTGATCTCATCTTTATATTATAAGGCATGCATGTTTCCCCATCAACTCCATTGGAATTATGAACCCATAAGCATCCACCTGAAAGATTCATGGATGGCAGTGGCATATATATGTTGAGTTATTGGGTCAAGGAGATAGATCCTAGCATAAATTCCAGAAAAAAGAAGGCCCATAGACTCTGCATTAGCCCTTCTGCCTCCTCCAAGTGAAGATCACACAGAAATCATACACTATGCTCCAGGATCATCATCAGGGACACATAAAAAACATTCAGCGGTAGAGTAATAAGCTTAACGACTTCTGCTACCTTTCCAAAAAGGAGAAAGCTACTACATAAAGAAAGAGAGGGTAAGGGATAAAAACATCAGAGAACTACTCAACGAATTAGCATGCAGTAGAACCATCAAAAAGAAAAACAATATACTTTCAACGAACTGCAATGGTGATAGCATCTATATATCAAAGATCAAAGGTATACTGTCTATATATAGAATCTTCTATCTGCAGGTCAGGTGGTTTCTAGAGAATGTTCAGCACAACATGCCAAATAAGATTATGTGCATGGCTAATTTTTTTAAGGCAGAGCAGCAGGTATATCTGCACGCTAGCTGTACAGACCGTTTCCTCAACTGGGATTATGTGCAAAGCCCCATGAATTTGTAGTATAATACTGGTAGTGATGTGCACATAATTCTAATGCCTAAAATATATCAGTCCAGCATAACAGCATAAGAAACCATACATGGTAATCAGTGATGTGCATAAGGAAGGAGGCATTGGGCAGATATCTCTAGGTACCCATACATAAGCCTGCAAACAATGAATATGTAAAACCTGCGAATAAAATTAGGTAACCATCAGAGTAAATAAAGACATAATAGGTTCTTAACAGGGGGAAATGGAATACGTGTGGGAGAAATTAAAGCACATGCAGGAAAAATGTTGGCAATGCAGTTATGGTTACATATAAAATTTCAAGTTAGATTTCCGCATTATCAGAGAAAAGTCTATCCTTCTTCGTCCTTTTTGAAGTCAACTATCAACAGAATAAAAAACCCAAACTTACCTCTGTCAATTCTTCCTGGAGCACTGCTTGCTGAGAAACCATGAGAATGACTGGTTATATTTGCTAATGGTAATCAGCTGCTAATATAACTACCAATTCCACATAAGCACTTCGTTGAAAACTCTTACAGTAGATACAGTTCACAAAACAAATGCACTTCCCTACCATGGAGGACCTTGCTCCAATCCTAATTCCTACCAGATCAGCCACAACAAATACAACTAAGAATCTCCTCGCAGATTCCATCGGCACTCACCTAGGAAGTGGAAGTGTGGAACTCACCGCAACCTGGACTTGGTACAGCGTCGAGGAAGATCGAGGAGAACAACAGATCTGCCTTTTCCTTGCCAATCCGCCCCTCCCTCCTGGATGGCACTCTTTCTCAAGGGCACCGTCGTGTCGCAACACTTGGCGGAGTGGTGCGCTAGTGATGAGGAAGGGCGCCGCAGGAATCGTGCGGAAGCCAGGTCCCCCGCCATGGATCTCGCTCTCGTCTCCGGGAGAGGCAGTAGAACGGGCGGTGGTGGAGGAGAGCGGCCTGAACCGCCATGGGGCGGCGCAGCAGGCAGCCGGCGGCGGCGAGATGGGGGCGCCGAGATGGATGACGGGGGCGGCGGCGGAACGTAGGGTTGGTGGAGAAGGCGAACCCGGAGGAGATGACGCCGGGGTGGTGCGTCGTAGATACGCTGGACCTCAGCGCCGGGCAGGGATAGATGAAGGACCTCAAGCTTGGCGATGGCGGTGGCGCCTGGTTGTAGTAGATGCCGGCGGCCGACGGCGGTAGAAGGCCACGGGGTGGTGCGTCGTAGGTCGTCGCCCTACTCCTCGTCGGTGCCCGACGGGGAGGTACTGCGCTCCCTGCACCGCCTGGTGCGAGACCTGTCGGCGGCCGAGGCGCCGGCGCCGTTCCTGCGGCCGGTATTCGCGTCGGTGGGCGATCTAGGGGCGGCGGCGGAGGGACGCGGCAGACTCGCGTCGCACCGGGGCGGGGGGGGGGGGGGGGGGGGGGGACGGACACGGGGAGCGGACTCACCGTGGGGACTTTTGTTACACGAAATTTTGTTTCATTTTTAGTCTTTTTAGTTGTATAGAGATAGAGAAGAGAAGATAGTAGGGTGTCAGATTTTGGAATTCAATTATTTCCTAAACACATGATGGCAGACGGCATTGGCAGAGGAAAAGAAACCGAAGAGGCGCTAGGCGGGCCGCGCGAGCCGCTGGGGGCGTGCACCCGTCTCGATGCGCCGGCGCCCTCAAGGCAGCGCGCGACGTCGGGCATTGGGGAAAAGAGGCCCGCTGCCTGCGTCGCATGCCCCATCCCACGCCGCCAACCGCTCGGAGAAAATCGGTGCTGCCGCCCGACTCGGCAGGATCCGGCGCCCCCGAACTGGCGCCACACCGCCGCCCCCTCCGGCGCCGCCATGCTCCTCCTCCGAAGGCACCTCCTCCCTCTGCTCCGCGCGATCTCCCCGCTCCCTTCCCCAATCCACCACCGTGCCTGCCCCCTACTCTCCATCTCCACCTCCGCCGCCGCCCCTTTCTCCCTCGAGGACTACCTCGTCGCTGCCTGTGGCCTCGCCCCAGCTCAAGCCCGCGAGGCGGCCAAGAAAGCGTTCCATAAAGCATCCAAAGACTGTAACAAGGAGGCATTCCAGGAGCTCTGCAGGCCCAGACCCCGCCTAAGATCCGCATCCAACCCGGACGCCATCCTCGCCCTGCTCTCCGGCGTCGGCCTCACCCGCACAGACATCGCTTCCATCGTCGCCGCGGACCCGCTGCTCCTCGGCTCCTCGGTGAAGAACGTCGGCCCTCGCCTCCACGCCCTCCGCGATTGCCTCTGTCCGCTCCCCAGATTTTTCGCTTCCTCCTGGTCGGCTCAGGCGCCCTCCGCGGCTGCGATATCGTTCCCAAGCTGGAGTTCTTCATCTCCTTCTATGGCTCATTTGAGCGGCCCCTCGTGATCATGAAGAGCAACAACAACGTCCTATTTTCGGATTTTGAGAGGGTGATCAAACCTAACATCGCGCTGCTTTCTCAGTGGGGCCTAAGTGTTCGAGATATTGCCCAGCTGTGTTCACACAGCGTGCGGTTGATTACCTTCAGCCCGGAGCGCGTTAAGGAGTGCTTGCTGCGCACGGAAGAGCTTGGGGCGTCTCGCACCTCGCGAATGTTCAAGCAAGCAATCAAAGCTGTCGCAAGTATCAACAAAGAGAAGGTTGCTCCCAAGTTTAAGTTTTTGAAGAGTACTCTTGGTATCTCTGAGAGTGAAGTTGCAATTGTAGTGTCCAAGCTGCCAAGTATTCTACGATACTCTGAGGAGAACCTTCTCAGCAAGATTCAGTTCTTGATGAGTACTCTTGGTTGCTCCGAGAGTGAAGTTGCAACTGTAGTGTCCAAGAGGCCAGGTATTCTAAGATACTCTGAGGAGGCCCTTCTCCGCAAGATTCAGATTCGGTTCTTGATCCAAGAGGTTGGAATGGAGCCTCATTACATTGTTGAAAGGCCTATCCTATTATCATACAGCCTGGAGAAGCGGCTAGTGCCCCGGCATTGTGTCATGAAGGTCCTGCAGGCAAAGGGATTGCTGAGTAGTAAAAGCGCCTTTTTCACATTTGCTCAAATTGGAGAGGAGACTTTCAAATTGAAGTATATCGACTGTCACAAGGACTCTATTCCTGGGCTTGCAGATGCTTATGCCAATTGCCACAGCTAGTGCTGGTGTTGTGCCCTCTGGAATCAAATTTGGACATCTTAAAATGTTCCAATCCTTTTCGTTGGATGGTATAAGTGCAACTCATGCTCATTAGCAGCTGTCGAGGGTGCAGGCATTCTCAAGTTTCTTTCTGCAGTAGAATAACTACTGATCTCTGGCTGCCCATAGTCCAAGTTTAAGCGGCTAGTGCCCTGGCATTTTGTCATAAAGGTCCTTCAGGCAAAGGGATTATTGTATCGCAAATTAAGCTTTTATTCATTGGATAAAATTGGAGAGGAGGCTTTTCAGATTGAAGTTCGGTTACTGTCGCAAGGTCTCTGTTCCTGGCCTTGCAGGTTATTGTGCTACATCTTCTGCTCGTGATGTGCACCCCAAAGTCCCACTATCTTCCTGAAATATTTAATATTCTTGATAAGGTGGATGGTGGACTGTAGAAGTGCAACTGTCCATGGTTTGTTTCAGCAATAGAACTACCACCGATCTTTGACAGGTCATTGTCCAAGTTTAAGTTGTGATTATCTATGAGGAACTGGTTTGAGTTGTTCTAGAGACTTGCTGACGAGTATAGTATACTAGTCATTCTTCTTCCAAGAGCACGTGACTTGAATTATCCTCAAAATTAGCTGTTCTTCAGCAGAACGGTCATTATAGTACTAAAGATGCTAGTAACATGATGGTATTAGCTTCCCGTTTTGTCCAAGCATGTTTGTTTAGCAATTAGCATGTTTATATCTGAGCTGATGTTAAGTACCTGACACTAGCTTTGTTTTTTGAATGACCCATAGCTCATTCTTATAAGATGGGGGGAAAAGAATTGTGTCCCCAAATACCAAAAAACCTACTGATTGCAGAAATTACCAAAGTAGTGTGACGGTGAGAGTAAAGAGCAACAGACACATAGCATGAAGCCACAAATTTTGTTGGAAGCAATCTGAGCGTAGCCAGCTCAAATAAAATCTGATGGCAGCTTCAGCTTGGCCAAGGGCTACGGGCAGGTTGGGTTTCACCATCAGATGTGGAGAAGATGAGCATGAAACCTCAGGCAAGAAAAACTTTTTCAGTGATTTTGTTTAAAAGCATAACTGGTGGCCTCTGTGTGAGGCCAGAAGGTAGGCAGTAGCTTGATTGCTACCAAGGTGAGCTCCATGAATTTGTCGCCTGCCAGGCGATATGAAGCACTCCAATGGGACATTGTACGCACCTGAAGCAATCCGATGAAGCATTGGTTGCTAGATCACACGACAAAGAAATTCATATTCTTTATGCGAATCTGCCGCTATGGGTGCTAAATGTAGTGGAGCTGCACATTATTTATGTGAATTCAGTGAGTCCACTCCCTATTACATTTGATTTGCATAGATTTAGGCTAGTCACATTTTGTCTAGCTGGTCCTTAGCTTCGATGAGTTTGACCGTTTAAATGTCCATTGATTTGATTTTATTGGAAGCTAATCAACGGTCATAGTTTGCATTTTGCAATGTACTCTGCTTCATTTGGGGAAAAACTAAACTATTGTGGATACTGCAATGCTGTGAAGTGTGTTGATTATGAAATTTAGGATTCGTAGCATCCTAATATTTAAACTTTTGGTTATTGCTGCGTGCACAACTTTCATTCGCTATCATGCCTTTGTTCCAGAATTCTATTCAAACATTGAAGCCAGACATGATTGTAGTCCTTGGGGACATCTCAGCCAAGGGTTCAGAGGTTACAGAGCGCAAATGGATATCTGTTATAGAGCAGTTTGAGGGGATACTGGGGCATCACTCTAGTCTTCCTCTTCTCACAGTACTAGGTGATAAGGATGTTGGCAATTGTGCCAATTTGGAGGGAAAATTTGTACACTGCAGGGCCAAACATTTGCCTGGATTGGATTCTTGTGGGCGTGGTGCTTTTGAGATTAGTAATGTGAGTTTTGTGTCACTAAATGCGGTTGTACTGATGTGTGGGAATAACGACTTGCAGTTTGGTGTTGAGAAGTTTATGGAGAGGGAAATCCATCATTTCCAAAGTCTGAATGAAGGAGAATGTTACCCTTCAGGATGTGAAAAAAGAGAAGGTTCCACTGACATCAGTTGGAGGCGGAACAACATGGATTCTGGGTCTGGTCCTGTCATTTTGCTTCCACTGCATAGGTTTGATGCAGACGTTACTGGTGTTCCCACATCTTCAGAGGCAATAGTCTCAGATCATTCATCAGTTTTCTCAAGTTCAAAACTAAGGTAACCATCTATAGCAAGTGTATTATGATTAGATGCTTAGTCCATTCCTCCTATGAAATCACCAGTATTACCTTAATATTGTCTATGTGACCCTGAATTTGTGTGATTCCCATATCAGGGGGCCATACGATCACCTGCATACCCTCCCAGCGAATTCAACTCAGTATATTCTTCAGGCACTTAAACCAAGGTCAGCCTTCCATATTACCACGAGGCATGATAGCTGCACCTCGCAAGTGTATTGCTTTTGGGTTGAACTACTTGTTATAAGTTGACTATGTTTTGTGTTATGTGTTTTTACTTTTTAGTGGCTAGCATAAAATGTTTGTTGAGTTTACTTTCTTCGGAATGGCATTTGAAGTTCTAATATTGTTTCTCTTTCTACAGGATTATATTTAATGCTCATACTGGTAGCTTCTCAGACTTTCTCGATGGTGATGGGACACGTGAAGTAACAGTACCGGCTATGACATGGAAGACAAGAGGTGTACCTGGTTTTGTCATTACTACATTTGATACTAAAGGGACTGTGACTCTGAGTTGTTGTTTGTTAGCCAAAGGAATGGCATGTAATTATGGGATACTTAGCATTCTTGTGCCTGACAGCTCTTGCAGTTAAATTGTCACATCAATTGGAATGAGAGATTGAATCTTTTTTCAAGGTATGTTTTGATCCTTGCAAATAAATTATGTTGTCTCCATGATGTTTTTGTCTTGTCTGGTTTGCAGCCATCTAACTAAAACATCAATAGGTTTTAGAGCAATTCAAGTGTCACATTTTGACCATCTTAGTTATGCTCAGCAGGGATGATTGCTCAAGCTTAGCTTTAACTCCATACGATCTTTTTGCTGTCTCCTGATACACATACTTTTGAACCACAACCCACCACAACCCATTTGATCGGTTTGGTGGTGTTATCCTCTTTGTATCCAGTTAGTGCAAGAGAGCAAAGATTGTTGCTTGCTGTCTGCAAGGTCTTGGTTTTGCACTTTGGATGCCTACGCTGAGAATGATAGGGGTTTTTGTCACATGGTAAAGAGCCAACTTTTTCCATGTCTGATCGGAGTGCATGCTGCTTGGTCTGACATCTGACTGACTGTGATGGGTCTTTGTACTGTTGGTCTTTGTGGTCCTCGACATGATGATCTTGCTGCCCCAACCAGGACAGCATCTATCAGGACAGCATTTAGCATCTTAGACTAGCTTTTAAAACAGCATCTTAGACTAGCTTTTAGGACAGCATCTGGGACAGCATCTTAGACTAAGCATCACTAGCTTTTAAACTAGCATCTTAGACTAGCACTTGGCATATGCTTGGCTGTCTTGACCAGCTATAGATATGTAACCCCAACCCCTCGGGTTGGCATGGCATTGTGTAAGAAGTAAACCAGAAAATTGCCCCAACGCCTAGTGTCATCCTCTCGATGAGAGTAAGAGTTTCAATTCTAACAACTGGTATCAGAGCCGTTCTTTCCTGCAGCCTGAACATCTCATGTTCCTCTCCCTCCCACGTCTCCTTTCGCTTTCAGCCAGCAGCAGCAACACCTGTTGTTTCTGCTCACCTCTCCTCCCCTGCACAGACAAGCAGCAGCAGCAGCACGTCTGAGGCAACCTCCTCCCCACGCAGCAGCCCCCCATTAGCACGCCATGTCCGAATGGCAGTCTCAGCGCTCGGTCGCCTCGAGTGCGCGGCACCGGCAGGAGGCCGAGGTCGCCGCGGCAGAGGAGCGCGAGCGAGCGGTGGCAGCAACTGCAGCGACGGCGGCAAGGGCGGCAAGGCTGGCAGCGGCAGAGCTGGCAGCAGCAAGGGCGGAGGTGGAGGCAGCGGCAGTGGCAGATGCGGCGGCGGCGGCGGCAGCGGAGCTCAAGGTTCTGCGCGGCAGCAGCTTTGGTAGCTCTGCCTCCGCCGACGGCGGCACCGACATGGACCTCGGGCTGGTAAGGGAAACAGCTCGCGAGCGGACGAGGCTGCGGGCACCTGCGCACCCCCACGGGGGTGGTGGCGACGGCCCAGATGGGCGCGGACGCGCCGGCGGAGCCCTTGGCTGGGGCGCGCACGATGGCGGTGCTCCCGGCGACGGCGGCCGGGTCAACGAAGAGCGCGGCCCTCACAAGCGGCGCGGCTCTCCCTCCCCAGACCGGCGCCATGGCTACCATGGCGTCCAGGCGGTGGTCAGGGACCTTGGTCCCGGTGGTGGGTGGTCTACCCTCACCAAGACCAACTACGTCGAGTGGGCCGCGGTCATGAGGGTGAGGCTTCAGGTGCGGCACATGTGGGAGGCAGTCCGGTACGGCGATGTCGACTTCGATGAAGATCGACGGGCGCTGGATGCTCTCATCGCTGCAGTCCCGACCGAGATGCAATTCACGCTTTCCAAGAAGCGAACCGCCAAGGACGCCTGGGACGCCATCGCTGTGGCACGCATCGGCAGCGACCGCGCTCGCAAGTCCACACTGCAGGCACTTCGCAAGGAGTGGGAGAACCTAGCCTTCAAGCTAGGTGAGGACATTGATGACTTTGCTCTCCGTCTCAACACTCTGCTGCGGAAGATGGTGCAGTACTGCGACGACACCTACGACGAGGAGAGAGCTATCGAGAAGCTATTTCGTTGCGTCCCCAAGAAGTACAGGCAGATCGCTCGCTCGATCGAGTCTCTGCTGGACCTCTCTACGATGACGATCGAGGAGGCGATAGGTCGCCTCAAGGTCGTCGACAGCGATGAGCCACAGCCTCTCTCGGGGCCTATCACCGTTGGCGGGAAACTCCATCTCACTCGAGAGTAGTGGGAGGCATCCCAGGGTGGTAGGAGAAGGGGGAGTCCTCTTCCTCGGCAGGCGGCCGCAAGCGCAGCAAGCCGCGCAAGGCGCACGGAGGCGCCCAGGCCGGGGCGCGAGGACGTATCGAGGGTGGCGCTCGTGGAGGCGCCTAGGGCGACGCCGCTGGCGCACGCAAGCCGGCACGAGACGACACCTGCCGTAACTGCGGCGGGGTTGGTCATTGGGCCAGGAACTGTCGACAGCCAAGACGCGGCCAGGCTCACGTCGCACAGGTGAAGGAGAAGGAGTCGGCTCTCCTTCTAGCACACGCAAGCATTGAGCTACCTCCAGCGGCATCGGCCGCAGTAGCTCTCCTCCACCTTGACGAGTCGAGGGCACACGCCATTCTCGGCGACGCCTCCAACAACGACAAGATTGATGGGTGGTGCCTCGACACCGGCGCCACCCATCACATGACCGATCGGCAGGAGTTCTTCTCCGAGCTTGACTCCAGCATCCGAGGCTCCGTCAAGTTTGGGGACACCTCCAGCGTAGAGATCAAGGGTGTCGGCTCCATCATCTTCACCGCCGGGTCTGGTGAGCATAGGCTGCTCACCGGAGTCTACTACATCCCCGCGTTGAGGAACTCTATCATCAGCTTGGGACAGTTGGATGAGAACGGTTCGCCTGTAACGATCGAGGACGGAGTCATGAGGATTTGGGATCGCTATCGTCGCCTTCTTGCCAAGGTAACCAGAGGCGCAAATCGACTCTACATCCTTAAGCTGCATGTGGCACAACCTCTCTGCCTCGCCGCTCGCCGGGATGACGAAGCGTGGCAGTGGCACGAGCGCTTCGGGCACCTTCACTTCGAGGCCCTGAAGCGGCTCAGTGCCACGGAGATGGTGCGAGGCCTGCCATGCCTCGACCACGTGGAGCAGTTCTGCGACGTCTGCGTGATGACGAAGCAGAGGCGGCTCCCCTTTCCTCAGCAGACGAGCTTCCGAGCCAAGGAGCGGCTCGAGCTCGTGCACGGAGACTTGTGTGGCACGGTGACACCGGCCACACTGGGAGGACGACGTTACTTCCTGCTGCTCGTCGACGACCTCTCCCACTACATGTGGGTGATGGTCCTCGGCGGCAAGGGAGAGACTGTGGACGCCATCAGGCGCGTGCAGGCTGCTGCGGAGGCGGAGTGCGACCGCAAGCTACGCGTGCTGCGCACCGACAATGGCGGCGAATTCACGGCGGCTGAATTTGCGTCGTACTGCACTGATGAGGGCATTCAGCGCCACTACTGCGCCCCGTACAGTCCGCAGCAGAACGGCGTCGTCGAGCGGCGCAACCAGACGGTTGTGGGGATGGTTCGGGCCCTCCTCAAACAGAGGGGGATGCCGGCTGTCTTCTGGGGAGAGGCGGTGGTGACAGCTGTCTACATCCTCAACCGCTCGCCCACCAAGGCCCTCGATGGCAGGACACCGTACGAGGCTTGGCATGGGCGCAAGTCGGTGGTCTCCCACCTGCGGGTCTTCGGCTGCCTCGCGTTCGCCAAGGAGCTTGGCCACATCAGCAAGCTCGACGACAGCAGCACTCCAGGGGTGTTCATCGGCTACGCGGAGGGCTTGAAGGCCTATCGCATTCTCGACTTGGAGACACATCGTGTGCACACGGCGCGCGACGTAGTGTTCGACGAAGGGCGAGGATGGGCATGGTGTAACACCTCAGGTCTTTAAATTACGAAATAAGCCTCATTAGCTTAACGCGATGCATAAATAACTAAGAAAAATTGTAAAAGAAAGGAGTTATAAATTGGTTTTGCTTTGAATTGAAAATAGTTGCGTATATGTGCATAAGTACATCTACTTTAATCAAACAATTTAAATAACTTTCACATCGATGCAAACATGGCCACGAAATTTGAATCAATACATCATTTTTGACATGATAAACAAAAGTCTAGTTGAAGCCTAGGAGTGAATGCAAATTTTTGCCCAGGAAATGACGTGCCCTCCGAATCATACTTTTTAAGTTTTTAAATAAATTCTAAACTAGAACTCAAATGAACTTTGGTCTGAAACAAGACTTGCATAACTTTTCATTTTGAACAACTTTCATGTTTAGAGATTTTTGAGTTACCACACAAAAATTTGAGAAACACTTGAATTTGCAAATCAGCCCCTGCCTTTTCTTCTATTTTCACTGCAGACCCTTCTTTCTCCGCCCCGCCCGACCCTCCGACGCGCAGTCGTTCGCCCGACTCTACGCTCGCCCGACCCTCCGACGCGCTGTCACTGCAGACCCTCGCTTCGCCCGACCCTCGGCTTCGCCCGACCCCTCGCTTCGCCCGACCCTTCGCTTCGCCCGACTCTCGGCTTCGCCCGACCCTCCGCCGCCGCGCAGTCGCCGCAGACCACCTGGCCGGCGATGCCTGACCGGCGCTAGGCGCCAAGCCAATGCCTGGCCGCGCCCGCACGCGCGCTCCCCACACCGCGCTCCTCCCCAGTCCGCGCACGCCGGCGACACATGCCTCTGCTCGCCGCCCGCCGCGCCCAATGGATGAGCCGTGCCATGCCCGTGTCCCCGCCGCGTCCCGCCAGTCGCCGCGCTCGCCGCCCAGCAAGTTAGCTGCTGCAGCTCCTCGCCCAACCCACGCGCGGCGTGATCTCCCCTCCCCCACACCAAATCCTCAGCGCCCAATCCCCTACCCGCGCCCGCCGCACACCGCGCCGGCTCTGTTCGCCGCCCACCGCGACCAGTGACGCGCCCCCGTCGTGCCGCCCGCGCCCGCGCCTCGCAGTCCAGTCCCGCACCTCGTCCTGCCTCTCTGCTGCCTACAAATGGCCTCACTGAGCCACCCCCCCCTCGCGCGCCCAAACAAGAAAACGCCGCCGCCACCATTACTGCCGTCGTGCCTAGCTCACCGTGGAGCTCACCTCTCCGGCCACCCATTGCCAGAGCTGAGTCTCCAACCACCACCACAGCACCCCACAGCAGCTCACCGCCCCGCCCATCACCGCCCAGATTCGCCGGAGCACCGCCAGCGCTGCCCGCGCCGCCACCGCTCCTGTGCTGCTCCGTGGACAGCCCACTCCGAAGCTCCTCCGTCCAAGCCAAGCCTTGAAACGGTTTCCCCTCGACGCCGCGAAGCTCAGCGACCAGCCCACGCTCTCCCCTCCTCGCCGGAGCACCGTCGCCGACGCTCCGCCCCGCCGCCGGCCCTCTGCTCTGCGCCGACGAGCCACCTCCGGCCACCCCCAACCCCGACCAAGACCACCCCAAGGTAGCTCTCACCTCCCTAGATCTCCTTGACCCTTTTTCCCTCGCCGCCGACGAGCCCCCTCGCCGGAATCTGGCCGGCCGCCATGCCAGCGCCGCCTAGGGACCCAATTGCAACGATTGAAATGTTTAAAAGAGTATGCACGCAAGTTTCCAGGGGCATATCTGTAAACCTATGCTTAAACTTTGAATTCAAAAACAGCGAACTTGTAAAATTCATATAAAATCGTAGAAAATTCGGAAAAGTACAAACTCAACTGTTCTGTAATCTTTAGAAGAAAATCTACAACTTTTGTTACATGCATTTCTTCAGTTGCTTGCTAAATCTTGCTATAAATTAAATGGGAGGTTTAATATACTTTATTTGTACCCACTGTTGTAGACAAGGGCTGAACCTGAGTTTTGGGCAGTAGGATAGTTTCTTGATGTGTAGACCAGTGTAAAAAGTTCAGGACCAGAACCCATCTCTAGCTAAACTTTTAATAAAACTTGTTTATGCCATGAAATAATAAAAATAATTTGTAACTGCTGTTATATTGTGATTCATGTTGTGAAACTTTTCCAGAGCTGTTATGGTGATGCCTAAATACCACAGAAAAAGTTAAGAACATTTTTCCTTTCTGTAACCTATTTATATAATTTTATGGTAGGAAAAATGCACTAATTCAAATAATTAGTTTCTGTGCTTAGAAAATATTCAACTTTTTTCTGTGAGATACTTTAGAGTAGCTCTTGCTGTATAAAAAGTTTAATACACCGAAACCCTGTAAAACATCCTGTAGAAATTAATCTTTATTAACATAAGTGTATCTTGTCCTATTTATTATGCTCTGTATCCTGCACAATAAAATCAGAAAAATTTACAGCAACACACATATAGTTAGGTCGGCACCCTGTAAAATTTTTGGCGTCAACACTTGCATGGTTTGTTCTGTATAAAATAACTAGATTCTAGCAGTGACTGTGTAATACATTTTTCATAATTATTCAGCTACGTAAAAATGTCTGAAATTTTTACAGTGCTTTTGTCTCTGCATAATATGCTCTAAATAAAAATTTCATCTCCAGAAGTTACCTAGATCCGTGTTTGTGCTTAATCCATGCGTATACTGCAAAATTAAATTTCCAATACAACACCACCCCCTTCTGTTAAAGATTTCCCAAGAAATCGTAACTAAGTAATTTTACAACAAAATCTATGTTGTTGTGGATTGCAACTTTATCATGAAGGAAAATAATCATCATATACCATCACTACAACTTACACTTGTGCATTCATATAGAATCGACTACTCTCGCTGACGTAACGTACGAACTGGTGCCCGCGACCGAGAGTGAGCAGCGTGAAGCTCAAGTGAATTTAACTGAAGCTTTCGAAGACTTGAACCCAAGTTCGAACGAGCCCCAAATTAACCCTACCCAAGAAGGCAAGCCCCGGAGCATGAACCCTACTTTCCAAACTTATGCAACTTATTACTCTATTTTACTTGTGCATTAAGTTTATAGAAGTTGGATGAAAACTTAGTTGCATGATCCTAGGTACCCATGCTCTGAACACTAGATGTAAGGTTCGATAGAATGCTATGCTAATAGGACTCCGGTAAAAGTCGAGTGATTTCCTGTCACTCGCAAGAAATTTAGGAGTTGAATGTTTACTACATGCTGCAATCATAAGGTCGACGGACGGGGCTATGGTACGATGTTTATGTTGATGATTGAGGCCCCGTCTGTTTAGTGAAAAATGCTAAGGCCGCAGTGTGTGGTAGTGGTGGTTAAGTCTTTGAACGTACTAACCACATGCCGAGAATATGGTAATCGGTAAGCTTAAGTACCTAATCGGACTGGCAAGTGGACAGCATCCCACCATCTCAACTTCGGTTCCATGCGCGCACATGGTGGGTGCAGAGCTTGGCTCTGTAGTCTCGGATGGTGGCCCTAATCCACAACCTAGGAAGAAAGGGAAAAAGTTGCACTTGTGACCCTGTGAGTAACCACGTGACGTGTGTTTAGGTTTCCCTTACAAGGTTAAGAAATTCGATTCGAATCGTCCGTTTCTCGCGGTTATTGAGACTGCTTGACCCTTTTACCACATAGAGTAAGAAGAGGAACAATGATGATGATTAATCTTGTTGGATGCAAATTAATTCTTCCACCATGTATGATATTGGATAGTTGCTTACCTAGAATGGTTAAAGCAAACTTAAACTTGGAGCTAAAATTTGAAAGTAAGGACTTACTTATATATGCTTTTCGGCAAAACAAACCCCTCAAGCTAAAAGTCTTGCATGTCTAGAAGTCGGCTAAGTATATTCCACTAGTCGGGTAAGGCTTGCTGAGTATTAGTATACTCATGCTTGTGGCTTGTTTTCAGGTGATACTTTCGAGGATATGATTGCTAGTTTGACTTGGCCGTGTACCCGTCCTCCTGGTTGGTCGGTGGAATGGGATACGCCCCCGGGTGATAATGCCGAGTGATGTCTCGTACGGGCTTCATCGAGACATCCTGTATCGTCGAGTAGTTATCGTTATTTTTCGCTGCATTGAACTCTGAGGAACTCAATTATTTTGAACTCTGAATTACCTTGTCTTACGAATTTGAACTTCGTTGTAATAATAATTTGTGATGAACCCTGTGGTGTAAAATTTGTGGAATGTTGTATCTTCTGGGCTCACCTTCGTGTGAGTACACGTATGTGTGGTTTCGATCAACAAAAACTGTGTTTGTATCGGGAGGATACCCGACAGACCAGTGGATTACTCCGTTTGAAGTGCGAGTTAGCCCTGATTGCCCTTGTGCTGATGGTTAGCGCGCTTGAGCCGGATTAATTTAGGTGGTTCTGCCACACATGGGACAAGACGGTGGACGACGGCTCGACACCGACGTACGAAGACTTCACTGTCGAGTACGTCCACTTCGAGGGAGCTGGGGGAGTAGGCAGCTCCTCCTCACCGAGCGTGCCTACCCCAGTCCCCGAGTCTCCACCGACTCCGGCGCCCACTACTTCGGCAGCGGCACGCTCTTGAGCCACGACTTCGACTGCGATGAGCTCTTCGCCGATTCCACCGCAGCCGGCGACCCCACAGCCTCCAGCACCACCAGCTACCTCTCCGGGCACGCCTACTCCAACACCAGCCCGTGCCGAGCATAGCCCAGTGGAGTTTGCCACTCCTCTCTCCCACGACGAGGAGCGCATCGACGCGTACCATGACGGCGAGCCGTTGCGGTACCGCACAATGGAAGACCTTCTCGGCGACCAGCCGGTGCTAGGACTGGTGCCTCACGACCTGGAAGCGCAGTTGCACCTTGCGTGCGACGACGGCGAGCCTCGGTCCTTCGCAGAAGCCGAGAGACACGCGGCATGGCGTGCCGTGATGCAGTTGGAGATGGACGCGGTTGAGAAGAACAGCACTTGGGAGCTTGCTGACCTTCCTCGCGGTCACCGCGCGATCATCCTTAAGTGGGTGTTCAAGCTGAAGAGGGACGAAGCCGGCGCCATCATGAAGCACAAGGCCCGCTTGGTGGCACGAGGTTTCGTGCAGTAGGGGGGATCGACTTCGACGATGCCTTCGTCTCCGTGGCACGGATGGAGTCCGTGTGACTCCTCCTTGCGCTAGCCGCCCAGGAGGGTTGGCGCGTTCATCACATGGACGTCAAGTCGGCGTTCTTTAACGGCGATTTGAAGGAGGAGGTCTACGTACACCAGCCGCTGGGTTTCGCGATCCCCGGCAAGGAAGGCAAGGTGCTACGCCTGCGCAAGGCTCTCTACGGCTTGCGGCAGGCACCGAGGGCATGGAATGCCAAGTTGGATTCCACGCTCAAGGGGATGGGCTTCGAGCAAAGCCCGCACGAGGCGGCCATCTACCGGCGGGGCAATAGAGGAAATGTCCTGCTGGTGGGTGTCTACGTCGGCGACTTGGTGATCACCGGCACCAAGGATGCAGAGGTGGCGGCGTTCAAGGAAGAGATGAAGGCCACCTTCCAGATGAGTGACCTGGGACCTCTCTCCTTCTACCTAGGGATCGAGGTGCACCAGGATGACTCTGGGATCACGCTTCGACAGACTGCCTACGCCAAGCGTGTCGTTGAGCTGGCTGGGCTCACCGACTGCAACCCAGCTCTCACTCCGATGGAGGAGAGGCTGAAGCTGAGCCGCGACAGCACGACGGAGGAGGTGGACGCTACGCAGTACCGGCGTCTTGTGGGGAGCCTTCGCTACCTCGCCCACACACGGCCGTACTTGGCATTCTCCGTCGGCTATGTTAGTCGGTTCATGCAGCGACCGACGACGGAGCACCAGCAGGCTGTGAAGAGGATCATCCACTACGTTGCGGGGGCTCTCGACCACGGTCTCTACTACCCGAGGTGTCCTGGGGAGGCACACTTCGTCGGGTATAGCGACAGCGACCACGCCGGCGACATCGACACCAGCAAGAGCACAAGCGGGATCCTCTTCTTCCTTGGCAAGTGCCTCGTTAGCTGGCAATCGGTCAAGCAGCAGGTGGTGGCCCTGTCCAGCTGCGAGGCTGAGTACATAGCGGCCTCCACCGCTTCGACTCAGGTGCTCTGGCTCGCTCGACTGCTCGATGATCTTCTCGAAAGAGACACTGAAGCGGTGGAACTCAGGGTGGACAGCAAGTCCGCTCTGGCCCTGGCAAAGAACCCCGTTTTCCATGAACGGAGCAAGCACATCCGGTGAGGTACCACTTCATCCGAGGCTGCTTGGAGGAAGGGAGCATCAAGGCGAGCTACATCAACACCAAGGACCAGCTTGCGGACCTGCTCACCAAACCCCTTGGGAGGATCAAGTTTCTTGAGCTTTGTTCCCGGACCGGGATGGTCCAACTTTCCCACAAGACGACGCACAAGACTTAGGGGGAGAATGATGGGATAAGTTTTTGTACTGTTGGTCTTTGTGGTCCTCGACATGGTGGTCTTGCTGCCCCAACCAGGACAGCATCTACCAGGACAGTATTTAGCATCTTAGACTAGCTTTTAGGACAGCATCTAGGACAGCATCTTAGACTAGCTTTTAGGACAGCATCTGGGACAGCATCTTAGACTAAGCATCACTAGCTTTTAAACTAGCATCTTAGACTAGCATTTTAGCATATGCTTGGCTGTCTTGGCCAGCTATTAATATGTAACCCCAACCCCTCGGGTTAGCGTGGCATTGTGTGAGAAGTAAACCAGAAAATTGCCCCAACTCCTAGTGTCATCCTCTCGATGAGAGTAAGAGTTTCAATTCTAACAGACTATATGTGTAGCTCATGTTGTGTGGCATCCTGCCCCTTAGTCCCATAGCTTATACCGTAATACTATTACTAAGCTTCTGCATTTGCTAAAGTCACTATGCGCACCACAGTAATCGGTGGGATCAGGCAGCACAAATTTTTTTGGGGGGTTAACCTCTCAGCAGTTGCACATAAAGTATTCTACTATCTCAAACAAGATTTATCTAAGCAGTTTTTTTTGTAATTCTTTTAGCTCAGGATTGAGTATTATTAAGACATGGATTTAATGTGATGCATATTACTCATGGTGGAAATTATAGTTTTTGGTACTGCTGGATGGAACTTAGAAGTTAGTCACATGGAGCACAATATCTTTAACAGACTTTCTGCTTGGAGGACATAATGGCAAGTTCTCCAGCTCAATCTGGAAAACTGGTGTATTGATCGCTGCCATCTTCTGTGGTGGTCCAGAGCTGTGGCTACTTGCTTCATCTGCAATGGTAGCTATGGATCGGCTCCGCTGCATGGGGGTACCAAATCAGGTCTACCTGCCTTGTGGCATGTGTGCCTCCTGATGCTGTCAACTACAAGGTTGTGATGCCATTTGCCCACTGATAACACGGCCTCTGGAAGTGGTAAGCATCATGAGAAGCCCTCTAGTTTTATCCCAGCATTAAACAAATGTGGCAAATGACAATTGAGCAATTTATTTAGCCAGGAAAGTCGCCCCCAGCATGTACAACGTACCAATACGGCTCACCTAAGTCAGCAATGAAGGCATTGAGGTTTTCCCATGCAGTTCTTGAATCGAAGAAAGCACTTTGTATGTGCTTCAGAAGCTCTTTGCCCCTGTCTTGGGTCCCTCAGGTAACTTCTGCGCGCATGAGGGAGAGTTGAAATGTTCCCTTCAGGCTCCAGCCTCCAGACCTGATAAAAGTAGGCGCACGCATGCTCCTGTGTATCTGTTACATACATGCAACTAGGAATGAGGAATCTGCCTACCTGGTTCTACATGAGAGTGTTTATTTTAGAACAGAACAGACATGGTGATGTTTGTACTTGCCTGTAGCTGTGTTGCCTCGTCATCGATCTGTGGTTATAATTTGTAGTTGTAGCGTGTGATGAACAATCTCTAGTAATACAGGAAGTCACAGATAACAGATTTGATCCCTGGCAGAGCTGCGTGTTTTCTCTTTCTCTCATACTCCTAGTCCTAGATGATACTGTAAAATTTGTACTTCATGCAGGCTTCACCATGTTTTGCATGGTGTGCCTGACTAGCTAAACGAATGAAAGTAACAATGTTGACCAACTTTTTTTATTTGATAATCATCCTGACTAACGTTTTTGAAAAGCTTAATCCTGACCAACTTGGAATTGATCTACCTGATTGATAGAGCTGGAAAAGAAAAGGAAAAAGAGAGAGGAAATCGCTTAATATACCTTATTAAAAATGACGATGAAGGTAGAGATGACAATGTGGCCCATTTCTCGTTCCCTTCGTGGGCCATGACGGAAGAAAATACTCGCCCCAGCCAGCCCATTTTCATTGTCTCTCCAACCCACCAGGCCAACATTTAGAATGACAGGTGGGCCCATATGCGTACCGTATAAAGTCCAAGAGTGAAAACTGAAAACCCTAGATCCCAGCTTCACGATCCCCTTCGGCCGCCACCCCTCAAGTCCCCAGACCCCCAACCTCTTCGCCCTTCCCTCCTCCCGCCGCCGCCGCAGCCGAAGCCCTCCTTGAAGGTGCGTCCTCTCTCTGCCCCCATTCTTCTCCGCCTCTGGTATGAACTCGTCGTAGTTGTGTATCTTTTCCGTGGGAGCTATTCCCGTAGTAGAGCTGTAGAGGTGGGATTGTTTGCAAGGTTCTTGTAGTAGTTGTACGGGAGCGCGCAACTATGGCTGTATCGCTTAGGAGAAACCATGTTAAGGTTCCCTTGGTCATGCTGGTGCTTTTGTTCAGCGTGTCGTTGCTTCGTTCTTTGTCGTTAGCCAGCGAAATCAAGCTTTTCTTTGGGGGCACGTGTGCTCTACAGAACCTGAACCCTTTCGAATTAGAGAACTTGAACCCTTTCGAATTAGAGTTCACTTTACAAGTTGCAACTATAACATGATGTTTGATAGGCTCGCTTGATTACAATAGGCCTCTAACTGTAGAGCTTAGACTGGATGTAGCCAACTAGCCACGTGTTGGTCCTCACGAATTGAACCTTGTTCCTTTGAGTTTATAGTAGTAGTTATGACCTTGATGGCGCCTGGGCTGAATTGGCTAGCAGATAGCCACACATGTTCCTGAGCTGAAAAAGGCTCAAGGCTGTTAGGTGCCAGTACTCCTGCTTAATATCGATCCAAAATCAGCAGCTTTCTACAGTCTTTGTTGACTCAAATCTTTCCATTTCATTACAAAACTAATGTTCTGCCAAATTTATCACATAGTAGGGGTATGCTACATCATTATTCCTAAAAGAAGCACCTGATAGCTGCAGTGGCCTCACTTGACACTGATAATGAACTTCACCAATTATCATGCAGTCTGATGCTCTTTCTCTTTTCTCATATTTGTGGCAGAAATGGTGAGAGTAAGTGTGCTCAATGATGCCCTTAAGAGCATGTACAATGCTGAAAAGCGTGGCAAGCGCCAGGTCATGATCAGACCATCGTCGAAGGTCATCATTAAGTTCCTCATCGTCATGCAAAAGCATGGTATGTTTCATATCATTCATCGTATATGTGCCTACTTTTCATGCTCAGGATTTTAAATTATATGGTAAGGCTGTTGCCAACTCACTGTAACTGATGATGCTGTTCATTTCACTGCAGGGTACATTGGGGAGTTTGAGTTTGTTGATGATCATCGTTCTGGTAAGATAGTAGTTGAACTCAATGGAAGGCTCAACAAATGTGGTGTGATCAGCCCACGCTTTGATGTTGGTGTGAAGGAAATTGAGTCCTGGACAGCGAGGCTGCTTCCCTCACGTCAGGTATTTCATTGGAAGTGACTAATAGCTTTTGTGCAAACATCAATAAACTATGCAGCTTAATCCTTTGAACCATGTTTTCTAAGAACCTCATTTTTTGTTTTGCAGTTTGGCTACATTGTTCTCACCACCTCTGCTGGCATCATGGACCACGAAGAGGCGAGGAGAAAGAATGTTGGAGGGAAGGTCCTTGGCTTCTTCTACTAGGAAAATCTAGTGTCCACTTATCAGATTATCCCAGTAACTGTTAAGTTAAAAGAGCGTATTTTTGTAGCTGTCTAGAAGCCAAAAGCACGCAGAGATCACCTATTCTGCATTGTCTTGTTCTGGAATTTGTTGACCCATTAGGTTTTGTCACTAAGTTGCTGCTTGGCCCCCTTTTTGGCTTCGTGCATCAGTTGGATGCAATCTGCTGGTGTACCTGGTATGTTAGTTCTGAATCTTGGTACTATGATGAACACTCACTTGAAATTGTGGCATGTCGAGCGATTTGCTGACTCATCCTGTATTACTGTATCTCCCAACTGAGAGTGTCGATGCTCTGTTGCCTGTGAGATGGTAGGCAGGCCGATATGATCAAGAGCTATTGTAAACTAAACTGGTGAGGCAGCTGCTGGTTGATCATAATAGGTTGAATTGGCTTATTCAACCTGGTAGCTGCGAGCCGTCGTACACTCGGGGTGATTCTTCTGGAACGAGCAACAGTAGAACAAACACAAACAGGGTCTCAGCATCAGGAAGAACTTATTGGGTTTTACTTCAGCTGTGAAGCCATGCACCATCACCATTTCACCAACTATTGCAGCAAGTTTCAGCTAAATTGCTTATGAGATGCAGTAGATCCCCCGGCTTCTTTTCGTAGAAACAATGAGGCAGGTTGACGAGACTCATCACATTAGGTAAGTCTACCCTACTCTCTCATAGTCACTTGTGACAGTGTGACCTGGTATTGACAAAACAGTGTTCGACAATTTGTACTGCTCTTTCTCGTGCCGTTTCGTCAAGGGTGCCTTGTTTTGTTACCCAGAGGAAGAATCCTTGCAGATGGGGAAGAAGACTTTGTCTCGGAGATGTGAGTGTGAAATTCTTCACCTTGCCGTGCTGAACCCTCCAGGGAAGATAAGCTTATAAAAGTGGAGCTCTCTCTTCAGTCTTCACCGATCGCTCCGGTAGCTTGTGATGATCTATTGCTTGCCATGATCATGAAACTGGTCAAGGCAGCTTTGCACATTTACTCAAGACCACGGCAAGTTAGTCAAATGAAACCTTGGTTTATCATTGTCAAGACTCGAAACCAAAGACTTGAGAACCGGGTTTTAAATTGAACTGGTTGGTAGAGCCACAGCTGAGAGGCGAGAGGACGCCCACCCAGTTTTGAACCGGCGCGCTCACCATAGAGGTACTTTCCTTCAAAATCTGGTTTCAGCGTGATCATGGACAACCAGCATTCGGTGGTACTCCGCTAACTAAAAAATTTCAAAGCCTGGAAATGCCTCCTTCCCTTGGTTGAAAGAAAGACCCTTCAAAACTCCAGTTAAAAAATGGAAATCAGACACACAAAGCTTGAATTTCGCTTCGAAAAAGGGTGATTTGTTTTGTTTAACAAGTTGTTTCTGCGCCTTAGAATTTAGTAGGTTTCTAAGTTTCTTCAATATCAGTTTGCAGAACAAAAAATATTAGTGAGAACCAAAATGTAGCCGACGGAACCTGGGGCTACACTCCAGGACCAATTTAATGGGTTTGTAGTGTCCTAAGCTTTGGAACCTAGTCAATATATGTACTGCTATTAATTTCAGTAACCTGGAGCTACTATGGCTGCCTGAACTATTCATCAGACAAATTGCTGTGTTCAATGAGCCCGGTTCTTCTGAAAAAGGACACCGCAACTATTAATCAGAGCTTGCTGGCTTGCTGCACGCCGCACACAATCGTCAGTTGACATTCGACATGTAAAAAGAAAGATAGTGGAACGCCGTTACTGAGCAAAGTAAACGAGCCACCGCTTTGCAGTCCGTGCAGTGGAAAAGGTGTCGGTGCATTGCGCTGAAACGTGCCACTGCTCTGAACTTATCTGGACCGCAGCGTGGGGTTCTGATTTCTGAACTTATCTGCACCGCAGCATAGGGTTCTGATTTCTGAACTTGGTCAGGAAGACAAAGAAGCACTGAATGCCCTAATCCGATGCTGGACCTGCGCTACTCTGACCCTAATCCGATGCTGGATGCCGATCCGAGCTGGCGTTAGGCGCGCCATCTCGATGCGCTGCTCCCGGCCCGCGGAACCGGAAGAATCTCGCGCGGTAAACGCTCTGATGATCCACTCCCTCGACCACTAATGCAATGCAAGGTGCCTTGCAACCAACTCGGCGCCCTAGCTAAAATAGTGTCGCAAAGTCAGAGAGCTGGAGCACGGCCACGGCTCTGGCTCTCTGATCATCTGATCATGAGGTTTCAGCTACCGCATCCGCCGATTAAAAAATATATACCCCGCCCGCATGATCAATGCACATAATGCAGTGCAGCAGCTGCAATGCAAGGAGCCACGGATCGATCGGAGCTTCGAGGTCTGCACGACGGCGATGTCTGCCTGATCCGCGAGCTCTGACCTTGCAGCGTTTGTTTAATTGCTTGTCCTCGTCAGGGTGACAGAATTCCGGTGCTCCAGCTGCGCATGGGATTGCGGCGCCGGCGAGTCGCCAGACAGGGAGATCTCGCGCCCGTGAGGAGGGGATGCGGTGCTGCTGCGTGCAGGGACGGAGCAGCCGCGCGCGACACACTGACTTGTCTTCGCCCAGCGGCGGGCGAGCCGATCGATCGGTCGTCGTCGCCCGCCGCGCCCGCGCGCACGTTGCCGCCGCTTGCTTACTGTTACCGCTCCGGCTCATTCTTTGGATGAGAAAGCAGGAGCTCTGACCTGCTTCAGCAGCAAGCATATGCAATCGCGAGCAACTGCATCATCAGAAATCTCATACCTACACTCCAACTTGCGTTGCAATTTGCAGCCACGATATGCCGCTTACTTTGGCACTACTTAAAGCAAGCGCCCAGTTGCCCTGCCGCTACGAATTCCGCACGGATTTCGTGGGATCGTGTCAGGCGCTGCCGCGGCGCGAGCTGAGGAAGAACTTTGACGGCGGAGCGGAGGAATCGTTGGTGCGTGGGCGACGAGCGAGCTCCGAGGAAGAGAGGGGGAGATGCATGGATCGGAGGCGGACTCGCTGGCATTGGCTGCTCCCGGATCCGGATCAAATCATTCCCTTCTTCGCCGTATCCCTGCTCCACGTGGTCTCCCGGCCCCTTCTCCGTCTTCTTCCTCAAGCGCTCCGCTCGCGCGCGCTCGCTGCCTGCAGTTCCCGGTCGAGCTCGTGCCCAATATAATTGTCCTTGCTCGTCATGCTTGTCGTTGCGGGGTTCCATTTGACCTGACCATACGTTCGTTGGAACAAGAGCCGGTAGTTTAGAGGCAGAGATAGTCAGCGACGCATTATATATTCCGTATATTGGGTACTGCATCAACTAGCAGATTTCATGGGCTGAATGCAATAGGACGTAAAAACATTTTTTACCATACAGTTGGATTTGATGTGAAACTCAAACGTCTCAATCTTTTAGTTCTAGTTGTTAATCCATTTTTTTTCTTACTTCCTCTTATCATCACCAAAAAAGGGTTCTCGTTGGAACATTCACATGAACTTCAATATGATATCTTTGAAAAGATATTACCTTTTAAATAATAGCTGTATAATATGGAAGTGTATTTTGTTCTCAATATATATATGCTAAATTTTATTTACTGGTGGTGGTCAAAATCCTAGCTAAAAAGGTTTGACCATCAATAACCCTGACGGACTTATATTTGTAAGCAGAAGATAAAGCGGAAAATCAGAGAGTTAATTGTGTAGCAAATGATTGTTTTAGCAAAACTGGCTTAGAGGATATATATCATTGTCACGGCTTTGCTATATATAGGACAATTTAGAACAGTAGCTATTTGAAGTAGGATATGACGAGCCTTGCAATGATATCGTAGGTTCTAGGAGAAGAGTACTGCTTGTAAAGGTCTATTTTGCTCTTGCTGGTTGGTGGAGTCACCCATCATTGTCTCAATTTTCTTTATATTTTCACAACAGTTTTTTTTTTCAAAACGGTTCCACGTTGTATAACTATATGTAAAACTATGAAAAAAAAACAAGGATGGTGATGATGATGATGCATAGAGTACTATCATTTTGCGTTAACTTTCTTCTTATAATCTTATCGGAAAAGTATCGCATTTTTACAAACGAAGGGTCATCCGACAGTAATTAAGCTATAAATTTGGGTGTTGTAGAGCCAAACCATGTTTTTTTTCAAGTGTATATATCATCAAACACAACAGAGATAATTTATATGGTCTTATATATAGAGCCATTTTTTAATTTCATTAAGTTTTTTCAAACACGTAGACACCTAAACAAATAATATCTATACAAATCATGAACAACATATAAATGTTCTTATGATGAATTGTTGTAAAATTACATTGACATGGCAGTTGTCTTGCACATCGGACTTTTAGTTTGTTGATTTTGGGTTGTTGCTTAAAAAAAAATCTCAGGGTGCTAGCTGCTAGCCTCTTGATCTAGAATAATGAAACAACAAAGCCAATTCAACATATTATTTGTCCATTGGAAACAGCATAGACTTGAAAGGAAGATAATTTATTCTGGAGAAATTATGAGGGATAGTTTATCTATGCAAACATATCATGCAAACCCTGATGTGACCCCTCGAACAATTTCTGACCATCCATTTGATCCTTCATCTCAAAGTAGGCTCACCTCAGCCAGAAAAGGCGAGAAAGAGCACAGGACAAGCAAAAGAAACCAAAATAAAGGCACGTGCAGAACTGCAGACGACACAGAAACAGCTCCCAGCTGGTTCATCTGGGGTTTCAGGATGAGAGGATGACACAACCTTGAACTGTTCCATCCCTATCTCCTCAATTAACATAACCTCTTGCTAACAAAGATATTATAGATAATAAATCCGTTTGCTGTTCGTCGAAAACAAAATAAATCCGTTTGCTCAGGATCATCGAGTGGAGGATGTTGGTGAACGAATGTGTGCACAATAAAGTAGCATGCAGGAGACATTTTGTGGTTCCAGAGGGTTCGGCCGGTTATCTTGCACAGACATGAATGATGGAGATCAATGTGCAAAGTAGAATGTCACAATCTGCACCAGGTCGTCCAGCTTAGGTACGACTAAATGAGCACGCTGTTGCTTGATGGCTTTGGGCTAGAGGTCTAACGAACGTATGATTCAGCCAGCTTCCCTGAGAGGAGGGGCACAGCACGCTACTGTTTGTGCTTCGGCCTGCATGCCACATGTAAATGGGAGGTGTGAGATAGG
Organism: Panicum miliaceum; assembly: GCA_032594955.1. Lineage (NCBI taxonomy): Eukaryota > Viridiplantae > Streptophyta > Magnoliopsida > Poales > Poaceae > Panicum > Panicum miliaceum. The sequence goes on from CM064062.1 coordinate 7,615,353, forward strand.
TCAGGGTACAGGTTGTGACGGTTGATTAGGCCTGGTTTGAGCAGCCTAACAACTGTTTCAGAACTTGAAACTGCCCACCTAATCATAGTTGGAACCGCGCCAATTTAATGCGGCCTCTTATCTTACTATTACTAATTGAAGGCTCCAATAAAACCTCCACATGAAACCACCTATGATCTAAGTGGACACTCTAAAAATTAGAGAAAGTCCTAGAAGTTCTCACAAAACTTAGAAACATCTGGTCATCAATCAGACAAATCTAATCATAGTAGTCATTGAATTTGTTATCTTTTCCATAAATTATTCACCTCTGCTATTATAAAAATAGGCTAAAGTAACTCCCTAAACATGTATCTAAATTACCACCTCTGCCATTATAAATATAATCTAAAGTAACCCCCTAAACACGTATCTAAATTACCCGCCTCTGCCATTATAAAAAATAATCTAAAGTAACCCCCTAATCTTTATGTAAATTACCCACCTATGTCATTATAAGAATAATACAAATAAACCCATAGATTTGCATATAAGTCCAATTATATCATTATTAAAAGTTAAAGTAAGCCATAAATCTGAATCTAAATTATATAATCATAACAAAATATTAAAGTGCCCTAATATAAAATTCCAAATTACTATTTCTATCATTACTAATATATTATTTATATTATTATTTATATAAAAATACTACTCATGATGTGTGTCACCATGTATTCATGTATTAGGAAAGAGATAAGAATACCAATTTTCATGTTGTTCACATAGTTCAAACAAATGGTTCAATTAAATACATATTAAACACATATGGAGGTGTGATACAAAGTAAAAAATTATTACTAAATAAACCTATTGCGATGCGATAATGATAAATATGTGTTAAACATATTGCAATCAGATAATGATAAATATGTATTTTTTAGAGTGTTATGTTAGAATATTTAATAGATGAAAGAGAGTATGAGAGATAGTTATAATTATTAGCTATAAATTTTATTTTTATATTAATTCTAACTAGCCCGTGAGGGAGCACGGGTTGATAAGCTAGTTTATTCTAACTTTGTTCTAAGTCAAATAATTCTCTCTTTATTTTATCTTAGACCACAAATTCCTAAAGAATTAATTGCGCTGTTTAACATTACAAAATTAGATATGTTTTTAGATTCACCATGAGAAATACTCTCGTAATATATAATTTGCATGTTGCCAAATTACATCGTTTTAGGAGTTGATGGTCGTCAAAAGTAGAAACGTTTGGCTTCAGACAAAGCTCAAAAACAAAATATATTCCTTTTTACTAGCCGTATCAGGATCAGAAAACTCTTTGAAGGTATATATTCTGACCATCAGTTGTGCTAAGAATCAATGTATGAATATGTTCGTGTAACTTCTACTATACACTAATCGTTGATTAGAATTTATAAAGCTGGAGTCGAAGTTACCATTCTAAGCGTTAGGGGAAAAAAGCGAAAGAAGGAAAAAAATAAAGTTATGGCATTATGGGTGCATACGGGAAAGTACCCCGAATTAGCACAAGTTCAGTCAGAAGCACCAAATTGCACCAGCACGGCGACCATGCTGGACTTGCGGCCCTGTAGCAGATGACCGCGTGGTTGACGGGGCCGGCCCCGGAGCGCTCGGCTCGGCCTGCCGGTGTGCAAGCGCTCTCGAGGTCTCGCCATCGGTCGGACACTATGAGAGCTCCTCACGTCGCTGCTTGCGCCCACGGCGCACACATGCATGCGTCGCGCGCCCATGCGCCTCCCATCCTCGCGCCCGCCGTTTGTATCGAATCCTACTCGTAGCCCCGCCGTGTCGGCGTCACGTACGGGGCGGGGGCCGGGGGCTCGCTCGCCCCATCGCGCCCCACGCCGCGGCCACGCACGACGACGCGCTCCCCAGGCTCGATCCTTCCCGCCTTCACTCCGTCATGGCGCGCCACGCCGCTTGCGCTCGATCCCTCGGGTCCGGTGCCGTGCCGTCCGGCGGCGGGCGGATCCACGTCCTCCGCCGGCCCGTCGTTGCGAGTACTGGCCGCGGCCGGGCGTGCGCCGCGAGCGAGAGGCTAGGAAACCGCGCGCGCGCGCGCCGCTCGCTCGCGTTCCGCGCGGGGAGGAGCTACGGCAAGCGAAGTGGCACGCATCCACACGCCTCAGCCCTGGGCGCCCGCCCCCCCTCTGTCGCCGTCACGCCATCCACCTCGGTCCCCGTGCGTTTCCGCGTGAGCTCTCACGCGCGCGGCGTTGCTTTCGCTGGAGCCAGCCAGCTTCGCCCATTCGCGGTGGCGCCAATTTCTTTCCACCTTTTTCAGTTGGCGGAGGAAACGGATACGCGCGATGCGGCGCCGGAGCTGCCGATGAGGTGACCACTCAGACGACACAGGCGGAGGCCAGGCCCCGACGGCCCGACGGACCGGGTGCACGCTGTCGCTCGGTGTGCGAAAAGTCAGAGCTGGCTGTGCGTGCGGACTTGTCCACTGTCCACGTGGCACGGCCCCGCCACTGACAAGGGCTTGTCAGAAGCTCTGACTTTTTTTTCGCCATTCGGTATTGATTTCTTTGGTGGTACGGGTCTTCGAAAAAAGATTTCTTTGGTGGTGCACGGGTTTCATGCACCTGGCGGGGATCGCGGTCACCGAGAAACTATTTCCAAACTTGTTCGGAAGAAAACTGCTCTTTTTTTACCTTTTGTTTTTTTTCGTTTTTTTTGAAAACTAGGTTTTTCCGATTTTTCCCTTCCTGATTCCAACACGCAGCCTCCTAGCTTGGGGAAAGAACAAAAGAAAACCTTTCTCTTTCAATGAAATACGCATCAAGTTTACGCAAAATTTGAATTTTGCATCATACTATAGAGAAGACACGCACGAACAAAGTGCTAAGTGAAAGTATAAGTAGTCAAATACATATTACGGATCATGATTATTTTTGAGAGAGAGAGAGAGAGAAAGGTGAGAAGCAGCTCAGATTCTTTTCTACACCTCATGGGTTCTTTAAGATGTCGCAAGCTAGTTTTAGGTATGGTAGTTGATTAGAGCATCCATTTTAGATGAAACCGTGGAGCAGTATTAATGAAACTTAGTAAAGGGAAAATTATATATTCTTTAGCACAAATAATGCAAATCAATGGAATCCCGCTTCCACTAAAATAACCCAATACAAAGGAGCGAAAGAAGAAATCTTTAAATGAGACGGCACACGTTGTTTTGCGAACAACATGGCGCCTCCGTAACTTCACCGTTCAATCAGAAGCCAAGCTCGCGCCAACACGACAGGCCGGGCCCACGCGCCAGCGACGGCCGCATTTATTCACTGCGAGAAGCTTCGTCCACGACTCCGCCCCGCCACGCCCACTTGCCGAGCCCCGGCGACTGACCTCCCACCGCTATATAAACCCCGGCGCCGGAGGCCACCATTCCCCAAGAGAGACGCATCCGCCCCCACCACCCACTCCCACACGCACAAGCCTTCCCATCCCTCCCCATCCCCTCCCTCCACATCCAGCGACCCAACCCAGAACCCACTCCACTTCCCCGGTGAGGCTGAGCGATCCACCACACACCACAACGGCGACGACGACGACGGCGAGCCACCGCGGGCACGGTGGCGACAGGTTTGTTCTCTGAACCCTTCTCGTAGGAGCTAGGAAGAGGAGGCCTTTCCCGGGAGCCTTTCTTGCTGGTGCTATTTGATCGAGCAAGGAAGCGTGGCCCGGAGAAGACTGGAGCTTTCATTTCCAACTGCTCGTCTTCGTCTTCCTCGCAGTTGGAAGAACAGAGATCCGGGGAACCTTTTTTTCTCTCCTGGATTGATTGCTGTCTGTTCTTCGTAGACCTCTCTGGTTTTCTTTTAGCTTCCCTTTTTGTTTTGTCTCTTTCATCTAGCAAGCCGGAAAGGGGCTGTTTTTAAGCCCCCTTTCAGGCTGCACCAACCAAACAAACCATCCCTGTTCTTCGCTTTTACAGAAGAAACAGGCCACCTTTTTTTCGAATTTCTTTTTCAGTTAGCTCTTTTCGGCTCAGTTTTCGGACAAAAAAAAAGATTCGAATTTTTTTCCCCTGTTTTTAGCTCGTCTACGTAATGGCAGCCATAGATTTGTACACAAACCAGCTGAGCTCCTCCTCGTCGTCCTCCTCGGACCAGGAGCTCATGAAAGCACTCGAACCTTTTATCCGGAGTGCTTCTTCGCCGACCTCCTCCACCTCCACCACCACCTCCCCCTTCTCCTACCCCTACCCCTCTGCTTTGCCTCAAGATTCGTACTACTACTACTGCTACCCTACCGCAGCCTCCTCCTCTTACACCGCGCTCCCGCCACCGCCGCCTGCTCCCACCGCCACCTCCTTCTCGCAGCTCCCGCCCCTGCCGCCTTCCTCCTCGTCGTACGCGACGCCGGCGGCGGCGTACCCGACGTCGTCGGCAGATGCCGCGGCGGGGCTCGCGCTAAACCACCTGGGCCCGGCGCAAATCCAGCAGATCCAGACGCAGCTCATGTTGCGGCAGCGTGGCCTGGCGGCGTCGCTCCTCGGCCCGCGGGCGCAGCCCATGAAGCAGGCCGGGGCGGCGGCGGCGCCGTCGGCGGCCGCTAAGCTGTACCGCGGCGTGCGGCAGCGGCACTGGGGCAAGTGGGTGGCGGAGATCCGGCTGCCCAGGAACCGGACGCGGCTGTGGCTCGGCACCTTCGACTCCGCCGAGGACGCGGCGCTCGCCTACGACAAGGCGGCCTTTCGCCTCCGCGGCGACGCGGCGCGCCTCAACTTCCCGTCCCTCCGCCGGGCCGGCGCGCACCTCGCGGGCCCGCTCGACGCCTCCGTCGACGCCAAGCTCACCGCCATCTGCCAGGGCCTCGCCGCCGCGCCCGCGTCCAAGGCCGCCGCCAGCACCGCCGCCGCCCCGGACTCGCCCAAGGCCTCGGCATCGACGACCACGACGGAGGGCGACGAGTCCGTGCACTCCGCCGGCTCGCCTCCTTCCTTCCCGGCGTTCCCGCAGCAGCAGGCGGCGCCGCTCCCGGAGATGGCGAGCCTGGACTTCACGGAGGCGCCGTGGGACGAGTCCGTCGCGTTGCACCTGAACAAGTACCCGTCGTGGGAGATCGACTGGGACTCCATCCTCTCGTGATCAAGCCAGCAAGCAGATGCTCAATCACGCGCTGTAATTTTTTGTCAATGGATTCAATTAATTATTAATCCGCAGCCGCCGCGGATCCGATGAAATATTAGACATCGGCCGGCGGTGGCTGCGAGTAGGGTTTAAGGGTCTCGTCAAAACGTAGCGGTCAGTAAGGAGAGGGTTTAAGCTGAAGCTTTTCCATTTGGTCATGGAGTAGTACATCAAGTGTTGTGTTAAGATTACTCATTAGTGTCAGTGTATGTAGTGATCTCCTGGTTGCTTCGCCGGTTGTTTTTTCTCCGGCAAGGCCAGTTGAGGGTGTAAGTGTAATGAATTATTATGTAACTGTTGTTACTACTGAATTTGAATTTGTCTGATCAGTGCAATAATTGTCTTCAATTCGTTCCATGGCTCCAAGCCTCCAATGGTGCTAGGATGATATGTTGCCTTCTGCTGCAAAAGTTTTTTTTCCCTTGAAAACTTCCCTGCAAAAGTTCTTTGATCATACATAATCAAGGGTTATGTAGTAACTAAATTCAGAGAGGTAGTTTGCCTGGTACCATGATCCACAATCCTTGCTCTGCAATCCAAAAGCACATGTTCATTCAAACTAGTAACTTATTGGGCCTGGTAGAGTATGGTTTGGAAATTTCTTGAGTAACTCCATTCCTAGCCCCTGAGTGGAAGGGACATCGTAGCTTGTTATAAGCATCGGAATGCAAAAAAAAGGTATGGAGCAAGGGAAGTTAGGAAGAAAGGAATGCTTGGTCCAAAAAGCGGTATCCTTCTTTTGCAATCCTACTCTTTTAGAAAAGCGTAACGTTTCGAAATAGAGTCGCGCGTGCAAACTTAAGAATCACTCGAGCACCATGAAAGAGCCCCATTTGCAGGTGCGTACATATATTCCGAGTTGAAAATTTACAGGGGCACCGTCGCCCTTCTGGATTGCTCACCTCAGTGGCTTATCTTGAGAAAGAGACCTTAAGGTCATCTGGAACTGGAATAAGAGGCCAAAAGGAAAAAGAAGAAGAAACCCACCACTCTGCAAATATTATATTTAATCTGTTCATCATCACCCATGTTGATGGCTAATTAACTAGGGTTATTAAGCGAAGAAATAATTACCAGTACGTTCTGCCCAAATGCTAATAATTCTTTTCCATCTTTTCTCTTGAAGAATTGATTTCACAAGGGTTTGCTTGGACCAATTGCAACTATTCGTTGTAAACATATGCCACTGTAAACACTCGTAAAGCTTTTGAGGATACGCAGGGGAGAGCAATTTACATAGGGTACACGTGTCGGCAACGTTGTATGCTATGGGAAATTGATTCGACGGTCGCTTACATGGCACCTCCCTTTTGCTTTGAGACACCGTACCAGCTCACGTAGCAGAATAATCTGCTGGATCGGAGAGTAGGAACCAGAAGCTTAATGGCACGCTTGGTACCGATTTCCACGGCAAATCGGGAATCAAGAGATGAGGCTGAGGAGGTGGGATGACTGCGCGAACATATGCCGGGCTCCCGTTTTCCACGTTGCCACCAAGAGGAGAGCGAGAGTGGCTGCCGATCCCCAACCCAAGAAGCCTTGTCAATTAATTCACCGGTGCGGGTTGGGGGATCATCCAAGATAGCATACGGTGCCGTTCACATCGTCGGGAAAGCGCCCGCGCCGCGGCCTGGAAAGGCAGGCACGCCCGGCAGGATATTTTTTTAGTTGCACGGTACAACTCAGACCATTCAGCCCTATGAACGCACGAACGCTAACCGTATCCCTATGAGCATCTTCGAAGACTGAGCCGATAAATCCTCGAGATTGACGAAGTCGTCGCAGACGCCTCGCTGTCGACGAGAACGTCGCCTACCACTGAAAGCACAAATATCGTTAGATCCTAAAAATTCGCTCCCACGAAAAATCGAACTCAGAATCTGAGTTGCTACCGAGGCTCTTAGCACAACTACGTGCCCTATCGCCGCTCGGCAGAATACCTAAGCAGCAGCCAGCCAGCAGCAGGCTCGTGCTGCGGTGAGGCTCAGCCCATGCAGATTGTACGGCCCAACTTGTTTCAGGACTTCGGCCCGGTGTTTGGGTCGGATGGGCTGCGACGTAGCGGGCTTTATGTCAGGCCGGAACAACAACGCGTCGAAGGAGCTGTCCTTGTTGGGCCAAAGTAGCCCAGGTGAAGCCTAACTAACTCTGGGCCTACATTACGACGTCCGGACTCTGGACAAAACTTGTCTGGTCCTGGCCATTATTCACACCGACCACCACACACACGTACTCGCATTGTCTCTAGCTAAGGCGGCAGTCTTCATCTTTCCTCGCAGCGCGTCGCCTGTGAACCCCGAAAACAGCTGAGAGCCAATGGCTGGTCGACACGGCGGACGCGCATATAGATTCGGGCTCGGCGTGCGCGCGCGGGCTCGCCGCTGATGCTGGGCGCCCGTGCCACCAAAGGCACCAATGGGATCTCGTAAGCTGTTTCGCCTGCTTCCTCGCTCGGCCAGCCACACACGCCGCACGCAGATTCCAGCGCGGTTGCCCTTCCCCCGAGGAGAATCTAGGTCAATGCTCTCGCGCGCGCGTACGCGATCTAGATTCCGACGCGAGCGAGAATTGTGTGGCGGCATGCAGCTTGGCGATCTGACGCCTGACGCGCTTGCAAAAGTACAGTGTGCTCGCTCGGCCGGAGTCTGAGCAAGTGGCCACCATTGTTAAACCTTGCCTGCTGGTGCCTGCTAGCGTGCCGACGGCGTCCGGTTCTATTAAACGACTCGGCGGAGCCGCCAGAGACGGCGACGGCAGGGAGACCGATGGATGATCGATCGATCGATCGATCAGGCCACGTGAGGGCCGGCCTCATCGTGGCCATCTGTTCCCCCTCGGGATGCGTACGTGCTCCCCGACGAGCTACCGCGCATGCGTGCAAGTTGCGGCCGGCCCCGACCGATCGAGCTCGCGGCAATAATGCATTATACTACGTACGTGTAAAGTACCACGCCTGATCGAGAGGGGCGAAGAAGACGACTCGGCCAAGCGACGATCTTATCGTCTCGATCGGTGCCATCAATAATTATCAGAGCAAGCTAGCCATGTGGGTCGAGCTAGGGGATCATGTCCGGTGAGTGGTGAGGCTGGCCGGTCAGCTACACGTCAACAGCTACAGCTAGCTTCAAGTCAATGATAGTTGCCCAGTGATCGACGTCAACAGCTTTAAGTTTTGGCATGAAATGTAGACAGATAAGTTTATGACTTGGGTTGCGAGATGTCTTGGTTGGGGGGGGAGGGAGGGAGGGAGAGAGGGAGAGAGAGCACTGTGGAAACAGCGAGCGGCCTGGCCGCCGCCGGGAGGGCCCCCTCGGCCGAGCTGTCTCGCGCGCTACACGTACACGCAGCCGCGCAGTGTCGTTTGTTCGTGCGCGCAGCAGCAGCGCCCCCAACGCGGGGCACTGCTGGTCGCCGGCCACTTGACGATGACGCGTCGCGTCGTCGATCCGGCCCCCCTCTCGCGCGTGCTCTCGGCCAGGCGCGCCCAGCTCTGGGCGTTCCAGGCCAGTCTCGATATGCACGCCACTTCTCTTCTTCATTCTGCACAACTCAATCACTCTCAATGATCAACTGAAAGCATCTGCGGTGCGTCATGTTTTACACTCGATTGGTATGCACTACCAGGATCAAAAGAACGGTAGTACGTCAGGTATATATGTGCTCATATCCCCGGTCCATGACTCTCGAGACTACCAATGGCTCATCTTTAAGCAGCTAGCTAGGAAGGAAAACCATACCGCCCAACGTCATCCTGGTAACTTAGGATAGTGACGAGTTTATAGAGACATTTTCGACAACGAACATTTACCGTAATGAATCTAGTGAAATTCATTTGATGTTATAAATATTGGTATTATTCTATAAAAAATTTATTGAGTTTAGAACAGTTTGACTTAGAACATAGATAGAAGCGTATTTTTTTTTGCACAAAAGGAGTAACCACGTACACACGCACGGATACTCAGTCATTCGTTAGCACACGTAATGGCCTACACATACAGCACCGGTAGTGCAGCAGCTAGGTTGATCCGTAGGTGACAAAATGCTACGTCGTGGTAGACTTGTAGTACAAGCCCGTCAAGCCGAGCGGTGCATGCATCTGGCATGCACGCACGGAGTAATGCATGGCAAAAAGCAAGCGCCAGGAGGAGAGAGGCAGCAAAAGGCACGTCAGGGATGGCCGTGGATTGGCCGAGCCGGCCGCCGCAGGGCGCAGGCCCGGACGGATCGGACGCACGTGGCCGCGGCTGGTGGCGGTATGGCCCCGTGCCCGTGCTCGTGCTGTGACTTAGGTCAAAGATGTAGTACCAGTGTACCACTGCTATACAACGTCGTGGGCAGTGGTGAAGCCAAGATAATTTTGATCTTGGTGCACTCTCCATTGCAAACAAGAAAACTAGCATAATTTATATGGCAAAATTCAGTTGACTACTAAGAAAAATATTTTTCACCATGGTGCATGTGCGCCAGGAAGGCCTATGTAGCTTCGCCCCTGGTCGTGGGGAGAACGTAGCAGCAGTCTGGTTAGAACTGCAGCTTGCTCGGATCATATATACCTAACGGCTTACAGCATATGCCTATGGCAAAAAGGTGCAAGCGGCGCGGATATTTCTCGACTGTGCACAATTTGACGAGGATTGTTCCGCCTGTTCCGTCCGACCCCCGGAGAAGGCTTCGCCTCACCCGACCCCGGGACGCCTCGCCCGACCCGCGAGGGAAGTTCCGCCTCGCCCAACCCCCAAGAGGGGGAGCGGGGAGGATTGACTCCTGACGAGGGGCCCCACGCCCGGACAAGTTGGCAGCCCAATCCTGGGAAAGCGGGATTCGGGCAGAGACACTGGAGCAGCCGAATCATGGCGGGGAGCACTGTCGTCATAACCCAAAGTACGCCCCGAGGTACAATGACATGACGAATCGGACAGGGGAGACGTCTCCCAATCGCTCCCCCTGAGGACCAGACCAGGGGTACGACGGGCGATGGGACGCGAAGCGTGACCTGGCGCACGCCGCTTACAGGAGCTGATGTCACCCCAAACAGGAAGCTGCAAGGCGCGTCACACCGGACACAGTGCCAGGAATAGGGGGAACAGATCTCCTCCGTCGATATCAGAGGACCCACAAGAACTGCGAAGCAGGAGTCAAAGGGCGCCGACCCTTTGCTCTCTCTCTCATGTAACCGACCCCTCCTCTTGAAGTATAAAAGAGGAAAGGGGGCCTGACCAAGGCAAGCCGAATCAACCACACACATGCACACACATCACGCGAGAACCAGGGACTTGGGAGCCCTGCTCCTCTCTCGTCCGTTTGTAACCCCTACTACGAATAAGAGTGTAAGAACACGAGAACTCCAAACTAGATGTAGGGACATTCAGCCCAAACCAGTATAATCCTTGTGTCCATCTTTGCATTACCATCCGAGCCTTGACGCGCAAACAAATTCACTCGTCGGTGATCCGATACGCCAACACATACTTTCATGGTGGTTTTGCTCTCTCACAAAAAATGAGATGTTTTGTGGCAGTGCAAATATATTTTCATGATGGTTTTGCGTTCTCACGAAAATGATATATTTCATGGCGACTTTGAATTCTCGTGAAAATGCTTATTCTCGTGTGTTGTACACCATCACGGATCATTTCCGCGTCGTATTTCTGTGACGCTTAGCCGCCATGAATTGGATTTATAGAAAACCTGAGACGCTCAATTTTGGAATTTTTTCTGGTGGGAATCATTGTTTTGTGACGTATTTCACTCTCACAAAATTTTTGCTTTCCGGTAGTGTGCACGTTCTCTTGTTCTCTTATACTGTACGACTATACAATCGAATTGACTATGACCACTTAAAAAAAAGAATTGACTATGAGATTGGTACTACTAGAGTTAATTTCTCACATTCTGTTGCGAATTAATCTCAAAGCCATTTCAATACAAATAACTACTTTGCACGTATATTCACACAGTACAACTACGTCCGCATTCTTTTCTCAAGTCGCCGGCCTGATTGTGAAGTCTTTAGTAGCTACCACGACCAAGCTGATGAGATGTTCTTTGATGAAACTGGCCAGTGCAAACAACATACCCTCTTATTTTTTCCGTTTCAAATTACTCATTGAAACTTCGGAGGAAACGCTTATCATACTGCACGCTCGACACCCTGGGAGAATCCAAGGGGCCTATTTTTCATTTTTATGTGACAGGTCAGCACATCGTGACATCATGCAAAAAAAAAGAAGTAGAGGGACAATCCAAGCTCCATCTTGTGTGTGTAACATTAAATCTTCGGAAACTTTCGCATGACTCATCTTGCTCTTTCTTATCGACATTTTTTGACAGTTTCGTTCCTCCGAGCCATTTAAGGAATTTAACCATATACAGTAATGAATATCAACTTGTGCATTGTTGGGGAACTGCAGGTACTTTTTTCCTTAAAAGAAGATCAATTAGAGAACAAGCATCTTGTTGAGAAGCTCGACCGAACCCGGTTTTACGAGATCAGTCGCATGTTTCGGGGCTGCCCCTGTTTTGGTACAAACAGATCGATGATCGGGTGATTTTAATTATATGCACAGTTGCTAAAGAACAAACTGGGCAGACAAAAGCAAGAGGCTAATAACTCACCAACAAAACATCCTAGGATGGGAGAGCTCACGTGACCAAATTGCTTCTTAATTTAGTGGGGACCCTAGTTTGATCACTCTTTCATCGATAATATGACCACCTTGTTTTAGAATTCTACGGGGTGCATGCATGGCAAGCTTTGCTGTTGGATCATCGTATGGAATGTGCATATATAAAGTGAAGGGACAGGGCGTTAACTTACAGAACCAACAAGTTGAACGCATCTAGATGCATAGGTATCTTATTTTCCCTCAAATACGTAGGAGGACCGCGCATCATGGCAATATAGTAGAAGAAAAGTTTATTTTGATGCATAGGTATCATCGTCTTTCGTTGTGTGGAGTATGGAAGATTGCTTTTACACAGCACCCTTTGTTTTTCTGTAAAGCTAGATGCAATGGTACCAAATTGGTGTATCATCTCATCCTACAGGCGTCCAAAATTTGCAAACCAAAGTGTCCTACTAAAAGGGAAATTGAGTTCTCCCAATGTATATGCAACTAATTTATCTTTACATGATTTTATCTACATATATTGTTCAACACCTAGTAAAAGTTGAGATTTTTTTCTGAGTTGTGACACTATGCCAGAAATGATTTTTAGGGACGCATGTTTTGAAGAACCGGTGCTGAAAGTGGATCATTTCTACCAGCGATTATGTGAAGGCTGGCCTTAGAAACACTTTCTGACCCACCCCGGAAATTGTTTCTAGCATAGTTGAACAACTTCCTGTTTTGAGTGGGAGATTCCTATTTTAAAATCAAAATGCACTTATGCTTCTAACCAGGTTCCTAATTTGAAAGTCGTGTGAACCAAGGTATTGCTGATAATTAGTGGGAAAACTTAAGAACCGTATTGCTATATACTCTCTCCGTTCCAAATTATTAGTCGTTTTGGCTTTTCTAGATTCATAGACTTAGCTATGCACCTAGATATAATATATATGTAGATGCATAGTAAAAACTATGAACTTATAAGGTGGAGTATCTTAGGTTTTTATTAGTATTTCTGTTTTTACAAAGAAAACTAAACCTCGAAACAGTACCCTTATGGGACAAAATTGCATAAAAATTTTGAATGTAACCTTGCAAATTGTTAGATTAGGTTTTCAGAATTTGTTCGTTAATTAGTCTTTACAAATATTAATGATGTTTAATATTACCTCCTTAAATAGTGAAATTAATCTCAGCTAGTAAAGGCTCCCATGCATAATGATGCCTTGTTAATAAATTATATAATTAATCGCTCGACTCATCGATGAATTAGAGGGTTTGACATGCCTTTATGAAGCTACACTTGATTTGCATAGGAAAGTCAGAAGCAAAGTGTACATAAACAGCCCTCATTTCTTGTAGCTGTTTTTTTATGATCTTTAAAACAAGAGTTCTCTCATTTCTAGGTCTTAAAATGAAATATCGCAGTCAGACACGGCGCAAGCACTGTCAAAGCATGCACTACACATGACGCACCGTCCAATCGATGGAGCCCTCTAGATACTCAGACGTGTAGGACGAGCTGCTCGCCGTCTCTGTCGCCACACGAATAATAATCACACACCAACAAGCACATCACCGAGCTATATTTTCACGCACGGTTAGCAGCAAAACTCTCGCCTTGCGAACTGCAAAGTACATTGACACGTCACCTGAGCCCTTCGAGCTCTCCGCTGATGACGCAACACGGTGTACACACGTACTCGTCGGAGCTAACCGGCCGGCCGTTGGAGCGTCGTCGGCTAACGCGCTCTACGGCGAGCTGGCTCCTCCGGCCGGCCGGCCGGGCGACACGTCGCCGTCTCGCCGGCGTCAGCAGCAACCAACGACGCAGAAGCCGCGAAATTTCTGCTCCCTTTCCCAGAAACAAAGCGAGGTAACAACTCGACAGCTAGTACTAATAAGCTCCCAATGCCCGAGCCAAACTATACCACGGACGGACGAGCCCATGCATGCTTGGCCTGACCGACCGACCGGGCATGAGGAGGGAAAAAAAATTAAAACAGCTCGCATTGGTCGTATATACGTGTGCCACATCAGCAGCGTAAGCACGCTGGCCCCACCCGTACGATCAGACAACGGACGGTCCAAATCACAGGGTCCAACCAACAATTTAGTCAGAGCCTCAGAGATGCGGTTAGTCATACCGGCGAATGAACAACCGGTGGTTCCGCGAGTTGTGCAATTGTAAAGCGAAAACCTTAAGCCTACCCGAATCGGTTGCGCGCATCTAATCGCCAATGTACCGGGGTTAATGCCAACGAGGAGAAGAGGATGGCAATCGAAATTCCGGCGGGCGACATCCCTTCTATTACTACGGTTTTTAAATATACGACGTTTAGGACAATCTAATTAGTTATAACAGGAGAAACGTTAGATCCAAATTCCAAACATCTAGCATTATTTTTCGACGAATGACCTGTACCAGCTTTAAATCAGAGTTTATCTATGCATATAATGGGATGACAAGGTTGGTAATTTTCTTTCAAGGGGTATCCATTTTTCCGCACTAATATGGTAGTTAAAATTACATAGTAGCAATGGCCAATTTTTTGTGCAGATTTATTCAGAAAAACAACTTCTTTTATTTCTATGAACATCCTGTTTTTTTTTCTTGAAGGATCAAGCACCTTTTGCGCCATGCCGAGACAAGTGAGCGTACATTATTGATGCCATGGCACGATCGGACGGCTGCGAAGCGTGCCACCTCAGCCGCAGCCCCCAACAGCACCCGCCGCCGGGATGCCCGGTCGCTCTATAAGTACCGACACGTCGCGGCTCCCTTTGCTCGCATCGCACCCAAGAAAACCGCCTGCGAAACAACCCGGCACTAGTAGTAGTGGTGGTGGTCAAGTGTTGGCACCTCGCGCGAGTCCTGGTGCGGCGCGTGTCAGCGCGCGGGCGCGCCAGCAGCTAGCGGCGGCGGAGGCGGCAGCCATGTCGAACCAGGACGTGGTGCTCCCGGACATGGGCATTGCGGCGGCGGCGGCGGCCTTGCCGGGCCCCGGGCGCGCCCTCTTCGCGTGCCGCGGCGCCGCGGGCGCCGTCTCGTCGCTGCGCCGGGGCGCGTACGGCGGCCTCGGCCTCCCCGGCGCGGCCGACGGAGGCACCGGCGGCGAGCCATTCCTCGGCGCCAGAGCCCCCGCCCCCGCGGCCGTGGCTGCGGCGGGGCGGACCTACACCAGCCGGGTCGTCGAGAGGCCATCCGCGCGTCGTCCCCGACCCGCTGCCCCGCCGTCGACGAGTGCGACGCGTGGACGGTGAGTCGTCGCTGCGCCGTTCTTGTGTGTGCCCGGCGGTTGGTGCGTTCCAGTGTGTCGTGAGTGGCCTGGGTTTGATTGATCCTGCGCGTGCAGAGGAAGCACCCCTCGGCGCTGGGCAGCTTCGACCAGGTCGCGGCGGCGGCCAAGGGGAAGAGGGTCGTCATGTTCATGGACTACGACGGCACGCTCTCCCCGATCGTCACCGATACCGACATGGCGTTCATGACCGCCGAGGTGAGTGAGATCGACACTGCGTCATCAGCTAGGCTGCGCTCGTCCCGATCCTCTCGTGCTGACAACGCCTTGTCGCCGGCGCGCGCGCGCAGATGAGGGAGGCGGTGCGCGACGTCGCCAAGCACTTCCCCACGGCGATCGTGACCGGCCGGTGCGTCGAGAAGGTAACACACATTCCAGCGTCTCAGCATAACCTCATTGCACTCGTCCATCAAATCAACACACATGCTCTGAGGTCTGAGCTGACCAAGTTTCCTTGTTCTTTCTTTGCCGTTCAGGTCTGCAGCTTTGTTGGCCTCTCCGAGCTCTACTACGCCGGCAGCCACGGCATGGACATCAAAGGCCCAAGCTCCAAGGTAGCCGGCCATCTCATCTCCCTATCTTTTTATCTCTTCCTCTCCATCGTCACCCAACTAGCCGTAGCCCATGCAGCCGTAGCATCTTTCTTCAATTCGCCTCACTCCATTGCTTCTTCTCCTGAATTTCCAGGACGACCAGACCGTCCTGCTGCATCCAGCTCGCGAGTTCCTGCCGGTGATCGACAAGGTGCGTCGTCTCTAGTTCACCCCTCTTGTTGCTATCACCAATCAATTATTACCACACCGTCAATGCTTTTGGGCCGTGTAAAAAGTTGCTGCTAGTCCAGTAATTAGTTGAGCCATGAGGAACTCACCGTCTCACGCGACGCATGGGCAGGCGTTCAGGGCTCTGGAGGAGAGGACCAGGGCCACGCCGGGGGCCAGGGTCGAGCACAACAAGTTCTGCCTGTCCGTGCACTTCAGATGCGTCGCCGAAAAGGTGAGTCCGCCGCCGCCGGGTCTCGCCGCCTCGCCGGCCACCGGCACACCGCTCGCTCGCCGACGCCGTCCTTGTAGCAGCAGTAGTCTTACAATATCCCCAGGCCTTGGATGCCGACCTGTGTTCTAGTTTAGGCGCGCGAGTAGTCAAACGATGCAGCAAGGTTACAACGCCACGCAGCTTATCAAATGGGCGACGAACAATCGCCGTGCAGCGCATGCATGTGCCTTGGGCTTGATGCTGACTTGCATCGGTCGTCGTCGTCCTCAACAAACTAACCGATAGCTGCTCCCCGGCCTTGTTGCCCGCTGCAGAGCTGGAGCCCATTGGCGGAGCAGGTCAAGGCCGTGCTCCGGGACTTCCCCGAGCTGAAGCTCACCGAGGGCAGGAAGGTCCTGGAGATCCGGCCGTCCATCATGTGGGACAAGGGCAGGGCCGTCGAGTTCTTGCTCAAGTCGCTCGGTAAGTGCCGCATGGCGGCGTGCCATCCTTGTCGTCCTCCTTGTCGCCGTCGCCGTCGGCGGTCTCGTCACCGCGGGCGAGAGTAAAAATCTTTCTGGTCGCTGACGGCATGTGTTCTCCGATCCCCTCCTCTTAGGATTCGACGACCGCAGCGACGTCCTGCCGGTGTACATCTGGGACGACCGGACCGACGAGGATGCTTTCAAGGTGCGTATTTTTTTTTTACACACGATCAGTTGGTTACATGCAGCACACGGACAAAGTCTACAAGTTGCAGTTTTTTTCATTGCCAACACGTCGCGTGCTGTCGCTTTACATGTTGCGACACTGCTGATTTAGTTTCAACTGTCCCGTTTGTTCCAACCGTGCCATGGTAAAAGAAAAAAGAGAGAAATTCAACCAAACTTTTAACCTTTGTTTTAGGTGTTGAAGAAGAGAGGTCAAGGTCTAGGGATCCTCGTCTCCAAGTGCCCCAAGGAGACAGACGCCTCATACTCTCTCCAGGACCCCACTGAGGTAAATTATTACTACTAGCTACATATACACCACAATGCAACAACATGACACAGTCACTGTAAACTACTCATTCCATCACTCTCTAAGCAAGTTGTCGGTCGGTTGATAGCTCATCCAAGCAAGTCCTTGGTTTCCCAGGTCATGGAGTTCTTGGTCCGGCTGGTCGAGTGGAAGCGGCTGCGATCGCCGTCACCCGCGGCGCGCCCAAGGGCGCAGCAGCAGAAGTAGTACGGTGGCGGATCGCACGCGGCTCGCCGTCGATCGTAGCTGCGTGATGCCGGCGCTGATCGCGAAGAAGTCGATCTCCGCATGTTTAATTAGTAGTTAGTTAATTGTTAATTGTGCACTAATAACCCTCCCCTAGATACATGCCATGCCATCGTGGCTGTCAATGCAACCCCCCGGCCCCAGATGTGAACCGGCGGCAACCTGATTGCTCTAGCCGCATGGGTTTGGGGAGGCAGGCAGGCATCCATGTGCGAAGCTGCCTGCCGCCCTTAGCTTAACCCAGGAAGGTTCAGCCCCCTGCTGTATGAATTGTGATGACTACTACTACTAGCTATGACTCTAGCCTGCACGTACTACTACTGCCCTCCTGTAAAATGTAACATAAGAATTCTATTCTAATGGCAGCTATGTACTACTTTCTTTGCTGGAGACTGAACTCATTGCATGTGCTGAGTTGAATTCCTGATGGCTTTGTTTACTGTCCAGTTTATGCACATATGCCTGCTCATATGTGTATGGCATAAGAGGCTAGCAAATTGCAGGCGTTGCCACATTCTCACCCGGCAATACTCATTAGCGAGGCCGCCTTGAGACGGTGATCGACAAGGTTAACATTTCTTGGATGAACTGAAGGGAATTCAGTAGTGCCTCCGAAGAAAGAAAGAATTTCAGTACCTCTAGAGGCATAATTCAATGGTGCCTCTCCTAATGCATTTCAAGGCTAAAAAATAGTGTATATTCTTGTATGAGATGCTTGACTTGTTAATTATTGAAGCGTCCTTGTATATTTATTCAGAGAAAAATAAATAAGGCACGCGGCCACGGTGCTTATTCATAAATAATGAGTTTGAATAATTGATTAATATTTAATATAATGAAAGAATCTGTTTGACTCCTCGGGGGAAAAGAATTAGAGAACTTATCTGGGACAGGCCTTACATAAGGCGCCCGCTCGTGGAGCATTCTCATTGATTAGCTTGGACTTCCCTCGTGCCCGGGTTCAAAGCATGCCTTTTACAAAACTCAAGACTTGACTTGTATGAAATCAGGCGACTTGTGTGCACAGCAAAACTGAAAAGGCGTTCCCACAACTCCTGAACGTGCTTGTTTCTTTGGGTAGAACCGTAGAACGAAGTAGAACACTCAAATGTTCTTGACGGAGTTCTAGCTAGTCATTGAGTACTTATATTTCTGTCTATAGGATGCTCATTCCTGAATTATGATGGGAGTTCGGGCAGAAAGCATGTGCAGATTTTTTTCAGGTTGTGTTGCACCTCGGGAGACAGATTATTCAGATGCCAAAGTTTGTCTCTATATCAGAGCAGTGCACATGGAGTACACTATAATCCGTCTCAACGATTCCATTGGACAACTAAGTTGGACAACGATTCGTCGGACACGATACGTGTCGGACACGGTGATTCGTCATTTTTCTAAAAAAAAAGCGTTACTGCGATACGTATATACATAGGCAAATAAAATAGCAATGAGCACATACAACAAGTAAAACATGGTTCTAACGTCTATATTCGAGATGAAGAGAAGGAGAGAGGAAGCGTGCGGCACCAGGCGGACGGCGGCGCGTTGATATGAGGAGGAGAGGCAGTCACGGGCTCACGGTCTGAAGGGTTGATGGCAGCGTGTCGATCCGGGGAGGAGCCGCGAGCCGACACCCGACGGCGCTGCGTTGATCTGGGGAGAAGCAACGGCGGCGCGTGGAGAGAAGCGGCGGCGGATATTGCCAGGGCACGTAGGGTTATTTAGGAAGGGGTGGTTTATTGGGCTGGGCCGCGTCGGCTGCGAGTCGGCGAGGTGTTGAAAACTAAAAACATTTATTTTTAATGTTTAAATCACCGATACTTCCTTGATACGTATCGGCAGCGTGTCGGAGACGTATCGGTGTCGGACACGGTATCGACACTGACACGCGACCTGAGTGAAGTGTCGGTGTATCAGAGTTGGACAATATGCTTGCAACTACGGGCCTCCCCTGATCGATCAACACATCACCTGTGACTTTCTCACTTTGCAGCCGTGGTCCCATGCATCTCCCAGAAACTATTCTGACTCAGTTAAGCTGTTGTGTGCCATCATGTGAATGGTGATCAAGTGTCAGTTCTTGCATTGTTCTCCTGTAGTGCAGCTTTGGATCAAAGCTTTGATATGATCTGATCTTTGAAGCAAAAGCAGCATTAACCAACTGCCATGCGCGTGGTGGGTACTTCGTCAACACATCACAACTAGAATTTTATCCCTCACTGCGTGTGCGGTAGCGTTTTCAGAAGACACGTTCACATCAGCGAATCGGCGCACGCGTGATTGCGCGATGTAAACAATGCTGCTGCTGTTGCTGCATAAGCGTGTTTAGCGGCCTTTAACGGTCGTCCAAACTTCTTTAGTTTTTTTCTAGAGAAAAGGTTTCCCCTGTTTCATTGAAGAAACAAATATCCAAACTTCTTTAGTTAGGTCGATGACGCAGCATAACACCCATGTATTGCCCTCTCTCTCTCTCTCTCTCTCTCTCTCTGTCTCTGTCTCTCTCTCATGAGGAGGAACTTTGGCCATTATTTTTCTTAGGAAAAAACAATTACTGTTGTTCTTCTCAAGTGTGTATAGAGGAGAATGAATCAACCAGCCAAGCCAGTCCATAAAATTCATGGTTGGCGACGCCCCCATGATCGATGCTGAGAAAAGTCTAAAGAGCCTTGTCATAATAGAGTAGTTTTTTTTGTTCCCATCCTATTTTTCAACTGTCATGATTGGTCAGGCGATGGGTTTGCCACGAGGGAACAGCTTAAACAGTTGGTTTGCAACGCACATTAAACCTGACGGCACTGGATTAACAAAGGCATGTCTCCCCTGGGACATGAGAAGATTCTTCAGCTCGAAACCGGCGATCCCAGTCAGCCTCATGTGTGAGTGCTTGCCCATTTCCAGGGCACCTCTCCATGTTTCGCACTGACAGGCAGTGCGGCCCTTGAAAATTGAAATGCTTGCTTGTCCTCGCCGGTGATCATGTGCCGACGGTCGACGGTTCGGGACCAGCAACCTGCGGTCAGTATATTCTATAAATATAATCAGCATGCTGTTCCGATCCTGCACTTATAAAAAGGAAGATTCCACTACTGACTGTGAGGTATCTGATCCGTGATCCTCCGGGAGGTATCAGCACCAATGACACACAGGAAACGCCCATCTGAACCATCACCATCTCCCCTGCAGGGGGAGATAGAGCAGGAGAAAAGATGCTGCACAACTACAGTACTGGTTTTGTTTCGCTGTGTGTGATGCCAAGAACAGGCGCATGTACATGGTCTCTTTTACTGCGTGGTCAGCTTCTTCCCTGGGTGGTTGATTCGGATCATCAGATATGTTTATAGTCAGTCAGGGCATGCCCAAAGCAAAAGGTTCAGGCCCTGTTTCTGATGTTTCCACACAAGAGCCCAACGGGCCAGCAGGAACCAACCATACATTATTGCCTTATTGGTCCGGGATGGTCAGCGGCCATGCATCGAGATCGCCGAAAGAATATGAGCTGCGGCCATTATTGGGTGCAGAGGTTAGTGCCGACGCCGAGTTACAGATCTCCGGCCGCTTCATCATTCGCTTCCTATCTGACAGTGCTAATCCAGGCCCCAACTCGGAGCTGCTGATCGATGCTAGTCAGTTTGGGCATCGGTTTGGGGTGCAGGCGTCTAGTGTAGGAGTAGTAGGCACTGAAGCACGCGAACGCGAGCTCCCTGCGGTGCGCTGCGGGCCGATGCAAGTGATGAGAGTTTTGGATTTGACAAGTGTTGTCCCCTCAGCTAGCTCCCCATCTGGATCAAGGCTTGCTCCCCTCAGTCAGTTTGGGCATCCATGGCTTGCTCCCCATGTGAACTGCGGAGCCTAGCTCATAGCTAGGAGTACAGAGACGCCCAAAGGATCACTACTGGATCAAGGCGGTCGGCAAGGTCATCGTTATCGCCTTCCTTGTATGGTGACCAAGGCCTTCACATGGTCACGCACGTACGCGCCACCATGGCCTGACAGCCTGCCTACATTATCTTGATACCCCCATTTCTACTACTTGGATACCTCTTTTTTTTTTGCGGGTATACTACTTGGATACCTCGATCTTGGTGTAGTTCAGGTTGAGGCCGGTCTAACTATAAATTCTGAACTTTTTCTTCAAATTCGACAATCCGATATTAGGACCTCCCAGCCCAAGTGTAAATAAAGCCCAGTAAATCCCATTCCATACCGCAACCGTAAAAAAGAGACATAGCAAAGGTATGTCCTACGAGTTACTGAATTATCTGAAGCGTGTCCGCTAGGGCACGATCGAGAAGTACCATCGATCCCAGGCACACTTACGGGAGTGTATTTGATTTGTCCATTTCTAGAGCAGATTTCCATGTTTAGCACTGAGGCGGTGCTTAAAAGTATTCATTAAAAATCATGTGCCCCTGTTCGATTGTGCCGGGATCGACAAGGGCAGCGGGTGTTATATTCCATGAATCATCACGCTGCGGATCCCGCGGAAAAATGAAATTAAAGATTCCCTCTGAATGAGTGTATGTCAGTTTGAGAACATGATGACTTAGTGTGAGTAAGGTACCTGATGATACCCTGAAAGGTGTCGGCACCAATCAGACACGCAGAAAATGAGCGTCCGGTCCATTTCCATGCAGTTATTCATGATTGGAAGCAAGGAACACCGTGCTTATTCATGAATCATGATCGAGGTAGCACTGCATTATTGTTCATTTCACGTCGCATTGGTCCAAAAGTCTATGCTGGACACACTGATAACTATAAACCATTTGCATCCTAACAAAACATCAGTTATGTTAGACCTACCGAAACTACAACAATAATCCAATCACCACTCCTTCCAGCTCTTGATAGTCGCAACTTGACTTGATATACCATAAATCTCTAGTTTACTTTGACCATGGGTTGAAAGTTGAAACTGAAGATCATATACCTCTGTCTTCTGATCAAGCTAAAACTTGACTTCTAATAGTGTTACTAGCTGTTGGTCAAAAATAGTGTTACTACTGGCTGCGCCCCCCCCCCCCCCACCCCCCCCCCCCCCCCCCCCCTCAGAAAAAAAATCAGAGAGGATCTTCAGGGGACATGTAGTCAAGTGTAGACCCTATAGGGACTTTATCATAATTCTGTCAGTTTCCAAATGTATTCTCGCGGGCAGCAGCAGCAAAGAAGTTGATGGTTCAGTGTGTAGGCATGTACACTGACCAGAAGCACGCGAGCACGATGCATGCCTCCGGCAGAGCTCAGGCAAGATGCTGATCTATCGATAGGGCCTGCATCCGTGCATGGCCGATAGGGCCTGACTGCCTGAGTGTGATATGATATGAGTTGAGGATGTGACAAGTATTGTCACCTCAGCTCCCAAGGTGGTGCCTTCATTCTTTTTCCGTCGTGTACGTAAAGGTGAGGAATCAAATAATTAACGTGTGCTTTCTAGCTAGCTGATGCGATCGTTTTGGTCCTTCCATGGCATGCATGTCTCAGCTCACTCCATGTGAGTTGGGCAGCCTCCTCACTAGGGGAATCAGGATACTCGGCAAAGCCCCAAGAACATTCAGCAAAAGCTATGCCGAGGATAACACTCGGCAAACATCACACGGTAAAAAATTTATCGGCAAAGAGCTCTTTGCCAAGTGTTTTTTATCGAGCACTTGACAAAGAGTTTTTCACGTGCTAAACTGACACTAGGCAAAGAATTTCCGAAAGAAATAAAAACAACCAGTCACTCCCTGCTCCGCCGCCGCCATGCGCCCCCGCTTGCCCGCTGCCGCGCTGGCGCTCCCCTAGCTTCGTCACCGTTGCGCTCGCCTGGCTCGCCGCCCCTCCCCCACGGCTATGTTGCCGCTATGCGCCCCCTGCTCCACGGCCACCGTGTGCCCCCGCTCGCCGCCGCCGCGCCCCCTGCTCCACGGCCGCCGCGCGTCCCCACCAGTCGGCGCCGCGCCCCCCTCCTCCGAGGCCTTCGTGCGCCCCCGCCGGCCGGAGATCGAGGACCCCACCGGGCGCTGCTGGTGCCCCAACCGGCCGCAGCTGGTGGCCCCCGCCGGCCGGCGCCTGAGGCTGCACTACCGCCGAGGCCGGCCATCCGCGCCCCGCCACCCGAGCCGTCCTGCCCGGCCGCCGCCGTGTCCACCGAAGGGAGAGAGAGAGAGTGAGGGCACTACTAGAAACCGAAATTTCCTTGTGTGCCAGAAACTGTCAGGGATATAAGGGAAAACCGTCAGGAAATTAATTTTGACGGCAAACCGACAAGAATAAAATGACAGAGAAATTACAATTATCTGTCGGTTTACCGACAGAAATAATTTCCCTGACGGGATTTCCCTGTGTGGTGACGCACAAGAAAATTTGGCTCTATCAGATTAAAGAATCTGTCAAGAATCATTACCCTGTAGGCCGCCCTTACCGACAGAGAAATCAAATTTCCTTGTCGGTTTCCCATCAGTATTATTAATTTATTATCCCTGACAGTTGCCACCCTCACAGTTGCCACACAAGGATAAAGTATTTTCCAGTCAGTTTCCACACAGTGAAACGTAACTGAACTTTATTTAAAAAAAAGAAATCCAATACACAAATAACCAATTTATAACTGACATTTCAAATTCAATCACAATCAGATATTGCTCATATAGCTAATTTCAATCAAAAAGTATTATATATCTGTACAATCCATGTATGCATCGATCATTTCTCAAAATTTCTAGCATGTACACATCAAAACCAGCTCTCTATATTTCTTTTCATAGAAAGTGAAAAACACACACATCATAAACACACACATCGATGAAGTGGCACAAGCTGCGCATGCAGCAGCAGGCACCCATGGATTTGTTGTGGTCCTCGTAGTCGATCCCGAACACACCATACCTGGCCGCCACCAGCCGCACGCCGCATTCTACATTCGGCGATCATCCGTGCATTTGCATTGTTAGAATCAGAAATAGGCAAGGAAACAAACAAGAAATGGAACATCTCTCAAGATTATCTGATTCTGATCCATATTGCATCTCATAAATCAAGGGTTGCATAGGTATTATCCAGATTATTAATTTATTTACTACAATATACTTTTATGCACAAGGAAACATAGTGATGTACATACATCATCCAAACATGCTATTATTTTATTATCATCATGTATATCTGATTGGTTTAGCAGGCAATAAAAAATGTTGTAAAGAACCTGATATACATACATGCAGTTTAACATTATATCTAAGTAAAACTGAAGTTCCAGTGTATGTGCAAAATTGCATATTAAAAGTACTACATACTCCAAGCCTAATGAAGCAATGTGCGAACTAAAGTAGAGAAACTATACTTTTGTGCTAAATCCTGGCAATTTTTCTCGCTTCAAAATGGAACAATGATACAATTAAAAGGACCTGTGTACCTTCAAAAATGAACTATAGGCTCTTCCTGGATCAGATTCCCCATCTTTGCCTGGTAGCTGAACCATTTCCATTCATGCCATCACAACTGAAACTTAGCACAGGGGAAGGAATATCAATTCAATAACTTTGCTGCAGTGAAATAGAAGCCAGTATACAAAAGATACTATTATGCACAATAATACCAGAAGCTACAGAAAATGACTATTATTCCTATCTTCAGATTTCCTATCGAATCCTTTCCATCTCAGTATGAAAGCAATATCACATAGCTCAATGAGTAAACAAATGAAGCACAAAGCAGAGGAGCCAGTAACATAGCAAAGCCAAGACAGTAGACAAGCACATGATTTTGTAACTACAGACTACAAGACAGAGGCACAGAGCACAACCAAGTTGCACAAGCAGGAAGCAACAGAGCAGAGCACAGCCAAGTACGGCAATGGTATTGAACACCATTAGTTCTTGGGATGCAAGATACAAGATTACCTTCCCATTTCAACAAGTCACTATCAGTTATCTTAATTATCTATAGACTCAGATTTACCCTCGTCTCACTACAAAATCATGGCGATCAACTTCTTCCTTATCCAAGTCGTCAAATCGATCCTTGCAAAAGGATAGTTTCATGACTTAGTTCTACTCAACACAAGGATGCTCCCTATTTTTAGTTGCATGGACAAGGCAAATAAGCTAGTACAAGTACATAATGTTGATCGATATGAAGATTTCACAGATCTAGCACTAGTCTTGTTTAGTTACCAACACAATTATCTACAATCCCTTCCTATAGGCTTCATGTTAAAAAGAACAGACTAAGTGTTTCATTCCACCATAATCACCGTTCCTTTTTGCTGATTTTTCTTCTTCTTTGAACGATGAGCAAGATATCAACAATATTATGCTGTACAGATGTTGTAAATCTGAAAAGCTAGCAAGAGATTTATTCTTAACTGATAAATTGAAATGGTCTGATACAGATATGAAACGTTACAGCAACAAACAAAAGAGAAAAAATGAGCTACCTGCACCTCGTGCAGCTTTCCGAAGAACGCTGACCCAGCAAGGGCCCCCGAAGCCATGGTCTTCATCCATGAGGCCATCTGCCGCCGAGCTGATGCTGTTATGAGCTGTAGGCTAACCCAGCCTACCGCAAGCAGCACAGCAAAGCAGAGTATATCAATGTCCAAGCTGACCAAGCATAAGCAATAGAGGAGAGGAGGGGAGAGGTACGTGCACTGCAAGCAGATCGGGAGGACGAGGAGGCACATCGGAGGACAGAGCAGAAGGGGCACGAGCCGACGAGCACCTGGATCTAGACGGAGGCGGACGGGATTAGTCGCAACAGAAGGGACGGGAGCCGGGTGTCACACCCGATTCTAGAAAGAACCAGATGTATCTCATGTGTACGCCAGGATCACGTTCACATATATATGATAGACGGACAAGTGTAATATATCAAAGACAATGCTCGAAAAGTAACTAAATAAAGTATTTAATAATATTACACTTCAAATAAAAGAGACACAAAGGTTTTTAAACGATACACCGATATACCCTAAACGAAGTCTGCAACAACTCCGTCTTCCACAGACAATGACTGGTGAACGCAAGTTTAGAACTCCTCGAAGACGTCGAAGTTCTCCTCTTCAAAGTTCTCTTCTGAACAGCAGTTGGGCAAGGGTGAAGACTCTTATGGTTGGTACTCAGCAAGTGGGGTGAATATGCAAGGCCATCAAGGATAGGCTAAGGTTTGCAGCAGCGGGCACTTTTAGTTGGTCAAGGATTTATTAGCAAGCACCTATTAACTAGTTTTAAGTTTATACCATCCCACTTTAGCAAAAACATAAAGGTACCATCAACATAAACATAAACCACAAACCACAATTTAATTAATCTTCAAGTTTCATTATCATGTGAGGGTCCAAGCCACTCTTAACCGTGAGTACGGCTGTTATAACAGTTTTACACTCTGCAGAGGTTGTACACTTTACCCACAAATCGTGTTCCTCTGAGTCGCCCGGGTTTGCAAGGCCCTTAAACACTTCCGAGGTGAGTGGCGAGGGTACACTACGAAGCCTTTACAAAGACATGTCGAGAGCTAGGCAGCCCGCTAGAGTTTCAGTAGCAGTGTGGTCCATAAACCTCCCTAATGGTCAGCTCCTTAGCAAAGGCAGCTACCCCAAGAGGACTGGGCTATGACCCCTATCACCGACCCCCTCCTTGCCCTTTCGGTAAGGCCACCAGCCAACTACACATCTAATTAATTGGCTAAGGTCAGAGCCATATGACTTTGTGGTTGCACTGTTCACTTGGGTGGTTCTCCATGTTCCTATTAAACAAAGTTGATCTTGAATTAACGCGGTATAACAACATTATGAAATGTGATCAACATTGCCATAAGAGTAAACCAACACCTTTCCCAAAGTTTGCAACTAAGCGTGACTACCCAACATGAATAGTAAACCCAGGTGTTTCAAGGCTTTGGGTAAAAGACTAGGTATGTCCTTAGTATAGGTAACCCATCAAGTTTATGCAAATAATATTAAAGTAAAGTAAATTAACATGCTGTTGTTAGGATAAAATAGAATATGCAGGGAACAAGGCTTTGGGTAAAAGACTAGGTATGTCCTTAGTATAGGTAACCCATCAAGTTTATGCAAACAACATTAAAGTAAAGTAAATTAACATGCTGTTGTTGGGATAAAATAGAATATGCAGGGAAGGGAAATCCACTTGCCTTCCTCAAACAGCTGTTGATTCTCTTCCTCGTAAGCTTGCTCTTAGTTTTGCTCGAACGTCACGTTGTCTACGCGATCACACAAACAAGAACACAAACAAATAAGAAACAGTACAACAAGCAGTACAAAAAGAGAGTAAAAAGATGATAATATTGTAGTTCATGATGCAAGGATCGCGTGAGCGCAAGAATCGCTGAAATCGGAGTTGAAACGATGAAGATATGGCTAAAACAGTGATCTAAGGACCTAACTGCGAGAGTTTTGAACTTCCAGGGGCTAGATCTGAAGAAATCAGGGGCTAAAACATAATTAAACCTTAAATAGAGGGTCTGGGTGCAGAACTAGAGGTCCTGGACGGCGGGTACTAATTCTGAAAAGGTCAGGGGTCGGGACAGAAAAAGAAAGGGCTCAACTCTAATTATTTTTCTACCGATCTGGACTGCGGGTTGATTCCTGGAAAGCCTAGGGGTTTTTCTGCAAAGGTTCCGGGGACGGCTAGGGTCTGGCAAATCGGACGCGGCTCGGATCTGTTCTGGCCATTAGATCGACATCGAGCGGCAGGAAGAGGGTCGGCTCGGGTCGACCCAGCGGAGTAAAAGGGTCGGGCGAATCGCTCAGCTGCGCTGGGCGCCGGCGGCGAGCGAGAGCGGCAGCGGACGGCCGGAGTTCACCGAATCCGGTGTTCCGGGGCTCAGTTCAGGCTGGGGTTATGCCGGGGAGATAGAGGGTGGCACGGCGAAAGTGGTGGGGGTCACGGGACGGCCGTGCGGCGATCGTAGACCGGCGGCCATGGCGGCGGGCGGAAACAGATCTCCGGTGAGCAATTGGGGCTGCGACAGAGCGAGAGAGAGGGGGGGAAATGGGGGCAGCTTGGTGCTCACCACCTCGCGGAACTCCGGCGAGGGTTGTAGTCGTTGGAGAGACAGAGGGACGGCGAGTCGACGGAGGGGCGGCGACATGGGGCGGCGGCGTTCTTCCGGTGTGCGGTTTCCAGCGGCGTGCGACAGTGCGGAGTAGAAGAAGAGGTTGACGACGGCTCTGGGTGCAAAACGGGGCTCCGGCGTGGGTTTTATAGGGACGGAGTGGCCAGGGAAAAGGAAGGCGGCGGCTCACGAGGCGTCCTGCGAAGGAAAGGGGCGGAACGCGTACCGCGGCCAGTATGGCAAGCCAGTGTCGCAGGGAAGGAAGGAGGGGACGCGGGCGACGAGCGCGAACTGGATTCGGGGTGAGGAAGAAAAAGGAAAGGGGAGGGAAGCGCGGACGACGGCGCGGCGGCGCGGCGCGTCTGGTGTCGCGGCGGAAAAAGGAAAGAGGGGAGCGGGAGGAAGAAGAAAGGAAAGGAAGAGAGAAGGCGCCGACAGGTGGGACCCAGCTGGCGGTGAGAGAGAGGTGAGGGAGAGTGAAACTGTTTGGGCCGATTGAGTTGGGCCGCGGGGAGAGGAAAAGAAAAGAAGATGAGAAGGAGAGAGAAGGATTTGGGCCGACTGGGCTGGGCTGTGAGAAGAAGAAAAAATAGAAGGAGAAGAGAGAGAGGTTTGGGCCGGGCTGAAAGAAAAGAGTGGGAGAAGAAAAAGAGAGAAAGATGCATGCACAATTTTATTTTGTGGCTTTTATAAAAATATTTTTTAAATATTTATTTTCTATATTTTTGGGTGTTACAAAACCTACCCCCCTTAAAGAGAATCTCATCCTCGAGATTTGGAAAGATTAGGGAACAGCTGAGGGAATTCTGCAATCAGTTCATCTTCTCTTTCCCAAGTAGCCTCATCCTCTGAGTGGTGACTCCACTGTACTTTGCATATTTTGATCACCTTGTTCCGAGTAACCCTCTGAGATGTTTTCAAGATTCTAACCGGATGCTCTGCATAAGTCAAATCTTCTTGTACATTGAGTTCCTCCAGCGGTAACTGCTCCTCAGGCACTCTCAAACATTTCTTTAGCTGTGATACGTGAAACACATCATGGACATCTGACAATCGTGCCGGTAACTCCAATTTATATGCCACTTCACCTTTCATTTCCAGGATCTGAAAAGGACCAATATAACGCGGTGACAACTTTCCTTTCACTTTGAATCTACGTAAACCCCTGATGGGTGATACCTTCAAATACACAAAATCTCCAACTTCAAATGTCAATTCCCTTCTTCGTGTGTCAGCATAACTTTTCTGTCTTGATTGAGCAGTCTTGAGATTATCCCGGATTATCTGGACTTGTCTATCCGCTTCTTGAAGAATCTCTGGCCCAAAAACCTGACTTTCTCCTGTCTGATTCCAATACAATGGTGTCCTGCATTTTCTCCCATATAATGCTTCAAATGGGGCCATCTTGAGACTTGCCTGATAACTGTTATTGTAGGAGAACTCTGCATATGGCAAGCTTTTATCCCAACTATCTCCATACTTGAGGGCACATGCTCTCAACATATCCTCCAACACTTGATTCGTACGCTCAGCCTGACCGTCTGTTTGTGGATGATATGCGGAACTAAAATTGAGCTTTGTATCCATGGATTCATGTAATTTCTGCCAGAAACGCGACGTGAACTTAGTACCTCGATCAAACACTATCTTCTTTGGAACACCGTGCAGACACACAATTCGTGACATCTATAGTTCTGCTAACTTGGCTCTAGTGTATGTTGTTTTGACCGGGATGAAATGTGCGACTTTTGTCAATCTGTCCACAATAACCCATATCGATTCGTAACCATCACGAGTATGGGGTAACCCTACAATGAAATCCATACCAATCTCTTCCCATTTCCATTCAGGTACCTTCAATGGCTGGAGTAAACCTGCTGGTCTCTGGTGTTCTGCTTTAACTCTCTGGCACACATCACACAAAGCCACGTGAGTTGCTACGTCAATATATATCAATATATTTTTCACATATATTAGACTGCATACAAGTTGTCTTGTAAAAGTTTCAATAATTTTTGAACTCATTTCCTAATTTCAATAGTTTAAATGATTTTCTGCATATTTATTGAAAGTAATTATAATTTAAACTACATGTATATCAAAAAGTATTTAAAAAGTTACAAAAAATATTGTTTAAGAATTTAATGTCCATTATAGCTCATATCCTAAAAATAGATGAAAAATCCAAATGTTTGTTAGGGAAAATTCAAACTTCTATCTCCAAATGATCATATAATAATTACAATAATATCTAAATTTGATCATAAAATTATAAACATTGATGTGGCAACATATTTTTGGTCCATAATCTTGCCATGAAAAATTTAAGTAATTTTAATAAGGTTAGACCATATATTGTTCACAAAATGGTACATCTCTCGTATAGTTTCTTATAACTTTAGGCAAAGTTTGAGATTTGCATACATCATAACATTTTCGAGCTCTATGCACCTCAAATTTTAATACAATCATATATTTATTGTATTATTAGAAATTATGAAGTTATATTAGCAATTGTTATGCAAAACACGTGTTTTTATAATCTCTATTAAAGTTGAAGAAAATAAGTATATAAAAAAATCCAAAAAATAGAAATTGACATACAAATAAACACCATTAAATGAAAGATATTGATTTTAGAAAAAATTAGCAAAAAAAGATCAAATTTGGAGTTCATATGAGGAATAAATACCAATTACAAACTTTAATTCCAGAATGAAAAGAAAAAGTTGAACCATACATGTGTTCTTCATCTCATTCCAGATGGCGCAATTTCTCCATGGGTTGCACATAAACCGACAAGGAAATTATTATTTTCCTGTGAGTTCCATAAAAACCGACTAGGAAATTGCAATTTTCCTGTGAGTGCAGGAAACCGACAAGGAAATTAGCATTTCCCTGTGAGGTTTCGTGGTACCGTCAAAAAAATTTCTCGGCACACAGGGAAATTTCAATTTCCAGTAGTGGTGAGGGAGAGAGGGGGAGGGGGGATGGAGGGCTTATCCCATGGGTGAGGGAGAGAGAAGATCGGGGGACCTCAATTGGACTAATGGGAGAGCACCGGTTGAGGGATTTGGATCTATGACGTGCCAACTTATTTTGTTTGCCGAGTGTCAAAAAGAAAAACACTCGGCAAACCCACATCTTTGTCGAGTGCCAGATTAAAAAAACACTCGGCAAACCTTTTATTCCATAACGTGTTCTTCTAAATTTATTCCATTGCACTTTAAAAATACCTTGTCAAATTCACTCAACAATATATATTTAATTTTTGTAATAATATTATTCTATTATTATATAAAGTTAAAGCTCAAATACAATTTATATCAATAGCAATTCCATAACTGCACTTAATAAATTAAAATTATCAAACAGATCCAAAAGATTATCAAAACTTCACATGAAACAATAATCTATGCTCTCTATTGCGTATACAAAAAGTTTTGAATTCAACCCACAATTTTACCGTCATTTTGACTCCAAATCTTATCGAATTCTTCTCAACGCTACAATTCTTCTTGTGAGATGCTTCGGTTTTTGTAAACATCGTATGTGATAAAATATGCGAAATCTTCGCAATTTTTTATTATAGTCTCCACATGTGATACCATCACAAAATGATAAATCTCATGATTTTCAGACTTCATTTGCATTTTTAGAATTTAAAAATAATTTGGACACATGTTAGTGGTCATGTTTCCTGAACAAGATATTTGAAATTTCTTTTCATTTCATAGGTAAGGTCTCAAACTGGGCTAAATAACATAAATATTATTTTTCTACTCATTTTATTTTATTATTTGAATCACTTGCTGTTCAAATTTGATTTGATTCAAAAAATTGCTTGAAATATAATTAATTAATTAATTAATTGTAGCAAATAAAAACAAAAATATATCAAATTTTAACATGGAGTAACACATGTTGTATGTGGAATGTAGGAAAAATTTTGAGGTTGGAAGAGAAAAAAAACTTATTTCTTTGCCGAGTGTCCGAGTGTCTAAAAGAACACTTGGCAAACCCGCATCTTTGCGAGTATCAAGAAGAAAGCACTCCACAAATACCTTCTTTGCCGAGTGCAAAAAAAATACTCGGCAAACCCTCATCCTTACCGAGTAATTATTTTACCGAGTATTTTTTGTGTAGCATTTGACAAAAAGCTCTTTGCCTAGTGCTAAAATACTCGGCAAATATTCGGTTTCCGCGGTACTGCCTGCCTGGTCAATGTGTACGCGAGGCCTAGCTAATAGTAGCTACCGAGATGCTAGCGATCGATCGACTAGCAGGAGGAGTTCATCGGAGAATGCGCAAGTCAGATCGTTAGCGTCGTTGTCACCCGAAGTGCAGGCAAATGCTGAGCGCTTCACACGTGCACCAGCCGGTCATGCACGTACTCACCACTACCCATGCATGCATGCATGCATGCCATGTGTCAACTGCCATTGCATGCGTCGAGATCGCCAATAAAGTTGATGATATATTAAAAACCATTATGAAAAATAGTTTTATAGTATTAAACCATTTATATTTTAAATAGTATTTTTTAATATTATCAGTTACTGATTGTCAATTGGAGATAATGTTGACGTCCTAATCAACTTATTATTTAATTGGAGGAAGCGGCATGTGTCATGAGGTAAAACTTAGTCAGTGTTATTCTTTTGAAGAAATAGGAGGGGAAAAGAATTCCCCTACTGATTATATGTTATAAAAAATAAGGGAAAGAAAGAACTAGGTTCCAAGTTACAAAGCTAGAAAGCCTCACGAAACAGGAAAAAGAAACAAAGAGAATCAGAGTGAAAGGAATCAGTTGTTTCATTCTCTCTCAGGGAACACTCTTTGCCCGTAGTACAACTACTGGGGCAAATTCTTTCTTCAACGTGAAAGTGACATGGTTGTAGAAAGGGCTGTAAGTTTCTCAAGATAAGATTATTGCGCGTCATCCAAATCCCCCAACTCATAAGAATAATAATTTCCATGTAAAAGGGCACATTTAACTGATTTTTGAAGGAGGATACCACTCATATAAGAATACTAACTTGGTCAGTGTTATTGGAGATGCAAACACATAGGGGCCGGGTTGTACAGTTTAATTTTCCCCCCTTACAGCTCAGGATTTGCCAGCATATTTCTTGGGTAGCAAAAGAGAAGATCTGCATGCATGGTGAAACGAACCGAGTTTTCGAAATAAGAACCCGACTCCCTGTATCGCTGTGATAGTCCCTGGATCAGTAGCTATCACACACAGAACTCATTGCAGGCCAATATCACAGTCATACATCGCATAGATTCGATTGAGAATTTAAATATTTTATAATCCGAAGTATTGTATTACGAGTTTTCAGTACAAGCCCTTTGGGCTAAAAGGGTCAGACAGAAAGCGGAAGCGGTAACTAAACTTCAGGGCCATCCTCCATCTTAAGGGAGTACTTCTCCACAGGCAAACTAGAGCGAAACACAAGCCATCCTGGAAACATCCTTCAGTGCAGGGGTTGAGCTTTGGGTTGATTCCTGCATCTACCAACTATCCCAAGGAGTGGGATAGGTTCACGTCACCATCCGTATGCAAGCTTTAAGTGGAATGCAAGAGGTATAAAAATAGCGGAAGGATAAGGCTGGGGTTTTCCTATGTATCAGCAGCATGTTTATAACAACATCCATCTCCGGACTCGGGCCATTCCGGCATCCCGGACTCCCGATCCACACACACACCTTCCAGCACCACCAAGTCGATGCGAGAACTCTCTCTCCTCGCACCTCAACTGCCACCGATAGGAAAATCAAGTCTAGAGGGAGGTAGAAGATACAGTAACACTAACTAATGCAAGTAATAGAAAAGTAGGGATGTACATGACCGAGTACGCAGCTATAAGTATAGTTCTCACCCTGCACGGGTTGTACACCTAGACCCACTCGAATCGTCGTCAGCAGGTTGCCCTGGGACTAGTAGCCGACTGGAGAAGAGACACCGGTCTACTGAGATCGAGAACTAGTAGCCATGGCACCATCCTGCTTTCCCGTGTTTGGGTGCTTTCTCCCGCAAGAGGTCGTCCTGGGACTGTGAAGCCTTCTACACATGGACCACGCAAGATCCTGCCATTCGGGGGACGTGAGGTCATCACCTCCTCCCCTTACACTGATACTCTATCCTCCTACAGGCTTGGCACCACGCTTGCTAGCTTCGGACCGGATCCACCCGCATAGTGGATAAGTGGTGTGCACACTCACAAAGTCCCACTGATCATAGTTACCACAACAGGTCCTCATATGCCGAGGCGAGCATCTTCCTCAAGTGACGTATCCGGTGCAACGGTTTGTCGTTGGCACCCATTACAGGTATGGCCCACCAACTCCTCAAGTACCACCAACCGTCCACAAGGACCAACGTCCAAAATAGTTGAACAGGGTGTCTAGGTATAAAATAGGCTATGCAGGTTCATCTCATTGTAACACATCACAGAGCAATAGCATTTCTAGCAAACAATGCCTAATAGGTATTCAAATCGTAGATGGGTGTGAACCTGGTGGTTCTTCGTAGTCTCTCGAGGCCTTCTAGCGTCTGGGAAGTCCTCCTAGATCTTCTAGTCGTCGGTCAGCTTCTCAGCGACAGGTCCTATTCGTAAATACATATAAATACAGGGGCCAAAGTGCAAAATTGCATGAAAGTATCTAAATAAGATCTAAAACACAACAAAGCCTACTCTAATGGGTAGATCATGATTTTAGAAGAATTATGAAACTGGTTTCATAATTTTCGGAGGTCCGATTAATTTACTATAAATTTTCTAAGATTAAAGCATTTTTTGAAATTAATAAAGGATTTTTGGAAAAGATAAACACTCAGGGGCTGCCACGTGTCATGTTGACATCAGCATGACGTCATCAGGGTGGTTCGGGCTTGCTAACGTTTGCGTGAGCTTTGCTGACGTCAATGTTGACCAAGTCAATGTTGACCCGGTTAATAGGTCAAGTCAGCAGTCAAAAGGGGGCCCACGGGTCAGTGACTGGGTCCCACCGACAAGTGGGACCCACGTGTCAGCGCTGGGTTGAAAGGAAAAAGAATAACACAGCTGGGCTAATGGGCCGAAACAAATTGTCCCGAACCAGTTGGCCCAACAGGCTCGACTCGAACAGATTGGGCAGCTTGGCTTAGCTTGCAGGCCGGCTCGGCGCCAACTCGTGGATCGGCTCAGGGTAGCAGGCTGGTTCTTGGTCTCGACTCGGCCCGGGGCTACGCAGGCCGCAGCTCGGGCAGGCAGGCTGACTCGGTCCGGTCCGGCGAGTTGTGCTCGGCTTCGCAGGCCAGCTTGGCGGGTCGGCTCGGCGCCTCGGGCTCCTGTGGGTTGGCGTCACCCCATGTTCCTTCTCCTCTCTCTTCTTCTCGCTGATGAAGGTGGCCCGCTTGTCAGCGTCTCCCCCTTCTTCTGACGGCTAGGTCCCGGATGTCGGCGTCAGGGGCGGATCTGGTGCGGTCCGGGCGGATCTCGTGCAGACCCGACCTGTGTGGGCATGCGTGTGGCTCCCAGGTGGAGCATGTGTGTGTGTGTGCTTTCTCTGGGTGTTCGACGGAATGCCCCAACGGGCTCGGCGCGGCGCGAACGCGATGATGCGGCGCTGTGCGCAGTCACCGCGCCGTGGCATGATAGGGCGAAGGCTTGGCGAGGCAGGGCACGAGTGAAAGGCTGGACCCTTGGGTTTAGCTCGGTCAAGGGTTGCTCACGCGCGCGGGCTCTCAGCGTTACCAGGCCGCGCGCGAGGCACCGGCGATGGAAAAGCGACGGCGGCTGCGGGCTAAGGTGAGGCATCGGCGCGATGATGTTCCTGCACAAAACGGGCTCGGGGTCCTAGGGCCAAGGCTACGGTAGAAGGCTCATCAGACGTAGCCGGCAGCAACGAGGGAAGGAGGCCAGGCGGCGAGGTCCTACCGACGAGATTGGGGAAGAACGGGGCGGAGCAGTGCTGAGCCGATGCAGGGGCGTCGGGGCTGTGCAGTGCTGCGCAGCTGCGTCGGTGTAGTCGTTCGAGCGCTGGCTTAGGGCGGCGGAGCTTCGGCGTCCCCCCTTCTTCTCCTTCCTTTGCTCGCACTCCTTGGCCCTCGTCCTCTCGGTTGGTGGCGGCGGCGAAGGGGAGAACCCCTAGGGTTTGCTAGGGCTACGACGCGACGTCCGTGGGGGGGTTTTATAGGCGGCCGGGGTGGAGCTCGCGGGCCCGGATGCCGAGGGTGGCGGACGCACGCGCGGGCGGGGACGCCTGGCGCCATCGCAGCAGCGCGGGCTAGGGTTTGGGCGCTGCGCAGCGGAGGGTGTGCGCGGGAGTGCGCTGTGACGTCGGCGGCGCAAGGCGCGGCTGAGCGGTTACGCCATATTGGCGGCTAGCGCGTGGCGTGGTGCAGGCGGGGCCCGGCGGGCAGCGAGGGAAGCGGCGCGCCCGGGGGAGCCGACAGGCTCTGACAAGTGTGGGCTTGTCGGCCACCCCCGCGGTCGGGTTGTTGCGCGGCGTGGGTGGCGTCGCGAGGAAGGGGAAGGAGGTAAGGGGCGGCCGACGAGTGGGCCCGGGTGGCAGCGACCGCGGGCGAGGTCGGTCGGAAGGGGAGGTGGTGTTGGGCCCGGCCGGGGTGCGCGCGTTGCTGGGCTGGTGCAGGTGGCGGTTTGGGCCGCAAGCGGGGTGTTGGTGTAGCTTGGCCTTTGGCCGCTGGCCAGGCTGGGCTGTTAGTGGGTTGAGCTAGGGGGTTAGCTGGGCATTGGGCTGGTTGGGTTAGGGGTTTTGGTCCAGACTGAGTTAGGGTTTAGTCAGCATTTGTAATTAATTTGAATGGCCAAAATCCAAATTAATTACCACACAATTTCAAATAAGAACATTTAGATAAACTTTAAACATGGTAGAGCCATAAATCCAATTAAAATTCAAATGGCTCACACTAGCATTATAGTCCTTAACTCATTTATAATTTTTATTTTACTAAGATTTAGAGAGAGTTAGAAGATATTCTTAAATTATTCTAGCTACTAACACATTCACACAAAAAGTTTTTGAAAATCCATATTTTTTGAGATTATAACGTTCCGTATGGGATGTTACACATGGATAGGCCAGGGATGATGCGAGTTCCGGATGTGACAAGTGTTGTCTCCTCTCCTGATCATCATCAGCTCCCCCAGTCTGCTTGCGTTTCCGCTGTGTAAAGTTGGGGAGGCCGCCACTGTGCTTCTAGCCGTTCGATGTGATTTGGTCCATGAATGGCATGCTGTGGTCGCTCCATGTGAATTTGCATTGGCAGCCTTGGTGGCGCCCATGCGTACATGCCTAAGGAGTTGTCGGAGTTGAGAGACAGGAGCCCAAAGGACCAGAGGTGCCAACTGCCAACTGCCAATCAAGTACACTCCAGTCAGATCGTTACCATCAAAGTTCAGGAGGCTTCACATGGCCATGCATGTAGGGGCCGGGCCGCGCTCACCCACTTTACCATGAACTTTATTATTACACTTGGTTTCCTACATTATATTCGTGTTTTATAGTCTCCTAACAGATGAATTTTATTATACTTTAGTAACAGTTACTTTATGATGGATTCACACATGCATAGTTTACACACATTATAAATGAGTAAATAAAGTAGCTTTAATTTTTAGGGTGTAACAAATTTAGGGTGTCAGAACCTCCCATAACACCTGCTCTTTTTTTCACAAAGGGGGACCTAATATATAGATATCTCCAACTTGGATGGCTGAAAAATCAAGCTTTGGGAGCCGCCAATACACTCAGTTGTTGGCGACAATCTCTTATTTTTGCTAGCTATTATCAAAACTTTTTTCCGAAGATATTATTTAACAAAAACTTTGATGCTATTGTTACCATTTTATATTAAATTAATATTATGCCAAAAGAAAACTCCCCAGCACGATGCGTGCATGCATGGGCAGCTTAGTAGCTAGGTCAGGTGACATGCGTTCCAGGATGTGACAAGTGTTGTCCCCTCAGCCCTCGAGGGATGGCGTGCGCGTCCCTTTCCGTCGTGTAAAGGTGAGGGAGCCACCTCCAACTCGAGCTTCTAGCTAGCTGACGTGATTTGGTCCATGCCCATGCATGTGAACTGTTCAGCATCTTCATCAGCGTATAGGTTTCTAGGAGTTCAGAGGGAACCGAAAGGATAGGGACACAACACACAAGGGACACGCTGGTCAAATAATCGTTTGCCACATTATGTGGTCGTCGTGGTCCGGTGGTCACCGAGAAGTCTTTCACAAGGTTTCTTAAACTGTCATGCACGGGCGCACACCACCCATTCCAGGGAGCATCTATGCATCATGCTCTACGGTTCCATCGCAGAAGCTTCTTCTTCCTCCGCCACCACGCGACCGCCCTCTGCCCCACCCCCTCGTCCTCCGCCCAGCCGGCGGCTCTCGCCACCGTGCCACGCTGCCCGCACGCCACCCACCGCCGCGCCACCCACCACGCACTACCGCCTTCCACACACCCTTCTTGCCCCCGCTGCCGGCCACAGCTCATGCTGCCCCGCTGGCGGCGCTCCCATGCTATCTCGCCTCTGCCGCCGACCGAACTGCCACCACTGCCGGGCCACAATCGCCGACGACCTCCTCCTCTAAGGCCGGTGGACATTGGAGCCCCGGCAACCTGAAATCCTAAGCTTCGCCACCTCGACCACCACCCTGGTCGTCGGCGACCTCGCCGGCGGTCACACCCCCCGACCTCCCACCCCTCATCGGCGGCCGCTCCATCCCCTCCCCCATCCCCTAGCACGCAGTTCCGTGGTGGCCGGCCACCCCCTCCCGCTCCGCGTCTTCTGCGATGAAATCGCACGCAACAGCATATGCGATAAAAAGAATCGCCGCCCATTCCATGCCATGTAGGAGCCAATCGGTCGGCCAGCCATGCTCCTAGTGCTCGATCTCTCGATGCCGCACATGCCCGCTAGCTGCAGCTGCCCGGTGGCCGACGAGGCGGCGACCATGTGGCCAAGTGAAAACGCAGGGCCGGCTTGCCGTTGTCGTGATGTCGTCGGCTGCAGCTTGGTCGTAGCCGCGGCGGCGGCAGCCGCCGCCGGCTCGTAGCACCGCGCCGCGTAAGGGTTTGCTTGCGTCGTCTCAGGCCGGCTGGGCCATATAAGTTGTTTAACACTTAACTTTAGTCCATCCAAACATACCTTTAAAATATACGTCTTGAAAACGCCTGATGCTTGTTGGAGCATCCACGTGAAGCTAGTAACACTCCTGTTTGGATGGGCTAGTTAGTGCTAAAGTTTAGCACTTGGATATAAACACCCCTAAATCTACCGCCTACAAGTGCGTGTCGATCTAGCATTTACCACATATAAATCATGGTTTCAAAAAAAATTGTAGATCTAACCCTGAATTTGAAAGTACAACACACTGGATCTCATCTAACCTGATAGTAGTAGTGCAAGTGTTACACTATATACTCAACTTAGAGCTTGTTCGGATTCATCTAGTTAGATCTATGTAGTTCATTTTGGTCGTAACTACTCATCCAAACGGAGCCTAGCTCCTAGCTTATTCCATCTAACCTAGCACTAATCCAGCTAGCTGCCTCCACCTAGCTAGAGAAAATTACCTGGATAGCTCTAGTCAGGGTAGGATCCAAATAGGCTTTTTATTTAATGGTTGGATAAAAACCAATCTTTAGTTTCACTACTAGAAAACAACCTTATAGTACCGTGAGGTAAAGCCCTTAGGCACCCGTTTACCACCCAGTACTAGGAGATCGAGACTAAAAGTCTCGGCTTTCTACACCGGGTATTTGAACTGGTGCCTAAGGCTACCTTTGGTACCGGTTCGAAAGACCAACCGGTACCACAAGGGCTGTCATGCTGACGTAAGCTGACAGCCCCTTAGGTACCGGTTGGAGTTTCCAATGGGTACCAAAACATTTTCCCTCTTTTTTTCAAATCTTATTTTATTTCTATTGTTTATTATTATTTATGCATGCAGAATTGGTATGCGTACCCGAGCTATACACTACTATACGATCATTAGTCGCGTTTGAGTTAAAATAATATACGAAAATAACTAAGTGTCGTTGCTAATCATGTAATTAAGTTATTTTGACATAATAATATTTATAAATATACAAATATCACGTTTACAAGAACTAGAAATCATTTGTATCACGACGTCGATTTGGGTTCTCTACGGACCGAATGGATGTCGTGGTAGAACTCGCCTTTAGGATCCAGGATCTCTCTCAAAATGAATCCTATGAGCTGCTCCGACACGGCCACGATCTTATCCACTTGGAGAACTTCATCCCTTATTTGTGTCATCTATCATTTCATATAAAAATAAAGCTCAATATATCAATTATTCGCGTCAGCATAACTAGAAATATATTTATCAGTGATTTGTGCATGTACTCTTATGTCCTCCAGTGTAGCTCTCCCAAAATTGGTTAAGGTGTGGATGTAATCACATACGTAGTACCCGCACCAATTATTTCCCGCATTTTGTCTCGAACACTAAAAAAGAAACAAATCAGTTATAATTGTATGCGTATACAGAATAGTAAATGAGATATGCAAAGAGTAGGGGACCCACGTACCGGGAAGTCCATTCTAACATCCAATTCATTCTTAAAAGCACTAGGTTGCTTTTTCGCAGAAACACTCCACACCCTGCGGCATAAGAATGAAAGGTAAATATTCGATCCAAAAATAGTTGTATTTTATGTAAATAAAATAAACTTGCCTGTTCAATGGTTGTAAGAAGTGTTCGATGTTGTCCCTAGGGTATTTCCTAGAGTCGAACACTATTACTCTACTAGTCTCTAGGCAGAGTGAGAGCAAAATCCAATGGAAGCTGCACATATAGATAAATAAGCATATATATAAATATATACACCATTAAAGTAATATAAAAGAGTTACTAGTCGATGGGAACTTACCTATAGTTGTAGGGTATGAATATATAGGATTTGTAATGTTGTTCTATTAGGGCTTTGTACATGTTTCCTTATATTTGTCCTGTAAATTTTTCTGATTGATAAGCATGGGATTCTTGAAACCCAACTGATGATCCCATCCTTGTTTTCGGCACCTTTGAAGCTCCATTCTACACGATACAATATAATTAAATTAGAGAGATGTCACAAAGAATAGAGTGTTGATTAATATCGACATATGAATGTAGAGATTGCTCGATACTTACAAAATCCAACAAGTCACGATAGAGAGGTCGAGGGCGTCTCGATGGTATATTGCATGAACATCTTCAAAATCGACCCAGAAGTCATCGGCCCCATGGTAGAAATCATGATTACGATACTTAACTCCAAACTTCTGTTGGCCGGCATTCGAACGTTCCATGTACAGGTTATGGAATGTGCGCATCTGCGTGGGTAGGTTGAGGAACTCCTCATCAGTGACTGTTGGCGCTAAAATCGGCCGGATAGGAATCGGCCGATGGTCTTCAGCGTCGGACACACGACCCGGGAGAATCTGCTTAGCTCCTGTTCGGGTTATCGCCCTGGTGCGGTTCGCGCGGCGTGCCAGTCAATCTGACCTGTTGATTGACAAGGAAATAAAGTATTAAATTCCAGGCACGTCGATCGGCTGGAGTTCCGATCTGTCCTGAGGAGCGCGTCGGCGGTGAATCGACCGATTTGCTGTATAGATGATCAGCTATGGATCGGCCGATGATCGTGTAGTAATCGTAAAGAAAACTGCTGGAGCGATCTAGACGACTACTGTAAGGACAACACTTGAAATAGATCTAATCGGCTGTAAGATGATAAATCGAAGAAAAACAATGATGGAGCCGATTACTCTGATCTCAAGCTGGATAACTGGTGATAATGCTAGAATAACAGGTGAAACTTGCAATTCTAGTAAATATCGATAACTGGTGAATAAATCCAAACGAAACCACAGTGATGCGCCCGCAGTTAAAGCTCGGATATTACTCGGTAAGCGGAACCTACCAATTGGCCGGAGATCAAGTTGATGCAGCCCTGCCAATCCGTACGAACTCGTGGAAGAAGAAAATATTGGCGAAGTCGCCGACTTGAAAGTAAATTGCTGGAAAAGTAGAAGTACTGCTGTTGATTGATGTGTTGATGTTTTTGCAAAGCCCTGACGACTCCTATTTATACCCTAAAACTAGGACTCCTGGTCGATTATGACTCGTTACAACCTTATTTAAAAATAGGAAAACTACTATATCTATAATATCTTTAAAAAAGGAAACGGACTCCCGCAGAATCTTCCGCCGCCGTCCCCTAATCCAATCAGGACTTTTTCAATTGCTTCCCGACCGACTTAGCGTCGCTCTGTTGACCAACTTTTGACCGGGACCCTCCGAAGTAGTCCCATCCTGTTGGCGCAAGCTGCATCACCCATCGGCCGATTTCCAATTGTTACCCCAATCGGCCGATTCTTTACTGTAGCCTTCAGATCCGCTGCATCGGCCAATCTTCTCCTCCTGACGCCGATTCAACACGTGTCAAAATCTAGCGTCAACACATGCCCCCCAGTTTCGGAGTAAAACATAACTTTTACTTCGAAACTCTTTTCTTTAATCTTTCCTTCGAAACGAGCGCAGTAAAAATCAGCTTTCGTTTAAAGCTCTTGTGAACTCTTCCCCTTCGATATATGCATTTCCCGGAGCACATCGGCCGATTCTATACGGCCTTTCCCAGGTGGGCGACCATTTACCGAATTTGGGATCCTTAGACCCTATCGGCAGCACTAACTCCTATACCAAATCTCCTCGGGAGAATTGTTTAACCTTGACCTTCTTATCATATCACCTGGCCACCCTTTTTCTTGACATTAGCTGTCGATTCTTGATTTTCAACCTCCTTGCTGTTATTTTGCTTGGGGCACCAGACCCGACGCTTGACGTTTCTCTTTTCCAGCGCCTGCCTCTGCTCTTCTTCTTGTTGCTCCCATCGGCGCAGGCGTTGGATCCCCCGTTTCTGCGATTTGGATAATCCACCAGGGCACCACCTGGGGTTTATTGGTTTGGCTGATGATTTGGCGTGCTCCCAATCTGATTCCCTTCCTAGGGGGTTTTCATCTGACAAAGCCGACCGTGTACGCTGACTCTGCTCCTCAGTCGATCCTGTTGGTCGATCCTGCCTTTCGACCGATCATACCGGTCAGCTTTGCCCTCCAACCGAACACGCACTAAAAGGCGCCGACCCTCTTGTTCGCGCCAGTTTCTGCCGATCGGCTCTGATCCTCTATCTCTGGAGCGCGATCTTTTGAGCGGGCGATCGCCGCAACTTGACCCGCTGCACTCAGGGCAATTATCGGCTGATGGCAATCTGAGGTCATTTTCCCAGCAATGAATAAAAAACGAACATCGCCAATGATCTTTGTGTCGGCGTATAACCTCATCGTGGTGTCTCGTCCTTTCCTGGTGTCGCCGATATTTGCTGAGTAAGAATTGGGAAGTGACGGGTCTACGCGATCGCTCTGATCCTTCGCCTTCAAGTTCCGTCCGTCTTTTCCCTTTAACACCGTCCACCATGACCTGCTTTCTGGGATCCACGGCGGCGCTCCTTCTCGCCGATTCTGACGTCAGCACTTTGGTTTGAAGTGAATTTTTCCCCGTGTCAACCATGTTGGCCGGGAAAGGATGCTGATCTATCTTCGTCGGTTTTGCCGGTTTAGCCGGGGTTTCGAACTTGAGCCTTCCCTGCTCGATGGCCGATTGTATCTGTTGACGAAATATTTTGCATTCATTCGTATCATGAGACGTGGCATTGTGCCACTTGTAGTACTTTATCTTCTTGAGCTGATCGGCCGAAGGGATGGCATGATACTGAGATAGCTTGATCTGCCCTTCCTGGAATAATAAGTCAAAAATCTTATCGGCCTTTGATGTGTCAAAGCCGAATGTCCCTGGTTCTTTCTTTCCAAAAGGTCACGATATTGGCCTCTTCCCTTTGACCCATTCTACTAGGCCGATTTCTCCTCCTTCCTCAGATTCAGACCCTTCCAAATTCCTCTGCTGATCAAATAGGCATACCTCCTGACCGACCAACCGGTGAACGATCTGACTTAAGCTTTCAAATTCTTGTGAGGTGTACCTCTCCTTGATATGCGGCAGGAGGCCTTGGAAGGCGATATCGGCCAACTAGGCATCGGTCAGAGCCAGACTGTAGCATTTATTTCTGACTTCTCTGAACCTCTGTATATATCCCATAACTGGTTCATCGCTCCTCTGCCTGAGGCTGGTCAAATCTGAGAGCTTCATCTCGTGTACCCCTGCGTAGAAGTACTTGTGGAACTGCTTTTCCAAACCGGCCCACGTAACAATAGAATTTGGTGGCAAGGTGGTGAACCATTGGAAGGCCGATCCGGACAAAGACGATGAAAATAGACGCACCCTCAGAGCATCTTGCGTGGCAGCTTCTCCGCACTGGATGATGAATCTGTTGACATGCTCAACGGTGGATGTGTCGTCCAGCCCCGAAAACTTGGTGAAATCGGGTACCTTGTAGCGGTGTGGGAACGGCAGCGAGTCATAGG
Organism: Panicum miliaceum; assembly: GCA_032594955.1. Taxonomy (NCBI): domain Eukaryota; kingdom Viridiplantae; phylum Streptophyta; class Magnoliopsida; order Poales; family Poaceae; genus Panicum; species Panicum miliaceum. Next base: position 7,660,225 of record CM064062.1, read on the forward strand.
TCGATGGATACGGCGTCTTGTAAGTATAAGTTTGAACTTTCGGCTTCAATCCAAACTGATCTTGGATCACTTCTGCTATTCTTGCTGTCCAGTCCACCTGCTGCTGATGAACAGCTGTTCGCGGCGCGGGCATGTGCTGAAGGGCTGGTATGGCCGGGTGATGAATCGACGAATTTTGCTGAGCGGCCGATAGTTGATGGCGAAACGAGTTCGCACCCCCTTCGTACGTCACTGCTGGCGCCGTGCCTCTGAATGCTTCCACAGTGTTTGCCCCCCTGCCAATTTCTGATAAGATCGGCTGGTACTGGGAGACCGTCGGCCGGGCGGCCGATTGGTATGGCACCTGAACCGAATAACTGCCATGCCCGTTCGCTGGCTCTGGAAAATACGCTGTGGCTGATGTTCCCCAAGGCGCTGAGCTTGTAGGTAGTGATTGCACAGAAGCCATTTGAACGGGTTGAAGCGGCGTTTGTGATGGGAGACATGGTGCACCGCTGTATCTTGGAGACGCTGAGGGTGGTGGAGAGTTGTACCCCTCACGTTGCGTCAATATCGGCTGAGGAGCCGATTGGGATGTGTATGGTAGGCTTCTGGCTGGCAGAGTAGTTGGGGGGGCATATGCCGGTCCCTGATAGCCTTGAACGGCAACGTTGGCCAGAGAGTTGACGACGGCGTTATACACCGTGTTGGTCATCACCGAGGATTGGTCGATGAACGCCTGATACACGGACTGTTGAATCATCTCTGACATCTTGCCCGAGTCCTCAGCAATGGTGATGTGGCGAGGTGCTAGAATAGGAGCCTTCTTGACTGCCTCCCTGCTTCTGGTACGACTGAACGACTGGAGGTACATCTTCTTGTAATCTTCCGATGTTTGGCCAATTCTTCCCTCTGGTCGTCCTTGAGATCCGATTCTGTGACCTCAATGATGTTGCTGTCGAAGATTTCTGCGTTCTTCGACATATCAGATCTTGGATGGTCCCACCGGGCGTGCCAAAAGTGTGTTGGCGCTAAAATCGGCCGGATAGGAATCGGCCGATGGTCTTCAGCGTCGGACACACGACCCGGGAGAATCTGCTTAGCTCCTGTTCGGGTTATCGCCCTGGTGCGGTTCGCGCGGCATGCCAGTCAATCTGACCTGTTGATTGACAAGGAAATAAAGTATTAAATTCCAGGCACGTCGATCGGCTGGAGTTCCGATCTGTCCTGAGGAGCGCGTCGGCGGTGAATCGACCGATTTGCTGTATAGATGATCGGCTATGGATCAGCCGATGATCGTGTAGTAATCGTAAAGAAAACTGCTGGAACGATCTAGACGACTACTGTAAGGACAACACTTGAAATAGATCTAATTGGCTGTAAGATGATAAATCGAAGAAAAACAATGACGGAGCCGATTACTCTGATCTCAAGCTGGATAACTGGTGATAATGCTAGAATAACAGGTGAAACTTGCAATTCTAGTAAATATCGGTAACTGGTGAATAAATCCAAACGAAACCACAGCGATGCACCCGCAGTTAAAGCTCGGATATTACTCGGTAAGCGGAACCTACCAATTGGCCGGAGATCAAGTTGATGCAGCCCTGCCAATCCGTACGAACTCGTGGAAGAAGAAAATATTGGCGAAGTCGCTGACTTGAAAGTAAATTGCTGGAAAAGTAGAAGTACTGCTGTTGATTGATGTGTTGATGTTTTTGCAAAGCCCTGACGACTCCTATTTATACCCTAAAACTAGGACTCCTGGTCGATTACGACTCGTTACAACCTTATTTAAAAATAGGAAAACTACTATATCTATAATATCTTTAAAAAAGGAAACGGACTCCCGCAGAATCTTCCGTCGCCGTCCCCTAATCCAATCAGGACTTTTTCAATTGCTTCCCGACCGACTTAGCGTCGCTCTGTTGACCAACTTTTGACCGGGACCCTCCGAAGTAGTCCCATCCTGTTGGCGCAAGCTGCATCACCCATCGGCCGATTTCCAATTGTTACCCCAATCGGCCGATTCTTTACTGTAGCCTTCAGATCCGCTGCATCGGCCAATCTTCTCCTCCTGACGCCGATTCAACACGTGTCAAAATCTGGCGTCAACAGTGACGAAGGGTTTTCCATGCTCGTATGGATGTGCTGCAACGTCGGTGATTTGGATATCCTCATCTTCTCTGGTTGCCTGCTCCATTGTCAAACCCGTTTCTTCCAAAAACTCCACGGCTTTTTGCTCTTTCTCCGTCATCACCCGGAGGAGCTCAATTTCCTTCTGCTGTGTTCCTTGCTAAGGAACGCCCTTGCCACTTTGCCTCATTCTCTGGTGGGCCTTTATCAGCGTGCGGTCATAGTCCGAGGGTAGGTTTACTGGTCTCTCAGGGATGTCTCTCAAGCAATTGTAGACCTTTTCTGCCGTTGTAGGATCAACGCGCACCCTCTTCTCTGGCGGTCGAGGTTTGAAATGTTCGTCCAACCGTTCGTGCACATGCTCATCCAGTTCATCACCGGAGAACTCGTACTCTAATTTCTTGTTAGGCCCTATTTTCTTTACGACAACCTTTCGCTTCTTGGGGCCCGGGGTTCCAGCCGGTAGGAGTGACGAGGTCTTCTTTTTTCCTTTGGCCGGTGCTGGAGGAGTTGGAGTGCTCCTAGCCCTTGCCAGAGATGGTGGTGAGGGCGCCCATGCTGGCGTAGACGAAGGACCACCAAAGTCGCCATCATCATCATTATCCGGGCCTGGCGGAGAAGGAGGATCTTGGGGAGCCGTTGTACGTGTATTCCCAATAAGTTTGATGTTGGCTTTGCGCCATAGAATGCAACCGTGGAGTGCCTCTCCCAACGTCCGTTCTCCATTCCCTCCAACAAAGTCGAGCTCAAGTTTTTCATTTTCTCCATCATCGACGATCTGCTCCACGGTGACAACACAGTAGCCTCGGGGTACCGGCATACCATGAATTGTTCCACCAGGAATCATTGGTAAGGCCGACACATAGGCTACCAGAGCGGTGATATTTTTAACTCTCACATGTAGCTCACATGCTGTCTGCATTGTGATATCATCCACTGGGTATCTTTGTGTGTCAACCACTGGCACGTTATCTGTGGGTTCATCACCACCAGGGGCCGCCGTGGATGCGCAGCTGCTACGTCGCTGAGAGGTCAGGCTAATCACAACTTTCGGGTGCGCCTCAGTGCCCTACTGCTAGCTGAGAGCTTGTGCCACTGCCTGTTGGACCCGTGCGTCCATCTCATGTTGTAGGTCTTGCACTTTTTCTGTTCATCTCATCTTGTAAGGCATAGAATTTGTCCTCCTGTTTTGCCTTGCTTTTGCGATGAGTCTTGTAAGTGCTATCTCCGGCCCAAGCAACTTTCCAAGGGACCATGCCGATGCCGCGTGCTCGTCCTAGGTGTTCAGGGTTCTGTAAGGCCCTGGTCAGCTCATCGTTCTCCCTGTGAGGCTGGAATGTTCCTTCTCTGGCCTCTTTGTATTGTTGTGACTAAATTTCGGGCCACTTCTTCCATTACAAGGGGCATGACCAAAGAACCATCCTCTTGGTTAAGCGTGACACCATTAGCAAATAGCTATTGCTTTGATCTTTCTGGCCAGTCCCAAGTCACCGGCCGGATACCTCTATCCGTGAGGTCCTGCTCCATCTTCTGCCATTTCTGTATCGCCTTCTTATATCCACCCGGTCCGAGGTGGTGGTTGTATTTCTTTAGCGCCGCATTGATCGTGTTCTTTCCGGATGCCTCTCGAGCTTCCTCGGACAACTTGTATTGCTTGAACTCCTTCCAGTAAGGTTTGACCTGGGGGAAACTATCCCAATCCGGTTCCCTGTCTTTCTTGACGTAGTTTCTAAATAATTTCTTCTTAAATGTTGCAAATGCAAGGGCCATCTTTTTCAAGGCACATTTCTTTACAAGTTCTTCATCTACTCCTTCAGGAAGATTGAACGTATCCTTGAGTTCTCTCCACAACATCTCCTTTTGGTGTGGAGGCACGGTGTAGCGTTCTTTGTCTAGATTCTTCGTTTTCCAGAGTCTTATGGTGATCAGCACACGTGCCCGAACAACAACCCCACATTGGGTTGTAAATGTTGTACTAGCCTCCACAGGAGCACATGGGCAGCCCTCTGCGTCCACTTGTGTGACGACCTGTCTTCCCTCCATCTTCTTGGTCTATCGTCATTTCCCTTTCGACGAGCTCTTTTTTGATCCGGACAAGGACTGGAAAAAGATATATTATTAATAAAACTAATACTAATACAAAATTGTAATTCAAGATTCTGTAAGCATATATGCATAAGATAGGTACCCCGATAGGATTATCGCTACGAACGGGCTGCTCAGGCATCGGCGTAAAGTCATCATCTTGTTCTTCTGCATTGCCATCTCCGGACATGTTTAGAAAAGAATCAGCAGTCCTGGCCTCTTCTTCACCATAATGCTCATAGATGATCGTACTACATTCGTTGATTGCATCCATAAGGATCCGTTCTGCTTCTTCTCCAGCGCCGTCCATCTAAACTGACACCCTTAGACATCAAAGATAAACAAATTAGCAAGTGTGTGTGTGTGATTGTAAGTGTATGTACATGTGTGTGTGTGTGTGTCTAAGTGTGTGTGTGTGTGTGAGAGAGAGAGAGAGAGAGATAGAGTGTGTGTGTGTGTTGTGTGTGTATACATGAAATTAAACTGGTTGCTAATCATTATAGTACAATATATATGTATATATCTTTCAAATTACAAATCATTATAGTACATTATACATAAAATTAAACTAGTTGCTAAACTAGACCAAATTAAACTAGACCAAATTAAACTAATTGCTAAACTACGAAATGACGCATGTAATTTCCATAAACAATATTTTCTGTTGGTATTTCAAGGCTAGTTGCTAAACTAGACCAAATTAAACTAATCTAACAATTCACTAAAATACATCTAAGCACTAATAAAACTAATTTTTATTCTAGAGATCAAGATATGAAGAAACATAGCATCGACATGTAAGGAAAATAGTAGATCTAGTTGAAAAGATTCCAAAACATTTTAGTTTGCATTTTTCTAATTTTTCTATGATTTTATACGTATTTTACAAGTTCACTAATTTGGCTTCGCAGATTGGTCCCTGGTTCTTGCATATATCTCCCTAGAAAGATTTTTGGGCTCGCAGTTGGGTCCTTGGTAGGGCAACCATGGTTGCCGTCCAAAATCCGGCGAGGGAGCTCGCCTGCGGCGAAGGGAAAGTGGTGGGGAAGCAAGAGGGGATCACCTGCGACCGATTTGGTTCAGAAGATGGGGCCGGAGGTGGTCGGGGTAGGGCCGGCCACGGTGAGCGGGGGCCGCGGCCGGTGTCGTGCCGCGATGGCGGCACTCCGGGCGAGGGAGGAGGGGCAAGGCTGGGCCGGTGAGCTTCACTGCAGGGAGGAGAAGGTGGTGGCGTGCTCAATTGAGGAGGAGGGAGGCCGGGGAGGCGGGGCACCGTGGTGGCGTCCTCAATTGAGGAGGCGGGGCGTCACGGCGGTGGTAGCCATCGAGGTGAGGGCCGGTCGGCATGGGGAGGCACGCGTAAGGCGGCGTGGCGCGGCGAGGCGGTGGCGCATGTTGGAGGCGGTGGCGCACGGTGGAGGCGAGGGCACGGCGTCGGCGGCGCGGTGGCGTCGGGCATCTGGGTGATCGAAGAAGGATGGAGGAGGAGAAGGGGGAAGGGGCGGGGAGTAATGTACCCGGCCCTTAGGTACCGGTTGAAAAGCAAAACCAGTACCTAAGGATGCCTTAGGTACCGGATAGCAATCTCACCCGGTACTTAAGGCGTGGCAACGGGCGGGAAACGAATTTCCCCCTTCAGGTACCGGGTCAATATTTCAACCCGGTACCTAAAGGCATACAGGGAATTCGTTTCCCGCCGTTTTATTTTTCTTTCTTTTTTGGTTTTGTTTAGTTTTTGCTTTTCTGCTGAAAGTATTTTAATTCCCTAGAGAATTATATATGGGTGCAAAAATTCAACAAAATATCTGTAAATATTGCATTTTTTATGTGTGTGTGAGTGTGAGTGAGTGAGTGAGTGAGTGTGAGTGAGTGTGTGTGTGTGTGTGCATGTGTGAGTGAGTGAGTGAGCGCGAGTGTGAGTGAGTGGTGAGTGAATGAGTGACTGAGTGTGTGTTAGTCAAAAAATTATATGATGACTAAAAATTATTCAAAATAATATAAATATAAATGGTGATTAAAAATATTACGTGAGTCAAAATATTACATTATGATTAAAATGTATTCAAGAGACAATTAATCACCTAATGAATATTAACCTTGTGTGTGTTAGAGATAGATAGAGGGAGAGAGAGCATGTGCTTATGTTACAAATACTAGAAATGATGAGTCAAAATATTACATGGATACTTGAGATGATGAGTCAAAATATGTCAAGAGAATACTAAACATCTAATGGAATATTAACGATAGTCTTTACAATGGTCCCTTCATTATGATCATGGCGTATGTAGGGAGCGTCCTCCTGGGCTAAAAGAATACTTGTGTCAACATCCACTGCGAATGGAGTCACGTTTTCATCCTTATTGTATTCTTCTTCATCAGTAACATCGTTGACTCCCACAATTTTTCTTTTACCTGCAAGAACTATGTGACGCTTTGCCTCGTCGTCCTTCTTAGGTTTGCTAGACATGTCCTTCACATAGAAAACTTGAGCAACATCTTTGGCTAGGACGAACGATTCGTCTCGATAGCCAAGCTCTTTGAGGTCTACAGTTGTCATTCCATACGCGTCAATATCGATGCCTTTTTCAGTTAGCTTCACCCGTTGGCAACGAAATAGTGGAATCTTCAAAGGCACATAGTCTAGTTCCTAGATCTCCTCAATGTAACCAAAATATGAGTTGCTTTGGCCATTAGTATCTATGGCATCTATACGAACACCACTATTATGATTGGTACCCTTTTTGTCCTGGGATCTTGTGTAAAATGTGTATTCATTAATTTCATATCCTTGGTATGTCATGATTGTATTGGAAGGACCCCTGGCCAACCAGGCAAGTTGTTCATGAATGTCCTTATTAGCCATAAGTTCTGAGTGCAACCAGGTGCGAAAAGTTTTGATGTGATTCTTAGTGATCCAGGTTTCAGACTTCTAAGGGTACTTATTTTGTACGAGCTGCTTGTTCTCATCGATGTACGGAGCCACCAAGGCTGACTGTTGCAGAACCGTGAAATGTGCTTTGCTCAACGAAGCGTGATCATTAGCATTTATTGATTTCTTTCCTAGTGTGCCCTTCCCAATCAGCCTCCCCTCATGCCGTGATATTGGAACTCCAATCGGGCAAAGTTCATCCACATAGTCAACACAAAACCCAATGACCTCCTCTGTCGCATAACCCTTGGCAATGCTTCCTTCTGGACGAGCACTGTTACGAACGTATTTCTTTAGGACAGCAAAGAATCATTCAAAAGGAAACATATTATGGAGGAAGACAGGCCCAAGAATACCGATCTCTTTGACAAGGTGAACTAGGAGATGCGTCATAATATTGAAAAATGATGGTCATCTAAAGGCTAACAATACTTTGGACAACATCATCTTGTAGCTTCAGTAGACTCGCTGGATCGACTGCCTTCTGTGAAATTGCGTTGAGGAATGCACATAGCTTTATGATTGTTGCTCAAACATTATCGGGTAGAATACCTCTCAATGCAACTGGAAGTAACTGCATCATCAGGACATGACAGTCATGGGACTTTACGTGTGCGAATTTCTTCTCTTTCATATTTAGTAGCCTCTTTATATTCAAAGAATAGCCTGACAGGACCTTCATAATGTTCAAACATTCAAACATACTTTCCTTCTCTCCCTTGCTTAGAGTGTAGCAGGAAGGACCTAGGTAATGGCGTCCTTTATCCCTTTTCTCTAGATGTAGGGCGGCTCTCTGTTTCATACGTCGCAGGTCTTGTCGCGCTTCCAATGTATCTTTCAGCTTGCCATACACACCAAGGAAGCCTAGCAGGTTCACACAAAGATTCTTTGTGAGGTGCATCACGTCAATTGCGTGGCGGACCTCTAAGACTTTCCAATAAGGTAAATCCTAAAATATACTATTTTTCTTCCACATAGGTGCATGTCCTTCAACATTGGGCACTGCTTTGCTACCAGGACCCTTTCCGAAGACTACTTTTATATCTTTGACCATTTCAAATACCATTTTCCCACAAATGTGCCTAGGCTTCGTACGATGATCCGCCTTTCCAGCATAATGAGCATGCTTCTTTCTTAATGGATGTTTGATATGAAGAAATCGACGATGGCCCATGTATACAATCTACCTACAGTGCTTCAGATACATGCTGTTGATTTCATGTAAACAATGGGTGCATGCCCTATAACCCTTATTGGAGTGTTCGGACAGGTTGCTAAGTCCAAGCCAATCATTGATGGTTACGAAAAGCAATGCATGCAGGTTAAAATGCTCCTCTGCGTGCGCATCCCACAGACGAATCCCCTCCTCTTTCCACAGCAAAATAAGATCGTCAACCAGCGGTTGCAGGTACACATCAATATCGTTACCAGGTTGCTTCGGTCCGGGTATAAGCACTGGCGTCATAATGAACTTCCGCTTCATACACAACCAAGGGGGAAGATTGTATATACAAAGTGTCACATGCCATGTACTATGGCCACTGCTCTGTTCACCGAAAGGATTCATGCCATCCATACTTAAGCCAAATCTCACGTTCCTTGCATCATTTGTGAAAGTTGGGAATGTTCTATCCACCTTTCTCCACTGGGACCCATCAGCGGGGTGTCGCAACATACTATCTTTCTTTCTCGTTTCTTTGTACCATCGCATCAACTTTGCATTGGTTTTGTTCATGAACAGACGTTTCAAACGTGGTACTATAGGAAACTACTACATCACCTTGGCAGACACTCTCTTCTTGGTACGCACCCCCTCAATGTCGCCTGGATCATCTTGAGGGATCTTATAATGACATGCTTTGCATACCGGATAGGCATCTAAATTTTCATACTCCTCACCACGATAGAGGATGCAGTCATTAGGACATGCATGTGTCTTTTGTACTTCCAATCCTAGAGGACAAACCACCTTTCTTGCCTTGTACATTATTTCGGGCAATGTGTTACCCTCAGGGAGTAGGTTTTTTATAAGTCTCAGCAACTCCTCCAAACTCTTATCAGATAAACCATTTGATACCTTCTATTGCAACAATTCTAACGTGGTACCCAACCTTTTGTGGCCTTGCTTGCAATCTGGGTACAACAATGTTCTGTAGTTCTCAATCATACGCTGCAAATCCCTGGATTCCTTTTCAGTTTCACAGACTTCCTCTGCTTCGCGCAACATCTGACCAAGATCATCTTCTGGAGCATGTGCTCCAACATGTTCTTCAGTCTCCATTGCAATATCTTCATAGATAGCACCGTAATCATCACCAAAGTTAGGGACATCTTCTTCTCCATCCTGCAGCAAAATCCCTCTCTCTCCATGATCGGTTCAAACAATGTAGTTGGGCATGAAACCTCTTTCGAACAAGTGACTGTGAATGGTTCCTGTTGACAAGTAATCCTTCTCGTTTTTACAAATTTTGCATGGACAACAAAAGAAACCGTCATGCTTGTGTTTCTTGGCCGTCTTGATGAATTCATGCACGCCATTAATAAACTCCATTGAACGTCGGTTGGCGTTGTACATCCATTGCCGACTCATCTGGAAACATGATTAATAAAAATGTCTAATTATCCATTACACAACATGATTACTAAAAAGGTCTAACTATCCATTACGCAACATGATTAATAAAAAGATCTAATTATTCATTACACAACATGATTAATAAAAAGTCTAATTATTCATTACACAACATGATTAATAAAAAGGTCTAACTATCCATTACACAACATGATTAATAAAAAGGTCTAAAATAACAAATAAACTACATGCTAATACAAACTACTCAAGAGACCTATTGACCGATGCCTCACGAACCGCCTCGCGAACTCTCGACATTGAACGGTCAAATTCTACCATCCCCGACACTTCAAGCCTTGCATTACGTCGAGCCATCAACTCGCGATCATCATCCGTACCATGCAACCCGATATCAATTTCACACTCAAATTTGCGCCTTGCATTACATTGCGCGAGGCAATCAAATGCTTTCTTAATCCAACGACAAATACGACCGCTAACAAGTCCAAGACGTTCTTCAGGGCGGAACTCAAGAGAATGTCCAGTGCACTTCAAATGATTGCGTATCGATGCTCAAGCGGACGCACGGCGCTCTAATGCAACATGTTGCAGTGCCATTTCTACGGATAAAATATTAATTGCTTTTCAGTAAATTCAATGAACTCAAGCCATTTCTAAATAAATAATTGCATGCAAAAGTAAATTAAATTATTCTAAATAGATAACTAAATATATCTAACTACATCTAAATTACTTGCAAAGTAAAACTCGTTGGGTAACTACATCTAAATTACTTGCAAAGTAAAACTACAAAAATTAATTAGCAAGTGTATAACAATTATAACTAACCTTGAGGTGAAAAAACTGCAAAAATCCTCCTCCCTCCCCTCCCCTCACACGGCTGCCATGAACAGTGTTGTGTTCATGGCAGCTCGGGGAGGTGGCTGGGGGGGGGGGGGGGGGCGGTATATATAGGCAGCGGCATTAGTACCGGATCGTGGCACAACCCGGTGCTTATGGCCAACACATAGGCACAGTTCGTGCCATGCCAAGGTGCTAATGCCGCTGGACTCACCAAGTGTCGGGTCGTGGCACGAGCCGGTGCTCATGGCCGCTACATAGGCACCAGGTCATGTCACGACCCGGCACTTGAGGTGCCGCAAAGCCTTAGGCACCGGGTCGCGGCATGAACCAGTTCCTTTGTTGGAGCATAGGGACCGGGTCATGCCATGACCCGGTACCAAATGCCCTGCCTCGGTTCGGATCAGGCCATAGGTACCAGCATCAGTACCGGCTGCAACAGCAGCTGGTACCTATGGCCTGGATCTTTAGCCCGTTTCTAGTAGTGTTTGTTGCTTATTTGTTTTTTCGTATCCAGGTTATTTCTCACTACTAGGAAAAAAGTTATAATCAAGCCCTTCTACTTTCAATTCCTCAATTTGAGGTCTAGTTCAGGTGTCCTAACATGGGTCTTCATGTAAAACCATTCAAGTTAGGATTATAATTGAAGTACGGGAAAAGAGAGGATTTCCTTACTTCTCCATCCAATATAAGGGCCACCCTGCGTGATGGTACAACACTAGGTAAATCACGTCCTGCAACCCTAAAAAACAAAGTACCTCTTTTTAAGTATATCAATCAAGTCGAAATCGGACAAGCTTGCCCTTTGGGTAGTTTCAAAAGTGGTTTTGTATTTTTTTAAAAAAATTCTGGTTAGATCTAAAAATTCAAAACTAATTCATTTAAGTTAAAAAAATATGAAACTAGTACCATTTTTTTCTAAAAATGTAACATATCTGTTGTTTCTCTATTTGAATCTTATTTATTTAAAAATAATAGGCATAACTACAAACAAATAAATACTAGGAACATAAAAAAGTTGGATCCGAATAACTGACAATTGGAGTGCCAATAGACATGTTACATTTTTAGAAAAATATTGGTACCTGTTTCATGTTTTTTATTTTAAATATATTAGTTATAATTTTTTAGTTTAAACTTGAATATTTTTATTTTTTACAAAATAAAAACCCACCTTTGAAACCACCGAAGGGCCAAATTTGTCTGGTTTCGATAATTTGGATGGTCTTCGTTATCCGGTTTTGTAGTTAAAGGTTGGAAATTGAATTTTTGTGATAGTTCGAGGGTGTAAACTGGACTTTTTCCCTTTTAAAAATGGAGAGTACATCCTTTTTCTCTTTGGTACTGAATTAACTTAGGCGTGTCCCCTGGCACAAAAGAAGAATAATCGATCCTGGTCATCTGATGGGAGTGTATTTGTCAATTTCTATAGACACCCGCGCTCACACATTAACCGTGGCGGGCATTTTAGGAGTACCCACCTTGGTTAATATATTTTGCGAGACGGTTGTCGTCATCGCCTCGGTTAATAAAAAATAACCATCTCGATTAATGCCTGGTATTAACCGATGCGGTTGAAATTTATGCCCGCCTCGGAGGTGTTTCAAAAAGGTCACGGTAAATTTTTTTTAGTAGTGATCAGAAATCATGTGCCGCTGGTTGATCTCGTTTTGGGACCAGCAACCGGCGCCCGGGTATATTCTACGGGTCGTGCATCATGCTGCTCCTGCATACATAAAAAGAAAGATTCCTCCGAGTTAGTGTGAGTGAGTAGTGAAGTAGTACCTGATTCTCAGCAACGAATGGGCGCCCATCACAGATAAAATCCTGAATCCGCATGTGTGCAGTTCTATGCAGTTCATGATTGGAAGGAGTACTTGAGCATTGCTCATGACCGAGGCAGCAGTGTAGTATTACTGCCTGTTTCCCACTTGAATTGATCCAAATGACTGACTTTGCACGAAATGTTAGCTGCAGCTACTTGCAGTATGTCCTTCGACTTTTACCAAGGTCTGAAAATTGGAGCTGCAATGTCATCTTTCTGTATTCTCATGTGTGGCCATGTGCCTTAACTTTATGTACCATTGAGATGGAAGCGATCTCTTATCCACTTATCCTGTTAGGAGAGCAGGGTAAGGCGTTGCACTGGCTCTGGCTATGGTGCCAAGGATCCCAAGAACATGTGATCGATCTTTTCCACTGCATGATCGATCGATCTGCTCTCCTTACTTCCCTTCTTTTTTTTTCTTTTGCCAGGTGATAATTCAGATGCAGTCAGGGATGTCCGAAAAGATTCAGGCCCCTGGCCGGCCAACCCTGCATGCATTATTGGCGTGAGCACTTACGTCAGCTGTCACGTACGCGTCGAGATCGCCAATAGAAAAAATGAACAACTGCGCGCGAGCCCGCGACTATTATTGGATACAGAGACCGGAGATCGATGATCGACCGGTGCCAGACTTTGAGAGTTACACAAATTCAGGCAGCTTCATTTCTCTATACTCTTCATCATTCTGAAGTCTGAATTGAACTGCTAGTCATCCAGGAAAATATCTTATTTAGAAAAACCAGGAAAATATCTAAAATTGCCCGAACTGCATGCATGCTAGGCTAGTCATCATCAATTTCGGCAAATTAGTTTCATCGTAGTAAGCTCAGATCACATGCATCAGTCTCCTGACGGCTGTTGCAAACTTGCAATAATATCGAGGGAAAGCACAGTGCAAGGAAGAACAAGCAGCTAGATTCTGCTTGCTCGGCGAGCTAGTGATTGAACTCACGCGATTTGACAAGTGTTGTCACGTCCAAAGGCACGCACTTGGCGCCGTTGCGTATCCATGGCTAGCTGATGATTGGACGCACTGGTCGCCATGGCTCCATGTGAATCCTGCAGCTAGCAGCTTTTCTTTCTGCCACCGACCGATGGCTGAAAACTTGAGTGAAAGACCCTGCTCCGTGCTTGAGCATTGAGGTAGCCTAACCTAGCTACACCTGCCATTAACTTGCTAGCAGCAACGAGCCGGAGTTCAGAGACGCATGCGTGCCGAAAGCCGAAAGGATCGGGCGGCAGGCCGGGAGCCATGGTCCGTGCTGTCGGCTGTCCTGTGCCGCGCGCGGCGCGCGGTCGGCCGGCCGGCCACCGGAGATGACATGCATGCGCCGGCCGGCGCAGGTGCATGGCGGCGCGTGCGTGCCTTGAGAGATTTCGCTAGCCGGCCGGGCGCGCGCCTTGCCGTCGTCGCCCGTGCCCTGGCAGCCGGCGGTTTGGGCGCCGGCGGCGCACAGCAGCGGTTTCCGCCGAGGGGCTGTCACGTGCGATCGCGCGTGCCCAGCTAGCAGCGGCCGGCTCAGCGGCGACCGATATGATGCGAGATCCACGACCAATAGTATATCTCACAAACATTTTTTTGGGCTCTCAAAAAAAAACTTTTTTTTGGAGTAAAGAATAGGTGGTATACGTTTCGGACAGAGGCGTAGCTCGCCTAAATTTTTAGCTGGGGCAGAACCTGGGGCAGAACATGCTCGCTGTGCTGGCCGTTGCCCTCGCCTACCGCTGTATGGGGAGCTACGCCACTGGTTGCGGACTCACCCTGAATGTCACCGTACCTGATCCAACTGCCCTAGTAGTTTAGTGCATGGTTTTGGGTGAGGCAAGGCTTGTCATATGCATCGTTCGTTCATATCAGATTTCTCAATGCAAAAGGTGCAGTAAAAATTATTAGGGTCTAGCCCTTACAAAGATTCCAATCGTGTCCATGATTATAGGGGTTCAATCTGCTCGAGCAAATTGGAGCCATGATGACCTCGAGTGCCGAGGAGGAGGAGGCAGCGCTGCTTGCATCATTATTTGAATTCAACAAAAAAGTAATAATTCATAAAACAGTTCTTCAAATAAATTTAAAATGCACCATTGTTTTCTTTTAGGATGAGATCTTCAAATTAAACCACACTTTGACTATGAGCATTTTGTTATGAACGTGAAACTTTTCTTAAGAATCAGGAACTGATATTTTATATTCAAGAGAAAAACTATCCAGATTTATGATAAAATGTTCCGCTAAGAGAGAGAATTGTTTTAGAAGAAAAATGCTATGACTTCGATTGGAACAAAAATTTATTCAGGTGGCATGAAACAATCGTTCAAGTGGAAGATCATGTAAATTAGCAGAGTAAGAGCCTATTTGAAAAGATATGTCACTAAACTGAAAGAAAATATTTGTTCTAAATGAAATAAAAATGTATATGAACCAAACGAATAATTGGGCGGAAAGAACAATCCGAGCTGTGTTGTTTGTTTGGGTGTAAAGAAGGAAAAATCCGGCCCACGTCTGGAGGAGGAGGCCCGAGCGAAGCGGACATGTGAGCAGAGAGTGTGTGTGAGCTTGCACTCTTGCGGGCCATGCCGACCACATTTCTGGGTGCAGGTATCACATGGGCCGATGGGCTTGGCCTGTGTGGTTTGCTGCATCTGCACGAGTACCGAAAATATATCGAAGCTTTGGACACTTTATTAATCAAACAGTAAAAGAGGAGCTCTCCAAAGGCCTGGAATTTCAGATGCAGCTCAAACACAGAGGGCAACGGTGGTTACATCGGCCTTTATGATCCTGCTTAGTAAACACCTGAACACGTTCTTGCATACTTAATGTGAGCTGTCATAAAACCAGAATGCATAGTATGACATATAGTAAGAAAAGCCTTATAAAGTTATACATAGTACCATGCTTCTTATCATCATGCACGCAGGCTGTAGAAACGCAAATATTCTGACAGAAACTCCCACTTCTCAAAATCACAGGGCTAATCAAAATGCTAATAATCAAGCATTGATTTAAGAATATTTTGTTTCCCTATTTAATGGATTTATTTCCAGAAGTGATGTGTTACCCATATATGACAGACTGATTTCCACAATAAGAAAATCTTAGGCAGCCAAGTCAAGATAACCCGAATAAAAGGGATATATTCTGTGGGAATGAAAGAACAGCAACAAGTTAGTTCTTGCCATCAGTTTTCAGCAGTCTGTCTCCCATTCCTCAAGACCAAATAGAACCATCTTGAGAACATGGGCAGAGGTCCATGGAACCAAAACAGTTCTTAGAAATCAAGAATGTATTGGTGGCCACAACACTTGGTTTACACAATTGTTTCTTCTCAGTACCAATACCAATTCTAGCCACCACTTGAAAGTACTAGTTCAGTCTCAGTAAGTGCAATGTAAACATCAGTCGAACAAAAATAACCCATTCCTCTAAAAACGAATTAGGCAAGCTGCAATTAAGTATCAGTGAGCGCTGTAAAATGTGAGTAGAAATGAAACATATTGAGCAAACATGGTTAGAGAAAAAGGGAAAGCCAGTACTATCAAATTCCAACTAGATCAAGTGCTACGACAAGGGCCTATCCACAGAAGAACAACTCAGTTAAGGATAATCTTCAGCCATGCGCTAGACAGAAGAAGCGACTAACAAACACGTGCAGTAAGGCTCCAGAATAAGCCAACCAGCTCTTAGACAGAATAATAGACAACCATAACTTAAACATGGACGATGAGCGGTCAGAGATCACTAGTTGTTCTACTGCAGAAAGAAGAATTAAGATTTCCTTCACCATCGCCAGCTGCTAATGAGAGTGAGTTGCACTTACACCATCCAACGAAAAGGATTGGAACATTTTAAGATGTTCAAATTTGATTCCAGAGGGCACAACACCAGTACTACCTGTGGCATAAGCATCTGCAAGCCCAGGAACAGATTCCTTGTGACAGTCGATGTACTTCAATTTGAAAGTCTTCTCTGCAATTTGAACTAATGAGTAAAAGCCCATTTTACTACTCAGCAATCCCTTTGCCTGCAGGACCTTCATGACACAATGCCGGGGCACTAGCCGCTTCTCCAGGCTGTGTGCTAACAGTACAGGCCTTTCAACAATGTACTGAGGCTCCATTCCAGCCTCTTTTATCAAGAAGTGGATCTTGCGGAGGAGGAGCTCTTCAGACAATGGGAGAATAGTTGGTATCTTGGACACTGCAATTGCAACTTCACTCTCGGAGCAACCAAGTGTACTCTTCAAAAACTTAAGCATGAGAGCAACCTTCTCTTTGGAGATATCTGCGACGACTACCACCGCATACTTGAACATTCGCGAGCTGCGAGGCACCCCAAGCCCTTCTGCACGCAGCAAGAGCTCCTTGACGCGCTCCGGGCTGAAGGTAAGCAACCGCGCGTTGCGTGAACACAGCTGGGCAATATCTCGAACACTTAGGCCCCATTCACGAAGCAGCGCGATGTTAGGATTGATAATCCTTTCAACATCCACCTGTAGAATGCTTTCACTATTCTTCATGATCGTGAGGAGCTGTTCAATTGAACCGAAGAAGGAGATGAAGAACTCGAGCCTTGGACCGACGTCGCAGCTGCGGAGAGCGCGTGACCCGACTAGGAGGAAGCGAGCGATCTGGGGAGTGGACAGACCGAAGCGGTCGCGGAGAGCAAGAAGGCGGGGGGCGATGTTCTTGGGCGAGGCGCGGAGGAGCAGCGGGTCCCTGGCGACGACTGCGGCGATGTCGGCGCTGGAGAGGCCGACGCCGGAGAGCAGGGCGAGGACGGCGTCGGGGTTGGAGGCGGATTTGAGGCGGGACCAGCATAGCTCCTCGAATGCCTTCTGGCTACGTTTGGATGATTCATCGAACGCCTTCTTAGCCGTCTTGCGGGCTTGAGCTGGGGGGAGGCCGCAGGCGGCGACGAGGTAGTCCTCGAGGGAGAATGGGGCGGTGGAGGCCGAGGTGGAGGTGGAGAGGAGCCAGGCGCGGTGGTAGATGGGGGAGGGGAGCGAGGAGGCCGCGCGGTGGAGAGGGAGGAGGTGCCTGCGGAGGAGCAGCATGGCGGCGGCGGCGGCGGAGATGGAGGCGGCTGCGCGTCGATTCGTGAGATCGGCGGTCTTCTCCAGGTGAGATGGAGAGGAGCCGGTCGGTCCGCGTCTGGAGCAAGCCTTCCAATCTTTTTCTTTTCCTCTCCCGTGTAGCCAAAAGACGCTCCTCTTTCTTTCCAGCTGCTATTCGTTTTTTGTTCTTTTCTTTTCCAGCCTATTTGATCAGCGGACGGACTCTCACGGTGTTTAGTTTGAACTTCGAAAGCGCATCATTTAGACGAAATTATTTGTATTAACGCCGGAAAATTAGTTGATGTCTAACGTCTCTGAATATTAACCTTTCTGCCCACATAGGCAGCAGCTTAGTCAGAAACTTACTAATTTCTCGAGATCCCGCTATCTTACTGCCCACAAAATAACTATAAAAACAAATGCCGTGATTCATCGCAGACGTCATTTATTTGATCACCACTGTTATGCAAGCTGCAGCGACAGTACCAGCACTGAAGAAACAACCTCACGTCCACAACGGCTTACAGCAACGCATACCAGGTTTATTTGCCCGACCAGACCACAAACGAAAAGCACGGAACCGGGAAGCGACACGCGAGGGCTGATCACTCCTGCCCCAGGAGCGCGAGGAGCATGCTCTCGTAGTCGCCGGAGGTGTCCCCCGCGACGGCGCGCTCCAGCGGCACGCTGTTCCTCTTCTGGTACGCCTCCTTGATCAGCTTCAGGTCCACCTCCGCGCGGGTGGTGATGACCCGGGTCAGGGAGCTCTCGTCCGTGCCTAACCCCGCGATGGCCTGCCTGACGACCTTCTCGAAGTACCTGTCGGGGCAGGTGAAGCACCGGATGATTGCCCGCAGCGTCTTGAGGTACTCGTCCTTGGGATCAGCCTTCAGATCCTGTCGAGCGCAAAGCAGGTCATTGAAGAAATTATTACAAAAGAGGTGCCGCATCATGCAAATATTTTTGTTGAGAACACAAGAGATCTGTGGGATTTGGACATTAATAGGTCATGCAAATGATACATACAAGCTACTGTGCAGAAACTTTGGAAACAGCAAAACATCAAAGTGAACATAACGCAACACTTTTAAAGTTTTAAGAGATCCACCAAATGTTCTGGATGGCATTTGAGAACTGAGTAAACTTTCAGTCTACAGTCACTATATCTGATTGACAAAAGTATTTTTCAACTTCTAAGTAGTCTGGTGATTCTGCAGTGGTAGTTAGTAATACTATTATTTGTAAGAAAAATACCATTTTCACAGACAATACATTCCAGCACCTGAGCTATCATGTGAATGATTTTTTAGCAGAAATTAGGAAGCAGTGATGCGAATCAATGTAGTAAAGAAATTACCATGCCATGCATATATCAAATTATGAATATGTAACTCATTTCTCTTAAAAAGACTAAGGGAATCTTAATTAAAACATTGAATGATCTAGAAAGAAATTTCAACCAGTCATATATAGTTCTGAACATGGATAGGTTTGCTAGAGCGTCATGAAATTTCCGTACCAAATATGAAACAGAGCAAGCTGTGAATGAAAATAGACCAACAGACCGAATCTACCTTAATGGATTAAACCGATCCAGACACAAGCAACATGTAAATCGAAACTTGGGCTGAACAATAAACTATTGGATAAAGTTGATCTTGAAGGGTGCAGGAACTAAAATGAGTAAGCAGCTTTCCAAATGTTACACATGCTCCGTACAATTGGCAAAAGCAGGCACGAGCAACGGCTTATTATTTTCTTTCAGAATATGAATGGGTGTTTTGTATTAACATGGGTTGTTATACTTGTAAAGATGCAATGGTAAATGCATAATCTGGTTCAACTGTAGTTCAATGCGGAAGCACACATAGCCATAGGCATTACAAATTGTAAATAATAAGTTGGGTCACTTCCTGTATCATTTCATACAGCAAAAAACAACATAAGTTTATAAGATATGTATGCACCTTGTTGATTGGGTGGCCAAATGCATCATTGTAATAATTGAATGTAGCAAGCAGCTGAGGTTTGCTCCTAGTGGTGAGGATTCTGATGATCTCATCATCACTGTAAGCCTTGTGCTGGATCTTCTCATGAAGTATTTTGGCTTCTGAGTGCGCCAACCTTGTGTTGACCTCTGGTCCATCATAGCGGTATGCACTTACAAGTGGCACCAACAGCTGAAATGAAGAATAAAACAAAGGTCAGATCAAAGAATTTGGCATTGTTTTCTTTTTTGCACTCTTTTCCCTATTGTCGGAAGCTCAGGGAGCTAGTGAAACTAGAATAAGGTTGCCAAAAACTAAAATGACAATAAGCGAGCCATCCTTTAAACTAGCAAACCTGAACAAATTAAGTCTTGCATATGTAACCTTATTTTAAGAGTGACACAAACAAAATGAGGAAATGACATGGCAAGGGGGGAATCATATTTTGGATGAATGAAAACTGAATTTGATTTGACCTCTGCTTTAAGGAGGACTAGAACTGCATTTTGGATGTTAAATTTTACAGGTCACTAGGATGCGACAAAGGAAACAGATCATATATGAATTTTTCATAAAGACCAATCTATAATTAATATTTTACACAATGGGATACGAGCATACGACAACTAGCAATCCCATCAACCAACATTTTAGATCCACAAACCTATTTAACATTTTCTTACATCGTGGGCCAAAAGTCAACATCATAAGCATGGAATTTAACGACCTTGAACTCGTCAATCAACTTCAGAACAGAACTGATCATCACAGATTGACACCTATGATAACTACATGATTAAAATCAACACTTGAGAAATAAAAATTAACAAATCAAGGTCCTGTCCACATTCAGATATCCTTCGAAGATTAGCAGGTATCAATACTGTTCCAATCACTAGCACACATGTTCGCGGTATCGAGGCTAATTCTGGAGGCACTACAAAAGAAACGAGAGAGACACATCACCTTGCGGAAGTCTCCTTTGACGTGCGCAGCGATGTCCTCCTCAAGCGAGCGCTTGAAGCGCTCGTGGTACGCCTGCCTGACGGCGAAGAGCTGCGCGGAGCCGCGCGTGCACGCGATCTCGACGAGCACGCGGTTCCCGGGCTGCCACTTCCTGGCCGCCTCGTTGGCGAGCACCGCGTCCCGCTCCGCCGGGTCCAGCGTCCACAGGATCACGGCCCTCTGGTCCCATCACAACCCGATCAGAGAGAGATCCGGGAACGGCTGCTCGCGCTCGCGCGGAGGAGGATTCCAGCGCGTGTGGCGATGATTAGTGATGGTGTGGTTTATGTACCTCGAAGTCGCCCGAGATCTCGTCGGTGATGGAGCGGAGGAGCTCCTCGCCGTACGTCTCCGCGTAGGCGCGGCGGATGGCGCGGCGCTGCGCTGCGTCGCGGTGGCCCAGGATGGAGATGATGAGCGCCTCGTTCGTGCCCCACCCTGCACGGCCCCCGCGGGGGAGACAAAACGCACGGTCAGATCGCTCGATCGCGTTACCTTCCCAGGCAGGCGTCGCACGGACAAGGGAAATGCGGGCAGCGCGCCGAGACACGGGGCCTAGATGCGCGGGCGCGCGCGCGCGAGAGAGAGAGCGGGAGAGGGACCGACCTTGGAACGCCTTGCGGAGCTGCTCGCAGTCGTCGGCGGCGGGCGGGACGGTGGCGGGGACCTTGAGCGTCGCCATCGGCGGTGGGGGCTGGGATGCGGGATCTCGAGACGGGGGCCCCGGTGGTGGTGGAGTGCGCGTCCGCCGGGGCAGGGGAGGGTGGGTGGGGGAGGTATTAAAATGCGCGGAAGGAAATGCAGGGTAGGCGACCAAACGATGGGTTTAAGGAAAGTGAGGGACGCGGCCGTGTAAAGCGTGTAATTATTATTAGCGTTAGTGACTATCTGATCTGGATCAGTGTTATTGTATGGATGGGAAATGGGGATCTGCGTCCTGGAAGCGTGGAACGATTTTTACCGACGGAAATGTGCAATTTCTGGCGTGTTTGTTGACAATGACAAGTAGTGTGCTGGATTGGTGGATTGTGTACAGCTCATCCTGATCGATGTCAAAGCAGGTTTGCTTTCTGAGTGCTAGTTTCTGTTTGGCCTGTCATGATTTGGACTTTGGATGGACATGCATTATCGCTGTCACACACACCCATGATTGATTCTGCGGTATTACCGGGCCCATGTCGGCTCAAGAAGACTTAGATGGGCCGGCGTTCGGTCCAGCCACGCACGCGCACCGACGCAAGAAGGGCCCGACATCGTATGGGCTGAGCGACAGGCCTACCTACTCCGCACCTCCCGGCCCGCCGCGCACGGCCCCTCGCGGCTCGCGCCTGCCTTGTCTTCTCCGCGTGCTGCGTCTGCGTGGCAACCGGCCTACCGCCGCGCGGGTCTCGGAAGAGCGAACCGGAGCCGGAGCGCCCCGGCGCACGGGCACGTGCCGCATCCGCACGACATGTCGACACGACTGACTCCCGCTTCCCATCCGCAGCCGCAGAACGTCTCGTGTGTCGTCTCGTCCCTTGCCACGGGATCCGGCCCCACCCACGGGCACAGCGCGCGGCGGCGAGTTCTGCGCTTCCACTTGCCCCCTCTCTCCACCGGTCTCTCACCCAACCCCCCGCAGGCCGCACTCGAACTCGAACGCCCTCGAGGCTTGACTGCCTTCCTTCCTGACCTTCCTGCCCGCAGCGTCGGAGTCGGAGGAGGAGCCACGGGGATGGTGATCGGGCTCCCCTCGCCTGCCTTCCTGACCTGAGCCTTGATCCCACCAGCGCAGCGCAAGGGGCTCGCGGGATGGGGTACCTGCCTGCGCTAGGCGGGAAGGCGGCGCACCTGGTGTCCGACCTCGCCACCGTCATCCTCAACCCCGTCTCCGAGCGGGAGCGCCAGCGGCACCACCCCTCCCACCTCCCGGTGAGCTCCTCCTGCGCCGCTTTCCTTCTACTCCCACCTTCGCCCCGGAGGCCGATCGCTCTGCTTCGGAATTCCGGTTTCATTTATGCGCCTGCTGTTCCCGATCCATGCAATTGGTGATGCGACTAGAGATTTTAGTGGAGCGTCGGCGTGTATATGCCGTCGACCGGTGCTGTTTTTTGCTGGGTTTTGGCCTTTTGGGGGGTTTAGGGCATCCTCGATGCGGTCCTGCTAATTGGGAGCTGAGATATGCGATACGGGTGCTAATTCATCGAGATCTCATCCTCGTGGATGACTTATGGAGTGCCCGAGCGTGATAGAAGCCTATATGGATATTACTTTGCTGGTAGAGCAAAATTATGGACCCAATTGCACTCGGGTAGCACCAAACCAATTGTACACACTTAGCCAATACCCAGATTTCGATTAGGCTCTAATCCTTCCCTTCAATGTTTGAGACAATGGGTATTGAAGATATTTATCCAAATGTTCGCCTAATTAAGTTTCCGCACATGATAGCAGTTTAGGCTTCTTTGTTTTTAATTTCTTTCTCTTTTTTTTTTTGAGTCCCGAGGACAAATTCCGCTCCATATGCATTGCAAAATAGGGAAAAACGACAAAGTATCTACTATCGCTCTCATGACATTAGTACATTACAGAACCAGGTGAACACCTTCTCAGATTTGCCATCAGGCCTTATAAACCAGCAAACCTAACATTCGTTTCATAGAAGTCACTTTTACCCAACTTGCTTGGGACCAAAAGGCTTTGTTGTTGCTGCTGTAAGCTGCTTTTACTTTTGAGCTGTTGTAGCATGCAATTTTGGAGATAAGTAACATCCAGGGTAATGACAAACTGAAAAGTGGCAAATCCAAGTGTCTTGTGATACATTATTACTGTTATATGCTGTAACTGTTTGCAATTTTGCATAGAGAAAAAGTTTGAATGGTACCTCCATGAAAGGAAAGAGCCTGTAGCTGATAATACTGATGGGTTGTGTAGCCTCTGAATAATTGGCAAATAAAATGGCAATTACTGTCAACCATTCCATTGACCAATCCATGGTTTTGAAAGCTTAATGTTTCTTTCTCTCTTAGGAAGCTGCTGAAGGAAAAGACACACTATTTGGTGATGAAGATTCTGACAAAAATTCTGAGACTCCTGATGGTCCTGACACATCTTCCTTCAGAGCATTTCTGATGTCATTTGTGTCTTCCACAACCTCCAGCAAGGATTCAACGGAGACCATACCTGAGCATAATCTAGATGTGGAATATCCAACTTTAACACCTGTTGGAAAGGCAAGCAGTGGAAGGAAGGGCTTGCTCAGTAGAGGGAAGCATTCCATTGGAAGGATTATTAGCAAGGCAGGACTCAGTAATTTGAGACAGAAACCCACCTACAGCATTGATGGTGAATTCACAGGTCAAACAGAATCAGTTGCACCCAGGTTTGAGATGAAGGGATCAAAGGAATCGGCTTTGCATGAAAAGTTGCCAGCTATGTCCGAAACATCTGTTCTTTTGTCAGAAATGATGCGATCCATTCTTTATTCATCTCTTCCTGTTCTTGTTCAAGGAAGGAACTGGATGTTGGTTTACAGGTTCAAAACATCTCTGCAATGTAAATTTGGTGCTGTTCATTACCATCCTTACAATATACTCAATTTTCTGATGTCTATGTTCACACTTCTGCAGTACCTGGAGACATGGAATATCTTTGTCTACTCTGTATAGAAGGAGCAGGCTTTGTGCTGGCTACTCACTTCTGGTATGCTACATACTCTCATTTTATATGGTGTTCATTTGTTACCCTTACATTTCGGGAAATATAATTACTCAATTTAATTTATCACTTTTTACTGTTGCATGATGAAATATTACCACTCTACTCTGGTATGGTGTGTACAAGTATTGCTGCAAATTTTAGTGCAATAGGATGTGGTGTCATGTCAATGCAGTATTCTGCAAAAATAGAAGCACTGTCACTCTGATCATATGAGGTCAAACCATATGATATCATTTCACATCTCCAGAGGTTTTCCATATATTCATAGCACTTTTTTATAAAGTGGACATACTAGGTTTTAATTGAAGACCTTAATATTCACAAGTTTCTTGGTATAACATTTCATCTGCCAGCATATAGTTCAAATTTTGTACTTATATATCCAGAAATGTTTAATGTTGAATCTGGAATTATGGTCCGGTTCTGGAATTATGTACTGTTCTTTCTTCTATGCATCCATATAAAACAGGTTCTGTTCATTGTCTGATTCCTTTCTTCAGTTGTTGTGCTGACTGGATTTTTCCTTGGAAAGTTTGCCAAAATAAAGATATATCCCTCATCAGCACCTTGAATTTCCGTACTTATATTATCCGAACATTATTCTATGGGATCCCTTATTCTATCCGTGACTGTGCCACTGGATTTGATCCTAGATACAGAGATAAGTTTTTTTAGAAAAAAGAACTTTTGATTACATGGGGTGGCACCATTTAGGCATGATGCTTTAGTTGTATAGTTTAGTTACTGATGTCCACATGATAATATGTGCTGTACTGCTTTCACAGATAGTTGGGGATCGAAGGGGAGCAGTTTTTGGTGGTTTGGTTGAAGCTCCACTGCAGCCTATCATAAAGAGGAAATATCAGGTTTGATACACATGCTGCTGCTGATTTTTGGATGCCTATTTTACATTAGACTGATTTTACTTGCATCTATTCTTTCAGGGGACTAATGAATGCTTTGTGTTCACCAATGTAGAAGGCCGTCCTGTTATATGCCGCCCAACAGGTAATTTGTGTTTTCTAAATTTACAGGATCTTTATAACAACCTGAAAAACAGGAAGTACACATTTTTGCTGTGCATTGATTTCCTACACTTTTGAATTCTGGACTACTAGCTGTGCTATCAGAAATAAGATGTCTCCCTGTTCCTTGTCCTAAATGCCTAGTTCTGGGATGCTGACATCTTTAACCAAAGTGTTGACTTATCCATGATAATCAGTGTTGCCTAGTTCTGGAATGCTAACATCTTTAACCAAACTGTTCATGTATCCAGATAATCAGTGTTGCTTTAAAGATAGTGGTGATACGGTTATTGGCTTAGTGTTAGGAAACATCATATTACTATAAGTGAATATTGAAGATTTTTCCTAATTTCTTATTTATTTCTTAGTATCTCTTTCAAACTTTGAACTGCAGGTGCTAATAACTATTTTACACTTTGCTCAACTGATTATTTGGCAATGGGAGGTGGTGGTCACTTTGCACTTTATCTCGATGGAGACCTGTAATCTCTTCCTTCCCTAGCATCATGTGACATACATTCCTAGTTTCCATGTCTTTTGGGCACAAGCACATTTTTCATGCTTTTCATCTTATTTTCTCCTACGCCTCACATATTTTTGCCGTGTGCTCTGTGGATCTCTGCAGTCTGAATGGTTCTAGTTCCACCTCAGAGACTTTTAACAACCCATGCTTATCCCATACCCAGGAATTCAAAATCAAAGATGTCGAGGTACGCAATCAACACTACAAAATTGTTCTGCATATGTTTCAGTTTTCATCATTTGCACGATGAAACGTGATAGCGAATTAACAATAATCTATCCGATGCAGCTGTGGGGCTTCGTCAATGCTTCAAAATACGAAGAGATGCTCACGATCTGCAGCACTGAAAAGCAAGGAATTTGGAATCTGTGACCTTACGGATGCCAACCTATCCCCTGGTGTGGCTTGTACAGTTTTGTAGTACATAAAACGTATGTAGAACATGAGGAGAGTTTCATATGGAATAGAAATATGAAGAGCTTTGCGGTTCATGTTTGTAAATATTAACAGTAGAAGATGCCCGTGGCCCTGTTTAGATCTCACCGCCAAAACTTTACACCCATCACATCAAAGAGAATCTTACCATCACATCAAAGAGAATCTTACCATTTAGAAGTGCTAAATAAAATATGTTTACACATATTTTTGCATATCATAATATATGACGTTGATCTGTTTAATTTTGTGCTAATCAACGTATTCGTCTGCTAATCAACGTCTTCGCGAGACGAATCTAATGAACCTAATTAATTCATGGTTTGCTTAGATTCATCTTTACGATTTACATGTGAGTTATATAATTAGTTTTATTATTAATCTACTTGTAATACTTGTAAATGGTAGAATTCATTTTAATGTGAGACGTCAAAATTTTACACCTCAATTTTTCAAAAAAAAAAAACTTTACACCTCGGGATCTAAACATCCCATCTCCATTCTGAACCATATGAGACTGTCGTATGTAGTAATTGATCAAGAAACTACGTTTGAAGAAACTACATTGGTGGTCTTTTTTAACGATCAGTGGCTGTGTGTGTGTGGCTGCACGTCGGGTGGGAGAAGTGGCTGCACATGCAGATGCAGATGGCTTCCGCCACACCGGCCATGCCATCGCATCGCTGCCTGAAGGCCCAGATCTCGACCACATCACTCCCCTTGAACCGGCACCGCCGGATGGCCCCGAAGGCGGCACGGCGGTTCTTCTCGGGCACCGGCCAGAGCTCCCTGGGGCGGCCCCGCGACGGCGTCTGCAACGGCCAACGGGCTCGGGCGCTCAGCGTCGACGGCGCACGGAGACGACACGGCGCTGGAGCCGGCCAACGGGCTTTCCGGCTGGCAGTACTCACTGTGCCATTTTGGGCATTAGGCCAAAAATACAAAGCCTATCAGGCCGGGGGTTATCGTGGACCATTCCGGACCCATATTAACAGGCCCAACGGTTACAACTTACAACAACCGAACCGAAGCGCCGGAGCCGGCCGGCCAGACCGGCGGTTAACCATCCCACCTTTGGACCTTCCTCGCCGGCTCGCCGCCCACCTCTCACCGCGTCGAGCGGAGGCGTTCCGGCGGCTTGGCTCCCGGAGTTGTTCGGGTAGGGGATTTACGGAGCAGCTAGGGTGGGGTGTGCGGTCGTGCGGATAAGAGGCAAGATGAGATGGAGGGGAACAGGGGATGCAACCATGAGCAGGCGAGTCAGGACGCGGCGGCGGGCCTGGATGGCGCCCTCTCCTTCGCTGCCGCAACCGCTGCGCCCTTCAGGCCTCCCACCCCGGCGTTCTCGTCTTGGTACGCTAGTGTCATGGCTGCTGCCACGCCAACGACGTGAGCGCCTTAAGGAAGAGAAGACCTACCGGAGGAATACCCCAGCTATCTATTTTATTTTGTAATTGAACATTTTGTTGTTACACCGAGTTGTGGGCCCGAGGCCGGTGTGTTGCGTGTGCTTATAGGCCACCAATGTGACAGAACCGGATCATCTCGATTATCAAATACAAACACTAAAACGGAAGAGGAATCTGTCCTCGTTCCGGGAAATCCTGTGCTTCTGTGAATTCCTCACGTTTTGAGTGATCTCGAGGCCACGAGTGTTACAGTGGTATCAGATTCCATCTATCCTTAGCCTGTGGTGCTGTTGGGCGGATCTCGTCTCGCGGCGGCGTGTTCGGCGGCGGCGTTGGCGGCGGTAGACCTCGGATCTTCGGTGTGAGTTCGGGTGAGTCCAATTAACCCGTCGATCTAGAGTCTGCAAGCGGGTTTGGTGTGGTTATCACGGCCTAGCGACACATCGTTGCGGGGAACGATTCCTGTAATTCCAATCCACGCAGCTCGATTTGCGGCGGATTCATCACGGCTCCTCCCAAGCCTTCCGTACAGACAAAGCTCATCCTAGAAGTGATGGCTTCTTCTGATCAGCGTGATGACGCGCGCTGGGACAACATCATGGCGAGCATCGATCTGCTCTTCGTCAAGGTTGCAGAGATCGACAGGACGCAACATCAGATTGCTACGCAGTTGGATGCGAGTGCTCAAGTGATGGAGCGTGTTCTTCATGACCAGCAAACACTTGCCAAGCAAATGGAGGCCACCGGCCAAGCAGTGGCTCAGCTTACTTTGAATCAACCGCCGAATCCTCCGCGATCACCTCGGTGTGCATCTGACGAGGTTCATCACTCTGGGTTTCAGCAGGGGGATACTTCTCGTTCGCGTGATGTCCATTCTCCGCGTCCTCCACCTGGCCCCCATCGTGTGAGTACTGGTTCCCACAATTTCTCGCGTCATGCATTCCCTAAGATGTTTTTTCCCATGTTTACTGGTGTGAATCCCACGATCTGGAAGGATAAGTGTCTTGATTTCTTTCGCATCTACAATATTCTTGAAAGTTATTGGGTTACCTCAGCTTCTTTGCATATGGATGAAAATGCTTCTAAGTGGTTACAAATGTATAAACTCACTCACGGGTTGGGCACCTGGGAAGAGTTTATTTCTGCTGTAGAGGACCATTTTGGCTCATATGACTATAGGGATGCTATTGGAGAGTTGGTGACTTGAACTCAGGAAGGGTCCCTAGAGGATTATATCTGGGCATTTGTGGATCTCCAGTATCAGGTCACCATGCATAATACTGGATTGGATCAAGTGTATTTTGTTACCCAGTTTGTCAGGGGTCTCAAAAATTAATTGAGAGTTGGTGTTCAGTCACAAGTGCCTGAGAACATGAAAAAGGCTATAATGCTAGCAAGAGTGCAAAAACAAGTGTTAGATACCACCAAGTTTAAGTCCAACAAACAGTCATACACTTCCAGAACCAGTAGCTCTTCTCCCAGATTTGACACTAGAAGTACTTCCAGCACTAATTCATCACTGTGGAAGGAGAGGCAACTCAAGGATTTCAGGAAGGCCAATGGCCTGTGCATGTACTGTGGTGACAAATATGATGCTGCTCATGCTGTTACTTGTACCAAACGACCTCAAGCTCAAATTCACACTTAGTAGTGAATGATCTGGACCAACCTCTCACTGAGGAGGTACTGACACAATTGGCCATGGAAGATTCTATTACTGATGAGTTGCAACAATTATCACTCAATGCTATGTCTGGCACAGCTGTGGGGGAAGTTCTTCAACTGAAAGGTATGATCAAAAACAAAGTCATGGTGGTCCTGTTGGACAGTGGCAGCTCTCACAGTTTTGTCAATGCTTCTTTCCTGCATAAAGTGGGTATCCAACCTGTCTCTGTCTCCCCTAAGAAAGTGAAGGTGGCTAATGGGCAAATTTTGTTAACTGACAAACTGGTACCAGCAATGGAATGGGGGTGTCAAGGTCACACACTTATCAATGATATGCAGGTTTTGGAACTCGGAGCCTATGATGCTATTCTTGGCTACGACTGGCTCAAGTTACACAGCCCAATGACTTGTAATTGGGATGAATATTCAGTGCAGTTTCAGGAAAGGGGAAAACAAATCAAATTGCAAGGCATTCAGCCAAGTGCATTGACAGTGTCACAGCTGACAGTGGATAATTTGGTTAGGCTACATAAGGGCAATGATGTCTGGGCCCTGGCTATGGTGAATTTTGTTGAGCCAGTAAATTCTGATCCATCAGAAGTGGACACCCTATTGCAGGAATTTGAGGATGTTTTCTCCAAACCTACTACATTACCTCCACAAAGAATCTATGATCATACCATTCCATTACTTCCTGAAATAGTACCTGTAAACTCCAAACCTTACAGATACTCTCCTTTGCACAAGGATGAGATTGAGAGACAAGTTAAGGAATTATTGCAAGCAGGCTTGATCTCTCACAGCACCAGTCCATTTGCATCACCTGTTCTGTTAGTTCAAAAGAAGGATGGCAGCTGGAGATTCTGTGTGGACTACAGAAGGCTGAACTCTTTGACAGTTAAGAACAGGTTTCCTCTTCCCATCATTGAAGAAATATTGGATGAATTGGCTGGCACAAAATTTTTCTCCAAACTGGATATGACTGCTGGATATCATCAGATTAGAATGGCAGAAGAAGATGAGCACAAAACTGCCTTCAAGACCCACCATGGGCATTTCCAGTTTAAAGTGATGCCTTTTGGGCTCACTAATGCCCCAGCTACATTCCAGTGTGTGATGAATGAGATTCTTCAACCATTTCTCAGGAAGTTTGTGTTGGTGTTCCTGGATGATATACTCATTTACAGTCCTTCTTGGGAATCTCATTTGCAGCACTTGAGAGCAGTCCTATCACAACTAAGAAGCCATCAGTTCTATCTCAAGAGCAGCAAGTGTTCATTTGCTCAGTCACAGATTGAATACTTGGGGCATATTATTTCTCAAGATGGAGTAGCCACTGATTCCACTAAAACTGCAGCAATGTTGAAATGGCCTACTCCAACAACTGTGACAGAGTTGAGGGGGTTCCTTGGGCTCACTGGTTACTATAGGAGGTTTGTGAAGAACTATGGCGTTGTGGCCAAACCCCTCACAAATTTGTTGAAGAAAAACCAGTTTAGCTGGTCTGCAGCTGCTGATCAAGCATTTTACAATCTGAAACAGCTCATGTCTAGTACTCCTGTGCTTGCCATCCCTGATTTCACCTTACCATTTACCATTGAAACTGATGCCTGCTCAACTGGAGTGGGAGCTGTGCTGATGCAGAGGGACAGACCAGTGGCTTATCTCAGCAAGGCTTTAGGGCCTAAACACCAGCAACTATCCATCTATGAAAAATAATTTCTGGCCCTTATCATGGCTGTGGAAAAGTGGAGATCTTATCTGCAGCGACAAGAATTTACCATTCGAACAGATCATAAAAGTCTGTCCTACCTGGCTGAACAAAATTTATAGTCTGAACTGCAAAGAAAGGCAATGACACGAATGATGGGACTACAGGTTAAAGTGGTCTATAAAAAGGGTAAAGAAAATATTGCAGCTGATGCTTTGTCAAGGGTGGGACACCTAATGGCTCTACAAGCTGTTTCAGAAGTTACTCCTGTCTGGATTCAAGAGGTGCTCAATTCTTATTACACTGATCCAGAAGCTCAAACATTGCTCCAATCCCTGGCTATTAAGTCTCCAGATGAACATGGTTTCTATCTGGATAAAGGAGCAATCAAGAAGGATAATCATATTTGGCTTGCTAACAATTCTGCTCTTTGCACCAAGGTTATTGCAGCATTACACTCCAGCCCAATAGGTGGACATTCTGGTATCCACTCCACTTACCACAAAGTGAAGAATCTCTTTCACTAGAAGGGTCTCAAACAGCAGGTGGAAGATTTTGTGAAACAATGTGCAGTGTGCCAGAAGGGTAAACATGAGCATTGCAACCCACCTGGACTTCTCCAACCCCTTCCTATTCCTGCAGGAGCATGGCAGGACATTTCTCTGGATTTCATAGAGGGGTTACCAAATTCTGAAGGGGCCAATGTTATTCTGGTCATTGTTGACAGATTTACTAAATATGCCCATTTTCTGCCATTAAAGCACCCTTTCACATCCAATCAGGTGGCCAATTTACTGTTAGACTCTGTGGTGAAGTTACATGGCCTTCCTCATACTATGGTGTCTGACAGAGACAGCATTTTTCTCAGTCATGTGTGGCAACAGTTATTTACATCATTGGGAACTAAATTGCTGCACAGCACTGCCTACCATCCTCAGACAGATGGTCAAACTGAGAGGGTGAATCAGTGTCTCGAGATGTATTTGAGATGTGCAGTCCAACAAACTCCTACAAAGTGGAAGAAGTGGTTACCCTTAGCTGAGTTATGGTACAATTCCTCCTTTCACACTGCTTTGGGATGTTCACCATTCAAAGCTCTTTATGGTTATGAACAAAACTTGGGTCTAGTGCCTGCTCCATCTGAGAATTCACCTACAGATGTTTCTGTCACTGATCTATTACAGCACAGAGCCGAACATGTTGCTATGTTGAAAGATAAGTTGGCAGTGGCTCAAAACAGAATGAAGTTACAAGCTGATAAACATCGAGTGGACAGAACGTTTGCTGTTGGGGAACAAGTGCTGTTAAAACTTCAACCCTATGCTCAAGGTTCAGTGGTCAATCGTCCTTTCCCGAAGCTTGCCTATAAATTTTTTGGTCCTTTTACAGTGCTGGAGAAGATTGGAAATGCTGCTTACAAGCTGGCATTACCATCTGACAGTAAAGTCCACAATGTCTTTCATGTATCTCAACTTAAGCCTTACACTCCTGATCATACACCAGTTTACTCTGACATCCACAAGATCGTCGACCTCAGTGCTCATACTCCTGAACCTGAGGTAATTCTGGACCGTCGACTTGTGAAGAAAGGTAACACTGCTATTTTCCAGGTGTTAATCAAATGGACGGGATTCTCTCCTGATGCTGCGACATGGGAGGATCTATATGTGCTCAAGAAGAAGTTTCCTCTGGCAATCGCTTGGGGACAAGCTCCATCGCGACGGGATGTCATGGCTGCTGCCACGCCAACGACGTGAGCGCCTTAAGAGAAGACATACCGGAGGAATACGCCAGCTATCTATTTTATTTTGTAATTGAACATTTAGTTGTTACACTGAGTTGTGGGCCCGAGGCCGGTGTGTTGCGTGTGCTTATAAGCCACCAATGTAACAGAACCGGATCATCTCGATTATCAAATACAAACACTAAAACGGAAGAGGAATCTGTCCTCGTTCCGGGAAATCCTGTGCTTCTGTGAATTCCTCACGTCTTGAGTGATCTCGAGGCCACGAGTGTTACAGCTAGAGGGTGCATTCGTGGCTTTGGTAATTAGTTCGATTGTCTTGTTCGGATTTGTGGCGTAAATCAGGATTGTTTGTGAAACTAGGGCTATCATGCTGAAGTCAATTACCGTTATGGTCATATTAGCACACCATGGAATTGGATAAAAACATAGCAATTGGACAATTTCTGCCCAACAAGTGGTGTGATCAGTCAAAACCTTTTGGTGATTTACACCAAAAGTGACCTTGTATTTCAGTTCAAAATCTCCTAGGGTGAAATCATGATGTTTTGAGAAAAAAAATTGGAGATGTTTATCGAGCACAGAGACCACGGAGAGACAGAAGGAAAGCTACTATATAGGTTTCATATGAACTAATCTTTAACCATTTGTCTCACATGAGCCTTCTACTGTCAATTTTAGGTGTTGCAATCACAAAAGATCTGATATCTATTGTGGAACCTATATTATTCATTATTTTTATCAGTGGCATAGGAAACTTGATGCCCTACCCAAACGTGTACGTTAAATATGTTACCATCCTAAATTGTATGACCTTTTTAATGCTTGGCATGCAAATAATTTCTTTTTTTTAATTTACTTGTAGCTGACAATCCTAAGAGGAGAAGTGAGGGACTCTTACCTGCTCATATGAAAGCATGTCATTTGCGATTAGTTTTTATGTATATAGTTTCACAGTAGAGGATGCTTATTGTAAAACAAGGACATGATGACAATGAGTGAAGACAAAACGTTAGTAGTGCGTGACATAAGTTGACTGGTTTATGATCAGTTCAATTAAATATTAGAGGTGACAACAGAGTGTGTTTTAGCTGTTCGGGTCCTTCCTACATTTCCTACCTGTTTCCTGTTAGTTGACATAGCGGTTTGAGACTTTAAGTCAATCCTCTAACTGCCCGACAAAGTTCTTCTACATACTATATTATTCTTGTACTTATACACAGCATCTACAATGTTTTATTTTATTACATACCATGGAACTGTATTTCTTTATATATGTAATTAGAACTTCAACCTGCATAAAGTGCAAGTTTTTCTATATGTGTTACTTCTTGCACACAATTGCGTAGAGTCTGCAATCAACATCTTCATGACATTATATCAAGGTGGTGAGTGGTCCACTTCTAAGCAATCATGAGATATGGGACTTTAGTAAGGTAGTTTAACAGAAGGAAAGAAAAAGGCAAGTTAAGCCAAAGCATGTCGGAGTAACTTTTACATGTACTTTATATTTACAAGTATATATGTGTAGACTCATGCATCGAATTCTTTATGAATCAACAAATGCACGGATCTATTTAGGCCTAAAATCTTAAAGGTGCAAGACAAAGGGTAGTGTACAACTGAAGCTCGGGAATTCATTCAAATTCTCTCATGAGCTCTTCATCAAGAAGGATCTCTGACCAACTAGGTGATAGTGTACTGCTGGCACCGCATTTTGAGGTGCTGATAGCATTGCAAGGGTTAGAGGCTGACATGTCCGTGAGTGGTGGTAGTGAGTTCTCAGATAGCAACATGCTTTTCCGGTTACCGCTCCCTCCCTCAGCATGGTACTGCCCACTGCTGCTCACGTTGTTATCTGAACTCAGGTTGATATTGCTAAGTGTTTGGTCAAAGAAAGTGCTTGGCATTTGGTTGTGTGGCACCTGCCTGGCTTTATCTTCCCCACCAATCTCATGAAGAGTTGAAGAAAGCATATGCTGAGGGTTAAGGTGGCTGATCTGCTCTAGGTCAGTGGTGAGGCTGTTGAGGCTACTAATTGGAGTGGGGTTGGGTGCAATTGACGCTGCCGTCTGAAACATTGTCTGCATGTACTGGTGACTGGCACCCTGGACCTGGACTGCCTCAGTCTGTGACATTGTAGTGTGGCCGTCCCATTGTTGCTGCTCAATGAGCTGGTGGAGATTGGCAAGCGCGATTAGTTGTGGGAGCGCTGCGAAGAAGTCTGTTCTTGGGCGGTGGGTCATTGGGTCGATACCCATCTGAATGAGCTTCTTCCTGAGGTGGGTGTTCCAGAAGTTCTTGATTTCGTTGTCGGTCCGTCCAGGGAGGTTTTTCGCAATTGCTGACCACCTGGGTTTGATTACAGATTAGCCAAAACACTTGATATGAGAAGTATGCTAGGTGCAGTTATTAGTACTTGTTGCCCAGGATGGAATGGAGCTGGAGGATGGTTTGCTCTTCGTCTTTGGAGAACGTTCCTCTCTTGATGTCTGGCCTGAGGTAGTTTGTCCATCTTAGCCTACAGCTCTTGCCACATCTGTTCAGGCCTGCAAGAAAAATATGCAAAACTAAGTTTTTGGTGAAAGTTAAATGCACGAGACACAGAAATGGATAAAAGTGGACGTACCAGCTAGTTCAGGTAGTGCCCTCCAACTTCCATGGCCATGCTTTTGGATATAGTTCATGAGCTTATGATCTTCCTCAGGGGTCCAGGGGCCCTTCTTGAGGCCCTTCTCGTCGCAACAAGGAGGCCTCCCCATTGATGGATAATAACAGGATATGACAAATGCTAGAAGGTGGCGAGAGAGGATCTGCCTCCCTCTCGATGTTTGGGCTTGTTGTAGTTCAGATGACCGGGTACCAGAGCATAGCTCATCTATATATAAAGGCTTCTTCCCTGTGTCCAAGAGGAAGAGCGATAGGCTGAACCAAATTTATTTGAGCAGAGAACCCTGATCTGCCCGGTGCACCGTGCAAAATTGCATGCACATGATTTTGGGAAAGGGACAAGGGTCTTGGCCTGACCTGTGCTGTGCTCATATTAAAATATACGGCCCTTGATTGTGTTGACTCAGAGAACTTCAGAGTGCTGATTATTTAGGTGAGTGAGGTATGACCGCACTGTGATGTGACGAAACCTCAACTGCTTCATTTATCGTACTTGTCTTATATTTCTAGTTGTTTTCTGGTTTGTAATGTTGTGCGTGACTCTCTTTTGGAATTAGATAGCAAATAACATTATCAGGAGAAGGCTTTCTTTAGAAAATTTTGCATTCTTGACTTCTAAGCTTCCTCTATGTATCCTACTTTGGTGTATGGGGAAATGATAAAAGGAGGTCAGACAGAAGGAACCAAGTGAAGTATCCATGTTCAATGGAAGGAATTGAACAACTAAGAAACTTAATGCTTACTAAGCAAGCATGTTATAAACTTCATTCATTGGCCAGTAGAACTAAATGTGTATTCCAGCTCAATAACAGTTGCGAATATCAAATTCCAGAAACAGCAGAACGAACTTGCTGAACCATATCAAGTTTTATAGCATGGTGAGGCCCTGATCATGTCAGATATTTGTCCGACAAGTTCTGACAACTGCAGCGAGAGCAAGCACAGAACTGTGTGATGTGGTCGAGTTTGAACAAGAGTCGCGGATACATATTGGGTTCCCCTCCAAAGACCAAAGTAACGGACGAAAAAGAAAATACCTGAACCACTGAACTGTGTTCACTTGCCTCATCATCTTTAATTTTAGTTCTGAGCCCAGGTACCCTTTAATGGCCATCATTCCACGTGCTTTCGAAGTGCAGGTACGTGTATCTCATTTCTAAAGGCCATCTATGCACGCAACATGAGAAGAAAGCAGATAAAGCTTTTTCTTCACTGTGTCTGCATTTCTCCTGACGCATCTTACAGGTCCATAAATTAATGTAGAACCCAGAATAGATGTCTCCAATTTGTTTTTCTA
Source organism: Panicum miliaceum (assembly GCA_032594955.1). Lineage (NCBI taxonomy): Eukaryota > Viridiplantae > Streptophyta > Magnoliopsida > Poales > Poaceae > Panicum > Panicum miliaceum. Next base: position 7,696,843 of record CM064062.1, read on the forward strand.
TGATGTGGCCTTCTCAGATCTACTCACCATATAGTCCAGTAGGTCCATGATTTGCTTATTAGCTGATTGTTTTTATTGGCCTATAGTGTTCTGGATCTTTCTTAAACTTTTATGCAGCTGGGGGAAGCACTGAAGGTTTTTTTTAGGGTTTAGTTCACATTTTAACTAAAGGCTATGGATTTTGGACGCCAAACATGGCCTTGGAACAAAGTTGTTCCTTGGAATTCTTAGGATTGGTATCGTAAAATCAAATGGTTTATGTTGATAGGTCTTATTTGGTTGTGTCTCGCATCATTAAATTAGCAAATACCACTGTACTAGTTAAAATTGATTGATCCTATTGTGTTTGACGATCTCATTCCATCTAATAATCTGATTTATGCATTCTTTATCTTTCGTTATGCTCTCCATCTAATAATAATGTCGAATCATACAATTATAATATCGAATGTAATACATGCCATCACAATATAAAGTTTAAAATAATATACATTTTTGCATATAGATCGGTTTATTTGGGGCTAATTACAGAAACATATTGTACTCCTCTGCTCGTCATCGTGGTTTAACATGACCACATTATACATCCGAAGGTCATCATGTATAACTGACTAATCATGAGTTAGCTTACAGCAGAAGATACAGATTCGTCATCTGTCATGGGTTTTGGTCCCTGGCAGCTTCAAAGTATCACCAACTACTTTTCTTACAAGTTCTGCTCATACTATGCTACAATCCGCCGAGATCTTTGCTTATGTATGCTACCTGACAAATACATTTGAAACTTCTTGGGGATAGAAAACTAGAGAAGGAAAATGACAAGATTGTGTTTGATGTAGGGTTGTAGTACTGCCCCGAAGACCGAAGTGTGCACTCCAGTACCCCACCGAACAGTTTCAGGTACAGTACAGGTATGTATGGGACACTTGGAATCTAGGAAGAACTGGTGACTTACTCATGAGTTATATATATCAGTCTTCAGTGGTTCAGTGCTATGACCTTATCCATTGCTCAATGGGCATGTCTCAGGTGGTGAGTGTCCAATATTGATTTTGATGATTTAACATAGGAAATATTGGATGAGTGTGTAAGAAAAAAAATTTAAAATGATTATTGATACATTGTAGCATCCAATTAAATTGTTCGTTATACCATTCTGCCATGCACATCCAATGTTCCTGGCATCTGTATTACAATTCAATTGCATGATTCAAGCGATGGCTCAGAAAATTCATGCATATCCTACGCTATACGGCTGCACAGGTCTAGGGATGTCATATGGTCTGTAGCAACGGGGGGAAAGAGTTGAGCTGCAGCTCAAATTATTGACCATGACAAGATCACATCTGTGACACCAGATTTGATAGGTATGGTTGAATGGTTTGGTGCAGGGAAGTAAGCAGCATCCAATTAGTTTGTTTGCTTCCTGTCAGAAGCATCGTTCATCGCTGACGAACTTTGCTGATTTCTACACTCTTTCAGGTTGCTGCCATGGCACTAGCCAGATGCCAGCGGCCAGCCATGCTCATTTTGAGGGTAGGCATGCTAAACAAGTTTCTTTAGTATCATAGGTGTAGCCAAGTTTGGTAGCATCCAGTTCCGAGTCTTTTTTTTTAAAAAAAATAATTTGAGTGTCTATTTTCTTCATAAACACATCCATTGTTCTCCTTTTTTTTTAGAAAAGAAAAACAATGGTCTATTCAGGAATGGAATTCCGAAAGAGAAATTGAAACCATGTTTTTTAGCTTCGCTGCGTAGTCACATTTCGCAGAAGTTTCTTGCCGCTGGTTCTTCCCAACCGTCACACCAAACCATGCAGAAACAAATGATCGTGCCTTGCTAGCTTCAGTGATCTACTCATTATCCACGCTGTCCTGTGTCATCTACTTGCTAACAGAATTAATCCTCTCCTGCAACTACTACTTACTACTGGACAGTGACAAGAAAAACTTATAGACAGTTGAACCTAATCTCTTTAGCACATTGGAAACTGACATAAAAGCTTTTTTAATTGGAACATTGACCTTTACGTTGATGCCAAAAGAAAAGCTCATGCTCATCACCTCATAATTTCATTTTTACATATTTTGTCTAGTGAGTACCATTTTGACGAATAAAATATATCGGAAAGCGAAGGCTAGCTTGTCGTGGCAGGCAAAATAAAGCTAGTTAGGAGCAATGCAAGTATATTTTGCCAGTAACGAGGTCAAAGATGGTTAATCTGTCAGAGTATCTTCTGTGATGTTGTTGCTTATGCTAACAATTAATCACTAGGATGATTGGCGCGCTAACGCCGCGCCCGTAGGGAAAGCGTGGATGGTTTGTGCGCTGTCATATTGTATTTGAGTCTATCCGTTTTAAACACACGTCAATTCAAGCAAAAAGAAAAATAAAAGGCAAGGCCAGCAGGTATGAAACGTAGTATTATAACCATAACGATGGCCTAATAGCTAGTTATTCAGATCGGCAAAGGCTAAAGAAAGATGTATCTATTGAGTGAATTGTAAAGAGTTACATGATTTGCAAAGCAGAAACAAAATGTTATGTAGAACATGAAACAGTAGCATCTCGTGTAGGCAAGCAAGAGGTTTTAACATATTACAGCCTTCTTTGTGATAATACAATTGAATGCTCATTTCAACAGCACAGTTTCTACATAATGCAAATGATATGTTTCACCTCTTTAAAATCTAATCACATGTGAAATGGTTTCAGTTCACCACAGCTGTGAAAATCAAACAACCAAGAACTAACAATAGCTCGCATATATGGTGGAGGTAGAGATGAATAAGCTTCACTGTACGGCTGCTTCATGCCATTCCCATATGTGCCTTCATGTTCTTTTACCGATAGACTATAGAGTCAGCAACCATCCTTTAACAAAAAAAATACATGATCTCATAAATGAACGTTGAGGCTTGGTTTTTGGACACCACATTAATACATCGGCCATGTAAACTAAATCAGGCGAGTCATGGACAAAATAATTTATTTATTATTAGTGGCAGGGTGCCTTAGTCAGCTTGAGCAGGACCTTGAACACCTCGAGCATCTGTAGCTGTCTTGCCTCCTTGTAAAACAATGTCTTAAAATTCAGTTACCTAATCAGTTTTTTTATGAGTCACCACATTATACTTCACTTAGGTTCATACCTGAAGCCCTGAAACTGAATACCGAGGAGGCAGCATATCTGGACTGTTGACTATGCTCTCGTCTCCCATCCCAGCAGCAATGATCAAACAAAAACAAAGAAAATTAAATATGAAGCAATATAGGAATGCATTAGCTGATAAAATAATTGTAGTTAAATATGTTGATTAGGCTACCAAATTTGATTGGATAGTGGTGTCGTCAAACTTTTAGAAACACCAGAAAGAACTTACCCCCTAACTTCCATTTTCTGAACACTGCTCCCTGGGAAGTTCTCCAACAAAAACCTGAGAAAGGATTCAAACTCTGAACTCTTGTTGCTCTGTAGTCATATAAATAGAGACTACACTACAATGGTAGATGGCTATTGCCATACATATTTTGTTGTTAATCAATCAGTGTGTAGAAGAATAAAACCGTACTGAACCGGACACCTGCTTATCCAAGAAACAATTTCTAACTTTGTGTGAACGACAATGCTTGTGAGGTATACAGATACAGAATACAGACTACAGAGTATTGCAGGGCATTGAACTGAAACCTCCTAAGCAAATAATCGTCTCTGATTTTGGCCTTTTGGATGCAACTTTCTTGAATAAATAGGAGACCAAGCAAATAGTCCTGATTCTGGTATTTGTCAAGGCAAAAGTACTATGTTTAGGCAATTAAATTAATGGTAGGAAAAGTTTCTCAATGGTAGGAAAGAAATGTAGGAAGAAATCATACGAATAATGGTGGACATATAACAATGTAATCAGCTATATTGTAGGATGATAGAAATATTTCATATCTGACATAATATAGCCTGCTAACATGCATGTGGGATTCGGCCTTTGATGTTTCATTTGCTTGTTCCATAATCCCTGCCTTATTGGTTGCCTCGAGCAACATCCGAAATCCAATGTTTTAAACATATAATCTGGTACTGCCTCGGGTGAACAGAATACTACCAAAAAAATAGGAGAAGAAATAATGAGAAAAGAACCAAACTTGTCATGGTTTGAAATGAGAATTGTAAAGAAAAAAAACTGATTGCACCTTCCTTCTTATGAAATTCTACTATTCTACTATACTAAAATCGTATATACTAACTTGAGATAGAGCACTTCATAACATTGACTGCCGCAAATTGAGATAAATTAGACATGTAATGTTTTTGCTATCTTGGCTACTTCAGATCATTGGCTCATTGAGTAGCACAAAGAGCTGCAAGATATGTCCAAGTATATTATGAAATATTTTTTATTTTAATAAAGAAAGACTCACTGGAATTCCTAATAATATCAACATACTTGTAGCAAAATCATTGGCACACAAAAGGCTACAGGATAAGAATTCCAGATCAATTTGGAGGAACAAAAGAGGGTACAGGAACTATTATTTCAATCATCCACTACTCACCATTTGAGGAGAGGGGGGGTAGCTAATTGTACCCAGAACTGGTAGCGGACCTGTGAGGAGCAAATATAGTCAGATGGCACACGGCTGATTAGCTGGATTGAGGAAAGCAGCCTCCGCCGGCGCACATGGAGACGTCGCTGCTGCAGCCTGCAGGACGGCAGGAAGTTGCTCATGCAGAAGACCTTCATGACGACAGGCCAAGGCAAATGCTAGCGAATCGCCTCCTGGCAGAGGAGATGACGCTGATCTGAATTGGCAACAACGGGGTTACCGCAGATGGCTCCTCGGCTGGAGACGGATCTATCACCGTGCAGAGGATGTACAGCATTGCGGCCTATTGGAATTGGAGCGGGAGGACCGCAGCTGCGGCACCTTCGTCGTGCCCCTCCCCTTCTGCACGCACGCACGAGCTGCCGCTTTGTCTTGTCCGCGTCCGTCAGTTGGACGGGGAGCCGCCGAGCGGGGATCGCGAACTCGCGGAGGAGGAGGATGGTCACGGGATGAGCCGGCGGAGCGCTACGAAGAAGACCGCCGGCAGCACTGGAGGCGAGAACCGCGAGGTAAGGACGTGGGGCTAGCGGGGTGTTAACGATTTTTTGGACGGTAAAGGACGACGGCGCAGTTTTCGCGTATGAACCTCCGTTCCGCACAGCGTGAAGGCGATCCGGACTGTTCGGTGATGGACGCGTGATGACGGTTGCGGGCCCCACGTTGTAACAGTAAATCGAGCCTCCGGAGGCCACGGTTTGGTTGAGCGATATGGATGTAAATATGGGTGTGCACTGAACGCACACATAAATCAACAAGGACTTGTATGGAAATGGTGTTTTCGGTCAAATTCCTAGGATTAGTACGAACTTGAGCTAAGCCCTGCAAATTCCTAGAATAACTCTTCTCTTCCAAATATGGCTTTCGTTTCAATTGGTTTATCACTGCCATACTGCGTTTGCGATTGCATCACCAAACAAGGCCCGAATAGGCCGGTATGGCACAATGGATTGGCGCAAGAGGATCTCCCAAGTTTTGCACTAATAACTCAATAAGCACTTTACCGAGTTTGCATCCCTCTTATTTACCTCTTTACTTTTCAAGTTTGATTGCACCAAGTTGAACTATGTGGTGTGCCGGATAATTTCAATATGGATGCGATTTTTATATTGATTTTTTTGAAGTTTAAATTGTCATGTTTGAACCAATTTTGATATGTCTCATTGCTATGGTTTAGAAATATTTATGTTTGAATTTTGGTGGAGTGATGTAAAGGATGTACATGGAGAATATGCTGAAATACAAGAGAAAAAGAAATAGGGCCTGAGCGGGGGCTCTTGCTGGAGTTTGATGCAAAATATAGAGCCCCTCAAAGCCCTTACTTTCTGAGTAGGGGCTCTTATTTAGGGGTCATTGCTGGAGTTGCTCTTAGGCTAAAAAATTTAAGACCTTTTACCCGGCCCTTAAATCCAATCAGCGAGAGAGATTCATTTCTCATAAAACAATGGATGGCCCAAACCAGCTCGTTAGTTCAAATTAGAGTGTGAATGTTTACACGTGTTAGGTTCTCTCATGGATTAAAATCTCGTCAAATTTTTTCGCTGAAATTCGCGTGAACAAAATAAGCAAAAGCCTTCAAAATATTTTAAAATGATGGGGGAACATGGTGAGCTTCTTCTTGACGGAGCCGGTGGTGGAGCTCGGTGATGGCGGATTCAGTGGCGGGAGCCACCGGAGATGAAGAGGCCGGCGGCGCGGGGGCGGGGTCGAGGGATTGCTAAGGGGGTGGATTCGGCGGCGGGAGCTGCTAGGGACGAGACGGTGCAAGGGCGAGGAAGAAGAGTTTATGGGCCGCTTTGTTTGAAGGACACGGTTTTCAGGTGACGGAGCTTGATTGTGTCAGCTTCACTGAAATCTAGTCGCACCCGTTGATGTCACTTGCCACTCGCTCAGTAATGCGAGTAGCCAGCTAGCCATGAACCCATCATGTCTGGACAGCCTTTGTATCATGTCTCCAACCCCACCGCTGCGCGGCCACCGATACCCTTTCGGCTGGCGCTACCCAGACCACTCGGACCACCTCAGGTGTTGCCGCCAGCCTGCAGAGATAGCGGGGGAGGCTGGAGCACTAGCGCCATCGTCAGCCTTTCCCTCAATGGAGGGGCGGCGTTTGGTGCCTTGGCCCTCCTCCTTGTCTGGTGCCGGAAGCCGTCGGCTCGCCGGTCGGCCAACGCGGGGCTGGAGAGAGTTCGACCATAGGGACATGCGCCCGCCCCAACCTCCAGCGTTCGCTTCCGGGGCGCGGCATCAGTAGAAGAGCCGTGGAGGAGCAACCACATTGCGCGCTTGATACGGGTGCGTTGATTTGAAGATGACGGATGATAAGTGCAATGTGCAGGAGTCAACTGTTGAGTGTGTTCATGGAGGCAACAGGTGGCTGCTTCGAACTTCGAGCCGGGTGGTGTTGAATGATCCGTTGCGTCATCAGCTACTCAGTTCGATTTGGGAAAATGTGACTCTTGGGCGCATGGCGTGAAGCTGTTGTTGCTTGATTCGATGTAGGCAAATTGATGAGCAGGAGCTGTGTAGGAGATTGGGTGCTTCCCTAGCTACAAAGATTTCCTGTCACAAGGAAAGGGATCACATAATTACGCTCTATATTTCTTTTAATAATGTTTCTTCAAGTTAGCACATGGTATGGAATCTATGAATCTTTTTCCTTGTGCCAACTTATCTACTTATTTTATTTTTCTTGTGGGGAATTTTGAGAAGGAAGAGCAGAAAAAAGTTAGCAAAGATTGTAGGAATTGCAGCAATACAGGGTTCAATAGATGAGTTAAACTTAGTTTAATTTTCTGCAGTAGTTGTTCACCATTTTCTTTGAAAATGAGCTAACAGCTATATTTCACACAATTGCAACCCTAAGTGTTTTTCTGCCATAACACTTAGATTGTTTTCTTCATTTTACGGAAGAAGGATTGATATTTCTTCCGTTACAGACCAAAAATGTGAAGACGCAAGAGGTTAAAATGCTTGAATATTTGTAGAAATATTTGAATGATAGATTTAGAGATAAATTTATTGCTTATTACCTTTGTTGATAAGGAAAAGCATTTGAACAAGTTTTTATCTGCAAGCGGCAGGATGAGGAGGCAAGTAGTTTGGTTCAGTCCTCCTATTTGCAAATGTGCTTCATGTACATAAAAATTGACTATGTAACTATCGTTCGAATATCCCATTAGAATTTGCATTAAGTATAGCTTTGGAAAGTGTTCTAACATCATGAAGCATGAACTAGGACTCGGAGCAAGCCGATGACAGCTTTGGAGCAGATACAAACTCGTAGCTGAAGCGCATCTAGGTTGATAGATGCATTTGGTAAGTTTCGGTGATTAATGACAACCGTATGTGACTAACGTGTGTTTTGAAGGATTTATCTCTCAATGTTTAAGTCACATATGAAATATGAAAGGAGATCCCTCAGTTCTTATTGAAATGTACGTCAAGTACGTGGATACGAAGATTAAGGACCTTTCTAGTGTCAAGTGTCATAAGGAGATGAAGGACACTTAATTTAGTTCAGGTTTTTATAGTTTTTAGTAGTTGACCATACTAATAAGGGGGGTTCTTAAGTTAGTAGCTTGACCTAGTGAGAGTTAGCCTAGAAATCTTGCACACTTGCTCAAGCTAAGTCCTGCTCAAAGAAGTCAAAGCAACACTTAGAAAAAGAAAAGTTTTGAAGAAAAGATCAACTCCAAATCAAAAGAACAATAGCAAAATGAAATCTGAGCGTCGGTTAAACTGATAGTACTGAATTACAATGGGTCGGTGCATTGTGTGTTGAAAGGAAAAGAAACTTAGTTGCATGGTTAAACCGACACAAGGCTCAAAGACCGTTGGTGCATCGATGGTACTATCACTCAGAAACTCTGTTCAAGAGCAAGACTCAGACTCAGAAAAGCTTTCAGCACCAGTTAAACCGACGCTAGGGTTAGAGGGCGTCGGTGCATTGTCTTGACATATCTAGTAAAAGTAATCTCTTCAGCATCGGTTAAACTGACGCTAAGGGAAGAGGGCGTCGGTGCATTGAAAGTAGTATTACTCAGAGCCAATGTTTGAGTGGCAGAGCCTTAGGCTGGAATCTTCTTCAGGACCGGTTGAACCGACGCTGTGTCGGTGTAACCGATGCTTTATTGACGTCAGCTGCAGTACTGTGCCAGAAGTCCAACGGGTACTACTCTAGCTCAGAGTGACCGGTTGAACCGACGCAGGGGGCTGCTTAAACCAACGCTACGTACTTTTCTGGAAATAAAGTACAAACGGCTACCTCTTGATCTCTAACCTATATATACCCCTCCTCCAAGTCACTTGAGCAGCCTTTGACACCCTGAAGGCCACTCTAGAGCAGAAGTGAAACACGAGAATCCATGAGAAAGAAGGCCACTCTAGAGCAGAAGTGAAACACGAGAATCCATGAGAAGAAGAGATTGAGCTTTTAGAGTTGATCCAGTCAAGAAGAAACCATTTCATTGGAGTAGAAGTGTGCTTGAGCTTAGGGCCAACTGTGTGTAGGTCAAGTGAAGGCTTAGGAGCTTATTACTCTTGGTGTTTGACGGCACCTAGACTCGGTGATCGTTGGCTCTTGGTGAGCTCTTGGAGTTTGTGGGAGCCCTAAGAAGAGAAGATTTTATACGGTTGTGAAGCTCGCCGCGCCGGAGATGGGGAAGGAGCGTTCTTAGTGAAGCACTTGCGTTCTTGATGATGCAAGAGAGCTGTACCCTTTGTGGGTGCTCCAACATGGATTAGGGAGGAGCGTCAACTCCTCGACACCATGGTAAAAAATCCGGTTGTCTCGTGTGCCTTCCCATTACTTTCAAGCATTGCATTTAAGTTCCTTTTGCTCTTGCTTTGATTGCTTGATTGACTAGAACTTGATCATGCTAGTATGCTTCTTTGATTAGACCATATTCTCTTGTTAATGTGATCTTCACTAGGAAATATGATCATGATAGTGTGTTTACCTACCTAGAATGCTATTGACAGTGTGCTCTAGACATTAGGATCAAAACTACTAGTTTGGGTAATACTAGTGCTAGGCTAAGGATTCGATAGAATTCAAAAAAATCCCAATTCAACCCCCCATTTTGGGCCACGATCCTTTCAGTAGCAACGCTTAGACATTTACCATCTTATACGGAGGGTTGGAAATGCTCTTACCATATATAACTAGGATCTATCTCCTCATGGGTTGACTGAAATTAAGCTTATCTATATGTCACCTCTAGCAGTCGTTGGATGTAAAATCAATGGCTCAGATTCACCCCTCTCTCCTCACCTCTTCTTCCTCCCACACCGGACGCACCCGACACCGCGGCTTCTTCTTCCTCGCGACTCCTGTGCCACCAGTGCTTCCTGCCGCCTCCCACCCGCCGCCGCCCAGCCCCTCCCCACCCCTCCGATGTGGGCGAGCTAAGGCCCCGCCGAAGCTCCGCGCCTGCCCCCCCTCCCGCTGCTGCCTCCCATTGCTCGCCCCGACCTGGCCCAACCGCCGGCCACCATCGCCTGGTCAGCGGCCCCCCCGCCACCGCGCCTCTGCCGCCCATGCGCCCGCCTCCTCCCCCGAGCTGGCCTACCACCGCCGGACCTCCTTCTAAGGCCGACAGTGAGCACCCGCCCTAGCAACCCCGAAACCCTAACCCCGAAATCCTAACTCAGCCGGAATCTCGCCGGAGTTGGAGAAGAAATGAAGTATGGGGAGAAGAAGCTTTAGCTTTTTGGGTTGGTGGTTGATGGATAAGCAAATTTCAATCAATTGACGAGGAGTAAATCTGATATAACTAACGGTTAGGAAATCTATTAACATCTAGACATTATTCCACACTATGAGCAAAGTTCGCTACTATGGCCGATCCACATCAAGAAACTGCACGTAGGTACACTATACCCTGCGTCTCATGGATGGCGACGGCGATGAGGACGAGGTGTGTTCTTGCCAGCCGCCACCATGGACGCCACGGCCTTGGCCCACTCCACGAGCTCCCGCTTCATCGGCTTCTCGTCGTTCCATATCACCGGGTCCACGGGCCGGTCCCTCTCCGCGGCGAGGAACAGCAGCGCCGCCGTCCCACCCGAGACCTCCCCGTCGTCGCCGCCCGCGCCCGGGCCGGGAACGCCCGCCGCAACACCGTCTCCGCCTCCAGAGCCATCAGCGATCCGCCGTCTTCCGCGCTTACACACCACACCGCACACCCTCGAGCGAGTTCGAGCTGCCTACGGCTCGTGCCGCTTGCTCACTCACAGTGCCCACCGGCCACCGGCCCACGCGCGCAACACCGCGACGCGACCGCCGTCGTTGTATATATCTACGTATCCAGAATTCCAGATGAGGCGCGGCCCGAATATAGAGAGTGGCTGTGCGTGGGGATAATTGGCACGAGGAACTCGCGGCGGCGTGCGTCGTTTCTATGCGCGGGCGCGCACCACATGCGCTGCCGCCGCCGCCGCGTAAAATCTGGCGGGCATCGATTCGATTCCTCGCGCCGGCGCGCGCGGCGGCGAGTGACGCGTAGCGCGCCGCGTCTGGCTGGCGCCCGGCCGGGCGCTTGGATCCGGTTGGGCCGTCGCGGTCCGGGAGGTCGCCGCCGCGGGACGGGACGGGGCATGGCCGGTACTGTTCGGACACCGACCGATAGCTTCTACACGCACGACAGCACGAGGCGTGAAAGCGAGCGTGCCGGTATCGAACACGCTCTCTCTCCCCTCCATATTCGTGATGTATTTCTATTTATATGTTAACTGTATAGTGTTCGTGGGACCCACCGTACCTTTATCTATTATGCCCATCTCTGTCTGCTCCTTCCCATCCCCATTCTCTCGAACGCCGCCGCCGCCGCTCGCACGGGCTGCTCCTGCCATTAGCACCGCCGCTTCTCCGGCGAGCTGCTCCCCTCACTCCGTCGAGCTCGTCGGCCTTCTCTGCTACGGAGATCTGTGTCTAACCTAACACTCAGTCAAAAGGAAGGGAGGCTCGCAGTCAAAAGGAAGGGAGGCGATGGGGAAAGTACGGGAGGCTCGCAGTCAAAGGGAAGGAGGTAATGGGGAGAGGGCCCACAGTATGTACTGCGTATAGATACGTTATAGCTTTCGGTGGAGCTGAGGGAAACAATAAACAAGTCAGGCCGGCAGAGCGAGCGGATCTCTCCCGAGGTTGGATGAACGGTTGTGATAGTCACCGCTGAGAACACGCGCTCGGTAAAACCGCGTTGGTGCTGTTATGCCGCTGTTGGCCAGTTTGTCTGCACGTGCTAATCAGGCACACAAGACGCGACAGCTTCCGACCGAAAGATTGAGGCTTCTCGATGGTCCGGAAATGCTGTGGCTCGATCGGAGGATTTGATCGTGGGGATAGATAGATGGATATACATAGATGTGAACATACAGTTCACATGACACATGAGTACATCACTACCCGAAACAGGTTGTTCGCCGAGTGCTCGGTAGTTTGCCGAGTGCATTCTATCGGACACTCGACGAACAACCTCTTTAACAAGTGTCACACAGAAAATACTCGGCAAACAAATACATTCGGTAAAAACTCGCTTTGCTGAGTGCCAAAAAAAATACTCGACAAACTTGATTATTTGTCGAGTGTTTTTTGACACTCGGCAAACAAGGTCTTTAGAGCAGATCAGGGTACAGGTCAATGACTAGGTCCCCCGCGTCGCTCCCGCTCCTTCCACCCTCTTCCTACGCCGCGTCACCACCAGAGTCGGCCGTCGGAAGCCCACACGGCTCGCGAGGACGGCGGCGGAGGGGCTGCCTTCTCCTCCCTCTCCTCAAGGTGGGCGCGGCCACTGCGAGTGTTGAAGGGAGCCGTCTCGGCCCGGGGCGGACGGCACTAGCGCCGGAGAGGCCGGACCCGAGGCCCCGCGGCCGGATTCGGTGGCCCTGGTGATAGATCTGCTGCCGGTGCACAGCGTGGGTGCGCGTAGGCGGCGTGCCAACGGCCCGGGCGGCGCTATTGGCATTTCTTAGCGTCACCACTAGGAACGAGAGTGTTAGTCCCATCCCAGCGATGGTGCTAAGGAAACATCGTGTGGTATGTCTTAACGATTACAGAATGAATCCGCAAGCGCACGGATATACCGTTGTAGCATTTCACCCGGAGAGTATTCGGGTATCATTATTTATATTTTCCTAAAGGAGGGCATGATGTGTTTAAGAGATTTACTTGGTACATAACCGATGATGGCATGAATAAACGATAGACTATAACATATACAGGGGTAAGTGATGATAATGATATGAATAAGGGTAATGTGACACACACAACCTGGCCAATCTCAGATAAAGAATAAACTAATAAACCTATAGGTTAGTGGGAGCATAGGCATACAACAAAGTCCTAATAGTATCTATTCATGCAAGCAAGGGTCATGCAACATACATATGGTTAGGACTGCAGGTGCCAGGAAATTAGGGATACCAGGGAGAATGTCCCGCCCCGGAGAACATCAGGGCCGTTACATCTTTCAGAACTCCTACACCGTACCTGTCGGCGTCGTGAGGACGGGGTCCCCACCTCACCCGACAAAACGGAGGATAAGCAGGCTATCAGGCCCATCGCGGGCGTCAAGGCCCAGTCCAGCATGACGGCCTTCAAAGATGCCAAGCCAGGCCGGGGTGCGAACGGCCCCACCAGTCAGGGTGGTTCCTTAGCCTATAAGGAACTACCCCTGGCTGGGAATTTTTACCACGCCAGCACTGTGCGGAGCAGGGTTCACCACGGCGCAGCTTCCCCATAAAGCAGCATGATTACAGAGAGATGTGCGATCAGATGATTCCCTCACCAGGGCAAGGGGAGCCCCTTCCCCCGGTCACGTCCCATCGACCCAGCAGAGGACGGTGCGGCAGGGCCCACCGCCTGAGCACCCCTCGCATCGGTTGGACCACCAGGAAGGCCCCGGGGTCTGGAGAAGACCCCGGGACGACCCGTGGACGCGCCTCGAGGACCTCGCGGGCCCCACGGATACCCCTGGTGTCAGCCTGACCACCCCGGGGTACCCCGGGAAGACTCCGGGAATCGACCGGGTGGGGTCCTGCAGGATAAGGCGGCGTCTGAAGGGCGGCGCCACTTGCAGGGGGCGCTCCCTAGTACGGCGCCGCGTTCACACCCGATGACGGTGAATCTAAGTCGGTAAAACCCCACCCTGGGCCCAGGAGAGGGGCTATAAATAGGATATTAGGGCGACATGTAAAGGATAGACCAAAGCCCTGCAACACATCTGCTACAAGCTCCCTCGGGCAAGAGAATAAGAACACCACACACACAGAACGTTGGGTCTTACGCTCTTGAGCGGCCTGAACCTGTCTAAACTCTTTGTCCTACGGTTGAAACCTCGCTGCGTGCTACACCCCTAGCCGAATCTCTAAACGGGGGTTCCCACGAATCCCTGCTGGTGGTCCTCACCCACCGTCAGGTGGCGCGCCAGGTAGGGGGTGTTGGCGCGTGAAGTCTTCATCCTCGACGAAGAACCTCCGATTGAACCTCCGACGGCGAGAGCGGAGATGAACACGCCCCCCGCCGGGGGCTCTCTGCGACGCTGGCGCGGCGGGGCCAGTCCCGTCGCCACCCGCACGTGACAGGCGGCAACCGACGTCGTTCGCAACGGCTCCACCCCGTCTCGACACCCCCAAATCCACCTCTGGGGGAACCACGTCGGCCAACGTTGGTACGCTCAACTCCGGGCGGAGGCCCAATGACGCGCGGTTCGGCAGGCGTCCCATGCGCCTGCTAGAACCGACCGCGGTGGCGTTCCCCTAGGAGAAGCGCTGGTCGCGGCCCGAGCGCTCCTGCGCCATCCTCCGGTGCGAGCAGAGCCAGGTTCCCCCGAGGAGCGCTGGCTCGACGAGCTGGCCAACCTCGTGGGGAAGGCTTGTCTCAAGCTTGGGGCTCAGGGTTCTCGAGCGACGTCTAGGGGCTCCTCCCGAGGAGGCCACTGTCAACCACCCGCTCCGGCAGGGTCGGCCACAAACGGGACGCACGACTTGCGTTCCCGGCTTCAGGAAATCAGGGCGAGCGAAGACGCCCGAACCACCCTTGAGCGCGCACACGAGTGCCGCCGAGAGGCCAGGGAGGAGCACGCTTCCTCTAGCTCCCCTGTTCGCGGCACATGCGGGCAGGGGGGTTCGGTGGACAACGACATCGGGCCCTACGAGGCCGGGTGCCGAGCATTCACCGCCTACTTGCGACGGGTCAACTGGCCCACCAAGTTCCGGCCGGATCTCCCAAAAAAGTACGACGACACCATCGACCCAGAGGAGTTCCTCCAGATCTACACCATGGCCATTCAGGCTGCGGGTGTGGGGCCTCAGGTCATGGCAAACTACTTCCACGTAAAGGCACGACGAGGTCCTGGCTGATGAATCTTCCCCAGGAATCGGTCGGTTCCTGGGAAGATTTTTGCGAGCAGTTCGTCACCAACTTCTCCGGTTCGTTCAACCGACCGGGGACCAGGGTGAGTTACTTGCCGTCAAGCAGCGCAAGGGCGAAACGCTGCGATAGTACATCCAGCATTTCATCGAGGTGCGCAACACCATCCCGCGCATGACACCCTCGGCCGTCACATGGCGTTCACCGAGGGTGTGACCAACAAGCGTCTCGTGGGCAAGCTCGAGACGCAAAACATCGAGACCGTCTCCGAGCTGTTCGCGTTGGCAAACAAATGCGCTCGAGAAGGTGAGGCACAACAGCGCTTCGAGCGCCGTGGCACCTCAGATAAGCCCGTCGTGCCGGAACGCACCCGGTCCGGCCGACCCGATAACAAAAAGAACAAGCGGAAAGCCGCTACCGTCCTGGCAGCGGTAGAGGGCCGCAACAAGCAACAGCCCGGTCGGGGTCCTGGGGGTGGCGCCCCTAGGTCCGGCGGGGGATTCCAGAAGCTGGCTCCGGCAAAACCAGGGGCCGGCAAGTGTTGTGAGATCCACCGAACCGACTGGCACGACCTCACCGAGTGCCGACTGGTTAAGGGGCTCGCCGAGGATCACCGGAAGGAGTGCGGTGATCGTCGTCCCGACGGAGATGATGCTCCAGAGGAGGCCGGCCTTGGTTTCCAAGAGCTACGGCAGGCCGTTGCCACCATCTTCGGAGGAGCGACTGCGCCGCCATCCCGGAGGAGAGCTAAGCTCCTCTGGAGGGAAGTCTGCACCATTTCCCTTGCGCCCGAGAGCTCCCGGCTCATGAAGTGGTCGGGCACTCCCATCACCTTCGACCGGAACGACCACCCCAACAACACGGCGGGGGTCGGGTTGCTTCCTGTGGTAGTGAACCCCACCATCTGCAACATTGGAGTCTGTTGGCGCTAAAATCGGCCAGGAATCGGCCGATGATCTTCAGCGTCGGACACACGACCCGGGAGAATCTGCTTAGCTCCTCTTCAGGTTATTTGCCCTGGTGCGGTTCATGCGGCGTGCCAGTCAATCTGACCTGTTGATTGACAAGGAAATAAAGTATTAAATTCAGGACGCTCCGATCGGCTGGGGTTCCGATCTGTCCCTTAGAGCGCGTCGGCGAATGGGCCGATTTGCTATGAAGATGACCGGCTATAAATCAGCCGATAATCACGTAATAATTGTAAAGCAAACTACTAGAGCAAACTAAACAATTATCACAGATGCAACGCTTGAAATAGATCTAATCGGCTATACGATGATGAACGAGGAAGAGCGATGATAAAGCCGAAAGTTCCAATCTCAAGCTGGATAACTGGTGATAATACTAGAACAAAAGGTAAAGACCTATGATTCTAGTAAATATCGATAACTGGTGAATAAATCCAAATGAAACCACAGCGATGCGCCCGTAGTTAAAGCTCAGATGTTACTTGATAAGCGGAACCTACCAATTGGCCGGAGATCAAGTTGATGCAGCCCTGCCAATCCGTACGAACTCGTGAAAGGAGAAAAATTATTGGCGAAGTCGCCGACTTGAAAGTAAAGTACTAGGAAAAAGTAGAAGTGTTTTGTTGATTGATGTATTCATTCTTACAAAGCCCTGGCGACTCCTATTTATACCCTAAAACCAGGACTCCTGGTCGATTACAACTTATTACAATCTTATTTCAAACAGAAAAACTACTATATCTATAATATCTTTAAAAAGGAAACGGACTCCCTCAGAATCTTTCGCCGCCGTCTTCTAATCTAATCAAGACTTTTTCCATTGCTTCTTGACCGAATCAGCATCGCTCCGTTGACCAACGTCAGGCCACTTTTGACCGGGATCCTCTGTTGTGGTTCCAATCTGTTGTCGCAAGTTGCATTGCCAATCGGCCAATTCCCAACTGTAACCTCGATCGGCCGATTCTTTACTGTAGCCTTTAGATCTGCCGCATCGGCCAACCTCTCCTCCTGACGCTGATTCAACACGTGTATCTGTGGCAGAACCACCTGAATTAATCCGGCTCAAGTGTATTAACCATCACCATTAGGGCAATCTCGGTTAACCTTACACTTCAAATGGAATAATCCATTGGTCTGTCGGGTAACCTCCCGATACAACCACGGTAAAGCGGATCGAAGCCGTACATACAAATGCTCATGCGAAGATGAGCCCAGAGAATACCACATTCCAGCAGATATTATAAAATTATCATAGGTGAATATTACAAACCATGTTTGAGTTTAGTAACCAAGTACTTTAGTGATCATGACCAATAAGTTCTTTAGAGTTTAAGTTGCAGCGGAAATAAGATAACGAAAGCTACTCGACGATACAGGATGTCTCGGTGAAGCCCGTACGAGACATCACTCAGCATTATCTCCATTTGCCGGGGGCGTATCCCATTCCACCGACCAACCAGGGGGAAGAGTACACGGCCAGGTCAAGCTAGCAATCATATCTTCGAAGGTCTCACCTGAAAACGAGCCACAAGCAAGGCTGAGTATACTAATACTCAGCAAGACTTACCCGTGTAGTGGAATTTACTCCACCGACTCTAGACATGCAAGGCTTTTTGGCTCAGGGGTTTGTTTTGCCGAAAAAGCATATACGAGTGGGTCCTTACTTTCAACTTTTAGCTCAAGATTCTAGTTTCATTAATCATTCTAGATAAGCAGCTATCCAATATCATTCATGGTGAAGCATTAAATTTCACCCAACAAGTTTATTCATCATCATTGTTCCTCTTCTTACTCTGTGTGGTAAAAGGGATTAAGCAGTCTCAATAGCCGTGAGAAACGGACGATTCGAATCGAATTTCTTAACCTTTCAAGGGAAACCTAAACACACGTCACGTGGTTACTCCCAGAGTCACACGTGCAACTTTTCCCCTTTCTTTCCGGGTTGTGGATCGGAGCTACCCTCCGGGAGTACAAGAGCCCCACGCCACGGTTCGGCACCGGGTCGTGACCACTCTCTGCACTCGCCATATGCACATGGGACCGAAGTTCAAAGGGTAGGTTGTCGTCCACTTGCCGGGCCAATCAGGTACTTAAGCTTACCGATTACCATATTCTCGGCATGTGGTTAGTACGTTCAAAGACTTAACCACCACTACCACACACTGCGGCCTTAGCATTTTTCACTAAACAGACGGGCCTCAATCGTAAACATCGTACCATAGCCCGTCCGTTGTCCTTATGATTGCAGCGTGTAGTAAACATTCAACTCCTATTTTCTCGCGAGTGACAGGAAATCACTCGGCTTTTACCGGAGTCCTATTAGCACAGCATTCTATCGAACCTTACATCTAGTTTTCAAGCATGGGTTCCTAACATCATGCAACTAAGTTTTCATTCAACTCCTATAAACTTAATGCACAAGCAAAAGAGTAGTGAGTTGCATAATTTAGGAAAGGAATAGGGTTATGCTCCGGGGCTTGCCTTCTTGTGCAAAGTTAGTCCGGGGATCGTCTAAACGTTGACCCGGGTCTTCAACTGCTTCAGTTAAATTTGCCTGGGCTTCTCGCTGCTCACTCTCGGACTCAGGCACCAGCTCGTAGGTCCCGTCGGCGAGAGTAGTCGTTTCTATATGAATGCACAAGTGTAAGTAGTGGTGATGGTAAACGACATGATTTCCTTCACGATAAAGTTGCAGTCTGTAAAACATGAGTTTTGTTGTGAAGTGAGTTACTTTATCATTCGTGGGCAATCGTTAATAGAGTAGTATTAGTACAATAAGTAACTTCGTTAAGCAAGGTGGGTGGGTGTTCATGGGAACTTATGTTCCTCATGGAAACATGATTTAGGTGTAACTACTACAGCGAGTAGTTTCTGGTCATGAAACCTTGGATCTAGGCACATCAGGGAAAGATAAACTTACTGTAAAATTTTCAGATATTTTCATGCAGCAGATTAATTATGAAAAATATAGTACCTGGTTGCTGCTAGATTCTTGTTCTTTTTGTACAGAACGAATGGTGCAAAAACTGAGACTAAGAGTTTTACAGGGCTTTCATTTAATCATGCAGGAGCTACTGTAATATTTATGGGATTTATTATGCAGTTTTCAGCGCATAGTAATTATGACATTACACTCCTAGGTTATTCAAGGATTTATTTTTACAGGATCCTACACAGGGTTTTTGTCCATGAAACGTTTTACACAGCATCCCCTACCACTGAGTATCTTCTAGTAAAAATAGGAGAATTTTCCAAGCTAAGATACGATTTTATTGATTTAATGTATGTTAGTAGCACATAAATCAAATAAATAGGTTCCTGTGAGATAAAAAGTCTCTCAATTTTTCTATGGCATCTAGGTTCCATTACACCAGTATATAAAAAGTTTCATTAGGTGATTCATAACCTAACTGCAGGGACAATTAATTCTATCCAAACATGGTATGAAACAAAGTTTAATAAACAGTGTAGATAGAGATGTAATTTGGGCCTGATCTTTTGACATCGGCTTATCTAACAAGTAAATCGCCTACTGCAAAATTTTCAGGACCAGTACTTGTCTACCATAATGGTTGTGAATAAAGGTCATTAAACAGCCTATTTAATTTAGAGCATAAATTAGCTTGAATCTGAGGAGATGCATGTAACAAAAGTTGTGGAGTTTATCCTAAAGGGTCCAGAACAGTTGAGTTTGCATTTTTCTGAATTTTCTATGATTTTATACGAATTTTACAAGTTCACTGATTTTGAATCTAGGTTTGAATCTTTTTCTTACATCTGGGTCCTTGGAATCTTACGTGCAGACCCTTCTAAAGATTTCAATTACTGCAATTGGGTCCTTGGGCGGCTCGGGTACGGTGGCCGGCCAAAATTCCGGCGAGGGGCTCGCCGGCGGCGAGGGGTGAGGGCCGGGGAAGGATCAGGGGTGTGAGGGCTACCTCGTGGGGGTCTTGGTCGGGGTGGAGGACGGTCGGGAGTAGCTCGTCGGCGTTGGAGCAGGGGCGGCGGCGGCGGTACGCGTCAACGGCGGTGCTCCGGCGGGCTTGGGGCGGTCTGGTCTGGACGGGGATCTTCAGTGGCGCGTGGGGAAGCTGCTCCGGTGCTTGGCTTGGGCGGAGGGGGTCGGGGTCGAGCTGTCCGTGGTGACCATGGGCGGCGGCGGCGGCGACAGCGCGGGCGGCGGGCATTCTCTGGTGACTGGTAGCTCGCGCGGGCGGCCTGGAGCGCCTTTTATAGGGGCAGGAGGGAGGGAGGGGTGCCAGGCGACGCGCGGGGGTGATGGCACGGCAATGGCGCGGGGTTGGCCGCGGTGGGCGGCTCGGTTCACCGGCGCGGCGTGCGTAGGCGGAGGCGCGTGACTGGGCGCCGGGGATTTGCGTGGGGGAGCGAGGAGATAGCGCGGCACGGGATTGGAGGACAGCTGCAGCAGCGGCTCGGGTGGGAGGCGAGCTCAGCGACGGGTGGGTCGCGGCGGGCTGGGAGGCACGGCGCGGCGCGGCCGTTGGGCGCGGCGGGCGGCGAGCAGAGGCGGGGCTGGCGTGTGCGCGTGGCGAGCTGGGGCTGGGCAGCGCAGCGGTGGGGGGGGGGGGGGGGGGGTGCAAGGTCGCGCTTGGGGCGAGGGCCGGCGGCCACTGGCCTGGCGGCTTGCGCCGGTCAGGCATCGCCGGCCACCTGGCCGGTGTGTCGGGCGGGGAGGGAAGAGAGAGAGAAGGAAGGGCCTATTTGCGAGAATTTGAAAAGTTCCAAGAGGCTGGTTGCAAACAGGATGTTTTCTCCATTTTCTAATTTGAATTTTAAAAACTTTTGAACATGAAAGTTGTTCAAAATAAAAAGTTCTACAAGTTTGGTTTCAGGCAACACCTCATTTGGCTTGTGGTTTGAAAGTTAATTTAAAAATTCAAAGGTATTCATATGTGCCCAATTTAAATTTGAATTTTCAACTCAACTTGTTCTAATTCTTTTCACCCTTTTATTAGTTGGTTATGCATAGGGTTGGGTTAATGACATTGCTTTAGAAATGTAATTTATCAGGGTTGTTACAGCTGCCGCATCGGCCAACCTCTCCTCCTGACGCCGATTCAACACGTGTCAAAATCTGGCGTCAACACATCCCTCCCAGTTTCGGAGTAAAACATAATTTTTGCTTCGAAACTCTTTTCTTTAATCTTTTTCTCCGAAACGGGCGCAGTAAAAATCTCCTTCCGTTTCGCGGTCTTCTGCATAATGATTGCAATTTCCTCGGACCGGGCGCTCGAGACGACTGTTCCCCTGGAATTCGTGTAGACGGCGCGGCAAAAATCCCGGATCGGCTGAAACAAGAAAGACAGAACTTAGCCTGTGAAGCGATAAGACTTCATCGCCATATGTCAGAAGTTCCCGGATCGGCCGACGACGACCAAAAAGTACTAGACTCGGCCGATCAGATTAGGCAACGAGCTATCGCGGCCATAGATGCCCTCCTTGGGTTGTAAAGAATGCTGTAAACATTTAATGCTCCTTTAATGTCACTGCGCCGATTTGATCCTGGACCACTTCCTTTGGCAGATTTGCATTTATGAATGCTTTTACTCCGATAGAACGTGTCCCATTATCTTTTTACCTCCTTCTCTTTATAAGTACGAGATCCCACACCATTTCCAGAGGCATATGCATTACCCATCTTCTCTCCTTCCAACAGCTGAATCTCTGAACATCAAGATGTCCTCTTCTTCCTCGTCCTCTGTTAACCAGGTACGAATCTTCCTCTGTTTCTCCCCTTGACATCTCAATCGCTCTGATGCCGTGTAGCTTTTCATCTCTGTTTAGTCAAAACGTCTAAGTCCCAGCCTAGAACGAGCGATCGAAGTTATGCATTCAGACGAATCACTGTCGCAGGCAGACATAGATCTGATAAGAGCTCATTCTAAAGAACTTAAAGATCATGTTCCTGCTGTTGTCCAGAAGTATTGGGACCTTATAGACGCTCACTGCCTAGTCCCAAGCGACCGCCATCTGAAAAGAGTCCTCCACTCCTTCATCAAGTCGAGACTGAAGCCGCCATGGAGAATCTTGAGGAGAAGAAGACCCGCCTCCTGATAGAACTATGCCATCAAGTTGAGCCTGGAGCCACCATGGAGAATCTGAAGGAGAATAGGATCCGCCTTCTGATAGAACTGGGCCGGATCGAGAGAGAAATCCAGAGCAAGTGTAATCAATAGATATATCTTTATTTTTGTTCTAAGGGTGACTTGTACCATGTCGGCCATGTACTCTGTTATTTTCATCGAATAATGAATTGGTCAAACCGAATCACAATGTTTCCTTCTTAAGGCGATGTCATTTCCACATCGGCTGTGTGGACAAATGCCGATAGGGGTCGGCCATGTTGTCTTGATATATCTTACTGCAAGTTATGCATCTACCCAAATGCTTGGATAGTACCTCTTCAGATATCGTCCATTTAAAGCTCTTGGGAATTCTTCCCCTTCAATAGTTTTTAGAATATATGCATTTCCAGGGGCACATCGGCCGATTCTGTACGGCCCTTCCCAAGTGGGTGACCATTTACCGAATTTGGAATCCTTATACCCTATCGGCAGTACCAGCTTCCATACCAAATCTCCCTGGGAGAATTGTTTGACTTTAACCTTTTTGTCATACCATCTGGCCACCCTTTTCTTGTTTTCTTCTATGCTAATTAGGGCTCTCAACCGCTGACCCGCCGAGTCATCGATCTCATCCTTCATGAGGAAGGAATAGTCATCGGCCGGCAACTGATCTTGAAGCGATATACGCCTTGACCCCGTCCTTAATTCCCAAGGCAGGACTGCCTCGTGACCATATACTAGCTGATAAGGAGATATCTTAGTGGCTCCGTGGCAAGCCATCCTATAAGCCCATAGAGACTTAGCCAAAGACATGTGCGACCTTTTGGGTTGTGCCTCTATCTTCCTCTTGATCAACTTGATTATCCCCTTATTGGACGATTCGGCCTGGCCATTGGCTTGAGCAGAGTATGGAGAAGAATTTAATAATTTAATCCCCATATCGGCAGTGAATTCGCCAAACTCTCCAGAGGTAAACATCGTCCCTTGGTCAGTCGTGATAGTCTGAGGAATACCGAATCGATAAATAATATGGTTCTTAACGAATTCGATCATATCGGCCGATGTCACGTTCCTTAAAGGAACTGCCTCCACCCACTTAGTAAAATAATCTATGGCTACCAATATGAACTTATGCCCTTTGCTCGATGGAGGGTGAATCTGTCCGATGAGATCTATTCCCCAACCTCTGAACGGCCACGACTTGATTACTGGATTCATAGCCGATGCTGGCGCGCGCTGTACTTTGCCAAACTTTTGACAGTCTTGGCATCCTTTATAATATTTGAAAAAATCCTCAAGAATCGTTGGCCAATAATACCCATTATTTCTGATCATCCATTTCATCTTGTGAGCCGATTGATGGGCTCCACATACGCCTTCATGGATTTCCCCCATCAGGACCTTTGCTTCTTCTGTTCCCAGGCACTTGAGAAGAACCCCATCAATTTCCCAGTAAAATAAATCGTCTTCAAGTAACACATACTTTGTGGCTTGAAAACGTACTCGCCGATCCACTTTCTGGGAAATGTCCTTCAAGTAATCGGCGATTTCCCTTCGCCAATCATCGGCCGCGAGCTCCAAAATCATAGCCCCTTGAATCGGCCGATAACCAGACGCATGTTGGGCCAGCCTGTTAGCCTCTTCATTATAATTCCTGGGGATGTGCTCAATTATTGCAGACTTGAATTTCTTTAGCAGCTTGAGGCAATCTTCATAATAAATCCTCAAGATATCATCTTTGCATTCAGATTTCCCCGTTAACTGATCTACGATGAGCATGGAATCCCCAAAATTCTCGACTGCATCAGCTTTGACTTCCCTTAATAATTGGATACCTTTTAGGACGGGGATTATTGGTTGCGGATGCTTCTATCGGCAGAGAGAAATCATAACTTGCCCCCTGAGGCGATATAAGAACGACGCCGATTCCCGATCCGGCCCCACACGACGAACCGTCGAAATATAGAGTCCATGGAACAAGTTCAACGATAGCAATTTCTGGTCCGCAATGCTGAGGTACGAAATCGGCCATGACTTGACCCTTAACAGCTTTGGCCGATTCGTACCTTAAGTCAAATTCTGACAGAGCCAGGATCCATTTTCCAATCCGTCCTTTCAAAATCGGCAATGATAGCATATATTTCACCACATCATCTTTGCATACAACTATGCATTCTGCCGATAACAAATAGTGCCTGAGCTTGGTACACGAGAAGTATAGACACAAGCACAGCCGCTCCACCGGGGAATATCTTGTTTCATCGTCCAGGAGTCTTCTGCTGAGATAATATACCACTCATTCTTTCCCTTCGAACTCCTGTTCCAACGCCGATCCAATAGCTTGTTCATCAGCCGATAAGTACAACTTGAACGGCTTACCAGGCTATGGCGGGACTAACACCGGAGGTGAAATCAGATATTGCTTGATATCTTCCAACGCTCTACGTTGTTCTTCTCCCCATACAAATTCCTGGTCGGGCTTCAATTTCAACAAAGGGGTAAAAGCTCGAATACGCCCGAACAGGTTGGATATGAATCTTCTGATAAAACTGACCTTGCCGATGAGGGACTGCAGCTCAGTTCTATTCTGTGGGGCCACAACTTTGTTGATGGCGTCTATGGTCTTCCGGTTGACCTCTATCCCGCGCTCATGGACCATGAATCCTAAGAATTGCCCGGCCGATACACCAAATGCACACTTGTTTGGGTTCATTTTTAACCCATGCTTCCTTGTGCACTCCAGTACTTCATGTAAATCGGCCAGATGTTCCTGATGACCTTTTGACTTGACCACAACATCGTCGATGTAAATTTCCACCGATGTACCAATGAGCTTGTGGAAGATATAGTTCATGGCCCGCTGATATGTAGCACCGGCGTTCTTTAACCCAAAAGTCATCACGACCCACTCGAATAGACCAAGGTGACCTGGACACCTGAAAGCCGTTTTTGAGATATCTTCTTCGGCCATTAATATCTGATTGTACCCGGCATTACCATCCATGAAACTGATAATTTTGTGTCCTGCGGCAGCATCTATCAAGATATCGGCCGTTGGCATCGGATATCCATCCATTGGTGTGGCCTGATTTAGATTCCTGAAATCGATGCACACGCGCAACTTTCCATTCTTTTTATACACAGGTACAATATTAGAAATCCATTCGGCGTAGCGACACTGCCGAATAAATCCTGCTTCAATCAATCTTGTGATTTTGGCCTTTATATCAGGTAGAATTTTGGGGTTGCACCGTCGCGCAGGCTGCTGATATGCCCGATATCCTGATTTTATAGGTAACCGGTGTTCGACAATGGACCGGACTAGACCAGGCATCTCATGGTATTCCCAAGCAAAGCAATCCTTGAATTCTTTTACTAAACTTATCAATTTACACTTATGTCCAGGATCAAAGCTAGCACTAATATACGTCGGCCTTGGCTTGCTACCATCTCCCAAGTCCACCATCTCTAATGAATCGGCCGACGTAAATCCATGCCCAAGCTTTCCGTCTTCTCGTACGAACTGATCCATCTATTCTGAATTTTCAGAGCCGACTGCTTGGATCGGCTGTAGACCGAAATCGGACACCTTCAGGAAATCAGTGTCCCAAGTCCTGCCAGATATACACCTGATGTGCTTACAACTCCATTGTTGCTTGTCGGCTGCTGCGACGCTGTAGGCGGAATCGGCGGTGACTATCTCCGTACTGTCACCGACCCATTGCACGAGGCATTGTTGCATTGTAGATGGGACACAACAGTTCGCATGTATTCAGTCGCGACCGAGCCGCATGTTGTAGGACCCCTTACCATTAATAATGAAAATGGTAGTAGGAAGGATCTTACTACCGATGGTGAGGTCGACGCAGAGCGCTCCACGGGCGGGGGACACGTTGCCTTCAAAGTCCTTGAGCATCATGTCCATCTTGGTCAGGTCTTCATCACTTTTTCCTAACTTCCGGAACATGGCATATGGCATGATGTTGACTGCGGCGCCTCCATCCACTATTAGCTTGGTAACGGGTCGCCCGTTAACGTGCCCTTTGAGAAATAATGCCTTGAGATGTTGCCGTTTTTCGTCTTCTGGCTTCTCGAAGGTGGCTGTCATCGGCTCTAACACCAATTGTGCCATCTGCTCTTCCACCCTTGTTGCTTTGTCTCGATCGGCAGGCGCCATGAACTCCATCGGCAGTATGAACACCATGTTGATATCAGCTGCCGATTCTTGGTTGTTTGCTTCCTTGCTTCCGTTTTTCTTGGGGCGCCAGACCCGAGACTTGACGTTTCTCTTTGCCAGCACCTGCCTCTGCTCTTCTTCCTGTTGCTCCCATTGGCGGATGCGTTGGATCCTCCGTTTCTGGGATTTGGATAATCCATCAGGGCACCACTTGGGGTTTACTGGTTTGACCGATGATTTGGCGCGCTCCCAATCTGGTTCCCTTCCTAGGGGGTTTTCATCTGACACCCTGTCATCAGCCATCTCTTCCAGCCGATCGTGTACGCTGATTCTGCCCCCCAGTCGATCCTGTTGGTTGATCCTGCCTTTCGACCGGTGATACCAGTCAACTCTGCCCCCCAGCCGATCATGCACTGAAAGGCGCTGTCCTTCTTGTTCGCGCCGATTTCTGCTGATCGGTTCTGATTCTCTATCTCTGGAGCGTGATCTTTTAAACGGGTGATCGTTGCGGCCTAATCCGTTGCACTCAAGACAGTTATCGGCTGACAACAATCGAAGATTGGTTTCCCAACAATGTATGAAGAACGGACATTGCCAGTGATCCTCATGTCTGCGTATCATCTCGTCGTGGTATCTTGATTTTTCTTGCTGCCGCCGATATTTGTTGAGCAAGAACTGGGAGGTGATGGGTCTGCACGATCGTTCTGATCCTTCGCCCTTGTCTTCGGCCCGCCTTTTCCCTTTGACCTCATCCTCCATGACTTGCTTCCTGGGATCTATGGCGCCGCTCCTTCTCGCCGATTCCGACGTCAGCATCTTGGTTTGAAGTGAATTTCTTCCCGTGTCAACCATGTTGGCCGGGAAAGGATGCTGGTCTATCTTCATCGGCTTTGCTAGTTTGGCCGTGGTTTCAAACTTGAGCCTTCCCTGCTCGATGGCCGATTGTATCTGCTGATGAAAGATCTTGCATTCATTCGTGTCATGAGACGTGGCGTTCTGCCACTTGCAGTACTTCATCTTTTTAAGCTGATCGGCCGAAGGGATGGTGTGGTACTGAGATAGCTTGATCTGCCCTTCCTGAAGTAGTAAGTCAAAAATCTTATCGGCCTTTGTCGTATCAAAGCCGAATGTCTCTGGTTCTTTCTTTCCGAAAGGGCACGATATTGGCTTCTTGCCTTTTACCCATTCTGCTAGCCAATTTCTTCCTCTCCCTCCGATTCAGGTCCTTCTAGATATGCCACCTTTTTCTGGAAATTCCCCCGCTGCTCAAACGGCCGGACTTCCTGACCTGCCAATCGATGAACGATCTGGCTTAGGCTTTCAAATTCTTGCGAAGCATATCTTTCCTTGAGTTGTGGCAGGTGGCCCTGGAAAGCAATATCGGCCAACTGGGCATCGGTCAGAGCCAGACTGTAGCATTTGTTCCTGACTTCTCTGAACCTCTGTATGTATCCAGTTACAGGTTCATCGCTCCTCTGCCTGAGGCTGGTCAAATCTGAGAGCTTCATCTCATGTACTCCTGCGTAGAAGTACTTATGGAACTGCTTCTCCAGATCGGCCCAAGTGACAATGGAATTAGGTGGCAAAGTGGTGAACCACTGGAAGGCCGATCCAGACAGAGATGATGAAAACAGATGCACCCTCAGAGCATCTTGCGTGGGGGCTTCCCCGCACTGGATGATGAATCTGTTAATGTGCTCCACGGTGGATGTGTCGTCCAGCCCCGAAAACTTGGTGAAATCGGGCACCTAGTACCGGTGTGGAAACGGCAGCAGGTCATAGGCCGATGGGTATGGCGTCTTGTATGTGTAAGTCTGTACTTTCGGTTTCAGCCCAAATTGGTCCTGAATAACCTCTGCTATTCTTGCCGTCCAGTCCGCTTGCTGCTTATGAACAGCCATCCGAGGTGCGAGTATATGTTGGAGGATTGGCGGTGGTGCGACCAGGTGATGGATCGAAGCATGCGGCGAATTCTGTTGTGTTATGGCCGTCTGAGCAATTGACAGTTGATGGCGAAGTGAATCCGCCGCCCCGTCGTACATCGTCATCGGCGCCGTGCTTCGCAGTGACTCTACAGCGCCTGCCCCCCTGCCGATTTCTGATAGGACTGGTTGATACTGAGGGACCATCGGCCGGACGGCCGATTAGAACGGCGCCTGGATTGGATAGCTCCCATGCCCGGTTGATGGATCGGGGAAAGCCGTCGTTACCGATGCCTCCCAGTGTACTAAGCTTGTGGGCAGCGATTACACAGAAGCAATCTGGGCGGGCTGAAGCGGTGCCTGTGATGGGAAACATGGTGCACCGCTGTACCTTGGAGACGCTGGAGGCAACGGAGTGTTGTATCCCTCGCGTTGCGTCGATATCGGCTGAGGAGCCGATTGGGACGTGCCTGGTGAGCTTCTGGCTGGAAGTGAAATCGGCGGGGCGTACGCTGGCCCCTGATATCCTTGTACTGCTCCGCTGGCTAGAGAGCTGATGACGGCGTTATACACCGTATTGGTCATCACCGAGGATTGGTCGATGAACGCCTGGTGGACGGACTGTTGGATCATATCGGACATCTTGCCCGAATCCTCAGCAATGGTGATGTGGCGGGGAACTGGAAGAGGGGCTTTCTTGACTGTCTCCCCGCTTCTGGTATGGCTGAACAACTGCAGATACATCTTCTTATAATCTTCTAGATGTTTAGCCAATTCTTCCTTCTGGTCGTCCTTGAGATCCGCTTCTGTGACCTCAATGATGTTGCTTTCGGAAACTTCTACATTCTTCGACATATCGGATCTTGAAGTCGGTCCCACCGGGCGTGCCAAAAGTGTGTTGGCGCTAAAATCGGCAAGGAATCGGCCGATGGTCTTCAGCGTCGGACACACGACCCGGGAGAATCTCCTTAGCACCTGTTCGGGTTATTTGCCCTGGTGCGGTTCGCGTGGCGTGCCAGTCAATCTGACCTGTTGATTGATAAGGAAATAAAAGTATTAAATTCAGGGCGCTCCGATCGGCTGGGGTTCCGATCTGTCCCTTAGAGCGCATCGGCGAATCAGCTGATTTGCTATGAAGATGACCGGCTATAAATCAGCCGATAATCACGTAATAATTGTAAAGCAAACTGCTAGAGCAAACTAAACAATTATCACAGATGCAACGCTTGAAATAGATCTAATCGGCTATACGACGATGAACGAGGAAGAGCGATGATAAAGCCGAAAGTTCCAATCTCAAGCTTGATAACTGGTGATAATACTAGAACAACAGGTAAAGACCTATGATTCTAGTAAATATCGATAACTGGTGAATAAATCCAAACGAAACCACAGCGATACGCCCGTAGTTAAAGCTCAGATGTTACTCGATAAGCGGAACCTACCAATTGGCCGGAGATCAAGTTGTTGTAGCCCTGCCAATCCGTGCGAACTCGTGAAAGGAGAAAAAGTATTGGCGAAGTCGCCGACTTGAAAGTAAAGTACTAGAAAAATGTAGAAGTGTTTTGTTGATTGATGTATTCATTCTTACAAAGCCCTGGCGACTCCTATTTATACCCTAAAACAAGGACTCCTGGTCGATTACGACTTATTACAATCTTATTTCAAACAGAAAAAATACTATATCTATAATATCTTTAAAAAGGAAACGGACTCCCTCAGAATCTTTCGCCGCCGTCTCCTAATCTAATCAAGACCTTTTCCATTGCTTCTTGACCGAATCAGCATCGCTCCGTTGACCAACATCAGGCCACTTTTGACCGGGATCCTCTGTTGTGGTTCCAATCTGTTGTCGCAAGTTGCATTGCCAATCGGCCGATTCCCAACTGTAACCTCAATCGGCCGATTCTTTACTGTAGCCTTTAGATCTGCCGCATCGGCCAACCTCTCCTCCTGACGCTGATTCAACACGTGTATCTGCCGCATCGGCCAACCTCTCCTCCTGACGCCGATTCAACACGTGTCAAAATCTGGCGTCAACAGAGTCGCTAGGGTCCTTGTCGTTAGAGGGGCGGGTTTGAACCTCCTCTCCCCCGAGGTCTTCCACAAGATGCAGATTGGGGAGCGCAAGCTTCAGCTGTCAAAGCCCTTCTACGGCGTCACTGAGGGGAAAACCATCCCCTTGGGGTAGATCGAGCTGCCAGTCATGTTTGGGGAGCGGATCAACTTCCACACCGAGAACGTGATCTTCGACGTGGCGCACTGTGACCTCCCCTACAATGCCATCCTCGGTCGCCCCACGCTGCCATGTTTATGGTTGCTGTCCATTATGCCTATGGTGCCCTGAAGATCCCGAGGCCGTCCGGGGTCATCCCCATCAAGGCGGACATCCAGGGGGCCGTGTACTGTGCCGAGAAGCTATACGATTCCATGGCAGCAGCCGCCCCCGAGGATGATGAACGCCCCGGCTCGGCATCATCCCCACCAGTGGAGCAGTGGCTCTCCTCCGACGACGTAGCCCTCACCAAGGAGGTCTGCCTGGGAGGAGCCCCTTGGCGGGTAGTACGATAGGGGCCTAGTTGGGTGAAAAATAGGAAAGCGCTCTCATCACCTTCCTCCAGGCTAATGTCGATGTGTTTGCATGGAAGCCGTCCGACATGCCTGGGGTCCTCAGGGAGGTGATCGAGCACCGCCTGGCCGTGCACCCCGACACACGGGCCGTCCAGCAGAAGATCCGGCGACAGGCTCTGGGGTGGCAAGACTTCATCCGCGAACAAGTGCGGAAGATGTTGGACGCGGGGTTCATCCGAGAGGTCTTACCCCGAGTGGTTGGCTAACCCGGTCATTGTCCCAAAGGCCAATAGCAAGCTCCGCATGTGCGTGGTTTACACCGGCCTCAACAAAGCCTGCCCAAAAGATCCTTTTCCGCTAACCCGCATCGACCAAGTCATCGATTCCATGGCGGGATGTGACCTCCTTTGTTTTCTGGACGCGTACTGTGGATACCACCAGATAAGCATGGCAAGGGGGACGAGGAGAAAACCTCGTTCACCACCCCGGTGGGAACGTACTGCTACGTCCGC
Organism: Panicum miliaceum; assembly: GCA_032594955.1. NCBI lineage: Eukaryota > Viridiplantae > Streptophyta > Magnoliopsida > Poales > Poaceae > Panicum > Panicum miliaceum. The sequence goes on from CM064062.1 coordinate 7,728,050, forward strand.
ATGCCTTTCGGGCTCAAGAACGCTGGTCCCACCTTCCAGCGGACCATGTGAATCACTCTACAGGACTTGCAGTCCCGCAATGTCTAAGCATATGTCGACGACATTGTGGTCAAGACCCGGCAGCAGGAGTCCCTCCTGCAGGATCTGTCGGAAGCATTCGATAGCCTACACACCACTCGGCTTAAGCTGAACCCCAAGAAGTGCGTGTTCGCGGTTCCAGCGGGGAAGCTCCTAGGTTTCCTAGTATCAAGCCGAGGCATTGAAGTGAACCCTCAGAAGGTGGAAGCCATCGAGCGCATGCAACCCCCAGCCTGGCTGAAATAAGCGCAACGCCTGACAGATTGCATGGCGGCTCTCGGACGGTTCATCTGCAAGCTTGGGGAGAGAGGTCTCCCACTCTTCAAATTACTGAAGAAGACCGGCCATTTTGAGTGGACCCCGGAAGCCGACGAAGCATTCCGGGAACTGAAGACGTACCTCTCTTTCCCGCCGGTGCTGGTGGCACCGCGGGAGGGGGAGGCCCAGCTTCTCTACATCTCGGCACCCCGCAAGTGGTAAGCGCGGTGCTGGTGGTGGAAAGGAAAGAAGAAGACCCCGGGCAATGAAAAGCCAGCATGGGAAAGAATGGCGACCCCGAGGACGAACGAGTGAACCCCGGGAGGCAAGAGAAGCTCGGGGAAGAAGTCTCAGACCCCGATAGGCTAGAAGACAACCAAGCTACGTGGGGGCAGCCTGTTCCCGACCCTGGGATCACCCTGGACGGACACGCAAGGCCACCCCGCCGTACGCAGCGACCGGTGTATTTCGTGAGAGAAGTACTCTGAGATGCGAAGGAGCGCTACCCACAGGCGCAGAAGATGTTCTACGCTGTCCTAATGGCGTCCTGCAAACTACGACACTACTTCCAAGCGCTTCAGGTCACCGTGGTCACGTCGTACCCCTTAGCCCATATACTACGGAATCAGGATGGGATGGGACACACGGTGAAATGGGGGATCGAGCTGGCGGAATTCGGCCTCCAGTTCGCACCCTGGCATGCCATGAAGAGCCAAACACTCGTCGACTTCGTTGCCGAATGGACGCCGGTCCCCGACATCGAGCGCCCGGAGGTAACCGCCACCCCGGCGGTCAACGACGAGAAGCCTTGGACCTTGGAATACCGGACCATGAACTTCGACGGATCGCTCACCCTCCAGGGGGCCAGCGCTGAGGTGGTCCTCACCGCCCCGGACGGTCACACTCTCAAGTACGCCGTTCAGCTAGGCTTACGGGCCATGAACAACATGGCAGAATACGAGGGTCTCCTGGCCGGGCTCCGAGCGGCCACCGGACTGGGAGTATGCCGCCTTCTAGTCAAGGGGTACTCCCAGCTTGTGGTAAATCAGGTCTCCACGGAGTACCAATGTGCCGACCCTTAGATGGCCGCCTACGTTGCCGAGGTATGGCGAATGGAGCTGCATTTCGACGGACTGGAGCTACGATATGTTCCCCAAAAGGAGAACACTGAGGCTGATGAGCTGTCCCGCCTCGTGTCCTCACGAGCTCCATTGCCCCCCGGGGTGTTCGAAGAAAGGCTATGCCAACCTACCATCACGGCTGCCGACCGTGTCAAAGGGGGAACCCCGTCCTCGAGCAGGGGGAACGAGGCCCAGCCACCCGCCGAGCTAACCTTGCTCTTGGCCAGTTCTCAGGGACCCTCGTGGATGGACGATATCCTTGGCTTCCTGAAAGAAAATATCCTTCCCGAGGATGATACCGCTGCAGAGCGGATCGCACGACAGTCCAAGCGCTACATCATGGTAGATGGGGATCTATATCGGCGTGGCACGGACGGGGTCCTTTTGCGGTGCATCACCCTAGAAGAAGGCGGCGAGCTGCTCGTCGATATCCATGAGGGCGAGTGTGGAAGTCACTCGGCTTTCCGCACGATGGTCGGTAAAGCCTTTCGGCAAGGTTTCTACTGGCCGACAGCCCTCCAGGATGCAGCCGAACTGGCTCAGTGCTGCAGGGCATGTCAATTCTATGCAAAGCAGTCTCACCAACCAGCATCGGCACTCCAATCCATTCCCCTATCATGGCCATTCACGGTATGGGAGCTCGACATTTTGGGACCTTTCCTAAAAGCCGTCGGGGGTTATGAATGGTTGTACGTGGTGATCGACAAGTTCACCAAATGGCTGGAGGTCTCCGTGGTCATAAAGGCCAACAAGACTTCAGCTCTCATGTTCATCAAGGACCTGGTAGCCCGGTTCGGGGTCCCTAATCGCATCATTACCGACAATGGGACCTAGTTCACGAGCAACCTCTTTGGGGACTACTGCGACGACATGGGCATCAAGCTCTGCTTTGCATCCGTTGCCCACCCAAAAAGCAACGGTCAGGCAAAGATAGCAAACACTGAAGTCCTCAAAGGGTTGAAAGCCAGAACTTACAACGAGCTGAAGAAACACGGCACCCGCTGGATAGATGAATTACCGGTTGTGGTCTGGTCAAACCGTACCACACCTAGCCGAGCGACTGGCGAAACACCTTTCTTCCTCGTCTATTGTGCTGAAATGGTCCTCCCAACCAAGGTGACACTAGGAAGCCCGCGTGTACGGGCCTACAACGAAGAAGATCAAGATCGCCTACGGCAGCAAGACATCCTCTACCTCGAGGAAGTTCGGTGTAGGGCGGCACTCCGGGCTACTCACTATCAGCAAGCCCTTCGCCGCTACCACCAGCGCCACATACTCCATGGACCTGCTTCCATGCAGTACTTGGCCGGGGGCTCCCACCTATATACAAACACCCTTCCATTTGCAATAACTCAATTTGGGCATCTTTTGCACGGATTTTTGAAATTTTTTACTTGGGTGTGGGGGTCCTAATGCTCCGACATGAGGGCAAAGTACCCCGCGGACTCGCTTCCGCGCAGTACTTGGCCGGGGGCTCCCATACGCATAGTTATCTTTTGATTCAGTTTCCTTGTGAATTCTGAAACTTTTTCTTGTGAAAGATGTTTGGCATGCGTCATGAAAAGAGCGAACTTGCTCAAACAGCAAACTATCGGCTGGGGGCTAAACAGGCTCTTCACGGACAACTCCGACTCCCTGCTTGGTCCCCAGACCTTGGGATCAGTTACCTTCCGGGAACCCTACACGCTCACCACCGCATGCTCATCTCGACAAGGGGCCTCGACCAATGCGCAGTGATCCATCCCGGGGAAGAAATCTGAGCATGAAAAAAAACTAAGGAATATGTTTTCCACACACAAAAGGCCACTCGCTGGCCGGGGGGAAATTTCATATATTTCTTGGTATGAGTACACAGATACAAGCAAAAGCCACACCGGCCGTGGCCGCCTGACGACCACGGCATGGATACATGAAGCTGCCGCGAGGATTCCCTAATCTATTGGGGAAGAGGCGATGGCCGACCCAGAGCTGGTGGAAGCGGGTCGGAGCGTGCACCGCAGCCACGACTGGACCATGCGCCCCTTCATGCCCCGACGGAGAAGGTACCACGTCGTGGACCAGAGGCGAGCAGGCACGCCGCGACGTCGGCTCGGCCAACCAGAAGCTAAGCCTGGACGAACCATGAGAGGCCGCGACCGGATCCCCCTACAACGGGACCCGATCGACGGAAGCTCCATGCTCACCGGACCACGAGCGGAGGGGAGGCGAGGTCGCACCGTCACCCCAGGATAGAGTAATGGAAAAGAAGCAAGGAAGCTACTTCCCATTACTACTTCCCGGGGCACCAGCGCGCCCTCGGATGAGGCCATGGTGAAGCTGCCCGACCCAGGTCCGGCAACTTCATCACCGGCCAAACAGGAGCATGGCGCCGCCCGCCGCAGGCGACACCGGAGGACGTTGCCGCTGGCACCGGGGAAGATGAGAAAGGCTGCAGGCCTTCCACCTAGTAGCAGCAACAATAACATCTAGGGATGCCCTGGCCCAGGCTATCCCGAGATGCCGCAGCAAGCCGATGACCCTCGGAAGGAGGCAGCTCCTGTTCCACGCTTGGGGAGCCTCTCTCTCAACTGGAGAAGCACCCTCGGAACAGGAACAGGAAACTCCAGCGCCGCTTGCAGCCGCCTAGGCCGATACCCTGGCTCGACTACCCGACGGTAGTGGAGGAGGAGGTCATACCAGCCGAGGCGACAGAACAACGACCACCGAGGTCCAGCACCGAACCCAGCAGCAGCAGCAGTTTCACAATAGAGGCTCCAGAGGTGAAGAGCCTCCACTGGAAAACCCGAGCAGCTGCGTGGGCAACCCAGGGTGCCGGCTCCATCTCCAGCCCCTCTCAACTTCGTTGGAGAAGATGGGGGACAGAAGGAAGAGCAAGCTCCTTGGGGTGTTGCTGAAGACATCGAATAACTGCGCGTCCAGCGCCCCATATGCGCCATGGCTCCCCGGGGCCGTGACGCGCCTTCAACCTGACTCAACTTCACTGGGAGAGAAAGGAACTGGCCAGGCCAGCCCCTCTCACGTGCCCCGCAGACGGCGGAGCGCTCTCGGTGGATGGTGTGCCTAGGGGAGGATCCCCTGGATCTGCTGGAAGCTGGGGAAGCATGGAGAGACACATTGTTGGTTCGCTCTGGAGGAGGAGGAACTAAGAAGCCCTAGCGACCTCGCCTTTTATAGGCAAGTCGGCAGGGCGACCATGGAGACCTCCGCCGGTTCAAGGCGGGGCCCCGGTCCTCGTCCTCATCGCCAGGTTGCTCCACCTGGGCACGGCAATGACGTGTCGGATGATGGGGGCAACGATGCCACCACGTGGTCGTACCAATAGGACCAGGGGCACGGCATGGGCACCACGCCACCTGGCGCAATCACCCAAGTTCCTCCGAAGAGTTGGCGTGTCGCCTGATGCTGTGCTAGCAATCACTGCGCGCACTGGCAAAACCCGCCCAGGAGAGACACGCGGGCAAGACCAAAGGCGGTGGTAGAGCACGACAAGACACGTCAACAAAATAACATCGCTAGAAGAATCCAAGAGTACGAGTTGAATGGGGAAGGCGGAAAACAAGCGCCCAACTAGAAGTTCACAGTACATGAGCGCACTACGGCGCTGACCAAACAACGAAAACAAAAGTATGCTAAAAAGGAGGAGGGGCCCTTCTGGCCAGCATCCAAGGGAGAAGGCGACTCGCTCCCCGCTGGCTGGTCGGCATCCTCAGCGTCACCGCCTTCATCGGCAGGCGGGTCCTCAGCCCCATCCAGATCGAACCGGGCCACCACCTCCGCTGCCAGGCCCCTGACCGCATCGCGCGCCACCTCCTTGTCGCCAGGGACGATACCTTCCCGGATTTGGTCCAGCGGCGCGTTCGAGGCACGACTCCATAGGCACACCAGGGCGTACTCCATCGCGTCGGCGGCCAGGACCCGGGAACTTGCCTCGACGGCCGCCATAATGTGGTCCTCCAGTGACTCCAGGTGCTTCGCCAAGCGAGTCAAGTGGGGCACGAGCTGAAGAGGGGATGGGCTCTTGCCTCCCCCAAACTGATGGAAGGGGATGGTGCCGAGACTGGCGGCCTCCCACGCCCTCCAGCAGCACGTGAGCAGGCTCCAGAACGCATCGAAGGATTCCACCTGAACACGACAGAGCGCCCTGACGTCGGAGTCTTTCACTTCGGACCGCGCCGTCTGCAGTTGGGCCTCCAGGCAATCGCCGTGAGCCTGCGCCTCGACGACGCGCATCCCCGCTGATGTCTCCCGCAACTCCGCGTCCACCACGCGGGTCTCTGCCGCATCTGCGCGATCAACAGCGTCCCGAAGCTGCGCGGCAAGGCTGTCTTGCAGCGTCTGGAGCTTGGCAGCGTTGGCATCGCGGGCAGCATGGAGTTTGCTTGCCGCATCGCGACGGGCGGCATTGACCTGCTCGTCAGCCTCCCGCTGCACCGCCGCCACGCGGGCGATCGCTGCCGCCGCTGCCTGGTCCTCCCGACGCTGGAGGTTTTCCTCATAGTGGTTGAGGGCTGCTTGCCGGTCGTTAGCCACCGGTACTTGCTGCTGGGCGGCCCGCTCCTCGCTCACCAGCTAGGACTCCCGCTGGTGCAGCAGGTCTTGGGCCGTTTGCAGCTGCGCCGCCCAGGCCTCGACCGTCTGCTTTCGAGCGGCGAGGTCCTGCACCCGGGAAGACGCAGAACGCAGCTCCTCCTCGGCTCGGTGCTTCAGCGTCGCCAGGGACTCCTCCCGCCGGGCGAAGTCTGACGCTTGCGGATCCAACTGCTCCTCCCGTTAGCGCGGGCTCTCCTTCATGTCCCACAGAACGCGCGCCTCCGGTGGCATGCCACTAGTGCCCGAGCAAGGCAGAATTGTCATCGCCGACTCCATGACCACCTGCACCCACGACAGGGGCACCATGTCGGGGGACGGGGCGACGACAGCCTGCACCGGACCCGCGATGATCACTACAGGGGCGGCCGGAGCTAGCACCACCGCTGGCACAGCCTGCGACGGGCCTGCCTCCGCCCCCGGGGCGCCCAGGACAAGCATCAGCGCTGGGGCCGATGACGACAGGCCGCCTCCCTCCGCCGGAGTAGGAGAAGCCGAGGTCGAGGCGTCTGGGGCCCCCAGCGAGCGCGCCGCCACGGGCTCCTCCGGTGCCGAGCTCGTCCCTTCCGTAGGGGCCGCGGAGATGCCCGCGGGACGCCCTGCACCAGCATCTGCCGCCAATGCCAACGGCCGGGGAACCTGTGCCGGCGACGCCTCCGGGATGTGCGTAGCCGGAAGTAAGGGGGCCTGACCCTCGGCATCCGCTGCCGCCACCATGGTCGGGATCGCGTCCGGCCCAGGCGCGGAGGAAGGGACCACCACCAACGCCGGGGAACTTTTCCCGGCCGACGAAGTCCCACAGCTTAACGTGCTCCACCTGGCCACACGAAAGCCAGCCTCAGAGCGCCGTGGCCACAAGGAGCAAAAGGAAAGACAATGGGGGAAGGGAGCGCTAACCTGGACCCCAAGCCGGACAGCCGCCACCCCATATGGAACCGCTTTGGGGGTGGGGATCGACTCGACGGCGACTGAGCAGCGGGCGTGGTCGAACAGCCCTGGCCCTTGTCCCCCGTGGCGGGACGTGATGGCGATGACAACAGTGAAGAGGACAACGACAGCTCCACCACCGGGGAGCGCGAACAGGGATGCTTCCCCCTCGGGTCGACCACGCCCTCCGCGGAGCGGTCTGACCGCCCCTCCCTGGGAGGGGAGGAGAGAGCCTGCATCCCGGCGCCTCCGGTATCCACGACCTCCTCCGCCGGCGCTTTCGGCACCACGCCGCAGTGGCCGGGGGTACCTCCGCAACTCCTGGCTGCACGGGCACTGGGGCCAACCCCCTGGCGTCCACTTGTGGCATGGCGTCGAGGACGGTGTGCCGCGCGTCATCCTCGCATAGGGGCTTGACCCTCTCGGGGAGCAGGGCCAGTGAATGGTCGCCTTTGCCGGTCGACAGCTTCATCAGGTGCAATAGGGCGGCCTCCTCAACGTGACTCCCAGCGCCGCGCGTGAACCGCGTGGCGTCATCGTTCCCGGTGTGGAACAACACCTGGGGCCGACGTGCCTAGAGCGGGGCGAGGCGGCATCGGAAGAAGTCGAACGCCAGCATCGTTGATGTCAACCCCACCTGGCGGAGGGCGGCTATCCGACCCAGCACCGGGTTCCACCCGGCGCCGAGCACAGTGCGCTCTCCCCACCATGAATGCTTCTGGGGTGCGACGTCGGGGAGCCAGAGAACGGGGGAGCCATGGCCGACCTCTATGTACAGCCATTGCTTCTCCCACTCCTCCCACTTCCCTGTGACCTGGAAGGGGATGAACTCGTCCTGCCTCCCCTGCCATATGCGGAAGTAGCATCCGCCGACGATCTTGAGCTATGCAGCCGCACCGGCGCCGGGGGCCGCCGCCGCTGACTGGCAGTGGGAGAAAAAGTGGCGGAAGAGCTCCACCGAGGGTGCCACCCCAAAGAAAAACTCGCTGGCGTGTGCAAAGATGGCCAGGGTTAAAATGGCGTTGGGGGTGAGGTGCACCAGATGGACGATGTACGCCTCTAGCACCGCCACGAAGAAGGGGGAGAAGGGCGGCACCAATCCCACCAGCAAGAACGGGAGGAAGGTGACGATCTAGCGCACGCTACGCAGCGGTAACGAATGCTCCCCGGTGTGGAGGACAGTGTCGGGAGACACGAACCCCCTCGCCCTTGCAACTCCGGCCGCGTCCACCGATGAGGGTCCGAAGTCCAGCACCCGGCGGCCGGAGGCCTGCCGACGACCGGAGGGCCGATGGTGATCACGCGCCATGAGAACAGGAGGAGGTGAGCAACAAGGGGGTGCGGGGGCGATGAGCAAGAGGGGGAGAGGGCTTGCAGGCAGAAGGACAAGTGAAAAGCACGAAGCCGCAGTCCTCCCTCTCTCCGGTGCTTTATACTTAATGGAAAGCGAGGGGACGAGGCGCTCCAACTACGTGGGATTCTCGTGAGGCGTGGGCTGCGCCCCCAAGTGGGAAAATCGGCATGATTCCCAGGGAGTTGAGGCTGGGCGAAAGGTAAGGCATCCGCCCCGAAATTGTGGGCCCACACTAGGATCATTTCTCTAATCCGAGCGTGGGGCTGGGGGCTACTGTCGGCGTCGTTGTTGGCATTTTATAACGCAGTCACCAAGTATGGACACAAAATTCATTCCCCGGCAACAGTGCCAGAAATGCCATGGGGTATTTCTTACATTACAGAAGGATCCGCAAGCGCACGAAATACCGTTGTAGCATTTTACCCGTGAGTACGGGGTCGTATTTATATTTCCGCAGGGAAGGCGGCGGTTATTGCAATAGATTAGTGTGTTGATTAGTTCTAGCACGGATATTCTATTGAATAAACAGGGGTAAGATAATATATGGTAGAGCGGTAGTGTGACACACAAGTTACTCAAGTTGTACTCTATGCAAAGCTTACAGGAAGGGAGAAAGGAGGAAGAAAGCTAATCTAAGGACTTATGTACTCCTAACTAAGCATACAGTCTATACAAGGCATTCATACACATACACATGATTAGGAACGGGCTCTAGGCTCCCGGGCATCACCGGGAGACCGCACAAGATATGGCTAGGTGGCCGCTGGATCCTCACGGCTATTTTATGCACCTCCTACAGGTACTACACGAACGGGGATGATTACGCTAGACGGACAGAGCTATCACCACGTGCCGCCTACCTCATCTAACCATGGTATAGAGCTGCATCCAGCAATACTAATTAGCCCAGACACCATGTCTACAATTATCAGCGACACTCTAATGCCCCGCGCGGAGCCCCCACCCTTCGGATGGACAGAGCGAGCGTCAACAAGTACCCCCACTCTAATTGGTCTGTAGCGAGCGTCAACAAGAACCCCCAAGCTGTCCTTTGCTCATTCCGAGCAAAACAGGACAAATCAGGATGTTGATCAGGAAAATGTTAGACTCATTACCTGCTGTCCTGTCAAGTCTGAGGCATAGATGATCTCCTTGGGAATGAGTAATGTTGGCATGAGTACCTGGCCCTTATTACCTTCATCATCTATGGGGCTTATGAGCTTCTCCTCGTCTTGAGCTGTTGAGAGTTAGAACAGTCGATAGAGCAGTACTTACCTTCCCTTTCTTCAACAATCCATCTGGAGGTTTTCTTTTTGGAAATATTAAAACAAGATTAAGTTCCTCGAATGATTCACTGTGGTCGCTCAATGGTGTATGAATCCTTACCAAGGCACTTCTCCTTTCTCATAACGAAAGCTTTTGTGGAGCTCAAGGTACAGACTGGATAAAGCATTCCTGCATTTCATATATTGCCAAGACAAAGAGTGGATCCATGGAGAAAACAAGTCATATCCCCTGATCAAGGGGTGCATGTGTGTGGATGGATGAGAGGTATGTTTACTCCTTTTTGGTTTGTGATCTCTCTCCTCTTTATTTATTTTTGTATTTTTCTTTAGACATGGCTATTCCCCTTTATTCTTTCTTTTCTCTTTTTTTTTGATCATGCTTCTTGGGCATGCCATCTTTTCTCTTTTTCTTTTTCTCTCTTTTTTTTCGGGGATGAGCAAGCCTAATTTCTTTTTCAGGAATAACACGAGGAGAGATCACAAACTTCATGGAGCATTTATTTGGTGGATGGATGGATTTGCTAATTCCCAGTGTAGGAATGTCGCAATGGGTGTAACATGTGCGTGATCTTGATCAAGAGGATATGAAAAGCATCTCACTAGGGTCACAACAATTTGACAAAGCTCAATAAAATAGCAAGCAACATGTATAGGGTTTTTCAATGTAAATGACTATGGCTTTTGTAGGATTTGTGTTGGCGCTAAAATTGGCCAGACAGGAATCGGCCGATGGTCTTCAGCGTCAGACACACGACCCGGTAGATCTGCTTAGCTCCTGTTCGGGTTATCGCCCTGGTGCGGTTCGCGTGACGTGCCACTCAATCTGACCTGTTGATTGACAAGGAAATAAAAGTATTAAATTCAGGGCGCTCCGATCGGCTGGAGTTCGGATCTGTCCCTAAGAGCGCGTCGGCGAATCGGCCGATTTGCTGTGAAGATGATCGGCTATGGATCAGCCGATAATCGTGTAGTAATTGTAAAGAAGACTGCTGGAGTGATCTAAACAATTACTACAGAGGCAACACTTGAAATAGATCTAATCGGCTATATAACAATAAATCGAGGGAAAGGGATGACAAAGCCGATTACTCTGATCTCAAGCTGGATAACTGGTGATAATACTAGAACAATAGGTAAAACCTATAATTCCAGTAAATATCGATAACTGGTGAATAAATCCAAACGAAACCACAGCGACGCGCCCATGATTAAAGCTCGGATGTTACTCGGTAAGCGGAACCTACCAATTGGCCGGAGATCAAGTTGATGCAGCCCTGCCAATCCGTACGAACTCGTGAAAGAAGAAAAAGTATTGGCGAAGTCGCCGACTTGAAAATAAAGTATTAGGAAAAAGTAGAAGTGTTTGTTGATTGATGTGTTGATCCTTTTGCAAAGCCCTGACGACTCCTATTTATACCCTAAAACTAGGACTCCTGGTCGATTACGACTTGTTACAACCTTATTTAAAATAGGAAAACTACTATATCTATAATATCTTTAAAAAGGAAATGGACTCCCGCAGAATCTTCCACCGCCGTCTCCTAATCCAGACAGGACTTTTCCAATTGCTTCTTGACCGACTTAACGTCGCTCTGTTGACCAACTTTTGACCGGGACCCTCTGAAGTAACCCCAACCTATTGGCGCAAGCTGTATCACCAATCGGCCGATTTCCAACTGTTACGTCAATCGGCCTATTCCTTACTGTAGCCTTTAGATCTGCTGCATCGGCCAATCTTCTTCTCCTGACACCGATTCAACACGTGTCAAAATCTGGCGTCAACACATGCCATCCAGTTTCGGAGTAAAACGTAACTTTTTCTTCGAAACTCTTTTTTTAATCCTTTTCTCTGAAATAGGCGTAGTAAAAATCTCCTTCCGTTCCGCGATCTTCCGCATAATGATTGCAATTTCCTTGGACCGAGCGCGCGAAACGACCGCTCCCCTGGAATTCGTGTAGACGGCGCAGCAAAAATACCGCATTTACCCTTGCTTTCCCGGATTATCCGTAAGTCTTGGCATTCTCCGCCTACTTTTCCTCACAAACCTAGCATCTTCTTCCAGCGAACCACTGTTCATCTTCCTCCGAGCCCTCTCGATCTCCAACCGCCCCCTCCGGCAATCTCACTCGGGATCCACTTCAACCTCCCAATGGCGTCACCATCGGCGATAGCTCCAACCATGGAGGCTCTGTCGGCGATCCCTTCAGCGGCGGCGGCCCAATCGACGGCTCCACTGGCAGCCCCATCGGCAATGATGATCTTCATCCCAGAGGTAAACACTCGAAATTTTCCCCTTTTGCTTTTCTACTGCTCCAGTATTTCCCGGATTCTTTCTTAGTTTTTTCCCCTTTTCTTCCTCTTTTAGGCATTTAGACACCAGATCACCATCCCTCTTTCAGAATCCCCTGATCTTATCTGCTTAGGCCCCATGGGGAACCCCGATCCAACTGACCTGATCAATCTAGAGACTCAGAGAGTCCCGTTCAAGCAATCACCCATGGACCTAGATCAGTGGGTAGGCGCCTTTAGGTCCTGGCCGAATGAGACCCCCGGCTGGAGGGAATGGTACCAAAGAATATCCAGGTCTAGGAGAGTTCAGTGGGATGAACTACAAATCGGCCAATGCATAGACCTTTCTCTGTCCCAGATGGAGAAAAATGAACCTTTGGTCATAGCAGCTTCTTACTTTTGGTCCGACGCACTCAACGCGTTTCTTTTTGGACATGGACCCATGACCCCAACTTTGGCCGATGTCCTCTTGTTGACCGGCCTCGACATCTCCTCCGCCGATATCCTCTTTAATTATCTGATTAAGCCATCACATCGGCTAGAAACCAAAGGAATCGGCGGGTGGAAGGGGTACATCAGCAAAAATATGAAGACTGGGACGGTTTCAGAGAGAGAGCATATTGCATTCTTGATGATGTGACTGGAGAAGCACTTTTTCTGTGGCAGAGCAGTTGGACCTTTGTTGACGCCAGATTTTGACACGTGTTGAATCGGTGTCTGGAGGTGAGGATTGGCCGATGCAGCAGATCTGAAGGCTACAGTAAGGAATCGGCCGATTGAAGTAACAGTTGGAAATCGGCCGATTGGTGATACAGCTTGTGTCAACAGGATGGGGCTACTTCGGAGGGTCCCGGTCAGAAGTTGGTCAACAGAGTGAGGCTAAGTCGGTCAGAAAGCAATTGAAAAAAGTCCTGATTGGATTAAGAGACGGCGGCGGAAGATTCTGCGGGAGTCCGTTTCCTTTTTAAAAGATATTATAGATATAGTAGTTTTCCTGTTTTTAAATAAGGTTGTAACAAGTCGTAATCGACCAGGAGTCCTAGGTTTTAGGGTATAAATAGGAGTCGTCAGGGCTTTGCAAGACATCAACACATCAATCAACAACAATACTTCTACTTTTCCAGCAATTTACTTTCAAGTCGGCGACTTCGCCAACATTTTTTCTTCTTTCACGAGTTCGTACGGATTGGCAGCATCAACTTGATCTCCGGCCAGTTGGTAGGTTCCGCTTATCAAGTAATATCCGAGCTTTAACTACGGGCGCATCGCTGTGGTTTCGTTTGGATTTATTCACCAGTTATTGATATTTACTAGAATTGCAAGTTTTACCTGTTGTTCTAGTATTATCACCAGTTATCCAGCTTGAGATCAGAGTAATCGGCTTCGTCATCATTCTTCTTCAATTTGTCACCTTACAGCCAACTAGATCTATTTCAAGTGTTGCCTCTGTAATAATTGTTTAGATCGCTCCAGCAGTCTTCTTTACAATTATTACGTGATTATCGGCTGATCCATAGCCGATCATCTTTACAGCAAATCGGCCGATTCGCCGACGCGCTCTTCAGGATAGATCGGAACTCCAGCCGATTGGAGTGCCTGGAATTTAATACTCTTATTTCCTTGTCAATCAACAGGTCAGATTGACTGGCACGCCGCGTGAACCGCACCAGGGCGATAACCCGAACAGGAGCTAAGTAGATTCTCCCGGGTCGTGTGTCCGACGCTGAAGACCATCGGCTGATTCCTGTTTGGCCGATTTTAGCGCCAACACACTTTTGGCACACCCAGTGGGACACTTCAAGGTCTGATATGTCGAAGAACGCAGAGATTACCGACAGCAACATCATCGCGGTCACAGAAGCGGATCTCAAGGATGACCAGAGGGAAGAATTAGCTAAACATCTAGAAGATTACAAGAAGATATACCTGCAGTCGTTCGGTCGTACCAGAAGCGGGGAGGCTGTCAAGAAGGCTCCTATTCAAGTTCCCCGCCACATCACCATTGCTGAGGACTCGGGCAAGATGTCCGATATGATCCAACAGTCCGTCTACCAGGCATTCATCGACCAATCCTCAGTGATGACCAACACGGTGTATAACGCCGTCATCAGCTCTCTGGCCAGCGGAGCAGTTCAAGGCTATCAGGGACCAGCGTATGCCCCGCCGATCATGCTGCCACCCAGAAGCTTACCATGCACGTCCCAATCGGCTCCTCAGCCGATATTGACGCAACGCGAGGGGTACAACACTCCGTTGCCTCCAGCGTCTCCAAGGTACAGCGGTGCACCATATTTCCCATCACAGACACTGCTTCAACCCGTCCAGATTGCTTCTGTACAATCGCTGCCCACAAGCTCAGTACCCTGGGGGATATCGGCGACAACGGCTTTCCCCGATCCATCAACCGGGTATGGAAGCTATCCAATCCAGGCGTCTCACCAATCGGCCATCCGGCCGACGGTCCCTCAGTATCAGCCAATCTCATCAGAAATAGGCAGGGGGGCAAGCGTTGTAGAAGCATTCAGAAGCACGGCGCCAATGATGACATACGATGGAGCGGCGGATTCACTTCGCCATCAACTATCAGCTGCTCAGCAAAATTCGTCGCATGCTTCGATTCATCACCCAGCCGTACCAGCCCTTCAACATATGCCGGCACCGCGAACGGTCGTTCATCAGCAACAGGTGGACTGGACGGCAAGAATAGCAGAAGTGATTCAGGACCAGTTTGGGTTGAAGCCAAAAGTGCAGACTTACACATACAAGACGCCCTACCCATCAGCCTATGACTTGCTGCCGTTCCCACACCGCTACAAGGTACCCGATTTCACCAAGTTTTCGGGGTCGGACAACACATCCACCGTAGAGCACATCAACAGATTCATCATCCAGTGCGGGGAGGCTGCCACGCAGGATGCTCTGAGGGTGCGTCTATTTTCATCGTCTGTGTCCGGATCGGCCTTCCAGTGGTTCACCACTTTGCCACCAAATTCTATTGTTACGTGGGCCGATCTAGAGAAGCAGTTCCACAAGTACTTCTACGCAGGGGTACATGAGATGAAACTCTCAGATTTGACCAGCCTCAGGCAGAGGAGCGATGAACCAGTAACTGGATATATACAGAGGTTCAGAGAAGTCAGAAACAAATGCTACAGTCTGGCTCTGACCGACGCATAATTGGCCGATATCGCTTTCCAAGGCCTCCTACCACAAATCAAGGAAAGGTATGCTTCACAAGAATTTGAAAGCCTAAAACAGATCGTGCATCGATTGGCAGGGCAGGAAATCCGTCCGTTTGAGCAGCGGAGGAGTTTTCAGAAGAAGGTGGCATACCTAGAAGGGTCTGAATCTGATGGGGAGGAGGAAATCGGCCGGGCAGAGTGGGTGAAAGGCAAAAAACCAATATCATGCCCTTTCGGAAAGAAAGAGCCAGAGACATTCGGCTTTGACACATCAAAAGTCAATAAAATTTTTGACTTATTACTCCAGGAAGGGCAGATTAAACTTTCTCAGTATCATACCATCCCTACGGCCGATCAGCTCAAGAAGATGAAGTACTGCAAGTGGCACAACGCCACATCTCATGACACGAATGAATGCAAAGTCTTCCGTCAGCAGATACAATCGGCCATCGAGCAGGGGAGGCTCAAATTTGAAATCCCGGCTAAATCGGCAAAGCCGATGAAGATAGATCAGCATCCCTTCCCGGCTAACATGGTTGACACAGGAGAAAATTCACGTCAAACCAAGGTGCTGACATCAGAATCGGCAAGAAGGGGCAGCGCCGTCGATCCTAGGAGGCAGATTACAGCGGACGAGATCAAAAGGAACAGGCGGGGGCCAGAACGACCACGCAAACCCGTCACCTCCTAGTTCTTGCTCAGCAAATATCGGCAGCAGCAGGAACAATCAAGATACCACGACGAGATGATACGCCGGCATCACTGGCAATGTCCGTTCTTCATCCATTGCTGGGAGAACGACATCAGATTGCCGTCAGTCGATAACTGTCCTGAGTGTAACGGATTAAGTTGCAACGATCGCTTGAGGTCACACTCTAGGGATAGAGGATCAAAGCCGATCAGCAGAAATCGGCACGAACAAGAGGGACAACGCATTTTAGTGCATGATCGGCAGGGGGGCAGAGTTGACCAGTATCACCGGTCAAAAGGCAGGATCAACCAACAGGATGGACTGGGGGGCAGAATCAGCGTGCATGATCGGCTGGAAGAGATGGCTAATGATAGGGTGTCAGATGAAAACCCCTTGGAAGGGATCAGATTGGGAACACGCCAGATCATCGGCCAAACCAGTAAACCCCAGGTGGTGTCCCGATGGCCTCTCCAGATCTCAAAAATGGAGGATCCAACGCTTGCGCCAGTGGGAGCAACAAGAAGAAGAACAGAAGCAGGTGCCGGAGAAAAGAAACGTTAAGTCTCGGGTGTGGCGCCCAATGAAAAACTACAGTCAAGAAGCAGACAATCAAGAATCGGCAGCCGACATTAACATGGTGTTCATATTGCCGATGGAATTCATGGCGCCTGATGATCGAGACAAAGCGACAAGAATGGAAGAGCAGATGGCACAACTGGTGTTAGAGCCGATGACGGCTACTTTTGAGAAACCAGAAGAAGAAAAATGGCAACATCTCAAGGCGCTGTTTCTCAAAGGCTACGTTGACGGGCGGCCCGTCACTAGACTACTAGTAGATGGAGGCGCCGCAGTCAACATCATGCCGTATGCCATGTTCCGCAAGCTAGGAAAGAGCGATGAGGACCTCACCAAGACGGATATGATGCTAAAGGATTTCGAAGGCAACGTGTCTCCCGCCCGCGGAGCGCTCTGCGTCGACCTCACCATCGGCAGTAAGACCCTTCCTACTACCTTTTTCGTTATTAATGGTAAGGGATCCTACAACATGCTGCTTGGTCGTGACTGGATACACGCAAACTGCTGTGTCCCATCTACAATGCATCAATGCCTCGTGCAATGGGTCGGCGATAGCATAGAGATAGTCACCGCCGATTCCGCCTACAGTGTCGCAGCGGCCGACACGCAACAGTGGAGCTGCGAGCACGTCAAGTGTATATCTGGCAGGACTTGGGACACTGATATCCTGAAGGTGTCCGATTTTGGTCTACAGCCGATCCAAGCAGTCGGCTCGGAAGATTCAGAATAGATGGATCAGCTCGTCCGAGAAGACGGGAAGCTTGGGCATGGATTTACGTCGGCCGATTTATTGGAGATGGTAGATTTGGGAGATAGCAGCAAATCAAGGCCGACGTATATTAGTGCTAATTTGGATCCTGAGTATAAGTGTAAACTGATAAGTTTATTAAAAGGATTCAAGGATTGCTTTTCTTGGGAATTGGCCAGACAGGAATTCGAGCTTTTACCCCTCTGTTGAAATTGAAGCCCGACCAGGAATTCATATGGGGATAAGAACAACGCAAAGCATTGGAAGATATCAAGCGATATCTAATTTCACCTCCGGTGTTAGTCCCACCACAGCCTGGTAAGCCGTTCAAATTATATTTATCGGCTGATGAACAGGCCATTGGATCGGCGTTGGTATAGGAGTTCGAAGGAAAAGAACGAGTGGTATATTACGTCAGCAGAAGACTCCTGAACGCCGAAACAAGATATTCCCCGGTAGAGCGGCTGTGCTTGTGTTTATACTTCTCGTGTACCAAGCTCAGGCATTATTTGTTATCGGCAGAATGCATAGTTATATGCAAGGATGATGTGGTAAAGTATATGCTATCTTTCCCAATTTTGAAAGGACGGATTGGAAAATGGATCCTGGCTCTGTCAGAATTCGATTTAAGGTACGAATCGGCCAAAGCTGTCAAAGGTCAAGTCATGGCCGATTTCGTAGCTCAGCATTGTGGACCGGAGATTGCCATGGTTGAAACGGTTCCATGGACTCTGTATTTTGATGGTTCTTCGTGTGGGGCCGGATCAGGAATCGGCATTGTTCTTGTGTCACCTCGGCGGAATATCGAGCCGTTCTGAAGGGCATCCAATTATTAAGGGAAGTCAAAGCTGATGCAGTCGAAATTTTTGGAGATTCCATGCTCATTGTGGATCAATTAACGGGGCGATCTGGGTGAAAGGACGATATCTTGAGGATTTATTATGAAGATTGCCTTCAACTTTTAAAAGAGTTCAAGTCTGCAATAATTGAGCATATCCCCAGAAATTATAATGGAGAGGCCAACAGGCTGGCCCAACATGCCTCCGGGTATCGGCCGATTCAGGGAGCGATGACGCTAGAGCTCGCGGCCGATGACTGGCGAAAGGAAATCGCCGATTACTTGAAAGATCCATCCCGAAAAGTGGATCGGCGAATACGTTTTCAAGCTACAAAATATGTGTTGCTTGAGGATGATTTATTTTACCGGACGATTGATGGAGTTCTTCTCAAATGCCTGGGAACAGAAGAGGCAAAGGTTCTGATGGGAGAAATCCATAAAGGTGTATGTGGAGCCCATCAATCGGCTCACAAAATGAAGTGGATAATCCGGAACAATGGGTATTATTGGCCGACTATTCTTGAGGATTGTTTCAAATATTACAAAGGATGCCAAGACTGTCAGAGGTTTGGCAATGTACAGCGCGCGCCAGCATCGGCTATGAATCCAGTAATTAAGCCGTGGCCGTTCAAAGGTTGGGGAATAGATCTCATCGGACAGATTCATCCTCCATCGAGCAAAGGGCATAAGTTCATGTTGGTAGCTACAGATTATTTTACTAAGTGGGTGGAGGCAGTTTCTTTAAGGAACGTGACATCGGCCGATATGATTGAATTCATTAAGAACCATATTATCTATCGATTTGGTATTCCTCAAACCATCACAACTGACCAAGGAACAATGTTTACTTCTGGAGAATTCGGAGAGTTTGCCGCCGATATGGGGATTAAATTATTAAATTCTTCTCCATATTATGCTCAAGCCAATAGCCAAGCAGAATCATCCAATAAAGGGATAATCAAGCTAATCAAGAGGAAGATAGAAGAACAACCAAAAAGTGGCATATGTCTTTGGTTGAATCTTTATGGGCTTATAGGATGGCTTGTCATGGAACCACTAAGATATCTCCTTATCAGTTGGTTTATGGTCATGAGGCAGTCTTGCCTTGGGAGTTAAGGATGAGGTCCAGACGTATATCGTTTCAAGATCAGTTGACGGCCGATGACTATTCCTTCCTCATGAAGGACGAACTTGATGATTCGGCAGGTTTACGGTTGAGAGCCCTGATTAGTATAGAAGAGAACAAGAAAAGGGTGGCCAGACAGTATGACAAAAAGGTCAAAGTTAAACAATTCTCTCAGGGAGATTTGGTGTGGAAGTTGGTGCTGCCGATAGGATCTAAAGATCCCAAATTCGGTAAATGGTCATCCACTTGGGAAGGGCCGCACAGAATCGGCCGATGTGCCCCTGGAAATGCATATATTCTGGAAACAATTGAAGGGGAAGAGTTCCCAAGAGCCTTAAACGGACGATATTTGAAGAGATACTATCCAAGCATTTGGATAGATGCATAACTTGCGGTAAGATATATCAAGACAATATGGCCGATTTTCTATCGGCTTTCGTCTGCATATCTGATGCAAAGATGACATCGCCTGAAGAAAGAAACATTGGGATTCATTTCGACTAGTTCACTATTGGATGAAAATTACAGACTACATGGCCGACATGGTACAAGTCGCCCTTAGAATAAAAATACCGATGCATCTATTTAAGCCTGCTCTGGATTTCTCTCTCGACGCGACCCAGTTCTATCATAAGGCGGATCCTATTCTCCTTCGGATTCTCTACGGTGGCTCCAGTCTCAGCTTGATTGCAAAGTTCTATCAGGAGGCGGGTCTTCTTCTCCTCCAAACTCTCCATGGTAGCTTCAGTCTTGACTTGATGAGGGAGTGGAGGACTCTTTTCAGAAGGTGGTCGCTTACGGACCAAGCAGTGAGCATCTATAAGGTCCCAATACTCCTGGACAACAGCTGTGGCAGAACCACCTGAATTAATCCGGCTCAAGTGTATTAACCATCACCATTAAGGCATTCTCGGTTAACCTTACACTTCAAATGGAGTAATCCACTGGTCTGTCTGGTATAACCTCCCGATACAACCACGGTGAACGGATCGAGCGCCATACATACAAATGCTCATGCGACGATGAGACCAGAGAATACCACATTCCAGCAATTATTACGACATTAACATAAGTAAATATTACAGACCAAGTTCTGAGTTTAGAAACCAAATACTCCAATTAACATAAATAAGTTCTTCAGAGTTAAATTGCAGCGGAAATAAACAACGGAAACTACTCGACGATACAGGATGTCTCGATGAAGCCCGTATGAGACATCACTCGGCCTTATCTCCGTTGGACGGGGGCGAGTTTGTATGGAATGAGAAGTGTGAAGAAGCCTTCCACACTCTCAGAGAGCATCTGACTACTGCACCTGTGTTAGCTCAACCCGATAATACCAAGCCGTTCGATGTGTATTGTGACGCATCAGGTACTGGTCTAGGATGTGTGCTTATGCAAGAGAATCGAGTAATTGCATATGCCTCGCGAGCCCTTCGGCCCCACGAACAGAATTACCCCACTCATGATCTTGAGCTTGCAGCCGTCATTCACGCTCTAAAAATATAGAGGCATTATCTCATGGGTACACAGTGCAATATCTACACGGATCATAAGAGTCTCAAATACATCTTCACACAAAGCCAATCTGAATATGAGACAACGAAGATGGCTAGAATTAATCAAAGATTATGACCTTGAAGTGCACTATCACCCCGGCAAGGCTAACGTAGTCGCTGATGCACTAAGCCGCAAGTCCCATTGCCATTGCTTATCCATGGAGTTCTACCATGAGACATTGTGTGCAGACATGAGGAAGCTTAACTTGGAAATGGTTTCCCAAGGCACTCTAAAACACATCTCAGTTGAGCCCACTCTTCACGACCAAATCGTCATGGCACAACTACATGATGAAGGAATCAAGATCATCAAACAAAAACTCTCTCTAGGTGAGGAGAAGTATAAATGTTTCCGCCAGGACCATAAGGGAGTTCTATGGTTCGAAAGTCGTATAGTCGTTCCGAAGAATCGTGAACTCCGCAAGCAAATTCTCGATGAGGCACACCTTTCCAAATTCTCTATCCACCCCGGCAGTAGCAAAATGTATCAAGACCTAAGGCAAAACTTCTGGTGGACTAGAATGAAAAGAGAAATTGCTACGTATGTCTCGGAATGTGACACGTGCCAGAGAGTAAAAGCTAGCCACTTGAAGGTAGCCGGTACACTTCAACCGTTACCTATACCATCCTGGAAATGGGAGGACATAAGTATGGACTTCACCGTTGGACTACCAAACACCTCCCAGAAACATGATTCCATATGGGTTATCGTAGATAGACTCACAAAGACGGCACATTTCCTTTCGGTACACACCACCTATTCTACCAAGAAGTATGCCGAGATTTACCTCGATCGTATTGTTTTCCTGCATGGAATACCTAAGACAATTATCTCCGATCGTGGTCCTCAGTTTGTAGCACGCTTTTGGGAACAACTGCAAACGTCTCTTGGCACTAAGCTGATTCGCAGCTCAGCATACCATCCTCAGACTGATGGACAAACGGAAAGAGTAAACCAAATTCTTGAGGACATGCTGAGAGCTTGTGTCATTCATTATGACAAGAATTGGGATAAATGC
The DNA here is from genome assembly GCA_032594955.1 of Panicum miliaceum. NCBI lineage: Eukaryota > Viridiplantae > Streptophyta > Magnoliopsida > Poales > Poaceae > Panicum > Panicum miliaceum. The sequence goes on from CM064062.1 coordinate 7,749,690, forward strand.
CTACCCCTGGCAGAGTTCTCGTACAACAACAGCTATCAAACGAGTTTGAAAATGGCACCATTTGAGGCCCTGTACGGACGAAGGTGTCGAACTCCTTTGAGCTGGTCACAAACCGGAGAACGTAAAATCATTGGACCCGACCTGGTGATCGAGGCAGAGGAGAAAGTAAAAGTAATACAAGCAAATCTTAGAGCCGCACAAGCTCGACAAAAGAGCTATTCTAACAAAAGGAGGAAGCCCCTAAAGTTCGAAGTTGGCGATCATGTCTATCTTCGAGTTTCACCAACCAAGGGAGTGCGGAGATTTGGAATCAAAGGCAAACTAGCTCCCCGCTATATTGGTCCCTACGAAATCATTGAGAGCTGCGGACCCGTAGCCTACAAATTACGACTGCCCCCTCAACTCACGGCCACCCATGATGTCTTCCACGTATCTCAACTCAAGAAGTGTATTCGAGTCCCTACCGAGATTGTGGAACAACAAGAAATATCGTTGGAACCCGACCTCTCGTATGTCGAACACCCAGTTAAGATTCTGGATCAAAAAGAAAGAGAGACCAGGAGGAAAGTGATTAGAATGTATAAAATACAATGGAATCGCCACACGGAAGAAGAAGCCACCTGGGAAACGGAGAGCTACCTGAACCAACATTTCCCCGGATTTCTTGTCTCAACCACTGGTATGTGCACCCACGCCCACACTAAGAATTACCGAATCTCGGGGCGAGATTCTTGTTAAGGGGGGAAGGCTGTGACAACCCTGGTAATTAAAATTCCGAAATCAATGTCATTAGCCTAACTCTATGTTTTAAACCACTAATGAGAGGGTGGAAAGAATTAAAACGAGTTCAGTTGGAATTCAAATTTAATTTGAGCACATTGGTTACTTTTGCACTTTTAAATTTAACTTTCAAACCATAAGTCAAATGGGTTTTTGCCTGAAACCAAAGTTGTAGAACTTTTTATTTTGAACAACTTTCGTGTTCAAAAGTTTTTGAAATTCCAATCAGAAAGAGGAGAAAACGCCCTGTTTGCACGCAGCCCCCTGAAGTTTTTCGAATTTTTGCACTTCGGTCCCTCCCTCCTCTGCCGCACCGCGCGCGCTCGCCCGCCCGCCGCGCGCCAGGTGGCCGGCGTCGCCTGACCGGCGCGAGGCGCCAGGCCAGTGGCCGCCGCACCACCCCGCCATGGCCGGCTTTGCCCCGCCCCCACGCCGCGCGGCCAGTCCGCGCCCGCGCGTGCCTGCGACGCAGCCGCGTCCAGCCCCGCCGCCCGTCGCGCCCAGTAGCCGCGCTCCGCCGTGCCGCCCCGGCCCCCGCGCCCCACCAGTCGCCGCGCCCGCCCTCCGCCCGAGCCGCTGCCGCTGCTGCTTCCCCACTCCGCGCCCGGCACTATCTCACCGCGCTCACGCCATATCGCGGCCGCCCAGTCACCGCGCCCGCGCTGCCGCACGTCGCGCCAGCGTTCTGCCGCCGCCCGCCGCGGCCAGTGCACGCCGCTGCCGTGCCCCGCCCCGCGCATCGCCCAGGCACCTCCACACCCCCTCCTGCCCCTATAAAAGCCCCGCCCGGCCACGCGCGCGAGCCACCGCAGCCCAGAACGCCTCGCCGTCGCCATCGCCGCCGCCGAGCACCACCCGTCCGTGGACAGCCCACTGCCGCCGCCCACTGCCCAAACTGAGCCCCCAGCCACCACTACATCACCCCACCGCAGCTCGCCGACCCACCCAACGCCACCCAGAGCCACCGGAGCGCCGCCGCCCGCGCTGCCGTCGCCGCCGCCGCCCCTGCTCGCCGTGGACAGCACGACCCCGACCCCCTCCGTCCAAGCCGAGCCCCTGAGTAGCTTCCCCACGCGCCACTGAAGCTCACCGACCGGACCACGCCGCCCCAAGCCCGCCGGAGCACCGCCGTCGACGCGAGCCGCGCCGCCGCCGCCTCTGCTCCAACGCCGGCGAGCCCTTCCCGGCCGTCCCCCACCTGAACAACACCCCCACAAGGTAGCCCTCGCACCCCTGAACCTTCCCCGACCCTCGCCCCTCGCCGCCGGCGAGCCCCCTCGCCGGAATTTCGGCCGGCCGCCGTACCCGAGCCGCCCGAGGACCCAATTGCAGGAATTTAAATCTTTAGAAGGGTCTGAGCGTAAGATTCAAGGACCTAGTTGTAAAAGAAAGTTTCAAACCTAGACTCAAATTCAGTGAACTTGTAAAATTCGTATAAAATCGTAGAAAATTCAGAAAAATGCAAACTCAACTGTTCTGAAATCCTCAGAACAAACTCTACCACTTTTGTTACAAAACTTTTCTCAGAATCTCAAAATATTTTGCTCTACATTAAATAGAAGCTTTAATGGACTTATTTGGTACCCACTGTTCTAGAGCAATGCTGACCCTAGATTTTGGGCAGTGAATTAGTTGCTTGATGTTTAGGACTGTGTAAAAAGATCAGGCCCAAATTCCATCTCTAGCTCTACTGTTTGTTAAACTTAGTTTTAATTCATATGTAAGTAGAATGTTTTATCCCGGCAGTTAGGTGGTGAGTCACCCATTGAAACTTTTCCTATGCTAATGTATTGGTACCTAGAAGCCAGAGAAAAATTAGGAGAATTTTTATCTTACAGTAACCCACTTATTTGATTTTTGTGCTAATAACATACATTAAATCAAGAAAATAGTATCGTAGCTTGGAAAATTCTCAAATTTTTACTGGGAGACAAACTATGGTAGCGGTTGCTGTGTAAAAAGTTCCATGGACAAAAACCCTGTGTAGGGTCCTGTAAAAAATGAATCTTTGAATAGCCTAGGTGTAGAATGTCATAATTTCTATGCTCTGGATACTGCATGATAAATCCTACAAAAATTGTTGCACCAATTGTTCTGTACAAAAAGAACAAGGATCTAACAGCAACTATGTAATGTATTTTTCATAATTAATCTGTTGCATAAAATTGGCTGAAAATTTTACAGTAAGCACATCTTTCCTTGATGTGCCTAAATCCAAAATTTCCTGACCAGAAACTATCCCTTGTAGTAATTACTCTCAAATCGTAATGAAGTGCCATTTCCACGACTTAAACTTGTGCACTCATGTAGAATCGACGACTCTCGCCGACGGAACTTACGAGCTGGTGCCCGCGTCCGAGAGTGAGCAGCGTGAAGCTCAAGCAAATCTAACTGAAGCTTGTGAAGACCCGAGCCCAAGTTCGGAAGATCCCCAAGCGAACTGCGAACGCAAGCCCCGGAGCATAACCCATTCTTTCCAAAATTATGCAACTCATTACTCTTTGCTTGTGCATTAAGTTTATAGGAGTTTATAGGAGTTGTTGATCTTCCGGCCGATGTTTGTTATGGGGTTACAGTCGGCATACCCAAATCGGTCAACAGAGGCATGGCAAATATTTCATACCATCTTATTTCAGTTACCCATAGTATACCCACAAGATCTGTTTTCCATGCCTTTTTAGGAAGCTGGTCCGAGCGGAGCATTAATAGTTGTTGAATCTTCTTCTTCTGACAAGCCAATCGTACCAGCCCCTGAGACGAGGGAAGCGCTCCCACCGGCGCAAGCAAGAAAAATTTGTTTTAAGGAGGTAACAAACTTACCATTGGAATCGGCCGATTCCCCTTTACTGCTTGCTAACTCTTTTCTATATTTCCCCACAGGAGCAAGACACCCCAAACAATAGCATCTTCTCCTTTGCCGTCTCTTTGCCTGATGATGAGGAAATCGCTTCACACCCGATTCCGTCGAGCTCTGCTTCCGATGATGTCCGCGCCAAGCTCGAGAGCATGCGGATTCTCCTCCAAGACGATATCGGCCGATTGGTAGAAGATGCTTCGCCGATTCGACGACTTTTCAATGATACCAAGGGCCGAATCCCGGAAGAAACAACAGAAAGCTTGGAGCGTGCTGCATATATAGAACATATGCAAACCCCGGTTTCCAGGGCCCTGCGCCATATGGCCGATCGCGCCCAGCTGGCAAAAACCCGGGAGGAGGCCGACTCGTACAAGCACCGGGCGCAAGAGGTACATCGACGGATCAATTTCCTCGAGAGCTATCGCCCGGATGTCGTCGGTACGATAGATCGGCTCAAATGGAGAAGAGCAGAGCTAGCCAAGGAGATGGAGCAGATAACAAAAGATATAGCCGCTGAAGAAAAGAAGCTTCAAGAGCTCCTGTCTGTCATCACTGGGGTGAAGCAAGAAAGGCAGAACTTGGCCCGTGAAGCGATAAGGCTTCGTCGCCATATGTCAGAGGTTCCAGGATCGGCCGATGATGACCAGAGAGTACTAGACTCGGCCGATCAGATTAGGCAACGAGCTATCGCGGCCATAGATGCTTTTCTCGGGCTGTAAAGAATACTATAAACATTTAATACCCCTTTAATGTTACTGCGCCGATTTGCTCCTTTAATGTCACTGCGCTGACTTGATCTTTGACCACTTCTTTTGCCAGCTTTGCATTTATGAATGCTTTTACTCTGACGGGACGTGTCTCACCATCTATCTACTTCTCTTCCCTTCATAAGTAGATCCTTCACCGTCTCCAGAGGCATTCGCATTACTCATCTTCTCTCTCCTTCCAACACTAGATCTTTATCCTCCCAAACCGAACAGCAAGATGTCTTCTTCGTCCTCTTCATCTTCTTCCTCTGTCAACCAGGTATGAACTCTCTTCTGCCTTTCCCCTAGACATCTCAATCGCTCTGATGTTGGGTAGACTTTTCATCTTTTTTTAGCCAAAATGTCTCAGCCCTGGTCTGGAGAAAGCGATCGAAATCATGCATTCAGACGAACCACTGTCGTAGGCAGACAAAGATCTGATAAGAGCTCATGCTGAGGAACTTAGAGATCATGTTCCCGCTGTTGTCCAGGAGTATTGGGACCTTATAGATGCTCACTGCTTGGTCCGTAAACGACCACCCTCTGAAAAAAATCCTCCACTCCCTCATCAAGTCAAGACTGAAGCTGCCATGGAGAGTCTGGAGGAGAAGAAGACCCGCCTCCTGATAGAACTTTGCGATCAAGCTGAGACTGGTGCCACCGTAGAAAATCCAAAGGAGAATAGGACCCGCCTTCTGACAGAACTGGGTCGTGTTGAAAGAGAAATCCAGAATAGGCGTAATCAATAGATATGTCGGTATTTTTATTCTAAGGGCGACTTGTACCATGTCGGCCATGTACTCTGTCGTTTTTATCCAATAATGAACTGGTAAAAAAGAATCACAATGTTTCTTTCTTCAGGCGATGTCACCTTAGCATCGGCTATGCAGACGAAGGCCGATGGAAATCGGCTATGTTGTCTTGATATATCTTACTGCAAATTATGCATCTACCCAAATGCTTGGATAGTACCTCTTCAGATATCGTCCGTTTAAAGCTCTTGGGAACTCTTCCCCTTCAATGGTTTCTAGAATATATGCATTTCCAGGGGCACATCGGCCGATTCTGTACGGCCCTTCCCAAGTGGGTGACCATTTACCGAATTTGGGATCTTTAGATCCAATCGGCAGCACCAACTTCCATACCAAATCTCCCTGAGAGAATTGTTTAACTTTGACCTTTTTGTCATACCATCTGGCCACCCTTTTCTTGTTTTCTTCTATACTAATAAGGGCCCTTAACCGCAGACCTGCCGAGTCATCAAGTTCGTCCTTCATGAGGAAGGAATAGTCATCGGCCGTCAACTGATCTTGAAGAGATATACGTCTTGACCCCGTCCTTAGTTCCCAAGGGAATACTGCTTCATGGCCGTAAACCAGCTGATAAGGAGATATTTTGGTGGCTCCGTGGCAAGCCATCCTATAAGCCCATAGAGATTCAGCCAAAGACGTGTGCCATTTTTTGGGTTGTTCCTCTATTTCCTCTTGATCAACTTGATTATCCCCTTATTGGACGATTCTGCTTGGCCATTGGCTTGAGCATAGTATGGAGAAGAATTTAATAATTTAATCCCCATATCGGCGGCAAACTCTCCGAATTCTCCAGAAGTAAACATTGTTCCCTGGTCAGTTGTGATGGTTTGAGGAATACCAAATCGATAGATAATATGGTTCTTAATGAATTCAATCATATCGGCCGATGTCACGTTCCTCAAAGGAACTGCCTCCACCCACTTAGTAAAATAATCCGTGGCTACCAATATGAACTTATGCCCTTTGCTCAATGGAGGGTGAATCTGTCCGATGAGATCTATTCCCCAACCTCTGAACGGCCACGGCTTGATCACTGGATTCATAGCCGATGCTGGCACGCGCTGTATATTGCCAAACCTTTGATAGTCTTGGCATCCTTTATAATATTTGAAACAATCCTCAAGAATAGTTGGCCAGTAATACCCATTGTTTCTGATCATCCATTTCATTTTGTGAGCTGATTGATGGGCTCCACATACGCCTTTATGGATTTCTCCCATCAGGACATTTGCCTCTTCTGTTCCCAGGCACTTGAGAAGAACTCCATCAATCGTTCGGTAAAATAAATCATCCTCAAGCAACACATATTTTGTAGCTTGAAAATGTATTCGCCGATCCACTTTCTAGGATGGATCCTTCAAGTAATCGGCGATTTCCTTTCGCCAGTCATCGGCCGCGAGCTCTAACATCATCGCTCCCTGAATCGGCCGATACCCGGACGCATGTTGGGCCAGCCTGTTGGCCTCTTCATTATAATTTCTGGGGATATGCTCAATTATTGCAGACTTGAATTCCTTTAAAAGGTGAAGGCAATCTTCATAATAAATCCTCAAGATATCATCCTTGCACTCATATCGCCCCGTTAACTGATCCACAATGAGCATGGAATCTCCAAAAATTTCAACTGCATCGGCTTTGACTTCCCTTAATAGTTCGATGCCCTTCAGAACGGCTCGATATTCCGCCTGATTATTGGTCGCGGAAGCTTCTATCGGCAGAGAGAAATCATACCTTGCCCCCCGAGGCGATACAAGAACAATACCGATTCCTGACCCGGCCCCACACGAAGAACCATCAAATACAGAGTCCATGGAACCGGTTCAAACACGGCAATCTCCGGTCCACAATGCTGAGCTACGAAATCGGCCATGACTTGTCCTTTGACAGCTTTGGCCGATTCGTACCTTAAGTCGAATTCTGACAGCGCCAGGATCCACTTTCCAATCCGTCCTTTCAAAATCGGCAAAGATAGCATATACTTCACCACATCATCCTTGCATATAACTATGCATTCTGCCGACAACAAATAACGCCTGAGCTTGGTACACGAGAAGTATAAACACAAGCACAGCCGCTCCACCGGGGAATATCTTGTTTCGGCGTCCAGGAGTCTTCTGCTGACGTAATATACCACTCGTTCTTTCCCTTCGAACTCCTGTACCAACGCCGATCCAATAGCCTGTTCATCAGCCGATAAATATAATTTGAACAGCTTACCAGGCTGTGGCGGGACTAACACCGGAGGTGAAACCAGATATTGCTTAACATCTTCCAATGCTTTGCGTTGTTCTTCTCCGCATATAAATTCCTGATCAGGCTTTAACTTCAACAAAGGAGTAAAAGCTCGAATACGCCCTAACAGGTTGGATATGAATCTTCTGATAAAATTGACCTTGCCGATGAGGGACTGTAGCTCAGTTTTACTCTGTGGGGCCACCACTTTGTTGATGGCGTTTATGGTCTTCCGATTGACTTCTATCCCGCGCTCATGAACCATGAATCCTAAGAATTGCCCGGCCGATACACCAAATGCACATTTGTTCAGGGTTCATCTTCAACCCATGCTTCCTTGTGCACTCCAGTACCTCTTGTAAATCGGCCAGATGTTCTTGGTGACCTTTTGACTTGACCACGACGTCATCTATATAAATTTCCACCGATGTACCAATAAGCTTGTGGAAGATATAGTTCATGGCCCGCTGATATGTAGCACCGGCGTTCTTCAACCCAAAGATCATTTCAACCCATTCAAATAAACCAAGATGACTTGGACACGTGAAAGCCGTCTTGGAGATATCTTCTTCGGCCATTAATATCTGATTGTACCCGGCATTACCATCCATGAAAATGATAACTTTGTGTCCTGCGGCAGCATCTATCAAGATATCGGCCGTTGGCATCGGATATCCATCCATTGGTGTGGCCTGATTTAAGTTCCTGAAATCGATGCACACACGCAATTTTCCATTCTTTTTATACACGGGCACAATATTAGAAATCCATTCGGCGTAGCAGCACTGCCGAATAAATCCTGCTTCAATTAACTTTGTGATCTTGGCCTTTATATCAGGTAGAATTTTGGGGTTGCACCGTCGTGAAGGTTGCTGATATGGCCGATATCCTGATTTAATAGGTAACCGGTGTTCAACAATGGACCGGTCTAGACCTGGCATCTCATGATATTCCCAAGCAAAGAAATCCTTGAATTCTTTTAATAAACTTATCAACTTACACTTGTACTCGGGATCCAAATTAGCACTAATATACGTCGGCCTTGATTTGCTGTTATCTCCCAAATCTACCATCTCCAATGAATCAGCCGACATAAATCCATGCCCGAGCTTCCCGTCTTCTCGGACGAGCTGATCCATCTATTCTGAATCTTCAGAGCCGACTGCTTGGATCGGCTGTAGACCGAAATCGGACACCTTCATGAAGTCAGTGTCCCAAGTCCTGCCAGATATACACCTGACGTGTTCGCAGCTCCATTGTTGCGTATCAGCCGCTACGACGCTGTAGGCGGAATCGGCGATGACTATCTCCGTACTGTCGCCGACCCATTGCACGAGGCATTGATGCATTGTAGATGGGCCACAACAGTTTGCATGTATCCAGTCGCGACCGAGCAGCATGTTGTAGGATCCCTTACCATTAATAACGAAAAAGGTGGTAGGAAGGGTCTTACTGCCGATGGTGAGGTCGACGCAGAGCGCTCCACGGGCGGGAGACACGTTGCCTTCGAAATCCTTTCGCATCATGTCCGTCTTGGTGAGATCTTCATCGCTCTTGCCTAGCTTGCGGAACATGGCATACGGCATGATGTTGACTGCGGCGCCTCCATCTACTAGTAATCTGGTGACGGGTCGTCCGTTAACATAGCCTTTGAGAAACAGCGCTTTAAGATGTTGTCGTTTTTCTTCTTCTGGTTTCTCAAAAGTAGCCGTCATCGGCTCTAACACCAGTTGTTCCATCTGCTCTTCCATTCTTGTCGCTTTGTCTCGATCGTCAGGTGCCATGAATTCCATCGGCAATATGAACACCATGCTGATGTCGGCTGCCGATTCCTGATTGTCTGCTCCTTGGCTGTTGTTTTTCTTGGAGCGCCAAACCCGAGACTTGACGTTTCCTTTCTCTGGCACCTGCTTTTGTTCTTCTTGTTGCTCCCACTGGCGCAGGCGTTGGACCCTCCATTTCTGGGATCTGGACAGGCCATCGGGACACCACCTGGGGTTTACTGGTTTGGCCGATGATCTGGCGTGTTCCCAATCTGGTTCCCTCCCTAGGGGATTTTCGTCTGACGCCCTGTCATCAGCCATCTCTTCCCGCCGATCGTGCACACTGATTCTGCCCCCTAGTCCATCCTGTTGGTTGATCCTGCCTTTTGACCGGTGATGTTGGTCAATTCTGCCCCCCAGCCGAAAATGCACTGAAATGCGCTGTCCCTCTGGTTCGCGCCGATTTCTGCTGATCGGCTGTGATCCTCTGTCCCTAGAGCGTGATCTTTTAAAAGGGCGATTGTTGCAACTTAGTCTGTTGCACTCAGGACAGTTATCAGCTGACGGCAATCGGATGTCGTTCTCCCAACAGTGGAGGAAGAACGGACATTGCTAGTGATCCTCATGCCGGCGCATCATCTCGTCGTGGTATCTTGATTGTTCTTGCTGCTGCCGATATTTGCTGAGCAAGAACTGGGAGGTGACGGATCTGCGTGATTGTTCTGGTCCCCGCCTGCTCCTTTTAATTTCAGCCGCCGTGACTTGCTTCCTGGGGTCAACAGCGCCGCCCCATCTTGCCGATTCTGACGTCAGCACCTTGGTTTGAAGTGGATTTTTCCCCGTGTCCACCATGTTAGCCGGGAAAGAATGCTGATCTATCTTCATCGGCTTTGCCGATTTAGCCGGGATTTCAAATTTGAGCCTCCCCTGCTCGATAGCCGATTGTATCTGCTGACGAAAGACTTTGCATTGATTCGTATCATGGGACGTGGCGTTGTGCCACTTGCAGTACTTCATCTTCTTGAGCTGTTCGGCCGTAGGAATGGTATGATACTGAGATAGCTTAATCTGCCCTTCCTGGGGTAATAAATTGAAGATCTTATCGGCTTTTGATGTGTCAAAGCCGAATGTTTCTGGTTCTTTCTTTCCGAAAGGGCATGATATTGGTTTTCTACCTTTCACCCATTCTGCCAGGCCAATTTCCTCCTCCCCGTCCGATTCAGACCCTTCTAGGTATGCCACCTTCTTCTGGAAATTCCTCCGCTCCTCAAACGGACGGACTTCCTGTCCTGCCAATCGGTGCACGATCTGGCTTAGGCTTTCAAATTCTTGTGAAGCATACCTTTCCTTGATTTGTGGCAGGAGGCCTTGAAAAGCGATATCGGCCAACTGTGCATCAGTCAGAGCCAGACTGTAGCATTTGTTCCTGACTTCTCTGAACCTCTGTATATATCCAGTTACTGGTTCATCGCTCCTCTGCCTGAGGCTGGTCAAATCTGAGAGTTTCATCTCATGCACCCCTGCGTAGAAGTACTTGTGGAACTGCTTCTCCAGATCAGCCCAAGTAACAATAGAATTTGGCGGCAAAGTGGTGAACCATTGGAAGGCCGATCCAGACAGGGATGATGAAAACAGACGCACCCTTAGAGCATCTTGCGTGGCGGCCTCTCCGCACTGGATGATGAATCTGTTGATGTGCTCAATAGTGGATGTGTCGTCCAGCCCCGAAAACTTGGTGAAATCGGGTACCTTGTAGCGGTGTGGGAACGACAGCAAGTCACAGGCCGATGGGTATGGCGTCTTATATGTGTAAGTCTGCACTTTCGGCTTCAACCCAAATTGGTCCTGGATCACCTCTGCTATTCTTGCCGTCCAGTCCACCTGCTGTTGATGAACGACCGTTCGCGGTGCCGGCATATGTTGAAGGGCTGGTGGTGGTACAGCTGGGTGATGAATCGAAGCATGCAGCGAATTTTGCTGAGCAGCTGACATTTGATGGCGAAGTGAATCCGCCGCCCCGTCGTACGCCATCATCGGCGCCGTGCTTCTGAGTGCTTCTACAGCGCCTGCCCCCCTACCGATTTCTGATGAGATTGGCTGATACTGAGGGACCGTCGGCCGGACGGCCGATTGGTGCGGCGCCTGGATTGGATAGCTCCCGTATCCGATTGTTGGCTCAGGAAAAACCATTGTCGCTGATGTCCCCCAGGGTACTGGGTTTGTGGGCAGCGATTGCACAGAAGCAATCTAGGCGGGTTGAAGCGGTGCCTGTGATGGGAAACATGGTGCGCCGCTGTATCTTGGAGACGCTAGAAGCAACGGAGTGTTGCACCCCTCGCGCTGCGTCAATATCGGCTGAGGAGACGATCGGGACGTGCCTGTTAACCTTTTGGCTGGCAGCGTGATCGGCGGGGCATGCGCCGGCCCCTGATAGCCTTGAACTGCTCCGCTGGCCAGAGAACTAATGACGGCGTTGTACACCGTGTTGGTCATCACAGAGGACTGATTGATGAACGCCTGGTAGACGGACTGTTGAATCATATTGGACATCTTGCCCGAGTTCTCAGCAATGGTGATGTGGCGGGGAACTGGAATAGGAGCTTTCTTGACAGTTTCCCCGCTTCTGGTACGACTGAACGACTGCAGATACATCTTCTTGTAATCTTCTAGATGTTTGGCTAATTCTTCCCTCTGGTCGTCCTTGAGATCTGCTTCTGTGACCTCAATGATGTTGCTGTCGGAAATTTCTGCGTTCTTCGACATATCAGATCTTGATGGTCCCACTGGGCGTGCCAAAAGTGTGTTGGCGCTAAAATCGGCCAGACAGGAATCGGCCGATGGTCTTCAGCGTCGGACAGACGACCCGGGAGATCTGCTTAGCTCCTGTTCGGGTTATCGTCCTGGTGCGGTTCGCGCGGCGTGCCAGTCAATCTAACCTGTTGATTGACAAGGAAATAAAAGTATTAAATTCAGGGCGCTCCGATCGGCTGGAGTTCCGATCTGTCCCTAAGAGCGCGTCGGCTAATCGGCCGATTTGCTGTGAAGATGATCGGCTATGGATCAGCCGATAATCGTGTAGTAATTGTAAAGAAGACTGCTGGAGCGATCTAAACAATTACTACAGAGGCAACACTTGAAATAGATCTAATCGGCTATATAACAATAAATCGAGGAAAAGGGATGATAAAGCCGATTACTCTTATCTTAAGCTGGATAACTAGTGATAACACTAGAACAACAGGTAAAACCTATAATTCCAGTAAATATCGATAACTGGTGAATAAATCCAAATGAAACCACAGCAATGCGCCCGTGATTAAAGCTCGGATGTTACTCGGTAAGTGGAAACTACCAATTGGCCGGAGATCAAGTTGATGCAGCCCTGCCAATCCGTACGAACTCGTGAAAGAAGAAAAAGTATTGGCGAAGTCGCCGACTTGAAAATAAAGTTCTAGGAAAAAGTAAAAGTGTTTGTTGATTGATGTGTTGATCCGTTTGCAAAGCCCTGACGACTCCTATTTATACCCTAAAACTAGGACTCCTGGTCGATTAGGACTTGTTACAACCTTATTTAAAATAGAAAAACTACTATATCTATAATATCTTTAAAAAGGAAACGGACTCCCGCAGAATCTTCCGCCGCCGTCTCCTAATCCAATCAGGACTTTTCCAATTGCTTCTTGACCGACTTAGCGTCGCTCTGTTGACCAACTGTTGACCGGGACCCTCTGAAGTAGCCCCAACGTATTGGCGCAAGCTATATCACCAATCGGCCGATTTCCAACTGTTACCTCAATCGGCCGATTCCTTACTGTAGCCTTTAGATCTGCCGCATCGGCCAATCTTCTTCTCCTGACGCCGATTCAACACGTGTCAAAATCTGGCGTCAACAACTTGGAACATCATTGAGGAACTTGTCTTTCCCTTTTTAAATTTTTAAAAACAAAAATAGTCCAGACATCATGCTTCACTTGGGAAAGATTATAAAGCTCCATCATCCATATCTAAACTCACAACAACCTAGACTTGGATAAAGCTTGTGCAACCCACGAGATGTTCGGGTTCATGGCACAAAGGTTTAAACAGCCACCAAACTCAAACTTAGGGAATAACATGCTTTAGGACTAAGCAAGACAGACAAGAAGGAGCATAACAATTATTCATCCTTTCAACTTAGGAAGACTAAACATTCTTAGCAAGCATATGGATAAGGGAAATTTAAAGCAGGAAATATTTGTTTGGTTTTTTAGAGTTTTTTTAGTATTTTTTGAAAACAGTAAAGGATACAGTTCACTTGGTGGAAGGACTCCCCCAAGCTAGCTCTTGGGTTAAGGTCCGATGAGCAGGACCCTCTCCATACCTGTTTAACTCGAGGTCGAATCGTCCATACCTGGAGAGGATGTAGAGGACGATGACGTCTTCTTCTTTCTCCACACCTTCTTGGATTTCTTCTTTGGTGTTGTCGGTGGTGTGGGAGTTGGATCCTCGGGTGTGAGACTGTGTATCTCCCAGTCTTCGAACCATTCCGATTCTGTCCCCAACCCTTGTTCTTTGCTATCCTCATGAAGCAGGTATACTTGTTCGCGTCTGTTGTGGAACCTGTACTTCATGGTCCTCTTCCCAATCCGGAAACTGATTCTTTCGGTCCCCACATCTATTTTGGCCATGGTGTCTCTTAGGAATGGTCGCCCAAGGATGAGAGAGATTCCCAAATCACCCTCCATGTCAAGGACTATGAAGTCCGCGAGGACGAATGAATTCTGGACTCGCACCAGGAGATTCTTCACGATTCCCTCGGGATATCGTATTGTGGAGTCGGCCAGCTGCACCCACATGCAAGTAGCGGAAAGAGCAGGATAAGCTAGTTCTTCGAAGGTTACCTTGGGCATGATGTTGACACTTGCTTTAAGGTCGCAGAGGGCATGCTCATAATAACGGTCGTATATTGAGCAGTTGACCATTGGGGTTCCGGGATCCTCCTTTATAGTTACAACTAGATCGCCCTAGGAACTCTTCTGAGGGCGTCCGAGTCTTTCTTCATAGTTAGTAAAGAATTTACCACGCGATGGCTTACCCCATTTTGCGGTTATTGCATTAACACTCTCCATGGGAGCCTCGGGTTGCCCCGGGATCTTCCCTGTCTCTGCAGAAGGAACAGTGGCGGCCAGCTGAGCGAGTTGGGTTTCAAACATCTTGTTGAAGCTCAGCTGGTTCTTGAGTGTTGAGGAGATGCCATCCATCTTCGCTTGGATAGTCTCCAAGGTCTTGTCATTAGCAGCAAGCTTCTACTGAATTGCTTCGTTGGTCTTTGCTTGGCTTAAGACAAGATCCCTCAAGGAAGGTTGGTTAGGATTAAACGAATTTGAGTTACCATTACCTCCTTGGTAGTAGGGGCACGACTGGTTCCACCCCTGACCTTCTTGCGAACGAAACCCATTGTTGTTGTTCATATACATGACATCTTCCTGGGTCTCAGGGCAGTCGTTTCCCGAATGTCCGACGTTCCCACAGACCTCGCAAGACATACAAGAGTCTAAGCCTTGAAGTACTTGAGTTGGAGCCTTTTCTTGGGGGCGTTCATCAATCTTCTTGATGAGGAGGTCGAGCTTTATGGCGATCATGTCAGTCTCCTTCACGGAGTGCATGCCCCGCTGGCGAGGTTGGAGTCGTTCATCGTTCCGCCCTTGGTTGGACACCATCTTTTCGATCAAGGTTTTGGCCCAGTCAATGGTCGGCGAGAAGAAAGCACCACCTGCAGCAGCGTCGATATGATCACGGGCTGTTGGAGTCAGCCCGATGTAGAAGTTATGCAAAATGAGCCAAGCGTCCATCCCGTGGTGAGGGCACGCTAGGATGTACTCCTGAAGCCGCTCCCAATCTTCAGTTATTGACTCATTTGACGCCTGCTGAAAATTGGAAATCCTTCCCCGAAGAGTGTTGGTTTTACCCAACGGGAAGAACTTCACGAGGAATGCCTTGGCGCACTCATCCCAAGTAGTGACTGCACTTCTGTTGGTGTAGAACCACTGTTTCGCCTTCCCCAGAAGGGAAAATGGAAACAGACGGAGTCAAATTGCATCCTTCGTGACTCCCTTAATGACAAAAGTGCTGCACAGTTCCAAGAACTGTTGGAGATGTGCATTGGCATCCTCATTGGCCTTGCCACAGAATGGGCTGGCCTGCACCATCGTGATTATTCCCGTCTTCATCTCGAAATTTTCAGCTTTAACATTTACATTTGGCCCGATTGGGACATTGTCGGCCGAAGAAGCTGAGTAATCACGGAGAGTTTTCTGAGCCATAATCTTGGAAGTTGATGGTGCAATATTGACCATTTCTCCTATCGAGAGAGTAATCTGAGGAGGAATGACTCGAGGTCGAACTCTTCTCAAAAGTGACTCCGGATTCTGAGTGAAATTTTGCGTTAGATCGAAACCAGTCATACACTACCCTGTCTCCATACAAAAACAGAGAAGACAAAGCCAAGTTAGCCTGTTTAGACAATTGAACACCATTTTAGAATTTTACCAACCACTTGATCTATTCTTTTAACTAGTGCCTTCCCCAGCAATGGCGCAAAAAATGCTTGTTGGCATTTTATAACACAGTCACCAAGTATGGGAATAAAATTCATTCCCCGGCAACAGCGCCAAAAATGCCGTGGGGTATTTCTTACGTTACAGAAGGATCCGCAAGCGCATGGAATACTATTATAGTATTTTACCTGTGAGTACGGGGTTGTATTTATATTTCCGCAAGGAAGGCGGCGGTTATTGGAAAAGATTAGTGTGTTGATTAGTTCTAGCATGGATATTCTATTGAATAAATAGGGGTAAGATAATATATGGTAGAGAGGTAGTGTGACACATAAGTTACTCAAGTTCTACTCTATGCAAAGCTTACTGGAAGGGAGAAAGGAGGAAGAAAGCTAATCTAAGGACTTATGTACTCCTAACTAAGCATACAGTCTATACTAGGCACTCATACACATACACATACACATGATTAGGAACGGACTCTAGGCTCCCAGGCATCACCGGGAGACCGCACAGGATATGGCTAGGTGGCCACTGGATCCTCACAGCTATTTTATGCACCTCCTACAGGTACTACACGAACGGGGAGGATTATGCTGGACGCACAGAGCTATCACCACCTGCTGCCTACCTCATCTAACCATGGTATAGAGCCGCATCCAGCAATACTGATTAGCCCAGACACCATGTCTACACTAATAAACGATACTCTAATGCCCCGCGCGGAGCCCCCACCCTTCGGATGGACAAACATCACACTAGAGCAAACATACGAATACTGGAACCAATGTCGTAGCCTAAATGTCTTACCACGTCTAATCATGCAAGATATAAGTCCTAGACATAAACTAAGTATAGCATACAAGTCTGAATACACACAACATATACTATACGAGTACACTAAACTAGAAGATAACTATATTAAGGAATTCCGAATATTACAAAGGAGAGGAAGAGTAAAACCCATACCGAACACTCCAAGGCAAGATTTGGGAACCGAAGAAGAGATACTTCACCTAAACTCCACTATCCTAAAGACTAAACAAGAGAGAAACTTGAGAGAGGCTTCAACTTGTGGTGTGTCTCATTTAGTAGCACCCCCCTCATATTTATAGAGGTGAGTGAGGGGGTGTGCAGCAGCTTCTCGGCGCCCCTTCACCCCTAGCACCCTGAACCGACATGGAGGACCAATGGGAGAGCTCCACGTGGAAGAGGAAGGTCGGTGGGGCTCGGCCTGGTTCGACCGAACCAGGTTAGGCGCCCACCGCCTCCAGCTTCTTCTGTGGTGCTGACACGTCGGCCTTGGTCACTCCTGTGGGTGAGTCGAGTCTGTCCTAGGTCGGTTGTGCCTGTTTGTGGGCCTTTTGATCCATGGGAGGCTGAACGGCGTGCTCTGATTGGTCGACGTCATTTGCCTTGGATTGAAGTGCTTGTTTACACTTGATTTCTGCTCAATTTCCCTGCATTGCAAATTCTTCAAGGGGAATGTGGAAATGATATTATTCTAGATAAATATGCAAGTTAAGTATGCTAGTCATCCCAATTTTCTGATCAAATTGACGCTCAAAATTGGTCCATAGCGAGCATCAACAGTCGTGAGGACGGGGGTCCCCACCTCACCCGACAAAACGGAGGATAAGTAGGCCATTAGGCCCATCGCGGGCGTCAAGGCCCAGTCCAGCACGGCGGCCTTCAAAGAGGCCGAGCCAGGCTGGGGTGCGAATGGCCCTACCAGTAAGGGTGGTTCCTTAGCCTATAAGGAACTACCCCTGGTTGGGGATTTTACCACGCCAGCACTATGCGGAGTGGGGTCCACCACGGTGCAACTTAACCATAAAGCAATATGATTATGGGGAGACGTGCGATCAGATGATGCCCTGACCAGGGCAAGGGGAGCCTCTCCCCCCGGTCACGTCCCATCGACCCAGGAGAGGACGGTGCAGGCAGGGCCCACCGCCTGGGCATCCGTCGCGTCGGTTGGACCACATGAGGACGCGCCTCGAGGACCTCGCGGGCCCCACGGATACCCCGGGTGTCGGCCTGACACCCCGGGGTAGCCCAGGAAGACCCCGGGAACAGACCGGGTGGGGGCCCGCAGGATAAGGCAGCATCGGAAGGGCGGCGCCACTTGCAGGGGGGCGCTCCCCAGTATGGCGCCGCGTTCACACCCGATGACGGTGAATCTAAGTCAGTAAAACCCAACCCTGGGCCCCAGGGTAGGGGCTATAAATAGGATATCAGGGTGACATGTAAGGGACAGACCAGAGTCCCACAACACATCTGCTACAAGCTCCCTCGAGCAAGAGAATAAGAACGCCACACACACAGGACGTAGGGTCTTACGCTCCCGAGCGGCCCGAACCTGTCTAAACTCTTTGTCCAACGGTTGAAACCTCGCTGCGTGTTACATCCATGGCCGAATCTCTAAACGGGGGTTCCCACGAATCTCTGCCTGTGGTCCTCACCCACCGTCAGTACCCGAACGCCGGGGAGTACACTAACCATGAAGCAACTTCATAGCGGACGGACAGGGCTGTCACTACCTGCCGTCTACCCCAGTCACACCGTGGAGCATGGTCATATTTGAAGGATCCCGCATACCCGAGCACCATGCTCGTGCGTGAGTTCACTACCCTAGCGCCCCCGGGTCTCCCACTCTTCGGATGGACAAGTAAGACGCTAAGGCAAGCCCGAAAGCACAACAAACTGATATCCTTACCCAGATCATTTGGCCTAATCATATATAGAGCATAACTAGTGAATCACCAAGCCATGATATGATTAACTAGCAAGGAAGCATAACAAGATAAAGCATGATATACTACCAAGATAGATAAACAAACAGAGCTCAGCTCTGCATTAAGAATAGAGAACTGACTATTCGAATACAAAGCCAATACCAAGGCTGAGGACTGCTCTCCGGCCCCAAGGATGACTTGCTTCGCTAAGAGAGAAGTACTAGCCTAGCTCCACTACCCTAAGGAGTACAAGTCTCAAGTGTGAGAGAGGGAGAGAGGCTCAAGTGTGTTGTGTGTGGTCTTATCCTGATAGAGCGGAGATCACCAAAAGTAAGATACCGATGGAAACCTCCTCGGGGTGGCCCGATCTTCACGACAGTAGGTTCACAATCACAAGATAAATTGCTGCGAACAGCGGGGATAACTAGCTTTATACCTAACCAAGGTTGGATGCAATCAAGCGTTGGGGAGAGAGGCACCGAAAACCATGAGGACTTCGACTCGATCTCCAAACGACCGCAGAACCACAAATCGGAACTAATTCACACAAAATAGTACAGCCGTACTAGAAATTGTAGAGCATGAAGTAGCAGATCCCAGAGGGATCTCTTCACAAGTCCAAGAAGAACAAGGAAGAACAAGGGGTGTGCAAGGCACTCAGGAGCTCGGCTGCAAAACCATACAGGTTATGTGTTCATTCAAATGATCAAAGATTGTCTTTTGCATCAGTACATAGGGGTATTTATACTAGTAACAAGTCTCTGAGATAAGTATGAACTGAACTCTCCACGTTGGGAAGGTGGAAGGCCAACTGGTTGAGGTATTCACGAAGTGGTCTTCATTTCACATGTGTCTCCTGGGCTTCTGCGTAGTCTTCAGTAAAATGACCATTACTCTCTGCTCGGAAGTCCAAAATATGTGGAGTTTGCTACGTTGGAAAGTGGACTTTATAATCTTTCCAACCATGTATAGCTTGTACCATGAAACTTGTCAAATTAATACAGACCTGTACGAGAAGTTGTATGAACATTCTGTCCTCAAAAGACTGTTGACCTTCTGTGCAGGCTATGAGGGTTGTTGCATTGCAATTAGACTTGAATATCTTTCCAATGAGTACTCGTGGGTCTCCAGATTTTTCGGGAAGAAAGAGTTATGATTGATTCTTTATAGCAGTCTTGGACAGCCAGAAAGGGAATCAAGGAGTCCGTTTCTGACCTTTGAAGTTCGCCTTGGCTAAACAGTTCAAAACGGAATCAGGGACTCCGTTGTTGATCTTCAAATGGTCATCTTTGTGCAGATTAGTGTTCTCTTCTTCTTGGGTGAACCTAAGCACAACAATTATAGCACATATAGGCAGTATAAAGGTCTCATCTATAGATGCATTAAGTATAGTAAGGAGTGAGTTCACTTGCTGTTGTAGTTTCTTCACACGACTTCGCGTGATTGGTCCTTCCATTACTTGGTCACGTGTAGAAGTGCTTGAACTTGGTGTAACCATGATTAGGATGTCCTCATCATCCTCCCCCTCTTGAAAAGGAGTCGTCCTCGACTTTTCCAATCCTAAAAATGGAGATAGATTGGCGACATTGAAACTTGTACTCACACAATAAGTACTTGGCAGATCAATGTCATATGCGTTGTCATTGATTTTGCGAAGCACATTGAATGGACCATCAGCTCGAGGTTGCAACTTGCTCTTACGCTGTTCAGGAAAGCGATCCTTGCGTAAGTGAACCCAAACCAAGTCTCCTGTTTCAAATAACATCTTCTTGCTCCCTTTGTTCGCACGCTGCTCATACAGCTTGGTCATGTTCTCAATGTTTGCTCTTGCTCGATCATGAAGATTCTTCACAAATTCAGCTCGCTTGGTTGCATCAAAGTTCACACGTTCCTGTAGAGGCAAAGGCAAAAGATCGATGGGACCAGTAGGTTTGAAACCATATACAATCTCGAATGGACAAAATTTTATGGTTGAGTGTACCGCCCTATTGTATGCAAATTCCACATGAGGCAAGCAATCTGGAATGCAAAGTTTGTTAGCTCTAAACAAAAATCCATCATACAAATGGAACTTTTCCCAACCCTTTCCATCACAACATTTATCAAAATGTTCATCAAAGAATGAATCAGTAGCATACAAATCTTTGATGTTCTCCAAACCAAGAATTTTAGCATCAAGTCGGGACAGCAAAGCATGGCGTCTAGACAAAGCATCGGCAACAACATTTTCCTTCCCTTTTTTGTACTTGACAATATATGGAAAATACTCAATGAATTCACTCCATTTAGCATGTCTTTTGTTCAATTTTAGTTGGCCCTTTAGGTGGTTCAAGAATTCATGGTCTGAATGTATCACAAATTCTTTGGGCAAAAGGTAGTGCTGCCAAGTTTCCAAACTCCTCACAAGAGTATAAAGTTCTTTATAATAAACTGAATAATTCAGAGTTGGACCACTTAGCTTTTCACTGAAGTATGAAATGAGTCTTCCTTCTTGCATGAGCACGCCTCCAATCCCTACACCACTTGCATCACATTCAATCTGAAAGGTCTTACCGAAATCTGGAAGTGCAAGGAGTGGGGCTGATGTCAACTTCATCTTTAACTCTTCAAATGCCTTCTCTTGTGCTTCACCCCATTGGAATAGTACATCCTTCTTTGTAAACTCATTTATTGGGGCAGCAATGGAATTGAAATCTTTCACAAACCGACGGTAGAAGCCGGCAAGTCCAAGGAAGCTTCGCACTTGGCTCACATTTTGTGGAGGCTTCCACTCACGAACAACCTTGATATTTTCCTCATCCACCTCCACGCCATGAGCTGAAACAACAAAACCAAGAAACACAACCTTGTCGGTGCAAAAGGTGCACTTGGCAAGGTTGGCATACAAGCATTCCTTCCTCAAAATAGAAAGCACACATTTTATATGTTCAACATGTTCATCAAGAGACTTGCTATAAATCAAGATATCATCAAAGTAAACAACAACAAACTTGCCAATGAAAGCTCTAAGCACATGATTCATTAATCTCATGAAGGTGCTAGGTGCATTGGTCTATCCAAAAGGCATCACCAACCATTCATATAGCCCAAACTTGGTTTTGAAGGTTGTTTTCCATTCATCTCCATCTCTCATTTGGATTTGATGATAACCACTTCTCAAATCAATTTTTGTGAAAATGATAGCACCACTAAGCTCATCAAGCATGTCATCAAGGCGAGGTATGGGGTGTCTATACATTATGGTGATGTTATTAATGGCTCAGCAATCAACACACATTCTCCATTAGCCATCTTTCTTTGGAACTAAAAGAACAGGAACAGCACAAGGTGAGAGACTTTCCTTCACATAACATTTGTTGATGAGCTCCTGCACTTGGCGCTGAATTTCTTTTGTTTCCTCCGGGTTGGTGCGGTATGGTGCACGGTTAGGAAGTGGAGCACCAGGAACAAGGTCGATTTGGTGTTCAATCACTCTTTTTGGTGGCAGCCTTGATGGTACTTCCTCGGGAATCACGTCTTCAAATTCCTGTAACACATCAAAAATAGCACTAGGCAAAGTAGAGGGTAAGTCGTTAGTGATAAAAACATTGTCCTTGTACAGGAGTACATAGAACATGGCATTGGGTTCAGTCAATTCTTTTAGATCCCCTTTCCTATCCATCATCACTAAACCCTCTTTTCCCTTTGGCTCGGTTCTTTGCAGCTGTGGAGTTTTATTTGGCTTTGGAAACACTCCCTCACTATTTAAGTGGGTCACTCTCAAATGTTCTCGCTCTCTCGCTGCTTTCTTTTTAGATCATCCTTCAAAATTTCCTCGGGGGACAAAGGAAGCAAAATGATTCGCTCTCCTTTGTACATGAAAACAACCTTGTTGGCACAACCACAAATCTGAACATCTCGGTCATACAACCATGATCTTCCCAACAACAATTGGCATGCTTGCATGGGTACCATGTCACACTCAACATGATCATTGTATCTTCCATTAGAGAAAGGAATGGTCATAATGTTGCTCACACGCAGCGTACCACACTCATTTAACCATTGGATCTTGTATGGAGAAGGATGACGCTGCTGTTTTAGTCCCATTCTCGCAACTAATTCTTGACTTGCAATATTATTGCAACTGCCATTATCAACAATGATACTGCATAACTTGTCCTTAATCATGCCTTAGGTGTGAATGAGTGTGGCTGATTATTCTCTTTTTTTACAACAGCAACACTAAGCACTCGGTGAGAAACGAAACAATTATTGTCTCCTTCATCGGGCTGAATTTCCACACCTTCATTATGCTCAGTTTCTTCATCATATCTTGGAGCATCTTCCTCCGGTTCACTTTCAGATTCCCATTCACCTTGCTCATTTACAATCATGATCCTTCGACTAGAATACTGAGCAGCAACATGTCCTTGTCCTTGACACTAGTGACAAACAATTTCTCGGCTATGGGAAGAAGAAGCAGCAGCTGTTGCAACAGAAGGGGCTGCTGTACTTGCAGCAGAACGTCGTTGTTCTTGCTAAATTGCAGGTGAAGAAGCAGTAGAGAATGTTGTCTTTGCAGCACCAATGGATGGAGAAGGCCTAGCAGCAACACCTTGTGATCTTCCCCAACAACAGAGGTACCGGGCTGCTGCCGTTGCCATGGAGCTGAAATGGATCGGCTCCCATAAGGGTTTCCACGTCCCTCTTGCTGAATTTTCCTCTCGGTGCACATAGCTTGATCCACAAGGTCTTGCAAATTATGATTTGGAAACATATCAACAAAACCTGAAATTTCTTCATTGAGACCATTTAAAAACCTTGCCATTTTTTATTCTTCATCTTCTCTAATTCCAGATCTCACCAAGAGTAACTCCATCTCCTTGAAATAATCATCAACAGATTTTGATCCTTGTCTCAATGCCTGTAACCTATTACGAAGGTCACGCTGATAGCTTGACGGCACAAAGCGTCTTCTCATCACCCTCTTCATCTCAGCCCATGTGTTGATATGATTACGTCCCAATACAAGCTGATTTTCTTGTAGTTGATTCCACCATGTGAGAGCATAACCTGAAAACTCAACGAAAGCAAGGTTTACATGCCTTTGGTCAGATAGATTATGCACTCTAAAAATTTGATCACATTGCTCCTCCCACTCAAGATATGAATCAGCATCTTCTCTTCCTAAAAATTTTGGGACACTCAACTTGACGCGAGCAGTACTGCCATCAGGATCATCTCTATTGTGACGGCCACGATGGTTTTCCCTATTATAACCAGCACCACGACAGTGTTCATGTGGCTGTCCAAAATGCCCATGGTGTGCAAAAGGATTTTCATCAAAGCCCTCATCATATTCATCATCAAAATGCACATGATGATCACGTCCACGTCCTCTTCCATGCTGATCATAAAAATCAGCACGCCGTCCACCACCACGCTGATAAAAATCAGCACGTCGTCCACCACCACAACCATTGCCGAAGTGGTCATGAAATCCATTACCAAAACCAGAATTTTCATCACTAGATTCTTCATGTTGTTGTTGTGGACCTTGACTGCCCGCTGAGGGAAGACGTCCATTGAACATCCTCTCCATCACCTCCAACAGTGAGTTTTCCATTTTGGCGTAACTCAGCATGTGCAACAGGGGGCTCTTCATCTCCATGGTTCCCACCAAGAACACTCGAATCACATCCTGCCATGTTAGTTTGGTAGCAAGAAAAGTGAAATAGGAAAAATTTGTGGAATCACACAATCTCACCTCTTGCTTACCCGAGTTCTTTCTTGTTCTCAAGGACCGTGAGTGTGCTTGATGTGGTGTAACCAAGTTGTGATAAATCGGTCGAACGGATTATGAATCAAGAGACCTAGTTTTCGGATTTTTGTGGAGCTATAGGTGTCTGTTCAAGGGAGGCCATGGTACTGCACCAAGTGATGTAAATCATTCAAAAGATATGTAAATGTTGCTGTCAAGTACACCACAAACCTGAGATTACAAATCTTGATATTGCAGTAACACAATATGCAAAACAACCCCTTTCAACCCCTTGCAAGAGTACAGCAGAAGAACAAAGATGGTGACTAGCAACAAGATGAACGCAACAAACACAAAGTAATAGTACCACAAAAGGGCTTTAGGATTTTTTTTGTTTGGCTCTGTGTGGACTGTAGGATATGAAAAAATAATATATGAATGGAACAAGAACAGATGGTAAATGAACAGATAGATAAGTGGGTGATAACAAAACCTACCGTGACAACGATAGCTCTGATTACTACATGATAGGGCGGAGATCACCAAAAGTAAGATACCGATGGAAACCTTCTCGGGGTGGCCCAATCTTCACGACAGTAGGTTCACAATCACAAGATAAATTGCTGCAAACAGCGGGGATAACTAGCTTTATACCTGACCAAGGTTGGATGTGACCAAGCGTCGGGGAGAGAGGCACCGAAAACCACGAGGAATTCGACTCGATCTCCAAGCGACCACAAGCCGGAACTAATCCACACAAAATGGTACAGCCGTATTGGAAATCGTAGAGCATGAAGTAGCAGATCCTAGAGGAATCTCTTCACAAGTCCAAGAAGAACAAGGAAGAACAAGGGATGTGCAAGGCACTCAGGAGCTCGGCTGCAAAACCATACAGGTTATGTGTTCATTCAAATGATCAATGATTGTCTTTTGCATCAGTACATAGGGGTATTTATACTAGTAACTAGTCTCTAAGATAAGTATGAACTGAACTCTCCACGTTGGGAAGGTGGAAGGCCAACTGGTTGAGGTATTCACGAAGCGGTCTTTAGTTCACACGTGTCTCCTAGGCTTCTGCGTAGTCTTCAGTAAAATGACCATTACTCTCTGCTCGGAAGTCCAAAATATGTGGAGTTTGTTGCGTTGGAAAGTGGACTTGATAATCTTTCTAACCATGTATAGTTTGTACCATGAAACGTGTCATATTAATACAGCCTTGTACGGGAAGTTGTATCAACATTCTGACCTTGGAAGACTGTTGATCTTCTGTGCAGGCTCCACTAAATTGGTCATAACTCTTTATTGGGAACTCCAAAAGATATGAGGGTTACTGCGTTGGAAATTAGACTTGAATATCTTTCCAATGATTACTCGTGGGTCTCCAGATCTTTTGGAAAGAAAGAGTTATGGTTGATTCTTTTTAGCAGTCTTGGACAGCCAGAAATGAAATCAGGGAGTCCGTTTCTGACCTTTGAAGTTCGCCTTCGTTGAACGGTTTGAAACGGAATTAGGAACTCCATTGTTGATCTTCAAATGGTCATCTTTATGCAGAGTAGTGTTCTCTTCATCTTGTGTGAACCTAAGCACAACAAATGTAGCACATTTAGGCAGTATAAAGTTCTCATCTATAGATGCATTAAGTATAGTAAGGAGTGAGTTCACCTGTTGTAGTAGTTTCTTCGCACAACTTCGCGTGATTGGTCCTTCCATTACTTGGTCACGTGTAGCAGTGCTTGAACTTGGTGTAACCATGACTGGGATGTCGTCATCATATCCTTTGGGTGTTGGTGCCTTGGCACGCCCGTTTGCTCTGCCAAATGGGCCCTCTTTGTAAGTGTGTTGCAGCGAGTGATCTTCTGTGTATATTTTGTTGTGCATTCTTCATGTGTTTTTCATATTTTAGACTTGTATTCCTGCAAAGGTCAAATAGATAATACATCTGTGGAACTAGGTTAGTGATACAATTATTTGAGTAAGAGATATAGTTTTCCTTTGTTTGTGAGTATACTTGATGGTCGGATTTTGCTCTTAATGACCGTCAACGACACCCCCAAGCTAGCCTTTTGCTCATCCCGAGCAAAACAAGGCTGCAAGTTGTTGATCAGAAGTTGCTTCAATGTTGCATTTCCAACATATACCTAAGGCACAACAAAGTGTTCTTTCCATGATTTTGAATAAGTTGGCCTTGTTCTTACCATTTACCTTAGTCTTGTGGGACTTATAGCTTCACCTCAAATTTGGCGGTTGAGAGTCAGAACAGTTTTGTAGAGTGCTAATATTTCTTACCCCTTTGCTCAACCATCAATCCGGAGGTTTTTATAAGGTTTTTCAAAAGAAATTTCAAAGTTTCTCAAATGATCCCTCAGATTGCTCATTGTGTATGATTCCTCACCAAGGCTTTTTATTTTGCCTTTCTTTTTCAACCTATCTTTAAGGGTCAAAATTTATGGAGTTGTAGGTATGGAGGATATGAAGGCACACTTGTTTCTCATGTATTGCTAAGTCAAAAATCGGATCCAAAGGAGAGATAAGTCATAAACCTTGATCAAGATGTGCAAGTGTGTGAATATTTTTGGTGGATGATGAACTCCTTTTTATGAACCATATCTCTTCTTTTGAGCATGAGCTATCTTCTTCTTCTTTCTTCTTTCTTTTTTTTAACATGCCTTGTGAGCATGTGGCATACCTTCTTTGTGTATGCATCTTTTCTCTTTTTGTTAACATGCCTTGTGAGCATGTGGCATACCTTCTTTTGGTATGCATCTTTTTCTCTTTTTCTTTTGTATAGCCCATGCTCCTTTTTATTATGGAACTCTGCAGAGAGTGGTCATGAGGCAATATCGAGTTTTTATCTGCGGATGGAAGATGGAATGCTTGCTCACTTCTTGTGTAGAAGCGTAGCATGTGGTGGAGTGTGTACGTGATCTTGATCATGGGAGTATGAATGAATCTCACTAAGGGTCACAATAATTTGACAAAGCTCAATGAGTCAACTAGTTGCATATGCGGAAGGTTTTTAATTGGATCAACACGTGGCTTTGGATAGGAATTTCATATCATTGAGGAACTTTTTTTTGTTTTTGTATTTTCAAAATAAATACTCTGGAAATCAAGCATCACTTAGGAGAAGATCATAGCAACTCTATTTAACCATATCATAGCTCACAACAACTTAGATTCGGATCATGCTTTTCGCTACCCACAAGTTTCAAGCTTGAGGTTTAAACATTAGCCAACAAACTCAAAACTTAGGAAGAGCACTAAGTTGTAACTAGGCATATGAAGGAAATTAACAGAGCAACTATTCATCATCTCAACAAGAAAATACTACACCATGCTTACTACACATAAAGAAAGCAAGTGAATATGTTTTTGGTCCTTTTGGTTTTGCAAATTTTTAATTTTGTTTTTAGTTTTGCAGATTTTTATTTTGTTTCATGCATAAGGTTTTGAGAGCAGTAAAGAAATTAAGGTACAAGATACAAGATACCTCTCATGGGGGTCCTCCCCTAAGCTAGCTTCAGGCTAACTGCTGTTGATCGGGGTTGTACCCCATCCAACGGTAGTAGGCCCTCCAATCCTCCTCCTGCTGCAGCTGCCTCTGCTCTATGGCGTGGATCCTATCGCCTGTGTACTACTGCCATGCTTGGTAGGTTTCAATGTGTTTGTGCAGCGTATCCTCGATGTTGTTGACTTGAACCCGCAGCTCGCCTAGCTGCTGGGTGATGGAGCCGAAGTCGCGGCTAGAGGTCGTTCGTCGTGCAAGGTTCGGGATCCCGCCGGAGCTGGAGCTGGTGGATCGGCGGCTTGGAGCCTGCCGTTCCCACTCATTGATGCTTGCGCTGTGGCAGGCTGAACCACCCACCTCATGGTGATACGAAGATTGGGCCTGCTGTGGCGGTGGTACGTCATCCTGCCAGGCAAACCAGAAACACTATGTCTGCGTGCTGCCTCTTCTGATATGAGAGATGCGGTTAGTGACTGGCAGTTATACAAATGATACCCCGCATTTGGCAATGTGATTTCATTTGCATAGCCCAAAGAGAAGAAAACCAAAGAGTCATTCGGGCCTTTCTTGAGTGTGTGCCCATAAATCAAATAAGCTTCATCGATAAGAGTACGGGGTCCTCAATGAAGGGATGACATTCCCATCTAAGACCCCGAGACTTGAAGCGATGCGTGTAACCAAAGAAGTACACTCAATAGGACCCGTCATCTTGAAATTCGAAAGCCATTGCGAAATCATTGCCTTTACGGGGGAGACTTTGATCTTGTTGACCATGGCGTAGAATATCATCAACTCATTATTGTGCATGGTTCGAACATCATCTCTTGGAAAGAGAGTGATGGCTAACCATTTGTGCATCAAAGGAAGAGTTGGATTTTGAATATCATTGCATCAAGGTGTAAACTAGCCATGAACAACTTGACCCGAAATCAAACCCCAAAAATCAGGACGATTAAAATCGCGGCAAGCTTTTTCAAGAGAAATCGACAAGCGTTTGTTAAAACCGAGGTGGTGACTTAAATCTTTCCAAGTGATATAATAATCATGCCCAAAAAGTCGAAATGAAACACGGTCATCCACATCTCGAAGAGTGCAAAGCAACTGAATGGTGAGGTGACGAGAACCATTCTCTTCAATGGGCACAAAACCATCACATCCAATCGCATGCCAAACGTTAGCAAAGTCTACGTCCATACCTATTTTGGCGAGGAGGTCCGGGTCGAAAGCTTTGGTGTGGCCGAAGCTTCGATTCTTGAGGATGGCGTAGGCTTGTCGTTCGCGGTCATCTCGCAAGTCGAGGTAGGGTGCATCGTCGTCGTCCATCTCCATGTCCTTGGCTTACGGTTCGGCTTGCGCTTCTTGTTCTTAATCTTGTTCTTCTTCCTCGTAGTCCATAATGCTTGGGCTTGGTGTAGGTTTGGGAGTGTGGCGGGAACTTGAGCCACCCCGAGAACGGGATGAGCTTCCTCCCGTCACCTTCTTCAATGCACCAGAAACCTTTCACCTAATGCCCTTCATGCTTGATCAAGAACACAAAGAACAACTCGAATCGGGTTATGTTAGCGAAACAAAATGGAAGTTCTTACCCGAAGTTGTCCCTTCAACAATGTGGGCTTTCTTGCAGCAAAAAAAATGAGAGAGAGAGAGAGAGTTCTGGCACTTGACTTGAGCACAAAATTGAATGAAAAACCAAGAGAAAAATTTGCAAGAGTGTGAGAGGGAGTGAGTGAATGAGAGTTGAGTGTGTGAGCTCAACACCCACCCCTCGGCCTCTATTTAAAGAGCACGAGCAGGGAACACATCGGGGAGGAGCAGGCCACAATGGCTAGTGATCGTTGGAGCTGGCTGACAGCCTGCAACGGTCAAGTGGGGTCGGCCGACCCCTGGGGTCGCCTGACCCCCCTGTGGGCCTGCTGGCTGACAGCCAGGGCCCATCTGCTCCCAAGTGGCTAAGTTTTTGAATGCCTGGGTGTTGGGTCCAATCTTGCTCCAAAAAAAATATTCAAATTATTTTTCAAGAGATTTTGTTGCTCGGAAATATTTTTGGGTTTTTTGTAAAAAGAAAGGAAGGTTAGAAAAATTCCAACATGCAAGAAAAATTTGGGAAATCAAATATGCAATGGGAAAATTTAAATAAAGTGGAAAGGCAAATTTTGGAAAAATCAAATATGGGGTAAATACCATTTTACCTTTAGCAAGGGCTCGCCATTTAGAGTCCGACAGACTAGACTTTTCTCCGTCATTACTTACCACTTGTCAAAGCATCCAAACCGGGAGAGGCAGAATCGGATATCGGGACTTCTTTCACCTTCCACACCTTTTTGGGTTTCAGTGTTTTTGATGGTGTGGCTGGTGCCTGTTGTGAGGGCTTCGTGGTTTGTGGCTTTTTGTGATTTTTGATTTTTGACTGCTTCCACTACCGTGGCCTCTGTTCCAGATTTTCTTTTTCTCTCATGAATTCTGTTGACGCCAGATTTTGACACGTGTTAAATCAGCGTCAGGAAAGGAAGAGATTGGCCGATGCGGCAGATCTAAAGGCTACAGTGAGGAATCGGCCGATTGAGGCTACAGTTGGGAATCGGCCGATTGGCAATGCAACTTGCGCCAACAGGGAGGGTGAAAGCCATTGGGACCACAACAGAGGATCCCGGTCAAAAGTGGCCTGATGTTGGTCAACGGAACAATGCCGATTCGGTCTAGAAGCAATGGAAAGAATCCTGATTGGATTAGGAGATGGCGGCAGAAGATTCTGCGGGAGTCCGTTTCCTTCATAAATATATTATAGATATAGTAGTTTTCTGTTTAAAGCAAGTTTGTAACAAGTCGTAATCGATCAGGAGTCCTGGTCTTAGGGTATAAATAGGAGTCGCCAGGGTGTTGTAACATCAACACATCAATCAACAACAATACTTCTACTTTTCCAGCAATTTACTTTCAAGTCGGCGACTTCGCCAACACTTTTTCTTCTTTCACAAGTTCGTACGGATTGGCAGGACTGCATCAACTTGATCTCCGGCCAGTTGGTAGGTTCCGCTTATCGAGTAATATCCGAGCTTTAACTACGGGCGCATCGCTGTGGTTTCGTTTGGATTTATTCACCAGTTATCGATATTTACTAGAATTGCAAGTTTTATCTGTTGTTCTAGTATTATCACCAGTTATCCAGCTTGAGATCAGAGTAATCGGCTTCATTATCGTTCTTCTTCGATTTATAATCTTACAGCCGATTAGATCTATTTCAAGTGTTGCATCCGTAATAATTGTTTAGATCGCTCCAGCAGTCTTCTTTACAATTATTACGCGATTATCGGCTGATCCATAGCCGATCATCTTTACAGCAAATCGGCCGATTCGCCAACGCGCTCTTCATGAAAAATCGGAACTCCAGCCGATCGGAAGCGCCTGGAATTTAATACTCTTATTTCCTTGTCAATCAACAGGTCAGATTGACTGGCACGCCGCGCGAACCGCACCAGGGCGATACCCGAATAGGAGCTAAGCAGATTCTCCCGGGTCGTGTGTCCGACGCTGAGGACCATCGGCCGATTCCTGTCTGGCCGATTTCGGCGCCAACACACTTTTGGCACGCCTGGTGGGACACTTTCAAGATCCGATATGTCAAAGAACGCAGAGATTTCCGACGATAACATCATTGAGGTCACAGAAGTGGACGATCAGAGGGAAGAATTAGCTAAACATCTAGAAGATTACAAGAAGATGTATCTGCAGTCGTTCAGTCGTACCAGAAGCGGGGAGGCTGTCAAGAAAGCTCCTATTCCAGTTCCCCGCCACATCGCCATTGCTGAGGATTCGGGCAAGATGTCCGATATGATCCAACAGTCCGTATACCAGGCGTTCATTGACCAATCCTCGGTGATGACCAACATGGTGTACAACGCCGTCATCAGCTCTCTGGCCAGCGGAGCAGTTCAAGGCTATCAGGGGCCAGCGTATGCTCCGCCGATCACGCTGCCAGCCAGAAGCTTCCCATGCACGTCCCAATCGGCTCCTCAGCCGATATTGACGCAACGCGAGGGGTACAACACTCCGTTGCCTCCAGCGTCTCCAAGGTACAGCGGTGCTCCATGTTTTCCATCACAGACACCGCTTCAACCCGTCCAGATTGCTTCTGTACAATCGCTACCCACAAGCTCAGTACCCTGGGGGATATCGGCGACAACGGCTTTCCCCGATCCATCAACCGGACATGGAAGCTATCCAATCCAGGCGTCTCACCAATCGGTCGTCCGGCCGACAGTCCCTCAGTATCAGCCAATCTCATCAGAAATCGGCAGGGGGGCAAGCGCTGTAGAAGCATTCAGAAGCACGGCGCCAATGATGACATACGATGGAGCGGCGGATTCACTTCGCCATCAACTATCAGCTGCTTAGCAAAATTCGCCGCATGCTTCGATTCATCACCCAGCCGTACCAGCCCTTCAACATATGCCGGCACCGCGAACGGTCGTTCATCAGCAACAGGTGGACTGGACGGCAAGAATAGCAGAAGTGATTCAATACCAGTTTGGGTTGAAGCCAAAAGTGCAGACTTACACATACAAGACGCCATACCCATCGGCCTATGACTTGCTGTCGTTTCCACATCGATACAAGGTGCCCGATTTCACCAAGTTTTCAGGGCTGGACGATACATACACCGTGGAGCACATTAACAGATTCATCATCCAGTGCGGGGAAGCCGCCACACAAGATGCTCTGAGGGTGCGTCTGTTCTCGTCGTCTCTGTCTGGATCGGCCTTCCGGTGGTTCACCACTTTACCACCCAATTCCATTGTTACTTGGGCCGATCTAGAAAAGCAATTCCATAAGTACTTCTACGCAGGAGTACATGAGATGAAGCTCTCGGATTTGACCAGCCTCAGGCAGAGGAGCGACGAACCAGTAACTGGATACATACAGAGGTTCAGAGAAATCAGAAACAAATGCTATACTCTGGCTCTGACCGATGCCCAGTTGGCCGATATCGCTTTCCAAGGCCTCCTGCCGCATATCAACGAGAGGTACGCCTCACAAGAATTTGAAAGCTTAAGTCAGATTGTTCACTGGTTGGCCGGTCAGGAGGTACGCTTGTTTGAGCAGCAGAGGAATTTGGAAGGGTCTGAATCGGAGGAAGGAGACGAAATCGGCCTAGTAGAATGGGTCAAAGGGAAGAAGCCAATATCGTGCCCTTTTGGGAAGAAAGAACCGGAAGCGTTCGGCTTTGACACATCAAAAGCCGATAAGATTTTCGACTTACTACTCGAGGAAGGGCAGATCAAGCTATCACCATACCATACCATTCCTCCGGCCGATCAGCTCAAAAAGATGAAGTACCGCAAATGGCACAATGCTACATCTCATGACACAAATGAGTGCAAGATCTTCCGTCAGCAAATACAGTCGGCCATCGAGCAGGGAAGACTCAAGCTCAAAGTCCAGACGAAGCCGGTAGAGCCGATGAAGATTGATCAGCATCCTTTCCTTGCTAACATGGTTGAAACGGGAAATAACTCACTTCAAACCAAGGTGCTAACATAAGAATCGGCTAGAAGAAGCGGCGTCGTGGATCCTAGAAAGCAGGTCACGGTGGACGGTGTTAAAGGGAAAAGACGGACGGAAGACGAAGGCGAAGGATCAGAGCGATCGCGTATACCCGTCACTTCCCAATTCTTACTCAGCAAATATCGGCGACAGCAGGAAAGGACGAGACACCACGATGAGATGATACGCCGACACAAAGATCATTGGCGATGTTCATTTTTTATTCATTGCTGGGAAAATGACCTCAGATTGCCATCAGCCGATAATTGCCCTGGGTGCAGCGGGTCAAGTTGCGGCGATCGCCCGCTCAAAAGATCGCGCTCCAGAGATAGAGGATCAGAGCCGATCAGCAGAAACTGGCGCGAACAAGAGGGTCGGCGCCTTTCAGTGCATGTTCGGTTGGAGGGTGTTGACGCCAGATTTTGACATGTGTTGAATCGGCATCAAGTGGAGAAGATCGGCCGATGCAGCAGATATGAAAGCTACAGTAAGGAATCGGCCGATTGAGGTACCAGTTGAAAATCGGCCGATTGGTGGTGCAGCCTATGCCAACAGGATGGGATTATTCCAGAAGATCCTGGTCAAAAGCTGGTCAACAGGACACGCTAAGTCGGTCAAGGAGCAATTGAAGGGGATCCTGATTGGATCAGGGAACGGCGGCGGAAGATTCTGCGGGAGTCCGTTTCCTTTTTAAAAGTTCTTATAGATATAGTAGTTTTCCTGTTTTTAAATAAGGTTGTAACAAGTCGTAATTGACCAGGAGTCCTAGTTTCAGGGTATAAATAGGAGTCGCTAGGGCTTTGATATGAATCAAGACATCAATCAACAACAATACTTCTACTTTTTCCAGCAATTTACTTTCAAGTCGGCGACTTCGCCAATACCTTTTCTTCTTTCACGAGTTCGTACGGATTGGCAGGGCTGCATCAACTTGATCTCCGGCCAATTGGTAGGTTCCGCTTACCGAGTAATATCCGAGCTTTAACTACGGGCGCATCGCTGTGGTTTCGTTTGGATTTATTCACCAGTTATCGATATTTACTAGAATTGCAAGTTTTACCTGTTATTCTAGTATTATCACCAGTTATCCAGCTTGAGAGCAGAGTAATCGGCTTCGTTATTGTTCTCCTTCGATTTACCCTCATACAGCCGATTAAATCTATTTCAAGTGTTGTCCTTGCAGTAGTCGTCTAGATCGCTCCAGCAGTTGTCTTTACGATTACTATACGATCATCGGCTGATCCATAGCCGATCATCTCTACAGCAAATTGGCCGATTCGCCGCCGACGCGCTCCTCAGGACAGATCGGAACCCCAGCCGATCGACATGCCTGGAATTTAATACTATATTTCCTTGTCAATCAACAGGTCAGATTGACTAGCACGCCGCGCGAACCGCACCAGGGCGATAACCCGAACAGGAGCTAAGCAGATTCTCATGGGTCGTGTGTCCGACGCTGAAGACCCATCGGCCGATTCCTATCCGGCCGATTTTAGCGCCAACACACTTTTGGCACGCCCAGTGGGACCATCCAAGATTTGATATGTCGAACAACGCAGAAATCTCTGACAGCAACATCACCGAGGTCACAGAAGCTGATCTCAAGGACGACCAGAGGGAAGAATTGGCCAAACATCTGGAAGATTACAAGAAGATGTACCTCCAGTCGTTCAGTCGTACCAGAAGCGGGGAGGTAGTCAAGAAGGCTCCTATTCTAGCACCTCGCCACATCACCATTGCTGAAGACTCGGGCAAGATGTCAGAGATGATTCAACAGTCCGTGTATCAAGCATTCGTCGACCAATCCTCGGTGATGAGCAACACGGTGTACAACGCCGTCATCAACTCTCTGGCCAGCGGAGCCGTCCAAGGCTATCAGGGACCGGCATATGCCCCTCCAACTACTCTGCCGGCCAGAAGCCTACCATATACATCCCAATCGGCTTCTCAGCCGATATTGACGCAACGCGAGGGATACAGCTCTCCACCACTTCCGGCGTCTCCAAGATACAGCGGTGCACCATGTCTCCCATCGCGAGCACCGCTTCAACCCGTTCAGATGGCTTCTGTGCAAACACTACCTACAAGCTCAGCGCCTTGGGGGACGTCAACCACAGTGTATTTTCCCGAGCCAGCGAATGGGCATGGCACTTATCCGGTTCAGGTGCCATACCAATCGGCCGCCCGGCCGACGGTCTCCCAGTATCAGCCGACGGTGGAAGCATTCAGAGGCACGGCGCCAGCAGTGACGTACGAAGGGGGTGCGGACTCGTTTCGCCATCAACTATCGGCCGCTCGGCAAAATTCACCGATTCATCACCCGGCCGTACCAGCCCTTCAACACATGCCCGCGCCGTGAACAGCTGTTCATCAGCAGCAGGTGGACTGGACGGCAAGAATAGCAGAAGTAATCCAGGATCAGTTTGGACTGAAGCCGAAAGTTCAGACTTATACCTACAAGACGCCGTATCCATCGGCCTATGACTCGTTGCCGTTCCCACACCGCTACAAAGTTCCTGATTTCACCAAGTTCTCAGGGACGGACGACACATCCACGGTGGAGCACATCAACAGATTCATCATCCATAGCGGAGAAGCTGCCACGCAAGATGCTCTGAGGGTGCGTTTATTTTCGTCATCTCTGTCCGGATCGGCCTTCCAGTGGTTAACCACTTTACCGCCAAATTCTATCGTCACGTGGGCCGATCTGGAGAAACAATTCCACAAGTACTTCTATGCAGGGGTACACGAGATGAAGATCTCGGATTTGACCGGCCTCAGGCAGAGGAGCGATGAACCAGTGACAGGGTATATACAGAGGTTCAGAGAAATCAGGAACAAGTGCTACAGTCTAGCTCTGACCGATGCACAGTTGGCCGATATCGCTTTCCAAGGGCTCTTGCCACAAATCAAAGAGAGATATGCTGCCCAAGAATTTGAAAGCCTGAGCCAAATCGTCCACCGATTATCAGGGCAAGAGGTCCGACCGTTTGAACAGCGGAGGAGCTTCCAAAAGAAGGTGGCATACTTGGAGGGATCAGAATCCGATGCGGAAGAAGAAATCGGCCTGGCAGAATGGGTAAAAGGGAAAAAACCGATATCTTGCCCCTTTGGCAAGAAGGAGCCAGAGACATTCGGCTTTGACACGTCAAAGGCCGATAAAATTTTTGATCTACTGCTTCAGGAAGGGCAAATTAAGGTGTCTCAACATCACACCATCCCCACGGCCGATCAACTTAAGAAGATGAAATACTGCAAGTGGCACAACGCTACTTCTCACGATACAAATGAGTGTAAAGTCTTCCGCCAGCAGATACAATCGGTCATTGAACAGGGGTGGCTTAAGTTTGACACTCCAACCAAATCAGCAAAGCCGATGAAGATAGATCAGCATCCCTTCCCGACCAACACGGTTAACGCTGGAGGAGATTCAAGTCAAACCAAGGTGCTGACGTCAGAATCGGCGAGAAGAGGCGGCGCTGTCGACCCCAGGAGTCAGATCATGACTGAAGAAATCAGAAGAAATAGGCGAGGGCCAGAACGACCACGCAGGTCTGTCACCTCCCAATTCTTACTAAGCAAATATCGGCAGCAGCAAGAGAAAGCACAATACCAGGAAGAGACGATGCGCCGGCATGAAGATGACTGGCAATGTCCGTTCTTCATCCACTGCTGGGAGAACGATATCAGGTTGCCATCCGCCGATAACTGTCCGGAGTGCAACGATCGCCCGAGGCCACACTCTAGGGACAGAGGATCAGAGCCGATCAACAGAAATCGGTGCGAAGAACGGCGCGTTTCGGTGCATGATCGGCTGGGGGGCAGAGTTGACCAGTACAGCAAGTCAAAAAGCAGGATCGGCCAGCAAGATGGACTGGGGGCAGGATCAGCGCACACGATCGGCTGGAAGACATGGCCGATGATAGGGTATGAGACGAAGATCCTCTAGGAAGGAGTCCAGATTGGGAACACGCCAGATCATCGGCCAAACCAGTGAATCCCAGGTGGTGTCCCGATGGCCTGTCCAGATCCCAGAAGTGAAGGATCCAACGCCTACACCAGTGGGAACATCAAGAAGAAGAACAAAGACATGTGCCAGAGAGAAGGAATGTTAAATCTCGAGTTTGGCGCCCAAAGAAAAATGATCAGGAAACGAACAACCAAGAATCGACAGCCGAGATTGATATGGTATTCATACTGCCGATGGAGTTCATGGCGCCAAGCGATCGGGATAAAGTAACAAGAACAGAAGAAGAGCAAATGGCACAACTGGTATTAGAGCCGATGACGGCTACGTTTGAGAAACCAGAAGAAGAAAAACGACAGCATCTTAAGGCGCTGTTTCTCAAAGGGTATGTCAACGGAAGACCCGTCACCAGATTACTGGTAGATGGAGGCGCGGCAGTCAACGTCATGCCGTATGCCATGTTCCGCAAGCTGGCCAAGGGCGATGACGACCTCACCAAGACGGACATGATGCTGAAGGACTTCGAAGGCAACGTGTCACCCGCCCGCGGAGCATTCTGCGTCGACCTCACCATCGGCAGTAAGACCCTCCCTACTACTTTCTTCGTCATTAATGGCAAGGGGTCCTATAATATGCTACTTGGTCGCGACTGGATACACGCAAACTGTTGTGTCCCATCTACTATGCATCAATGCCTTGTGCAATGGGTCGACGACAGTACAGAGATAGTCGCTGCCGATTCCGTCTACAGCGTTGCAGCGGCCGACACGCAACAGTGGAGCTGCGAGCACGTCAAGTGTATATCTGGCGGGACTTGGGACACTAAGTGTCCGATTTCGGTCTACAGCCGATCCAAGCAGTCGGCTCTGAAGATTCAGAATAAATGGATCAGCTCGTTCGAGAAGATGGGAAGCTGGGGCATGGGTTCACGTCGGCCGATTTATTAGAGATGGTAGATTTGGGAGATAGCAGCAAATCAAGGCCGACGTACATTAGTGCCAATTTGGATTCTGAGTACAAATGCAAAATATGTCAAGTTAACATGGCCGATTTTTCATCGGTTTTCTGGCTACACATCTGGTGAAAGAAATATTGGGATTCATTATTGAGTGGAAATTACGGATTACATGGCCGACATGGTATAAGTCGCCGTTCAGTTGGGACAATAAAAGAAGAAGAGATAAGTAATGCGTGTGTCTCTAGAGATGGTGAACGGTCTGCGCGTAAATGAAGAGGAGGTAGATGGATGGTGAGACACGTCCTATCGGAGTAAATGCATACATAAATGCGAGGCAGACTGAGAAAGCAGTTCAAAACCAAATCGGCGCAGTGGCATTAAAGGAGCAATAATGTTTAACATATTTTTTACAGCCCAAGGAAAGCATCTATGGCTACAATCGCTCGTCGTCTAATTTGATCGGCCGATTCTACTATTCTCTGATCATTTTCGGCCGATCCTGGTACTTCTGACACGCGGCGATGGAGCCGTATTGTTTCACGGGCCAGACGTTGTCTTTCTTGCTTCAGCTCGCTGATCATGGTTGGGAGTTCTTGGAGCTTCTTCTCTTCAGCGGCTATCTCTTTGGTTATCTGTTCCATCTCCTTGGCTAGTTCTGCTCTCCTCCGTTTCAGCCGATCTATTGCGCCGACGATGTCCGGACGGCAGTTCTCGAGGAAGTTGATTCTGTGATGTACTTCCTGGGTCCGATGCTTGTGCGAGTCAACCTCCTCCTGAGTTTTGGCCATCTGAGCACGATCGGCCATACGTTGCAGCGCCCTGGAAACCGGAATCTGCATACCCTCTATATAGGCAGCATACCCCAAGTCTTCCGACACTTCATCCGGGATGTGATCTTTGACCTC
Source organism: Panicum miliaceum (assembly GCA_032594955.1). Taxonomy (NCBI): domain Eukaryota; kingdom Viridiplantae; phylum Streptophyta; class Magnoliopsida; order Poales; family Poaceae; genus Panicum; species Panicum miliaceum. The sequence goes on from CM064062.1 coordinate 7,788,776, forward strand.
ATTAAAAAGTCGTCGGATCAGCGATGCATCTTCCACCAATCGGCCGATGTCACCTTGGAGGAAAGTACGAATGCTTTCGAGCTTGGAGCGGACATCATCGGAGGTAGAGCTCGACGGAACTGCGTGTGAAGCGATTTCTTCTTCATCGGCCAAGGAGACTGCAAAGGAAAAGATGCTATTATTGGGGGTATCTTGCTCCTGTAAGGGGACAAAGTAAAGGGTAAGCAAGCGGTGAAAGGAGATCGGCCGATTCTGATGGTAAGATTGTTACCTCTTTGAAACGAATCTCTCTTGCCTGCGCCGGTGGAAGTGTTTCCCTCGTTTCAGGGACTGGTGCACTTGGTTCGCCAGAAGAAGAAGATTCGATCGTTATCAGTGCTCCGCTTGGGCCAGCTTCCTGAGAAAGATATAAATTCTCATGAAAATACTATGAGAAAATGAAATAAGATGATAATGGAAATTTGCCATGCCTCTGCGGGTTCCCCGGCCGATTCCTGCTGTGGAGTTATAATCGGCGTACCCAAGTCGACCTGCGTCAAAGTTGGTTAAGTTTTCTGAATATTAAGGATGCAGGGTAAGAGATCGTGTACCTCGGCAACAGGAGCTGCTGTAATCTCAGTTCCCACTTGAGACGTGGCCGATAGTTGTGGGGACTGCGGTGGGACAACTTGTGCAGCCTGGCAAAGGAATGGAATTGATGTCAGCAGAAGATTTGGGGAATATATGAGATAAATAAGGTTACCTGGACAGCTTCTACTAATAATGATGCTGCAGCAGCCCCAGCTTCGGCGGTGACTTGGGGATCGGCCGTGTCGACAACTGGTAGGGGTGAAGGACCTGAGGCCTCGGCGAGTATCACCTCTGTTTGATCGGCCAATCCAACACGGGGGGTCTCGGCCGATACTGCTGCCATCTGGCTAGCCAATCCGATGCGGGAGATTTCAGCCGATGCTATTGTTGCCGGATCGGCCGATCCAATGCGAGCTCGCATCCGACGGCTGCTTATCTTTGATGTTGGTCTTTTGGGTGCTCGTCTTGATCGGCCGGTGGAGATATCTCTGACAGATGGAGCATGGAAGCCGATGAGTGGATACGGCGTGTATTGGTGATGGCTGTCAATCGGCCGGCCGCTTCGGCTCCGCATCGGGGGAACATGGCTTTCAGACTGAAGGGGTAAACATAAGTTAGCAACGAGATGATAATGCAACATTGAAATCGGCTAAGGAGGAAAGGACATACTGCAGCATTTGGGTCGATGTTCTCTGGGTCCAGAATGTTGCAGTAAGTTGATGGAGATTTACAGAAGAGATGCTGCTTCCATTCTGCCCACCATAATTTATACTGTTGGGTGGCGAAAGAGGCAACTGACCAGCCGTTCAAGTCAATGGTGCTGGAGTCGGGTACTAAATCGCACAATCGGCTATAGTCAAGACTTGAAGTTAGTCCGTCTCTGAATTTTGCTTGGCAGGCGAAATAGACTCGAATCGGCAATTGGCCAAAACCTAGTTGCCTTGCTGCAGCCGACGGGCAGTAGAACTCATAGGTGGGTGAGTCCTTTCCTGAGAAGAAGTTGGCCGGCAGAATTCCCGGCTTAATCAAGACGTCCATTAATTCTCTGTCAAATGTATGGGTGGAGAAATCGAAGCATACAGGCAATTCGAAAATCGGCTCTGCGGTCTGATATGGATGCCAGATGATCATCTCCTCACTAAGTCCATTATAGAAACATCTGAAATATTCAGCTACGCGGGTAGCGGTGAATTGGCAGCCAGGAAAGGCCGATACCGCTTCTCCAACAGATCTGTAGCGGCGACGGACCGATGGATTCTCCTCTGACTCGATGTTGGGAAAGGTCTTTGTCTCTATCCTCTGCTGAGAGACCTTGCTCATGTGTAGATTGAGCCAGAGGGTGATGAACCACCAAGGACCGCCTGGGTTCCCTATCGGCTCTCCTTTCGACAGCTTGACGCCGATTTGGTGCATCAGATGGTATGCCGATCCCAGCAAATGTTTACCGAGGGGGATGGCCGATCCTTGTGCAAGAGACTCTGCCAAAGCTTGAGTGTTGGAAGAGGGGCCGACCGCTCTGCCACAGAAGAAGTGTTTCTCCAGCCACATCATCAAGAAGGCGGTGTGCTCCCTCTGTGAGACTGTCCCTGTCTTCATGTTATTACTGATGTATCCTTTCCACCCGCCGATTCCTTTGGTCTCCAGCCGATGAGATGGCTTGAACAGATAATTGAAGGGGGTATCGGCGGAGGAAACATCTAGGCCGGTCAGCAGCAGGACATCGGCCAAGGTCGGGGTCATGGGTCCGTGTCCAAAAAGGAATGCGTTAAGTGCATCGGACCAGAAGTAAGAGGCTGCCATAACCAAAGGTTCGTTCTTTTCCATCTGGGACAGGGATAAGTCTATGCACTGGCCGATTTTAAGTTCTTCCCATTGGACTTTCTAAGACCCGGCTACCCTCTGGTACCATTCTCTCCACCCGGGTGTTTCGTTCAGCCAGGATCTGAATGCACCTACCCAATGATCTAAATCCATGGATGACTGCTTAAAGGGGATCCTATGGGTTTCTAAACTGATTAGATCCGTTGGATCAGGGCTCCCCATAGGGCCTAGACAGATGAGGTCAGGAGACTCTGAGAGGGGAATGGTGATTCTGTGCCTAAGGGCCTAAAAAAAGGGAAAAAGGGAAGAAACTAAGAAAGGGACCGGAAAATACTGGAGCTGTAGAAAGGCGAAAAGGGGAAAAATTTCGAGTATTTACCTCTGGGATGGAAGCCATCGTCGCCGATGACGCCGCTGGGGAAGCCGCCGATTGGGCCGCCGCTGCCAAAGGAGCAGCCGATGGAGCCTCTGTAGATGGGGTGGTCGCCGATGGGGACGCCATTAGGGGTCGGAGCAGGCCGCGGATGAGATCGCCGGAAAAGGGGGAGCGCTTGGAAGTCGAAGGAGCTTGGAGGAAGACGAACAGTGATGCGACAGAGAAAATGCTAGATTCGTGGAGGAGGAGAGGCGGAGAAAGCCAGTACTTAAGAAAGATCAGGGGAGCAAGGGCAAAAATGGTATTTTTACCGTGCCGTCTACACGAGTTCCAGGGGAGCGGTCGTTTCGCGCGCCCGGTTCAAGGAAATTGCAATCATTGTGCCGCGGAACGGAAGGAGATTTTTACTGCGCCCGTTTCGGAGGAGAGGATTAAAGAAAAGAGTTTCGAAGGAAAAGTTATATTTTACTCCGAAACTGGGGGGCATGGGTTGACGCCAGATTTTGACACGTATTGAATCGGCGTCAAGAGGACAAGATCGGCCGATGCAGCAGATCTGAAAGCTACAGTAAGGAATCGGCCGATTGAGGTAACAGTTGAAAATCGGCCGATTGGTGGTGCAGCCTATGCCAACAGGATGGGATTATTCCAGAAGATCCTGGTCAAAAGCTGGTCAACAGGACACGCTAAGTCGGTCAAGGAGCAATTGAAGGGGATCCTGATTGGATCAGGGAACGGCGGCGGAAGATTCTGCGGGAGTCCGTTTCCTTTTTAAAAGTTCTTATAGATATAGTAGTTTTCCTGTTTTAAAAGTCCAATTGGTAGGTTCCGCTTACCGAGTAATATCCGAGCTTTAACTACGGGCGCATCGCTGTGGTTTCGTTTGGATTTATTCACCAGTTATCGATATTTACTAGAATTGCAAGTTTTACCTGTTATTCTAGTATTATCACCAGTTATCCAGCTTGAGAGCAGAGTAATCGGCTTCGTCATTGTTCTCCTTCGATTTACCCTCATACAGCCGATTAGATCTATTTCAAGTGTTGTCCTTGCAGTAGTCGTCTAGATCGCTCCAGCAATTGTCTTTACGATTACTATACGATCATCGGCTGATCCATAGCCGATCATCTCTACAGCAAATTGGCCGATTCGCCGCCGACGCGCTCCTCAGGACAGATCGGAACCCCAGCCGATCGACGCGCCTGGAATTTAATACTCTATTTCCTTGTCAATCAACAGGTCAGATTGACTGGCACGCCGCGCGAACCGCACAAGGGCGATAACCCGAACAGGAGCTAAGCAGATTCTCCCGGGTCGTGTGTCCGACGCTGAAGACCCATCGGCCGATTCCTATCCGGCCGATTTTAGCGCCAACAGAGGGCAAAGCTGACCGGTATGATCGGTTGAAAGGCAGGATCGACTGAGGAGCAGAATCAGCGTACACGATCGGCTGGAAGAGATGGCTGATGATAGGATGTCAGATGAAAACCCCCTAGGAAGGGAATCAGATTGGGAGCACGCCAAATCATCGGCCAAACCAATAAAACCCAGGTGGTGCCCTGATGGACTATCCAAATCGCAGAAACGGAGGATCCAACGCCTGCGCCGATGGGAGCAACAAGAAGAAGAGAAGAGGCAGGCGCTGGAAAAGAGAAACGTCAAGTGTCGGGTCTGGCGCCCCAAGCAAAATAGCAGCAAGGAGATTGAAAATCAAGAATTGGCAGCTAATGTCAAGAAAAAGGGTGGCCAGGTGGTATGATAAGAAGGTCAAGGTTAAACAATTCTTCCAAGGAGATTTGGAATGGAAGTTGGTGCTGCCGATAGGGTCTAAGGATCCCAAATTCGGCAAATGGTCGCCCACTTGGGAAGGGCTGTATAGAATCAGCCGATGTGCTCCGGGAAATGCATATATCGAAGGAAAGAGTTCACAAGAGCTTTAAACGAAAGGAGATTTTTTTTGCGCTCGTTTCGGAGGAAAGATTAAAGAAAAGAGTTTCGAAGTAAAAGTTATGTTTTACTCCGAAACTGGGGGGTATGTGTTGACGCCAGATTTTGACACGTGTTAAATCGGCGTCAGGAAAGGAAGAGATTGGCCAATGCGTCAGATCTAAAGGCTACAGTGAGGAATCGGCCGATTGAGGCTACAGTTGGGAATCGGCCGATTGGCAATGCAACTTGCGCCAACAGGGAGGGTGAAAGCCATTGGGACCACAACAGAGGATCCCGGTCAAAAGTGGCCTGATGTTGGTCAACGGAATGGTGCCGATTCAGTCTAGAAGCAATGGAAAGAATCCTGATTGGATTAGGAGATGGCGGCAGAAGATTTTGCGGGAGTCCGTTTCCTTTATAAATATATTACAGATATAGTAGTTTTCTGTTTAAAGCAAGTTTGTAACAAGTCGCAATCAATCAGGAGTCCTGGTCTTAGGGTATAAATAGGAGTCGCCAGGGCGTTGTAACATCAACACATCAATCAACAACAATACTTCTACTTTTCCAGCAATTTACTTTCAAGTCGGCAACTTCGCCAACACTTTTTCTTCTTTCACGAGTTGTACGGATTGGCAGGGCTGCATCAACTTGATCTCCGGCCAGTTGGTAGGTTCCGCTTATCGAGAAATATCCGAGCTTTAACTACGGGCGCATCATTGTGGTTTCGTTTGGATTTATTCACCAGTTATCGATATTTACTAGAATTGCAAGTTTTACCTGTTGTTCTAGTATTATCACCAGTTATCCAACTTGAGATCAGAGTAATCGGCTTCGTTATCGTTCTTCTTCGATTTATCATCTTACAGCTGATTAGATCTATTTCAAGTGTTGCATCCGTAATAATTGTTTAGATCGCTCCAGCAGTCTTCTTTACAATTATTACGCGATTATCGGCTGATCCATAGCCGATCATCTTTACAGCAAATCGGCCGATTCGCCGACACGCTCTTCAGGACAGATCGGAACTCCAGCCGATCGGAGCGCCTGGAATTTAATACTCTTATTTCCTTGTCAATCAACAGGTCAGATTGACTAGCACGCCGCGCGAACCGCACCAGGGCGATAACCCGAACAGGAGCTAAGCAGATTCTCCCGGGTCGTGTGTCCGACGCTGAGGACCATCGGCCGATTCCTGTCTGGCCGATTTCAGCGCCAACAAATTCCTTCATGAGGGTGAAGAGGTTATCTGTCTTGGGCGGAGTCACTTCAACTTCTTGAATGCCTTGTGCATTTGGCCCGTACTTAATCTTGATCATGGAGCATTGTTCTTTTCTGGGCTGGAACGAGAACTTTTCTTCCTTGCCGTTGATGTTGAAGCGGATCTCTCCTGCTCCAACGTCTAATTGTGCTCCGGTGGTACTCAAGAATGGCTACCCCAGGATGAGCGGTGTTTCTTTGGTTATCTCCATATCGAGCACCACAAAGTCGACAGGGATGAAGTAATTCCTTACTTTCACCGGCACATCTTCGGCGATTCCTTCTGGATAGCGTACTGAGGAATCGGCCAGCTGGAGATGCATTGGTGTTGGTGTTAGGTGAGTGAAATTTAGCATGTCAAAGATGATCTTGGGCATCACACTGACGCTTGCCCCAAGATCACACAAGGCGTGCATGAAGTGCTGGGTCCCGATTGAGCAGGAGATCATTGGGCACCTCGGATCAGTCTTCTTTTTTGGAGGTTGGTTGAGTATAGCTGCGCTACACTCTTCTGTGAGCTTGACGACTTTTGTGGTGGGGATCGGTCGCTTGTTGTTGATGATGTCCTTGATGTAGCGGGCGTACGTTGGTACATGCATTACGTCCAACAAGGGGACGTTAACATGTATCTTCTGGATCATCTCAATGAAACGAGTGAATTGCTCGTCCATCGCCGTCTTTCGATTACGAGTGGGAAATGGCAAGAAGTTCATATCAACGATCTCTTACGGGGTTGTTTCTTTCTCAAGCTCCTTGTCTTTCTCCTGGCCTGACGGCCCTTCTTCTTCTTGCGGGCCTGCTGTCTTCCCTCCTCCTCGATATGGTGTGCGTGCTTGGCCCCACCCTTGGCCTCCTTGTGGACGGTACTCGCTGCTGTTGTTGTTGATGTAGGCAGCATCTTCACGGGTCTCGGGGCAATCGTTCTCCGAGTGTCCACCATTGTCGCAGACCTCGCACATGGGGTGCGAGTCTACGGCTTGAGCGTAGTTGTTCATACGCTCTTTGTACTACACCCGTTCATCTAGGCGCTTTAGTAGGAGGTCCATCTTTGCGGCTAGCATATCCGCCTCCTTAATGGTGTGCATTCCGCCTTTAGTTCGGGGTTGGGAACGCTCCTCGTTCCAACCTTGGTTGGAGACCATCTTTTCTATCAAGGCCGTAGCCTTGGTTATCATGAGGTCTAAGAAGGCTCCTCCAGCAGCAGCATCAGGGTGGGCTCTTGATGTTGTCGTTAGCCCAATGTAGAAGCTTTGGAGTACGAGCCACTCGTCCATCCCATGATGAGGAAAGACGAGTATGTACTCTTGAAGTCTCTCCCAAGCTTTTGGGATGGATTCCATCCCCGTCTGCTGGAAACTTGAAATTTTCCCGCGCAGGGCATTTGTTTTGCCCAGCGGGAAAAACTTTGCGAGGAACGCCATGGAACATTTGTCCCACGTGCAGACAGCTTCTTTATTCTAATAAAAGCACTGTTTCGCCTTCCCCAGGAGGGAGAAAGGAAACAGGCGGAGCCTGATGGCGTCGGCAGCAATGCCCCGTATGGTTACAGTCTTTCAGAGCTCCAGAAAATTCTGGAGGTGGGCGTTGGCGTCCTCGTTAGGCTTCCACAGAAAGGGCTAGCCTGCACCATGTTGATTAGGCTGGATTTAAGCTCAAAATTCACGTCCCCAACATCAACGTTGGGTCTAGTCGCCACATTGGCGGCGGAGGGGACGAAAAAGTCGCGGAGGGTCTTCTCAGCCATGGGTTCGGTTGTCGTTGATGGTGCTTGAAAGGCTGGTTCACTTGCCGACAACGAGATCTGAGGAGGGATGACGCGAGGTCGGACCCTTCTCACGAGCTTCTCAGGATTTTCAACGAAGTTTGTTGGCAAGGAGAAACCAGTCATACACTACCCTATTTAATTCAAATCAGGAGAAAAATAAAAACAACATTAGCCTGATAAGCTATAGCTACAGTTTAAACACAGCATCATGATTATGTATTAGTAAATTTCTTAAAACATCAATACCACTAGGAACGAGAGTGTTAGTCCCATCCCTAGCGATGGCGCTAAGGAAACGTCTTGTGGTATGTCTTAACGATTACAAGCGCACGGATATACTGTTGTAGCATTTCACCCAGAGAGTATTCGAGTATCGTTATTTATATTTTTCCAAAGGAGGGCATGCTATGTTTAAGAGATTTATTTGGTACATAACCAATGATGGCATGAATAAACGATAGACTATAACATATACAGGGGTAAGTGATGATAAAGATATGAATAAGGGTAATGTGACACACACAACCTGGCCAATCTCAGATAAAGAATAAACTAATAAACCTACGGGTTAGTGGGAGCATAGGCATACAACAAAGTCCTAATAGTATCTATTCAGGCAAGGAAGGGTCATGCAACATACACATGGTTAGGACTGCAGGTGCCGGAAAATTAGGGATACTAGGTAGAATGTCCCGCCAGGAGAACATCCGGGCCGTTACATCTTTCAAAACTCCTACACCGAACCCGAACATTGGGGAGTACACTAACCACGAAGCAGTTTCGTAGCAGACGGACATCAGGTGACTTGGCGGCAACTCCTCCTTGAAATGCACCTGGACGGGAGGCAGTCCAGGGTCGGCCGACCACCAAGTGGCGCTTCCCCGGCTCTGCCTTCCCCTGTGTCTCTAGCAGGTGGGCCTGGTCTTATCCTTTGGGTGCTGGTGCCTTAGCACGCCCGTTTGCTCTGCCAAGTGGGCCCTATCAGACCCGGGGCGACAGGAATGCACGTGTGGCATAGAACATTGTAGAGTAAGGGGTGGGGCATGTCCCATACCTTATCCATACTGTAAAGTACTCGTATGTTAGTACAACTAGTCGGTACAGAAGGAAACTACCCGAAAGTACTCGGTTAGGACTCCTAAGCTCGTACCAGACTAGGATTTCCATGTAACCCTGCCCCTCCCCCCCAGAATATATAAGGGCGGGCAGGGACCCCCTCCAAATCATCTCATAACCTCCACGGCAATACAAAATATACAGGACGTAGAGTATTACGCATACTGCAGCCCGAACCTGTCTAAACCCTTGTGTTCCTTGCACCATCGAGTTCCTAATCTTGGCGACACCCTGACCACAAGTCTACTACCTTAGGGTATCCCTAGGTAGGCTTGCCAGTAAAACACTGACATGCCCTCTTTGTAAGTGTGTTGCAGCGAGTGATCTTCTATGTATGTTTTGCTGCGTATTCTTTGTGTTTTCTTCTTATTTTAAACTTCTATTCCTAGAAAGGTCAGATAGACAATACATCTGTGGAACTAGGTTAGTGATACAATTATTTGAGTAAGAGATATACTTTTCCTTTGTTTGTGAGTATAGTTGACGGTCGGATTTTGCACTTAATGACCGTCAACAGGGCGGCGCGTTAGCCCGCGATGGCGCCGGGGCGCACGCTGTGGGAGCGCGTGGTCGGTGGGAGGCGTGGGCCCGCGGTGATGCCGACGCGCGCGCCGTGTTGCTAGTGCGTGGGCGGTGGGGATCTGGGCTGTGGTGGCGCCGGCTTGGCTTCACGCTGGGGAGCTTTCCCCTAGCGTATGATGCAGGCGCACTCAAGGCTAGGGCCGGGTGTGCAGTGATGGCCAAGCTCACTGGCGGCTTGGGCTGGCGCGACGAGGCGGCCGCGTGCGCCGGTGGCGCAGCAACTGCTAGAGCGGTGAGGTGCCTGGTCTCCGTGTGTGGCTCAGTCAGAGGGGGTGGCGATCGACGCAGCTATGCGGCTGCGACGCGCAGCCGGCGCATTACGCCCCTCTGGAAGGTCTTCTGCAGGACGTCCGGGCAACGACGGTGGTGGCGGCGGCGAACATGGGATCCGGCATCTTGGCGCAACGATTGTGCTGGGGATATCTTGGGCGAAAGCCTCGACGACGGTGATGTTGTGGGCATCGTTTCCCTGTTGAGGGCGTCGTACCCTCAGCACGTCCTCCGCGGGTGAAAATCCGGTCCTTTTGGACGAGCGGCGGCGGTGCTATCGGCGGCGTTCTCTTCCTGAAGGTGTCGCAATTGGAGCTCGTCTCGGCCATGATGCCACTTCCGATGAACATTCTACTCTCCTCGGCGCTCGGTCGACGTGAGGAGGTGGGACTAGCTCCGTGAAGTTGGAGCTGCTGCGTTGGGGGCGTGGCTTGGCAACGATAACACTAGGTGAACCCCCTCCTTCGGCGTCCGGTTTTTTCGCTTGGGTGGTCGAGCAAACACCGGGAGCGGGGCGTGAGGCCTTGGCAGGAAGTCGGAGCTGCTCTTCCTTGAGCTTGGCAACGATGACTTGTCACGACCTCATGCTTTCGGCCCACTTGTGTTGGCATCACTAGTCGTCTGGGGTCACCCTTGCGGAGTCGGAGCTGCTGGCTGCTATGCAACCATGCTCGGCAACGATATCTCATGGCTGTTGTGTGCTCTGCTGCGTCGCGTGGGTGGGTCAATCTTGGGGTGCCCGGTGTAGGTTTTCCGCCAGTTTTCCTTAATTAACCGTGCGTTGTACAGTTTTCGGGCCCAGTTTTTCTTATAAACCAGGTCAATTCTATTCTTCTTAAGTGAACTGCAAGAGCTCCCTGCCCTTTTTGAAGGTTCTTCGAAAAAAAACAAGGTCTTTGCCGAGTGGTGGAGTCAAAACACTCGGCAAAGAGAAATTCAAATCATATTTTGAAGCAGTAAATATTTGAAATTAAAAAGTTTTCAACTACAAAGTTGTATAACTTCTCAAGATGTACAACTTTTATTTTGCTCATTTCTTCATTCAACAAAGCGATAGTAACGTTGTTCACGCAATCTATATCTCTCATATAGTTTCATGAAACTAGAAGAGAGATATATAAGATTTATGAACAATGTTACTACCACTATGTCGGATGAACAAAGGACCTAAATAAAAATTGTAGATTTTAAAAAGTTATGAAACTTTGTAGTTGACAACTTTTTTATTTGAAATCATCTTATCAACGAAAAACTAAGTTTGAATTTCTCAAATTTGAAATTCAAATTTTGTAAATGACCTTGGATTGAGAAACTACCAAAATAAAAGTTGTAGATCTCAAAAAGTCATGAAACTTTATAGTTGACAACTTATTTATTTGAAATCATCGTGTCAAATAAAAACTAAGTTTGAATTTCTCAAATTTGAAATTCAAATTTTGTAAACGATCTCAAATGGAAAAACTACCAAAATAATAGTTGTAGATCTCGAACAGTTATGAAACTTTGTAGGTGACAACTCTTTTATTTGAAATCATCTTATTAACGAAAAATTAAGTTTGAATTTCTCAAAATTGAAATTCAAATTTTATAAACGACCTCGGATGGAGAAACTACCAAAATAGAAGTTGTAGCTCTCGAAAAGTTATGAAACTTTGTAGTTGACAGCTTTTTTATTTGAAACCATCTTGTCAACGAAAAACTAAGTTTGAATTTCTCAAATTTAAATTTCAAATTTTGTAAACGACCTCGGATGGAGAAACTACCAAAATAAAAGTTGTAGATATAGAAAGGTTAAGAAACTTTGTGGCTGACAAGTTTTTAATTTGAATTCGATTAGAGCCTCAAACAAGCAATTTACACTCGGTTTAGTATAATATGTGGGGAATGAAAATGGAGTATTGACACAAATGAGAGTGTGGTGCAGTGGTAGAGGAGGTTACACGCGAAAGAGAGGTTGCAGGTTTGACTCCCGCCGACACGCGTGCGAATTTTCCACCAAAAATGGCCCGACTTGCGCTGGGGACGGGTGCGAATTTAAAGATGAATCCTATGCATGTCATTACACGTTACATTAGATGTTAATTAAGTTTGCATATGACACATAGGGAGATGATTGTCTAAATTTTTACCCAACCGCACCCAATTCTCCTACTCAGATATATAGGTTCCTTATTACCGCCAAGGTGATCGTTTTGAACACGTGTTTACATGTATGATTGTGTTTAATTTCATCTTTAAATATACTTTTTTCTTACTAGCAAATATGGCCGTGCTTTGCTATATAAATATATTAATTAGCATATAAAAATATATATATTATACACCATATATATTTTATAATAACATAGTATGCGTCGAGGATTTCAGTTTTTTTCTATTTCACTCATCAAGCGCTAATTTTAAATGGTTTCAGACCCTTACTCAAGGTACACTCACTCAGATTCCGATTAGAACTCCGATTAACAGATGAAGAAATCATTGGTTGCTTTAATAAGTTTAATTTGATAGGCCACAAACTACGCGCATACCCTTGTTTTACATGTTTGCGCAGGTTTAGGACTAACAACACTAAGAGTTGGTGCACCCTAAATTTTTGCTTGCTGAGATTTACAAGGTGGTACGGTGTCATATTGATCAAACAAACTATCGGGCACGTGGTGGACGGTAATATTTTCAAGATGAAGTTTGACCTCATTTTCATTGGTTGAAATACCAGAAGTGTAAATGTAGATGGTACGCGGTTCTACAGAAAGTTCAAAGTTTAAAAGGTAAATGTTTAAGTGTTAAAACCATGGGATTAGCAAGGCTCTCGCGGGCTGGGCGGCTAGGAGAGCTTGCTCTCAGGTAGCCAGCACGGGTTCGAGTCTCGCTGCCTCGTTCTCAGTGCAATGCGGGATGGCTATTTGCCTCCCCGTCTCGTTTAAGTTTGTTTAAAAAAAAAAGAAAGAAGTCAGGTTTACACCTTTAAACTATCGCAACAGTCCGATTTTCAACTTTAAACTATAAAACCGGATAAGAAAGACCATCCAACTATCGAAACCGGGCAAATTTGACCCTTAAGGCTCATTTCGAAGGTGGTTTTCCATTTTGTGTAAATTAAAAATATTCAAATTTAAACTAAAAATTCATAAGTAATTCATTATAGATAAAAAAATATGAAATGGGTATCAATTTTTTTTCTAAAAATATAACCTATCTATTGGCACTATCCTTGTCAGTTATTCGGATTCAATTTTTTTATATTCATAGTATTTAGTTTTTTGTAGTTATGCATATTACTTTTTAATAAATAAAATCAAATAGAGCAATAATAGATAGGTTACATTTTTAGAAAACTTTTGGCTCTAGTTTCATATTTTTATGATTTAAAATGAATTAGTTTTAATTTTTTTAAAAAAATACAAAACCACCTTCAAAACCGCTCTAAGAGCTAAATTTGCCCGATTTTGATAGTTGGATGATCTTTCTTATCCGGTTTTGTAATTTAAAGTTGAAAATAAGATTTTTGCGATAGTTTGAGGGTGTAAACTGAACTTTTAAAAAAAATCATAGAATCAACCTTCATGTCTATCGTGCGGTAGGGATGCTTTTCGGAGACAGGGGGACAACCAGCTGGCGATACTTCTTTTTGCTGTGGGGTCATAGTTGTTCTGCTCGCGGGTTCCCTTTTTCCTTTAAACAGCTATGTATCTGTGCTTGACTTTGTTGGTTTTGCTGGTTGGCCCTCTCTGTGCGACAGCAGCCCAGCCTATACCTTTTTCATCCGGTTAGGCCCGGTGCTGGGTATGACTCCTGGTAACCCCCCGCGGAACCTTATAGGCAACAAACTATCCTTCTGTAATTCCGTTGCTATCTGTAATGGAATTTTGGGTTCGCCTGTACGTGGTGAAAGAAATCAAGAGACGGCCCTAATTTAAGTACCAGATCGGTATATTAGAGGAAGAGGAACATTATTTGTTCTAACGATCGAACTGCTGTATTACGTACCATTACGTACCAGAATAGTACAACTACGATCTGTGTATTCCGAAAGAGTAGCAAAATATCTGTGTCGCGCTCAAGCTTACACTCGCCTTCCATCCATATGCATCATGACCAAGAGCTATACCGGCACGACGTCCATGAACAAGGATGGCAGCCACTTTGCAACTTGCTTCGTGACAGGACGCCGATGTCGACTGAGTTATGACGTGGGTGTGGAGGGATTTGTGTTCCAGCGCAGTTTAGGGATCGGAGGTTGGCGGCGATCACTCAATCGTGAGCAAATTGAGTGGCTAATGGTGGCTGTTCAGCGCATTCACGTCATTGATCCTGACTCCTGAGACGGCGGTGGGCACAAGATCTTGATCGACGTGGATTAGGTGCGGACCGAGGCTGTTACTTGCTGCCGTGCTTTTCATCATTTTCCTAGAAGGGTTACCACGGTCAGTTCTTTTGGCTTGATGTAGCCACTTCTGATGTGGTGGCTAGTAAATAGTCACTTGTCATGACAGATGTTTTTCTAATTAGATATTCTTTTTTTCTTAACTTTGGAAAACAGGATATTCTTTCTTCTCTATTTTCACCACGAAGTATTATAGTTATCCTCTATTCACTTTATAATATGGAAGAATTCTAATTAACTGTTATAGCTCTAAAGTTGTCATATCGTAGAAATACTCGTACTCCCTTGTTCCAAAATAAGTGTTCGTTTAGAAAATTTCAGATATATTACTAGTAATAAGAAATAACCATATTACTCCTAATTATCTATAGCAGTTGTGGTTGAAAACTGCATTATTTATTTGATTCCTTAGATCTTCGATAAATACAAATGTGTTGGGGACACCACCTTCGGATATGCCCGAAGGGCCCACAAGAATGGAGATCCACAAGACCGGCCGAGAGTCTGGGCCTTCGGCAGACCTTCAGGGGGCATTGTACCGAAGGGTCGCCGAAGGTTTCGAAGGATCTTCGCCGAAGGACTGCTTAAAAGGAAGGATGAGATGTAAAGACAGTGCAAAGTGAAATTAATTACCAAATATCCCTAGAATATTTTGAGAATGTAGAAGTTGAGGGGTATAAAGGTGTAATTAGAGAGAGGGTAGTTGAACAGTTTTGCTATAAATACCCTTGTAACTGTCATTGATGGGATATTTTTTGGATCCCGAGAATTAATACACTCTCACACCGAAGGGTACCCTCCACCAATAAAATGCATTGGAACCAGAAAAGTAGCATCTAATTAAGCATTTTATTGGCTCCATATCTTTCTCTGTGCAACTTTTTCTTGGCATTTAACATTGCTTTAATTAGAGGGACTTCACTACAATATAAAAATCATTCTTTATGGGACAAAAATTATTAGAATGCTAAACGAAAACTTATTTTGGAACGGATAGAGTATGTTACAATACAACCAATGCACAACATAATAATTGTTACTTTCTTCAAAATCCCAAGTCAATTAATTGTTGCTTGTTTTATATCTATGGCAATAGTTCCAAAGCATATATACAGTTTTCTAGTCTTGGATATCAATTCAAATTAAAGTTGTATAATCATGAAAATTCAGCTTTCTTCTCTTTCTTACTTAAGGGCCTGTTTGGTACCAGGGACTAAAAGTTTTAGTCCCGTCACATCGAATGTTTGGATACCAATTAGGAGTATTAAATTTAGACTAATTACAAAACCAATTGCATAAATGAAGGCTAATTGTCAAGACGAATCCATTAAGCCTAATTAGACCATGATTTGATAATATTGTGCTACAGTAAACATGTGCTAATCATGGACTAATTAAGCTTAATGGGTTCGTCTCGACAATTAGCTGCGATTTCTGCAATTAGTTTTGCAATTAGTCATCATTTAGTCCACCTAATCGATGTCAAAAGAGAGAACTAAAATAAGTCTCTATGGATCCAAACATCCCCTAACTGTATACCATGACACAAAATATAGATGTATCATTCATTTATTGTGCATGATATAATTTACTGGAAATATCTCTATTGCAATATAATGAAACATATAAACTATCAGTAATAAATAGACATATTCAGGAATTGCGATTAATATTCATAGGCCCTGAAAGTTTGTACAACAATTGTAACCATTCAAAACAGTCCTCAGCTCCGGAAGACAAAATGGGGGATATTGTAACAGAACCGTAAAGTGTAGGATTTTGCCTTCAACGCGCAATGCTCATCTCATCAAACAAAAGGTTTTGATCCTTGGTGGATAGGGAATACCACAAACTCGACTAACCATCCAAGATATTGCTTAGTTCTCGGCATTTTGCCTTCCATTTGTACTATTATTAACTCTTTTGTCCGTAAACTAGTCAATCACCCAATTTTAGCAATATGCTAATAGGTGGCAAAATGTTAGTTTTGATGTACGTTTTTTCAGTGTTACACGTTAGTTCTAACAGCACACCGCACATGGCTATTTGGGAGAGGAAAAAAATGCATTGTACAAATTCACCTAGTAATCCCGTAAATTCGTGACATCAGGAACTTCTTTCATTCAAGAATCAGCATGTGGATAATTATATCCACTGTAGTAATAATTTATATCAAATGAATCAAATGGGAGGAATGATTGAGGGAAGCTGTTTCTATACATTGTCCCAGTTGTCATATGGTGTCTTTCATGTAGCTCAATTCAATAGTTGAGCTCTTTTGAATTGTGCTCAGCGCCCTCCCAATTGACACAGATGCAAAAGGTTTTGAAGCCAAGCAGTAGCATATCTTGCTCTATCATTCAAATTTAACTTACTCTCTCTTACATAGGTATACCATTTCAAAATTCATTCTATCCCATTTTTTGCAATCAGGTCATGTGTGCTTCAGGGCTCCAGACATATCAATCTCGATCATATATATCAATATATGTACAGAGAAAATAATATGTTACAAAATAGAAAGATGGGTCATCTCTTTTAGCCTCCCCTCCCCCACTACGAAAATTATATAATATAAGGGCAGTTCCAACCCTATAACTCAACAGGTTTCTATAGCATTACATACGTTGCCACGTAAGCAAAAAGCTGACGTGGTAGGCGAGTTAATGAGGAGAGAAGAAAAAATATGAAAAAACCAGGTCTCATGTGAAAGAAATAATGTCTACGCGAAAACTAAGACAAAAGAAGGAGGAATAGGCGGAGAAAAGAGGGAGAAGGGATATGATTGGCTAACAATTCATTTTAAAAAAAAACTATCCATTGGGAGGATAGTTTATATGTGTAGTATCTGTATGATATATAAATTACTACTAGTTTTTTTTGGATTGGGATTGCCCTAAGAAGAATGAAATGTATCAGGGTTCCCCATGCAAGCAAGCAAGTACAGCAAGCATAAGGTAGCCAAACAAGCTGCATAGCACGTGCGTCTCACAATTCAGATTGCAGCGTAGTACGCAACCTGTGAGCTGAGCTTGGAAACTGTGCGCTATCTAGGCCGCCTGCGTCTCATGGACGGCGGCGGCGGCGAGACGCGTTCTTGCCGGCCGCCGCCATGGACGCCACGGCCTTGGCCCACGCCACGAGCTCCCGCTTCATCCGCTTCTCGTCGCTCCAGACCACCGGGTCCACCGGCCGGCCCGTCTCCGCGGCGAGGAACGCCGCCGCCGCCGCCCTGGCCGAGACCTCCCCGTCGCCGCACGCGGCCGGGAACGGCCGCGCCATCTCCGCTCCCAGAGCCATGTCGAACGATCCGCGCGCGCGCGCGCACCACTCCCCCCGACCTGTCGCCCGTCGGGCTAGCTGCCTCCCCCGTCCGTCTTGTCGTCGTTCCGCGCGTGGCTGGGTGGTGAGCTTTTGAGGAGGGAGCGCGAGGGTGGCTGGCACGAGGAATGAAGAACTCGGCGCGCTCTCTCGTAGTCTTTATACGCGGGCGCGCGCCGCAAGCGCCGGCGGCTCGCGTAATATCTGGCGCGCATACAATATTCCTCCGCGCCGCACCGGGGGGGATCGTGTGACGCGGAGCGGGCCGCGTGCGTGGATCGATCGATCCGGCTGGGGGCGTCGCGGTCCGGTTCTGGACGGGCACCAGCACCATGGCATGGTTTCGTGTCTCACCCGTCGTTCGAGCTGCTACACGTTTCGGAACACGGGCTGGTGTCGTGGTGAGCGACGTGCGTGCGCGTGCGCTCACTGTGCAGTACGTGCCTGCTTCGCGCGCGGAGTTGTCGCGGTGTGCACGCAACGTGCGTTGCCTAGTGACCTCGCGCGCGCAGCGGAACGGAAGGGAACGGAATAATCCTGCTCGACGACGACGACGACGCGGGAGCACATGTGCCGCGCGCGCCGGTGACCGGACCGGCAGCCTGAGGAGCTCCACAGGACGGGAGCATGTGGTCCCGTGGACTTTGTTGTGGACCTGCGCGGAGTCTCCATTTTCAGCGTCGTTCCTGCGCGCTGTCGTGAGGGTGATGGATGGATGAAGCCGTGAAAGGGGCAGGTTGTTTGGTGATGGTCCTGCACCATGTTACTGTTAGGGGCTACCATAGCTAGGGTCATCACACTGGTACAGAGATGCTCATTAGTTCGGGTTGGTAAATCCCATTTAGAGCAACTCCAACAAACACTCTAAATAGGCCCCTATCTCAAGTTTAGAGGATGAAATAAAAAAGATTCACTCCAGCATACCCTCTACTAAACCCTCTATTATAGGGAGGTCTCCAAATCCCCTCCTCCAAGGTCTCTAGGGAGCCCTCTATTATAACTTCTAATTGAGGGCTACTGCTAGAATTGAAATAAATTTAGAAGCTCTTAAAAAATAGAGGCACCCTCATTTAATATTTGGAGGGTCTGATTTAGGCGGCATTGCTGGAGTTGCTCTTAGTCCCGATTTCCCAACCGGGACCGCCAATCCGGGACTAAAGGTCCTCAACCTCTAATCCCGGTTGCTACAATCGGGATTAAAGGATCACAAACACTAAAATTATGCGTCTCGCAGGATTCGAACCAAGACCTCTTATCCCGCATATAACTTACTTACCACTCCACCTACACTGCATATATGACTCTAGTTGGGACGCCTTCCTTTTCAAATAACCCGTGGAGGACCTTTTAGTCCGGGTTGGTAACACCAACCGGGATTAAAGGTCTTGTAGTCCAGGTTGATAACACACCCCAGGACTAAAGGGTGGCCCTTTAGTCCGGGGATATTACCAACCGGGATTAAAAATTTATCCCAGTTGGAGCCACTAAGCGGGATAAAAGATAGACATTTAGTCCTAGTTGGTGGCTCCGGGACTGAAGAGCTCCTCCTACCCCTAGCCGTTGGACCCGGGACTAATACTTCATTAGTCCCAGGCCCAAAGACCTATTCTGTACTAGTGTCGTATGACAGTGCTAAGGTCTGAAGAATCAAATTAACTAGACAGACGTGCATGTTTACGGCTGTGATTTCGATCGATTCATTTAATATATATCACGCTATTGTTTTCTTTCATTCCTACACCACCAGATGCAACCCCTGAGGATCTGCAAGCAAGATATCAATTTGTTCATCGCCTCTTCTGCTTACCGTAGGCTCTTCTTCAGGCCAGCTAACCATGGGCCCCGGCCTTTCGTTATCCTTCTCCCCTAAACCACGAGTATCATCATCGCAGGTTAGCATCAAGCAAGGAATTAATCTCGGCATTGAACACGACCAGGGACGGCTCTAAGCATCGGATCCGTATATTCCAAGAAGTCGATACCCCTGGAGACGACGCGACACCTACAAATAAGACATACTTCTTTAATTAGTCCTAGAAAACAGTTATATTAGCCAAACTTTAACTTTGGCCATAAATAGCAAAAAATACAAAAATGATGCTAGTAGATTTATTAAAAACCTGCTATCATATAACTTTTTTCTATTTAAAATAATTATTTTTAGTCATATTGCTGATTAAAGATAAAAAAAATATTTTAACATAAGACTAACCTTTTTTTGCGAAACGTAAGACTAACCTAAATGTAACTATATTATAGCCATCCAGATTAGTAATCCCATTATGTACTTTGAAGCAGGGGCGGATCTGGGGGAGCCCCCTTACCTCCCCAGATTAATGGATACCCCCTAAATCCTTCTCCATTTTTAGTAAGAAAGAACAAGAAGAAAGGGAAGGAAAAAGAAGAGAAGGGAGATGAGCCCCCTCTTTACTTTCTGGCTGGATTCACTACTGCTTTGTACTATGCTTTGTACTATGAGCCTTATATCTGTGTTGTGTTCTATCAGAAAGCTCGCCTTGACGACAACAAAACTACAATAACATTCTTGGTGTGCAAAAGTATAAAAGAACCGTCTGTACCGTAATAATGGATGGGTGCGAAGTGATCTCGGCGAGAAAGTCCTTTATCATGGAAGCTGACCACCCACATTTGAGTTTGCTGACTCAGCAGAGATGCTCGTATTTTTCTGAATTCATTTTAGAATTTAGCCGGCGTTAATTTTTATGATAGAGGACCTGCCCGTTGATAGTGAGACGACTATGATGACTTTGTCAATCTCAAAAGTCTGACAGCTTAGTATATCAGAGCTACTCACAGGAGTAGTGTGCGTATGTGTACTCATAGGAGTAGTGTGCGTATGTGTACTCATAGAGTGAGTAACTGAGTATGCGTGTGAAAATTTAGCGTCTGCGTCTGTACTAAATCGGTTAGCGTTGATATATTTCAGCTGTCGGTATTGCAACTTTCACCAGAAATCTGTATTGCAATGCAATCATAGAGTGTTCATATTGTGGCGGGAATCGCTCACTTGACGGCAAGTCAATTGGGCCGCTAGCAATTCCAGCAATATCCCTAAATTAGACCCTCCAAATGCTAAATATGGACTGCCTCTAATTTTTTATTTCTTAGTAATAACTCTCAATTCTAATTTATAATAGAGGACTTCCCGGAGACCCCTAGGAATAGTAGGAATAGAGGGTGGGTAGAGAATTTGGAGGTCTCCCCAAATAGAGGGTCTAGTAGAGAATCTGCTGGAGTGCATTTTTTAACTCTTTAAATTTGAGATAGGAATTTGTTTAGAGGGTGTGCTCGAGTTGATGGCGGCAAGGATTACTTATGTGCAGTGGTTATCGCCTTTTTCTTTTTTTTTTTGGCTTTATATAGCCACCTCTTGATGTGGTTGCTAGCAAAGAGTGTGTCGCTTGCCATGAGATATGTATAGCAAGATTTTTTATTTTGGATCTATCTAAGGACCTCACAAGTAATAAACTTAAAAATCCGTCCCTAAGCCCATCTCGCTCCAATCAAATTGGGTACTTCGAATCGCAAGATCAAGGTCTGTTGCATATATCTCCAGACCTACCCGGTTCAAGCTCAACAGAAAATTATACATAACTACTATAACCGAACCATATACAGATTCAGATTTCAGAGTGAGCAATTACCCAATAATGTTAATGATGTGCTAATAGATTGCAAAATGTTAGCTTTCATGTATGTTTCTACAATAGTTATAACAGTTTTTTTTTAGGAATATAGTTCTAACAGTGTGTATATATACAATTGCTTGGGTGAAGAATTGCATTGTACATTTGCCACGACCATACTATACAGTACATATGGTACATCTGTTAGAAATAACATGACTTAGTAAATTAATTTCAACAGCATCTTATACCTAAAACATGAGCACAACCTATAAAACATGAATAACAAGAGGAAATTTAGATCTAGATCGCCAGTCATCGTAGCAGGAGCAGCAGACGACAGTCCAGCCATGGTTGGTGTTGGGATCGACGTAGGAGTCATAGTCATTCCCGTGGATGTTCCCGGCGTAGACGAAGTAGACGATCGCGGCGGTACCGTCATCCCTCTGGCCTCCACCGCCACTGTCCAGTGGTGGACGGCAGGCGTGGGTGGCGACCTTCAGATGGCTCCAGCGTCACCAGAGATCGAGTGGTTGCAGTGGGGCGGCTAGGGTTTGGACTAGGTTAGACCAGGTTTCCAAAGGCCGGGCTTCACTATTTATTATGGCGCTGCTCGATCTGAGGTCGCAACCACGTGTACGGTTGCGCCTCCGATCAGGGCGCGAACGGACTTATCCCTTATTTTTCCGTTTTTCTTATTTCCATATTTTTTCGGTCTCTTGACCACCGAAAAATTCCAACATTCTCCCCTTTGGTCTAAAGGCCTAAACTGATGTTATTCTTAAAGTGGAGTTATGTAGAGAGACAAAGCATCACCACAGTGCATAATTCCATTGCAACACAATTATCCACAATGCATAAAATCACTTATTGTAAAGGGAGGTGGTTGACTTATGACCCTTTTAATTCCAAGATTGCAAGCTATCCAATAATCCCATGCCGGTAATTAATTCACGAAATATATTGGGAGGTAAGCCTTTCGTTAGTGGATCCGTGAGCATTTTCTTAATGCTTATATGCTCTAACTCAATAGTTCGATCTTGGACTCTATCTTTCACAACATAAAACTTAATATCGATGTGCTTGGCACCACCACTCGACTTGTTGTTACTAGCATAGAAAATTGCTGCCTTATTATCGCGGTATAAATTAAGTGGTTTGTTAATGTTGTCTACTACTCTTAATCCGGGAATAAATCCTTTAAGCCACACAGCTTGCCCGACGGCCTCATAACATGCCACAAACTTAGCCTGCATCGTTGATGCTGCAGTAAGTGTCTGTTTGTAGCTTTTTTATGATATTGCTCCATTCGCAAGTGTGAAGATATAATCTAATATCGACCTTTTAGTGTCAACACAGCCTGCGAAGTCTGCGTCTGAATAGCCAACTACTTCTAAGTTCTCAGTTTTCTTATATGTGAGCATGTCGTCCTTAGTGCACTGCAAACAACGCAAGACTTTATTAACCGCTTTCCAGTGATCCATTCTTGTATTAGACTGATATCTACCAAATATCCCGGTAATAAAAGCTAAGTCAGGGCGTGTACATACTTGTGCGTACATACAGCATAAGCATATGGAATCGACCTCATTTGATCAATTTCTAATTGATTCCTAGGACTTTGAAATTGCCCAAATTTATCACCCCTAGCCACTGGAGCAGTTGTGCCTAAACATTGATACATATTATATCCTTTAAGAACTTTCTCTATATAAGCCATTTGAGAGAGTCCTAATGCACCATTAGATATGTCTCGGTGAATCTCAATGCCCAGTACATAAGAGGCATCACCAAGATCCTTCGTATCAAAGTTCAGTGAGAAAAATCCTTTTGTCTCATGCAGCAAGTTCTTATCGCTGCTTGCTAATAGGATGTCATCCACGTATAGCACTAGCCACTAGGATGATAAAAGAGCTCCCCTTGATCTTAATATATATACAATTGTCAACTATATTTTTGATGAAGCCTAATTTCTTGATCACTTCATACTTAAGGTACCATTATCTAGACAACTATTTCAAACCATAAATGATTTTCTTTAATTTGCATCCCAACCGTTATTTGCCTTCCACAATGAAACCTTCTGGTTGTGCTATTTATATATTCTCATGCAAATCACCGTTAAGGAACGCAGTCTTAACATCCATTTGATGCAGCTCGAGATCGAAATGAGCTACTAGAGCCATAACGATTCTAAATAAGTCTTTCTTCGAGACAGGTGAGAAGGTCTCAATATAATCAATTCCCTCTCGCTATATGAAGCCCTTAACCACAAGCCTTGCTTTGAAACGTTCGATCTTCCCTTTGGAGTCATACTTAGTTTTGTAGACCCATTTACAGCCCACTATTTTGGCTCCATTAGTAATTTCTACTAAGTCCCATACCTTATTTGTGCTCATGGATTCAGCTCTTTTTTCATAGCCTCAATCCACTTGTGGGAGTGCTCACCACTTATGGCTTCCTTAAACGAGTTCGGATCATCAACCTTCCCCATATCGTGTCATTCTTCACTCATGTACACGTAATCATCAGAGATAGTAGTTTTCCTCTCTCGTGTTGATCTTCTTAAAGGTTGTGGCTCCTCCACTGGAACCGGCTCAGCAACAACTTCTTGTTGTGCCTCTTGTGTCCCAGCAGCGGCCTGACCCTACATATCCTCAATGGTTTCTTCCACAATTTTATTTTGATGCTCACTAGTCACAGGCACGTTCTCATGCTCACTTATGGTAGGTGTTTGCTCCATATTTTCTTTGGAGGATTAACTACCTGAGACGGTGCTGTAGTCTGAAAAATAGGCACATAATAATCCTGAGTCATTGGTGTAGAATCGTAAGCCCGCATTTCCTCAAGATCGATTTGTCTAGTCTCAGTGTATCCATTTTCCTATAAGAATACTACATGTCTCGTCTCAACAAACTTAGGAGTACCCTTAGGACAATAAAATCGATATCCCTTCGATCTATCTGGATATCCAATGAAATAGCAGCTTTCTATCTTAGGGTCTAATTTTCTAAGGGACGGATTAAATAATTTCGCCTCAGCTGCACACCCCCAAATATGAAAATAATTTATGCTGGATTTCCTACCAGTTCAAAGTTCATAAGGTGTCTTAGGGACTGACTTACTAGGAACGCGATTACTTATATGTGCGGCAGTTTTCAGCGCTTCCATCCATAAACTCACTGGTAGTGTAGAGTTACTTAGCATAATGCACACCATGTTCATTAGAGTGTGGTTTCTTCTTTCTGCTACACCATTTTGCTGAGGTTCACCGGGAGTTGAGTACCAAGCTACTATTCCATTCTCTTGGAGAAATCTAGCAAAGAGACCTGGGAACTGTCCATATGTGGCATGTCTTCCATAATATTCACCACCTCTATCTGACCGTACCACTTTAATCTTTAACTGATGCTGATTTTCTACTTCAACTTTAAAGATTTTGAACTTATCAAGTGCCTCGGATTTTTCTTTTATCGGGTAAATGTATCCATAACGGGAGTAGTCATCAGTGAATGTAATAAAGTAACTAAAACCATCCACTGACTTGAACACTAAATGGACCGCAGATATCTGTGTGAATTAATTCTAATATTCCTAAACTACGTTTAGCTCCATCCTTCTTAATTTGTTTTGCAATTTTTTTCTTAATACAATCAACGCATTGGTCTAAGTCAGAGAAGTCTAATTTTGGGAGTATCTCTTCTCTAATGAGACGCTCCATTCTCCCCTTCGAAATATGGCCTAAACGAGAATGCCACAATTTTGACGAAGTCTCATTACCTCTCTTGCGCTTATTACTTACATCATTTACATTCATCACAGAGATATTATAATTATGGGATAGTAAATAAAGCTCATCATGTAAAGGTGCTTGACAAATAATATCACCATTCAAACTTATTACACACTTGTTGTCCCCAAAGATGCATAAAAATCCATCACGATCTAATTTTGAAACAGAAATTAAGTTTCTCTGAATAGATGGAACATAAAGGACATCAACTAAACATAAAGTGAAGCCGCCGTCAAGCTCTAACTGGAGAGTCCTGGTGGCCTCCACTTCGGCTTCAACCCCATTGGCAACCCTTAAACTTCGAGTACCCCTTCTTATAGTCCGCACGCCATACAATCTCTGTGAGGAATTTGTAACATGAATGGTGGCACCAGAATCAATCCACCAAGTACTTAATGGAAAAAGTGCATAAAAGGACTCATCGACTATAGAAATAATGTCGCCATTACCTTTCTTTATGCACCACGCCTTAAACTCTGGACATTCCTTCCTCTCATTACCCGTCTTGTCGTAGTGGTAGCAGAGAGGGCCCTTAGGGGGAGGCTGATCATCATTCTTAGGAACCTGAGGTGGTGCCTGATATGGTTTCTTATCCTGCTTAGGCCTGTTGGAGCGCATGACCCTCTAGTTTCTGCTTATGTCCCTCATGTCTAACGACGTTGGCAAAGTTAGGGTTCTGGGAGCGTATCCCTTCCTCCTCTTAAGCACACTTAGAAACAAGCGTGGTAATATCCTATTTCTGATCGCTTGCATTATATTTTATCTTGAAAGGGTCAAAGACAGTGTGGAAGTGACATCATGACATGGTAGAGCAGCATTGCATCATTAAGGGGACAATCCAGGTCTATAAGCTTATCCCGAATGTTCACCATGCCTATTATGTGCTCCCTGACACTGCCCTGCCCATTATACTTAGCCTTCACAAGCTGAGACAAGAGAGTACTAGCATTGGCCTTGTTAGAGCCCTTAAAGTAATGCTCAATCTTATCCATGAAGTCCTTGGCGTTCTTAGGCTCCTTTTAAAGAGCTCCCCTGATAGACAGGTTTATGGTCATCCTCATAATGCTGAGGGTCACTATATCAGAATGCTTACAGCGCTCTTTTTCTTTCTCATAAGCAGCAGTGCGCTCAGCAAGGGTAGTATCCTCATTCCCTTGTGACACTGGTGCAACAGGAGCAGGGAGTCTCGTAGAATGATCCCTATCCATCGTCAGCAGGATGAAGTTGACCTCAGACTTCCACTTAATAAAGTTATCCCCTCCCAGCTGGAAAACACCATTGACGTAACTCATGATGCTGGCGGGAGTGAGATCTGATCATAAAATAAATAAAATTGAATCAGTAATGACAACAAAAGAAATGAATTTAATCGGCATTGGCTAGATTAAAAAACATAAATAACTTAAATAAACAATTTGCATCACCGTTGGGCAGAAGCAAATAAACTTAGCATCTCATGAATTAATTTTGCATCACCATTGGGCAGGAAAAGAAAATAACTTAATGTAATTAACACAGTGGAAAACTTAATTTTGCAAAACCGTTAGAAAGAAGCAAAATAACATAAATAAAACTAAGCATCTCACGGCAATTAATTAAAATCAACGTTGGTCAGAAATTAATTAAATGCTCAAAATTAAACTAAACAATTCCAAATAAAATTCAGTTGGTTCTATTTATCCAGAACAGTAACTCATAATTTTCTCAATAACTTTCTCGGTGTAAATATACTTAGAATAAAATTTACTTAGTGCTCATACTAAAATTACACTGAAAACAGTAAGGGAAAAGATTAAAATTGAATAAAGGAATACTGGAAAGGAGGGCCTAAAGCTAAATGGGCTCTCAGCCCGAAAACCAACCAGCAGGCCGGCCATTCGGCCCAGCCGCGAGCGCCCCCTTCCCCACCTGCCTGGACCTCGGGCCCAATAGCCAACGAGTGGGCCGCCAAAGCGGCCCAGCTCGGCTGCCCGCCAAGACCTCCGAACGGTTGGCCGATCTGAGCCGTTGATTTGATCCGACGGTCGGCCGTCGATTTCGCTGATATAAAAGGCCGCGAACCCTGAAACCCTAAACCTAATTCATTTGCTCCCTCCCCTCGTCTCCAGCAGCCATGGGCGGCTGGCCCTAGCGCCGCCGCCCGCCTTATCACGCCACCGGTGGCTGGCCGGAAACCCCGCCGCGTAAGCGCGTGGGTGCTGATGGCCGGGCCTCTACCGGTCCTTGGCGTCGTACGCCGCCGCCCATCGGCCGGCCATGGGGCTCAATAGCCGCGGCTTTATGCTCTCCTCCGTCGAGCTTAGTTCCCGCACGTGTGGAAGAGCTGCCGCGGCCGGAGCACCGCTGCCGGCCGGTGCGACGTCTGACCACCACCACGGTCTCATGCGACCAAGCAGCCTTAGTGCAGCGGCCATTCTTGTGCCGCCACCCGCCGAGCTGTTCGCGGGCCCCTCGCCGGTGGCGCGCGCGCGAGTGATTAGTCGCGTGCGCTGCCATCGAGTTGTCCACCGAGGGCTCCTAATGGTGGTGTCGCGGCTCGACCTTCTCTTTTTTTTGTTTACTGCTATGGTGGGAGCCTCTGTGCCCCACATGGCCTCATGTCGTGTCGCCGCGGGAGCATTGTGCCCCGCGCGGCCTTATGCAAATGCCACCGAGCGCCCGACAAGTACGTTTCAAACTTAGCGGAAATGCCAGGCGCTGCCGTGGGGTTCTTTATTCTTATGCTATACTAGTGCTGAGGGTTTTGATGGGGTTTTTGAGTGGGATTTCTTTGATATAATGCTTTCTACTCGTTTCTTATGCTTTCTTTCTCTCGGATCTGACTTTATTCATGCGAGATCTAACTTAAAACTAATAAATCTAAACTCAAACATGAATAAAACCTAGAACTTAAACTTAACTGAGAACTAAACATGAAACAACCAACCAAGATCTAAAACTTGACTAGATCTATAGGCTCTTAAGGCTCACGGTTAGGTGCTTAGGTGAAAGATATCAAATGTTAGAAATTACATGACTTAGTAACTTAATCTCAATAGGATCTAACACCTAAAATATCGAGCACAACCTATATAACATGAATAACAAGAGGAAGTTTAGATCTAGACCGCTAGTCATCGTAGCAGGAGCAGCAGACAACGGTCCTACCACAGTTGGTGTTGGGATCGACATAGGAGCCGTAGTTGTTCCCGTAGATATTCCCGACGTAGACGAAGTAGACGATCGTGGCAGGTACCGTCGTCCCTCCGGCCTCCACCAACACTGTCCAATGGTGGACGACATGTGTGGGCGGCAAGCTTCAGATGGCTCCAGCGCCGCCAGAGATCGGGCGGCTAGGGTTTGGACTAGGTTAGACTAGGTTTCCAAAGACTGGCCCCACTATTTATTATAACGCTGGGCGATCTGAGGTCGCAACCACGTGTACGGTTGCGCCTCCGATCACGGCGTGAAACGGACTTATCCCTTTTTTTTGTTTTTCTTATTTCCTTATTTTTTTCGGCCTTTTGACCACCGAAAAATTCCAACAACATCAAGAACTCATTTTCCTCCAAGAATCAGTGTGGGCAGCAACTGTGAGAAGAAATGTTTTGAAATGGTGTTCTCCTAGTGGTCAGTGGACAAATGGTGCCCTTCTTGGGCCCTTCTTGGCCACCAGAATCGGCACTCTTCCTGCTCTGCGTGCTCTTTAAACTCCCTGATATCTATAGTAAAGTGAAGATTCCGATTGATGACCATGCACCGAATTAGGGGAAGGCTCAGCTCGTTGATCGATCTATGTACAAGCTCGATACTGCAAGCCGATCCATCACAGAACTGCTCGTGCAAGTACTATCCCCTGCGTCTCGTGGACGGCCGGCCACGGCGACGACGGCGAGGTGGAGGGGGAGGCGTTCTTGCCGGCCGCCGCCATGGACGCCACGGCCTTGGCCCACGCCACGAGCTCCCGCTTCATCCGCTCCTCGTCGCCCCAGATCACCGGGTCCACCGGCAGCGCCCGGCCCATCTCCGCGGCGAGGACCACGGTCGCCGCCGCCCAGGCCGAGACCTCGCCATCGCCGCCCGCTGCCCGGAACGGCCGCGCCGTCTCAGCCCCCAAATCCATGGTACAGCAACAGCAACTTTATCCGGGGAGCGTACGTAGCGACGCTATCGGCGTATCTGGGTGTGGTGGCGAGCTTATGTGAGGAGGGAGTAGGATGTCTGGCACGAGTAAACCGCCGCGCCCTCCCGTCGTTTTTATACGCGGGCGCGCGCCGCATGCGCCGGCGGCTCGACGCGCGGCTCGCGTAATATCCGGCGCGCAGATTCCTCGCGCCGGGGAATCGTGTGACGCGGAGCCGGCCGCGTCTGCCCGCCGGGCGCTTGGATCGATCTGGTTAGGGCGTCGCTGTCCAGCGCCTGAGGTCTGACCTCCGCGGAATGGGACGGGCACCATGGCATGCCCTCGCCCGTTCGAGCGGCTACACCTACCGTGCTGCACGTCTCCGAGCGATACGATCCTCGGCGAGGCACGATCGAGAAGCAAACGTGCTGGAACACGGGTCACACGGATAACCATCCGTTCTTGTCCTATCACGGACCAGTGGAGCGATGGACGGGAGTATCATCCTCGCATGGTGAGCAACGAGACAGTACGTGTCTGCGCGTCTCCTTGGAGCTGCTGCGGCGGCTACGGTGTCACGCCTTCGTCGTCTTCGCGCGCGCATCAGAACGGAACGGAATTCAGCTCCACGATGCCGGCCGCGGACCACGCATGCCGCGCTGGCGCTGGTGACCGATCGACCGGCAGACCAACGAGCTCCACAGAACTACAGGGACATGGAGTTGTGGACCTGCACGCACTACTAAAGAACATAGCTTTAGTAATAACAACTTGTGTTACTATAGTTTAATAAATATATTATTAGGTTTTCTTTTTGCACATTGCCTCTCTTACCATACCACCACAATATGTTTCTTGACAAAAATAATAGAGGTTTTTCTTTTAACTATTTTTTATAAAATTGATGATGAATATTTGGACAACCTAAATGATTTCAAATGAAATAATTTTAAACTGCAACGTTGTAGATCTTGTCGAGATCTAAATTTTGATATAAACACTTTTTCTCATCCAAGAAGTCGTATAATTTTTTTTTAATTTCCTTGTATCTCACTATAAACTTGCAAACTGACACTTATTTTTTAACAAACTAACTTACATGTTGCATATGTTAGCTTAGTGATCATGATATTTTTATCTATGGAGTTCAGCACTTCTCTCTAGTTTATACTTGCATCATAAATATTTCATCTTATATAAAAATAGTGCCTTTCACATAAACATAATAGAAGAGCATAATGGTCTGTTTTGTATAAACAACATGTGTTAATCTTTCTTTTGTAATTAAGCATTAAATATAGTTACTTAGTCATGATATTCTATTGTTTATCCTTTTGATAATTTAGTAATGTTTATCTTTTTTCCATAATGTAATGTCTATTATACCTTCGGTAAAGTTTGTGATGCACTTAGTACTAAAATTTTGATAAACATAACAGATGTGTCACAACATTAATGCCAATAGATAAATAAATATGTTTTATGGTTACTTTCTTTATTTTTAAAATTTAACAATATCTTTTTTATTAACTTTTAAAAAAGTATCAAGTATAAAGAATATATGGAAGTTATTCTCTACTAATAAAAAATATGAATAGCTAGAGCAATTGCCTACAACATATTTTAGGTTCAGCTCTTATCTGTAGAAGTTTTTTGCCAATATCAATATTACTTCTGCTCGATAATTATTAATTTTGAAGGAAAAAATAGGACACAAATATATGAAACTTTATGAATAAACTGTCATCATTAAATCACAACAAAAATAATATATTTCTTTGTAACACTTTAGTTGTAATATTATTTGTATGTGTTACAAAATATTATCACTTTGTAATATTTTAGGTGTAACATTAATTTTGTGTTACTATTTTAGTTGATTGTAATACAATTTTATAGAACAAGAGCTATGTGTTACAATGATTGCTGTAACACAAAGTTTTGTGTTCCTAGGATTCTTCTTTGTAATACAAAGATGAATATGTTATAAGAGTGTATTACAATATCTATATTTTGTAGTAGCGACGGGGTCTTCATTTTCAGCGTGGTTCCTGCTGTCGTGAGGGTGATGGATCGATTAAGCCATGATATAGGGGTAGGTTGGTGCTGATGGTCCGGCACTGTTAGTGGTTAGGGTCATCACATGACAATGCTGCTTAAATTTTTTTTAAAAAAAAGACCCTGAGATGGGGATCACAGCGCAGTGTCTAGGGGTGACAGAATTTTCGCTTTTTTTCACACAACATGTGCATAGTAGCAAGATGTTAGCTTCCTTAGAGGCTTAGAGGCGACGCACGGCACCTCCATGTTGTGTTGCTTGCTGAGCTTGAACAGCAGTGTCTCTAATGAGAGTATCAAGCACTAGATAGGGATGCAACTAATTAAGCAAGGTGTCTGCCGCAGAATAAGGTCTAAACAATCAATAAAATTTACTAGAGAGATCGACGTTTTTTTTTGAAACGAATTGAAACTAGACAGTGAATGTTTATGATTTCGATTCTTCATTTCATGTCACGGTATCGTTTTCTTTCTCTCCTACACCACAAGATACACCCTCTGAGGATCTGCAAGATACCAGTTTGTTCGTGGCATCTTCTGCTCACCCTAGGCTCTTCCTCGATCCAGCTAATAATCCGGGGGCCCGGCCTTTCGTTATCCTTCTCTCCTAAACCACTAGTATCATCGCAGGTTATTAGCTAGCATCACCTAATCTCGGCATTCAATTCAACACGACTAAGGATGACGGCTCTAAGCAACAGATCCGTATATTCGAGGGATTAGATACCACTGGCGATGTCGAACCTATAATTCTAAGAATTGCTGTATGTAAGCTAATTTGAAGGACCCTAGGCTGCCAGATTAGTACTCCCATTCTGTATTTTGTAGCTACTATACTCCCTCCATCCCAGATTATTAGTAGTCGTTTTAGCTTTTCTGAATTTATAGGTTTTACTATGCACCTGGATATAATAATATATATAAATGCATAGCAAAAATTATAAATCTAGAAAAGCTAAATTAATTAATAATTTAGGACGAAGAAAGCAATGTGCATTCGTATGAGTAAATATCTCCGTCGCGGTCGATCGAGGGGAAGATCACCTTCGCGACAGCAAAACCACAGCGACGTCCTCGCTTGACCCTCAAGAACTGGAAGAGACCGGCAGGATCGCAAGGCGTCCATTCATCGACTGAGATTTTGGCTGTCCATGTCGCAACTTGCGCCGCCGTGACAGCGCCGGCGGCGACGCCAACCGATTGAGTCACCAGTCATGGTGCGGATGGAGGCCCGGAGGGATCTGCGGTGGAGTTGCAGCGAAGTATCTCAGGATGAAGCCTGAAGAGCTTTCGTGTTGCGGCGGCGACCACTTGTTAGAAAATTAGACAATTGCATTATTAAATTCAAACCGATTTAAACATTACAGGAACAAATCTTAGCATACAATTCTCTAGCATATAGAGTAGTACAAACAGCATAACCATGATCTCAATAAACATGATTAATAACTGGAATAAATCACAGTGTACGTATTGAGCAGGAGCCGTCGGCAAGCGGAACGGCGCAGTCGGGATGAAGACGGTTCTGCGGACGGAGTGCAACAGGCGACGTTGTAGACAACGGTACACTGCAACTCCTGACTTGGACGGAGGACGAGACGTGGTGAAGATCTTGAGCGGTCGCGCGGAGTGCCTCCCAAAAATCTTATTCGCCCTCTCCCGGTGCAGGATCACAATAGCGAGAGGTTCCAGAGACCTGCTCTCCCGTTCGCCGGTGCACGCCGGCGCTTGGGATGGAGCAGACTACGAAGGCGGCGCAGCAGCGAGAAGAGGCGAAAACCCTAACTCAATTGGATGTATTTTGGTGGAAGCCAATAGGTCATATATATAGAAGAGCCCACATCGCGCCGCGATCGGATCTCAACCGATTAGATTTTCGCAATCCAAATGGATTAGATTTCCATATATATCTCTAAGACTTAAAGGCTAAGGCTAAGTAATCAAAAATAAAATAGCAAAAGGAAGCCTGCACCCCCAAGGCAAGGGATGAGATTTCAACAAACCATTCACGTAGACGTCACATGAGGCGAGCACATGCGTGTAGAGCTCTCCTTCTCCCCCCACATCCATGATTTGGAAGGGTGAAAACAACCTCCATATTTATTATGGTCATTCCCTTCCTCCACTAGCAAGGTGAGACCAAGGAATACACTACTTGCTCATTTCCTCGTGCACACATGGATCTTTTTGATTTACATTGAATTTCTAAAATTACTAATGGGTATAGCCCAATTATTCCATCACCACTCACTCGATGGCGAGCGAATTGGGCCGCTAACGGCGGCGCCGATTAACTACGTAGTGTATAAAAATTATTTTTATATAGGGTTATAATGGTCGTTTTTTTCTTTTCTTTTCTTTATGTAGCTACCTCTTCATGTGGTTGCAAGCAAATACGGTCACCTGTCGTGACAGATGTTTGCCAATTAAAGTTTTCTTTTCTTAATTTCTGGAAAATGACGACACAATGGAATTTATGCTGCACTACCTGAAGTGTTATGATCAACCTGATCAATTCGTAGGCCAGAAGAATCCACGAGTAATTGCAACGAAAGGTATGCGCTATTGTTAAATGGGCCTAGATGATTCTAGCACCATTTAGGACATGCTAATATATTTAGCGTAACAATAAACTAATCAGCTTGATGCGGACTGATCAGCTAGGTTATTTGTGGGGAAATCTGAATATCCAGGTTTGAAACATCGATTCTACACATGTGTTTGCTTTTTTCTAAATTTATTTAAAACTAAATGGTGCAATGTTTCAGCACATCAACAGCAAGACAGGTAAGGGTGAGTCTGTGTATTTGTATATTTTAAAACAGAGGAAGTACCATAATTGCAAATTTAGTGCCTATATTTGAATATAGGAATTGGGATTAATTAATATCCCTAGGACCTCAAAATTTATAAAGAAATTCTAACCATCCAAAACAGCTCTAGGATAAATTTTGTACCAAAGGTGTAATTTGAGTATACCAAATTAGTATCGCTATCCTTTGAAGGTTCCGAAAGAAACTCTAACCATCTAAAATAACCCTTACTGCCATTGTGGGCAAATGTTTTGCTCAGGTAGAAGATGAAAGATACTATAGCCGAACCGTGTGTGTGTGTGTGTGTATTCTGAAATTGCCTTGCATTTTGTACTTTCAAACATTGTGCGTAAATCATCGGAAGTACGAAAAGCCACCAATTACCCAATGTTAACAATATGCTAGCAGATTGCAAAAGGTTAATGTTAGCAGCCAAGGAATTCGAGAGGAGAGGAAGGAAGATCGAGGCTAGAGAGAGATAGGGATCGGAGGTCAGATTCAATTCAACTGGAATTGTTCATTACATTCATGCCGAGATCTTCCTCTGCTTGCCTTCTTGTACTCGCAAGCCAGGGGGGCACACACGCAACTCACGCACGCCATTTACACGGGCTGGACCCACTCCGGGCCAGTTACGCGAGCACTAGGCACCTTGGGCCGAGACGATCGACGAGGCCTAGTTGGAGTAGGCATCACACGGTCCTTGCTGATGGTAGTAACAGTTAATTTCGATGGGTGTTTCTTACTCAATAGTTCCAACAGTATACAACTGCTTGGAGAAATATTACACTGTACATGTCCCGGTATCATCCTATACAAATTCAATACGGTACATCAGCAACTGCTTTCCTCTGAAAATCAGCATATCGACAGCAGCCACGAGTCCACGACAGGATCTATCTACAAGCCGATCCATTAGGGAACAGCACGTCACTACTATCCCGTGCGTCTGATGGACGGCCACGGCGACGACGGCGTTGAGGAGGAGGAGGTGCTCTTGCCGGCCGCCATGGACGCCACGGCCTTGGCCCACGCCACGAGCTCCCGCTTCATCCGCTCCTCGTCGCCCCAGATCACCGGGTCCACCGGCCGGTCGTCCCTCTCCGCGGCGAGGAACACCGGCGCCGGCCCGCCCGCCGCCCGGAACGGCCGCCGCAGCGCCGCCGCCTCCGCTTCCAGAGCCATCGACCAACGATCCGATCTCCGCCGGCGCGCGCGCTCCACCCCCGACGCCGAGCAGCAGCTTGACTACGCGCAGGCCAGCCGCAAGAACAAGACCAGCGGAATGGGAATGATCGCCGTGTTCTGATGGGCTCCCCAGCGCCGAGACCGCCGCCCTTTTATGTCGGAGGCGAGAGGGGCGCGTTCGTTGTGTGTGCGAGCTTGGAAGGATAATTTGCCACGAGGAACTCGCCGCGCCGTGGCGTCGCTTTTACACGCGGATGCCAATTGAATCCCTCGCGCCGTGCCGCGGCGGGGTGCGTGGCGTGCGTGCGACGAGGAGCGAGCCGCGCCTGCCCGGGCGCCTCGGGTATGGTTGCAGCGTCGCGGTCGGGGCTCCGGCGGGATGGGACGGGCGGGCGTGGCAGCTTCTGTTCGGACAGCAGGCTAGCTTGCTACACGCAGGACACGATTCTCGCGAGGGACACGTCTCGCGAAAGCGAACGCGCTTACGCGCGTGCCAGTGTACCGCTGCCGGACACATTTGTCTCCGTGCATGTTCAACCCTCGACGCGACAGTTTTTTTTTCAAAAAGGTTCAGATATATGTGTGGGATATATCATATATATAGCGCATTTCATAGTTTATCCTTTATAAATTATTTTTATTTTTCTAGATACGTAACTTTTGCTATGCACTTAAATACCTAATGTATCTTGATACCAGTAAAATTATATATCATGAAAAGAAAACGAAGGGAGTATGGTATATGATCATGGTCCAGAGCCTTCGCCCATTCAGCCGGGATATGGATCGGACTACCAGCTATCACGATTGGCACGTAGCCACGCACAGAGCTTGCTAGGCGGTGCGCACCAACAAGCTTTATGGTCCGCCCCCACCTTTCTTTCAATTTTTATTAAAAAATTCTATATGAACTTTTAGTTTTGAAAACTATTTTAATGATTTGTTGACATAACTTTTTCCACGAAAATTTCTTATAGGTTTCCTTTTTTATCATTCTTCCAACAGGTTCCGGTAAGGACTTTTCAAACTTAAGTCTTCAATACAACTTATTTGGATATTATGAAAGCAGCAAATATAAATATATTGATTAGTATAAAAATATTAAAAGTGTTTTTGTAAAAATTGTGATATATTATACACTATGCATATTCTATAATGGTATTTTTATTACAACTTAAAGAGTAATAACCCAGTATGTATGGCCAATCCTTCCGATCTTTCCCAATTTTACTAGTCAAACACGAATTTAATACTGTCTCAGATCCTCATCTCTAGCTAGTTCTTGTGCCCTTCAACATAGGCTTCACCTATCAATGTCACATGACAGACTAAAAGTCAAAACGAAGAAAGAAACGATCTACTCTTTTGAAATTACTAGCAAATATGCATGTGTGTTGATCTAAAGAAGTCATATGAATATATTAATTAGCATACTATAATGCTAACAGGGATTTTACAAAATTGTGATATAGTATAAAATATATGTATCTTATCATGGTATTTTTTATTATAATTATAATAGTGATAAATCTTGTCTCGCCACCATAGGGATCACTAAAAACAGTGCTAAACGTGAAAGATTTGAGATTTTAAAGATGACAGAGGTTTAAATATAAGCAAAATCTAAGTTTTAAGTGTTTAAACGTTAAAGGTATGAGCTTTTACACTATAATTAAACGACTACGGGTTGATTCACAAAATGGGGGACTTTCTACAAAACGTAGCAGTCACGGCATAGGTATTAAACCACTGATTCATATTTAGTTCAAATAGGATGAATTCTACATCCTTGCCACAAACTTGCTTATGGAATGGTTGCCAGATTTCTTCCACCCAAACAAGAGGTTGGAAGTTCAAAATCACAACTTGCATATGTTATTTTATTTTTTACCTAATCCGTGCCAGTCGAGGGCTTCTTTGGTCCACTCTTCAACGGTATATGATGGATCAAACATTAAATGATGGAAGAAACGGTCCACTATCTCTAGGCAGTGAAGAAAAGTTGTTGAAGTAAGTTGTAGAAACTTGTTTAGCTAAGTTTAATTTAAAAAATTTAAGAAAAAAAAGCAGAATTCCCACAGTGGCACCTCGTGCAAGCATATGGTGCGGTAGCGTGCACGGACGCAGGTCGTGGAAGGGAACAGGATTTCAGCTCCGCTGTGCAGCCGAAGGGGGCAGAATTTAGCTCCGCCCATCCGTGGAGCCACGCGCGCGTGGCGGCCGGGCAGGCCGAGTAACGAGCTCCACATGCACGGCACGACACTGCTCCAGTCCTCCGTCAGTGCACGTCCCATCCGATCAGTCAAGCTATATCAATTGGTTAGTGCTCACCGGCTGTAAGATGTCCCTTGGGCCGGGTTAACCTTGGTGGGGCCCGGCCTCTCCTTATCGTCTTGGTAAGCCGGCACAGCTACCGCCTCCGAACTTCGGTTAGTACAGTCTCACCGGTACTAACTGGGTGGTCGTTCGGTACCGATTGCTACGATCCATACTAAATACGCCACCTAGAAAAATAAAATAATACAATAAGCTCCCGTGAGGCCGCCACGCACACGCATCATCGCAAGTCACAAGTCACCAGTCACGTGAAAATGCGTGTGCACAATCCGTGGAATTTAAACTCACGACCTTAAACCTTACGCGAACCTTCCTTACCATCCCACCCACGCATCATATGTGACTGGGTGGGAGAAAATTTTCCGTTTCAAGTAACCCGTGGAGGACAATTTAGTACCGGACCAAGACACCGGCCGGTACTAAATGTCGCATTTTAGTACCGGCTGGTGTTATTGACCGGTACTAAATGGCCGCGCCACCAGGCCAAAACACTAGACGGTACTAAAATACGATATTTAGTACCGGCCGGTGTGTTGACCTGGTACTAAAATAGCTCTAGGAGATTTTAAATTTGAACGCGGTACTAAAATGGCTCCGGAACAACTTTAGTACCGGAGTGACCGGTACTAACCAAAGGGACGAAAACTCATTTTTCTAGCAGTGCGGAGATTAGCGTCGCCTAACTTTAGCAAGTTAGCATTGAATACGATCAAGGACAACGGCCCTAAAGCCAGTCTCAGTGCGAGTGTCATACGAGTGTCACGAGCATTAAATATTATGGAACATCAGCAAATTTGCTAACATGACGGTTATTTATGAGGAGAGAGGAGGGGGAGTGTCATGAGATGAGAGAGGAGTGTCATCACCATGACTCTCCGCTGATACGATTTTTAAGAATTTTTTCTTGGTAACTGTACGATGACACTCCCCATTGAGACTGACCTAAGTAGTATGTACGAAATTGAATTCTGGAAAATAGTCGTAGTAAGTACCGAATCCGTATATTCGAAGAATTTTGGTTCCACACTGGTGTGTCATTGCAGTGCAGATTTGCCGTTTGCTAGTTTGGGGACGAAGAGTAGGGTTCGTGTTACGGCGGCGATCACTTGATTACTCGACGGCGAGGGAATATCACGGCGCGCGGCTGTTTGTTCAACGCATTCAGCGGCAGGGGAGATAATCGGAGATCCTGATTGACGTGGATTAAGCGCTGGTGGAAGGCATGTTGCACACGTAGTGGCATGATTAGCCTCAATTTTTTTTAGTTACTGGTAGTTAGGGGGAGACCATGGTCACCCCTCCTTTTCACTTTTTTAGGGGGGGGGGGGGGGGGGGGGGGGGCTAAAGAAATTGAAGACTCAGCATGAGTAGTACAGTCATGAGTAGTACAGTCATCCTCTATATTTCTCTTTGTAACATACGACCTGAAGAATTCAAGGGTTATCGCAACGGAGGATCAGCGTTATTTGTGTGACAGAGTGGTAATTTTGAGTCAATTTATTGGGAAGAGGGATTAGAGTTAAATTCCCTAGGCCTTGAACTCTAGAGCAATTTAGCATATCCATATTTGTGTGACAGAATGGTAGTTTCGAGTCAATTTATTGGGACGAGGGGTTAGGATTAAATTCCCTAGGCCTTGAAGAACTCTAGAGCAATTTAGCATATCCAAACAAGTTGTTATTAACAGGCTACCAAAATGTACTATATTGTTTCAGGCTCGGGAATGTTTCCATACTACATTGGCCCTGTTTGGAGAAATAGCGAAGGGTTATTTTGAATTCTAAAATTTATCCTAAGAAAATAACCCTTCAATAAAATAGCCCTTGAGGTGTTTGAATCCAAGAGCTATTTAGCTCATTTCTAATCATTTAGTTGTCACTTTAACAAGAGAGAATCAGTGGACCCTACCCGAAATAGCTCCAAATAGCACCCCTTAGAGGGGATAGTTTCTTGGGATAGGCTATTTGCAAATAGCCCAGAAATAGCCCTCATATTTACCTCCTCTAAGGCTATTTGGACTACTTGAGTGGCGGCTAAAAAAATAGCCTAGGCATCCAGACAGGGACGTTGTTCCAGGCCTGTTTGAAGAAAAAGTTAGAAGAACAAAAGGTAATAAAGGACGCAGAATCTTTACGGCCACTAATGGGCCATTAGCCTCGACAACCACACACATAACACAGAAGAACAAAAGGTCATGGGCTAGTCAAGGTTTGGGCCCAAAGCTCTGTACCGTTCTGCGATGTCTGGGGCTTTGGGCCCATATGGCCAGCCAAACATTTTATCTGCTAACAGCAGGAGGAAACCCATTTTAAGATGGGACGTACACGAACCCTTTTGCTGCGAGAGGTCACAGTATCGAACACAAATATTACATGGTATGGACATGTAGCCAGTTAATTAAACTACTGCTTTATTTATCGTACAGGATAATACATAGCGGAACATGCGAGGGCTTATTATCAATTATCCCTGTGTTCTCTGTACATGCTAGTGCTAGCTGCGGCTA
Organism: Panicum miliaceum; assembly: GCA_032594955.1. Taxonomy (NCBI): domain Eukaryota; kingdom Viridiplantae; phylum Streptophyta; class Magnoliopsida; order Poales; family Poaceae; genus Panicum; species Panicum miliaceum. The sequence goes on from CM064062.1 coordinate 7,828,614, forward strand.
GCCGCCGGTCGCCGGAACACAGCATGGTAGCTTCGCCACTTGACGACCGATCGATTTTGCTCTCTAGTCACATCTGTCCGGGCCTAGCTGACAGAAACTTCATCATCACATAATCACATAATAAAAAAGAAAACGAAAAGGCAGGCGAATCACCCTGGAACGATCTCTGTCGGAGGTTCACCTTATACGGTATCCCCTAAGAGAGTTACGGCCAAGTGCATTTCAATATAGGACGTCCAGATTGCCGTCTGGAAAAGAAAAGGAAGGCACGCAAATGATCGGAGGGTAGCACGACAAAGATAGTCAAAGAATGAAGATGCATTCCTTTTTTTTAAGATGCATATGATATGCACAGTTAAAGAAAAGTTATTCTAATCCCTATATATGTGTCATTGACAGGTGGGACGATGCAGACATGTCAAGAGCACGCTTCTTAGACGTTTACGAGACACGTCTCCTTGACAGGTGCGACCGGCCAATCGTACATATCTACATGTTTCTCCCTACATACGTACAAGGCTAGCGAGTTGGACATTACTAGTTTCAACGAGTCCATTCCGTGCCGGTAAGGATTGCAGCACCACTATATATATTTTTTTTATTTCGTGAGTTGACAGAGTTGCACTGAATTTAAGGATGCGGCGGTTACGCAGAATCCAAATGGTAGCTAGGCTTCTGAACTAAGTTATCGTAAGGTTCGTTATTCTTTCGTAGCAGTTGCCAGCTAAGATTCACCACCAATATAATTTAACTTTGCGCGTTGGATGATTAGTTAATTAACGATAAGACCGTGGTGTTTTTCTATGCTCAAAGCTAATCTGCCTCCTCCGGTATCTTCCATGGAGTTCACCGTCTTGTTTGCCTTGTTCCCGAAGTAAATGATTATTACTAGCTGTCCTATCTCCAAACCATTTCTAGCCAGGTTTATTTATTACAACCTTGAGGTTTTTCCCCTTTTTATTATCGATGCCACTATGTATGTTACATCTAATCAGTAAAATGAACTCATTCCGATGTATGTTTCTGCCAAGCGGATCAATAGTTCCACACCGTATGAAACATCCATGCAGACGCACTACATATGCATGAGTGACATGAAAAATTGCATGCATTGCTCATCCTTTAGAATAACATTAGAAGTAGCACACACACTACCTTATTCTACTTCTTTAGGATGGATTACTCATCCATTTGATATACTAAATTGGGCGTTCCTCATTTGAATGAATTTTAGTTTAGTGATTCCATCTATCCACAGACCACAAGTCTGCTTATATTTTGAAATTGGGTCCAAGGCATGCATTTCCTGCCTTTCTTTCCACCCATGCTAGAGGTGAGATACTCTAGTCTAACTCTTGGGAGGATCATGGAGGCAGTGATGAAGGTGATGGCAGCTCTACGGGGAGCACAAGAAGTTGGGCGCGAGCGAGCGCGCGCGCGCACACACTGGTAATAGAATGTACAATGTCATCATATGAAGATGACAACCTTAATTGGGATAAACTTTGAAGAAGACTAGAAGAGAAAAAGATGAGAACTTAACATGGGGACAATCAGTGGCGGATCTAGAATTTGTCCTTTGGGGGGCTCATCTCCCTTCTCCTTCCTCCAGCCCCCCCCCCCCCCTCCCCCTCTTCTTATTTTCCTTCTTTCCTCTTCTTCTCCCTCCTTCTTTCCTCTTCTTTCCATGGAGGCTGGAGCCTCCCACCCCCCAGACCCCCTTTGGATCCGCCCTTGGGGACGATGAGAATATGGTGCCAATGTGACTGAACGTGGAAAATGAGTAGTGTTGCATTTCTTTTACATCATTACATTTATTCATGTGGGAAGTTTATTTACCATACAATAAAAGTTCAACATATTGGCCAATGAAACCAACATACACATGTTCTTGCTGAAATCAAGTTCAATTATTGGTTTATCCGTGCACAAAATTTAAAGGTGGAAAGGGATACTCACCCATCAGAGGAAGCTATCGTATCCACTTGTTACATGTTTCCAAAGTGAAAACACAAAAAAAGAAAGGTAAGGAAACCAAGGATCATAAAAGTAATGCAGTTATGTGTTATGGTAGTTAAGGGCCAGCATTAGGTGTAGGGGTGTGTTGGGGGGGTGTAATAGTTGCTTCTATTTCTTGTGAGGATTGTAGTGGATACAGATAAAACCGTATAAGAAATTGTAGAGCTATGTGGACCAGCAAGAAAAAATGTGAAAGAGACCGGGGGTGAACTTTAGAGAAGAAAATTGTAGCAGAGAGAAAATATGATTAGTAATGAAAGATAAGTTGGAGGTTCGGGGTGCCAATCCAGTTGAGGATGGAACGAACATGAGGGGCGCCAAGCTAGTATTTCAAATCTAGGTAGGAAGTTTAGTCATCACACTTATGTTTGAAATTCGATGGCCTAAAGGCCTACCAACTGCCAGCATAAGTCAATCATATCAGCTATTGGTTGTTTCCAATGAAAATATATGTTTTGCAGAATTTGGAATATAAAACTCCTCCCAACTACCAAAATAAGTTGCTAATATTATCTCAATGAATATAACTCTAGAAAAAATATTGTATAAGAGAGTGGCAAACAAGAGATAGAATGACAAAATATGGATGGGTAGATTGGAGATGAACTTCATAGAAGAAGAAGAAGAGGGAATACATAGTAGAGAAAGATAGAATAATGATTGGAGTGCCAATACTACTCAGGATGGAATATGAGTGCACCAGACCGGTCTTTAAATTAGAACGTATAGCTCATTTTTGTTGTGTAATATTTAACCTCTCATATGTGACATTCAATTGCCTAAAATCCAGGCAGTTGCCAGAGTAAGTGGTTGATATCAGCTTAATAGCTGTTTCCAGTGAAAATACATGTTCTGTTAAATTGAACAAACAAAACGCTTGGCAACCACCATGATAAGTCATTGATATGCTCAACAGCTAGCATTAGGTGTATGTAATGGTTGTGTCTGTGTGAGGCTCGTGAAGATGCATGACTGATAAAATTCTCAAGAAACATTATAGAGATGTGTGCGATGATAAAAGGTAGAATGGCAAAATGTGGCAAGCATAATTAGGGGATGAGCATTGGAGAAGAAGGAGAAGTTAATAAGCAAAAGAAAAAGATGTGGATTGGTGCTTGGGGTGCCAAAGTAGTTGAGAATGGAACATGAGGAGTAGTAGTATTAGGAAGGTTTCTCATATTAGGATGGATATCTTATTTTCACACAATGACATTTTAAAAATACTAATTGCTTCGTACTCATATGCAAAATTCAACGGCTAATAGACCTACCAACTCGCAGAGTAAATCATGATACTCTTTTATTAGCTGTTTCCAATAAAAATATATGGTTTGCAAAACAAAAGGAAAAGAGCAAGCAAAATACCGCAAAACACCAAAACTTTCATCGTCTATTTTTAGACAAAATATCTCAAACGGCGATCAAAAATATGAAAACCGATTCGAAAGCATGCGAAGAAGTTACATCATTTCTCAACAAAATAGACATAAATAAACACAAGCAAAAATCAAGAATGGGTGAAAAATATAAAAATGCTTTAAAATCTCGCCTAGTTTTTCACATCATATTGAAAGTTAGTCACATCATAGTCTCACAAACTACTACCAAAACACAAGAGGAAACACAAAGGAAAGGAAAGGAAAGGAAAGAAAGGAAGAAAAGAAACGGTATAAAAGGTTCAGCATAGCTGTCACCCCATCCAATCCGTCCCCTCCAGCGCAAAACCCCTTGCAACCTGTCTGTCCGTCTCTCTCTCCTCCTCCCCAACCCCAACCCCAACCCACCTGATCATCAGATTCCCCCTCTCCAACGATCATTAAGCCACCTCGATCACAGCGAGGTTTTATATGGAAGCCGACTCGGCCGCTTCCAAAACCAGCCACGCGCAGGGAGCGAGCGCACGGCGGCGAGCCGTGGCGCAACCGCAACGCGAGGCGCAGTAGCTCCCACCGCGTGCCTGCTAGCTCCCGCTCCCCGCTGCTTGCGAGGCCACCGCCGAGCCCTCGGCCGCGCCGCGAGCCCCGGCATCTCCCGCCCGCGCGTGATGGCGGCCGCGCCGTCTTCGCCCGCGTCCGCGTCGCCGGCCGGCGGCGGCGGGCCGCGGCCGTACCGGTCGCGGTTCGGCGACACGACGCTGACGAAGGTGTTCGTGGGCGGGCTGGCGTGGGAGACCCCCTCGGAGGGGCTCCGGCAGCACTTCGAGCGGTACGGCGACATCCTGGAGGCCGTCGTCATCACCGACCGCCTCACCGGCCGCTCCAAGGGCTACGGATTCGTAAGCCGCCCTTGCGCCGAATCCATCGCCACCTCCCCTATATGTTCTTCCCCTGTGTGTTCCTGAGGTGGCCGTGCGTGTGTCTCGACGCGTGTGCGCGCAGGTGACGTTCCGGGAGCCGGAGGCGGCGCGGCGCGCGGTGCAGGATCCGAACCCGACGATCGCCGGGCGGCGCGCCAACTGCAACATTGCATCTCTGGGGCCGCCGCGCCCCGCCCAGCCTCGAGGTGAGTGACAATCCCAAGGAAAAACAAACTCCTCATCTACCCGCGCGCGCATTGATCTCGTCTGCTCCTCGATCCCGGCTCGACCCCCATCGGCCCATCCCATCCCTGCTCATCGGCAACACGGACTACCCGGCCGCCACGCGTTCGCGCAGATTCCTGGTCAATCCAGCGCCTCGCCATTGCCACCGGACAAGCCTTTCCCCTCCCCTTCCGCTAGCGCGAGCCGGGAGGTGGCAGCCGACGGCATGCAGCCGAGGCTGACGCGCGGGCCCTCCGCGCCGGGCCGGGCGAGTAAAGCCACTCCCGGCGTGCCAGCACACGGCGGTAGCAGCAGGCAGCAGCAGCGAGCTCGCTCCGGAGTCGTATGGGTGAGCTTGCCCAGGCTGGCCTGTCAGTTCAATTGGGTTCGTGCCCCACCCCGCGTGGCCGGCCGTTCGATCGATCGATCGCCATTTCTTTCTCTTTTTTTCCTGTCGCCGCAGACGACCAACTGGCAGTTAGAACGGCAGTTATGGGCTCGCCCCCATCCACAGCTCCCTCTCGATTTCTTTTGGGTTTCTTTTGGCTTTTCGACGTGTAGTTAAATCGTTGCGGAGGATTCTCGCTTTGACCGAACGTGTTGGTGAGGCCGCGGCCGGTTGCGGCCAGTTCACTTCACCCTCGCCCCATGGGTGCCAGCGGTGACGAGGTGTAAAGGCCATGGGCGGCCGGGAAGGGACGGTGGCCACTGCCCATGGTCTAGTGGAGGGGGGAATCGGGAACGATCCCTACTGAACAACGCCTGGTCTTAGGAAAAAAAAACAGGTCGGATTAGAATACTCGGCCGCGTGTATCCTCTTTGACCGGATCGGTTTTGGGGAGCCCCCTGCCTGAGGCCCTGACGACTGTTTGCGGTTTGGAGGGTTTCGAAGCCAACAACGCCCATCCAAGATTGGATTCGCTGCGGGCGCCGTCCTTGACCAACTAATTCCCTGTTCCTCCGTAGTACCACCGCGCCGCATTGCAGCCGTCGCCCCCGCGCCGCTGCAGGCTCGTATCATCACACCGTCCGGGTCCGGTCCGGCGGCAGAGCGTCTTTGAGCGTGCCGTTGGAGACTCGCCGTAGCCTACGAGGCTCGTACGTAGTAGCCCTGCCTGCCCGGCCGGCTCGTGGAAACTGAAAAGGAGCGGGCGCGAAAGTAGTAGGCGACGAGGCGGCGGCCGACGGCCAGCAGGCCGGCGAGCGAGTCCCCCCCAGACAAAGCGGGGGCGGGCGTGTAGGCGTCGCGCGGCGCGGGCGCACATGGCCGCGGCCTGCGCGCGCAGGTGGGAGCAACAGTGCTGTCGGTTTCGCTTGCCCACCGGCTCCGCGTCGCGTCGCGCGCGCGCGCTCGCGGCCTGAATTTCCCTGCGCGGGCGGCTCATTTATTTGTTTCGTGTTGTTGCTTTCCCAGCTCTCTCTCTCTCTCTCTCTCTCTCTCTCTCTCTCTCTCTCTCTCTCTCTCTCTCTCTCCTCTGCGTCTGCCTGCAGCCAATAACATGGCAGGTAAATTGTTGATGCAGGGAGGGGGCCCTACGCCGCCGGGCCCCACTTTCAGCAGGTCCCGCAGCCGGCGGCCCAGGGCCCGCACTTCGTCCCCAGCAGGGCGCCGGCCTCTCCGTCTCCGCAGATGTTGCCCCAGCACGGCGGTGGCCCGGCGGCTGCGATCTACCCGTCTCCGTTCGGGTGAGTGCCCTCTGTCTGTCGGTCTGTGTCTGTCTATCCACTTCCTCGCTTCCCAAATGCCAAACTGCTCAAACTCGTACGGATTCAGGTAGCAGATGATGATAGTACATTACCGGTGTATGATATTTTATACCTAGTTAAGCTCTCAAAGAATTATTATAGCTTTAGAAATTCAGTTGGCGCCTTGGTGATAATCGAGCTCTGGTCGTCGTCCATGGGGGCGACACGGCAGCATCTAGGCATTCAACTCTGGATCCCTAGAAAAGGAGCTCGGTCCCCCCCACACGCCGCTGCTGTAGGTCTCTTTCACCGCATGCACTGCAGGCAGGGTGTCTGCCTCCACTGCCAACAAAACAACACACTCTGCACTTGTTGCTGTGCAGCGAGGTTTAATGACTCCTGCATTAACACCACCATTCCGGCTCTTTCACAATTACATGCTAGAGCAGTACAGCACCCTTGTTAGTATCTGTTTGGGTCTTTTAAGATTGGGGTTTCGAAAATGCGGCACCTCATATGCTTCTGTTTGTTTCCTTGAGTTCATCTTCTATCCTCAGTTCCTCCTCACCTTAATTGTGAATTGGCAGCTGTGTTTCTTCTCATGATATAGTCCTAGTTCTGGGGTAAGAATGTAGGTCAGTGATCTAGATCCTGGCCTTTACAGCCTTTGCATGTACCGTGCTGGTTGTGGATAAGTTGGGCCGGATGTGGGCAAACCCTCCCTTTTTCCAGTCTAAAATCAGCCACTGAGGAAGCTGCAAAAACTTTTGCAGGTACTGGTACCCACCTGACTTTCAATACCCACAGGTAAGCATGCTCCCCCGTGCCCTTTGTTTTTTACCTTTTTCTCACATGCAAATTTGCCAGTGCCACTTGTCAGCGCACATGCCTTGCTAGCTAGGGATCGCTCCACCCCGTATGTAGTGCAAGTGCAGCGATATATAAATATAATAAATGTCGCTGTTACTGATCCCGGTCATATTTTGCATTGACGATTTTGCTTTCTGAAGAACAGGAGCGGTCGCAACTCTGTTATCGCTCCATTCTGTTGCACTGATCACCTCGAGGCTAATTTCACTTGTTTGCTAATTGATGAACAAGCAGGCCTTGGTCAATCCGCAAGTGCTGCAGAGCTACTACCCCCAGCTGTACGGCATGACCTCGCCGACGGCGCCACCCTTCCACCCGTACGTCGGGTACATGGCGCCCCAGGCTCCGACGCCGAGGGCGCTGCTCCCGCCGCCGCCGGCGGCGCAGCAGGTCGCCGTGCAGCCGCTGGTGCAGCATCCGCCGGCGGCGCAGCAGGTGGCGGTGCAAGCGCTGCTGCAGCACCCGACGCCGCAGGTTCAGGGCCCTTTCTTCCCCGCTCCCTCGCTCCCGCACAACTTCAGGCTCCAGCTGCCGCCGCCTCAAGCTCTGTCAGTAATGCCTCCCAACACAACAGGTACGGATGCTTGCATCATCTCTTGCGTTCTTGAAACAATTTTCCTAGAAAGTTTTACTACAAGACAGCGGTGACTGAATGTTTTCCTTTCTTTTTTTTTTACTGAAACGTGGCAGAATCGCAGCCAGCTGATCAGGCCGCCGCCTCTGCAGCTCGAGCGACGAACGCGAGCAGTACTCCGGGTGCCTGATCAAGGGCTCCAGGCCAGCTGAAGATACAACATCGGATTCAACAACAAACCTTCAAATTAACCGACTTTTTTTTGGGCCCAAGAAAAACAAGTCTCTCTCCATCGATCTGCTGCGGACGAAGTTATTGATGGTCTGTAACAGTCGCTCAGGATGTTGACTCCAGAAACAAACGACAGACATTTCGTTTTTTTTCCTTCTCATTGTTCCTCATCATTCTTTTATGAGTTTCGGCAAAGCTGTTCCCTTGGTGAATCCGTTGTAAAGCCAAACTGGGGTTCATATCAACATCGCAGGATTTCGGTTAGGCAATGTTCGGATTATTTCGCTGTTATTGGTGCTGTCTCCAGTATAATAATTTTGATCCAGCAAGTTTTGTTTGAGGGGACTTCTTTTTTAGATGTTTCATTCATCTAGGATTTGTAAGTGAAAATGTCATAAAGAAGAGCAAATGGCATGAGAAGCCCAACAATAGTCTCCGACCCTATCCATGCGGTACAGCCCAGCCCATTATACGACTGCTGACTGGACGGCCCGAAACTCCTGTAGCCAATTATGCTGAATTTCTTGTGACGACGGAGTGATGCTGAATTGCTGAACCAAACATATAACCCGGACGACTAATAACTTTGGACTCAAAACGTGTTCCGCTTCGATTTCTCTCTGGAACTTCTCTTCAATTTGTTGCTGAATTGGATTATTGGATACCGAGAAGAGATCAAAGTTCAGCCGGTGCCGTCACAATGCAAAAAAAAAAATCTTACTTAATGACTCATGTATTGATTACGTAGAGCTCCTGCCTTTTCAAAAAGAAAAATAATATGGTCAAATTTCTGGTTTTTCTAAGCTAAACGATCCATTTACCAGCTGATTTTCTACGCTAAAACACGCACGGGATTCGTATCCCGGTAGCCGACACGGCCCCTCCTCCGAACGGTAGTGGCGACAGGTACAGGAGCATTAGGTGAAAACCGGGGCATTTAGCTCGACGCCAAGCGGGCAAGTGAAACCGAGCAAGTAAAAAGGGTTTGCTCCAATGATCGCCGGCTCGCCGCCCCCAATCAAAGCTCAGGAGAGTACGGACAAGCCCGGGTCGCAGGCGTGATGCGCCTAACCTGCGCAGAGTATCCGGACGCGCGCCGGATCAAATCTTAAAAGTTGAAGCTTGTCCGCAAGGGCAGTTGTGGCTCAAGTTGCAGGTGGGTTGGCTTTGGTTGACCCAAACACTGACCCATACTACCCAATTATCTATTAATTGGTTCTGGGTTGGCCCAAAAATTTTGAAATCCTGAAACCAGTGGAACCAAATGACCCAGTGGGTCAGCACGTGCGCGCCTGGCACCTGTGTGCATGTGCTGTTGGCTTGCTTTCAGTTTCAGACTACGCTAAATACATACATAATTGGTTCAGCCTGTCTCCTGTGTACACTAAGCTTCCAACGCATGCATAATCAGTACACAGAACAATAAAACATTGCTTCTGAAGCCTATTTCCGACATGGTCAAATTTGTTGATTCTTCCATGCGTGCGTGCACATCAGAGAGAGATGACAAATGCATCAAGGGAGAGATGAGAACGAACAAGAATAGAAACAGAAACAGGAACAGGTTATTCCAGCAACAGCGGAGAGATGGGGCGAGCAGATTATTCCCTGCTGTTGGACTTCGTGCAGATGCGGCAGCTCAAGAGAGAGATTGAGAGAGCTGCATCACCTGGATACGGTGATGACCAGGTCCGGCGGCGCCTTGGATGCCTGCGTCTGGCAACAGCATGGAGGAGGACCGTGGCCCGGCGGGGAGGAAGGGCGCGGCTGGCGACGCCTGGGCGGATGCGTTCGGAGATGGCTGCGGAGGCACGTGGTCGACGAACGGCCTGGGGAGGGGCACGGACGGCGCGGGATCGACGGCGTCAGGTGGCGCACGACAGGTGCGCTCGGGCAGTACGAGGAAGGCGACGGCGTCGCCGCCGCATCGACCCAGACGATTCCTCGTGCTAGAAGTTGGGTCAACGGAACGACCCCAGCACCTGGCACTACTTGACACCAAAACTAAAATGGGCCGGATGAATGGGTAGTAACACCAAGCGTTAAGTTTTGGGTACTGGGTCGTTGGGCCGACCCATTGAAACCTGCATGGTGAGTTGTGGCCATGTCATATATTTTTTAAAGCCAAAACTCAATTTTGTTTGTCTTTATGCAAACGTTTTTGAATGAAAAAAGGGGGGAGGATCCCAAATGTCAGCTCGAAACATCTCGAACCGGAGTGACGCAAGAGTTTTTGTGCCGCTTTTCAAAAAAAAAAGAGTTTGTGTGCCAGCAGTAGCAGGTCTCTCTCGCTGATGCTCCTAAAGGCACGGTATAGATGCGAAAATAGTATGGTCCGTCCGATATCATGCTAGGATAAAAAAATTGGTCAGGTCGCCAACTCCATCCCGCTTCCATCGGGCACCAGCAACTCTGATCCACAATGTATTAGGTTGACCCATACTATGCTTGAAGATACGAGTGTCATTATATACTATTATGCAGCAAAAATATGTTCATAATCTTTCGTGATTGTTTTCATGGGTTTTTATGTATGCGTTTCTCAACCACTGCAGTTAATTAATGACCATGGACTGGATTGTTCTTAAAACATGGTTCTAAAGAAGGGAAAAAATTATGTTGTTAGAAAGTGAAGTGACCCGTCGATAATAGTTCAAGGGAATAAAGTGGGACGAAAGGTTAATAAAGGAGCAATTTAAATGCCCAGACAAATAATTTTTCTTTTGACTGACCTTGGTTTTTTTTTTGCAGGTAAATTAACATAGAGACGGCCAGCGTGCGATCAACATGCCACGTAGTGTAAACGTTTTCATCTTTTCTATTAATATAATAATGTGCAAATCTCTTGTATATTCAAAAAAAATTCTGAAACTCGTAAGGTTGTTAAATAACAAACCTGGCTAGATAACTTTATTTTCTTCTTTTTTGCAGGTAATAACTTTATTTTCTTCCACACACCTTTGTGCCTTAACTTTTTGGTTATTTGTAGTGGTTGGAGAGCAAAGGACGACGTTGGGATCAGGGCTTATGTTCTGTCACACCCGATTCTAGAAAAAATCAGATGCATCTCATATGTGCGCCAGAATCTCGTTCACACACATATGGTAGACGGAAAGTGTAATATATCAAAGATAATGCTCAAAGTAACTAAATAAAGTATTTAACAATATTACACTCCGTATAAAAGAGACACAAATGTCTTCAAACGATAAACCGTTATACCCTATACGAAGTCTTCAACAACTCCGTCTTCCACAGGCAATGACTGGTGAACGCAGGACCTAGAACTCCTCGAAGTCTTCAAAGATCTCCTCTTCAAAGTTCGCTTCTGAACAGCAGGGGGCAAGGGTGAGTACTCTTATGGTTGGTACTCAGCAAGTGGGGTGAAAATGCAAGGCCATCAAGGATAGGTTAGGGTTTGCAGCAGTGGTTGCTTTTAGTTTGTCAAATATTTATTATCAAGCACCTATTAACTAGGTTTAAGTTTATACCAACCCACTTTAATAGAATCATAACAGTACCATAACATAAACCACGAACCACAATTTATTTAATCTTCAAGTTTCATTATCATGTGAGGGTCCAAGCCATTCTTAACCGTGAGTACGGCTGTTATAACAGTTTTACACTCTGCAGAGGTTGTACACTTTACCCACAAATCGTGTTTTCCCTGAGTCGCCCGGGTTTGCAAAGCCCTTAAACACTTCCGAGGTGAGTGGCGAGGGTACACTACGAAGCCTTTACAAAGACATGTCGAGAGCTAGGCAGCCCGCTAGAGTTTCAGTAGCGGCATGGTCCATAAACCTCCCTAATGGTCAGCTCCTTAGCAAAGGCAGCTACCCCAAGAGGACCGGGCTATGACCCCTATCACCGACCCCCTCCTTGCCCTTTCGGTAAGGCCACCAGGCTAACTATACATCTAATTAATTGGCTAAGGTCAGAGCCATATGACTTTGTGGTTGCACTGTTCACTTGGGTGGTTCTCCATGTTCCCATTAAACAAAGTTGATCTTGAAATTACGCGATAAAATCACAATACGAGACGTGATCAACGTTGCCAAAAGAGTAAACCAATACCAATCCCAAAGTTGGCAACTAAGCGTAACTACCCAACTAAATAGTAATCCCAGGTGTTTCAAGATTTGGGGTAAAAGACTAGGTATGTCCTTAGCATAGGTAATCCCATCAAGTTTATGCAAGCAACAGTAAAGTAAAGTGAATTATCATGCTGTTGTTGGGTTCAAATAGAATATGCAGAGGGGGAAATCCACTTGCCTTCTTCAAGCAACTGCTGATTCTCTTCCTCGTAAGCTTGTTCTTGATTTGGCTCGAACGTCACGTTGTCTACGCGATCACACAAACAAGCATACACAAACAAATAAGAAACAATACAACAAACAGTACAAACAGAAGGTAAGAAGATACTAAAGTTGTAGTTCATGATGCAAAGATCGTGTGGGCTCAAGAATCGCTGAAATCGGAATTGAAACGATGAAGATATGGCTAAAACAGTGATCTGAGGACCTAACTGCTAGAGTTTTGAGTCTCCGAGGCTAGATCTGAAAAATTCAGGGGCTAAAGCATAATTAGGCCTTAAACAGAGGGTCGGGTTGGAAAAAGAAAGGGCTCAACTCTATTTATTTTCTACTGATCTGGACTGCGGGTTGATTCCTGGAAAACTTAGGGATCTTCCTGCAAAAGTTTCGGGAACGGCTAGGGTCGGGTGAATCTGGTCCGTTGGATCAGAATCGGCGGCGGATCAAACGAATCGGCGGAGTAAGGGTCGGGCGAATCGGCGGTATGAAGAGTGGATCAGGTAAATCGGCTGAGTAAGGAAAAGGTCGGGTAAATCGGCTGAGTAAAGTGAAGATCGATTTTGGCCGTTAGATCTAGATCGTGCGGCAGAGGAAGGGTCGGCTCGACATAACGAAAAGGGGTCGGGCGAAGCGGAGTTTTACTGGGCATCGGCGGCGAGCGATTGCGGCGGCGGACGGCCGGAGCTTCACCGATTCCGGTGTTCCGGGGCTCAATCCAAGCTAGGTTCATGCCGGGGATTGAGTAGGCGGTACGGGGAAGGTGAGGGTGATTACGGGGTGGCTGTGCGGCGGCTGTGAACTGGCGGCCACGGCGGTGGGCGGAAACAGGGGTCCGGCGAGAAATCTGGTTTGCGGCGGAGCAAGAGAGAGAGAAATCTGGTGCAGCTTGATGCTCACCAATTCGCGGAGCTCTAGCAAGAGTTGATGGCGGCGGAGAAATTGCAGAACGGCGAGTCGACGGAGAATCGGCGACACGGGTCGGCGGCGTTCCTCCGAGGTGCAACTTCCAGCGGCGCGCGACAATGTTGTGTAGAGGAAAAGATTTGAGTTTGGCGTGGGTTGCCAAGCGGGGCTTTGGCAGGATTTTATAGGGGCGGATCGGCCGAGATTAGGAAGGCGGTGCTGCGGGATCGATCAGGACTCGGGTAAGAAGAAAGAGAACGGAATACGAACGACAGCACGGAGTCGTTCTGGACTCTGGGTAAGGGAAACAAGAAAGAAGAAGAAGGCGCCGACAGGTGGGTCCTAGCTGTCGGTGAAAGCAAGGGTCGGCTGAGGGAATCGGCCGCTGGGTTGGCCGCGGGAAAAGAAAAAAAAGAAGAGTAGAAGGATTGGGCTGGCTGTAAGAAAGAAATAGGAGAAGAAAGAAGTAAAGATGCATGCACAATTTTAATTTATGATTTTTATGAAAATACTTTTAGAAATTTTAGCTTCTATATTTTTGGATGTTACATGTTCAGTGGTCGCTTCAAACGACACCTAATGCAACCGTGATCAGGTATATTAATCAAGGAAAATCAGCGAACTAATGGATCAGCATGACGGGATTCCTCATGTTCGGCACGATCAGGGTTTTACCATTGTAGGGCCCAGGGCCGGTCCTGAGAATTTGGGGAGCCAGGGCGAAACAAAAAACAGGGCCCTCTTATTATAAACCGTTGAGCTTCCTACTTAGATGATAAAATGATCTAAAAACTATAAAAAGATAGTTAAAAGCTAGTGCAAATCTACATAGGCACATGATGAACTCAGTGAATTCATACCAATTATCGCGTAGAACTTGTAGATCTAATAATATTATACATCTTAGCTAATATCCAATCGGTCAATTATCCATGACCTGGGCAACGAACACGAAAAATATTGATCATCATTTATAAATCCAACATCAATTCATTGTGAGCTACGGTACGGCAAAATACAATTCTTCCTGTAGAATTAGGCTATACCAGATTGGTACTTGCTTCGATGCTGCCTCGCGGGTCCTTATGGTCTCGTCGGCTTAGGCCTTGGGAACAGCAGCGCTGCAGGCTGTGGCACTCTCCTGGTCAGGGTGTCGCGCTAGGTATACGATAGTGTGAGATCAATTTCCACCGAGAAAAAAGGAAGGAGACGAGGAGACGGATGGAAATAACGAAGTCACGCGCGTGACATCTTAGTTTCCTTGCTTGTTCGCTATCCTAGCTTCTAGCTACATATGTACGTAGATCCTAGTACTGTAGTATACCTACTTACCTATCGTATACCTGGGACTGGGCCCCTTGGATTGCGGGGCCCGGGGCGGCCGCCCCGCTCGCCCCCCTCAGGACCGGGCCTAGTAGGGCCAAAAGTATGGCCGACAATGGATCATGACCCGACCCTTATTCTGTTTGAGCCTTTTTTTTTTTTAATTTTGAATGGCCCTATCCTATCCAGCCCTCTTCCAAGGATTTTGCTCCAATCCATCCCTACCCATTCAAATAATCAATCCTTGCCCTGTCCTAACCCATATTAAGCCCTAGAGCCGGCCCTTCTGTAACTGAAGCATCTCAGCCCTTAGGTTGTTTCTGCTGCAGGCAAGCAACACAAGGGCCATATGTATACAAGGCAGCAGCAACATTCACGGCAGCATAGGGCAGCAGAAAAGAAGACGTGCCCACATTGATACAGCAGAAAAGAAGATATGCACACATTGATACATTGATTCAACAGCAGGGCCAACCCAATATTGTTAATAAGTTATTACTGCAACAATTGTTTCACCAATCTGAACAACATTTGAGAAGTGAGCTAGCTGCAGATCTGGTTATCTATCTGTCTCTTCTTATAATTTTACATCCATAGCTGAAAAGATATCATAATATAGAAAATAGAGAAAAATGATAAAGGTTGACCATTCGATGCTGTTCTTCATATTGCACGAGGCACCCTGAAGGCCTGAAACTTGGCAAGAACACTCTGAAAGCAACTTAGTGACAACAACAAGTCTTCAAAGAAAATTGTAGTCTATTAACTGCAACAATTATTTCACTGGCCCTAACAGCATTTGATCAGCAAGCTAGCTGCAGAAAGATGACACAATTACTGGGGGAAATTACTCGAGGATGAGATGATACAGTGTCTCTTTAGAGGTGGAACAAAAAACTGCATCAAGTACTACTTGAAAAGGAGATACTGGAATGCATGTTGGCTAAGTTGCAACAGCATGATGCCTAATTTTCTCTACATATATATGCTGGAAATGTTCAAAGATCAGACTACTTGGTTTCTGATAGCGCATAGCTACTGAACATTCATGTACTCCTAGAGGATCTAGTAAGATCAACAGCATGCAACACTTAAGAATGATAGCTTGTTAACAAGTTCAGAGAAATACAGTTGACAGCTAACATGTTAACAACTAAATTGAACATATAAGATATGCAGGTCTGTAAATTTCAGATAATAAAAATACAAGGTATGGTAACTAAATGCTCACCTGCATCGAGTGTCATAACCCTCCTCTTCATCAGCTGAAGCAAACATCCTTTGTCTAGTCATTGGCTCACCTTCGTCCTTATCATTGAATCCGAATGACCAATCTTTAGCATAGATTAAAGCTTCAAGAGTTTCTGGGGCGAGTGATGTTCTACTTTTACCGAGGATCCGCCCCGCAGCACTGAAGGCTGATTCCGAGGATACTGTGCTCACAGGAAATTGCATGGAAATCTCTAGCCATCAAGATAGGACTGGGTACGCATCTGAGTTTTTTTCCCACCAAGCTATCACATTAAAATTCTTATCCGACCTCACAGGTACTGTGGAATCCTCCAAATAAGTGTCGAGTCCTGTCCTTTCTGAACGAGCATCTAAATTTTGAGATGCAAACTGAGCAAATGCATAACCCACTCTGTCTTTTACCACAGACTGGAATGTTCCGTGACGTGTTATGTTCCAAAAAAAAGGGAAATAAAAATAAGTGAAACGCCCAACATATTTGTCCTGCTAGTGGTACCTTTGTGCGCCCAGCGTAATGGCTTCTGTTGGCTCCAAAGGGCAGGCACTGGCGGATTATCTTAGCAAAACGTACGCCCGCCCACCGCCCGGCCGGGTTCCCGGAGGCCGGCCGGAGCGCATCCTGCTCCCATGCAGCGGTGACGGGCGAGGGGTGGTGGCGCGCGCGTGGCGCCCGGTCGGAGCTCATACGGGCCTCGCGGGGGACGTGCCCGCCGGCGGCGGCGGCCTCCTCATGCCGTGGAAAGCGAGCACCAGCGCTTTCGCGGCGGCGCTGCGCGTCAGCTCCGGCGCCGGCGCCACATCAAAACTCGGCGGACATCACCGTCGAAATGTGCGCATGCATATGCTTGCTGCTAGTACACACGAAAAAGAGTCAAAAAGGGCTCAGGAACACGCCACCGAATGTCGCTGTGGCCTGTCCGCGCGCGGGCATCTCCCGATCGCGCAAGTGACGGCGCGCGCTTCCCAATCCTCCGCTGGCATGTCACGGATTCTACCCGGATCGAGTTCCAGGCCGCGTGACCATCGAGCGGCAGACAGGCACACACACATCTTTTAGATTTTGACCTCAACCCCGGGAGCGGCTTTATCCTTCCTCACCACTGGCATCAGCAACGGTGCGAGCGCGACCCGCAGCCCGCTTCCGTCGAGGCAGACGGTCGAGCCGGGCGGCGGCAACTTGGTCCGTGGCGACCGGTGACTTTTCCACGGCGCTTTTGCTCTCACGCCTGCCTTGTCTAGGCTTTATCGCTGCTCCATCGGTCGAGATCTCCGTCCGGTCTTTCTCTCTCCCCGCCCCTCATGCCGTCTACACGACGACGACGGTTTCACGGCGTATCTTTCCATTGATCCTGCACACTTCAGCAGCAGCAGCATGCGGTAGGCTCTAGACTGTAGACTGTAGACCAGGAAAGGAACGCGTACACAGTTGCGTATCGACCGATGCCACATCCCCACAGGATACGATCCGATGGGCGCAGCAGCAGCACAGCTGTAGACGGTGCCGTGCGCCGCCCCAGAAGCGACCAAGGCCTCCGATCCGGCCAAGATCCGCACGGGATCGCGGCCACCCCGGCCTAGCTCCGGGGCTTAAAAAAGGAAGCCGGGAGGCGACCCGTCGTCCCGTCCGATGCCGCCCCGCCCGGAGCCGACAAGCGCTCGGGGTCAAGAGGCCCGGAGGCCGGAGCCAATCCTCGGCGCAAGCGGTCAGCGTCTGCCCTGCCGCCGCAGAGGGTCGTCGCAGCGGCATGCCCCGAGATCTTCGTCTGCCGTGGGCAGATGCGGCAGCCGGAAAACAAAATCGTTTGCCCACGCACGCACGCGCGCAGCGGTGCCGGGCCGGCCGGTCAGCCGGCGGCCGGATCCGGCGAATCTCGGCGGCGGAAAAACGGGCGAGGGAAACGTTTCTTATTCCGGCGATCTCAGGTGAGGTCACGCCTGGATTGGCAGCCCCGGCCCCCGGGTCAGACGATCACGTGCGTCCACACCATTGACTCCCAAGTACTAGCTACTAGGAGCTACTAGCTTCTGCAACGGGAGCATGCCAGGAGAGCAGCCAGCAAAGGCCGCTGCTTGCCAAGCTGGGCACGCACAATATTTTGGTCACGTGCGGCGCGCGATCGAGCCGGCGGGCGGGGCAAGATTTTGTGCCCACGGAGAGAACAGATGTGATTCCGGACGACACGATCTTGTCTAGTAGACCGTGTGAATATATCGGTCGCGACGACCAAATCTAGGGCCCATCCCGCCGCAGATATATCCGCGGCGGCCGCGCACGACGGCGACGGCACCGGACCGAGGGGGGCTCGGCTCAGCCTGGCCTACTTAGACGCTCCGGCCAGGCTCCAACCCCGCCCATTTCACTTCACCACCACTGCCAGCGAGGAGCAAGGACTACTCGAGCTCGCCGAGCCATGGAGAGGAGGGCGCACGCGATGCTGTTCCCGTTCCCGTGCTCGGGCCACATCAACCCGACGCTGAAGCTGGCGGAGCTGCTGCACGCGCGCGGGGTGCACGTGACCTTCGTCAACACGGAGCACAACCACGAGCGGCTGCGGCGGGGGGCGGCGGCGGCCGGGCTGCGGGGTCGCGAGGGGTTCCGGTTCGAGGCGGTCCCCGACGGGCTGTCGGAGGAGGACCGGCGGAGCCCGGACCGGACGGTGAGGCTGTACCTGTCGCTGCGGAGGAGCTGCGGCGCGCCGCTGGTGGCGCTGGCGCGACGGCTCGCGGAGCGCGAGGGCGTCCCGCCCGTCACCTGCGTCGTGCTCAGCGGCCTCGTCAGCTTCGCGCTCGACGCCGCGGAGGAGATCGGCGTGCCGGCGTTCGTGCTCTGGGGCACCAGCGCCTGCGGCTTCGTCTGCACGCTCCGGCTGCGGGAGCTCCGGCAGCGGGGCTACACGCCGCTCAAAGGTCCGTCGTGCTTAGTGATTTACTGCTCGCGTGATCGCATGATCGACGCATGCATGTCGTTTTGGTTTTGCCTGGAATGATCGAGGTCGCGATCCTGACTCGCGTGCGCCTGTCGTTGCATTGGCAGACGAGAGCTACCTGACGAACGGGTACCTGGACACGCCCATCGACTGGATCGCCGGGATCCCGCCGGTGCGGCTGGGCGACGTCTCCAGCTTCGTCCGGACGCTGGACCCGCAATGCTTCGCGCTGCGCGTGGAGGAGGACGAGGCGAACAACTGCGCCAGGGCGCGGGGCCTCATCCTCAACACGTTCGAGGACCTGGAGCCCGACGTCCTGGACGCGCTCCGGGGCGAGTTCCCGCGGGTGTACACCATCGGGCCCCTGGCCGCTGCCATGCACGCCGCGCAGGGGAGCGGCGCAGCCGGGCTGAGCCTGTGGGAGGAGGACGCGGCGTGCATGGCGTGGCTGGACGCGCAGGCGCCCGGGTCCGTCCTGTACATCAGCTTCGGGTCCCTGGCCGTGCTGTCGCCGGAGCAGCTCGCGGAGCTCGCGTGGGGGCTCGCCGCCAGCAACCGCCCGTTCCTCTGGGCCGTCCGGCCGGGCCTCGTCGCGGGGGACCGCGGCGCCGACGCGCTGCCGGAGGGCTTCCTCGCGGCGACGCGGGGCCGGTGCTTCGTCGCCGCGTGGTGCGCGCAGGAGCAGGTGCTCCGGCACCGCGCCGTGGGCGGGTTCCTGACGCACAGCGGGTGGAACTCCACGGCGGAGAGCATCTGGGCGGGCGTGCCCATGGTGTGCTGGCCCGGGTTCGCCGACCAGTACATCAACTCCTGGTACACGTGTGGGGAGTGGGGCGTCGGGCTCCGCCTGGACGAGGCGCTGCGGCGGGAGCAGGTGGCGGCGCACGTCGAGGAGCTGATGGGGGACACCGCCCGGGCCCGGGAGATGCGGCGCAACGCGGCCAAGTGGAAGGACGCGGCCGACGCCGCCACGGCGCCCGGCGGGTCCTCGTACGAGAGCCTCGGCAGGCTGGTCGAGGAGCTGCGGCTGGGCGTGGGCGACGACGCTCTCGCCACGGCGGCCGCGCAGGACGGCCGGTGACCCCCTGACGCCATTCCCAGCCCCAATGCCGGCGTGACCGTTGGATGAGCACGCGCACGACCTTGCTTTGGAATTGGAAGCCGCCGCCTCTCGTCAGCGCTTATCTTGTCGCTGAATAGAAGGTCTTGGTGACGGAAGCCGCGGTTACCTGGTTTCGTACACGCAGTGTTTCGTTCCAGCTGCGCCAGAAAGAACTCTAGCGTTTGTATCCTGTATCCTACTAGTAGATGATGATGATTGCATGTCTCGATGTCAACACTTTAGTGGACGAATTCGTCAGGAACTCAGGATGCTTGCGTTCACTTCTTCCAAAACCACGTGCTCCATGCGCTGGGAGGATGCAGCGACTCGGCTTCATCTTCTTGAACGGTTCCTGAAGCAAATTCTTTTGATAAAGCAGTTTCTCTGATAAATCTGAAGTTATTTTTAAAATCATTTGGCGAAATATGAGCCTACGGGATAAGCTGAGCAAAACTACGAATTTTCAGCTTCTCTTTCCTAGTATAAACTATAAACAACTTCATGGGATGCTTTATGGACAAAGCTATTGGAATACCCTTTTAGTACAGCTTCATGTATAAAGCCATGGGAGAAGCTATGTCAAAGGGGTTTTTAGTTCGTGGCGAGCTCCTGTCAGCATGGTACCTCAGGGGGTGTTTGGATCCATAGCGACTTATTTTAGTCCTCTCTTTTGACACCGATTAGGTGAACTAAATAACAGCTAATTGCAAAATTAATTGCAGAAGTCGCAGCTAATTGTCGAGACGAACCCATTAAGACTAATTAGTTCTTAATTGGCACATGTTTAGTGTAGCACAATATTATTAAATTATGATTAATTTAGGTTTAATAGATTCGTCTTGACAATTAACCTTCATTTATTCAACTATTTTTATAATTAGATTACATTTAATACTTTAATGGTTGTTCAAAGAGGACCCGAAATAAACAGTCCCTCGAACCAGTCGGAAACCGAACCTATCAGTGGTTGGTTTGACACGTGCCACATCACGAAAACTCACATCAGCAGAGCCTGACGGCCTGAGCTTTGGTCGGGCGTCCTAGTCAGGGGCTCGTACTTCGCCGGGCGAAAAGCAGCGGGCGTGCCCGGAACGAAACAAAAGACAGGCCAGCCTCGTCACGGGACAGTCCGCTACGCGTGGTGCTCGGAGTAAAGAATCATGGAGTACGCCCAAAACAACGAAGTTCCGGTCGCCGGGCAACCATCAATCATCGGCGGCTACCGGACCGGACCTACAGCGTAAAATACTCTCCGGGGCTCTGACTCGCCCCCCGCCGCCGACCGTGTCCCCACGCGTCGCGCTCCGTGGCCGGCCGGTAGCTAGCGACAGCGACGGGCGGCCGGCGTGCTTCTTTAACCGAAACGTGGTCGTGGCCGGAGGCCGAAAGGCAGGGGGCGTCGGCCGCCGCCGCCGCCGCCGCCGCCGCCTCGCGCCCAGAGCCCACGGCACCGACCGCTGCCAGAGCGGGGCGCGCCTACGTACGTGGCTGGCGGCGGCCGCGTGCGCCCCTCGTCCCGCGACACGCGTCGCCGCTGGGGGGCCGCGGACCCCGTGGGCCGCGGGGTCGCCGGGCAAGACGCGGGGGCAGCGTCCAAGTGGCTTGCGTCGCCGGCCACCGCCGCATCACGACGTGCGCTCGCCCCCGGCTGGTTCTGCTGCCCGCCGTCGTCAAGAAAGTTCGCGAGTGGCATTTGGACGGAAGCTGGGGGCCGCTGCGCCGGCCGAGGTTCCCGGCGACATCCCGGCGCACCGCCGCCGACGTGTGGCTGGCCGCGCCAGGCCGGGTTGGTCAGCGCGAGGCGGCTCCCACCACCACCAGCCCACCACCAAGTCAGCCGACAAACATGTAGGTATTGGGCGGTCAATCCAGTCCACGCGGTGTCTTTGGGTTTGTAGGCCCGTGTACTCGCTTCGGCGGATGGGCAACAAAATAGCACAGCACGGCCTCTTCGATATTTCACGGCCCGTGCTATTTTGTTTGCTGGGCGAGCTTTTTGCTGTTGGGTCGATTTTTCGTGGGCCACTCACCCTGCTAATGGGTTAGGTTGAAATAAGTTTAATGGATTGAGTTTTGATATAGTATGTGTTTGAATGGATCAAAATGAGTTGCATTAGGTAATAAGGTGGGGTAGAACGGGTTCTATACAAACACAGGTTGGGGTGGATTAGGGTGGATTGAAATGGGTTTTATAGAAATTGGTTGAAATTTGTTGGTGATGACTGAGTATGACTGACAGCTACTCTCTGCAAAACAGTGTGGCTAGAGGTCTCACGTCAAGAGTCGGACCCTGAAAATAAAATCTCGCGTTCACACTATAAAATTTTATCAAAATTTATTAAAATTTATTGGAGATGACTCAGTATGACTGATAGCTACTACGTGCAAAGCGGTGTGGCCAGATCTATATGTGGGCCCCATGTCAAGAGCCAGACCTTGAAAAATAAAATCTCGCGTTCACACTATAAAATTTTATCGAAATTGATTGAAATTTATTGGAAACGACTCAGTATAACTGACAGCTACTTTGTGCAAAACGGTATGACTAGACTTACACATGGACTCCATATCAATAGGAGGCACTAAATTTATATATATAAAGTTAAATATGAGTTGGGGTGGATTTAATTTGTAGGAACTAGCCATACCCATAGGTTTAAGCATCAAATGAGGTAGGATGGGTTGGGTTGTTTAGTTGAGGGTTTGATTGGAGTGGGTTAACATTTGATTTTCACCAACACTGAAGTGGGGTGGATAAGGGGTGGATTTAGACCCATTAGCTGGGTGAAGCCTAATGTTGGGCTTAGAGGTGCAAATTGGTGATCTCAGACGTCAGAGCTATTACATGTCAGGGTGCTGGTGTGGGCTTTTTCTTCCCCAACAAGTAGCAGCAGGGCATAACACGCACGCTAACTATAGACAGGAGCAGATGCATAGAAAAGCTGCAGAAGGCTCATAGTCTCATACAAGATACAAATACCGATTAGCGTGTGTTTTTTCTTCTCTGCGTGAGCAGGCTGGCCCCGTGATTAACACGCATGGTTAATTTGTTTGCTATCTCAAAGTTAACATGCATCTTTTTATTACTGTTTTTTCTTTTCTTTCTTCTATTTTTTCTGGTTCTATTTTTTCCTTTTTCTTTCTGTTTTATTTTTCTTTTATTTTTTCCTTTGTATATTAACTGATTAGTCATGTCATTTTATCTTCTTTTAGTTGAACACAGAAGTTCATGTGATGATAGTAGGTAGATGATGGGATTTTCGTTACTAACTTTGTAGAGATATTTAATAATTCATTTTTATATACTATTTTTTTAGCATGTGTATATACGCTTATAAGAATATTTTTTTTGATATAGATGTACTTGTCCTTCATGATTATTTGTCTATCCGTAACTAATTTGTTCGCAAACCAAATTATCTGTTCGCTTTGTAGATTAAATTCTTCGGTCATGTCAACTTATTTGTTCATGATATTCATTTTCTATTGTTTAGTCTATACAATCAAATATTCGCAATGTTTAATATTTTGTTCGTTATACATTATTATTTGTTTATCACGTTTAATTTTTTGTTCGCAAAAATAGTTATTTGTTTGTGTTGTTAAAATATTTGCTCCCAGTATTCAAAATTAATTATTTTGTTTAAAAAATGCTTTAAAAAAATATTGTGCAAACATAGACAAGTGTGGTCTTATTTTGAATGTCTCGTTGTAATAAAGATAATGGTGCAATCAAAATCTAATTTAGATGTCCAGTTTAATAGTTATAGCATTTTTTAGTTCCGGATTTACATGCACGTGGGTGACGTCATCATTGTTGTCCTCTCCTGCATGGATGCGCCGATCTCTCCGCTTTTGTTGGTAATGGGCCGGCCCGCCAGGAAACAGTCAAATAAAAAGAAAATTAATTTTGCTTCATGTCGTTTTCGGAGATGGGCGACAACTAAACTACTCGACAGCGTGTGTCGTGCGTCGTGCGTCGTGATCGGAGGTGGCTTAGAACACAATGACTTGAGGGATTATACTGGTTTAGGCGAGAACGCCCTACGTCCAGTTGGGGGTCAGTCGGATGTATTGCTCGAGGCCAGGTGCTCGTGAGAGTTGGGGAGTACAAGCTTTTCGAGTGCTAGAGAGCTAGGTGTTCTGTCTAACTTGACTTATGTCTGAATCTACGGGACCCCTCTTTTATAGCTTAAGGGGGGCCCATGTTACAGTAAATTCCTTGGAGGAGAAGGCTTCGGGGAGAAATATCTTTGACTCCGGTGGTCGGGCGGTCCAGGTTGTCAATGGGCCCGTACAGGTGGTGAGTCGGCGATGTCCTTGGTGGATTGTGTCATCCTTAAATCCTGGGGTCTTCTGGTCTTGAACTTGTTTGCCCGGTCTTGGTCAGTCAATAGGTACGGGAGCCCTGATGGGACAATGCAGTCGTCCCATCGGGAGGGACTGTTTTACATGCTAAGTCTTATCTCAGTTGATGGTTTCTTGGTGGTCACGCCGTGATGATGCCACCTCTGATCATCACAAGGACCAAGTGGATGCCACAGTGTTGGTCCTCTGCTGCAGCAGAGGCACAATGGCCCACTGTTTAATCGTACGACCCCGGGAGGGCCGCATCCACTTGGTACGGCCGGGTTTGACCCTTGCGGACCAAGTCTGGACGTTCGTGACCAAGTGGGATTTCCCTTCTAGCGGTGACCCAAGTCAGTCGGGAGTCTGAAAGGAGAGAGAGGAGCGGTGCCTGCGGTCTTTCGCCGAGTCCTCCTATGATCGTTCGGACTCGGCGTCGTGGGCTGTGGGGTTTCTTACGAGGAAACCTCCTAAGCGGGGCTCATGGGCATAAGTGGCCCATGAACGCTGCGTGGCTAAAAGGCCGAGTGTGAGAATCACTCCAATCTTGGCCTGACAAGGCGGGCCCGCTAGGACCCATGGTTCTATGAACCCATCAGAGGCCCCTGAGCGTCCTCGTGATTTTGTTTTAATCGCGTGGACGCTTTGTCTTTGTCAGGGGAGAGTTATTGCGCGTGGGCGGTGCAGTGCTACGTGGCGATCGTGCAGGGGCGTTGCCCGTTTGCCCGCCGGTCCATCCGAGGGGTCACCGGGTTATTATGACCACCCTGTCCCGCCTGCCTCGCACTGTCTCGATGGGGGAGTTGACGGGTCCCTGACCCGTTGGGTCGCATCAAACGTCTGCCATTTCTCCTTTTTAGGGGAATTCGTTCCCTATGCGGAGGGACTGTGTGGCCCGTGTGCGATCGCCTACCAGGGTTTGCTAGACTGGTTTCCCTTGGGCTATAAATAGGGGATGCGCCGGGTGCAGTCCACAATTCACCCAAGTCATGTTTCTCGTGTTGCGTTATGTGCGCCCTCCTGAGGGCGGTGGTAGTTCTTCCAACATCCGGTGTTAGAGGAGAGTTTGCGAGTAGTGGCGGACAACCTGCGGGAGCCGGCGGATCGCTGCCGAAATCATCGAACGGGCCATTGCGCCCGGTCCAGTGGTGGGTAACCATTGCTGACTTCGTCGTAACCGCTCAATTGAGTGGGTGCGGCGCGCGATGGCGTCCCGGCTACCGGGCGACGATCTTCGATCGACGGCGGCGATCTCAAGCTTGACGTTGCAGCCTGGCGGCGGATGTGTCAGTGCTTCGACCGCTTCGGTCGGGAAGAGGGGAGGAACTCCTCATTTTGTCCGAGGGCCAAGCGTGCCCTCAAGAACTTGGGGGTCCCTAAGTTGGGATCTGGTTCCTCTTCTTCCCGGTCGAACGGCGGTCTCTTGGAGGACACATCCGTTGGAGGTGGCAGCAGCTGAGGAGGGGCTCTTGAAGCTTCTTCTTCTTCGGCCGGCGTCGTCGTCGAGCAGCACCTGGTGGCGTCCCCCTGCCTAGGCGTCCGTGAGGGCGGCGATGTTAGAGGAGGGTTTGCGAGGCAGATGTGCCTCCATGCCTCTTCGCACTTGAAACAGTCGCTCCTTAGGACTCTAGGATTACTCCCCTAGTAGGAGTAATAGGATTTGTACCTTGCAACGGCCTTGAGCCGAGTGTACTTTGTAATGTTTGTTTCGTGAGAAATGAAAAGGTTTTTCCAGTTCATATTGCTTTGTTAATTCGCGTGTCTGTTATTTGAGGGAATGATTTCATCGCGAGTTACTTTGGACTGAGCCGAAAGTGCCCTGGTCTGGCAGGGTCTTTGTTAGCGTGAGCAGCGTCACGAGATCTGATCTCTTTGGTTCAGCTTTTCCCATGATTTTCATAGTAGGAAGAGTCGGCATCTGTCGACGTCGTGAGGACGGGGGTCCCCACCCCACGCGACAAATCAGAAGGTAAAACGGGCCAGCAGGCCCATCACGAGCATCAAGGCCCGGCCTGGCGCGGCCACCTCCGAGTATGCCAAGCAGGGCAAGGGCGCAGGCGGCCCCGCCGGTCAGGGCGTTTCCTTAGCCTATAAGAAAATACCCCCGGCCGTGGGTTTTTATTGCATACGTGATGCAGGGGCGGGGTCCACCACACGCAGCTTCTGTGTAAGGCAACATGATTACGGAGAGGCGTGTGATCAGACGACGCTCTGACCGGGGCAACGGGAGCCCCTCCCCCCGGTCACATCCTGTCAACCCTGCAGAGGACGGTGCAGGCGGGGCCCATCGCCTGGGTCCCCATCACGTTGGTCGAACCACCAGGAAGGCCCTGGGGTCAGGAGAAGACCCTGGGACAGCTCGAGGACGCGCCTCGAGAATCTCGCGGGCCCCACGAACACCCTGGATGTCGGCCTGACCACCCCAGGGCGCCCTGGGAAGACCCCGGGAACCGACCGGGTGGGGCCCACAGAATAAGATGGCGTTAGAAGGGCGGCGCCCCCCAGTATGGCGCCGCGTTCACACCCAAGGACGGTAAATCTAAGTCTGTAAAACTCTTCCCTGGGCCTAGGGGAGGGCCTATAAATAGGATATCTGGGTGACATGTAAAGAAGAGACAAAAAAAAGTCCCACGACACATCTGCTACAAGATCACTCGAGTAGTGAACAAGAACATCACACACATAGGACGTAGGGTCTTACGCTTCCGGGCGGCCCGAACCTGTCTAAATCCTTTGTCCCACGATTGAAGCCTTACTGCGTGTTATACCCCTAGCCGAATCTCTAAACGTGGGTTCCCACGAATCCCTGCTGGTGGTACTCACCCATCGTCAGCTGGCGCGCCAGATAGGGGGTGTTGGCGCGTGAAGTCTTCATCCTCGACGAAGAACCTCCGATTGAAGCAATGGCGAGCCGCTCCAACCGTTTCGACGGCGAGAGCGGAGACGAGCACGCCCCCCGTCGGGGGCTCTTTGCGGTGAACGCGAGCGCGGTGAGGCCAGTCCTGTCGCCTCCCGCACCCGACGGACGTCAACCGGCGTTGTTCGCTATGGCGCCACCCTGTCTCGACGCCCCCAGATCCGCCTCTAGGGGCACCACATCGGCCAACGTTCGGTACACTCAACTCGGAGCGGAGGCCCAATGGCGTGCGGTTCGGCAGGCATCCCATGCGCCTGCTAGGACCGATCGCGGTGGCGTTCCCCCAGGGGAAGTGCTGGTTGCAGCCCGAGCGCTCCTGTGTCACCCCCCGTTGCGAGCGGAGCAAGGAACTCCCGAGGAACGCTGGCTGGATGAACTAGCCAGCCTCATGGGGAAGGCGTGTCTCAAGCCGGGGCTCAGGGTTCTTGGACCGCGGCTGGGAGCTCCTCCCGTGGAGGCCACCGGCGACCACCGCGGCCACCCGCTCTGGCGGGGTCAGCCACCAACGGGACGCATGTCCTGCGTTCCCGGCTCCAAGAAGTCAGGGCGAGCGAAGACGCCCGAACCACCCTCGAGCGCGCGCGTGAGTGCCACCGAGAGGCCAGGGAGGATCTCGCTTCCTTTGGCACCGCGGCACCCACGAGCACGGAGATTCGGTGGACAACGACATCGGGCCCTACAGGGCTGGGTGCCGAGCGTTCACCGCTGACTTGCGTTGGGTCAACTGGGCCACCAAGTTTCGGCTGGATCTCCCGAAGAAGTACGACGGTACCATCAACCCAGAGGAGTTCTTCCAGATCTACACCATGGCCATCCAGGCTGCGGGTGAGGGGCCCCTGGTCATGGCCAAGTACTTCCACGTCGTCCTTAAGGGCACGGCGAGGTCCTGGCTGATGAACCTCCCCCAGCAATCGGTCGGTTCCTAAGGAGATTGTGCGAACAGTTCGTCACCAACTTCTCCGGCTTGTTCACCCAACCGGGGACCAGAGGTGACCTGCTTGCCATCAAGCAGCGCAAGGGCGAAACGCTGCGACAATACATCCAACATTTCAGCCAGGTGCGCAACACCATCCTGCGCATCACACCCTCGGCCATCATCATGGCGTTCACCGAGGGCGTCACCAACAAGCGTCTCGTGGGAAGGATCGAGACGTGCAACATCGAGACCGTCTCCGAACTGTTCACTTTTGCGGACAAATGCGCCCGGGAGGCCGAAGCGCAGCAGCGCTCCGAGTGCCGCGGCACCCCAGATGAGCCCGCCGTACCGGAGCACACCCGGTTCAGCCGGCACGACAACAAGATGAATAAGCGGAAGGCTGCCACCCATCCTGGTGGCAGCGGAGGGGCACAACAAGCAACTACCTTGTTGGGCTCC
This sequence comes from Panicum miliaceum, assembly GCA_032594955.1. Classification (NCBI taxonomy): domain Eukaryota; kingdom Viridiplantae; phylum Streptophyta; class Magnoliopsida; order Poales; family Poaceae; genus Panicum; species Panicum miliaceum. The sequence continues at coordinate 7,856,976 of CM064062.1, forward strand.
TGGGGGAGGCGCCCCTAGGCCGGGTGGGGGATTGCAGAAGCTGGCTCCTGCCAAACCAGGGGCTGGCAAGTGGTGCGAGATCCATCGAACCGACTGCCACGACCTCACCGAGTGCCGGCTGGTCAAGGGGCTCGCCGAGGACCAATGCAAGGAGCGCAGCAATCGCCGTCCCGACAGAGCGCGACGAGCCTTGGCTTCCAGGACCCGCGGCAGGCCGTCGCCGTCTTCGGAGGGGCGATTGCGCCACCATCCCGGAGGAGGGCCAAGCTCCTCTGGAGAGAAGTCTGCGCCATCTCCCCGGCACCTGAGAGCTCCCGCTCATGAAGTGGTCGGGTACTCCCAGCACCTTCGACCGCAACGACCACCCCGACAACACGGCAGGGGTTGGGTTACTCGCTGTTGTAGTAACCCCCACCATCTGCAACATCGGAGTGGCTAGGGTTAGGGTCCTTGTCGACGTGGGATCGGACCTAAACCTCCTCTCCCCCGAGGTCTTCCACAAGATGCAGATCGAGGAACGCAACCTGCTGCCGTCGAAACCCTTCTACGGCCTCATCGAGGGGAAAACCATATTTTGGGGGCAGATAAAAGCTGCCGGGCACGTTCGGGGAGCGGAGCAACTTCCGCACCGAGAACGTGGTCTTTGACGTGGCATACTGTGACCTCCCCTACAACGCCATCCTCTGCCGACTGGCGCTGGCCAAGTTCATGGCCGTCGTTCACTATGCTTATGGCACCTTGAAGATCCCGGGGCCGTCCGGGGTCATCACCGTCAAGGCAGACGTCGAGGGGGCCGTGTACTACGCCGAGAAGCTGTACGACTCCATGGCAGCGGCTGCCCCCGACTCGGCATCATCCCCGCCGGCGAAGCAGCGGATCTCCTCGGACGACGCGGCGCTCACCAAGGATGTCTGCCTAGGGGGTGCCCCTTCGCGGGTGGTGACGATAGGGGCCAGCTGGGCGAAAAATAGGAAAGTACACTCATCACCTTTCTCCAGGCTAATGTCGATGTGTTTGCTTGGAAACCGTCCGACATGCCTGGGGTCCCCAGGGAGGTGATCGAGAAGGGCCTGGCCGTGCACCCCGATGCACAGCCCGTCTGGCGGAAGATCCGGCGACAGGCTCCGGAGAGGCAAGACTTCATCCACATACAAGTGCGAAAGATGTTGGACGTGGGGTTCATCTAGGAAGTCTTCCACCCTGAGTGGTTGGATAACCGAATCATTGTCCCAAAGGCCAACGGCAAGCTCCGCATGTGCGTGGATTACACCGACCTCAACAAAGCCCGCCCAAAAGATCCTTTTCTACTAAACCGCATCGACCAGGTCGTCGATTCCATGGCGGGATGTGACCTCCTTTGTTTTCTGGACGCGTACTCCGGGTACCACTAGATAAGCATGGCAAAGGAGGACGAGGAGAAAACCTCGTTCACCACCTCAGTGGGAACATACTGCTACGTCCGCTTGCCCTTCGGGCTCAAGAACGCTGGTTCCAACTTCCAGCGGACCATGCGTATCACTCTACAGGACTTGTAGTCACGCAATGTTGAAGCATACGTCGACGACATTGTGGTCAAGACCCGACAACAAGAGTCCCTCCTGCGGGATCTGTTGGAAGCATTCAATAGCCCTCACACCACCCGGGTCAAGTGTTTGGGATTCCAGCCGGGAAGCTCCTAGGCTTCTTAGTATCGAGCCGAGGCATCGAAGTGAACCCTTAGAAGGTGGAAGCAATCGAGCGCATGCAACCCCCAACCCGGCTAAAAGAAACACAATACCTTACGGGTTGCTTGGCGGTCCTCGGACGGTTCATCTCCAAGCTTGGGGGGAGAGGTCTCCCACTCTTCAAATTACTGAAGAAGACTGGCCGTTTCAAGTGGACCCCGGAAGCCGACCATGCGTTCCAGGAGCTAAAGACGTACCTCTCCCCCCCACCGGTGCTGGTGGCACCTCGGGAGGGGGAGGCCCTGCTCCTCTACATCTCGGCGACCCCGCAAGTGGTGAGCACGGTGCTGGTAGTGGAAAGGGAAGAAGAAGACCCCGGGCAACGTAAAACCAGCCCAGGTGGAAGTGGCAGCCCCAGGAGTGTACAAGCGAACCCCGGGGGACAAGAGAAGCTCGAGGAAGAAGCCTCGGACCCCGGCAAGCCAGAAGACGACCAAGCTATGCTGGGGCAGCCTGTTCCCGACCCCGGGATCACCCCGGACAGACACGCGAGGCCACCCTCACCGTACGCAGAGACCGGTGTACTTCGTGAGCGAGGTACACTGGGATGCAAAGGAGCGCTACCCACAAGCACAGAAGATGATGTACGCCGTCCTAATGGCATACGCAAACTGCGACATTACTTCCAAGCGCATCAGGTTACCGTGGTCACGTCGTACCCCCTAGCCCATATCCTATGAAATCAGGAAGGGACGGGACGCACGATTAATTGGGGGATCGAGTTGGCGGAATTCGGCCTCCGGTTCACGCCGTGACACGCCATCAAGAGCCAAGCACTCATCGACTTTGTCGTTGAATGAACGCCGGTCCCCGACATCGAGCGTCCGTAGGTAACCGCCACCCCGGCGGTCGACGACGACAAGCCTTGGACCTTGGAGTACTGGACCATGAATTTTGACAGATCGCTCACCCTCCAGGAGGCCGCTGCCGGGGTGGTCCTCACCGCCCCGGACGGTCACACCCTCAAGTACGCCGTTCAGCTAGGTTTTCGAGCCACGAACAACAAGGCAGAATATGAAGGTCTCCTGGCTAGGCTCTAAGCGGCCGTCGGACTGGGAGTACGCCACCTTCTAGTTAAAGGGGACTCCCAGCTCGTGGTGAACCAGGTCTCCAAGGTGTACCAGTGCGCTGACCCTCAGATGGCTGCCTACGTGGCTACGGTATGGCGAATGGAATGGCATTTCGACGGACTGGAGCTGCGATACGTTCCCTAAAAAGAGAACACTGAGGCCGATGAGCTGTCCCGCCTCGTGTCCTCACGTGCTCCATTACCCCCCGGGGTGTTCGAACAAACTCTATGCCAACCTACCGTCACGGCCGCCGACCGTGTCGAAGGGGGAACCCTATCCTCGAGCGGGGGGAAGCAGGCCTGGACGCCCACCGAGCTAACCCTGCTCTCGGCCAGTTCTCAGGTACCCTCGTGGATGGACGACATCCGTGGCTTCCTGAAAGAAAATATCCATCCCGAGGATGACGCCGCTGTAGAACGGATCGCACGACAGTCAAAGCACTGCGTCATGGTAGATGGGGATCTATATCGGCGTGGCACGGATGGGGTCCTTTTGCGGTGCATCACCCGAGAAGAAGGCGGCGAGTTACTCGCCGATATCCACGAGGGCGAGTGTGGAAGTCACTTGGCTTCCTGCACGATGGTCGGTAAGGCCTTTCGGCAAGGCTTCTACTGGCCGACAGCCCTCCAGGATGCAGCCGAACTGGCTCAGCGTTGCAGGGCGTGTCAATTCCACGCAAAGCAGTCTCACCTTCCAGCACAGGCACTCCAAACCATTCCCTTGTCATGGTCGTTCTCAGTCTGGGGGCTCAACATTTTGGGACCTTTCCCAAACCGTCGGGGGTTATGAATAGTTGTAAGTGGCGATTGACAAGTTCACCAAATGGACGGAGGTTTCCGCGGTCGTAAAGGCCAACAAGACTTCAGCTCTCAAGTTAATCAAGGACCTGGTAGCTCGGTTCGGGGTCCCTAATCACATCATCACCGACAACGGGACCCAGTTCACGAGCAACATCAAGCTCTGTTTTGCATCCGTTGCCCACCCAAGAAGCAACGGATAGGCAGAAAGAGCAAACACAGAAGTCCTCAAAGGGTTGAAAACTAGAACTTACAACGAGCTGAAGATACACGGCACTGGTTGGATAGATGAGCTACCGGCTGTGGTCTGGTCAAAACGCACCACACCCAGCTGAGCGACTAGCGAAACGCCTTTCTTCCTCGTCTACGGTACCGAAGTTGTCCTCCCGGCCGAGGTGACACTAGGAAGCCTGCGTGTACGGGCCTACAACGAAGAAGATCAAGATCGCCTGTGACAACAATACGTCCTCTACCTCGAGGAAATTTGGTGCAGGGCGGCACTCCGGACTGCTAGCTATCAGCAAGCCCTCCGCCTCTACCACCAGTGCCACGTACAACCAAGAACCATCCAAGTCGGAGACATGGTCCTCCACCGGTTCCAGTCACGCGAGGGGAAGAACAAACTCTCCCCCATTTGGGAAGGCCCTTTCCGCGTCACGGAAGAACGCCGGCCCGGGGTATTCAGGCTCACTGACAAGGACGGGATGCAGGTACCCAACGTCTGGAACATCGAGCATCTCTGTAAGTTCTACCCGTAGATAGGGGTGTCCTAATGTCGCGGCATGATGGCCAAGTACTCCATGGACCGGCTATCACACAGTACTTGGCCGGGGGCTCCCACCTATATACAAACACCCTTCCATTTGCAGTAATTCAATTTGGGCATCTTTTGCACGAATTTCGAAAACTTTTCTGCTTTGATATGGGGGTCTTAGTGCCTCGGCATGTGGGCCAAGTACCCCGCGGACCCGCTTCCGCACGGTACTTGGCCTGGGGCTCCAATACACATAGTTATCTTTTGGTTCAGTTTGCTTGTGAATTTTGAAACTTTTTCTTGCGAAAGATTTTCTCTCTAGTGGATGCTTGGTATGCGTCATGAAAAGGGCGAACTTGCTCGAACAGTGAACTGTCGGCTGGGGGCTAAACAGGCTCTTCCCGGATAACTTCGACTCCCTGCTTGGTCTCCGGACCCCGAGATCAGTTGCCCTCCGGGAACCCTACACGCTCGCCACCACACACTCGTCTCGACAAGGGGCCTCAACTAATGCGCGGGGGTTCATCCCAGGGTAGAAGTCTGAGCATGAACAAAAACTAAGAAATATGTTTTCCACACACAAAAGGTTACTAGCTGGCCGGGGTCCCGAAAAGGGAAATTTCATATATTTCTTTATAGAAGTACACAGATACAAGCAAAAGTCACGCCGCCCATGGCTGTCGAGCGGCCATGGCTAGGATACATGAAGCTGCCGTGAGGATTCCCCCGAGTACAAGCGGGAAAGAAAGTGAAGACCAACCCGGTGGGGCCGAGTCAGGGGCAAGGCTCCCATCCTGAGTTCATTGCCCCACACCCGGATCATCCGCCTGGTCCGAGCATGGGGCCGGGGGCTACTATCGGCGTTGTGAGGACGAGGGTCCCCACCCCACCCGAAAAATAAGAAGGTAAATGGGTCAGCAGGCCCATCACGAGCAACATGGTCCAGCCCAGCGCGTCCGCCTCCGAGGATGCCAAACTGGGCAAGGGCGTGGGCGGCCCCGCCGGTCAGGGTGTTTCCTTAGCCTATAAGGAATTACCCCCGGCCGTGGGTTTTTACCGCCTGTGCGATGCAGGGGCGGGGTCACCCACGGCGCAACTTCCGCGTAAGCAACATGATTATGGAGAGGCATGTGATCAGACGATGCTCTGATCGGGGCAAGGGGAGCCCCTCCCCCCGGTCACGTCCTGTTAACTCTGCAGAGGACAGTGCAGGCGGGCCCATCGCCTGGGACCCCATCACATCAGTCGAACCACCAGGAAGGCTCTGGGGTCAGGAGAAGACCCCGGGACAGCCCGAGGACACGCCTCGAGAATCTTGCGGGCCCCACGAACACCCCGGGTGTCGGCCTGACTACCCTGGGCACCCTGGGAATCTACCGGGTGGGGCCCGCAGGATAAGATGGCGTCAAAAGTGCGGCGCCCCCAGTGCGGTGCCGCGTTCACACTCAAGGACGGTAAATCTATGTCAGTAAAACCCCTCCCTGGGCCCAGGGGAGGGGCTATAAATAGGATATCAGGGCGACATGTAAAGGAGAGACAAAAAAAGTCTCACAACACATCTGCTACAAGCTCACTCGAGTAGTGAACAAGAACAACACACAACAGGACATAGGGTCTTACGCTTTCAGGCGGCCCGAACCTGTCTAAGTCCTTTGTCCCATGGTTGAAACCTCACTGCGTGTTACACCCCTGGCTGAATCTCTAAATGGGGGTTCCCACGAATCCCTGCTAGTGGTACTCACCCACCGTTAGCGTCATTTTCCCGAGTCGGATTTTGACTAAGCCGAGTATGCCCCGACTGGCAGGGTCTTTTGCGCGAGCGGTGTCACGAAATCCGAACTTATTTTGTTCGGGTCGTGCCGTTTAGTTTCCCCCCGCGATTTCTACGGTCGGAGGGATTGAGTCGGTGAAACTTATCCGAGTGGATCGAGTAACGTGCTCGGTGAGCTCCTAATGGGTGTGCTCGAGCGCAATGCTTCGAGTGATCCAAGTGACGCCCAATTTCATCGTTAATGACGAGGTTGGTAGGGCCTGCATGACGCGCGTTACTGCTCCACGACCCGCCCATCGCAGTCAGGTCTCATGAGTCATTTGACCGACTCAGGCGGCCCGTTTGCCTCCCCTCCGGTATGGATTTTGTGGGTTCGGCTAGAGGTCCGCATCGGACAAGGAAACCGTGGCATTCCGAGTCGTCTGGACGAGTTGAGTTGGCCATCTGTTTCCCGCCTGGCTCTATTCGACGCAAGGCAGCCTGGAGCCCGCTCGAAGCTGTCTTTTGAACCTCGATCTGTGAGTCCATGGACTCGGCACATTTTGTACCTGAAAAATGGATTCAAGAACAATAGGCAAAGTAGATTTGCGAATGACGAGTGCAGGGGTGTGCATTGGATCTCACCAGCGCGGCGACGGTCACAGTGCAGTTTTACATGAGGACGCCTAGCGTCGTCACGTTTCAGGCTGCACTGTGGCGCTTGATTAGACGCTTTGTTTGCCGTACATTCTGCACTTACGTCAGGCAACTGCTCCGGCTCTCATTCCTATTGCGGTCATGGGTCAGACAGAAATGTGGGAAGGGTCGTACCTCTTGGCCTTTTCACGGGAGTCGAGGGGTCGCGCAACACGTGGGGTCATTTTCCGGCTATAAATACCAACGAGCGGCAGTTGCACCATTCCTGCAGAGAGAAGGAAAGAAAAACCCCAGTCCTTCGCTTCTCGTTCTCATGCGTCGCAATGGCTGATCGGAAGCGTTCCACAAGCGAGGGCTCGAGAGGCTGCTGCCGTGGTCCACCGTGTCTGCGCGCGGTGCTCCACACCCAAGGTTGAGTGGCGTTCCTCCTTTCCGCGGTTCGTTGTTTGATCGAGGTCGGCGGGGACTGATGTTGTGATTGATGCAGGGCGGCTTCGACCGGCGCCAGGATATACCTGGCAGGTCGCGGTCCGAGCGACGCTCCCTCCTCCGACTTGTCGCCACCGCGGTTATCATCTCCCTCGGTGTCCGACGGGAACGTGCGGGAGACGATCCGCGCCCTCGTACGGGAGGGCGCCTAGGCGAGGGAGCAGTACTCCGCGGTGACGCGGGAGCTGGACCGCATCAGGGCCACACTGGAGGCTGCAGAGAAAAAGGCCACAGACATCAAGGGGGCCCTGGATGCTGCTGAGCTGGAGACCGCCGCGGCCCGCATCAAGGCGGCGGATGCCCGGGTGCTTGTTGCAGGTTATTCCATGTTCGAGGCATGTTCGAGCTGGAGACCGCCGCGGCCCGCATCAACGCTGCTTGATTGTTTTTGTGTTCCAGGGTGAGAGGAGGAGGTGGCCGCTGTCCGGGCCGAACTGGAGCGCCTGCAGCTGCACCACGCTGACCTGGAGGAGCAGCACAGCGAGCTCTCGCGTGCCACGATGACGGCGGTGGTGGTGGCGGGGATGGGAGGGCATCTGCTACCCGACCGTCTACGCGCACTCCCGTTCCACGTGCGCGACCTGGTGACCGAGGGCGTGCGCCAAGGAGGTGCCGTCTCCCTGGCGTAGACGGCCACTGCGTGGGCGTGGCGGCGTTTGCGGTGGCTGTGGGCCGCTTTTGTTTTAGTTTGAGTGACCAGGGGTATGGCGAGGCCCCCGAGTGTCATGTACTCTGGACTTGGATCAGTGGGCATAATGCTCGCTGATTCAATATGTATCGCCCTAAATAAAGTTTTAGTGTAAACTTTCCGTTCGGACTTACATACATGTTAACTTGTGTGTTTATTTGTCGAAAAGATCCGTTCGGTAGCGCGAATGGAGACCTGCAAATCACGTTTGTACGAGTCGATCCGCTCTGTGGTACGAATAGAGTCTTAGGAGTCGCATTTCTTGAGGCGAGGCGTGCGAGCGACACTTCACGTGCGGAGTCCACAAGCGTGCCAGTGGTGGGGCTCCCGGGCCGCGTGGCCTGCTGTGACAATTCGGCTTCGGCATGGCTTCGTGGGCCCATTTGCGATAGGTCGTGTCTCATTAAGGAGGCTGTGGGAGGGAAGGTTTTGTCAGTTGACTGCTTTTCTTGCCTTCCACAACTCTCTTCCCTTTTGTCTGTTCAAGCCATCTGCGCCGCCGCCGCCGCCGCCTGTTCCCCCTGTTCCGGAGAGCCTCACCGTCGTACCGATTCGCGTGGCTGCGATGTCGCACTGGCGCCAATCTTGCATGGAGGAGTCACAACTGGAGGATTTCGCGGCGAAGGGGTTCCTCCCGCCGGAGCATGAAGAGTGGCATTCGGAGCCGAACGAGGTGGTGAGCTTCCTTGCTTTCCATGAGCGAAGGGCTTGGGTACCTTGCCGAACGAGGAGCTTGTCCCTCAAGATGCCCAGCGTCGAGGGTCTCCACATAGAGGATGTTGAGGCTGCTGCCTCCATCCATTAGCACCTTGGTCCGATGCTTGGTACCAGCGATAGGATCCACGACAAGCGGATAGCCCCCTGGTCGTGGCACGCTCGACGGGTGATCTTCCTGGCTGAAGGTGATCAGGGCGTTGGACCAGCGGAGGCGCCTGGGGACTATTGTTGTTGCCGAGAGGACCTCGCGGTGACGCAGCTTGAGCTGGCGCCGAGTGCAGTCGTCCTCGGTTCCTCTAAAAATCATGAGGCAGCCCTGGGCGTCAGGGTACGTGTTTCTAGGCTTGTCAGAATCCTCTGACTTCTTGGGCGCCTTCTTGTCGCGGTCGGCTCCCTCGCGTTTGCCAGTTGGGTTGAGCAAGCGCCTCAGGAGCTCGCAATCCTTGAGCTTGTGTTTGACGGGGTAGCCATGGTTGGTGCACAGCTTCTCCAGCAACTGCTCGAAGTGTTCATTGCCTCCCTTCCGCTTGGACGGGTGGTCGGCTCGAAGTGGTTGGGGTTTGGCCGGCGTCGATTCCCTTTCTTCTTATTCCCTTGCTTCGAGGAGGCAGGGGCTTCATCTGGCTCTTTGGCTTTAGCCTTGCCAGTGCCCTGTGTGCCGACGAGGATGGCGCCAACGGCTTCCTCGCCGGAGGCGTGATTCGTGGCTATGTCCAAGAGCTCGCGTGTGGTCCACGGCTTCTGGCAGCCAAGCTTGTGGACGAGAGACTTGCAAGTGGTCTCAGAGATGAACGCACCAATGACATCGGCGCCGACGACGTCGGGGAGAGCGTTGCACTGCTGTGAAAACTGGCGAATGTAATCCCTGAGGGACTCGTCGGGCTTCTATTTGCATCTCTTCAGGTCCAAGAAGTTTCTAGGGTGAACGTATGTGCCTTGGAAATTGCCCACGAAGACCTGTTTGAGGTCAGCCCAGCTGCGGATGCTGTTGGGTGGCAAGAATTCTAGCCACGATCGGATGTGTTCCCTAACACATATGGGGAGATACTGGATGATGAAGTTGTCATCGGTCGCGCCTCCGGCTTGGCATGCAAGCCGGAAGTCCTCAAGCCAGATAGCAGGGTTGGTTTCCCTGGTGTACTTGGAAACGTTCGCCGGCGGTCGGTAACGCTGCGGGAACGGCGCCTGTCGGATGTGTGACGCGAAAGCCTGCGGACCCGGCGCGTCAGGGCTCGCGCGACGCGGACGTTCGTCGTGGTGAGGGCGGCTTCTGTGCCGCGGGTTATTGTCCTTACTCTAGACTTGCGACACAGCTTCGTCGGGCGCGCGGGCGGCCATCTGGTTGATGTCGGCGTCGTGATGTGGCCGCTGCCTCGCACGGATGACACTTCGTGCATCATAGTCGGGGCCTAGACGACCCTGGATCGACGCAGGCCACGGCGCGGGTGCTGGGTTGGCCTGAGGGGCGGTGACTGCACCTCGAGCCCGTCGGGCTTGAGGCCCTTGCGGCTTAAGCACCAAGGGTTGGGTTGTTGAGGGCCCACACCTCCTGCAGGGTAGGAAAACGGTCGTCGCTGGCGCATCAACGACCTTTCTGCTTGCTGGAGGGCGGCGCGCTCCATCATCGCCCTGATGTTGCGGTGGATCTCTTGCTGCTGAGGGTCGATGGGAGGCGGCAGGTTGCGGAGGAGCACAGCTGCAGCTGCGATGTTCTGTCCAGCTCGCTCGAACTGCGGGAGTCCGTTGCCCGCTGCGATGATGCTTCATTGCACCTATTGCGCACGTTCCAGGGCGGCGCTTGCCGCACCGCGAGGGTTCGCTGGTGGCAGCGGTGCCTGCTGCGGGTCGTCTTGCGGCTTCCGCAGTGCCTCAGCGTGAGCCTGCGCGTTGGCCAGAGCCTGCGCGCAGGGATCCGCCGCGGTGTGGGTGTGCTCTGAACTTACCACAGACGGGTTTCTTCGTGGGAGGTCCGCCATGGCGCATCTCGGCCACATGGTGCACCCAGGTGTCGATGCATCCCCAACGCTCGAGGCGTCGCTGAGGACGTCTCCATCAGGATGGAGGTGATGGAATGACGTGGGGCTCTACCTGGTCATGCTCACGAATGGGGTCTCCATAGGGGGCAACGACATGGTCTTGCCAAGCTCCCGGGTGAAGGTCGCAGCCGCGTTCGGGAGGCCAAACAGCGACGCAGCCCGTGGTGTTGAGGGCAACGCCAGTGGCGTTCCACCTGAAAGCTGGTGGGCGATGTTGCTCAGGGAGTACAGGACCAGGTCCACGTCGCTCGTGGAGGGATCTCGATTCATCGGGCCAAAGCCTCGGGATCGAGTTCGGCTAGCGGGTTGATGACGAAGCCAGCCTCCTCGGATGTCGCCGGAGTGATCAAATCCACCCAGAGGTGGAGTGTGCCGAGGTGGTCGGCGACGAAGTCCAAGCTCCCGAAGCAGAAGGCCTGGAAGGGCGCGACGAGCGGTAGTGACCATGGCCCGGCGCGCATCCAGGCGGAGAGAACCGGCGAGTTGAAGTAGAGCGGGACACTCGTGCCATCGGCCCTGGTGAGGTTGATGAAGGAAGCCATCCGATCGCCGGAGCAAAGAACGCACGACGTCCTCCCCACGGACGACGCCAAACTGTCATTTCCGGAGATGGGCGTCAGCTAAATTACTCGACAGCGTGTGTCGTGCGTCGTGATCGGAGGTGTCTTAGCACACAATGACTCGAGGGATTATACTGGTTCAGGTGAGAATGCCCTACGTCCAGTCGGGGGTCAGTCGGATGTATTGCTCGAGCCCAGGTGCTCGTGAGAGTTGGGGAGTACAAGCTTTTCGAGTGCTAGAGAGCTAGGTGTTCTGTCTAACTTGACTTGTGTCTGAATCTACGGGATCCCTCTTTTATAGCTTAAGGGGGGCCCATGTTACTGTAAATTCCTTGGAAGAGAAGGATTCGGGGAGAAATATCTTTGACTCCGGCGGCCGGGTGGCCCAGGTCGTCAATGGGCCCGTACAGGTGGTCAGTCGGCCATGTCTTTGGTGGATTGTGTTATCCCAAAATCCTAGGGGTCTTCTGGTCTTGAACCTGTTCGCCGGGTCTTGGTCAGTCAATAGGTACGGGAGCCCTGATGGGACAATGTAGCCGTCCCATCGGGAGGGCCTGTTTTACATGCCAAGTCTTATCTCAGTTGATGGTTTCTTGGAGGTCAAGCCGTGATGACGCCAGGTCTGATCATCACAAGGACCAAGTGGATGCCACAGTGTTGGTCCTCTGCTGCGGCAGAGGCACAGTGGCCCACTGTTTAATCGTACGACCTCGGGAAGGCCACATCCACTTGGTACGTCCGGGTTTGACCCTTGCGGACCAAGTCTGGACGTTCGTGACCAAGTTGGATTTCCCTTCTAGCAGCGACCCGGGTCAGTCGGGAGTCTAAAAGGAGGGATAGGAGCGGTGCCTGCGCTCTTTCGCCGAGTCCTCCTGTGATCGTTCGGACTCGGCGTCGTGAGCTGTGGGGTTTCTTACGAGGAAACCTCCTAAGCGGGGCTCGTGGGCTTAGGTGGCCCACGAACGCTGCGTGGCTTAAAGGCCGTGAGTGCGAGAATCACTCCAGTCTTGGCCTGACAAGGCGGTTCCTAACAATAAGCAAACACTTCAAATCATCCCCACAAGTGATACTAACCGCACCCACCTTCAGAGTAGCTTCAAGAGACACTATATGTTTGCTTATTGTTAGGAATAGAGATTTTGATGGAAAAATACCCTCCAACAGCTTCTCTAAGTGGTTATTCAAATATAGCCATGCTCCATTCCACGTTACACGCTAGCCAAAGATAGATAACGAAAATAGCGTTTTAGAGTACACACAAGGTATACAAAAGCTGTTGGAGAGTAAAAAGATATAAAGAGAGATTTTAATGCAGAAGGCTCTCCAAATAATAATTTAGAGAGTCAAATTTAGAAAGACTCTTGGAGATGCTCTTAGGTGCACCTCCAACTCAGGTTGCCGTTGGGTAGATTATGGATAATCCATCCCCATGCCCATAATCTACCCATCCCCAAATTATTCATATCCAAATAAAGCGGATAATATCCAACGGGTACGGATAAACCAATGTGTAAAGGGAGAAACTAATAGCTAAAGTTGATATTGAACGTGTAGGTCTAGTCACACCGCTTTGCACAGAGTAGCTGTCAATCATATTGAGTCATCTCCAGCAAATTTCAGTTAATTTTGATAAAATTTTATGGTGTAAACGCGAGGTTTTATTTTTAGGGTCCGGCACTTGACGTGGGGTCCACGTGTGAGTATAGCTGTACTACTTTGCACATTGTAGCCGCCAGTCATACCGAGTCATCTCCAACAATTTTAGTCAATTTCGATAAAATTTTATAGCGTGAACGCGAGATTTTATTTTCAAGGTACGGCTCTTCACGTGGGACCCACGTGTGAGTATAGCCGTACTGCTTTGCATATAGTAGCTGTCAGTCATACCTAGTCATCTCCAACAATTTCAGACAATTTTGATAAAATTTTATAGAGTGAACGTGAGGTTTTATTTTCAGGGTTCAGCTCTTGATGTGGGGCCCACGTGCGAGTATAGCCGTACTGTTTTGCACATATAGCTGTCAGTCATACTGAGTCATCTCCAAAAATTTTAGTCAATTTCGATAAAATTTTATAGTGTAAACACGAGGTTTTATTTTCAGGGTCCGGCTCTTTACGTGGGGCCCACGTATAGGCCTATACACTCCGTCCAAAGTTAACTCATGTTTGTTAATTTTATTTAATATATAACGGGTAAAAGATAAAACGGGTAATACCCTCCATTACCCTATTCATATCCACAAATAAATGGATAACCCATACCCTCCCCAAACAATATGGGTATGGATTTGGGTACGGGTGATGGGTACCTAGTGGCATCTTGAGCTCCAATCTTCTTTAGTTCAAAATTTTGTAGTGCTTCTTCAAAATAGGATATCAATTCGAAGAATTAGCATAAATATTTAAACTAAAAAGTATTGGAGGTGCATCCAATGGTTATCAATTTACGCTCGTAGTTGGGCTTGTTAAACCGTATGCAAACGCGCACTAGAAACATCCTCCGAAGTCCGAGTCCCTCAAAAAAAAAAAGAAAGAAAGAAACACCCTCCGGAAAAATAAAGCCCTTGAGAAAGACCGTTTTGGTTGTTCAAACGTATCCAAATACTGGCCTTTTTTACTGTTTCCAATCATTTTAACCCTGACTATGTATTTTTTGAAAAGATAACTCGGACTTTAGCAAACTTCCAAAAGATTACGGAAAGATAAACCTGTACCATAGAATTTAGCAAACTTCCAAAAGATTACGGAAAGATAAACCTGTACGATAGAATGGGACAAAATCCTGCAAAATGCGACAGAGATGACGTCATAAATTTCGAAAAACATTGTATAATCTACTTATTGGAGTGCGGCATTTACGAGTTTTTTGAATATGAACCTGTCGGTTCTCGCTGCTACTACACAAACGCCTGTCCGTATATTTAGCTATGTATGTACACCTTCAGGAAAATAGCACTCAGCGTGCGTTCTACACCAAGGTGGAGCAAGTGGACGTCGCCGGGTCGAAGACGGCCGGGAGCAGGTACTTCCGGCCGTTGGCACCGACGGCGTTGTAGCTGCCGCCGGTCGTCTCGTCGACGAGCACCTTCCCGGGGTACCCGGGGTACGCGCCGCTCCCGAACCTGCCGGCGCACGCCGTGCAGGCCTCGAGCGCGGCGTCCCTGGCGCCCTCGTAGTACCCGTGGCCCAGCGGGTTGGTCACCGCGCCGGCCACCATGCTGGCGAGCGTCACCACCATGCCGTCCGCGCCGACGTCCCCGTTGGGCGGGGCGAGCGGCGGCTGGCCCCGCGGCCCGTACGCGGGCTCCGCGAACGGCCACGCGCACTGCCCGGGGCACTGGGACTCGGCGTTGCCCACCCAGGCGTAGGCGTACCGGGCGCCCGCCTCGTCGGAGCCGTGGAGGCCGCACCGCGCGCTGCAGAAGCCCTCGACGACCACGCCCGGGTCCGTGAGCACCAGCACGAGCGCGCCGTCGCCGGGGACCAGGGCGGCCGCGAGCTGGAAGACCTCGACGAGCGTCAGCGACTTACCGAGCGAGTACTGCTCGTCGGCGACCTGGCCGGCGAGGACGACGCGCGTCGTCGTCGTCGTCGCGTTCGAGCCGCCGCTGGCGTTGGACTGCAGGTACGCCCTGTCGATGGTGCCCCACCACTGCGCGGCCGAGGGCGTCGCGTTGACGGGGACGGAGGTGAGGGAGAGGAGGAAGTCGACGACGACGGCCTTCTGGGCCGGCTTGAACTGCCCGTACCAGACGATGGAGACGGGGATCTCGCCGAGGAGCACCGCGCCGCCGTGGTACGACATCTCGTCGCGGAGCGGGGCGGTCTCCGCCAGCTGAGCCGGCAGCCGACGCGCGCCGAGAGAGAGCCTGGACAGGCTTGCCAGGACCAGCGCCACCGTCAGTAGCGTCATTGCGTCGAACAGGTTGCCAGAAGCCATCCGATCGATGCAACTCGAGAGGATTTGATCAGAGCGATCAGTACTCAACACTAGTAGAGACTACGGGACAGGTGACATGAGACTGGCACGAATGACTGCTGAGCAGCTGCGTGACCAGCACCTGATTTATAGCTAGGGCCATCGCGATGTGCGAAGGGATTATTCAGACGACAGTACACGTGACGCTTCCTGCTCCGCAGAGCAAGCTCTCGATCTGACCGTGCTACGCATGTCCACCAGTTGCCTACCTGCGAAGCTAAAATCTGCATGAAACGAAGACTTCTTGCCAGGTGAAGGCAATGGCGCTTGCAGCAAAGTGGGATTTGCATTTGCTACGCGGGGTTCCACGTTGCTTGGCACGTGGAATCTTGGTGGCGAGGGCTCGTGATCGTACCGTAAAGATCGAGGCTTGTGAGGTCAACGTCAACGTACTCGTTCTATCCTTGATGGCCTGGAACCGGCCGGCATGGCAATCCATATGCCTGCGATTCGCGTCCCGATTAGAGAGTTCCCCCGAAACGTACGGCGAGGTCGAGCCGATTTGAGTTCCGAGGGCGAGGGCACTCTGCGGCTGCGGCCTTGCGAAACTCCCACGGGAGGAAGAAGACGCGACGCGACGCAACCATCAGCGACTCCGCCCACGGCGGCGTCGCGGTCGGTGCTGTGGTCCCCCGGCCCGCAGCACACCAGCGGGCAGCGGGCGAGGGCCGCGGGCCGCCGGTGTCCGTGTAACGCCTTGCGTGAGCAAAGCCGCGCAACGGTGGGTACTCGATAGACCATTTATTGCGATAGATTATTTATTCCTTCTTTATGTGCTTATTAACACCCACTTTATACTATAAAAGGTGAAATAATTGGAACTCTTTCTCATCAAAATTAGATCCACCATACTCCTCACGAAGGTCTCACTTGCCACCCCGGAAGGTTTGAGAAAAGAAGCTGGAGTCCTATTTTTGGATAGAAGAAAAATATTTCTACCAAAATTCTAATACTTTTTTCACCAAAGCCTTCTACGTACCCACCCGGTATACTCGCTGCATGGAACACCCTCACGCGCACAATTAAAAGAGAAAATAGTTCCCCATATATTTCTTTCCTTATGCATAAATAGAAAATAGAGTAGTATAAATGGAGGGCATAAATTATGTAGCATAAATTCTTTTCATACTAAATAAATCAAGATATCCCTATCACCTCAATCAAGAGGCTAATTGCAACATCAAGACATGCACAATTAACGGAGAAATTGATCTCTGCATATTTCTTTTCTTATACACAAACTCGACTTATAAATATTTATTTTCTTACTTATGAATCACTCATATGGACAAACAGAAAATAAAGTAGTATAAATGGAGGCCATAAATTAAGCAGTATAAATTCTTTTCATATTAAATCAAGATATCCATATTAATCAATCAATCAAGGGGTTAATTGTAGATGCCTTAATTTCCGCATGAAGTCTTTCCAAAAGTATGATGTCTCTCTGCCTTCCATCACCACACCTATAATGTCATACACCTCTATGGGTTAATCATTCATCCCATTGTTGCTACCATTTGATTTCTTCTTCCAAGAAAGGACCTCTCCGCCTTCGGAAGGGGGCTAAACCTGCGCCAAGCATCTGCTACCACAAGAGAAATAGGATGTCGCATCCAACACCAAGGTCTGTCTCCTGCCCATGTTGCAATGTTTGTTGTGCATAGCAGTTTTATGTTGTTAGTTAGGCATGAGATGTTGTTCATCAGAGCGTTTGAAATCTTGTCTTAGGTCACAAGCGTCCCACATCGTCCACATTTTTCCAATTCGTCGCTGGTGGTGTTCCCCGTTCTCCCTGCCCTCCTAACGTCGCACATTGCATGGTAGTCGGCACCAGCACCCGTCGTCCACCTTCTGATTTATCTTGCAACCATGAGCAGATAGCAGGACTCCTCTGCCGGAAGCTGATCCACCAACACAAGGATGTGGACCGATGTCGGCGAAAAAGATGCAACGGAGCATGATCCACTTCCCATTGAGCACCTGCACGTTTGACTCCCTCCCATCTCAATTCTTGATTGGATCAAAGAATCACGAAAATTGTGCTGGATACTTTTGTCCCCATATACTACAGAAATTTGTGGATTTGATTCTTCCTCTAATATAGTATAAGCGAAGCATGACCTTCCCCCTCGAGCATGCACATGCATGACTCCCACTGGGCCAAGCATTTTGTGCATTGTTTTATTTTTTTCTTCTCTCAGTTCTTGACTGGTTCTTCAAAAAATCACACGAATTGCCTAATTTTTCTTAATAAGTTTTTGGGATTGAAATCATATGTTCTTGATAATTTTGTTCTTCTAAAAATGTAGGAATTTGTGGATTAGAAAAATTGGTATAAACTTTTCCCTTAAGTAGGAAAATGCAGGAATTTGGAGGATTTATTTTTTTTAGCGCAAGGCGAGCGAGACCAGCTTTTAAGTGTGGTTTTCCAATGCTCTTTTGAAATTCTAAAATTCACACATTTGAGACACCATTTATGATCTTTGCCACGTTTGATGATGATGGTGTGGGTTTGGGCACGTTGAGCACCTTGCGTTGAGCCAGTCCGTGGGTTTGTTGCGGGTCGAGCTTGGTGGGCTCCTACACCCCAAAGGCAGTTTTTTTAATCTTTTAAATCTTTTGCATCAAATCTTTTTGTTAATATAGTCTTGATGCAATCCAATTATTTTTAAATAATTATTCTTTAAATACGTGCCTGTGGCACATACATCTCTACTAGTCTACAATAATAATATACCGAGGCGGGCAAAAATGATTAACCGAGGTATTTTTGGCAATCACCTCGGATCAAAGGTCACACGGTAAATGACCTAACCGAGGCCTCGGTTAATCAAATTAGAGAAAAAAAGAAAAGGCCCATCGACAAGCCCTGCGATCCCATCCACAAGCACGCCAAGCCCATCGCCGTGTCCCGCTCCACGTCGTCGTGCGCAGCCGCCGGATCCGGCCTCCTCGGCCTCACCGCCACCAGATCCGGCCTCCCCCGCTGCGCCGCCGCTGGATCCGGGCTCCTCCTCGCCGGATTCGGCCGCGCCACCACCACCCGGAGCTACTCAAGCGCCACCAGCAGTGTGAGCTGCATGACTACCACCGGCCGCGTGAGCCGGGCAAGGGGAGGCCACGCGACGAGGGAATGCGGGAGGGGAGGCAGCGCGCTGCCCGGGTGCCGCCGCTGTGGGAAGAGAGAGGGGCGGGCGCCACCACTGTGGGGAGAAGGGCCGGTGTCACACCATGGGGGAGAGAGGAGCGACCTCCGCCGGTGTGGGGTGAGGAAGAGGGCAGACACCGCTGTTGTGGGGAGTGGGAGAGCGAGTGAAACCCTAAAGTCTCCTATATATACTCGGAGCGACTAATCGGGACGAGATGGGCTTTTCAAAATCGAAGTGGGCTTGGCCACTTTAACCAAGGCGGGCGTCTTAAGAGTTCTGCCTCCAAAAATGGCCCTATTTTCCTAGGCGGGCTTCTTATAGACCCGCCTCGGTTAATAGATTTAGGAGGCGGTTATCTTTTAACCATCTCCGTAGATCGATTGACCGAGGCGAGTTTTTGACCGCCTCGGTTAAGGAAAAATGACCGCCTCGGTTAATGTTGAATTCCCTGCCTGCCTTTGAGGGCTTTTTTTAAAGGTCACGGTTAAGGTTTTTTTAGCAGTGACCTTATGTTGAGTTATGCCGCGCCACTTGTTATTGCGATACATCGACGCTAAAGCAACTAAGAAACTCATGTTCCTAGGCTCCCATCTCCACCACCGTTGGATGCCTAGCGAACGGATGAGAAGAGAGAGAGGGATAGTGGGATAACCGGATGAGCGAGAGTTAGTGGGATGATGCAGCTTGAGTGCTTGATAGTGATTCATCGTTTTCTGTGCAAGGCAACAGCAGCTCTCCTTAGGGCTTCTGCGCCCGCTGTAGGCTGCGTGCTGGCCTAGAATCCATCCAGGCGCACTAGCGGAGATTCTTTAGCTGGCGGTAAGCGAAACGCCTGCTCTCTTCACTCTCTTCTCTTCTCTCTCCTCCACTTACGATCCAGCCAGCATCTAGCCTCCCATAATACTTGCTCTTAATACTGCACACCCATTGTACCTGTCGCTGCATATTCCGAGGAGACAGAGAATGATATTTACATTGAACTACTAGAATGAGTGTTGCTCTCTAGTAGTATTTTAAATGAGCTCCCTGCAATGAGTACAAAAATATATGCATGCCATAATATTTTTGTGCAAAAATATATGCATGCCATATTATGTGCACAAAAATATGTGCATGCCATAGTATGTGCATAAAAATATGTGAGTAAAAATATGTGCATGTCATAATATTTATGTGCAAAAATACGTGCATGTTATAATATGTGCACAAAATATGCGCATGTCATAATATTTGTGTGCAAAAATATGTGCATGTAAAAAATATGTGCCTGTCATAATATTTGCAATATTTGTGTGCAAAAATATGCGCATGGCATAATATGTGCACAAAAATATGTGCATGTCATATTCTTGGGTATATCTCAAAATTTTATTATTGAACAAAATATATTCGTATTATTTATTATTTACAGGGCATCAATCAGGATAAGTATATGTGCATCATGAAAAATAAGCATCTTTGAGATAGGACAGTACGACTATGGCAGGCCTCGGTTTCCGTATCCTTCTCTTCACGTTTTCTCTCTAATATAAGCTGCTGACAAACCAAGTTGCACAAATATATTTATATTAATTATTATTTATCGGGCATCAAATCAAGTGACAAATATATGTGCATCTTGAACAATAATCGCTTAAAGATTTTTGCTGTGTGCTGTAAGCAATTATAAGTGTATCATGTATTTTCTGGAAAAATATGTATCATGTATTTTCGCGTGTGCATGAATAAATATTAAATGGGTTTTGGTGTTTTTGCCCTGTTTCGAAGTGAAGCAGTGGTTTTGCCTCTATTTTTTCAACTGTGCGATTTTATCCTAGCTTTTTGTAAATGAAGGGAGAGTTTGCCCCTACTCGGTGAAGTCCAGTTAACGGTGTTAAAATGCTATAGAAAGACTGATTTGCCCTTACGGATTTGCCCCTACTATTACGTAAATTTTGTGATTTTACTCTTACTTTGAATAGAATTAATGGACAACATTTTGACCTGTCTAAATAGAATTTGCGGAAGCAAATTCAAACTAAATTTTTATAACTTTCAAACATGACCGAAAGTTAATAATTTTTTTTGGAAATTTTAGCAGCAACATGACACAACATGAATTTAAGTTCAAGTGCACATAACTTGCAGGGCACGATTTCCTCTGTATTTTTTTTGGAATGAAAATGTATTGCCTCTTCTCATGTAACTACTAACTAGAGTTCACTGTGCAAGAGCGTCCTCTTCCTGCAGCCAGGTGCAGCTCCCAAACTCGCTCACCCTAGGCTTCAGGCTTCAATTCAAGTAGTTGCAGTTTGCGCCAACCAAGTCTGACGAAGAACATGTACAGAAACAAACAGGAATATGCTCGTCCAAACCACCAGAACAAGCCAAAGCACACGACATGATCGCTCTACCGAGCCCTAGTCATCCATGGCGGTGGCTCCCAGTCTCGAAGGCCCGGGCCGGAAAAGCGGAAAGCCCCAGGCACAACACCCTGCCGCCTCGGCTTCCGCGCCATCTGCGAGCTGAGCCAGGTCGCGCGCTCCCGCACCCACGCCTGGGCGCCCGCACCCGCGTGCTGGGGCCGCTGCGCCCACCCACACCGGGGCGCCGCGTGCACCCGCGCCGGGCCGCCGCACGCGCCCACGCCGGGGCCGCCGCTTGCCTGCTCCCGCCGCGCGCACCCGCCCTGGGGCGCCGCATGCGTTCGCGCCGGGGCACGCCCACCGCCCGCGCCGGGGCCGCCGCTTGCCTGCTGCCGCTTGCACCCTCCCGCGAGCCCCCCACCGCTCGTCCCCTCGCGTGCCGCCGCCCCCTCGTGGCTAGATCTGAACGTATGGGGATGAGTTGAGGTAGCTTTTGGATAGGGTTAAGGGTATTACGATCTTTTTCTATTATTCTAAAATTTTCACCAATTTATTTTTATTTTTTTGCCATCCAACTAACAGAGTCAAAACCAGTGGTAAAGGGATGCTTCATTTTCAAAAAGCAGAGCTAAAATCGCACAGTTGAGAAATTGAGAGAAAAATCACCATTTGAATTTAAAATAGGGCAGGAATGCCAAAATTTTAATATTAAGATATTTCATATGTGTATAGCTAGTGCAGTGCAGATTGTACAGCTACAGACAAGAGACAAGCGGACAAGCCCCACCATCTCGGTTTCTGTACCCCTCCCTACACGTTCTCTCTCCTGTACTGACACCACACCTCTCTGCACCGCGTGTCACACATCCACTGTCCTAACGCTGCACATCTGGACGGTTGTAAACATAGGAGTCGGGGAACTAAGTTCGCGTTGCTCTTTCCATACATCGACACCCAGCTTTGATCTTATGAACCAGGTTTCGAATCCTTGGTCTCAACAAAATGGACCCTCACACGTGGCCATTTTCAAAGTTATATCTGTTGCACGCATTTTCAAGGCTTTTTTTCCTTCCCTAGAGTCAAGTTTTAACTTCATTGGTTCAAAATTTACTTCCTAATTTCAATAAAGAGAATAAATTTTTTAACTATATGGATATTTTTTAAATGAATTAATAAAGAAGTTATAGGTTTCAAATTGATCCTTGAACTTCTAATGTTTATGTCCTTATCTAGGAAAAGGAAAAACCAATGCAGAATTGCAAATCTCTTACTCTAAAAGAAGTTACATCCTGTTTTCAGTTAAGGTATATGTGCATCAGCACATGAAACATCCATATCTGCTTCTTATCTAGAGAAAAGGCCCCCTCATTTTTTTCTAAAAAGGAATATTTTATTAATTTCAAGTAACATTACATCAAGATAACATAACAGTACTTGAAAAACACGCTACCTCTGCATGAAGGTACAATGCCTTACACAAAAGAAAGAAATAGACACTCAAATGATTATCAATTCGTAGACTAAATCATCACAATATGCCCGAGTAAAAAAGAATCATTAGCTATTTGTGCCAATCGCTGCAACTAATCTCTGTGTAGTAGGCTTCTAGGGGATGGCCTGTATACGAAGTCCGTGCGAAATTTTGAAGATAATCTGCAAAAGAAAAGTTAGTTTGTTTTCACATATCATAACATTTTGGCTCAACCACACCTACCCACATGTATCCAATGCTTCCTGTACCACTATAGATTTAAGTTCACTACTAATAACCCCCCCTCAGCCACTGACCAAACATATGTTTTATACTTTGACTCTTAGGGGTCAAGGCCACATGCACAGTTGCCTTCCAAACTAACATTCCACTCCCTGATGGATTTGACGTCTAGGGCCACTTATCTAAGCACTTAAAGCAATCAAACTAATCTATGTACCTATAGTTACAGAGCGATACCTTGAAAGTACTTAAATTGCATGATTTGGATTATATCCCCAATTACAAGTCTAATGGTATAATAAACTCAACGAACTACAGAAATATCTCACTCGGGCCGAGTTGGTTCATCCCTTCTTATTGATCTATCATCAATCATATCTTCATCAACATTAGGAAGTGAACCTGAGCCTACACAAGTGAGTTGGACATTTGAAATGAATTAGACAAGAAATTTCTTTGATTTTAGTAAAGAAAATGGGGTTGCATTGCCGGATTGGAGAAAAAATGAACTGCTTGCTGCTTGAGTCTGCTTCTGTAGCTTGTTTGCCTGCCCTCCGCGGCAGCGCGGCTTCCGCGCGGCGTTCGGCTCCAGCGCTGCACTGGCCTCCAGGCAGGGCTCCAAGGTGCCGTCGCGCCTATCTTGTGGCGAGGTGCCACGCGCCCACGCCAGGCCGGCGGCCTGGAGGCGAGGTCGCTACGCGCCCACGCCGGCTATCCCTCCGCGGCTGTAAGCGTCGTGAGGATGGGGGTCCCCACCGATTAAAGCTCCACGCTCACCGGACCACGAGCGGTGGGGAGGCGAGGCCGCGCCGGCGCTCCAAGACAGAGTAATGGAAAATAAGCAAGGAAGCTACTTTGCATTACCACTTCCCGGGGCACCAGCGCATCCTCGGATGAGGCCGTGGTGAAGCTGCCGGACCCAGGTCCGGCAACTTCATCACCGGCCAAAAAGGAGCACGGCGCCGCCCGCCGCAGGCGACGTTGGAGGACGTTGCTACTGGCAATGGGGAAGACGAGGAATGCTGCAAGCCCTCCACCCAGCAGCAGCAACAACAACATCTAGGGATGCCCTGGCCCAGGCTATCCCTAGATGCCGCAGCAAGCCGACGACCCTCGGAAGGAGGCAGCTCCTGTTCCACGCGAGGGGGGGGTCTCTCTCTCAGCTAGAGAAGCACCCTCGGAACAAGAGCAGGAAACTCCATCGCCACCTACAGCCACCTCGGCTGATACCCCGGCTCGACTACCCGACGGTAGTAGAGGAGGAGGTCATACAAGCTGAGGTGACAGGGCAATGCCACCGAGGTCCGGCACCAAACCCAGCAGCAGCAGCAGTTTCACAATGGAGGCTCCGGAGGTGAAGGGCCTCCACTAGAAAACCCGAGCAGCTGCGTGGGCAACCCAGGAAGCCGGCTCCATCTTCAGCCCCTCTCAACATCGTTGGAGAAGATGAGGATAGAAGGAAGAGCAAGCTCCCCGGGGTGATGCTGAAGACATCGAATAGCTGCGCGTCCAGCGCCCATACGCGCCACGGCTCCCCGGGGCCATGATGCGCCTTCAGCCCAACTCAACTTCGCTGGGAAAGAGAGGAGCCGGCCATGCCAGCCCTCTCGTGCACCCCGCAGACAATGGAGCGCTCTCGGTGGATGGCGTGCCTAGGGGAGGATCCCCTGGATCTGCTAGAAGCTGGGGAAGCAAGGGAAGACACATTGTTGTTTCGCTCTTGATGAGGAGGAGCTAGAAAGCCCTAGCGACCTCACCTTTTATAGGCAAGTTGACAAGGGCGACCATGGAGACCTCCGCCGGTCCAAGGCAGGGCCCCGACCCTCGTCCTCATCGCCAGGTTATTCCATCTGGGCATGGCAAGGACGTGTCGGTCGATGGGGGCGACCATACCGCCACGTGTCGCCTAATGCCATGCTGGCGGCCACTTCGCGCTTTGGAGAGGCCCGCCCGGGTGGGACAAGCAAGTGAGACCCAAGGCGGAGATAAAGAATGACAAGACACGTCAGCAAAGCAACATCGCCGAAAGAATCCAAGAGTACGAGCTGAACAGGGAAGACGGGAAACAGACGTCCAACCAGGAGTTCACTGTACATGAGCGCACTACGGCGCTGACCGGACAACAAAAACAAAGCATGCTGAAAAGGAGGAGGGGCCCTATTGTCCAGCGTCCGAGGGCGGAGGCGACTCGCTCTCCGTTGGCTGGTCGGCGTCCCTCGCATCGCCGCCTTCGTCGGCTGGCGGGTCCTCGGCCCCATCTGGGTGGAACCGGGCCACCACCTCCGCTGCCAGGCCCCTGATCGCGTCGCGCGCCGCCTCCATGTCGCCAGGGATGATGCCTTCCCGGACTCGGTCAGCAACGCGTTCGGGGCACGGCTCCACAGGCACGCCAAGGCGTACACCACCGCGTCGGCGGCCAGGGCCCGTGAACTCGCCTCGACGGCCCCCATGACGTAGTCCTGCAGCGACTCTAGGCGCTCCGCCAAGCGCGTCAGGTGGGGCACGAGCCAGAGGGGAGATGGGCTCTTGCCGCCCCCAGACTCAGGGTAGGGGATGGTGCTGAGGCCGGCGGCCTCCCACGCCCTCCGGCAGCGCGCGAGCAGGATCCGGAACGCGTCGAAGGATTCTGCCTGAACCCGACGGAGCGCCTCGACGTCGGAGTCGCCTAGGGCAGACCGCGCCGTCTGCAGTTGGGCCTCCAGGGCATCACCGTGAGCCTGCGCCTCGGCGGCGCGCGTCGCCACCCATGCTGCCCGCAACTCCGCCTCCACTGCTCGGGCCTCTGCCGCATCTGCACGATCAACGGCGTACCGAAGCTCCGCGGCGAGGTTGTCCCGCAACGTCTGGAGCTCGGCAGCGTGGGTGTCATGTGCGTTGTGGAGTTTGCTCGCCGCGTCGCGTCGGGCAGCATTGACCTTCTCATCCGCCTCCCGCTGCACAACTGCCACATGGGTGATCGCCGCCGCTGCCTGGTCCTCACGACGCCAGAGGTCTTCCTCACGACGGTTGAGGGCTACCCGCTGGTCGTTCACCGTGGATACCTGTTGCTGGGCGGCCCGCTCCTCGCTCTCCAGCTGGGACTCCCGCTGCCGCAGCAGATCCTGAGCCGTTTGCAGCTGAGCTGCCCAAGCCTCGACCGTCTGCTCCTGAGCGGCGAGGGCCGGTGCACGGGAAGACGCAGAACACAGCTCCTCCTTGGGGCAGCGCTCCAGCGCCGCCAGAGACACCTCCCACCGGGCGAAGTCTGATGCCTGTAGATCCAACTGCTCCTCCCACCAACGCAGGCTCTGCTCCATGTCCCAAAGCACGCGTGTCCGCAGTGGTGCACCGCTGGTGGCCGGGCAGGGCCGAATCGCCATCGCCGACTCCATCACCACCCGCGCCTACGTCAGGGGCAGCGTGTTAGGGGGCGGGGTGATGACGGCTTGCACCGAACTTGCAACAATCGCTCCCGGGGCGGCCGGAGCCGGCGCCGCCGGCGGCTCGGGCTGCGCTGGGCCTGCCTTAGGCCTCGGAATGAGCATCAACGAGGAGGGCGATGACGACGGGCCACCTCCCTCCGCCGGAGTGGGTGAAGCCGAGGTTCAGGGGTTTGTGGCCCCCAGCGAGCGCGCTGCCACGGGCTCCACTAGCACCGAGATCGCCCCTTCCGCGGGGGCCGCGGTGGCGCCCTCAAGCCGCCCGGCACCGTCACCCACACCGACGGATGCCCCCGGCGGTACAACGTCGGCAGGGGGCGCTGCCGGCGCCGACGGCTGGGAAGCCTCCACCGGCGCTGCCTCTGGGACGTGCGCAGCCAGAAGTAAGGGGGCCCGGCCTTCGGCATCAGCTGTCGTCGCCACGGTCGGCACGCGTCCGGCTCAAGCGTGGGGGAAGGGACCACCACCAACGCCGGTGAGCTTTTCTCAGCCGACGAGGCCCCATGACTCGACGCGCTCCACCTAGCCACATGAAAGCCAACCTCAGAATGCCACGGCGACAAGGAGCAAAGAGAAAAACAATGGGGGAAGGGAACCCTAACCTGGACCCCGAGCCGGACAGCCGCCACCCCATCTGGAACCGCTTTGGGGGTGGGGATCGGCTCAACGGCGATCGAGCGGCAGATGCTGTCGAACAGCCCTGGTCCTCGTCCCCTAGGGCGAGAGGCGAAGGTGGCGATGACGACGACAGCTCCACTACCGGGCAGCGCGAACGGGGACGCTTCCCCCGCGGGTCGGCTGCACCCTCCACGGAGCGGTCCGACCGCCCCTCCCCGCGGAAAGATTGGGGAGCCTGCATCTCGGCACCCCTAGCATACGGGACCTCCTTCATCGGCGCCTCCGGCACCGCACCACCGTGACCGGGGGCCTCCGCCACTCCTTGCTGCGCGGGAGCCGGGGCCAGGCCTGTGGCGTCCGCCTGCGGCATGGCATCGAGGAAGGCGTGCGGCACCTCGTCTTCACACAAGGTTCTGACCCCCTCAGGGAGAAGGGCGAGGTCGCCATTGCCGGTCAACAATTTCATCAGGTGCGATAGGGCGGCCTCCTTGACGCGGCTCCCAGCGCCGCGCGCGAATCGCGTGGCATCGTCGTCGCCGGTGTAGAACCACGCCGGGTACTGGCGCGCCTGGTGTGGCAGAACCACCTGAATTAATCCGGCTCAAGTGTATTAACCATCACCATCAAGGCAATCTTTGTTAACCTTACACTTCAAACGGAGTAATCCACTGGTCTGTCGGGTATAACCTCCCGATACAACCACGGTAGAGCGGATCGAATGCCATACATACAAACGCTCATGCGACGATGAGCCCAGAGAATACCACATTCCAGCAAATATTACAACATTAGCATAAGTAAATATTACAGACCAAGTTTTGAGTTTAGAAACCAAGTACTTCAATGATCATACTAAGAAGTTCTTCAGAGTTTAAGTTGCAGCGGAAAATAAAACAACGAAAGCTACTTCGACGATAAGGATGTCTCGATGAAGCCCGTACGAGACATCACTCGGCATTATCTCCGTTGGACAGGGGCGTATCCCATTCCACCGACCAACCAGGGGGAAGAGTGCAGGGCCAAGTCAAGCTAGCAATCATATCTTCGAAGGTCTCACCTGAAAACGAGCCACAAGCAAGGCTGAGTATACTAATACTCAGCAAGACTTACCCGAGTAGTGGAATCTACTCCACCGACTCTAGATATGCAAGGCTTTTTGGCTCAAGGGTTTGTTTTGCCGAAAAGCATCTACAAGTGGGTCCTTACTTTCAACTTTTAGCTCAAGATTCTAGTTTCATTAACCATTCTAGATAAGCAGCTATCCAATAGCATACATGGTGAAGCATTAAATTTTCATCCAACCAGTTCATTCATCCTCATTGTTCCTCTACTTACTCTGTGGGTAAAAGTGGTTAAGTAGTGTCAATAGCCGTGAGTCACGGACGATTCGAATCGAATTTCTTAACCTTGCAAGGGAAACCCAAACACACGTCACGTGGTTACTCCCTAGAGTCACACGTGCAACTTTTCCCCTTTCTTTCTGGGTTGTGGATCGAGGCTACCCTCCGAGAGTACAAGAGCCCCACGCCACGGTTCGGCGCCGGGTCGTGACCACTCTCTGCACTCGCCATATGCACATGGGACCGAAGGTCAAAGGGTAGGTTGCTGTCCACTTGCCGGGCCAATCAGGTACTTAAGCTTACCGATTCCCATAAGCTCGGCATGTGTTTAGTACGTTCAAAGACTTAACCATCACTACCACACCCTGCGGCCTTAGCATTTTTCACTAGACAGACGGGCCTCAATCGTAACCATCGTTCCATAGCCCGTCCGTGTCCTTATGATTGCAGCGTGTAGTAAACATTCAACTCCTATTTTCTCGCGAGTGACAGGAAATCACTCGGCTTTTACCGGAGTCCTATTAGCACAGCATTCTATCGAACCTTACATCTAGTTTTCAAGCAGGGGTTCCTAACATCATGCAACTAAGTTTTCATTCAACTCCTATAAACTTAATGCATAAGCAGAGAGTAATGAGTTGCATAATTTAGGAAAGAAATGGGTTATGCTCCGGGGCTTGCCTTCGCAGTTAGCTTGGGGCTCTTCCGAACTTGGGCTCGGGTCTTCAAGAGCTTCAGTTAGATTTACTTGAGCTTCACGCTGCTCACTCTCGGACGCGGGCACCAGCTCTTAAGTTCCATCGGCGAGAGTCGTCGATTCTACATGAATGCACAAGTTTAAGTCGTGGTGATGGTAAACGACACGATTTAAGTGTAACTACTACAGTGGATAGTTTCTGGTCATGAAACTTTGGATTTAGGCACATCAGGGAAAGATGTGCTTACTGTAAAATTTTCAGATAATTTTATGTAACAGATTAATTATGAAAAATATATTACATAGTTGCTGTTAGACCTTTGTTCTTTTTGTACAGAACAAATGGTGCAACAACTGAGTCTAAGATTTTTACAGAGCTTTCATTTAAGCACGCAGGAGCTACTGTAATTTTTGTAGGATTTATTATGCTGTTTTCAGAGCATAGTAAAAGTGACATTACACACCTAGGTTATTCAAGGATTTATTTTTTTACAGGATCATCTACAGGGTTTTTGTTCATGAAACTTTTTACACAGCAACCGCTACCACAGTGTATCTCCTAGTAAACATTTGAGAATTTTCCAAGCTAAGATACTATTTTCTTGATTTAATGTATGTTATTAGCACATAAATCAAATAATTAGGTTCCTGTGAGATATAAAGTCTCCCAATTTTTTTCTGGCATCTAGGTACCATTACACCAGTACACAAAAAGTTTCATTAGGTGATTCATAACCTAACTGCAGGGATAAAAATATCTAGCCACTTAAGGTATGAAACTAAGTTTAATAAACAGTGTAGCTAGAGGTGGAATTTGGGCCTGATCTTCTTACACAGCCCTAAACATCAAGCAAACTAACTCACTACCCAAAATTTAGGGTCAGTACTGATTTACAACAGTGGGTACAAAATAAGTGCATTAAAGCTTCCATTTAATGTAGAGCAAAATATGTTGAGAAACTGAGAAACTTTTTGTAACAAAAGTTGTAGAGTTTATTCTAAGGATTCCAAAACAGTTGAGTTTGCATTTTTCTGAATTGTCTACGATTTTATACGAATTTTACAAGTTCACTGAATTTGAATCTAGATTTGAAACTTTCTTTTACAACTGGGTCCTTGAATCTTACGTGCAGACCCTTCTAAAGATTTAAATTCTTGCAATTGGGTCCTCGGGCGGCTCGGGTACGGCGGCCGGCCGAAATTCCGACGAGGGGCTCGCCGGCGGCGAGGGGTGAGGGTCGGGGAAGGTTCAGGGGTGCGAGGGCTACCTCGTGGGGGTCTTGTTCGGGTGGGGGACGACCGGGAATAGCTCGCCGGCGTTGGAGCAGAGGTGGCGGCGGCGCGGCACACGTCGACGGCGGTGCTCCGGCGGGCTTGGGGCGGTGTGGTCTGGTCGGCGAGCTTCAGTGGCGCGTGGGGAAGCTGCTCAGGGGCTTGGCTTGGGCGGAGGAGGTCGGGATCGAGCTGTCCACGGCGAGAAGGGGCGGCGGCGGCGGTGACAGTGCGGGCGGCGGCGCTCCGATGGTCCTGGGCGGCGTTGGGCGGGTCGGCGAGCTTCGGGGGGATGATGTAGTGGTGGCTGACGCTTTAATTTGGACAGTGGGCGGCTGTGGGAGGCTGTCCACGGGCGGGCGGCGCTCGGCGGCGGTAATGGCGGCGGCGAGGTGCTCGGGCTGCGGTGGCTCGCGCGGGCGGCCGGGGCGCGACTTTTATAGGGGCAGGAGGGGGTGTGGAGGTGCCTGGGCGACGCGCGGGGCGGAGGCACGGCACAGCGTGGCACTGGCCACGGCAGGCGGCAGCAGGGCGCCGGCGCGGCGTGCGGCGGGCGGGCGCGAGTGACTGGTGGCCGGAGATTTGGCGTGGGCGCGAGGAGATAGCGCGGCGCGTGGATTGGAGAAGCAGCGGCTGCAGCGGCTCGGGCGGAGGACAGGCGCAGTGACGGGCGGGGCGCGGGAGTCGGGGCGGCACGGCGCGTCGCGGCGGTTGGGCGCGGCGGGCGGCGAGCCGGGGCACAGCACGGTGTGCGCACGCGCGGACGCGCCCTGGGCAGCGCGGCGGTGGGGAGGGGGCAAAGCCGTGCGTGGGGGAGAGGTGCGGCGGCCACTGGCCTGGCGCCTCGCGCCGGTCATGCGTCGCCGGCCACCTGGCGGGCGGCTGTCGGGCGGGGAGGGGAGAGAAAGGGAGGAGCGAGGGGCCTGAATGCAAGAATTTGAAAAGTTTCGGGGGGCTGGGTGCAAACAGGGCGTTTTCTCCTCTTTCTAATTTGAATTTCAAAAACTTTTGAACACGAAAGTTGTTCAGAATAAAAAGTTCTACAGCTTTGGTTTCAGGCAACATCTCATTTGGCTTATAGTTTGAAGGTTAATTTAAAAATTCAAAAGTATCCAAATGTGCCCAAATTCATTTTGAATTTCAACTTAACTCGTTCTAATTCTTTTCACCCTTTTATTAGTTGGTTAAGCATAGGGTTAGGCTAATGACATTGATTTTAGAATTGTAATTTACCAGGGTTGTCACAGCCTTCCCCCCTTAACAAGAATCTCGCCCCGAGATTCGGTAAATCTTAGTGTGGACATGGGTGCACATACCAGTGGTGGAGATAAGAAACCCAGGAAAATTTTGGTTTAGGTAGCTCTCGGTTTCCCAGGTGGCTTCTTCTTCCGTGTGATGATTCCATTGAACTTTATACATTTTAATCACTTTCCTCCTGGTCTCTCTTTCTTTTTGTTCCAAAATTTTAACTGGGTGTTCGACATACGAGAGGTCGGGTTCTACCAATATTTCTTGCTGTTCCACAATCTTGGTAGGGACTCGAATACACTTCTTGAGTTGAGATACGTGGAAGACATCATGGGTGGCCGTGAGCTGAGGGGGCAGTCGTAATTTGTAGGCTACGGGTCCGCAACTCTCAATGATTTCGTAAGGACCAACATAACGGGGAGCTAGTTTGCCTTTGATTCCGAATCTTTGCACTCCCTTGGTTGGTGAAACTCGAAGATAGACATGATCGCCAACTTCGAATTTTAGGGGCTTCCTCCTTTTGTTGGAATAGCTCTTTTGTCGGGCTTGTGCGGCTTTAAGATTTGCTTGTATTACTTTTACTTTCTCCTCTGCCTTGATTACCAGGTCGGGTCCAATTATTTTACGTTCTCCGGTTTGTGACCAGCTCAAAGGAGTTCGACACCTTCGTCCGTACAGGGCCTCAAATGGTGCCATTTTCAAACTCGTTTGATAGCTGTTGTTATACGAGAACTCTGCTAGGGGTAGGCATTTGTCCCAATTCTTGTCATAGTGAATGACGCAAGCTCTCAGCATGTCTTCAAGAATTTGGTTTACTCTTTCCGTTTGTCCGTCAGTTTGAGGATGGTATGCTGAGCTGCGAATCAGTTTAGTACCAAGAGATGTTTGCAGTTGTTCCCAAAAGCGTGCTACAAACTGAGGACCACGATCGGAAATAATTGTCTTTGGTATTCCATGTAGGCAAACAATACGATCGAGGTAAATCTCGGCATATTTCTTGGTAGAATAGGTGGTGTGTACCGGAAGAAAATGTGCCGTCTTTGTGAGTCTATCAACGATAACCCATATGGAATCATGTTTCTGGGAAGTGTTTGGTAGTCCAACGATGAAGTCCATACTTATGTCTTCCCATTTCCAGGATGGTATAGGTAACGGTTGTAGTGTACCGGCTACCTTCAAGTGGCTAGCTTTTACTCTCTGGCACGTGTCACATTCTGAGACAAACGTAGCAATTTCTCTTTTCACTCTAGTCCACCAGAAGTTTTGCCTTAGGTCTTGATACATTTTGCTACTGCCGGGGTGGATAGAGAATTTGGAAAGGTGTGCCTCATCAAGAATTTGCTTGCGGAGTTCATGATTCTTCGGAACGACTATACAACTTTCGAACCATAGAACTCCCTTATGGTCCTGGCGGAAACATTTATACTTCTCCTCACCTAGAGAGAGTTTTTGTTTGATGATCTTAATTCCTTCATCATGTAGTTGTGCCATGACGATTTGGTCGTGAAGAGTGGGCTCAACTGAGATGTGATCTAGAGTGCCTTGGGAAACCATTTCCATGTTAAGCTTCCTCATTTCTGCACACAACGTCTCATGGTAGGACTCCATGGATAAGCAATGGCAATGGGACTTGCGGCTTAGTGCATCCGCGACTACATTAGCCTTGCCGGGGTGATAGTGTACTTCAAGGTCATAATCCTTGATTAATTCTAGCCATCTTCGTTGTCTCATATTCAGATCGGCTTGTGTGAAGATATACTTGAGGCTCTTATGATCCGTGTAGATATTGCACTGTGTACCCATGAGATAGTGCCTCCATATTTTCAGAGCGTGAATGACAGCTGCGAGCTCAAGATCATGAGTGGGATAATTCTGTTCGTGGGGCCGAAGGGCTCGTGAGGCATATGCAATCACTCGATTCTCTTGCATAAGCACACATCCTAGACCAGTACCCGATGCGTCACAATACACATCGAATGACTTGGTATTATCGGGTTGAGCTAACACAGGTGCAGTAGTCAGATGCTCTCTGAGAGTGTGGAAGGCTTCTTCACATTTCTCATTCCGTATAAACTTTACTTCCTTCTTTAACAGTTCAGTCATGGGCTTAGCAATTCGAGAGAAATCCGGGATGAAGCGACGGTAGTAACCGGCTAAGCCGAGAAAACTACGAATCTGATGAACAGAGGTAGGGGGTTTCCAATCCATGACCTCTTGTACCTTGCTGGGGTCAACAGCTATGCCTTCGCTGGAGATCGTGTGACCTAAGAACTTTACAGTATCCAACCAGAATTCACACTTAGAAAACTTAGCATTGAGCTGATGGTCTCTTAGACGCTGAAGAACAATGTGCAGGTGCTTAGCATGCTCTTCCTCATCCTTGGAATAGATAAGGATGTCGTCGATGAACACTACGACGAATTTGTCAAGCTCAGGCATGAATACCGAATTCATGAGATACATGAAATAGGCAGGGGCGTTTGTGAGTCCAAAGGACATGACCAAGAATTCATATAGTCCATATCGTGTGGAGAAGGCAGTCTTAGGAATATCGCACGGGCGAATCTTGATTTGATGATATCCTGAACGAAGATCAATCTTTGAGAAGACTCTGGCTCCAGCTAATTGATCGAAGAGTACATCGATACGGGGAAGTGGGTATTTATTTTTAACAGTTACCGTATTGAGAGGTCGGTAGTCCACACATAACCTCAAACTGTCATCCTTCTTCTTTACGAATAGGGCTGGACATCCCCAAGGTGACGCGCTAGGGCGAATGAAACCTTTGTCCAGCAGTTCTTGAAGTTGAATTTTCAGCTCTGCCAACTCTTTAGGGGGCATCCTATATGGTCTTTTGGATATAGGTGCAGTGCCTGGTTGTAGTTCAATGATGAACTCAATGTCCCTATCTGGTGGCATTCCTGGTAAGTCATCCGGAAAAACATCGGCATACTCGTTGACCACAGGAATATCTTCTAGCTTAAGTCCTTCCATCTTGTAAGCACAGGAATTCGTGCAATCTAGGAATGGTAGGTAAAGGGTGGTGGCTCCGTGACTAGGTGAATCTATTTTCACAACTCGGGACGAGGGGTCCAGTGTGACTTTGTGCAAAACCATCCAATTCATACCCAAAATAAGATCTATGCCGTCCAGGGGTAAGAGAACCAAGTTTGTGTTGATGGTTTTACTACCCAACTTGACTGGTACTTTTCTGATCATTTGGTTCGAAGCAATTTTACCACCCAGTGTTGATATCATATATGACCCTTTTGTGTGACAAACATCCAAGCCTACTTTTGCACCGAATTTTGCACTTATGAAACTATGCGATGCACCAGAATCAAACAATATAACTGCAGGCTTGTTATGGATAGAGAATATACCCGACATCACTGGGGCTCCTTCCGGAAGCTCTGCAAGCGTGGTGAAGTTAATCCGTCCTTGCTTGACTTGCAGGGTCTGTCTCTTGCCCCTGTTCTTGTTGTTCGGGTTGGATCCCTGTCCTTGGTTGGGCGGTCCAGACTGAGGGCATTCCCGTGCGAAGTGGTTAGAACTCCCGCATTTGAAACATCGGTTCGCGGGGCTGGGTCGAAGAGATTGTTGCAGAGTGGGCCTCGGACCGTTCTGTGGAGGCATCGGGGGTCGTACCGTGCCTGGCTGCTGTGGGGGCCTGATAATCCAACGCCCTGGCTGAGGGGCCCTTGGCGGAGCTGTAGGTGCGGCATGTTGCACGATGCGATACCTTGGTGGCTGAGCACTTGAAGGTCCAGCGGGTGCATTTCTCTTCTTCTCTGCCCGGTGTGCCAT
Organism: Panicum miliaceum; assembly: GCA_032594955.1. NCBI lineage: Eukaryota > Viridiplantae > Streptophyta > Magnoliopsida > Poales > Poaceae > Panicum > Panicum miliaceum. Next base: position 7,891,809 of record CM064062.1, read on the forward strand.
GATACAGTCTTCCTGGGTAATGGCCATATTGACCAATTCGTTGTAGGTGTCAGCCCTGGCTAGGTTCAGACGTTCCTTAAGCTTGGTATTCAGACCTCGGCGGAAACGATCACGCTTCTTGGCATCCGTATCAGCGTGATAGCCCGCATACTGGCATAGGTTGTTGAACGCCTGGGCGTACTACAGCACGGTGCGGGTGCCCTGTGTAAGTGCCAGGAACTCGTTCAACTTCCTCTCCATGAGACCCTCGGGGATATGATGTGCCCAGAATGCGGTCTTGAATTCTTCCCAGTCGACCACATGATCAGCCGGGAGCATCGCAAAATAGTGGTCCCACCACAGACGGGCGGTACCGCGAAGCTGTTGCGCGGCAAAACGAGCTTTGTTGGCTTCTGAGCATGGGGCCACAAGTAATGTGAACTTGGATTCGATGGTGCGAATCCATGCATCTGCGTCCAGGGGTTCCTCGGTCTTATGGAACAAGGGCGGCTGGGTCCCTAGGAAATCCGTGTATCCTGCAACTTGGGGTTGGTGAGCATTGTGCCCACCCCTCTGCTGGTGCTGTCCTTGCACGATCTGACGCAGCAGCTCGGTTTGAGCGGCCATCACTTCCACCAAACTGGGCGGGGGTGGTGGCGATTGTCGCGATCTGCTGCCACCGGCACCAAAACCCTCGGGGTTGCCACGCGTTGATCCAACCATCTGAAACGTGAAAGGCTACCATTAGCAACGCGATCCATATTACTCCCTTGATTCATAAATGATTGGTGTAGTCATAGACTTCCGAAATCATAGCTAGAAGTATGGACAGAATCTCTGTTTGCTACGAGAAAAATCATAGCTTGCTGTGGGTCCATCCAAAATATCTCATACTTTGGCAGTAGTCAGAGAATTTAGGAATGCACCACTTTGGTATTTAACTCCGGCGCTAGAACTATAGCTAAGGTGGTCGAAAGGCTCGTCCTTTGCCTTACTGTCTTAGCTGTTTTTCAGCAGATCGATCGGTACTGTTTCGCCTATAACTTAAACTAGCGAGGTCCAATGATGCTGAATTTTTGTGAGAACCATGATCACAAAATTCCTGACAGGTTTGGTATTCAACTCACAGCTCAGAAATGTAAGGAAACATGGATAAAATTTCCGACAAGTTTCAGCGATTGTGGATTTCAGCGTTTACCAACTTACAACGAAATCACCCAAGTTTATCGCTGTTCCTTACATGCTGAGGGTATCCACATGGTTCAGGTGTACCCGTCACAAAAGAGTTACTCAACTCCTAGTTAGCCTATTACAACACTTGCCAAAAGTTAGGCTACCCTATCGAGGAGTATGTGCAAAAGTCCTCCTAGGTCGTCATCTAGAAGTCATCCAAGTCGTTGATGGACGACTCGCTGTGAGCAGGAGAGTGAGCTCCCATCTGAGGTGCCTGTGGTACCTCACCCTCGAAATCCATACCGGAGATACCATCAATCTCCTGTGGCTCCTCCTCATCTTCCTCCATGTCCTCCCCATGGGGATGGTCATTCTGATCATGGTGCCACTGAATGTGCTCATTAGCATCCTCCAACTCAAGGCTCAGATCATGGAGCTGCTCCTCCAACTTTGCTATCGTGGCATCCCTCTCACCCATGAGAGTGTCCTGCTCCTGAATTTGGCCCTCAAGTTGGCCAATCTGAGCATCTCTGTCCTCAAGATCCTGACTGAGCTCCTTAATCCGCTCATCCCTGGTATCTGCCATCATGTGGTAGGCCTGAGCAAGATCAGTGAGCTGCTCAAGCGCCTGACCCTGGAGAGTCTGAAGTCGGTAGAGTGCACTCATGCACCGCACGGAGGTATGAATAGTTTCCTGGGCGTGAAAGTCTACCAAGTACTGTGCGTGCTGCACCCTGTTGAGCCAAAAGGGGTCGTTGTCCTGGGCAGCAGGAAACAAACCAATGGGAGTGAGTGTGACAACCTTGGGACGCTGCGCACAAAAAGTGGTGAGCGCCCTCATGGCTGCAAGCTCCCAAGTATCGGCCAAACGGCGACCAACAGCCTCAATCTCCAAGGCGGGCCACTCCGGGTGTAGCGGGTGCGGAAAGATAGTCACGTTGACACGGCACTGGGTAACTCCATTCTCTGCAAACTCCAGTCCGGCGTAACGTGGGGGAATTAGATAGCCCGCGGTACGCAGAACATCCCACAAAATAGAGGGAAAGCCCTCCCAGTGGAGACACTGCGAGTGTACGCATCCATCCTCATCCACCATCATATCAACAGGCTCGGCCATCTGAACAAAAGATCAAATGGAGTGAGATAGCGAAAAACTGTGAACAGCACCAGGACAGATTCTGTATAGTGTGCAAGAATAACCATAACTTCCACAACTCTAATTCAAAATTCTCAAATTTCACCAGATCACTCCTAAGGTATTTGTGAACAACTTTGCTAGTCAACTCCAGAGCTAGATAGGTCTCTAAGAGGGTCTTTCTTTTCAGGTTTTACCTTTCTGTCTACCCAGAATTTTCAGTGAACAGTGGGCTAGAGTTTCGTGCACCAGGGAAAATCTACCCAGCCAAAATTTACCAAATTTTAACAGAAGCTACCTGGGTAAATTTGGAACAAGGTTTGTGTTGTACTCTTTTGCAGAAAACCGCAGGAAGGGGGCCTAAAAAATTTAAGAAGCAGAAGTGCTTATTCTGGACAGAAATCTGACGTTCCAAGGTTTCTGTTATTTCTTATTATCCATAAGTTCAGAATTTTTCATTTTTGAACAGGAGATAGAACACAAAATTTGGAATAATTCTTTCAACATGAACTTTACCAGAAAAGGTCATTTTCTTTAATCAATAAATCTCTCTTTTCGGTCATGGCAGATTTGTGGCAGATTCGCTAGATAGTCCTTATGCAAACCACGCTTAGATACGCAAGAACCTTACCACTCTCATACAACGCATTTTCAATTTCAGATACATATGGTCATGATGCATGCACGTCCTATTCGTCCTCACAAAATAAAATAATTGCCAAATACTTTTGGTCTTACGAAGGTAGTTTCGGTGGCATACACAATACGGCTCTCCTACAATACGGCTCTGATACCAGCTGTGGCAGAACCACCTGAATTAATCAGGCTCAAGTGTATTAACCATCACCATCAAGGCAATCTTGGTTAACCTTACACTTCAAACGGAGTAATCCACTGGTCTGTCGGGTATAACCTCCCGATACAACCACGGTAGAGCGGATCGAATGCCATACATACAAACGCTCATGCGACGATGAGCCCAGAGAATACCACATTCCAGCAAATATTACAACATTAGCATAAGTAAATATTACAGACCAAGTTTTGAGTTTAGAAACCAAGTACTTCAATGATCATACTAAGAAGTTCTTCAGAGTTTAAGTTGCAGCGGAAAATAAAACAACGAAAGCTACTTCGACGATAAGGATGTCTCGATGAAGCCCGTACGAGACATCACTCGGCATTATCTCCGTTGGACGGGGGCGTATCCCATTCCACCGACCAACCAGGGGGAAGAGTGCAGGGCCAAGTCAAGCTAGCAATCATATCTTCGAAGGTCTCACCTGAAAACGAGCCACAAGCAAGGCTGAGTATACTAATACTCAGCAAGACTTACCCGAGTAGTGGAATCTACTCCACCGACTCTAGATATGCAAGGCTTTTTGGATCAAGGGTTTGTTTTGCCCAAAAGCATCTACAAGTGGGTCCTTACTTTCAACTTTTAGCTCAAGATTCTAGTTTCATTAACCATTCTAGATAAGCAGCTATCCAATAGCATACATGGTGAAGCATTAAATTTTCATCCAACCAGTTCATTCATCCTCATTGTTCCTCTTCTTACTCTGTGGGTAAAAGTGGTTAAGCAGTCTCAATAGCCGTGAGAAACGGATGATTCGAATCGAATTTCTTAACCTTGCAAGGGAAACCCAAACACACGTCACGTGGTTACTCCCTAGAGTCACACGTGCAACTTTTCCCCTTTCTTTCCGGGTTGTGGATCGAGGCTACCCTCCGAGAGTACAAGAGCCCCACGCCACGGTTCGGCGCCGGGTCGTGACCACTCTCTGCACTCGCCATATGCACATGGGACCGAAGTTCAAAGGGTAGGTTGCTGTCCACTTGCCGGGCCAATCAGGTATTTAAGCTTACCGATTCCCATAATCTCGGCATGTGTTTAGTACGTTCAAAGACTTAACCATCACTACCACACCCTGCGGCCTTAGCATTTTTCACTAGACAGACGGGCCTCAATCGTAACCATTGTTCCATAGCCCGTCCGTGTCCTTATGATTGCAGCGTGTAGTAAACATTCAACTCCTATTTTCTCGCGAGTGATAGGAAATCACTCGGCTTTTACCGGAGTCCTATTAGCACAGCATTCTATCGAACCTTACGTCTAGTTTTCAAGCAGGGGTTCCTAACATCATGTAACTAAGTTTTCATTCAACTCCTATAAACTTAATGCACAAGCAGAGAGTAATGAGTTGCATAATTTAGGAAAGAAATGGGTTATGCTCCGGGGCTTGCCTTCGCAGTTAGCTTGGGCTCTTCCGAACTTGGGATCGGGTCTTCAAGAGCTTCAGATAATTTTATGTAACAGATTAATTATGAAAAATATATTACATAGTTGCTGTTAGACCTTTGTTCTTTTTGTACAGAACAAATGGTGCAACAACTGAGTCTAAGATTTTTACAGAGCTTTCATTTAAGCACGCAGGAGCTACTGTAATTTTTGTAGGATTTATTATGCTGTTTTCAGAGCATAGTAAAAGTGACATTACACACCTAGGTTATTCAAGGATTTATTTTTTTACAGGATCATCTACAGGGTTTTTGTCCATGAAACTTTTTACACAGCAACCGCTACCACAGTGTATCTCCTAGTAAAAATTTGAGAAGTTTCCAAGCTAAGATACTATTTTCTTGATTTAATGTATGTTATTAGCACATAAATAAAATAATTAGGTTCCTGTGAGATATAAAGTCTCCCAATTTTTCTCTGGCATCTAGGTACCATTACACCAGTACAGAAAAAGTTTCATTAGGTGATTCATAACCTAACTGCAGGGATAAAAATATCTAGACACTTAAGGTATGAAACTAAGTTTAATAAACAGTGTAGCTAGATGTGTAATTTGGGCCTGATCTTTTTACACAGCCCTAAACATCAAGCAACTAACTCACTGCCCAAAATTTAGAGTTAGTACTGATTTACAACAGTGGGTACAAAATAAGTCCATTAAATCTTCCATTTAATGTAGAGCAAAATATGTTGAGAAACTGAGAAACTTTTTGTAACAAAAGTTGTAGAGTTTATTCTAAGGATTCCAAAACAGCTGAGTTTGCATTTTTCTGAATTTTCTACGATTTTATACGAATTTTACAAGTTCACTGAATTTGAATCTAGATTTGAAACTTTCTTTTACAACTGGGTCCTTGAATCTTACGTGCAGACCCTTCTAAAGATTTAAATTCTTGCAATTGGGTCCTCGGGCGGCTCGGGTACGGCGGCCGGCCGAAATTCCGGCGAGGGGCTCGCCGGCGGCGAGGGGTGAGGGTCGGGGAAGGTTCAGGGGTGCGAGGGCTACCTCGTGGGGGTCTTGTTCGGGTGGGGGACGGCCAGGAATAGCTCGCCGGCGTTGGAGCAGAGGCGGCGGCGGCGCGGCACACGTCGACGGCGGTGCTCCGGCGGGCTTGGGGCGGTGTGGTCTGGTCGGCGAGCTTCAGTGGCGCGTGGGGAAGCTGCTCAGGGGCTTGGCTTGGGCGGAGGAGGTCGGGGTCGAGCTGTCCACGGCGAGCAGGGGCAGCGGCGGCGGTGACAGTGCGGGCGGCGGCGCTCCGGTGGTCCTAGGCGGCGTTGGGCGGGTCGGCGAGCTTCGGGGGGATGATGTAGTGGTGGCTGACGCTTTAATTTGGACAGTGGGCGGCTGTGGGAGGCTGTCCACGGGCGGGCGGCGCTCGGCGGCGGTAATGGCGGCGGCGAGGTGCTCGGGCTGCGGTGGCTCGCGCGGGCGGCCGGGGCGCGGCTTTTATAGGGGCAGGAGGGGGTGTGGAGGTGCCTGGGCGACGCGCGGGGCGGAGTCACGGCACGGCGTGGCACTGGCCACGGCGGGCGGCAGCAGGGCGCCGACGCGGCGTGCGGCGGGCGGGCGCGAGTGACTGGTGGCCGGAGATTTGGCGTGGGCGCGAGGAGATAGCGCGGCGCGTGGATTGGAGAAGCAGCGGCTGCAGCGGCTCGGGCGGAGGACAGGCGCAGCGACGGGCGGGGCGCGGGAGTCGGGGCGGCACAGCACGTCGCGGCGGTTGGGCGCGGCGGGCGGCGAGCCGGGGCACGGCACGGCGTGCGCACGCGCGGACGCGCACTGGGCAGCGCGGCGGTGGGGAGGGGGGCAAAGCCGTGCGTGGGGGAGAGGCGCGGCGGCCACTGGCCCGGCGCATCGCGCCGGTCAGGCATCGCCGGCCACCTGGCGGGCGGCTGTCGGGCGGGGAGGGGAGAGAGAGGGAGGAGCGAGGGGCCTGAATGCAAGAATTTGAAAAGTTTCAGGGGGTTGGGTGCAAACAGGGCGTTTTCTCCTCTTTCTAATTTGAATTTCAAAAACTTTTGAACACGAAAGTTGTTCAGAATAAAAAGTTCTACAACTTTGGTTTCAGGCAACATCTCATTTGGCTTATGGTTTGATGGTTAATTTAAAAATTCAAAAGTATCCAAATGTGCCCAAATTCATTTTGAATTTCAACTTAACTCGTTCTAATTCTTTTCACCCTTTTATTAGTTGGTTAAGCATAGGGTTAGGCTAATGACATTGATTTTAGAATTGTAATTTACCAGGGTTGTCACACCTGGAGCGGGACGAGGCGGCGCCGGAAGAAATCGAACGCCACCGTTGCCGATGTCAGCCCCGCCTGGCGAAGGGCGGCAATCCGGCCCAGCACCAGATTCCACCCGTCGCCGAGCCCAGGGCGCTCTCCCCACCCCTAATGCTTCTGGGGTGCGACATCGAGGAGCCGGAGGAAGGGGGAGTCATGGCTGACCTCCGCGTACAGCCATTATTTCTCCCATTCCTCCCACTTCCCCGTCACCTGGAAGGGGATGAATTCGTCCTGCCTCCCTTGCTGTATACGGAAGTAGCATCCACCGACAATCTTGGGCTGGGCGGTCGCGCCGGCACCGGGGGCCACCGCCGACGACTGGCAGAGGGAGAAGAAGTGGCGGAAGAGTTCCACCGAGGGCGCCACCCCGAAGAACATCTCGCAGGCGTGTGCAAAGATGGCCAAGGTCAAGAAGGCGTTGGCGGTGAGGTGCACCAAGTGGACGGCGTACGCCTCCAGTGCCGCCATGAAGAAGGTTGAGAAGGGCGGCACCAACCCCACCAGCGAGAAGGGGAGGAAGGTGACGATCTCCCGCGTGCCCCGCGGCGCTGGCGAGTGCTCCCCAACGCGGAGGACGGTGTCAGGAGACAGGAACCCCTCGCCTTCACGACTCTGGCCGCGTCCACCGATGAGGACCTGAAGTCCAGCACCCGGCGGCCGGAAGCCTGCCAGCGACCGAAGGATCGATGGTGGTCACACGCCATGGGAAGCAGGAGGAGGCGAGCAGCAAGCGAGTGCGGGAACGATGAGCGAGAGGGAGAGAGGGCTTGCAGGCAGAAGGACAAGTGGAAGGCACGAAGCCACAGTCCTCCCTCTGTCCGGAGCTTTATACTTAATGGAAGGCGAGGGGATGTGGCGCACCCACTCCGCGGGATTCTCACAGGGCGTGGGCCGCGCCCCTAGCGGAAGAACCAGCATGGCTCCCAGAGAGTCGGGGCCAGTCCGGAGGCGAGGCGTCCACCTTGAAATTGTGGCCCCACACTCGGATCCCCTCCCAGATCCGAGCATGGGGCTAGGGGCTACTGTCGGCATCGTGAGGACAGGGGTCCCCACCTCACCCGACAAAACAGAGGATAAGCAGGCCATCAGGCCCATCGCGGGCATCAAGGCCCAGCCCAGCACTGCGGTCTTCAGGGATGTCGAGCTGGATAGGGGCAAGGACGGCCCCGCCAGTCGAGGTGGTTCCTTAGCCTATATCGAACTACCCCTGGCCGGGGATTTTTTACCGCGCCGGCATTGAGCGGGGCGGGGTCCACCATGATGCAGCTTCCTCGTAAAACAGCATGATTACTGAGAGGCGTGTGATCAGACGGCACCCCGACCAGGGCAAGGGGGAGCCCCTCTCCCCAGTCATGTCCCGTCGACCCTGCAGAGCACGGTGCAGACGGGCCCACAGACGGGGCCCCTAGTCGCGTCGGTTGGACCACCGGGGAGGCCCCGGGGTCTGGAGAAGACCCCGGGACGGCCCGAGGGCGCGCCTAGAGGACCTCGCGGGCCCCACAAGCACCCCGGGTATCGGCCTGACCACCCCGGGGTACCCCGGGAAGACCTCAGGAGCCGACCGGGTGGGGCCCGCAAGATAAGACGGCGTCAGAAGGGTGGCGCCACTTGCAGGGGAGCGCCCCCAGTACGGCGCCACGTTCACACCCAAAGGCGGTAAATCTAAGGCAGTAGAACTCCTCCCTGGGCCCAGGGGAGGGGCTATAAATAGGATATCAGGGCAACATGTAAAAGGAGAGATGAAAGTCCCACAACACATCTGCTGCAAGCTTACTCGAGCAATAGAACAAAAACATACACACAAGACGTAGGGTCTTACACTCCCGAGCGGTCCGAACCAGTCTAAACTCTTTGTTCCACGGTTGGAACTTTGCTGCGTGTTACACCCCTGGCCGAATCTCTAAACGGGGGTTCCCACGAATCCCTGCTGGTGGTTCTCACCCACTGTCAGCGGCTCTGTTCGGCCGCCGGAATGCCAGATCCAAGTGGTCAGGTCGTCGATGCCGCCAACAGCCGCTTGCCCGCTCTAGGATTGGGAGCAGTCGAGTAGAACAGACGCGAGGTCGCGAGGAGTGTGAGCTGTGCGTGGGGCTGTGGGGGGCTGGGCCGCTGGGGCCTGAGGTCCAGCACTCGTCATCTTGTGTGGAGAAAAGGCCACCGGGGTGTGAGATGCTGGGCCAATGGGCTGTGAAGGAACTTGGACCGGCTACTCGACATAAATTCTTGTTGGTCAATGGAAAAAAACAGGGGTATAGGAGGTTTTTGGGCCACGCCTAGGGCCGTGGCTCTAGGCCCATATTGGCCCCTGACTGACCCGACTAGCTACCTTCCTGAGGTGGATAGTGGCTACTTGAGTTTGTTGTTAGTTTGTTGTCTCTTTGGTTGTATCCCTTTCTCTACTTTGAAGAAGCCACTTAAACACAGAGGAGGGCAAGAAGAAACACAGGCAGCCGACATATATTGGATAAAGTCAAATAGCAAGCCTCTCATCCGTTATCTACAGGTATATATAAAAAGATGATAACCGATGCAGAAGGATAAAGGTGGATAACTGTGGTTCAGCTGATGACTTGATGCCATGTTATTTTTATTGTGTTGCGTCCACCAAAAGCCTAAGCTGAAGGGAGAGGCGGTACTTCAAAGGGTCCTTCAAATGTTAGGGCCCTATGTCGTCACCCCTGCAGAGAGGTTGTTATCGAACCACTCATAAATTTGAAGCTGCCATGAAATCATTTTGTAAGCTCCAACATTTTGTTTAGAATTATTCCTTTCTGCCTTTGTGCGATTCACAGTGACACTACTTTCCCCTCGAAGTTCAGTGTTTTCCTTCATTCCCTATATTTGTTTTTATGATTGGAGATAGAGGCTGATGTACTCAACTGAACTTGTAAAAACAGCTTACACTATGGACTAAATTGATGCTATGAATTATTGTGAATTGGACATCTTCTTACATAGTTCACATTGCAGCCTCTTCATCATGAATATGTACGCGCCTGCCATTGACGTTTTTCTCAAAGTTTGACCAACAATATTTACTTAACAATTAGTTTAGTAAAGTAAAATAAGTACCCACTGTTAGAAAGGTTAGCATCCGTACCGGCTCTATGGCGCAGTTAGTACCGGCTGCAGCAGCCGGTACCGCCTGGTGGTACTAAATGGTGTGCCATTCAGTACTAAAAGCTCTACCCATTTAGTACCGGATGGTGTCGCGCCATTTAGTACCGCGTCAAAACACCGGCCGGTATTACAATGTGACGTTTAGTACCGGCCGGTGTTTTGGCCCGGTAATAAAATGCTCCGGAGGCTTTCAAATTTGGACCCAGTTTTAAAATAGCTTCGGAATAACTTTAGTATCGGACCAAAAGTTAACCGGTACTAATTGCAGGGACGAAAGCTCATTTTTCTAGCAGTGACCACTGGATTAGTTATCAAATTTACTTTAAGTTTGACCAATAGATTTATGTATTTGTATAAATATTATAGAAAAGATGAAAGGTCAAAAGAATGAAAAAGGTCAATGGTGTCATATATTTAAGAACGGAGATAGTATCACTTAATTTCTATTTCCTCTAATATATAAGTGAGAATTAAACCTAATGAAACCACAGCTTTGCGAACTTAACATCCACAATACTCGCTTCTTTTCTTTCCGTAGATTAATAATCCTCCTGATTGCATTATTATTCAAGGACGTGCAAAAAACATTATTCTAGTGGAGTAATGGACATGTAAGTTTGTGATATCCATACAGGAAATGCCATGTTAAGAGTTCAGTGACTTTCTGCTCATCAGGATTTTCATTCCTCCTCAATACAACATGCAGCTACCGTAGTCCAAAATTTTTTGGAGGCACCTCCATCCCAGCTCTGAAAGAGCCACCTTCAGCACAGACATCATGCAGCTGCAGCATATTCGTTCTGGATCGAGGGCTTCAAACTTGGAGTAACACACATTCCCTTCCCCTGATGCTTCCCAATCCCAACCATTATAGGCACGTGGTGCGGCACATTTTAAATTGGATAAACTTAAATGGTGAACGTCTCATTTAATCCCTATGGAGATGTGGCTTTCGGCTCTTTCGCATTTTCATGCACGGCTGCTCTCGTCTGCGCTCTAGCATTTTATACACGGGGAATGAGAGCAGAAGAAAGAAATAAAAAGGATGACAACCAGTGCGCAAGGACAAAGGTTGGTTGAGCTGACTGTGCCAAGTTATTTTTATTGAGCTGTATGCAAAGAAAAAGAAAACCCTAATAAGCTGATGGAAAGATGGTACTTCAACACTCATACTTACCTCGAAGCTCCAACAGGCATCATATATGCAGATAAAGTAGGCAGCAGCTTTTTATGAAATTGCTAATCTAACCCCTTTTGTTATTATGTGTGTTTGATTGGATTCCTCTCATTTTCAGTCCAAGCTCTGCCTTTGAATACTCGTATGGTAGAGTAGGTGTAAGTGTCAGTATTTGTGAAATTATGTTCACATATGTCGTGAGAACAAAATTCATGTAAAAGCCCATAGAGTGGCGTGTTGGAGAGCCGTGTCCGTAGAGAAGTGTTCCCTTCGGGTGGAACTGCCTCGGGAGACGATAGAACTTGTCCTGCATAGGCACGATCTGGGACATATGGGAAAGGAAAGGGTTATCTTCTTCATAGCGCGAATATGCGATGAATATGGTGAGTACCGAGTAGGACATACACAACTGCTAAGAAACCTGGTTGTGTTGTTTGTTTCGCCAACCTGCAAGAATCCTGGAATATATCCGCTCGCTAATATAATCACCTCGCTCTAATACTGTGATCAGCAGAGACGCAATATTTTATATAACCGATTAGGCTAATCATAATTAGCTTAATTAATCACCCTCCTAATAACCAGAGTCATACCATTTAAATATTATATTGAATATTCTAATACAAAGAAATCTCATTAGCTTCCCTAATTAACGTAAGAATCATTAGCTTAATTAAGCCATCCCAATATTATACTCCTTCCCAATATAATATCCGTATCCTATTTTTTTATATTATTATACTTCTTTGTGTAGCTGGTATATATAGTCCGACTATTCGGAGTCCAAGGCTTCCAATAACAATCGGAAGCCCGAGCTAGCGAGGCCACGCGCTCTCTCATGACCCATCAGGAGAGAGAGCCAACAAGATGGTCTATCATGTGCATGCAAAACGCATTTTGTTTCTTTTTTTAACGATAACTTTTCACTCGGATATCTCGCAAACGGTTTTCACCACTAGATTACTGACATTTTTTTCCATCATATGAGATCCATTTTGAATATATTTTTTAAAAAAATTTAAAATTTGAATTTAGACATCATAGAATCCAGTCGTCTATGTCGTAGATACCTCCTATGTAAAAGTCAACAGAACAGACACATACCACCCTTGCACCTGTCACGTGCATGCACGTGCCACTTGACGCATACATGCTTGCAAACCCACCATTTTATTTAGTTTTTTCACTATAACTCTTCAATCAAAGATCCAACTCAAAAATGATTTTCATCACAAGGTTCCTGACATTTTTATGCACAATTTGAGATGCATTGTGAATATTTTTTTTGAATTTTTAATTCATAAATTTGCAAAGAGCATAGAAACATAGAGACACGATCATAGAAAGATTTTCGAGCATAGAAACATAAAGACACGAGCATAAAAATATAGGGATGCGAGCACAGAAATATTTTTGAGCATAGAAACCTACGAGCACGAGTATAGAAATATTGAGCGGCCCGTATTTCCGAGCATAGGAATGTTCCAAGCATAGAAACATACTGGCATGATGAAAGCAAAAGGTGTGAGCGTAGAAATATTCGAGCATAGAAACCTGTAATTCATGGTTGGCACCATTGTGTATATATGTAGTGGTCATGGTTGATTTCTATAATCATATCTTTAGGATTCTATATCTGAGGACGACCAGTGATTTTGTACTTAAGTAACGTCCTCTTTTAATTAAATTTTAAATTTCAAGTAAATGATAAAAAAACTTAATTATATGATCATGGCGTTAGGATTCTACACCTGAGCACGATTGGTTGATTTTGTACTTGAGAAACATCATCCTTTTGTATGTCAATCGGTTGAAATCAAATTTCAAATAAAAAAGAAAAATGCTTGATTCTATGATCATGACATTAGGTTTTATATTTGACCATGAGAAGATACAAATTTCAAATGTGATGAAAAAATAACATTTCTATGATCATGTTACTAGGTTTCTATGCTCGATCAGTCGAGCACATATGGTAGGAAAAAGTTTCGTCGTGCATAGAAACCTATGCATGTAAGCTAAGCATAAAAATCAATATCTTTTAAGTTGAAATTCGAATCTGTTCATGCAAATATATAAACATGCACATATATCTCTAAACTATACTTCCACATAGCATATAAACCTCCCATGGAAGCATAGAAACCAATATCCATCTAGAATTTGAATCAAATAAAAATGTATAGTTGTGCGAACCATAAATTTCCAAAAAGAGATGTACAAACTAAGAATACAAAATCAATGATGTTTGCACTCCGCTGGTGAGGACTATGATGCTAGCTTGCAGCTGGTGAAGACTATGATGCTAGCTTGCAGTTGTGGAAGTCGTCGTCCGGCAGATCCTCATCAACAACACATGTCGCAATTAAAAAAGGCATAAAATTAAGTGAGTGCGGTCATAGAAACATGAGAGAAAAAATAACAAAACAAATATATGGTTGCAATCACATACATCTAAGGAACTACATGAAGCAACAAAAGGTATAAAAATCAGTGAGGGCAATCATAGAAACATAAGATACAAGTTAGTATCTATGCCAGAAAAAACCCAGCTCTTAATACAATTTTTATGCCAAAAAACCCAGCTCTTAATAAAGTTTTTATACCAAAAACTTAGCTCTTAGTGTATTGGTCTGACTAGGGCATAAAAAGTAGCCAGCTTACCACCATCCCAACATTTGAATGTATGTGGAGAATTATATACTAATGTAGAAAACTTTGTATGATGGTATATAAACCTGTAAGGTTAGGCATGTAAACATGTATCTGATAAGACAGGATGCTCCTACGGTGCATGGAAAATGCAAACAAAATAAAAGGAAAAATAGGAGATGCTCGTCAATTGTCATATGCAAAACCAAATAAACAGTAGCAAGGACAAAGGTGAAAATAGATACTTTTATGCTCAAAAGCACATGCATCTACGAAGTTACATTTAAATGGTTGCAAAAATTATATACTTCCCTCATAAAAAGTAACGTACAAATTCTGTGTTGAAAAGTTTTCTATATGGGCATAGAAACTTGTAAGGCTATATGGGCATAGAAACTTGTAAGGCCAAGCATAGAAGCATGCTTTTGATAGGAATGGATGCTCCAATGGAGTAAAAAAAATGGAATGTGATCATAAACCAGAGAGGACGATTATATAAACATGGGAGTCATCAATCGAATCCACCTCGGCAACCCACCTCATTAACAAAAGGCATAAGAACCGGTGAGGGCAATCATAAAAATATGGGTAGCATGTGTATGATACTATGATCTATGCATAGAAGAGACTAGCAGTAAATAAATAGTATCTATGGTCAGATACTAGCATGTATATTATTGCAAGCATGGGCACACAATCAACTAATAATATCTATGCACAAACTCAAATGTATATATGATTCAAAAAAGTAGGTCAAAGTGATGGTGTTTCTATAGATGAACATACCAACAAAATCTATGCTCACCGGATGGGTTTCTATACATGAACATAGAAAGAAATTCTACACTCCTCAGATGGATTTCTAGAAATGCAACAGCCACTTGCCGAGGTTGAGAACACCTATACTCACACAGAAATCAAACACTTGAACAAACGTGTTGTAGAATTACTGTCGCAATTCACTGTGAAATCTGAATGGATCTCACTTTGATTACCTGTTCACTCTGCCGTGCTTGGAGTAGGAGCTGATGATGAATCTGCAGATGGCAAGGTGATCTCTGAGCAGACGCATGTGAATCTGTAGATGCATGTGATCATCACGTGGAGCTGATGATGAATCTGCAAAAATGGAATTGATTACCTCTTCTCGTGGCACCAGGTGGCCACTCAGGTCAGGATCCCCCACTAAGCGGATCCGCGTGAGCACCACCACCTCTTCGGCTGCCACCGAGCCAAAGCCACGCGACGAGTACAGGACGGAGAAGACAAAGACGGTGGAGAGCACCAGGAGCAGCAACAGCGAGGACTTGATGTTCCTCCGCACCACGGCGCTCCACTCGCTGCTGCTGTGCAGCAGCCTCGGACTCGTGGTAGTAGTGCCTCAGCCTCGGACTGCGTGCTCGGAAGAAACAGAGTTGGCGGCTGGGAGAGGGGAAGAAAGAAGATATGGTAGGTGGGGGAGAAAAACTTTAGGCTATGTATATATGGGACGAGCGAGGATTTGGTGGGTCTTGGGTGATCTGTGTATTTGACTGCCGATAGATTAGTCCAGGAAGCAAGTTGATCGGCGCTTCCAATTATTTATAGCAGCCTAGGCTTTCTATAACAAATTAAAACTCCAGCTATATTGCTTTCTGGACCAATCTACCAGCATTCCAAACCTATAGACCACCGAAAGCCCACCGGACACTCCCCACTCTATATACATAGGTAGGGTTTCTGTCCCCACCTACCATATCCTAATTCTCTCCCGCTCACCTTCTCCACCCCTCTTCGCGACCGGATCCGGCAGCGGCGCCGCCCGCGGATCAGGCGGCGGAGGCGCGGGCATGCGGCGCGGCGAATGCGGGCTCGCGGCCCTGGGTAGCTGCGCGCGCGGCGCGGGGCCAGGAGGATGGCTCGCCCATGGCGGCGGCGTCCCAGTGTCACGGCGTCCCTCCGTGAGTTGCTTCTCCCTTAGTTCCTCCCTCATTCCTTCTCCTATGGCGTCGCTTCTGTCCCTTTGTGAGATGTATTCTGAATCTGGTCTTGCGATTCACAAAAGGCTGCCATTTTTCTGCGATTTTCTTCGCCTGTCTCGAGATCTAATGGTTCTGCATCCGATCTGTTTTGCTCTTCGTCAAGGAGGCCGACGCCGCCACCTGCAGATGAGCCGCTGGCGCTGCTGCCCATCGAGGACTCGATCCGGTTCGTGCTGGCCGTGAAGCGCGAGTTCACTGACGAGCCCGTCAAGAACCTGCACTAAATCACCGTCATCGCCCGCATGCGTCGTCAATTTATCAGTAGGTGGTCCGGTTGTCTGGTCCCAGCACATCGCTCAGTGCTCTTATTTGTGGTGTCACGGTTGCTAACAGTTGGAAAGGAGATTTCCGTTGTTTAGTCCAGTGCTTCGCTGCTTGCCAGTTGCTGCCTTCCACGTACTGTTTCCATCTCTATTGCATATTGCCAATCATATAATCATGTACTGCTAATTGTTTTTAGATGGCCTCGAAATATGAATCTCGCATTCTTGATGTGTGTTATATTCTGAAGTTCTTTTGTTACAACTATCAAGAGCAATGGCCTTTCCAGCTTGATGCTGGTTTCATCTGTAACATAGCTCCAACAATGAGTGCGCATTTCCTGAATTTGGACCTGAACCGTGCAGGTTTCTTGGCTCTTTGGATCTCCAAGGACTTGAATTTAGATCAGTTTCTGATCGACTTCGAGCCTGAACATGCTTCTATGATTTTTGCCACTGCTTTTTATGCATAGATACTATATATCTTGAGCGTACGAGCATAGATACTGACTTGTGACTTGTATCCTGTACTTGTATCCTATATTTCTATGATTGCCTTTACTGATTTTTATACCTTTTGTCGCTTCATGTAGTTGCCTAGATATATGTGATTGCAATCTTATATTTATTTTGTTATTTTTTCTCTTATGTTTCTATGACTGCACTCACTTAATTTTATGCATTTTTTAATTATGAGGTGTGTTGTTGACGAGGATTTACCGGTCGACGACTTCCACAACTACAAGCTAGCATCATAGTCCTCACCAGTGGAGTGCAAACATCATTAATTTTGTATTCTTAGTTTGTACATCTTTTTTAGGAAATTTATGGTTCGCGCAACTATACATCTCTATTTGATTCAAATTCTAGATGGATATTGGTTTCTATACTTTCGCGCGAGGTTTATATGCCATGTGAAAGTATAATTTGGAGATATATGCACGATAAAACTTTTGCCCACGACATGTGCTCGACTGATCGAGCATAGAAACCCAGTAACATGATCATAGAAATGCTATTTTTCATGGCATTTAAAATTTATATCTTCTCATGGTCAAATATAAAAATCTAATGTCATTATCATAGAATCAAGCATTTTACTTTTTATTTGAAATTTGATTTCAACCGATCGACATACAAAAGGATGTTGCTCAAGTACAAAATCAATTAGTCGTGCTTAGGTGTAGAATCCTAACGACATGATCATAGACTCAAGTTTTTTATCTTTTACTTGAAATTAGAAATTTGATTAAAAGAGGATGTTACTAAAGTACAAAATCACTGGTAGTCCTCAGGTATAGAATCCTAAAGATATGATCATAGAAATCAACCATGACCACTACATATATCCACAATGGTGCCAACCATGAATTACAGTTTTCTATGCTCGAATATTTCTACGCTCACACCTTTTTCTTTCATCATGCCTGTATGTTTCTATACTCGGAACATTCCTATGCTTGGAAATACGGGCCGCTCAACATTTGTATAATCGTGCCTGTAGGTTTCTACGCTCAAAAACATTTCTATGCTCGTATCCCTATGTTTTTATGCTCGTGTCTTTATGTTTCTATGCTCGAAAATCTTTCTATGATCATGTCTCTATGTTTCTATGCTCTTTGCAAATTTATGAATTAAAAATTCAAAAAAAATATTCACAATGCATCTCAAATTGTGGATAAAAATGTCAGGAACCTTGTGGTGGAAACCGTTTTTGAGTTGGATCTTTGATTGAAGAATTATAGTGAAAAAACTAAAATAAAACGGTGGGTTTGCAAGCATGCATGCGTCAGTTGGCAGGTGCATGCATGTGTGAGGTGGCAGGTGCATGGATGGCATGTGTCCGTTCTGTTTATTTTTACATATGAGGTTTCTTACGACCCGGACAACTAGTTTCTATGATGCTTAGATTCAAATTTTAGTTTTTTTAAAAAAAATATTCAAAATGGATCTCATATGATACAAATAAATTGTCAGTAATCTAATGGTGAAAACCGTTTGTGAATTGGATATCCGAGTGAAAAGTTATCCGAGTGAAATGTTGCAAGCATGCATGCGTGCATGGCTGGTTGGCTGGGGCTTCCAATACTTATTGGAAGCCTTGGGCTCCGAATAGTCGGACCCACTCTCTCTCTCTCTCTCTATATATATATATATATAGATATATTTATATATATACATATGCTATTGGGAGCCCTGTGCTCCCTAGGGAGCCCTAGCCACGCGCGCGAGCAGGCTCAACCGAACCAGTTCCCACCACCGGTCTACATTAGGCCCATTGGGCTCACCAGGCCCACCAGCTGGCCCAGCTATAAATACTCCCCGCTCCCCACAACCAAACCCTAGATCCACTCCCCCATCCCCAATGTTGCCCCCCACCCCCACCCTACTCGGCGGCCAGCCCCCACCCACTCCCACGGCGACGATGGGCCCCCTCCCCGGCGGCGCCCTCTCTCCGACGCCCCTCCACTCCCACCGACGGTGCCTCCTCCCTCCTCTCCTCCCCTTCCCACACCGCGCGCAAGAGGAGCAGCGAGGGCGCGGCGCAGGGCGCGCTTGCGAGGAGGCGGATCCTAGCAACAGCGGCAACGCGCGCGTCAGGAGGAGCAGCGAGGGCGCGGCGTGGTGCACGCAGTCGGATCCCTGGCTGAGCGGCCTGGCGCGGCACGCACACAGGTGGAGGACCAAGCGCGCGGGTCCAAGAGGCCGTGTGGAAGGCACAACAGTGGCGTAGCGCGGCGTGGCTTTGCGCAGGCGTGCGCAGGGAGCCCGTCGGCGCGCAGCGGACGTCGATCCCTAATGGCGTGCGGCGGACCTCGAGCCTGGCGGCGCACGGCCGCCCCTACACCTGACCCCCGGCAGCAGCTGTAACACCTCAGGTGTTTGAATTCATGAAATAAGCCTCTTTAGCTTAACACGGTGCATAAATAATTAAGAGAAGTTTCAATGAAATGAGTTATAAATTGGTTTTTGCCTTAAATTGGAAATAGTTGTGTATATGCGCATAAGTACATGTACTTTAATCAAGTCATTTAAATAACTTTCACATTGAGGCAAACATGGCTAAAAAATTGAATAGGCACATCGTTTTTGACTTGATAGTCAAAA
This sequence comes from Panicum miliaceum, assembly GCA_032594955.1. Classification (NCBI taxonomy): domain Eukaryota; kingdom Viridiplantae; phylum Streptophyta; class Magnoliopsida; order Poales; family Poaceae; genus Panicum; species Panicum miliaceum. The sequence continues at coordinate 7,911,024 of CM064062.1, forward strand.
GTTTAGTTGAAGCCTAGGGTGAATGCAAAGTTTTGCACAGGAAATGACGTACCCTCCGAATTGTACTTTTTTGAGTTTTAAAATAACTTCTAAACTATAAATCAAATAAACCTTGGCCTGAAACAAAACTTGTGTAACTTTTCATTTTGAACAACTTTCATGTTCAGCGATTTTTGAGTTGCAACATGAAAATTTGAGAAACACATGGATTTGCAAACCAGTCCCTGCCTTTTCTTCTATTTTCACTGCAGACCCTTCTTCTCCACCTCGCCCGACCCTCCGACGCGCAGCCGCTCGCCCGACCCTTCCGGTTCGCCCGACCCTTTCGCTTCACCCGACCCTCCGCCACCGCGCAGTCGCCGCAGGCCACTTGGCCGGCGATGCCTAACGGCGCTAGGCGTGAAGCCAATGCCTGGCCGCGCCCGCACGCCGCGCTCCTCCCCAGTCCGTGCACGCCACGCGCGCGCCGGCGATGCGCGCCTCTGCTCGCCGCCCGCCGCGCCCAATGGACAAGCCGCGTCGTGCCCGTGTCTCCGCCGTGTCCCGCCAGTCGCCGCGCTCGCTGCCCGGCAAGACAGTTGCGGCAGCTCCTCGCCCAACCCGCGCGCCGCGTGATCTCCAGCTCCACACGCCAAGTCTTCAGCACCCAATCCCCTGCCCGCGCCCGCCGCACGCCGCGCCGGCTCTGCTTGCCGCCCACCGCGGCCAGTCATGCGCTTCTGTCGTGTCGCCCGCGCCCGTGTCTTACAGCCCAGTCCCGCCCCACCTCCCGCCTCTCTGCTGCCTACAAAAGGCCGCACTGAGTCCCCCTCGCGCGCCCAGACACCAGAACGCCGCCGCCACCACCATTACCGTCGTCGTGCCCAGCTCCCCACGGAGCTCACCTCTCCGGCCACCCCTTGCCAGAGCTGAGTCTCCCACCACCACAACAACACCCCACCGCAGATCACTGCCCCACCCATCGTCGCCCAGAACCGCCGGAGCACCGCCAGTGCCGCCCGCGCCGCCGCCGCTCCTTGCTGCTCCGTGGACAGCTCACTCCAAAGCTCCTCCGTCCCAGCCAAGCTTCGAAACGGGTTCCCCTCGACGCTGCGAAGCTCATCGACCAGCCCACACCCTCCCCTCCTCACTGGAGCACCGTCGCCGACGCTCCGCCCCGCCGCCGCCCCTCTGCTCTGCGCCGACGAGCCACCTCCGGCCACCCCCAACCCCGACCAAGGCCATCCCGAGGTAGCTCTCACCTCCCTGGATCTCCCCGACCCTTTTCCCAGACGAGCCCCCTCACCGGAATATGGCCGGCCGCCGTGCCAGCGCCGCCTAGGGACCCAATTGCAACGATTGAAATCTTTAAAAGAGTCTGCATGTAAGTTTCCAGGGACCCCTCTGTAAAAGAATGTTTTAAGCCTAGTTTCAAAAACAAAGAACTTGTAAAATTAAAGTTAAATCATAGAAAAATTGAAAAAATACAAACTCAACTGTTCTGGAATCTTTAGATGAAAATCCACAACTGTTGTTACATATATTTCTTCATTTGCTTGCTAAATCTTGCTCTAAATAAAATGGAAGGTTTAATAGTCTTTAATTGTACCCACTGTTGTAGGCAAAGGCTAAACCTGAAAACTTAAAAGTAGATTAGTTGCTTGATTTGTAGGTCAGTGTAAAAATATTAAGACTAGAACCCATCTCTAACTAAACTTTTTGTTAAACCTTGTTTAGGCCATGAAATAATAAAACTAATTTGTAACTGCTGTTATGTTGTGATTCTTGTGGTGAAACTTTTCCAGAACTGTTGTATTAATGACTAAATACCACAGAAAAAGTTTAGAACCTTTTTACTCTCTGTAACCTATTTATAGAATTTTGTTGTAGGAAAAATGCACTAATTCAAATAATAAGTTTCTGTGCTTGGAAAATTTTCAACTTTTTACTGTAGTAAATAATAGAGTAGCTCTTGTTGTATAAAAAGTTTCATACTTAGAAAACCTGTAAAACATCCTGTAGAAATTAATCTTTATTAAAGTAGGTGTATCTTGTCATATTAATATGCTTTGTATCTTGCATAGTAAAATCTGAAAAATTTACAGTAACACATTTATGGATAGATTAATTCTCTGTAAAATTTTTGGTGTCAATACCCGAATGGTTTGTTCGGTATAAAAATAACTAGGTTTTAGCAGTGGTTGTGTTTTACCTTTTTCATAATTTTTCTGCTGCGTGAAAATGTCTGAAATTTTTACAGTGCTTTTGTCTCTGCATAATGTGCTCTAAACAAAAATTTCATCACTAGAAGTTACTTAGTCCAGAAGTTGTGTTTAATTCATGTTGTGCTTAGAAAATTAAGTTTCCAATATAACACAACCCCCTTCGTGTTTAATGAAGTTAATAGTTTAAGTCATACTCTATTAACAATTGCCCAAAGAAATCTTAACTCAGTAACTTCGCAACCAAATCAATGTTTTGTGGACTACAACTTTATCGTGAAGAAAAATAATCGTCATATACCATCACTATAACTTACACTTGTGCATTCATATAGAATCGACTACTCTCGCCGACGGAATGTACGAGCTGGTGTCCTCATCTGAGAGTGAGCAGCGTGAAGCTCAAGTAAATCTAACTGAAGCTCTCGAAGACCCGAGCCCGAGCTCGGACGAGCCCCAAACTAGTTTTACCCAAGAAGGCAAGCCCCGGAGCATGAACCCTATTTTTTTTAAAACTTATGCAACTTATTACTCTACTTTACTTGTGCATTAAGTTTGTAGGAGTTGAATGGAAACGTAGTTGCATGATCCTAGGTACCCATGCTCTGAACCCTAGATGTAAGGATCGATAGAATGCTATGCTAATAGGACTCCAGTAAAAGTCGAGTGATTTCCTGTCACTCGCGAGAATTTAGGAGTTGAATGTTTACTACATGCTGCAATCATAAGGTCGACGGACGGGGCTATGTTACGATGTTTATGTTGATGATTGTGGCCCCGTCTGTTTAGTGAAAAAAATGCTAAGGCCGCAGTGTGTGGTAGTGGTGGTTAAGTCTTTGAACGTACTAACCACATGCCGAGAATATGGTAATCGGTAAGCTTAAGTACCTAATTGGACCGGCAAGTGGACAGCATCCCACCATCTCAACTTCGGTTCCATGCGCGCACATGGTGGGTACAGAGCTGGGCTCTGTAGTCTCGGATGGTGGCCCTAATCCACAACCCAGGAAGAAAGGGGAAAAGTTGCACGTGTGACTCTGGGAGTAACCACGTGACGTGTGTATAGGTTTCCCTTGCAAGGTTAAGAAATTCGATTCGAATCGTCCGTTTCTCGCGGTTATTGAGACTGCTTGACCCTTTTACCACATAGAGTAAGAAGAGGAACAATGATGATGATTAATCTTGTTGGATGCAAAATAATTCTTCCACCATGTATGATATTGGATAGTTGCTTACCTAGAATGGTTAAAGAAAGCTAGAACTTGGAGCTAAAATTTGAAAGTAAGGACCTTCTTATATATGCTTTTCGGCAAAACAAACCCCTCAAGCCAAAAGCCTTGCATGTCTAGGAGTCGGCTAAGTATATTCCACTAGTCGGGTAAGCCTTGCTGAGTATTAGTATACTCAGCCTTGCTTGTGGCTTGTTTTTAGGTGAAACTTTCGAGGACATGATTGCTAGTTTGACTTGGCCGTGTACCCTTCCTCCTGGTTGGTTGGTGGAATGGGATACGCCCCCAGCCAACGGTGATAATGCCGAGTGATGCCTCGTACGGGCTTCATCGAGACATCCGTATCATCGAGTAGTTATCATTATTTTTCCGCTGCATTGAACTCTGAAGAACTCTATTATTTTGAACTCTGAAGTACCTTGTTTTACGAATTTGAACTCCATTGTAATAATAATTTATGATGAACCCTGTGGTGTAAAATTTATGGAATGTTGTATACTCTGGGCTCACCTTCTTGTGAGTACATATATGTGTGGTTTCGATCGGTAAAAACCGTGGTTGTATCAGGAGGTTACCCGACAGACCGGTGGATTATTCCGTTTGAAGTGCGAGTTAGCCCTGATTGCCCTTGTGGTGATGGTTAGCGCGCTTGAGCCAGATTAATTCAGGTGGTTCTACCACAGCAGCGACGCGTCCCGGCGCTCGTGCGACGACGACGGGGGGCCCGATGGTGCGGGGTGTCGACGTATTCAGCCGTCTGTGCGACGGCGACGGAGCCGCGGCGGTGCGCGATGGATCCACTCCCGGCAGCGGTGCCCCTCCCCCGAAAGCACGCGGGGCCAGATCTTGCGGTGGAGGCCCCCGGCGGCGGCCATTGGCGGTAGATTGTAAAAGAGTAGTTCTATGATTGTCATCACTGCCTTCTATGATCGCCACCAGACCTGTATTGTATTGTCCTTGCGTGTATATGCCAACGTTCGATCTCTACGGGACCTGTATGACAGTGTTATAGAGAGTGTAAACCTTCTATGACCCATATCATTGCCTTCTATGACATGTATCACTGCCTTCTATGACATATCTTATATGTCCGTTTATGATCTGTATCGTTGTCTTCTATGACATGTCTTATATGACCTTTATCACTACCTCTTATGACATGTATAGAGTATAAACTACCTTCTAGGACCTTCTATGACCCGCTTTATATGACGTGCATCGCCGCTGCCTCCTATGACCCATATCGCTGCATTATATGATCTGTATATCGTACAAACTGCCATTTATGACCTGTATCGCTGCATTTTATGACCTGTATGACAGTGTGATTTCAAATTTCAAATTCCAGAGGGAATTTTGTGCCTCTGCGCATATGTTTCTATGAACGCACGTATATGTTTCTATGTCCATGTTTCACTGTCTTCTATGACCTTGTATAGAGTATAAAATGATCTCATCGTCGCTGGCTTCTATGAACCTGCCTCTATGACCCTGTGTCACTGCCTTCTATGACATGTTCATGCGTGTATATTTCTATGTATGTCTTATTCATATTCAAACGTATAAGATCCTTAAAAGCTATTAGATGTAAAGTCTATGACATGCTATTGGGATTTCTATGTCTGCCTTCTATGACATGTATGATAGTGTGATTTATATGGGTCAAGAAGATTCGAAGTTCAAAAATGCAGATGGAGAATTTTGTGCCTCTGCATATATGTCTACCTTCTATGACATGTATGATAGTTTTCATGGTTTGCTTTGATTCGAGATAGAATTTCAGCATCGCCTCCCTGTTGTTCTTCGGATACACAATCTCCTTGCCATGACGTGTATTTGGAGAACAGCAGCGAGGTGTTGCCGAAGTTCTGTGTCAGATAGGGGTAGAGCATGAAAACTAACCCCATCTACACATCCTCGGGTGGGATTAGGACTTATCTTCACCTATTAGAGCATGATAGACATCGTGTAGATGCAATTGATTTTTATATCACCCACTCATATGTTAAAGGATGGATGACCGTGACTGGATGTATACGGGTTGGCGGGGTAAGCGTGACTGGACCAATGAATTCATTTACAAGGTCGATGAATTCTTGAAAAGAGCATTTGGCAAAGGATAGAGTAAAGTGATGTGTCCCTGCAGCAAGTGTGAAAACAAGATATATTTCAATCAAAGTTAAACATGGGTAAACACATTTGCTCCTATGGGTTTGTGGCAAACTATACCCGGTGGATCTGCCATAGTGAAACCCATCGTGCGAGAGACGAGGCCGTGAGACAACGCATCGAGGATTATGATGCTGATGCCAGGTGCGGAGATATGTTAGATGACTTTCATCATGCACACTTCAATGAAGGACCTAGTCATGTTAGGGAGGATCCGCCAGAGCCAACCGCAAAGGCCTATTACGACATGTTGTCTTCAGCACAGAAACCATTGCACGAGCATACCAGTGTTTCTCAACTGGATGCCATCGGATGCATAATGGCCCTAAAGTCTCAGCTTGGCATCAGTCGAAAAGGCTTTGATAATATGTTGACAGTTTTTGGCAGCCTGCTTCCGGGTGGTCACAATCTGCTATGCAACATGTATGAGGCAGAGAAACTCCTTCGTGCACTTAAGATGCCATACAAGCAGATACATGCTTGTCTGAAGGGATGCATTTTGTTTAGGAAAGACCATGCGGATGCAAAGTACTGTCCTAAATGTGAGTCCTCTAGGTACCTGGAGGTTGACTCTGGTGATGGACAAAAGAGGCAGCTCGAAACCCCCATGAAAATCCTACGGTACCTTCCATTCATACCGAGGATCCAACGACTTTACATGATCGAGGAATCTGCGGAACAGATGACATGGCACAAAGAAGGCAAACGATACCGTCCTAAGAATATGGTACATCTAGCTGATGCTAAAGCATGGAGATATTTTGACACGTAGCATCCTGAGGAAGCTGAGGAGGCTCGTAATGTACATGTTGCGCTAGCGACAGATGAGTTCAATCCTTATGGAATGTCGTCTGCCCCATACACTTGTTGGCCCATGTTCCTTATCCCCCTCAATCTCCCTTCCGGCATCATCTTTCAACGACAGAACATATTCTTGTCGTTGATAATTCCTGGATACCCGGGGGATAATATGAGTGTGTACATGGAGCCTCTGATTGATGAATTGCTCCTTGCTTGGAATAAAGGGGTATGGACATACGACCGAGCTACAAAGACAAACTTCAAAATGCGAGTGTGGTACATGTACTCCCTGCATGACCATCTGACGTATGGGCTCTTTAGCGACTAGTGTGTCCACAGGAAGTTCCCATGCCCAGTATGCAAGTCAACTGTCAAGTTCTTCTGGTTGACGAAGGGTGGCAAATATTGTTCATTTCACAAACACCGACAATTTGTCCCTATGGACCATCCTTTCGGACGAGACGTAAAGAACTTTACAAAAGGTGTCGTGGTTGAAGACCCCCCACCGCAGAGCTGACAAGTGTCGCGGTTCATGAGCAGTTAGACACGCTCGAACCAAATAAAGAAGGTGTTGGTTTTGTGAGATATGGTGAGGAACATGCCTGGACTCAAAAGCCGGGCTTGTGGAGGCTCCCCTACATGGATGACATTCTTTTTCCATATAACATTGATACGATGCACACTGAAAAGAATATCACCGAGGCAACCCAGGGTACAGTCATGGACATTCCTGATAAGATAAAGGACAATGTTAAGGCCAGAGTGGATCAAGCTAGGATATGCAATAGACCAAAGTTCGACATTCCGCCTCCCAAAGGCACGTGATGGAAAAAGCCGCCCGCCGATTTCGTCTTGAAGAGGAACCAAAGGAGGGATGTACTACAATGGTTCCAAACTTTAATGTTCCCCAATTGGTATGCAGCAAATCTGAGGAGGGGTGGAACTTAGATACTATGCGAATCAATGGGCTCAAGAGTCATGACTACCATATATGGATTGAGCGGCTTCTTCCGGTGATGGTTCGAGACTATCTCCCTGACCATGTGTGGTTAGTGCTGCCAGAGTTAAGCAATTTCTTCTGCATCCTTTGTGCTAAAGGAGTTGTCTCGGAATGTAGTTGCAGAAATGGAAAACTACCTGTCCCAAACAATGAAGATTACAATATAGACCCAAACACGTATGATGGAGAGTTCTTTCAAGAAGATGGGCTACAAGGGTGTTTTGAGATAGACTTAACCGGAGCGATCGGAACGAAAGTAGACGATGATGAAACGGTTGATGACAAGAGTGATGAAACGGTTGATGACGAGGACGTCGGAGACGAGGTTCATAATGCGAAGGACTTACTAATACTTGAAAAATTACAATTAGGGCTTGATGAAGACGACATTCCTCAGTCGGAGCACATGCCTGATTTTGATCTCGACTTGCGTAATAGTGATGATGAAACTTATGATCCAGCTAATCCCGATCAAGATGATTATTTCTAATACATGTATGATCCATAATGATTGAATTATTATTTCTAATCATGTTTTATTTATTTTTCTTTTGTTTCTAATTACCTTTTGTTTATATGTGCTAATTGGTTTACTGTTTTTTAATTGCAGGTGATTGAACAAAGATGGTGAGCAGCGGATTAGCGCGAAAATGCACGTATACTTTTAGAAGAATGATTGCAAGTTCCGATGAAGCTAGGGGTCTGTCGCTAGGGTACCCGAGGCAAGGGTCGAGGGAAGGGTGGCCCCAAGGGTGGAGGAAAGGATGGCAAGGGTCGAGCGACTCGGTTTGTACAGCCGCCTTCACCTCAGGAATTGGAGGAGTACAGGGCTAGATGGATATGCGGATCATTTCTTTATTCTAACACTCAATTTTGCATAATTTGTAATTAACTTGCTATTTTTTGGCAGTCTCAGGCACATGGAGGCACTGAATGCCCCGAGTTTGTGGGATGGGCTTTGGTCCATAAAGGCAAGGCGTCTAAGGTCACCTACAACCCGGACGACCCGCCTTCGGCGTACAGCAACCCCTCCATCTACACCCGCATCAATGCGTACACAGAGGCGGAAAGGCAGGTCCATGGGCCATAGTGGGATCCGAGCGCTCACCCTTTTGATGGCGACCGATGATCCCTCGTTGGAGTATGATGGTCCTGTGTTACCCCCTTGAGTGTCCTCTGCTAGGACGTCCTTGACAGCGTCCTTGATGGCCTCGATCTAAACTCCTGACTGATTTATCACTGCATGGCTTATGGACTGATCGAACATCTCCTTGAACTTGGTCGAGTCTTGAGTGATGGAGATGGCCCCCGGCCCTGGTAGCAGCTGCTTCTGTATCACCTGCCACTCCTTGGTCATGATGAACGACCTGAGGCAGGCATCTTGAGATTGCTTCATGGCTTCTTCAACTAGCCGCTTCTGATCTTCATTGAGATCATCCATGGTAGGCAACAAGATTTTGTTACTATCCATCCCGTAGTTCTTGTTCATCGTGGTGCGTTGTCATTGTCGTGTCCCAAAAGCGTGTTGACGCAAAAAGCCGTAGGTCGGCCTTCAGCGCCGACACACGCAAGGACCCAGGAGCCTCTTGCTTCGCTCCTGCGCGGCATCCAAATCGGCTGCGTGGTGGTGCAGGGCGTGCCAGTCAAATTGACCTACAATTGATAGGTAAAACGTTAAATTACCGGAATGTATCGGCTGGTGTTCTGAATCATTCTGCCACGTGCATCGGCCAAAAGTCTGATGTGTCAGTAGATCAATCGTCCAAAGCTCTGGCCGATTCTACAGGTAAAGCAGCGCTACGCGGGTTAGCAAAGCCACGGTAGACAACACCTAGATCCGAACCCGATCGGTCTGGCAATGAGCAACAGACAAGCTGCGCGTCGTCCGATGGTATTTAGATCTAGGCTGAATAAATTGTGGTAAAAACTAAATAAAAACAAGATCAAACGAATCGAATCCTGTCAAATCTAGCAAATACCGATAACTGGTGATAACAGCGAGAAACAAGCTAGACTAAACAGATTAATCTAACATGAACAAGCTCATATCGATAAATTGGTGAATAGACCAGACCTAGATCCAATCTGCTCGATAACTTAAGTAATGCAGGATAGAGGAAGAAGCGATGCGCCATCAACCTTGAGCCTATCTGCCTCATTCGACGCGAAACTTACCAGCAAGTCAAAGATAGAAGTCGATGCAGCTCCACGTGCAGGAAAGAACTCGTAAAAAGAAAATCTACTACAACAAAGGCGAAGCCGCCGAAAAGAGAAAAAAAGAAAAAAAATGGTTTGTGTATTGATCATTGGATGGTTTGATACATGCCCGAGGGCAGCTATTTATAGCCTAAGCTACAAACCCTAGTGGATTACGACGTACATTACTTGACAATAAAGAAAATAAACTTTCCTAAATTCTAATAGATAACTTGCTCACGTAGCCTCGCCAGCTACTTCCATGCAGACCTGATCATAGGCCGGGTCGGGTCGGGTTCGCGCCAGGTTCTTTCGAGTTGTCGGGTCGAAATTCTTGGCCCGCCCGGCCCATCACGTGGTCGGGTTAAGTTGGGTTGGGTCGGGTTTGGGTTTTTACGTTTAATTTTCGGGTTGGGACGGGTTTTTTTCAAGTTTTGGGTCTAAAAATTTCGGGTTGGGTCGGGTTTTTTCGAACGGGTTGGGTCGGGTTTGTCGGGTCGTGCGGCCCATGATCAGGCCTACTTCCATGCTCCATTAGCCATGACGCTTCATCTGGCCCAAAAAGCCCAACATGCTTCTTTCTTTGCTTCTGACCCAGCAGGTTGACACGTGCCAAAAACCGGTGTCAACACAACTCAGGTGTCGCCCGCAAGCGGAAGCCTGAGGATCAGGTGGCCAACGTCGAGCGTAATTCTCGTAGCAAGAAGTCGGGCAAGCTTTAGGACCAATAAGAGAAGATCCTCCACAAGCAATGCCCGATGCACCTGAAGGCCAAGCACACAATGTTCCAGTGCACCGTCCTCCGCAAAAGTCTCACCGCGCCGCCTCCTCCTGACAACGAGGAGAAAGAGAAGGACAAGGGGGACGAAGGCAACGACAAGACCGGGCCCCTGGGTTTCCAACACCCGACTAACACCGTCAACATCATCTTCGAAGGCGACGACGGTATTCTCACCAAGCGCGCGCAGAAGTTATTTCGGTGAAAGATCCTATCAATCGAGCCAGCAGTGCCGTGTCCCTTGACATATAGCGAGGTCCCGATCTCTTTCTCCAAGGAGGATCAGTGGACCAGTTTTTCCGAGCCGAGAAAGCTTCCGCTCATGCTGTACCCGGTAGTCGTGGGCTATACGTTGACCCGAGTACTCATCAACGGGGGGAGCGGTTTAAACCTGCTCTTCCCGAGTACTCTAAAAAAGTTGAGGCTGGATATCGGCAAGATGTTGACTCCCAGCAAAGCTCCATTCTTCGAGATCGTCCCGGGTAACACGGCTACACTGATCGGCTCGGTTACACTGCCAGTTACCTTCGAGACAGCTGACAACTTCTGTACGGAGAACATAAAGTTCGAAGTTGCGAATCCTTGGCAGGCCAGCCTTAGCCAAATTTATGGCGGTGCCATATTACATCTACTTGGTTCTTAAAATGTCAGGTAACAACGGTGTACTCTTCCTTCGCGGCGACATCAAGAAGTATTACGACTGCGACCAGGAGGCGATCGAGTATGCTACTTCCGCACGCGTGCCAAAGCCTTCATCTGAAGTACTTGCGGCCGCTCAACAACTCTCTGAGACAGAGCTGGAGGTGGCAAACAACAAGCCAAGCCAGTCGATGGTAAAGCAAAATCCCGACATCCATCAAGACCATCCAGCTCCAGGAGGGTGATTCGTCCAAGACCGCCCTGATCGGCGGGCACCTGGACAACAAATAGGAACTCACGCTCGTCAACTTCCTTAGGGCTAACCGAGACATTTTCGCGTGGAAACCAGCGGATATGCCAGGTGTGCCCAAGGAGTTGATCGAGCATGCTCTGAAAGTCGATCCTAAGGCCACTCCAAGGAAGCAACGACTACGTCGTTTCTCTCCAGAAAAGACGCAGGCCATCAAAAAAGAGCTAGCTAAACTACTCGCGGCTGGTTTCATCAAAGAGGTGTACCACCCAGAGTGGCTAGCCAACCCTGTACTTGTTCTCAAAAAGAATAATAATGAATCGAGGATGTGTGTCGATTATACTGATCTCAATAAGCACTTCTCGAAAGATCCTTTCTGCTCTCCTTCCTTGATTGCTACTCGGGTTACCCTGAGATTTCTCTCAAAGAAGAAGATCAGATCAAGACTGCGTTTATCACCCCGTTTGGTGCCTACGCATACACGACTATGTCGTTCGGGCTAAAGAACACGGGTGCAACTTACCAGCGGGCCATACAGTTATGCCTCTCTAATTAGCTACATCGCAATGTTGAAGCCTACGTGGATGACGTGGTCGTTAAGACTCAAAATCCCAACGAGTTCATCCCTGATCTCGAGGAAACCTTCAACAGTCTGCGCAAATTTCAGTGGAACTCAACCTGACTAAGTGCGTCTTCAGCGTACCCCAAGGGAAACTCCTTGGTTTCATCGTCAGTCACCGAGGAACTGAGGCTAACCCTGAAAAGATCACTGCCATCACAAGCATGGGGGCTCCACAAAAGATCAAAGACGTGTAGATGCTCATCGGCTGCATGGCGGCATTAAACAGATTCATCTCTCGACTTAGGGAACGGGGTCTACCCTTCTTCAAGCTTCTCAAGTGGCAAGATAACTTCGTTTGGACCGAGGAAGCGACGCAGGCATTGGAAGACCTCAAGGCTCACCTCCAATCGCCCCCCATCCTCACGGCTCCGAACCTAGGCGAGAACCTGCTACTTTACATCGCTGCGACTACTCACGTAGTCAGCACGGCAATCGTGGTGGAGCGAAACGAGGAAGGCCATGCATTTGGCGTGCAGCGGCCAGTGTATTTCGTTAGCGAAGTCCATTCTGAGTCAAAGGTTCGTTACCCTTTGATTCAGAAACTCCTCTACGCTATACTCATCACCTCCAGAAAGTTTCGCCACTACTTCGACGAGTACAAGATCTCAATTGTCACTGACTTTCCATTGGCGGATATACTCCACAATCGGGATATCACTGGACGTATCTCTAAGTGGGCAGTGGAACTGGGGGCTCTCAACATCGACTTCAAGCCACGCACCGCCATCAAGTCGCAAGCTCTAGTTGATTTTTTGGCAGAGTGGCAAGAAAACCCAAGTACCAACTCCAACTAACAAGCCAGAGCATTGGGTCATATACTTGGACGGATACCTCAAACTCAAAGGCGGTGGCGCAGGAGTACTATTTATCAGTCCAACTGGCGAGCAACTTAAATACGTATTTCAGATACTATTTAAGGTCTCCAACAACGAAGCCGAGTACAATGGACTACTGCACGAGCTACACCTGGCCATCTCCCTTGGTATCAAGCGACTACTCGTTTTCGGCGACCTTTGCTGGTGGTCCAGCAATGCAACAAAGAGTGGGACACCAACAAGGAGACCATGGATGCCTACGTTGCACTAATCCGCACACTCGAGAACAAGTTCTCGGGGCTCGAGATTCGTCGTGTGCTCCGCGACAACAACATTGGGGCAGATGTACTTTCAAAACTGGGCTCCGAATGAGCTAAAGTTCGGGCTGGAGTTTTCGTCCACGAGCTCCATCACCCCTCTATTCCCAGAATAGAGCCAGGCACCGTCGACTAGGGCCCCGTGGAGCCTAGTCGAGAGGTCCTGATGATTGATGTGGACTGGTGTCCACAGTTCACCGACTTCATTAAAGATAAGAAGCTTCCCCCTAATGTCGACCCTAAGAGTGTCGAGGCTATCCAACTAGTCAGGCAAAGCAAGGGTTACGTTCTGGTGGGAGATAAGCTCTACAAGCGCGTATCAGCAACAGGGGTACTCATAAAGTGCGAAACTACTGCAGAAGTGCGGGAAATCCTAGAGGAAATTCATGAGGACGCGTGTGGCAATCAAGCAGCCTCCCGTACACTAGTTTGGAAGGCCTTCAGGTCCGGGTTTTATTGGCCTACGGCTTTGGTGGATGCCGAAGATCTCATTCACTGATGCACCAACTGCCAATTCTTTGGTAAACAAGCTCATGTCCCTACCCACAAGCTGATCATCATACCACCTTCTTGGTCATTTGCCTGTTGGGGCCTCGACATGATCGGTCCACTGAAAACAGCGCCAGGAAGTTTTACTCACCAAGTGGATCAAGTACAAGCCAATTACAACACTGACGGCAGATAGAGTAGTCGCTTTCATTTGTGACATACTCCACCATTTTGGTTTCCCTCAAACAATCATCACCGATCGAGGTCAAGTACATTTCGGTAGCTCACCCGAGGGCCAATGGCTAGGTGGAGCACACTAATGGTTTGATCCTTGATGGGCTCAAGTAAAGACTCTATGATGAGAACAGCAAAAAGGGAGGCAAGTGGATTCACGAGTTACCCACAGTCGTCTAGGGGCTTCGTACTCAACCGAGTAAAGCCATAGGACAGTCACCTTTCTTTCTTGTCTATGGGTCAGAAGCAATTCTTCCAGCTGATATCATGTACGAGAAAGGAGAAGCTGACGAGGCAAGACATCTGGAACTCGACTGCGCCGAAGAAATCAGATGCAATGCCTTACTCCGCTCAGCAAGATATCTACAAGGCATTCGACGGTACCATAACCGCAACGTCCAAGTGAGATCCTTCCACGCTGGGGATCTGGTCCTACACCGCATCCAAGATGAAACTGGGCTTCACAATCTTAACTCTAGATGGGAAGGACCCCTCATCGCCACGAAGGTCACAAGGCCAGGGTCATATCGACTTCAGTACCCAGACGGCCTAGAAGTTCCAAATTTTTGGAACATCGAGCACCTACGCCATTTCTATGCTTAAAGAAATTTACACAAAACTTGTCAGCTGCAGTAATAATACATGGTTGTTTCGATTCCTGTAACACCCAAAGTGTAGAAAAAAAAATTTAAAAATGTTTAAAAAAATAATAAAAATAGCATCTCTCTCTCTCTCCCTCTTCCTTTTTCCCCAGCCCGGCCCAAACTTCTTCCCTCCCTCCCTTTTCCTTTTCCCTCCTCGCGGCCCAAACCACCCAGCCGGCCCAGCCCGCCACCTCTCCCTCTCCCTCATCTCTCTCTCTCTCTCTCACTGACATGCCGGGCCCACATGTCGACGCCGTCTCCTACCTCCCGCTCCCCTCTTTCCTTTCCTGCCTCGCTGCGGATCCCGCCCGTGCCGGCTGCCCGCGCCCTCCTCCCTTCCTTTCCTGCGTCGCCAAGCTGCCATAATGGCCCATGGCACACGCCCCCAATCCCTCGCTGCCAATCCCCGCGGCAATCACGGTAGTGAATGCCGGCCGCCGCGAGTGCCGCCTTCCTTCCCTGTCGCGGCCACCCCGCTCTCTCCCTTATCCTTTAAAAGCTGCGCCCAAGCCCCTCACTCCCCCTCTTTCCACCCTCTGCCCGCGCACGCAGCGTCGCCGCCTCCATTTCCCGAGCCCGAGCTCACCGATGCTGCCGTTGCCGTCGACCTCCTGCCCCGCCATCACATCGTCAACCACAACCACCACCGGAGCTGCGCCTCGGGAGGAGCATCGTCACCGGCCCCTTCTTCCCCTCCGCGCCGTCGCACCACGCCTGCATTTTCCTCGCCGGAGTCAATGTCGCCGCCCCGAACCGCACCCTCATCGATGTCCTGCCACACCGCCTCGCTTTTGTCGCTTACAACCCTCGCCGAAGTTCCGAGAGCTGGTGAGCACTCTCTCCGCTCTCTTTTCCCTCTCTCTCTCTCTCTCTCTCTCTCTCTCTCTCTCTCTCGCCCTATCGCGACCGCAATTGCTCGCCGGAGCAATTGCTCCGCCCGCCGCCGTGGCCACCGGTCTCTGGCCGCCGCACGGCCGTCCCGTGGCCCCCGTTGAGTTCACGTGCTGCCCTCTCACTCCCCGGCATAACCCTGGCCTGAACCGAGCCCCGGAGCACCGATTTCAGTGAGCTCCGGCGGTCTGCCGCCGTCTCGCTCGCCGCCGGCGCCCAGCGCCGCCAGCTGAGCCGTTGGCTCATCCAGGCGAGCCGTACCCGAGCCGCCAAGCCGCACCCGAGCCGAGCCGTAGAGCTACCACCGTCGGATCGTGATCCGATGGGTCAGATCCGCCCAACCCAAGCCAAACCCTAGCCGCCGCCAGACCTTTTGCAGAAAAGCCTCTAGGTATTCTAGAAATCAACCCCCGATCCAGTGCAGTAGAAAATTAATAAGATTCTGGTCCTCTATTTTCTGTTTAGGCCCCTGTTCTTTCTAGATTGAGAACCCGCCGTCTAGAGGTCCCAGTTTTGCACCCAGGGCCCTCTGTTTTAGGTTTAGTTATATTTTAGCCCCTATTTCTTCATATCTAGCCCCTGGAAGTTCAAAACGCTCGCAGAAAGGTCCCTGGATCACTATTTTAGCCATAACTTTGTCGTTTCAACACCGATTTCAGCGATTCTTCCGCTCACGCGATCCTTGCATCATGAACTACAACTTTATCATCTTTTTACTATCTATTTGTACTGTTTATTGTACCGTTTCTTATTTTTTTGTGTACGCTTGCTTGTGTGATCGTGTAGACGACGTGACGTTCGAGCAAGATCAAGAGCAAGTTTACGAGGAAGAGAATCAGCAGCTCTTTGAGGAAGGCAAGTAAACTTCCCTCCCCTGCATACTCTATTTTATCCCAACAATAGCATGATAATTCACTTTACTTTATTGTTGCTTTGCATAAACTTGATGGGACACCTATGCTAAGGACATACCTAGTCTTTTACCCAAAGCCTTGAAACACCGGGTTTAGTGTTTATGTTGGGTAGTCATGCTTAGTTGCTAACTTTGGGATTGGTGATGGTTTACCCTTATGGTAATGATGTTCATACTTTATATTGTTGTTATACCTTGTTAATACAAGATTAACTTTGTTTAATGGGAACATGGAGAACCACCCAAGTGAACAGTGCAACCACAAAGTCACATGTCTCTGACCTTAGCCAATTAATTAGACGTTTAGTTAGCTGGTGGCCTTACCGAAAGGGCAAGGAGGGGGTCGGTGTAGGGGTCATAGCCCGGTCCTCTTGGGGTAGCGGCCTTTGCTAAGGAGCTGACTATTAGGGAGGTTTATGGACCACACTGCTACCGAAACTCTAGCGGGTTATCTAGCTCTCGACATGTCTTTGTAAAGGCTTCGAAGTGTACCCCTCGCCACTCACCTCGGAAGTGTTTAAGGGCCTTGAAAACCCGGCCGGGGAGGCAAAGGGGATTGCTAACATCACCCTTTCTCCCGGTGTATGTGAAAGAGAAAACGTGACAAACTTTTTTTCTTTTCGGTTCGTTGGTCCGACTTAGGGGAACACGTTTTGTGGGTAAAGTGTACAACCTCTGCAGAGTGTAAAACTGTTATAACAGTCGTGCTCACGGTTATGAGCGGCTTGGACCCTCACATGATAATAGAACTTGAAGATTAATTAACTTATGGTTCTTGGTTTATGTTTATGTTGTTGGTACCTTTATGTTTTTGCTTAAGTGGGTTGGTATAAACTTACATCTAGTTAATAGGTGCTTGCTAATAAAACTTGACCAACTAAAAGTGTGAACTGTTGTAAACCTTAGCCTATCCTTGACGGCCTTGCATATCTTCCCCCACATGCTGAGTACCAACCATAAGAGTACTCACCCTTGCCCAACTGTTGTTCAGAAGAGAACTTTGAGGAGGAGAATTTCGACGACTTCGAGGAGTTCTAGGCTTGCGTTCACCAGTCATCGCCTGTGGAAGACGGAGTTGTTGCAAACTTCGTGTAGGGTATATCGGTGGAACATTTAAAGACATTTGTGTCTATTTTATTCGGAGTGTAATAATGTTAATTACTCTATCTTGTTTACATTTCGAGCATTGTCTTTGATATATTACACTTGTTTCGTCTATCATGTGTGTGTGTGAACTTGATCCTGACGCACACATAAGATGCATCTGGTTCTTTCTAGAATCGGGTGTGACAAAAGTGGTATCAAAGCTATGTTGACTGTAGGACGCTAGACTAGTTATAAATGGTCAAAATTAAGGATTTATTTTCTAGCAAGCCATGTCAGTTTTAAAATTTCTTTATGTTTATTTTATTTCCGCATAAAAATCTATGTTTTTTTACATGTTATTTTTTGTTATTTTGTCTCTTTTAAAATTTATTCTGAGTTTTATTCTTGCTCTGTCAGATGGCCAGGACTTACCAAACTGCTCGCAAGCGCACCGGAGGTCGCCAGGTCCGCATTGCCCCAGCTGAGCCAGCTCCTCCTGCTCTAGTTCCAGCCCCAGTTTAGGAGGTGGAGGCTATGGAGGAGGAACCCGCGGAGGCCTACTACTTTGTGGATGGAGATGATGGCCGCATCATGGCGGTCGATGAAGAAGGGAAACAGTACACTCTACCGGCATCACCAGCGGTAGAGGCATCACCACCGCCCCCAGCTTCCCCAGTTCCAGCTCCTGCTCTAGCACCGGTCGCCGCTGGAGGAAGCCTGGGTGATTCCGGGGGTGTTGATGATGGAGGACATGATGATGATGAGGACAGCGACGACGAACAGGGGGATCAGGGCAATGGTTCCCCAGCGGGGAGGGAACTCCGTTGTGTTCGCACCTCAACGGTCGAGCTGGGCTACTTTCCCATGTTGTTGCAGGTTGTTCTGATGGACTTGGGCAACATCGTGAGACCCCACTACGACACGCACCACTACCTCGACCCGACGCTCGGTGGCTACTTCCTCACTCACGTCCACATCAGGGTGGAGACAGAAGGAATCGGAGGCCGGAGGACTCTTACGGCGCACGACTCCGCGACGCCCCACGCCACCTATGACGCCTCCGTTAGCAGCGCCGCCAGGAGAGCTCTGTGGTCCATCTGCCACACCCATCGCCAGGAGCTGCAAAACAAGGAGTACCGCCACCTTCCTCGCCGCCTTAGTGGAACTAAGGAGACTGTGGTCACTCTGGGTAGTGATGATGAAGACCGCGTCAACACCCTCACTCGAGTCACTGCAGCCCTCAACACTGATCTGGAGAACGTCACCACTAAGCTGGACCAGACTCAGGATAGGCTGCTGGAGGCTCATGAGAGGATCCGCGCGCTGGAGGCTCAACTTGCAGGAGTGCCGCCGCCACCTCCACAGATGAATAAGCCCCGCTTCCCTACCATGTCGTGTACTCGAGGTACAACGCCTTGTCACGCAGCCTCACCCCGGCACCCTCGACTAGCGCTAGATTGCGCTCATCCAGTTGGGATTTAAGGCAGAAGAGATGGCGAAACAAATTAAAATGCGGGCGAATTCCCAGGAATGCCTCGCAAAGATGCACAAAAATAGAAATGTGCAAAACAGAGTTGGGGGGAAGGTGATAATGCTTGATTTTGTAAAAACCATGAAGACCACGGAAGAAATCGGAAGAAGGCAGGGCAAGGCCGCGGTCGGCAGAAGGGGCGAACATCACTGTCTCACCCGTCATCTCCCACGGCGATGAGTAAGATCCCGTGGTCCACCACTGCACAACTCCTTCCTCCTGGAGCACTCGCTCGGCGATGAGCCGGAGGAGATCTTTCTCCCGGACATTAGAGGACCTCCACTCGCCTTCCGCCACCATCTTGGTGACCTTGGCCGCTGGCGGCGACTTTTCTCTGCCCTCATTCCCCCTCTTCTTCCCACGACCGGCGGAGGAATTTCTTGGCATCTTGGGGCGAAACCTCACACGGAGCTTCGTGCGCATGCCCTGGGGAACTCACGCGGGTGTGGATAGAGATGGGAAGCGAAGACTTCAGCTACTCTTAGCCTAGGATTTGGGCGTTGGGGTGGTCAATTTGGCCGCGGTGGCAGCGGCTAGGGTTCCTGGACGTAGATCTGTTTTTACTACGGTGAAAACGGAAGCGGATGAAAACCCTAAGGGGTACAGCGGGGTTATTTATAACCAGCGGCTTCCCATTTTTCCGTTGGAAGTCGAAGAGACTTTCTCGGGATAACGATTCGATTTTTGAGCGATTTTTACGAGTTCTGTGTAACGGAATTTGGAAACTAGCCGTTTTCTCAGGGATAGGCTCCCGAGACTTCGGACTTTTCAACTTCCAGAGATGATTAATCCTAAAAATCATCAATTTGAGTTCAAAAAAACCAAACACACATTCCATGCCACGACTCTTTAGATCCTTTATTCTAAACCTTGGAATTTGGAATAAAGGCTCGGAGGCTGCGGGATACGTGTCATTGACGGCTTATTTTTCAAAAATTCTTGAAAGATACAGACGGAAGATTCAAGACTAATTTGACCCTCAGCCTGATTCTTCAATTCAACCTAATGCTCGGGGGCTACTCTATATGGAGTGCGAATTCATCGCACCCCATATAAAACAAGACTTGAAGACTACTCGGGGCTTGAGCACCTCACAGCCTCGATGCAGCCAAGGAAGTACTCGGAAGACACCTCTCAAGGGGACTCAGCAGGGACTTGAAGATACCTTCCAGAAGTACTCGGAAGCCTACAGTACTCGGCTACGAAGAGCTCGAGGGCTTGTCAGACCCGGGGCAGCGGGACTGCTCACTTGGCGTACATATTCTTGTAGTAGGGGATGGCACATGGGCCATACCTTACCCTCATTGTAACTAGTCGCATAGGGCTAGGACTAGTCGAACGTAAGGAAACTACCCGACAACGTACTCGGGTAGGACTCCTCAGACCGACCCCGACTAGGACTTCCATGTAACCCTATCCCCCAGACTATATAAGGGCGGGCAGGGACCCCTCCAAAACATCTGATAACCTCTAAGGCAATACAAACCACACAGGACGTAGGGTATTACACTCTTGGCGGCCCGAACCTGTCTAAACTTTGTGTTCCTTGCACCTTCGAGTTCCTGATCTCGGCGACAACCTATCTACAACCTACCACCTCGGGGGTATCCCTCAGTGGGCTTGACGATAAAACACCGATACATCGGCCGAAGAATTAAAAAACGTAAGTATTATAAGTGGCACAATATTGTGTCCCACAATACTAACGAGTGTAAGGGTTCCGCAAAGAAATCCAATCGGCTATAGAGCAGGGGAGAATTAAATTTGACAATCATATGAAGCCGATGACGATTGATGGGCATCCCTCCCCAACCAACATGGTGGAAGTCAACCAAGACACGAAAGGAAAGGTCAAAGTGTTGACTTCTGAACAAGCAAAGCGGTCGGAGCTGTGGATCCCAAGGTGCGGGTATCAGCAGATGAGCTGAGAAGTCAGGGCTGATACGAGCGATGTCAGAATTCTAGAGGACCTCGTAGAGCTGTCACATCTCAAATGCTTCTAAACAAATACCATCATCGACAAGATCGAGACGGACGTCGCCAAGAAGAAAAAAGCCAGCACGATGAAGACCACTGGTGATGCCCTTTCTTCCCTTTCTGCTGCAACAAAGGATTAAGATTGCCATCGGCCGATGATTGCCCTGAATGCAACGGGTCGCATGAAGATGGTCGTTTCTCCAAGAGGCAGTGCTTTGATGATAGGAGCCGTCGGCCAATCGGCAGAGATAGGCATGAAACGCACATCTAGGTTCATGATCGATTGGGAGGCAGGCTAACAGAGAAAGACTAGCTAGAGCAGGTGGCCAATGAGTGGGCGCTGGATGAAATAACCGAAGACCGTATGATCGAGCACCAACTCAGCTACCACTATGATCCTGAGACCTATCCTCGATGGTGCCCTGGTGGATTGTCTAGATCTCAGAAGAGGAGAGTCCAAAGGCTGCGACACCGGGACCAGGAAGAAGAGCAAGCTCATGATGAAAAGCGGGCTGCGTCCAAGGTGTGGCATGTCAAGAAAAATGTGACAACCCTGGTAATTAAAATTCCGAAATCAATGTCATTAGCCTAACTCTATGTTTTAAACCACTAATGAGAGGGTGGAAAGAATTAAACCGGGTTCAGTTGGAAATCAAATTTAATTTGGGCACATTTGGACACATTTGAAACTTTTAAATTAACTTTAAAACCATAAGCCAAATGAGATTTTGCCTGAAACCAAAGTTGTAGAACTTTTTATTTTGAACAACTTTCGTGTTCAAAAGTTTTTCAAATCAGAAAGAGGAGAAAACGCCCTGTTTGCACCCAGCCCCCTGAAGTTTTTCAAATTCTTGCACTTCGGTCCCTCGCTCACCCCTCCCTCCTCTGCTGCGCCGCACGCTCGCCCGACCGCCGCCGGCCACCTGTCCCCCGACGCCTGCGCGGCACCAGACGCCGAGCCAACCCCGACGCCCTGCCTGCTGCCCGCCCCCGCTCGCCCAACCGCGGCCGCGCCTTTTCTTCTCCCTCCCGCACGCCTCGCCTCTGCCCAACCCGCTGCTGCTCCCTGCGGCACCGCCCCGTGCTGCCCAGTCGCTGGCCGCCGCCCCCTCCACCAGTGCTCCGTCGTGCCGCCCGAGCTCCCCAACCGCCCGCCAGCGTCGCCTACACGCGACGTCGCGCCCCAGGCACGCCCAGCGCACGCACGCCACGCGCACGACGCGCCTCTGGCCACTGGTCGCCGCCGGCCGCCCCCAATGGCGCCCAGCCTCGCCGGTCCCTCCACCCCACGCCCCGGCCGTGCCACGCCCACCCCCACGAGCTCCACCGGCCATAAAGCCCGGCGCAGCGCCCCTCCCTCCCCTCCTTTCTTCTTCCCCGCAGAACAGAGAGCTCCATTGCCGCCGGCGCCCCCACCTCGCCGTGGAACCCCCTGCTCCGGCCCACCTCCGCCCGAGGCAAGCACTGAAACGGATTCCCCTCGACGCACTGAAGCTCCCCAGCCCGAGCCCCGCCGCCCTCCTCGCCGGAGCGCCGCCGTCCGCGCCGCCCCTCCGCCGCCGCCCCTGCTCTCCGCGGCCAGGCCGCCACCGGCCATCCCAAGCCACTCCAAGACCACCAATAGGTGCGCCCTGGTTCCCTCTCCGTGCTCCCCCACCTTGCCCTCGCCGCCGGCGACCCAGCTCGCCGGAATTTGGCCGGACAGGATGACCCCGCCGTGAAATTGCGACCAGGGACCACATTGCAAACGCCCAAATCTTTCTAGGGTGTTTTCTGCTAATTTTCAGGGACCCCTCTGTAAAGAAAGTTTTAACCAAATCAGTGAACTTGTAAAATTCGTATAAAATCGTAGAAAATTCAGAAAAATGCAAACTCAACTGTTCTGGAATCCATATAAGAAACTATACAACTTTTGTTACATAAAGTTTCTCAGATTCTCAATATATTTTGCTCTAGATTAAATGGAAGGTTTAATGGACTTCTTTTGTACCCACTTTTGTAGATCATTTCTGACCCTAATTTTTGGGCAGTGAGTTACTTGCTTAATTTTTAGGGCTGTGTAAAAGGATCAGGACCAAAAGCCATCTCTAGATACACATTTTGTCCAACCTTATTTTAGGCCATAAAGTGATAGAACTAATTTTTCCTGCTGTTCTGTGATGTTTAATGTCATGAAACTTTTTCTGTGTTGTTGTAGTAATACCTAGAGGCCATAGAAAAATTTAGGAACATTTTTACTATACGTAACCTGTTCATATGAATTTGTGGTAGGAAAACTTCACTAATTCAAAATAATTAGTAAAGTGCTTAGAAAATGTTCATCTTTTTACTATGAAACACATTAGAGTATCTCAAGCTGTACAAAAAGTTTCATACATAGAAACCCTGTGTAACATCCTGTAGAAAATAATATTTAATAACATGAGCGTAGCTTGTCCCATTTATTATGCTCTAAATCATGTACAACAAAAATCTGAAAAATTTACAGTAGCACAAATATGGTTATAGCAACACCCTGTAAAATTTGTAGCATAAATACTTGCATGGTTTGTTCTGTATAAAAATAACTAGATTCTAGCAGTGGCCGTGTATTACATTTTTCATATTTAACATGCTACACAAAAATGTCTGAAATTTTTACAGTGACCTTATCTCTGCATAATGTACTTTGAATAAAAATTTTATTACCAGAAGCTAACTAGATTAGTAATTGTGTTCAACTCATGTTTGTGTTTAAAAAGAAACTAAGTTTTCAATATAACACAACCCCTTCTTCTTTAACGAAGTTAAATAGATTAAGATAAACTCTATTAACGATTGCCCAGGAAATGTTAAAGTAAATAACTTCACAGCAAAACTTATGTCTTATGAACTGCAACCTTATCGTGAAGGAAATCATGTCGTTTAACATCACCACTACTTAAACTTGTGCATTCATGTAGAAACGACGACTCTCGCCGACGGAACGTACGAGTTGGTGCCCGCGTCCGAGAGTGAGCAGCGTGAAGCTCAAGTGAATCTAACTGAAGTTGCCGAAGACCCGAGCCCAAGTTCGGAAGAGCCCCGGACTAACTTTTCGCAAGAAGGCAAGCCCCGGAGCATGAACCCTATTTTCTAAACTTATGCAACTTATTACTCTACTTTACTTGTGCATTAAGTTTATAGGAGTTGGATGAAAATTTAGTTGCATGATCCTAGGTACCCATGCTCTGAACACTAGATGCAAGGTCCGATAGAATGCTATGCTAATAGGACTCGGTAAAAGTCGAGTGATTTCCTGTCACTCGCGAGAAATTAGGAGTTGATTATTTACTACACGCTGCAATCATAAGGACGACGGACGGGCTGTGGTACGATGCTTATGTTGATGATTGAGGCCCGTCTGTCTAGTGAAAAATGCTAAGGCCGCAGTGTGTGGTAAGTGATGGTTAAGTCTTTGAACGTACTAACCACATGCCGAGAATATGGTAATCGGTAAGCTTAGTACTGGATTGAACCGAGGCCGGAATATACTCCCCACTGTCTTGAATTCGTTCACATCTAGCTAATGGCGGGTGCATCGGCCGCCATGGCCCGGCTGCGTCCGTGGTCCATGGGGAGGTGTAGTCGAGGGCGGTGGGCCTGTTCCGTGAAGCGGGAATTGAAGGGAAAGGTTGCACGTGTGACTCTAGGGAGTAACCACGTGACGTGTGTTTAGGTTTCCCTTGCAAGGTTAAGAAATTCGATTCGAATCGTCCGTTTCTCACGGCTATTGAGACTGCTTAACCACTTTTACCCACAGAGTAAGAAGAGGAACAATGATGGTGAATAAACTTGTTGGATGAAAATTAATGCTTCACCATGAATGCTAGGGAATAGCCGCATATCTAGAATGGTTAATGAAACTAGAATTTTGAGCTAAAAGTTGAAAGTAAGGACCCACTTGTAGATGCTTTTTGGCAAAACAAACCCCTCAAGCCAAAAGCCTCGCATGTCTAGGAGTCGGCTAAGTATACCCCATTAGTCGGGTAAGCCTTGCTGAGTATTAGTATACTCAGCCTTGCTTGTGGCTTGTTTTCAGGTGAAACCTTCGAAGATTTGATTGCTAGGTTGACTTGGCCTTGTACTCTTCCCCCTGGTTGGTCGGTGGAATGGGATACGCCCCCGTCCAACGGTGAAAATGCCGAGTGATGTCTCGTACGGGCTTCATCGAGACATCCTTTATCGTCGAGTAGCTTTCGTTATTTTATTTCCGCTGCAATTTAAACTCTGAAGAACTTTTTGGATTTGATCACTGAAGTACTCGGTTTCTAAACTCAAACTTGGTCTGTAATATTCGCTTATGGTAATTTTGTAATATTTGCTGGAATGTGGTATTCTCTGGGCTCATCGTCGCGTGAGCATTTGTATGTATGGCGCTCGATCCGATTACCGTGGTTGTATCGGGAGGTTATACCCGACAGACCAGTGGATTACTCCGTTTGAAGTGTAGGGTTAACCGAGATTGCCTTAATGGTGATGGTTAATACACTTGAGCCGGATTAATTCAGGTGGTTCTGCCACAAAAAAGGAAGCCGATGAGACTTCACTGTCAGCATCGGTTAATATGGTCTTCATTTTGCCGATGGAGTTCAAGGCTCCAGCCGATGATGAGGAGAAGGAACCAGCGATGGCACAACTGACGTTGGACCCCGTACAAGCCATGTTCGACAAACCAGAGGAGAAGCGCCGACATCTGAGGCCTTTGTACGTCAAGGGACATGTCAACGGCCGGCTAATGACCAAGATGATGGTTGACGGAGGGGCCACCGTCAATGTGATGCCATACGTAGTGTACCAGAAGCTGGAAAAAGGCGAGGAAGATCTGATCAAGACTGACATGATGTTCAAAGGTTACGAAGGGAAGACCTCACCGGCTCGGGGGGAATTTAACATGGAGTTGACGATTGGAAGTTGTTGACGCAAAAAGTCGCATGTAGACCTTCTGCGCAGCCCCATACGAGGATCTAGGAGATTTGCTTTCCTCCGGTGCAGGCTCCAATCTAGCTTCGTGTTGGTGCAAGCCGTGCCAGTTAATTTGACCTGAAATTGACAAAGGATAAGATAACGTTAAATTCTGGAATGTATCGGCTGATTTTTCGAATCGTTCCGCAAGTGTATCGGCCTTTCGTTCGATACTGCTTACAGATGCAATCGGCCAAATAGCCGATTTGAGGGTAAAGGCGGTGTTAGTTTTACTTAACAAAGCCTTGGAAGCAGCACTTAGATCCAAATCCGATTGGCTATAATCAAGATAACAGATTGAATTAGTGAAAATATAGTAAAAGCTGATGGATTGTGTAGATCTAAGCTGGATAAATGTGATAGAAGCTATACTAAGCAAGACAATATAGATTGAACTAGCAAAAGTAAGCTAATATCGATAACTCTTGAATAAATAGATCGAGAAAGAAGCAATACACCTCCAATCAAAGACCTAATTACTCGGTAGACGCGGAACTTACCAGCAAGCTGGAGATCGAAGCGATGCAGCCTGCGAACTAGAAGAACTCGTTGAAAAGAGAAAAGGCTACTACTAGGGTTTGGTGAAGTCGCCGACAAAAACATGAATAAACGGATGTTGTATTGATTCGGATGTCTGATTACAAGCCCGAGAGCTGATATATATAGTCCTAACTATGACTCCTTCTCGATTACGACATTACATTGCTTGATTAAAAAGAAAAAGACTTTCCAACAGCACACGACTCAAACTCCCTAAGATAGCTAGCTGACATCATCCATCAGCGGCGATCTGCCTCATCGGCTTACGATGCTTCATCGGCCACCTCTATCTTCACCATCGGCTTTCTTCCTTTGCCCTTGTATCAGCCAGACATGTGCCAAAAAATGGTGTCAACAGAAGTAAGACACTCCTACTACTTTCTTCGTCGTTAATGGTAAAGGCTGGTATAATCTGCTCCTAGGTCGTGATTGGTATAATCTGCATCAATGTCTCATCCAATGGCTGGAGGATACTGTTGAAGTGGTGCCTGCAGATTCTTAGCTCAGCGTTGCAACGACCCATCCTCAAATCTAGGGTACATGGAGTAGAATGCATATCGGGCAAGGTATGAGAAGGTGATTTCCTGAAAATGTCTGATTTCAGACTAAAGCCGATCCAGGCAGTCGGCTATGAAGAATCATCCTAATGGATGATTTCCTACTAGATAATGAGTGAAGCTTGGGCACGGGTTTACATCGGCCACGAACTGGAACAAGTGGATATTGGAGATGGTGATAGACCAAGGCCGGCCTTTATTAGTGCTAAGTTAGATCCTGAATATAAATGAGAGTTGGTTGAATTGTTAAAAGAATTCAGAGATTATTTTGTGTGGGAATATTATGAAATGTCTGGATTAGACCGATCGATTGTTGAACATCGAAGTGGATTTCTAATGTGGTTCATGTTTATAAGAAGAATGGTTAGTTGCGAGTATGCATTGACTTCAGGAACCTAAATAAGGTCACGCCGATAGATGGTTATCCAATGCCTATGACCGATGTATTAGGTGATTTCCTGAAAATGTCCGATTTCGAACTAAAGGTCACCACACAGCATCAACTAATCATCTTCCTGATTTCCTGAAAATGTCCGATTTCAAGAAATGGTATTGCATTTCTGTTCCATTATCATGTTCAACCAACTAACCAGGTACGTATAATAATAGACTTTAGAGATGTTTATAATAGACTTTAGAGATGTTTGCTACTCATGGACGGAAGCATAATAATAGACTTTATCGGGCATAATTGTGCCTTTTGGTTTACCATATGAATCCAGCGATCAAAGCTGAGGATGATGTAATAATTGAAGGTTGTGTACGGTAAAACACGTAGAGGCTGGAATTTTTTCATTATCTAAAATGTATAAAATCAGTAAAGGTCACCACACAGGATCGACATGATCGTCCAATTTCTTTTCTTTTCCTTTTCGAAAAGCTGATCTTGATTTACGGTGGTCTCTGAAAGACAATTCCTTGTTTTCTTTACCATATTTCGCTTCCTTCTGTTTTCATCGGTTCTTGAGATGCTTTTGATCCTCCAAACGATCCCAGAAGCGTCAACATACATGAGCTTGTTGAAATAAGAACAACAGATCGAAGACATAACTATGTATATTATTTACACCTTCCGTGCAGACGGTGGCGTCAAAGTCCTCTCCGCTCAATTTCCGCGCTCGATCTACACCAAAGTAGAGCACCCAGGCTTCGCCGTGTCGTAGACGGCGGGGAGCAGGTACTTGTGGCCTCCGGCGCCCACGGCATTGTAGCTGCCACCGGTGGCCTGGTCGACGAGCACGTCGCCGGCGTACCCGGGGTACGATCCGCTGCCGTACACCCCGGCGCACGCCGTGCAGGCCTCCAGCGCGGCGTCCTTCTCGCCCTGGTAGTAGGCGTCGCGGAACGGGTTGGTCACCGCGCCCGCCACCATGCTGGCGAGCGTCACCATCATGCCGTCGACGCCAACGTCGCCGTTGGGCGCGGCCAGCGGCTTGTCCTGCGGCCCGTACGACGGCCTCGCGAACGGCCACGCGCACTGCCCGGGGCACTGCCGCTCGGCGTCGCCCGCCCACGCGTACGCGTAGCCGGCGCCCGCGTCCGCGCCGTGGAGGCCGCACCGCACGCTGCCGAAGCCCTCAACGACGACGTCCGCGCCCGTGAGCACCAGCACGAGCGCGCCCTTCCCGGGCGCCGCGCCCGCCGCGAGCTGGGACACCTGGCCCAGCGTCAGAGACTTGCCGAGGGAGTACTGCTCGTCCGCGGCCTGGCTGGCGAGGAGCACGCGCGTGTCGCCGCCGCCGCCGCCGCCGGACGCGGTGGCGTTGGATAGGTACACCTTGCGGATGGTGCCCCACCACTGCGCGACCGAGGGCGTCGCGGAGGCGGGCTTCGACGTGAGCGACTCGATGAAGTCGACGACGATGGCCTTCTTCTCCGGCGAGAAGCTCCCGTACCAGACGATGGAGACGGGGATGTCACCGCTGAGGACGGCGCCGCCGTGGTACGTGAGCTGGTCGCCGGTCGGGATCTCCACCAGCTCGAGCTCTCGGCGCTGCTGGCACAGCGACGGCCGCGCTTGGCTGAGGACGATCAGCGCTGCCGCCATCTGCAGCGCCCTCGTAGAGATCAAGCTGCGAGAAGCCATTGGGAATTAATAGTCTGGTTGCGATCGCAGAGCTTGCACTCGGAAGAGATCGGGAGGTGACAAACGCAGCGACCTGCTGATTGCGAGAAGAGCTCCGTTGACAAGGGATTTATAGGCCATTACGGGCTTCAAATGACTCTCCCCAAGTGTGCGATGTGCCTTCCTGCTCCGTGGCGCAAGCTCTGCAGTGATCTGATCTTGGCACGCACCCATGTTCAAATTGTCTTCATGTTACGCTATGTGTTTGCAGGCATCGAAGAATTGCTACTTGAACGGTGCTTGCACTTGCAAACGGTGGTGGACGGGTCGGCAGCGTAGTTCGTATCTGCCGATTGGTGAACTGAGACACGTTAAATCGCTGGGTGCTCGTGACAATATCGTAGGCACGGGACTTTGACTAACGGGGATTGCATTGTCAGTTTGTCACGTAAGCGGAGTACTTTCGTACAGTACTAGGCGGCAGCAGTTCCAGCGTCGAAGGTGCGTACACGGAAGCGACGGAGCTCGTGATCCAAGCAAATCCTCCCGGATCCACCCAAAATCCGGCCAGCTCGTAAAGCAAGGTATCCCGGAAGCCGAGGCCGGCCGGCCACGGCCGCGGCCGCGCGCGCGCGTTCCCGGGAACCTGGCGCGTACGGCGCGAGGAAAAACCTCGCCTTTGCCCATGGACGCATGGTGATCTGGCCAGCGCGGTGCGGACGCCTGCGGTGCTGTATGCGTAGGGTGGTAATAGGCTAAGACCCCATTGCTCTCTTCACAATCTAACTTTTCCTTAATATTTTTAGCTCAAAATTAAATAAGATTAGAGCTCGGCCCTTTTATAGCCCGGCCCTTAGATTATCTAGGCTAAAAAGTAAAATCTTTTACCATATGCCCTGGCCGCGTTTTGGCATCAAGCACAAGCGCGCGTGGCCGCGGCAGTGTTGCAGCGGCGGCCCGTGCACCACCGCCGAAGCTCTATACACGGACCACGAATCAGGCATGGAGCGGCAGGTGGCACGACCTGAATAGTCCGTGACGCGAGGGATTTTCCCTATGGTCGGCTTTGGTAAAGCTCGTTTCCTAATGCCACGCCTAGACTAGGGCCTGGACGGGGAGTCTATTCATCGCACAATGCGAGTGGAATAGATCCCATCGCAGAGGCCAACGCCCCGTCCCTGTTCATCTTCTTCCTCGAACCATGGGAGGGGGAAGCGGCCGGCGGCGAGCTAGAGGAGGGGGTAGGGGGTGGTGCGGCCGCTGGGGATGGGTGGGAGGTGGGGGGAGTGGCCGCCAACGAGTTCGCCGGCGGCTGGGGTGGTGGACGAGGCGGCGGAGCTTTAGGGTTTGGGGTTGGGATCAGGGGGCTTCAATGGCATCCGGCTATAGAAGAGGAGGGTGCCGGGAGTAGAGGAGGATGGGCGGGCCGGCGGGAGGACAAGACGGCGCGGGAGCGCCGCCGGCCGGGCAGGGCAGGACCCTCGGTGGGCGGTGGGAGCTGGCGGGGGCAAGGAGATGGCAGCGATGGTGGACGGACGGTGTGGCGGCGTGATTGGTTAGCGCCGGCGGTGGTTGAAAGCGGCGGCGGAGGCCGCGGAGGCGCAGCTGGAGCCGGAGGAGGTGGGGGAAGGCGGCGATCCAATCGTAGAGCGCGAGGAATAGACGCCTCTAGCCCCGGATCATGTGACTCCGATCCTTGGATTGCACGACTAAGGACCAACTGTAATGTTGGTGCACCGGATGCATCAAAGAGAAGCCTGGTGCTTGAGACTACGGGAAGGTCGCTTCGACCACTTTGTACCACCACTGAATTGGTTTCGGCTTTCCTGAAACGTGCAGTGTAAGGGCATCTGCGTTGCAGCGGAAGTCCGAATTCACACCTAGCATGTTGTATTGGGTTGGGCTTCGCTTCATCGAAGTGGAAACAGGGCCTTAACATGCATGCAACAATACAAGAGGGCCCATAGCAGTACGGGCTCGCTGGCAACGAGTCCATCCAACAGCGTCACAAATTCTAGTCTAGGCCCACATAGCACGCTCTGCATGCGATCAAGAAGGAATCACCGCAAATACAAGGAGTAGGGTGCGCTGCGAGCAGAGGCATCATAGAAGAGCACGTTAATCTCAAAAAAAAAGAGCACATGCGGTCGCTGCAGGTGAGTCCGGGAGCTCATGTTCTTTTTTCTTCGCGAGCTCGCCATACGAGTTCGGGAGGGGGCAGCATTAATGGCATGAGCACAACTGTGATCTTGATCTCCTCGCGTCGGCTTCTTGCTCCATACAATACAGATCGTCAACGAGGGTGAACTGGACTCGCATTCACTTGATGGGAAAAAGAGAGTGGATCAGGCTACGACTGAGACTGAGGATAGGTCACGTGACGGATGAGGTAAAGGGTTGCCCGGGACTCAAATCCGAAACTAGTCGAATGGAGTAGATAATTATTCCTTGTTACAATAGAGAAAAAACCCCTCCCCAAATCGTGCTTGCATTTATTTTTTATTGCACTTCTCCTAGAAAAGTTTCCAGTGCGAAATTCCATTCAATGAATAATTCAAAGGAGAAATGCATTTTCGGCATGCGGTCGATAGGGTCTACTTCCCCCTTCCCTTTTTCGTCACGACTGCCGAAGTTTTCTGTGACCTCCGGTCTTAGAAAGGGAGAGAGGGGGTGGCAGGGAAGCCAAACGGTGGAGGTGAGTTGAGGGGACTGTGTGGCGAGGCGGCGGCGAGACAAACGGTGAGCTAGCCACTGGGAAGGGGAGGAGCGCGAGATGCCGCCGGATGAGCACGCGGGCGGGTGCTCGACGGTAGATCCGGCGAATTGCACATGGATTGTAGGTGGGCCTTCTGCTATAGTGCTGCTTGTAGTCGCACTTGCCATCCTGAACAGCCCCCGAATCGCAGCCCTCTCAAAAAGAGGGAGAAATAATTGTAACTTTTACGTGGACACTGCAGAGTTGCGCTCGTGCAGATAAAGTTCACTCATCTATCCTAAACAATTTAGTTTGTTAAACTCGTCTGCTTTTGCTACCCGGTGTACGTTTCCAGTTCAAGAAAATGACGTCACGATGACACACAAGCGCTTCCTGGAACAGAGTACTTCACATTTTATACAGTTTACCATCCTGTTGTTTTTTAGACTTGAGTAGTGCGGAGTACTTAACAACACGCCATCATTTTGACCGCCACAACTACGCAATATACACACCCTGGCACACGAGCACATCATCACCGTACCGTCCGCCGAGACACGGTGCCGCGCGCGCACTCCTCTCACACCAAGGTGGCGCACTCCCCTGTGCCGGGGTCGTACAGAGCCGGCAGCAGGTACTTCCTCCCGCGCGCGCCGTGCGCGTTGTAGCTGGCGCCCGTCGCCGCGTCCACCAGCAGCCGCCCGGCGTACCCGGGGTAGGCGCCGCTGCCGTAGACGCCCGCGCACGCCGTGGCGGCCTCCAGCGGCGCGGCGCGGTCGCCCTGGTAGAACCCGTCCCCGAACGGGTTGGTCACCGCGCCGGCCACCATGCTGGCCACGCTGATCACCGCGCCGTCCATCCCGGCGTCCCCGCTCGGCGGCACCAGCGGCGGCGCCTGGGGCCCGTACGCCGGCTGGTGGAACGGCCACGCGCACTGGCCCGGGCACTGCGCGGCCGGGTTGCCCACCCACGCGTACGCCGCGCGGGGCGACCCCGCGCCGCCGCCGTACGACCCGTGGTGCCCGCACCGGCTCGCGCAGAAGCCCTCCACCGCCACGTCCTGGGCCGTGAGCACCAGCGCGATGCCACCTGCCTTCGCGGGGCGCGCCGCGGCGGCAAGCGCCGAGAGCTGGGACATCTTCAGGCTCTTCCCCAGCGAGCACCCCTCGTCGGAGACCTGCCCGGCCAGGACCACCCGCGCGTTCCCGCCGCCGCGGGCGCCGCTCTTGCCGACGGCCGCCGCGGCCGCCTTGGAGAGGTAGAGCCGGTTGATGCTGCCCCACCACTGGGCGACGGACGGGGCCGGGGACGATGACGGCGCGGCGGAGAGGGAGAGGAGGAAGTCTGTGACGACGGCCTTCTGCGCGGGCGTGAAGCCGCCGTACCAGAGGACAGAGGCGGGGATGTCGCCGCTCAGCACGGCGCCGTCGTGGTACCTCAGCATGTCGCCGAGCGGCGGCCTGTACAGCCCCATGAGCCTCCTGCTGGCTGGGCTGGCCGCTCCCGCGGCCACGGAGCGCCGCGCCGAGCTCATCAGGAGCGCCAGCGCCAGGAGCGAGAGCAGAGCGTGGCCCCTGCGACGGAAGCTACCGGAAGCTGCCGAGGCCATCGCCGCACCTCCACTGGTACAGAGGAGGGACGAACTACCAAGTGGAGCAAGCACTGCGCAGCGCACTAGGCTACTACTAGTGTTGACCGGAAGGAATGCTTGGTGATGGTGTGGCTCCGAAACGGCGAGGAGCTGGCCTTTTATAGGGCCTGCCGCCGCCAGTTTTAAGCGATCACCGGTCAGGAATTCAGGATGAGATCGGCCTGATGGGCGGAAGCAGCTGCGTGTACGCGTCCGCCGGGTTGCACTTGTTCGCTCGAGGCGTTCAACTCTGGAATTTGGGGACAGCTGGATTAGCATGGGCCGCGGCGACTCTTCTGAGGATGAACGGGCGAGCCATGCTTCGCGGTTCGCTCGCGCGCGCGCTCCGTAGACATCTACGGCACCTCCTTTTTTCTTTGGAAGAACAGGCTAAAAAGCCCTGCCCCATTTTCATTATGACAACAAGGTATAGACGACGTTTAAGCATTCAGAGTTACAGTTCAGAGCAGGAAAACGCCTACAGCCAGAGATAACGGAGAGAACAGAACAAACAGCAAAGCTAACTAAGCTATCTTCAGATCTTCAGCCAGGCTGCCCCCATCTTGATGCGCATCGTAGATGCACCATTGGACAACGTCCTGGTCCACACCATTCTTTACCGTAGGTCTCCATGTCGTCACATTTCTTCGAATTTTTCTTAACACTTACGGGGGTGTTTAGATCGGTGAAGGGTGGGAAAAAGTTTTTGCCAAACATCTTGATGTTTAGATGCATAATAAAGTTTTTGCACCGCTCAAAATAAAGACTGATTTATCCTCATTTATGGAGGATTTGGTGCATTAAATAAGGGCAATGGTGCTGGTGCTGCATGCAACTGTTGCTGCATGCCAGCTCGGGACCTAATGCATTTTACACCTCTTTTGGACCTTTTGGGTGCCAAATGCTAAATCTTTACACCCCCTCTTTTACACATGGTGTTTAGATTCATTTTGCTAAAAAGTGACCCAAAATACCAAAATTTTTGGCAAAATGGAGGAACTAAACACCCTCTTACTTTATATCCTTGCCAGGAAATGTCACGAAAGATCATGCCATTTCTCATATTCTATATTCCAGCAAACTCCCGCGGAGATATAATTCAGGGAATCATATTTTTTGCCACGTGGCTATTTGTTAGCCATATCGGAATAACAACCAATCCTATAATTTGTATGAAGAGCCAACGGATCCCATATTTTAACAGCTACCACGCAATTGACGCATTCCTTTTCATTACAGAATCTGCATTGCTCCAGCTTAGTTACCCCTTTTAATCAGGTTGTCCACGGCACCTCCTTTCCGGCCAATTTTTTGGCGCTACCCCCAAAACCGTCCCGAATAATTGCTCGGCTGCCTTTAGCGGACTAGCACCGGCGCTGCCGGCCTCGGCTCTTCGATGCTCGACACAGTACGGCGGCCTTGATTAAACATTAAGTTGACCTAATCCGTGGGAATCTTGGATCCGTGATGCGACGCGATGGGCACTCGTGCAGGGGCAGGAGGGCAGGGCGCGTATGATTGGCGTGTTTTAAAGAGGGAAAGCTGACTCCTCTTGGTGGTTGGCTTGGTCCTATCTCAGGCGGCGGCATCGTCATCATCCGAACAGTGGATTCCGGCAGAGCTGTCCCGGCTTGCTGTGATCCTCGAAGCCGTTGAAATCGAGCATTAGTGGAAGGCTCGGACGGATTATAGCTAGGTTCACTGACCCCGGGCTTGTCATACTCCATGGCATGGCAACGCATGCACTGGCCGTGACACTGGATCCGGTGCCCGTCGTCGGATGCGGTGGCTCCGGTCCGGTCACTCGCGAATGCGCGTGCCTCCTGTATGGGCACTGACAGCGGGCTGCGCACTTACTCGGGGGGTTGGAGGGGAGGGGAGCCTTCTCCAGGTAGTTTGCATCGCTTCTCTCTCTGTATAGCTGTGAGTCAGAGTCTCATTGAAGTAGTTAAGTTTTCCCCCGATTGAAGCAGCAAGCGACGAGTGATGAGCCAGTAGTGCTTCACGAAGACCGTGCTGCAGGCCTCCATCAACTGTACTAGTAGCAATGTGCTTCGTCTTGGCCGAAACCCAGCGTCTCGCGTTAGAGCTAACCCATGGACTGATCGGGTAGAGCGAGGATGGGCGCCCTGCTGCACTCATTCGGTCGGTCGGTCACCCAACCTTATCAGCTTATCCCTCCTGCATGGCTGCACCATCGAGCCCCTGCCCTCTGCCAATGATTGTGTGGGGCCCCGCTGCTAGACTGAGTACGACGGCATCCGGGGGGGGGGAGCCGTCCGCCTCCAACCGTGAAGCTACACTACGCCCACGAGTGCCCGTGCGCGTGCGCTACACGCCGGAACGCCGACTGCACGCAGCTGCCTGCCTGTCACAGCCGAGATCAATGGCGGCAAGACCGATGGTGGACCAGCAGCAGGCGAGGCGAGGCGAGTCGGCCAGCCGGCCTCATGACGAGGAGGCCGGCCGGCGACCTTTTGACGCGCCGCTGACGGTTTGCGCGCGGCGGAATTGATGGGCTTTGGGCAAGTCAAAATTTTACATCATTAGAATTTCAGCAATTTGACAAAACCCAAACACAACACCTAGAGAAGAGATAGAACAACGAGATAGCGCAACACCCCACAAAGCAATTCTGGAACTAAAGATTAAGATAAAAAAACCAACACACTCAACCATATAGAGGCAAGACACCTACTCGCTGGTCTATGTTACCACCAAAACCAAAACTATACTCCGCGATCCTCATTCCACAACTGTGGAGCACTGAGTTGAAGAGCCAACAGATGACAGTCTTAATTGTGACACCTTAGAGGGGCATCCGGGATCCAATCAACACACTACGCCCTTTTTGGGGAGGAAGCCATAAAGGAGGAAGGCAAATCGAGAGGAGAACGGGGAGATCCAATAGAGGGGATATGGTCCCGCTAGCCCAGCATATGATGAGGCAGTGCAACCAAGGAAAGAGGATGATGACAAAGCGTAGGCGCCGACAATAACACTTCCCTGCTTAAGATGGAAGCGACAATCAGGTGAGGGAGGACGGGATCTTAAGGCATTGTTCAACACTGACACCATGGGGGGGGGGGGGGGGGGGAGGAGGTGGGCAACTCCGGCTTCATTGGGGAGCACGCAACAGTAGCATGTGGGCAGGAGGCATCTCGACAAAGCCTCCATGGAGGGCAACGGCGCCCAAAGGCGTCGCCACTGTCGTTATGATGCGATGTCGGGCTTGGATTTCTCCTTGCAGCTTCCAGCCAACCAGCCGTGGCCGCACCAGCACCAGGACGGAGGATTTTGACAACGCCTCCACTAAGGAGAGCGGTACCTGCGGATGTCGCAGTTGTCAAACCCAACACAAAGCTAGGAGAGGATTTCTCCTTAAAGAATCCGCCTGAGCAAGCTCCCTGAGACTTTACCGTGGCAGCATGCGCCCAGCGGCGACCAAGCCTGACCGCGGTGAAGACTCACGGGCGCGAGAAGGCCCCACAGCCGTCGACATTAGGGTCGCGCGTGTGGTGGCAAGACCTCGAAGCGCCCGCCAAAAACCTCGGCCATGGGACCTCGGCACGGGCAAGAGTGGTGTGCTCCAGCGAGATCCGGCCACGGGGTCACCGGATCCGGCCAGGGGGTCGCTGGATCTAACCTCGGGGATGCCAGATCTGGCCCGCGGCGGTCCGCCGTCCAGAGCAGCAGGAACTCCAAGAGACCCGTGGAAATTTGGAGAAGAGGAAAAGAAATAGACCTGTTCCTACAGCCGAGCGGGCTTCCGTTGGCCTGCTCGAGCGACGGCGAGTGGGAGGTACGGGGGAGGAGGACCGCGGCGGCGGCGGGCCCGTCCTCGACCGTCGCCATCTACAGCCGCGGCAGCTAGCTGTTGGTAATAGACTGCTCACCCTCCAGCGAGCCGCGTGCGATGAGTGCCCATGCAGCCGTGCTATCGATGCTTTGAGGGCTCCGCACCGGTCGCGATGAGATCGATGCCTGCTTTGCTAGCTGCTGTACTCGTGCTAGGTTCACCTAGCTTTAAGCTGCCCGTGCTCCAGCAATATTTTTACGGTATTTTTGGTATAACGATGGCATAAAATCAGGATATTGTGTGTGTTTTCCGTCGGCTATTTACCATCAATAGTAAAATTTTTGGTAAAACTGTCAGCAGTGAAACTCTTTTACTTGAACGCGATACAAGCTAGCATGGGGGACATCCTACAGACCTGCTGCATGCTGAATCCAACAGTGCACGCAAACTGCTCGACGGAACGGTCAGCGACGCTGACTGCCGGTCGCTGAACGGAATAATTCCGGGCAGGCGCGCAGCCGATTCCTCGCCGTGCCCACGGCGGCGGCGGCGGCCGGCTGTCACCTCGACGCGTGACTGCCCGCCCGACCCCCGGGCTGCATGCGGCGCACAAATTCAATGGCCACAGGCGGCCTGCATCCTTTCAGAGAACAGGTCCACGACGCGGCCTGCACTGTACTGTACCCGCCGCCTCCATTATTGCCGCGGCGACGCCGCAGCTAGCTGCCGCCTGCCGCCCTGCCGGGCGGGGCTCCGGCCGGCTCCTCCCTGTGCCGACGACACGTCTCCGCACGCGTTCGGGTGCATGGGCGCCAGCTGTAGCGGGGTTACATAATGATGATTGATGGCCTCTCGAGTTTACAAGGTACTAATTAGGCGCTTGCTTTGCCGGTAACCACTTTGCATTGGTGACTTGTCGTAGCTAGGGGATGGGCCTATCAATCATGAACTGTAGCACTAAGCTAGGACACGTACATACTCCTACTACTAATCTAGAGCGGCGGCGGCGGCAGGTCTCCATAAAGTGTTCTTGTTTGGTGGCTGCATATGCTATGCCTCTGGGATAATCTTTACAAAGCCTACGGTTCTATATCTCAAGTTATAGACTATCGCGCGGTTCCATATACGATATATATTGTCAACTGTCATCTGATTTGACATGGAAGGAAGGATCGCCGAATCTGAATGTTTAATCCATGGCAGGTCACTCGAGCATCGATCATACACAAAAATAATTGCGAAAACCCACACGAAAATAAAAGGAAGAAATTTAACGTGAATCGAACAAGCAAAAACCGGGAGCAGATGGCCAATTATGGGCCTCGAGAAATCAAGAGCGATGACCCTTTGTCATCATAAAAAAAAAGAATCAATCCAAGAATCGTTTAGTTCCATTGCATCCCACTAGTCACCACTCACTCACTACCAAGTGGATGCACGGAACATATAAGATTCCCTTGATGATACTAAAAAGACGAGTCGGGAAATGGGTAGAGGCATCCAGCTGGAGGCGCGCGCGACGACGGGGACGGGCGGACCGCGACGGCTCCATGCGTGCCTGCATGTACGCGCGAACGGCGATGGGATGTCCATCCCCAGTCAAGTTCCGGCGCCAACTTTTGGCTCGCGTACTTGCGGCCAGTGGGGCCCCCCATCCCGGAAGGAGTCATCATCGCCATGGGGGCCCCCCTCCAATTATACGTGGTCCGAGCAAGGAGGAAGGCAACGCTTGTTTGACCTCCACGTACGCGCGCGCCCCGGGGCCCCGGTGATGATTGGGATCCGGGGTCGGGTCTAGTTCACGTCCTAATCCTCCAGGACACCGGCATTATGTTCTCTCGCTCGCTTGATCTCGTTCTCGCTGCCCCATTTTCTAATTCAGAGTATCAGATTTATTTCGATGATGTGGTGCGTATTGCGAGTGGCTGGAGTGTGTAGTCTTTGAAAAAGTTTTAGGAAAGGTTATTGCGAATAGACTAACGACAGGATACCGTACAAGTACGTAGTTCATCTTTCCTTACCAGCTTAGGTTTACGGTGAATAGATTGCTACATGTGTTGTTGGAGGGGGGGGGGGGGGGATTCCATATTGGGTTTTTTTGAATTGGTACCATTACAAATTTTGAAGTTTGGAGAAATACCATTATTATTCGTCTATTTGGAAACGTACCATTACAACTTTGTGTTTCTCACGCGAACGCCATGGTGTACGCTTCGGATCGAATCGGGCCCAACTGCAGGCATATGAGACGGCTCCGTATTTTCGTATGGACACCGATGCCCTCAGGTCGAGTGGATAAGGGTCACGACGACCCCTCTGTATTCTTCCTCGCCTCCCTCCCTCTTCTTCCTCCTCTCGCTCATAGTCGGTGTCCTCCCCAAACCCTCCCTGATGGCGGTGAAGAGGAGCACCCAGCCCCTCGGCGGCGAGAAGCACGAAATGCGCATTGCGATGCACCCCATTGACCGCAATGGGTGATCTGCAACCCCACGTTCCGTTGGAGATGGCGGACGACGAGGGCGGGTATAGATCTTGTACCTCCTTTTCTTCCCTAGTGATTGATGGGTAACCCGTGATTGATTGTGAGCTCGCCACCAGTAAATTAAATTTGGATTTCTTAGTCTATCGCTAGTGATTGATTCAATTTGGGGATTGTTCTGTCTTGTTGCTAGGTTTTCATTGTTCTTACTAGAGATTAAAGTTGAAGGATTTTGTACCACAGACAGTAGTGGTAGAAAAGCATACACAAAGGGACGCGTGATTAAGTGGGATGTTAAAGTAGGTTCATTTTCTTTCGATTTGCTGTTGACAAGCCTGCGCAATGAGTTCCAGTGGTCCAGTAGCCAGTCTCCTAGTGAATGGTACTTTGACAGAAGGATGAGTGAAGATGTGAAGCTAGAAAATGATTCCCAGATGCATGACTTGTTTGAAATGTATAAGGATCAGATGCACTGCGAAGTTATTGTTGGGGTTTTTAACAGTAATTTTAGAGAGGCTGGTGAGTTTGCTGCTTTAGAGCCAATTTATGTGAGTCCACCTAATGATAACCCAAATAGCAAAGACATGCCACCTGGAGATGCAGAATATCCATTAGAGTCTGAGCTTGAGCCTGACAGGGAGCCTGACATGTTTGACAATGATGAGGAGTACGTTGGTGTTGATGATGAGGGTCTATACATGCCCGTACCACCTGCACAGGAAGCTAACAATGCAGAATCATATCACAACCATACTAGCTATGCTAATGCTGATGCTTCTTTTGATGATGCTGATGAATTTGATGGGGTTGCTAGTGCTGAAGGTGGTGCTCCTCTTGAGGTAGAGGTAAATGATGTAGATCCAGAGGAGGTTCAAGTTATCCATGACCTAGAAAACCCAAAGATAGAGGTAGGAGAAAGGCTTCCTGATATTGTTTCCTTTAGGAAGGCAGTCAGGCATTATGCAGTTCTGACAGGGTTTGAGTTTGCAAAAGTCATCACAGACAAGACTAGGTTCATTGCCAAGTGTGCAACTGAGGGATGTCCTGGCGCATACATGCTTCAAGGATTTATGATGACAAAACAATAGAGGTGAAATGCCAACACTTATCCTTCTATTATTTTTTCCTCTATGCCAACACTTATACATGTTAACCCTATTACTTTTCCTTATTTGCAGATCAAAGTATTACCAGCAAAGCACAATTGTCCTACTACTAAACTCAGAGAAGGAAAAATGGCAACACAAGGCTAGTGTGCAGATAGGTTAGGGGATTGGCTGAAGAGGAATCCAACTAAAGGTCCAAAGGATTGTAAGGAAAAATTAGAAAGGGACTATGGCATCAAGCTCAAGTACTCCAAAGCATGGTCTG
Organism: Panicum miliaceum; assembly: GCA_032594955.1. NCBI lineage: Eukaryota > Viridiplantae > Streptophyta > Magnoliopsida > Poales > Poaceae > Panicum > Panicum miliaceum. The sequence goes on from CM064062.1 coordinate 7,951,925, forward strand.
GCATGAAGGTAGCACTAGAGCAGATCCATGGAAAGTATGAGGAGAGTTTTCAGCTTCTTTTCAATTGGGCAGCTCAGATTGAGCAATCATCACCTGGCAGCTTAGTACAGTTAGAGATTGAGAAGGTTCAAAAGAAGCAAACGTTTAGGAGGATTTTTGTAGCTCTTAAACCATGTATTGATGGATTCCTAGAGGGATGTCGACCATTTATAGGTGTTGATGCTTCCTGTTTGAATGGCAAGTACAGAGGACAGTTGGCACCTGCAACTGGTGTTGATGGCACAATTGGCTCTATCATATTGCATATGCAATTTTTGACACCGAGAATGAGGACAACTAGAAATGGTTCATGGAGCAACTGCAAAAAGTCATTGGAGATGTTCCAAACCTAGTTATATGTACAGATGCTAGTAAAGGTTTAGAAAAGGTTTAGATAATGTAGTAGGATCTATATTCCCAAATGCTGAATATAGGGAATGCATGAGACACCTGTATCAGAATTTTATGAAGCACTATACAGGTGATGTCTTCACTGATCACTTATATCCAGCTGCTAGGAGCTACAGAACTGGAATGTTCCAGTGGCACATGAAGAAAATATTTGAGTTTGCACCTGACACAATTGAGTACCTTGAGACCCACCACAGTAGGATATGGTACATATGTAGGTTCTCTAAAAACAGCAAATGTGATTACTTGACTAATAATGTGTCAGAAAGTTTCAATGCACAAGTGAAGAAGTTCAAAGGTCTGTTGTTGCATGAACTAGTAGACAAGCTGAGGGAGCTCATAATGGAAAAGAGGTACTTGAGGAAGAAACTGGCTAGGCAGTGGCCAGAAGGAATTCTACATAATGTTATGAAAGAATTGAATCTGATCAGCAACCATCTCAAGGTCATCAAAGTGTCAGTGAGTGATGATTATATAGCTGAAGTCACCCTTTTGGACCAATGGAACAACCAGAAAGGCATACAGTAGACCTGCAAAATCACAAATGTTCTTGCAGGGAGTGGCAAGTCACTGGGAAGCCCTGCAGACATGCTTTGGCCTGGATATTGTCCAATAGGGGGATAAAAATGGAAGACTATGTGCACGAGTACTACTCAGTGGCTAAGTTCAAGAAAGCTTATGAAGCCAGAGTTGAAGGAATACCAGATAGATCCCAATGGCCTGAAGTGGATCTTGGTTTCAAAGTGCATCCATCATTATTGGGTAGAGGACCAGGGAGGCCAAAGGTGCAAAGGATTAGAGGCTGCATGGAAAAAAGGGCCACCAAGAAAAAGGTTAGATGAAGAAGATGTGGTGGACTAGGTCACTTTTCAAAATCTTGCAAACAGACGGAGGTTGGTGAAGATGGTGAAAGAGGTCTAAGCAGGAACAAAAGGTAAGAATTTTTCACACAAAATGCATGAAATTGAACCATGAATCACTTCATATCCACTAACTGTAATTGTTACAACCATATTTGTAGAAAGAAGGCCCTAGAAAATGATGCTGGTCCCTCACAGGTCAAGAAACAGAAAAAAAAGAAGGGTACCCAAAAAAGAAGAAGACACCTGTGATGAAGAAATAGAAAAGGGCACAGGCAAACCCACCTCCCATTGTTGTGACTAGCATCAGGAAGCTTGTGTTTGAAGGACCATCTACTTGACATAGTTATGTTGTAATGGTGTCTTAGTGCTTTTGGAAAAAAAAATTTGTAATGGTATGTCATGCTTTTGAGCACAAAAACTTGTAATGCGTCCCTGATTCTTTTGGCAACTGCTGTTGATGGCATATTTGGTAACTTGTAATATTTCTGTGGACTGGTCTATCATGACCTGGGTACTAGACTGAAGTTATGTAATATTTCTCTAGAATATTTCTGTGAAATGTTGGTGAGAGATGTTGCAAATATGCTCAGAAATGTTGGTGTCAAACATAGCTCAGAATAGGCAAATATGCTGCTGAAACAAGTTTCATATATTGCAAATAAACATAGCTCCAATTAAAGACCAAAGATAACATTAGGTGCTAACACTGGCCTACATAGCTACATCACATGAAGATTCACTTCTTCCACACAATAGCCACCAGGACACCAACTAACATTTCCAGAAACACAACCTTCCTAAGCTCATTTTTCAGTTCTTTGAATTCATTCCTCGGATTGCCAATCTTCAATTTGATGTCACCAAGCTGTACCTTCAAATCATGTGCTACGGCCTTCAACTCCCCACTAACCTGCTGGAACCCTTCAACGGCATGAGCAGGAGCCTGCTGTACCACTTGAATGTACCCAGAACCACTACATCTCTCCAATAGATGTGCATGATTATCGCGCAAATGCAGCTCATATGCAGCCTCGAACCAGAATTTACCACATCTGTTGGAGCTCCTATAGTATATGTTGTCATTCTTGCTCTTGCACTTGACAACCGGCGCCTTGCATTGGGGGCAGTCGATGAGAGGGAGAGTTCTCCCTGGCCGTGGAGAGCTTGAAGCCGTGGTGACCATAACCAAGGTTGAGGCGGCGGCGGCGGCGGAAAGGGTCCACGGCGGAGGCGGCGGCGGCGGGACGCCTAACCCTAGCGTGCTCAGATCAACAGGCAGAGGAGGAAGAAGAGGGAGGGAGGCGAGGAGGAATACAGAGGGGTCGTCGTGACCCTTATCCACTCGACCCGAGGGCACCGGTGTCCATATGAAAATACGGAGACGTCTCATATGCCTGCAGCTGGGCCCGATTCGATCCGAAGCGTACACCATGGCGTTCGCGTGAGAAACACAACGTTGTAATGGTACATTTCCAAATAGACGAATAGTAATGGTATTTCTCCAAACTTCAAAATTTGTAATGGTACCAATCAAAAAACCCTTTTATATTTCAGACCAGGAAAATGCGATTTTAGGTAGGTTTAAATCCTTAGTCGGTGTGGTGAAACCTTGATAAAAGGAAATGCTCGAGGGGATTGTCCCTTTTTCCTCAACCACCAACCCTTTTTGAGTGACTGTGTTGGTACCTGAAGCACGCGGAATTCGTAGACACCCTTTTGAGTGAACTAGTACTACTCTGTTAGTGGTAGCTAATAAAGCACCATGAACACTGCAAGATGACTTGTGTGTAGGACTGAACTGGCTGGTAGCCCCGTAGCCGAAGCACCGTAAAACTACCACAAGGTGACGTACTTGTTTCGCATGCTTATCGATATGGATACAGTCACATTAATTCGAGTCCAATGAGGATGCGCGGCGCCTCTATATAAGCAGTTCTTGGCTTGGCTTTGCTCCCCACACTCCCAAACACATCACCTCCAATCCCCAAACTGAGCCACCGAGCTAGAGAGAAGATTTGTCCAAGATTCTAGCCCACCTTGAGAGCCTTCTCCCAATGGCCAAGCACGGGCACAGTGCCCTTCTCCTCCTGCTAATGATGGCGCTCGCCGTGACCACGGCCGTGCCATCGGCGGCGTTCCTGGTCCAGCCCCAGCCGAACCTCCTCACGTACCACAACGGCGCCGTGCTGAGCGGCGACATCCCCGTCTCCATCCTCTAGTACGGCCGCTTCACGCCCGCGCAGAAGGCCGTCGTCTCCGACTTCCTCCTCTCCCTCTCCGCCGCGCCGTCGTCGTCCCGCGCCCCGTCCGTCGCACAGTGGTGGAGCAGCATCAACCGGCTCTACCTCTCCAAGGCTGCCGCGGCGGCCGTCGGCAAGAACGGCGCCCGCGGCGGCGGCGCCGGCGGGAACGTGCGGGTGGTCCTGGCCAGCCAGGTCTCGGACGAGGCGTGCTCGCTGGGGAAGAGCCTGAAGCTGTCCCAGCTCCCGGCGCTCGCGGCCGCGGCGCGCCCCGCGAAGGCGGGCGGCATCGCGCTGGTGCTCACGGCGCAGGACGTGGCGGTGGAGGGCTTCTGCGCGAGCCGGTGCGGGCACCACGGGTCGTTCAGCGGCGGCGGCTCCCGCTCGGCGTACGCGTGGGTGGGCAACCCGGCCGCGCAGTGCCCGGGGCAGTGCGCGTGGCCGTTCCACCAGCCGGCGTACGGGCCCCAGGCGCCGCCGCTGGTGCCGCCCAGCGGGGACGCCGGCATGGACGGCGCGGTGATCAGCGTGGCCAGCATGGTGGCCGGCGCGGTGACCAACCCGTTCAGGGACGGGTTCTACCAGGGCGACCGCGCCGCGCCGCTGGAGGCCGCCACGGCGTGCGCGGGCGTCTACGGCAGCGGCGCCTACCCCGGGTACGCCGGGCGGCTGCTGGTGGACGCGGCGACGGGCGCCAGCTACAACGCGCACGGCGCGCGCGGGAGGAAGTACCTGCTGCCGGCTCTGTTCGACCCCGACACGTCGGCGTGCTCCACGCTGGTGTAGCCGCCGCCCGCCGTGGATCGAATCGAGCGAGCCCAGGTGACGGGAAAAAAAGTTGTACATGTTGCTACGTGTAAATACTGTATAGTACGTACAGTGAGTATCATCGTACGGTACGTGCCGGGCAGTGCTAAATAAAGGATTTGCGTCGTGTGCCACAGTGCTTGCATATACGGCTCGTCCTTAACGTGCTTGGCATGGTGCCGCGTGTAGCAGGTGAATCTAGAGCTCAGGAAGCTTATCGGCTAGGGGTTGACGACGGCGACGCCACGACGAGAGGGGAGTCCAGTCCATGCTGCCGTATTGGGAATTTGGGGCATTTTTTTGGAGGAGGAACTTGGGACATGTTTTAGTTTAAAAAAAAAGAGAAGTTTGGGACACCAAGGCGTGTGTGCATCATGGAATGACACGTAGTGTACTTTTTGATGGTGACACATACCGCACGTGTGAGCGTGTCAGTGTCTCTGTCACTCCCGGTGTGGCCACTGGCCGTGTGGCCCGGGATGGCGACAAAACGGACGTGCTTTTCCTAAATTGGCCACGATACATTATCTGACGGGCCATGTAAGTAGCCCGTAATTATTAATGGGCTCATATACTTGCTCTGGCCCAAATTATGGATTTTTTTTAGCAAACGTACCTGCATTAACCATAAAGATACTGTACAAAGACGAGTACACGTACAGGTACATTTTGGTAGAATACAGAGAACAGCTGTACCACCAGACTATTTGTACAAAGGTTCTTGAAAAAAATTAAAATTACAAACAGGACCCTGGAACCTTTGCACTCCGGACTCCGGCGCCGTTTGCCACCACCGGCGGTCCTCTAGAACGGATGCCTCCCACCCCAGATCAACCGGAGCCCCATCGCTTCGAAGCTTTCAGAAGAGCCATAATAGACGCTCGTCGTTGTGGACGAGGCGAAGCCAACGCTGCAGATCCATCGGTCGGGGGCATGCCCCGAGCTCCGGAGACCATGGAGGCAGATCCACTGGCGACAACCGGAGCCGCCGCGGGAAGACTGGATCCGCTCCATCCTCCTGACTTCCACGAGACCCAAAGCTGCCTCTTTATCCACCACACGAAAGCCCAGCGAACTCACCTCCTTTCGGGCCGACGAGCCACTGGCGAACACCTCCTGTACACGAGCTCCACGCCGGGAGCACCACCTCCATGAGCTCGCCGATGACGCCGGAGAGAAGCGCCAAAGGGGCGAGGGATAGCTCGAAAGGACTTATTCCATCGGGGCGCCGCCGCCTCGCCGGAGACGCCAGGAACCCTAACCCTAGATACCCTAGGACCTAAACTACGACCTACCACACCCGCCAGCAAGAGCTCAGCGGTCTCCGCCACCTCGTGATGCCCCGCGGGCCATCAGAGGCGAAGGAGACCATCACCCCCACGGCGGCGACTGAATCGCCTTTTTCCTCCGCTCTCAACTGTAGCAGGCGAGGCTTCGAGAGGAAGTTTATGTGTTGTTGTTTCCATTTGTGGCCCAAATTATGGATTTGAACCAATTTCAGCAGCCCTTTGCTTCTAACCCGTTGGCCTTTTGCACTCCTCACTCATCTATCAGAAATGTTCATTTTCCAGAAAAAAGACGTGCTCAATGTTTTCCAGTCAAAAGAAAAAAGAAATATTCATTTGACAATTTTAGGGTTGAGAGTAATGGACAACAAATTCTGCAAGAAGCAACGAGTGTACTTTTAAAGAATATAATATTGTAAAAATACAAATTTTCTACATACCACATGCCTAATTGAAACTTGATTTAGGCGATGACATTTATTTTATAGCTCCTTCCGTTCTAGTTTAGGATAGTAGGATCGTTGGTTTGAAAGGTGTCTTTGGGTCGAGAAGATGGGCGGGGTGGTCGTTTAGACAGGAGAGGTGGACGGCACCACACTGGACGTAGAGGTGGCGGATGGCGGATGGGTGGGGGAGTAAAAAATGGGTAAGGGTGATGAAGGTCGACGGCAGGCGAGTCACTAGAGATGAAAGGAAAAAGAGAGGTGGGCAGCGTGGGGATTGGGAGCGGGGGTCTGTCTCATCCTCTCACGTTGCAAAGGAAAATAGCAAGAATATGACTATTTGCCTTCTAGATATGGACGCTTAGATTGCAATCAGATGAATATTGTTCTCCGACCGACAAAAAAGAAGATTTCAATCACCCAAAAGTAGCATCACCCTTCAAAATCTTACAAGAAGGCATACAATATTTCAAATCGAATAAATTAAACACACATACATAAATTGTATATCTCGCTAGCATGGAAACCCAAGCCAAAACCGGGAGCTCCATTTGCTGCCAACAGAAACCACACGCCGGAAACACCAGTCAACCATTTGAACGCTGACAGAATAAGGCCCGAAATCCATCCATTCAACCAGGCATTTTCTCTTGGTCCAAAAACACTAAACAAATGCGCGACACAGCGCAACCCCGCGGCATTCAAACCTACAGCCATGAAAATTGTTGCGGCCACGTTCCGTCCCACCGCAAGTGGCAGCAGGCTGCAGGCCCAACGACTTCGCCTTCGTCCCGGCCTGCGCGACCGATAGGAAATCCAAACCCGCGGAGCGGAGCTGATGCACGCGCGCGTCATGCGCCTCTTAACTCCGCGGCGCGGCCAAGCCGGCGGCCACACGCGCGCGCCCGGCAGTCGGCACACCTCCATCACGTCGTCGCCATTACGGCCACACGCTCCAGCCCCCTCTATAAACCCGCCTCGACACGACGAGCCAGCCCAAGTGCCCCAAGACCCAACAAGTGCCTGGAACTCCTCACACACCACCACAACAACGTGCACACCAGCTTCGACAAGCGCATAGCTCGATCAACACCTCATTGATCTCGATCGTCTCGCGCAATGCAGACCATGGGCGGCGGGCGCAAGAAGCCGGCGTTCCCGCCGCTGCTGATCCGCTTCGTCCTCGCCGCCGTCGTTCTGATCAGCGCGGCGGCGCCGCGGTGCGCGGCGTTCAACCCGCGCATGCTGTTCCTGGTGAAGCCCGACCCGATCGTGCTGCGGGACCACGGAGGCGCGCTGCTCACGGGGAACCTCACCGTCAACCTGCTCTTCTACGGCCGCTTCACCCCGGCTCAGCGCGCGATCGTGGCGGACTTCGTCCGCTCCATCTCGGCCGCGGCGCCCGCGCGCCCAGTCGCCGCCCCGACCGTGGCGTCGTGGTGGCGGACCACCTCGCTGTACCGCGGCGGCGGCGCGCGGGTGGCGCTCGGCAGGCAGATCCTGGACGCGCGCATGTCGCTGGGCCGGGGCCCGCTCTCGCCGGGCAACGTGACGGCGCTGGCGCGCGCCGCGGGGCACCACCGGGGAGCCGTCACGGCGGTGCTCACGGCCGCCGACGTCGCCGTGGCGCCCTTCTGCGTGTCGCGGTGCGGCGCCCACGGGCGCGACCGCGGCGGCGCGCACGGCCGGGCGCGGTACACGTACCTGTGGGCGGGGAACCCCGCGCGGCAGTGCCCCGGCCAGTGCGCGTGGCCGTTCCACCAGCCGCTGCACGGGCCCCAGGCCCCGCCGCTCGTGCCGCCCAGCGGCGACGTCGGCGCCAATGGCATGGTCATAAGCCTCGCCGCGCTCCTCGCCGGCACGGTCACCAACCCCTACGGGGACGGGTACTACCAGGGCGAGGACGGCGGCGCCGGGCTGGAGGCCGCCACGGCATGCGCCGGGATCTTCGGGAGCGGGGCCTACCCCGGCTACCCCGGGAAGCTGCTCACGGACCCGGCCACCGGCGCGAGCTACAACGCCGTCGGGCTGGGCGGGAGGAAGTACCTGCTCCCGGCGTTGTGGGACCCGACGACCTCGCAGTGCAAGACACTTGTCTAGACGTGGCCGGAGGGAGACGCCCGCACCGCGGGGGAGACGGCCAAATGCTCTGCATGAGGGAGGAAAAAAAATAAATGCCTTATTTATTTCCACTCCTTCTGTTCACTTCCTTGCAGCATGTACTTGTAGTTTGCTCAAACTGTATGTATGATGATGGATTTGTAGGATGTCTGTGTTATGCTCTAATGGATTTTGCATGTTATGCTTAAACGTGGAGTAATGCGCTCTGTAGCACTTGAAATCGTTACATAAATCATCATATTTGTTTAGATTACTGGTTCACTTGTTGCATGCTTGAATGTACATGTATTTGAGTATTTCGTTCTCCAAGATTGTATGATGCATTCGTAGCGTTAGAGCAACTCCCTCCAAATGCTAAATAGGAGTTGGTTCTATTTTTTTATGGATCTTTAAATTTGCTCCAACTCCAACAATTATCTTCAATTCTATCTTATAATAGAGGGATTTCCAGAGATCCCTAGGAATAGAGGGTGGATGAGGAGATTTGGAGGCCTCCCCAAAATAGAGGGTCTGTTGGAATACATCTTTTTTCTTCATCCACTGAACTTGAGATATGAGGTTGTTTAGCATTCTGCTAGAGTTGTTCTTAGAGCAACTCCAAGAGCCTAACTAAATCCATTCGGATCTGTAAAAATGGAAAAATACTGGAAAAAGAGGATCCAACATCCTCTCCTTCTTCCTCTCTTCTCTATCTATCCCGTTATCCCCTCCCCAGGCATTTTTGTCGTGCTGCTCCCACTCGCCATCTCCCTCCGCGGGGAGGCCCCCCTCTGCTCCATCCCCACACTCCCTCCCTGCCCGCGTGGCTCGTCCCCGCTGCTCCCTCCCCCGCCAGTGAACTACACAATCAACTGCAAGATCACGCAGCAGCGATAGGTGAGGGAGGCGCTCCCGACGACTTCACCCGAGCCCATGGCGACGGGAACCGGCCGGCCCTGGTGGGCGCCGCCTCCGTCCACGGTGACGGAGGCCCCCTCCGCACCGCCGTTCCCCTCCCCACCATTGTTGTTCACGGCCGACCCGCCGGATGAGTTCCTCTGCCCGATCTCGGGCTCCCTAATGGCGGACCCGATCTTCGTGCCGCCTAGCCAGACCTTTGAGCGCGCCTGCATCCAGGCCTGCGCCGCCCTCGCCTTCTCCCCTCCCGCCATCTCCTTGTCGACCCCGCTCATGCTCATCCCCAACGTTGTGCTCCGTACCGCCATCCTCAACTGGTGCAACCGCCTGGGGCTGCCCTAGCGCGAGGACCAGAGCTCGAAGTCGCAGCGGCCACAGGCCATCTCCTCGGTCCTTATTAGGAGGCAGAGCGTTGATGGCTTCGTGCAGGAGCCCAGCTCCAAGCAGTCATGGCCGTGCTCGGGGCGGAGGGCGCCACCCCCGCGGAGCAGGCGTCGGTGATGGCGTCGCTACGGCAGGCGACGCGGGAGAACAAGGAGGTAAGGAAGCAGCTCTGCACGCCGGTGTCCATGTCAACGCCGCGGCGGCGATGCTTAACCTGTCACTGGAGCCCAAGAACAAGGAGCGAATCGTGCGGTCTGGGGCAGTGTTGCCGCTACCTCCCCCACGGCGGCCCGCATGCACGCCTGGTGGGCGCGGCGAGGAGCACCGCGGCGACATCGAGCGGCGTCGGACGGAACGATCAGAAAAGGAGAAAAGGGGGTGATTTGAATATGGATAGCTAGGGGATTTGGAGGGTTCGTTGGTTTACCCTTTGATTATGGAGCTCTTTATTTTTTTACACGTCTTCTAAAACTCTAAATTTAGCTAGGATTATACTTAGACTCTTGGAGTTGCTCTTACATACTAAACTAAAAGCATTCTAAGAGCATCTTCAAAAGTGTCAAAAAATAGAGTCGAAAAAACATGTTTTAAGACTTTGCCAAAAAATTATTGGGAGTGAAAAACAATACCTCCGCCAACAGTTCCAAAAACTACTTACCCAAAAATATCTGAATATGATGACACATCAAAAGTTGTAGGATGTAGCAGGCAGAAGAGCGGCACTGCTGCATACCTACACGCGGTGAAGATTGGAATGGGCGCGAGTGAGCTGGAGGTCAACGTGGGACGCGGGAATTGAAAAAATGACCCGGCTCGGCTGGATTGGGAGCGTGGAGGGGCAGCAGAAACTCAAGGCAAAATAGCCTCCGTATTGGACACGCGAATAAATTGGCCACAAGTTTGGACATCTATTAGAGTGTTCTTTTTAACTTTTATATCCAAAACTAATTATTGGGTTAGTTTTTTAGACACTCTTGGAGATGCTCCGAGCCTATCTTCAAGATAGAACTTCATCTCTCGACGGTAGCTATAGATAGCTCTAGCAGCCCATTTGTACCCAGCACAAATCTTCAAGATGCTATCTCCAAGATAGAAAATAAACTGACGTGAGGCCTAAGCTCTCTCTATATAACTTCTCTAACCATGTGGACCTGCCATCGGCATCCAACAATACCATACCGTCGCTGTACATGGAGATGAAACTCACTATCAGTCTTGCTATCATCACCGCACTACTCATGCATCACCACCCCTCTCTCACAGCCGCCGCCACCACTGCCCACCCCACAATAACGCCGGCCAACGCTAGCCTGGCCGGTTTTAGCCTCCAGCTGGTGGCCGCCGCCGATCATGAGGCCCTAGACCACACCGTCCGCCGCGGCAGCGATGGCTTCCTGCATCTGCAGAGCCGCCTCCGCACCGACCTTCCGCCGCGCCCACCATCAGGCGGCGCTAACGTCACCACCACCCTACGCGGCCCGGATATGTACGCCCCGCTACGCCTGCCGGCGGCCTTGGTCGTCGGCGTCGGCACCGGCAGCGGGCGCCAGGACTACCTCTTCAAGGTCGTCGACACCTCGAGCAGCCTGATCTGGATGCAGTGCAAGGGGTGCGACCCGCACTCCCCGCAGCGCCACCGGCTCTTCGACACGACGTCCTCGCCGACGTTTCGCCTTGTCCCCGGCACCAACCCGTTCTGCCGGCCGCCGTACTGGTCCGAGTTCAACGGGCACGCGTGCGCGTTCCGCGTCGACGGCCCGAGGGGCATGTCGGTCGAGGGCTACCTTGGCACCGACCAGCTGACCTACAAGGGCGTGGTGCATCAGAACGTCCCCTTCGGCTGCGCCCACAGGGCCCTTCATTTCCAGAACGACGGCGTGTTCGCCGGCGTCATCGGCGCGACGGCCGTGGCTCGCGGGCTGACGCGGTTCTCGTACTGCCTGTTCCATGGCGGCGACGCGAACCGCCAGAGATTCCTCCGCTTTGGCACCGACGTCCCGCGCAACCCGCGCTACAGAACCACCAAGATCCTGCCGGCGCTCGGCGCCCGTGATGAGTCGTCGGGGCACTACGTTGGCCTCGTCGGCGTCAGCCTGGGCGCCCGCAGGCTCGACGGGATCCGGCCGGAGATGTTCGCCCGCCGCGAGGACGGGCAAGGCGGGTGCGTGATCGACCTCGGCACGCCGCTGACGGTGATGGCCCGGGAGGCGTACGACGTCGTCGAGGAGGCCGTGTGGTCCGACCTTCAGCGCCACGGAGCGGAGCGGGTGGAGCTCGCCGGCTACGGCCTCTGCGTCCGAGCGTCGTCGGAGGCGATAAAGGGGCGCCTCCCGTCGCTGTCGCTTCACTTTCCCGAGGAGGCGGCGGCGCTGGTAGTCTCGCCGGAGCAGCTGTTCCTGATGGCGGATGACGAGGAGCAGCGGGTCGCGTGCCTTGCCATGAAGCCCGGACGCCGAACCGTCATCGGCGCATTGCAGCAGGTGGATACGCGGTTCGTGTTCGACCTCAAGGACTCCAAGCTTTCCTTTGCATCGGAGTCGTGCATCCAGGACACCGTCGAAGTCGTTTTGATGATCCACCGATGCTGTTCGGATTCCTCTTGAAATAAAATCAGACGAACTAATCTTAGGAACTGCTTGTGTATGCCTATGAATTACTCCATGAAATGAAATAATAATTGAAGCAGTCAGATGTTCTCGTCGTCACAAACAACTAGAGAAATTTTTTGCGTATGTGAAGCAGATTCTTCCCGCGAGGCCGGGCGCTGCTCGGGATCGCAGATGCAACTGCAAGCGAGAGCGTCGGGGTGGAGCTCGCCCCGTGCGGCCTGCCTTCATCGTCTCCAGCGCCTCCTGCCGCCAGATCCGGCCTCCTCTAATGCGTCGCCACCACTACCACGGGCTGCCACACCCCGTCCGGATCCTGGCCCATCAGTTGTCTTGCCACTTCCCCAGCACCCGTCTCCTGCTGCGCCACTCCTAACCCGCTACCGCCGACGGTCTTCCCTGGCACCCGCTCCCAGGTGCGGGCCCAGAATTTGTAAGGTGGGTACTCAAAATATTTAAATGGTAAAAAAATAGTAAGTAAGCTTAGATTTTGGCATGCATAATTGATTACATAATCACAAAATACGAAAATATAATGTATAACTCAAAATTGAGCATTATATCCATAGATTCATAAGCTTAATACTATACTTCAACACACATACAAGTATTACTTAATTGCTTGGCAAAATAAATGGTATTCATTTGAATACCCGTGATACAAGGTAGGCCCGCCCCTGCCCCCTCCCCTTTGTAAGCCCAAGCAATAGCTCGATCGGTAACGCTCTAGTGGCGCGATTCTCACCGGAGTTTTTCCCTATTTTCTGGTGGCCCTCATCCGACCGTGCTTCCGCACATAAGCAGGCAACAATGAGGTGGATAAGTTATAGGTCATAACTTACATGTAGGGATGTGTTGCATGTGTAAGTGGGTGTGGTTGGTGTGCGTCTACATGTGAGTTCAGATACTACCACTTGTACCCTAGCTTGGGCCCTTAAAAAAAGCCCGGAGCTCACAGGAACCAGCAGCCCCCCTCCCGAACTCCAGCGGCAACTGTCGTGAGGTAGAACATGAACAACGCTAGTGGAACCCACCTACAGTGACCGCGGGATCCTTCTGCAGCGTATCGCACCAGCGCGCGTGACTCCTAACATTAGCGGCGAGGCCTCTCATCCGCGCAATGATTATATGTCACTTGTGCTACAAATTGCGGATCCATCACCCGAAGCTCTGTGCGGCTGGCCGCATGCAAATTGATCTGTGCATGCCTGCATACACATGTAAATTGATTTGACTCTACACACACATCCAAAATTGTTGTACCTACCTTTTTTATTTTCTTTTGTATTCGTTTCTTTTTTGTTCTTTTATATACTTTTTGTTTGTACTGCTATTCCAGATATTTCTTCTCTAATATATAAGTATAATTTGACTTTCTTTTCAATTTAGTTTCTCTCTTCTTTATTCTTATTTTCTTTCATTCTTTTCTATTTTTTCTTCTATGGAGATTTAAATATATTAATATTTAATGTTTCTTTTTTATGTTCCTTCTAATTTGCCCCTTACTCCCAATTTAATAATTCATTTTTTATATACTGATTTTTTTAGCATGTGTATATACACTTATAAGAAGAGTAAATTGCACCCACCTTGCAACAACTTGTATAATTATATCACTTTAGTCCAACAAGTAGCAAAACGTGTAAATGCATACACGATCTTGTCAAATATGTGCATATACGGTCATATCTATGTTATGTAGCTGTATTTTGCCAACATCACGTGGACGGTTTTATGCATGTAACCCATACATCTATTTTGTTATTCCGTTTAAGGCTGCTGCTTCCATTTTGATCCCAGACAAATAGTTTTGAGGTAGGCACGTAACCATCGTTTTGAGGCTTCTACTAAAAATATGCTTTCAACAACATCTAGCTTGTTTCACTACCTGTTCTGCTTTGTTTTTTAAGGTATTTAAGTAATATTTTGTTACTAAAAGTTCTGACATGTATATGTGTCGTGTTAGGTAGGTTCAGTGGATGATTTTTGCAGTGTGGAGATACATTGTTTAAGTTTTTTTATTAAATTAGGAAAATATGACATTTCAATGAGCAGAAATAATACATGATGCCATCTAGGCCAAAAAAATCCAGATGGCTCGTGATCAGTGTGCATCTAGTATACCTGATCATCCATCAGGTTGATGATCAGGTCGGGTCGGGTCAGATTCGGCCCATTGGTTTTTTCCTTCAGCCCATGCCCGGCCCGACCCGACCATCGGGCCAAATTTTTTATGTGTAAATTTCGGGTCGGGTTGTGTCGGGTTTTTTCGGATTTCGGGTCAAAAATTTTGGACCGTACCCGACCCGACTTTTATGGCGGGTTGAAAATTTCAGCCCGAGTCCGGCCTATACATTTGTCGGGTCGGGTTTTTTTCGGACGGGTCGGGTCGGGTTGGGTCGGTCGGGTCGGGCGGCCCATGATCAGATCTAGCATCTACTAGTATGTACTCGTATACTAGAAATTAAAGGTCACTTGCTAGGTGGCTACATATCAAATCCAAGTGCATATAAGTGCTAACATGAAAGAAACGACATGTATATTTCAATTGTTTTGCATGTGTGCACTAGTTTTTAGCAACTTCTTTTTCAAAAAAATTCACATCAAAATTCCCTTCGCACTAATAGTGGTGATAGCATTTTATAGTAAATTTATTATCAGTGCAACTGATTTATAAATAGTTTATTTATGTCTAATTGGGGCCTCCAATTTTCTTTTTGCCCTGGCCCTTCTATGTAGTCTTGTGCGTGGATGACTTTTTTAATAAGGATGTTGCACACGTAATTAAGAATTTAATGGAAATAGAGAACAAAGATAGGGGTTATGCGCATAAAATACAAGTACTTAGAGTACATGTGACCGTATATGCACACATTTAACAATTTTATGTATCCGTTTGTGAAAGGATCTTGGTGATGCCTAGAGGGGGGGTGAATAGGCGAACTTGTAAAACCTGAAAATTCTTCGCAACAGTTAAACCTGTCGGAACTTCCGATCAGGTCTTCTCTAACCCTTTCCTCACTCAATCAACCACAAAGGAGAATTGAGTCACTTAATATCAAATCCACAAAGGATTGGGCAATACAAACTTTCTGGGGCGCGCACACACGAGAGAGCGCTCCTCGGGCGATGCCAAACCGTCTAGAAGCAAGCTTAAAGAGTAACAAACGTGAATTGATGCTTGGAGATGCTTCGAGTGCTCATGGGAGAAAGGGGGCTGCACTCTTTCTTAAGGAAACAAGTCACACACTTCAATCTCTCTCTCACCCAAGCCCTAGCTCAAATCAATGCAAGGATTAGCTCAAGGAGGGAGTGGGGGAGTGGATTGAATGCCCAAGGAGGTGTTTGTCTCGAGTTAGGTCAGCAGCAAATGAATGAGGGGGTATTTATACCCGAGCCCCCAAAACTAGCCGTTACTGTGCAATTAATGTGCTTCCTTATTAAGTATGAAACACTTACAACCAAAAACTCTAAAGTAATGCACCTTAGGTTTATTACCGGTGATTATCTCATAGGGTGTCTTGCCCAAATATTTGTGAATGTAGATTAATTGCATGGCAAACGGTGTTGATTGCTTCGGCCCAAAAGATATCCGGGGTCTTGTACTCATCAAGCATGGTTCTTGCGGCTTCAATCAATGTCCTATTCTTTCTCTCCATAATACCATTTTGTTGAGGAGTGTATGGAGCGGAGAATTCATGTTTGATTCCTTCTTCATCAAGAAAATCATCAATATTGGTATTTCAAAATTTGGAACCATTGTCACTTCTTACATTCTTGATTTTCAACTCATATTTATTTTGAGCTCTTCCAATGAATTTCTTGATGATTCCTTGCACTTCACTTTTATCTTGCAAAAAGAATGCCCAAGTGAAACGAGAAAAATCATCAACAATAACAAGACCATATTTGTTACCACCAATGCTAATGTAGGCAATTGGTCCGAATAAATCCATGTGTAAAAGCTTCAAAGGTCTTGATGAAGTCATGATGTTCTTAGCGGGATGTGGAGCACCAACTTGCTTTCCGGCTTGACATGCGCTACACAACCTATCTTTCTCAAAAACAACATTGGTTAGTCCTATGATGTGCTCGCCCTTTTGAAGTTTGGCCAAGTTCCTCATGCTAACATGGGCTAGTCGGCGATGCCAAAGCCAACCCAAATCGGATTTTGCCACTAAACAGGTCTCGGGCTCAATTTTCTCCTTAGAGAAATCAACAAGATAAATTTTGCCCTTCAATTGACCCGTAAAAGCAAAAGAGGAATCCTCCCTTCTAATGACAGTCACACCCTCATTAGTAAAGAGACAATTGTAGCCCATCATACAAAGTTGTGAGACGGACAACAAATTGTATCCTAAAGTTTCAACCCAATAAATATTATTAATTGAATTATTGTGATTAAGAGCAATTTTAACCAAACCAATCACTTCTCCTTTGCTATTGTCTCCAAAGACAATAGTTTCATTAGGTATGTCATTTGTCTCCAAAGAAGTGAACAAGTTCTTCTCCCCGGTCATATGATTTGAGCATCCACTATCAAGCTTTGAATTTAGGTGTCAAAAAGATTTGGATGCTTGTGGGTTAGATGCGTAAACTTTTGGAACCCACACACTCCTTAGAATGGCTTTCTTTGTGTAGGCTCCAACATACTTGACCATAATTTCACCTTTGTGGTCCATGATAACCATGTAATCCGTAGTGTAGCTTGGTGATGGCTCATGCTTCACTACATTTGTCTTGATGAGAGCCTCAAACTTCTTCTTTGCTTGAGAAGGAGTAGTGGAGGTCACACCATGTGTTATGTCAATCAAATCCTCAAGCTTTGTTCCCTTAGTGAACACAACACATTCCTTACCTTTGACGATTCTCCTATCATTTGCTTTGACAACATGATAGTGACCAAGCCCATCCTTCTTGTGGGAGCGTCTCCCTTCCTTGTATACAACCTTTGGCTCGGGTTTGAAATCACCATCATACCCATTTCTTACCAATTTGTTCAATCTCTCAAGTTGAGCATCTTTTACCTTGTTGAGTTTCTCTAGCTTTGCCAAGTTAGTAATACAAGCTTGCACATCAACTTTACAACATTTAGAGCAAACTTTTCTTATGGAGGCATTGGAGTCAAAGGTTACCTTAGAATCCGTTATGGTGCTTTTTCAAAAAGCACCATAGTTAACTTTAAGGTCTTTATATTTGACCGTCAAGCATGAGAAGCTCTTTTGAAGTTCACTTTGTGTGTTCTTTAGAGAAGCTAGAGATTCATCTACCAAAGATTTCTCCTTTGATATCCTCTTGTTTGAATTATTGGCCAAAGACAAGTCAATAGCCAACTTATCAACCTTAAGCTTTTTCTCGGATAGAGATTTCTCTAAGGCAAGGTTTCTCTTATTTTTAAGGATGAGCAAGTCCTCTTGCCCATTGTGAGTCTCCTTCTTCTTCTCTAATTTCTCCATAAGCTTTTTAATTTTTTTAAACCTTTCTTACCAAATTCTTTAATCATAAAGACTCTATGTTTTTCTTCCCCATCTTCCAAATTATTTTGTGTATTATCAAATGTGGAAGGAGGTTGGAAAGAAGGTATGAGTGTTTCTTATATCTTGGTTCCTCTTGCCATAAGGTAAAAGTGAGCATCATCCTCATCATCGGAGAGATTCTTGAAGAGCTTTCTTGTGGACTTGGGCATGGCTAAAGTTGCCGTCCCTTCATGATCGCAGTCTTCATGACTTGACTCCCATTCTTGCCCAACATGAGCTTGACCTTAATATTTCTTCTTGTAGTCCTTGCTCTTCTCCTTATACTTCTTTTCTTCTTTGGCCTTGTTCTTCAATTGTGGGCAATCGGCAATGTAATGACCAACTTCCTTGCACTCATGGCATCTTCTTTGTTGTGGTCTTTTCTTGTCATCACCGTTTCTTCATGAAGTGCTTGAAATTCTTCAAGACCAAAGTCATTTCTTCATCGGTTGACCCTTCATCACTTGAATCTTCTTTTGTTGACATGGGACCTTGGAGCTTGACTCAACTTTTTACTAGTGGTAGCATTAAGTGCTACACTCTTGTTGATCTTGTGGCTAATAGATTTTGACACATCCCTCTCTACCAACTCTTGATGAAGGATTTCACCAAGAAGTTGGTTTGATATCTTGGTCTTGAATTTTGGGTCTCTTCTAATCATTGTTGCAAGAGTAGGGTTCCTTGGTGTAAAGGCCCTAAGCAACTTCTTTGTCACTTTGTGATCATCCCAATCTTCACATCCAAGAGCTCTAATGTCCGATACAAGAATCATTAACCTATCGTACATTTGCCTCACGGATTCATCATCATTCATGACAAAAGCACTCTAGCTCTCCTTGTATCAAATCAATCTTGCCTTCTCTAACTTCATCGGTCCCCTCATGAGCTTCTTTCAAGGTGTCCCATATCTTCTTGGCCACTTGAACGTTGCGAACCTTGTTGAACTCTTGAGCACAAAGGAAACTTGTGATAACCCTCACGGCTTGTGCATTGCGGAAGTAGTGTTAAGTTTGTTCGACCGTGGGTATCCCATTTCTGGGCGGAGTAACACCTTCAACAACAACTTCCCAAACGGAAGGGTGAAGCACATAGAGGTGCATTTGCATGTCATAGGACCACTTGGGATAATCTGTTCCATCAAAGAATGGGGCTTTCCCCAATTGAACCGATTGAAATTGAGAAATGTGATATTGAGATTGAGGATAGTTATATGGTACTTGGTGCATCCCGAAGAAAGGATGCTTCTCCATTTCTTTCTAGATTCTTTTCTTCATCATCATCTTCATCTTCTTCTCAATTTTAGCTTTCATATTCTCTTTTATTCTTGTTCCTGCTTTTATGTCCCCCCCCCCTTCAAGTTCATCACTCTCACTTGATTCTTCGCTTGAAGCGGAGTCGTAGATGGAAGGAGCGCAGCTTCCACTTCCACGCGGTCTTCCGGTGCCTCCCGGAATTGGATCCACCGGTATGCGACTGGTGGTGTCCTCCGGAAGGGTGGCACCATTCCCATCTCGAGACATCGTGAAATCCCTTAGCGGTTAAGTCTTAATCAAGATATTAGGCTCTGATACCGGTTAAAAGGATCTTGGTGATGCCTAGAAGAGGAGGGGGGGGGGGGTGAATAAGCGAACCTGTAAAATCTGAAAATTCTTCGTAGCAGTTAAACTTGTCGGAAATTCCGATCAGGGGTAGGAATTTTCGATGGATCGGAACTTCCGACGCCTGGTCGGAACTTCCGATAATACAAAGAATTTACAACAAAATTCAAAAACTAAATCAAAACTGCGAAATCTGGCTGAATCAAAAGTTGTGTAGTGATGCTATGAATCTTCTGCAACCAACCCTAGCAAGCTCAACAATAAGAATACGTAGATCGGGATAAAATAAGGTCTAGGTCAACAAGAACTAGATATGAACGATATGAACTAGACACAAGCGATTTTATCCCGAAGTTCACTTCCACTAAGGAAGCTACGTCTCCATTGAGGAGCTCACAAAGAGCCGGTCTTCTCTAACCCTTTCCTCACTCAATCAACCACAAAATAGGATTGAGTCACTTACTATCAAATACACAAAGGATTGAGAAATACAAATTTTCCAGAGCGCACACACGAGAGAGCGCTCCTCGGGCGATACCGAATCATCTAGAAGCAAGCTTCAAGAGTAACAAACGCGAATCGATGCTTGAAGATGCTTCAAGTGTTCATGGGAGAAAGGGGGCTGGACTCTTTCTCAAGGAAACAAGTCATACACCTCAATCTCTCTCTCACCCAAGCCCTAGCTCAAATCAATGCAAGGATTAGCTCAAGGACGGAGTGGGGGAGTGGATTGAAAGCTCAAGCAGGTGTTTGTCTCGAGTTAGATCAGCAGCAAATGAATGAAGGGGTAAGAGGGTATTTATACCCGAGCCCCCAAAACTAGCCATTACTGTGCAGTTAATGTGCTGGTCGGAAGTTCCGATCTGACCCACACATTAATTCTGGCCGAGGACCCCGAGACTTCCGATCATGCTCGGAACTTCCGATCCCTGATCGACACTTCCGACTAGGCTGTTTCTGCTGGTTTAAGTTTTCTACCAAAGGTCTGAGTCTCTCACTTGCTTTTGGATTTTCAACTAAACACTCTAGCATCTTCAGAACACCTTTTCGTATCCCTGTTAATAGTACGATATTTCCTATACTCAAATTCAAAATAGAAAATTAATAAAAACTTTTCTTTGAGCTCCAACACCGTCCATTAAGCAATTTGACGTCTTTTACGCGTATATTTCATTTCATTGCATCATAACCTGTTCAAAACTCGATAAACTTATTAGCTCCTTAATTATGCATGTCATCAACACCAAAATCCACTTAGAGGGCCAAATGCACTTTCAGTTTGCATGTTTTGCTAATTGTTAGACCAAATTGATACAACCATACAACTTGTACCGTGGATGCAATTTACTCCTATAAGAATATTTTTTTATGATGTAGATGCATTTGTCCTTATATATATTATTTATCTGTCTGTATGTAATTTTACTTCGGCTGATGATTTACCAAATCATCATCACAAGTGATGACTAACTACACGTCCCATCTATCTTGTACCCTTCCTAGGCATGACGAAGAAGGCCGGATTAACAAAAAAAACCCACAGAGAAGGCCCAAGATTTCGGCCCAGAAACCTAACAAATCATATGCCGATGGCCCATCAGTCGGGCTAAATTCTCCTACTCGGCCCATCCAACCCAACCATTTCAGTTCGCGACTGCCCAGGACATCTTCAGTGCCCCACTACAACTTGAGACCTCTCCGATCCCGCACGCCACCGCCGCCGCCGCATCGCCACCGGCAGCCATGTCCAACCCCGGCTCGTCCCCCACCTCCACCTCCGCCTCCGCCCACCACGACCACGCGCACACGCCGTTCTGCCGCTCCTGCGGCGCGCCCACCACGGCTCCGACCCCGGCCCCGTGGTCGGGGACCTCCGACTCCCCGCCGCCGGCGTACCGCCCGATCCGCCTCCCGGCCATCAACGCGCCCACCAACACCTCCGCCATCGTCCTCTCCCCAGTCCCGCAGCCCCTGCCCGTGCCCCCGGCGGCGCCGCCCCACGCCTTCCAGACCCCCACC
The DNA here is from genome assembly GCA_032594955.1 of Panicum miliaceum. Lineage (NCBI taxonomy): Eukaryota > Viridiplantae > Streptophyta > Magnoliopsida > Poales > Poaceae > Panicum > Panicum miliaceum. The sequence continues at coordinate 7,973,155 of CM064062.1, forward strand.
AAGCGGATCGCTTCCCCCGACGACATCGCCCGCTTCCATGCCTCCCTCCACGGCCGCCACTTCCTCGGCTTCGTCGCCGCGCTATCCGCCTCCGTCCACGGCCGTAAGCTCTCGGACCCGCTCCCGGCTCCGCCGTCCGCCGCCGTCTCCGCGCTCCTCGACCTCATCTCCGCTCTCACGGCACTCGTCGCGTCCACCCCGCCGCTCCCGCACAACTCCCGCTATGGGAACCCGGCCTTTCGCCTCTGGCACGAGAAGCTCACCGACTCCGCCAGCGACCTGATCGCGCTGATCACGTCCACCGCCGCGTCCCCCGCGGACCTGGCCGGCGCCGAGGTCGAGCTCGCGCCGTACCTCCTCGACTCCTTCGGCAACGCCACCCGCATCGACTACGGGACGGGGCACGAGACCAACTTCGCCGCCTTCCTCTACTGCCTCGCCAGGCTCGGGCTCATCACCGAGCCCGATTACCCTGCCGTCGTGCTGCGCGTCTTCGCAGCCTACCTCAACCTCTTGCGTACGCTGCAGGACACGTACCAGCTGGAGCCTGCGGGCTCCCATGGCGTTTGGGGCCTTGATGATTTCCACTTCCTGCCCTTTATATTTGGGGCTGCGCAGCTTATCGATCACAAGTACATGAAGCCCAAGTCGATTCACAACCCAGATATATTGGAGAACTTCTCCAAGGAGTACATGTACCTGGCATGTGTCGCGTATGTGAAGAAGATAAAGAAGGGGCCCTTCGCAGAGCATTCACCGATGTTGGATGATATCAGTGGCGTGCCCAATTGGAAGAAGGTGAATAGTGGGCTGCTCAAGATGTACAAGGCTGAGGTGCTTGAGAAAGTGCCGATCATGCAACATTTCCTCTTTGGTTCGCTAATCAAATGGTATGAGTCATAGCACTATTTTTTTTTTGTCATGTATTTGCTGCCCATGAATTGATCTTGTTAGTTCCAACTTAGAACAAGAGCTTCTACTGCAGGGAATGGCTGAGAAACCTGCTCAATTGTGCAGTGACTGATTCAGTTTGTTTCTAGACTAGGTTTGGCATATGAGTCATGAAATATGATCAATAACCATATGAACAAGGAAAATGGGTGTCACTTTTATCAATTGGAACCTCTGGATACAGTAATTCTTGGAAAGAAGTTATCATAATGCAGGTTGCTTGTTTTCTTTGCATTTATCTGGCATTGCATTGTTGGAATTAGGAAAAATTTTATGGTGATCCTGATCCTGATCCTGTAGCCTGTTTCGCCTGATAGGCTAACTCTCTAATGATTTGCAGACCAATGGTCAAATAGTTGCGTTTTCAGATGTTTTGTATGATAAATGCTGTCTGAGGGAGATGACCCAAAATGCTTGCTTTTATCTTAGTTTTCCAAACTCATCTCTTTCCCATTTCCATGGTATCTCTAATCATTGCTGTATAACCCCCTATGTTGGAAAGATGTCCCAAAATTTAATGTGACGCATAACCAGTTGGGTAGTGTTGAGTGCCAGTTAGAAGAGTAGATTAGAAGAGCAGACCTGTTCAGACGCAAGTAAGGTTATGTACAGAAAAGTTGCGATTAAACAGTCTTTGGATAAAATACTTGAAGGTTGTTATTGATGTAAGCAGAAATAGTGAGATTAAATTGAATTCATATGATTTACTGGAATATAGTTATCTGTCCCTAGCATGAACAGATGATACGCTTGAAGATATTTGTGGAATGTTGTGATGTTAAATCAACTAACATAGCATAGCATTGAATCATCCAATAGTTCTTTCCAGTCCTTGGTGGGATCCTGGATTTCCCTAGCTAGTAGGTCACCCATTATGTTCAATAAGAGTTCAAATGCCCAAAATAGTCATATTTTCTTTAGGCCATTCCTGCAAAAACCATCTACATTCAATGTATTAGTTGATGCTTAAGTTATAGGAATTTGACTAGCATATTTTCTTGTTCTTGATGCCAATGCGCTACATTTTTCCTTCATATTGTTTCTGAAACATGAACTAAAAAATCAGTGTACTATTTTATCATTATTTTTAATTCAATATTTTTTATTTACTCTACGTGGTCTTGGCTTTCTAGTATTCTATTCTATTGTCTTGATCACTTGTATGAGGTTATCCTTTTGTACCATTGCATATTTTGGTTCAGAGAATGGAATAAGGTACCACTGCCCCATACTGCACGGATCAGCTTTGTTTTAAGCTGAGGATCCAATGTATGTACATGAATCCAGTTTGCAAAGTTCAAGTCTAAACAATCTCTACCCAGTTTTCCAGTATGCTACATCGCCCGCGTCACATAAGCATCATAGATTTCATTGTTTTATCCTTGACCAGCAGATTCTGAAGCAGAGTCTATTTAATGCAATAGAGAAAATAGGGTATGTGCTCTGTCATAGGAAAACATACAATTGCATAGTAGGTACTCAAGAACAGTACCTTCAAAACTTTTCCCCGGTTTTACACTGCTCTAACTCGAGAAGAGGAGTTCGGGGGATTTAGCTCAAATTTTTGACTAAATATATAAATCCAAAAAGGTTTTCTTTCCTTCAAAACACCCAAAGTGCAATAAATCAGTTTGCAACAGATCCCCCATTGCTTGGGTTATAGCAGCCGATACACGTTATTTCATCTGTTGCTACTAAATGAAACCATGGTTAGCGATGCATGATACAGACCTTGTTGCTTACCGTTGCCTGTGTTTTTTCCTCACAGACCTGCTGATGACTTCTGTGCTCCATTTTTTCAGGGAGGACTAATTCCATCTAAAGAAGCTCACCATGATCTGTGAGAACTTCTGTGTGATGTGAGGACTGGTTGTACAGTGATGCTGCTCACAGTGTTTAGAAGAAAGACCTATAGAGGGTCATTTTCCGTCTAGGAGGAATGAGCTTTCTGTATGTTTGCAGCGTGCCATCACACTGCTATTATGGCGCTTCAAATTCTGGGAACTTGTCCCTTCCTGCTCAGCTTGCATTACTTGTAGCTGCTGAATAAACACCTTGTATTGAGGCTTTTGATGTAGTCATGTAGTAGATGAGATGACTAGAGCATTGGGGCAATTTTTTTCTTTTTTTTTGGTATAAGAATCAGTATTGCTTGTAACCTGAAGGTGCTGCCGCTTGTAGTGGGTTTGCACTGTGACTTACGTTGAATGTTGTTGTCTTCAAACTTTGATTGGCCTTGCTGAATTCCTGGTCCTTGGCATCTCAATGATTTCATAAATACGTTCACTTTAACAAGTCGAAGAAAAAGAAAAATCCAATGTATGGCATTTTATCATTTTAAAATTTATCATGAATAGCTTCGCATTAATGTTGAGAATCCTCATTTTTCGAAGAAAAGGGAAAAAAAACATCGCTATTGCACATTTTGCGACTTGGGAAAACCCAGCTTTTTTTTTTGCAATGTTGGAAAAACCCAGCTTGTCGTCCAAACTCAAAACCAGCCCGAAACTGAAACGAAACTACCAAACGAACAAACCCGCCACCAGCGCCGCCGTCTACCTCAACTGCGGCAACCTTCTCCCACTACCTTCCCGAGGTCCTGCTTCCCGCACGACCTCATCACCGGCAGGATGCGATAGACCCGTGGGTGTCGAATAACGCGCGCCGCAATGACCCTTGTCAATGGCCCGAAATCCGCCGCCGCGCTCTACTCCTCCCTGCTCCAGAGCTGCATCGGCTCCAACGCCTTCCGGCAAGGCAAGTCCGTGCACCACCGGACAATCGTCGCGCCCTCCGCCTCGCTGCCGGACCTCCACCTCAGCACCAAGCTCGTCATCTTCTACTCCCACTTCGGCGACGTCGCGGCCGCCCGCAGGGTGTTCGACGGGATGCCGCACCGGAGCGTGGTGTCGTGGACGGCCATGGTCTCCGCGTACGCCAAGAACGGGTGGCCCCGGGAGGCGCTGGAGCTGTTCGCGCTCATGCTCCAGTCCGGCGCCCGGCCGAACCAGTTCACGTTCGGGAGCGCGGCGAGCGCATGCGCAGGAGCCCGGTGCGCGCGGAGCGGGGAGCAGGTGCACGCGTGCGCGGCCAAAGGGAGGTTCGCGGGGGACATGTTCGTGCAGAGTGCGCTCATGGACATGCACCTGCGGTGCGGGTCGGTCGCAGATGCGAGTCTGCTGTTTGCAGAGATGGAGAGGAAGGACGTGGTGTCTTGGAATGCCCTCATCAGGGGTTTTGTGGAGCGCAGGCATTGCAGTGATGCGCTTGGATTGTTCTCCTCAATGCTGAGAGATGGTATGTTAAACATCTTGCTATTCACGGAAATGAAATATTTTGCTTATCTTATGCACCTCGATCAAGTCCACACGTCCCCTTGTACCCTTAGCATATCACTAGAGTAGATTATATCTAGTTCCATAGTTCTAGTAAAAGAAAAGGTGATACACTAATATAACAAACGAAGTGCTGGAAATGGAACATTTCTTCTCTCATTCAGGTAGACTAAATGGAATAGCTGATACTGCCAAGTGCTAAATGGGACATTTGTTTATGTGGGAACATTGGTGCCAAGGTGTACGTTAATTGTTTCCAATGGCTCCTTGCCAGTCTCTTAAGTCTACATTAATTTCTTTATCATGCTGTTTCTCCTTCTTGTTTCTCATTCGTACATCCCCTTTTGTTTGGATTGACATTGCCAATCACTCACATCAATAATTTGACAGCAATGCTGCCTGACCATTTCACATTTGGAAGTGCTCTAAAGGCTTGTGGAGCAGTGAATGTGCTCTCCAACGTGGAGCTAATACACACTTGCATCATCAAGCTGGGTTATCCGGATGACAAGATTGTTACTGCATCACTTATTGATTCTTATGCAAAATGTCGGAGTTTGAGCAGTGCAAGGGTGATATATGACTCCATGTGTGAACCAGACCTCGTTTCATCTACTGCACTGATCAGTGGGTACTCTATGGATAGAAACCACAGCGAAGATGCAATAAAGCTCTTCTGTAAGATTCGCCATAAGGGTTTAAGAATCGATGGTGTTCTGTTAAGTTCTTTGCTTGCCATTTGTGCTAATACAGCATCAATAAAATTTGGGACACAAGTTCATGCTTATATGTGCAAGAAGCAACCTGTGGGTGATACAGCATTGGACAATGCTCTAGTTGACATGTACGCGAAAGCTGGAGAATTCGCAGATGCTAGGCGTGCTTTTGATGAAATGCCCCACCGAAATGTGATTTCTTGGACTTCACTTATTACTGCCTGTGGGAAAAATGGTTTCGGAGAAGATGCTGTGACCCTTTTTGACAGGATGGCGGAAGATGGTGTAAAGCCAAATGATATTACGTTCCTTGCTCTTCTGTCTGCTTGTAGTCACTCTGGTCTTATGAACAAAGGGATAGAGTATTTCACTTCCATGATGAGCAAGTATGGTATCAACCCAAGAGCGGAGCATTATAGCTCTGCTATTGACCTTCTTGCTCGTGGAGGTCGGTTGGAAGATGCATGGAAGCTTGTTCAGAAGATGAACGCTGAACCCAGCTCATCAATGTATGGTGCAATGCTTGGAGCTTGTAAAATACATGGAAATGTGCCTCTTGGAGAAACTGCAGCCAAGAATCTTTTCAGTATGGATCCTGAGAGTTCTGTAAACTATGCTGTTCTTGCGAACATGTATGCAGAGTCATGTCTATGGGAAAATGCTCAGAGGACCAGAAAATTATTGGCCGAAACATCCAGAGGAAAAGAAGTTGGTTGCAGTGTCATATGGGAAGGTTATGGTTGATGGAGACGAAATTTCCTAGGTGATGGTTATCTGTCTGTTATAAATGCAAAAGACGATGCTGAAATCTGACTCACCTTAATTGTTCAGGAGCCCAGCTGAACATGAGTCCATACACACATGAGCCTCCTCAACTTGCGGAACTCTGAATTTATGAATGCTTCCCATTTCAATTAAACAATAGGGAACTTGTGACTTATCAGCAGCAATCATGTTGGTCAATGGTAAGCACATTCTGTACTCCGTAGTAAAACTGCTGTGTAGTTTGTTTGTTATGCCATGCCTGATGTTTGCTTGTTTAGGTTCCTTTTGAATGCCTATAGTGCAACTGTTGGTTTAGTTTGTGATTTGCATCTTTGAATCCTAAATCGTCTATGTTGTTCACAAACTTCTTTGTTATTCTGTCTAGTCTTACATCATTATGGACCCGTGTTTTTATTTATTTTTGTCAAGTTATCTGCATAGGCTTCTATTACTCTTTGGAAACTAAGAACAATTATTTGACCAAGAGCCATTCAGGACTTGCATTCTAGATCTGTAGTCTTCTGGAGTGACCAAGATTTTTTCTTTAAATTCAAGAATGTGTACTACCAGATAGAAATTCAAGGATTAATGTGGTTTGAATGACATGGAAATCTCATATTTTCTGTTTACTGTTCAGGGCTCAGTTTTTTGTAGGATATAAATACACAGTTAGTATCAGAGAGATTTTAACTGCATTGGTAGTGTCATAACATAGACTGCATTTTGCTGAATTGATTACGTTATGCAGGGTCTGCGACGCTTTTAGAGCTTGATTGGTTTGATTCCAAAACTTACTAGTGTAACTATAGTAATGAATTTGTGCTTTGCAAGTTAATAATATGATTACTTTGCTTAGCAGTATAACTTTCTTCTGTTCAACCGCTACATCCTTTGTTATGTATTTAATATGGTTTGTAACTTACTGTGAACCATCATTTATAGCATGGTTAAGAAAAACAAAGTTGGAAGTGCTGATGTTGTATGTCATGAGAAGTACAAAACATGGACTGATGACAGCACTAAGTTCGTGCTTCAGTGCTATGTCGACTACCAAAAGGACAAACCTGCTACCTTTAGGTGGAAGCAGCACCACCATCATCTGTGTGCAGAAGCTTTGAATGCCAGATTTGGAATAGGAGCTACCAGACATCAAGTTTATCGTCACTTCAGGGCATTCAAGGAGAAATGGAATTGGATAAGCCAAGCTATGGCCAAGAATGGCAATGGTTTTGATGCAGCGTCACACAAGTTCAATCTTCCATATTCAGAGAAATCACCGTCCAAGCTTGGGGTAAGTTTATCCGTTGCATAATTTATGCTGACGAATATTCACTATAACATGTACATAGTCACTAGCTTTTGCAATAGTGTGTACTTCATTTCTGGGTTCCTGAAGGCATTATTTGACTCACTGGTTAATATTTATTTCAGATTTTGAAATACGACTATCTTACTCGACCTATCAAATTCTTCCATCTCATGGAAGAGCTATTTGGAGAATCTGGCCAAGCTAACGGATCCTTAGCTGTTGACCAATACACTTTGGACGCAGAAGATGATAGATCTGAATCAGGGAGTGACGGTTCATTTACTGCTGAACATGGTGAGAATGATTCTGACACTATCGCTCCTTGTAGTCCACCAGTTGAAGCCTTGAAGGCACTATTGCTCGTAGCAGTTCACCTGGTGTAGGCTTCAGTTATGGTATGAAACGCAAAAACATGAAATCACCTATGAAGAGGCTTCGAAAGCAAAAAGCAAAAAGCAAAACGTGCCAAAGCACCAGAGAATGATAAAATTGCAGCAAGTATTGTCATGCTTGCCAATTCTGTTGCATCAAATGGCCCTGCTGTAACACCCCAGAAGAAAACACAACAATCCTCTGGAGAATTACCACACTACACCACATCAACAAAACAGAGTACAAGGAAGCAACTATGAACATTCAGTAGATGAAAAACAATTAAAACTTCACAGAAGCGAATAAAACAGTTTACAAACTAGAACCACAAACATCAGAGACTCCACATCCAAATATCTTATTATAAAAAGGTGTGTCCAGAACATGTAGATAAATGTGTGCACACGTGCTGCTACTCCCATTCAAAGCTGCACCCTCCAGCTCAAGAACCCGCGGAGGAGAAAAACGTATGATGTTTATGGAAAAACCAAAGCAAGCAAACTGCTTCAACCAAGCCATTTAAATCACAATTTGATTAAACATCAGATTAATAATTTAATATAAAAGAAGCATAATATTGAGAAAATATATAACTTCGGGTAGAGTTATAACTAAGTACATCATAACTATGTTTCAATGCATATGCAAATGGTACAATGCATAAACAATGCTTCAATGCACATGCAAATGTTGCAATGCAATGCAATGCATGACTTCACTTCTGCCCACAAATCCGAAGGAAGTGAGGGCCGCAACCACATTGCTATATCTCAATGTGCGTTGTTGTACCGGTACTTACCGCACCAGGCTACGGTTTCTTCATATGCATATTCAACATAAGAGTGCAAATGTATGCTTGCAATGCACGAACTTCATACATCTCCAAAATTCATAACTTCAAGAGCAAAGCCTGAAGTAAAACATATACTTTCAAAATAAAAGCCAAATTTCAGATTTATCTGGCTAGTGTGAACTTCTGAAATTTAATGGAGGCAATTCAAATAACAAAGTTATAGCGTGTAGACCACAACGCTACGTTTACTTGCCTTCACCGAAGATCAAGAACGTGACGATCTGAAGGTACACCACCTGTTCACAAATATAACTCGGCACCAAAACAAACATATATTAAAGCGTTCCTACGCCCGAACCCAACATCCTCACACAAACACACACTAATCTAGACATGACAGCAGCACTGCAACTTATGTTCTTCATATCCTTTAATTCTGATGTATAAAGTTTCTCATATTTTTCCATCTAAAATATAACTGCACAATATACAACTTCCTAGTTATCCAAAAGTACAGGAAAAATCATCAACATTGGATAATTTTGAGGTAAACCTTAATCTGACCCAACTGACAGATTCTGCAGAACAGTCCTACTGAAACAGTCATAACTGAAGCTCCAAAATTCAGATGAACATAATCTTTACCAATATGGAAAGCTTATGGAAGTATCTACAACTTTTTAGTAGATCAAAATATCCAATGCTGTCATTTAGGTTGGCTAAACATGACTAGAACATATTCTGCCAGAATTACGAGGCTGAAAAACTGTCAGATTCCAACTTTAATTTCTCCATCATCATAAATCCGATTGAGGTGTTCTTTATGGCCCTGGAAAGGTCTCTAGTTCATCTTCATCTCATATAAAGGTTTAATATTTTTTGAAATCATTAAGGGCACGCAAAACTGCTCTGAACAACAACTGCGCAGATTGATGGCGTGCTGAGAGTAGCGACGAGGGCAAAACCTTAATCCTAAACAAAACTGCGGCTAATATCGCTGCTCTCACCTGCTAAAAACTTCTGAAATTAGAGGAAAAACACGTTCTACAGCAGGGGCACGCCTCACCTAGGGTTCCCCCTTGAGAACAACAAGGGCGACGGCGATGGCAACGACACCTACAGCGATTCCGCTCCGTTTCCCCCTTCTTCCTCACCATGAACAGCGAGGAAAAACATCGAGATGGGGGAAAACGGAGAGGAAAGGAACCTTAACCAATTTTGAAGAGGAACGATGAAGATCGACGACGACTTGCCCTAATCCCCCTCTCTTCTCTTCTCTTCCTCTCCTTCTCCCCTCTCTCTTCTTTGGTCCTCGGGCAAAGGGGGTGGCGGCGCAGGTAGGGCGACGGGTTTAGGGTTTAGAAGAGGAGGGTGGGTCGGGTACTGAAACGAACCGGGTCTTCGGAACGAGGACCCGACTCCCTGTATCGTCGTGATAGTCCCTGGATCAGTAGCTATCGCATACAGAACTCATTTCAATCACATACCACAGTCATACAACTCGATTATTCATTACATGGGTTTAATATTTATATAATCCAGAGGATTGTGATATGAGTTTCTCAGTACAAGCCCCTTGGGCTAAAGGGGAAAACAGAAAGCGGAAACGATAACTAGTCTTCAGGGTCGTCCTTCGTCTTGAGGGATCGCAACTCTCCACAGGCATGACTTAAGCGTAGCACGAACCGTCCTTAGTCCTTCACTTCACCTAGTATGGATCACCGTTTCGTATCCTGCATCTACCAACTATCCCCAAGGAATGGGATAGGTTCACGTCACCATCCGTTTGCAAGCTTTAAGTGGAATGCATAAGGTATTTCAGCAAGTCAAGGATAAGGCTTAGATTTTCCTATGCAAGCAGCAAGCAAGTATATAATCACCCAAACACCTCTGCTCGGGCCATCCTGGCACCCCAGGCTCCCGAGGTACTCACACATTCCAAACCCACCAAGTCGGTGCGAGACCTCCCTCTCCTCGCACCTCAACTACCCCAGGTAGGAAAACAAGAATAGAGGGAGGTATGGATCAAGTAACATTAACTATGAAAGCGAAACCGGATCAAGAGTTGTACATGACTGAGTACGCGGCTATACGTATAGTTTTTACTCTGCAGGGGTTGTACATTTGGACCCACTCGAGTCGCAGTCAGCGAGGGATCAGCCCAATGACATACGAAACCACGGTCAACGAAACCAGCTGCAACAGCCCTCACCCTGCCTTCCCGGGTTTGGGATGCTTCCTCCCGCAAGAGGTTGCCCCGGGACTGTGATGCCTTCTACACCGGGCCACGCAGGACCCTGCAATTCGGGGGACGTGACGTCAGCATAACGTCATCACCAGGGTTAGGACGGCTGACGTCAGTAGTGGGCCCTACTGACGTCAGCGTTGACCGGTCAACGGTCAACAGTCAGCGGGTCAACGGTCAACGGGTCAGTGGGGTCCACTAGTCAGTCTCAGCCTGAGGTTGACAGTCAGGCCCCACGGGTCAAGTCAGATTAAAGGAAAAAGGTTAAGGGGGTGTGTTTAGGGTTTGGGCTGAAATGGAGGTGGGCTGGCTCGGCGGCCCAACATCCAGGCTTGGCTAAAGGGGCCTGGACTCGGCTTGCGGCTCGCAGGGCGGCTTCGGGTCATGGGTCGACTAGCACGGCCTCGGCTCGGGTTTCGGAGCAGGCTGGCTCGGACGGGCCTGGCTTGGGTTACGGCTTAGCAGATCAGCCCGGCCTGCAGCTTGCAGGCCGGCTCAGGCTAGGGGCTGGCTAAGCGGGCCCGGCTCGACTACGCAGGCCAGCTCACTGCCCTAATTGGGTTGGCTCGGGTGCTGGTGTGGGTCATGGCCCACTCGTGGCTCTCTCTCTCTCTCTCGGTCCAGTGGGTCCCGCCCGTCGGCGTCTCCTCTTCCACTGCAGCTGGGTCCCACGCGAAGCGCCTTCTTCTCCTTGCTGACAGGCGGGGTCCACTGGTCGGCGTCGACTCCTCTCGCTGGCAGGCGAGGCTCGTTCGTCGGTGACTCCTCCAGCTCTCCCTCTCTCTCTGCGCGGTGAGAGCCGCAGGTCAAAGTTGACCTAGCTCTACGGTTAAGGGGCCCACTTGTCGGTCGCTTCCCGGATTCGGTGTGGCGCGGTCCGGATCCGGTGCGGGGGTGTGCCCGCATGCCTGCATGCGGCTGGTGTGTGACGGGTGCGCACGGGGTGCTCGGCAAAATGCCGTAGAGGCACGCCCGTGCGGCTGGGGGTGTTCGTGCGTAGTCGCCATGGCCGTGTTGTGGCCATGGCGTTCGGCGGCGCAGCGAGGTCGGCAGGGGACGACTGACGGGGCTGAACGGTGCACGCGGAGCCTGGCAGTCCAGACCCGCGGCGGCTTGTCGAGGAGAAGCGCGCCGGCGGCGAGGTCGCGGTGCACGGTCAGGACAAGGGTGACGGGCTCGGCGAGGTTTAGTGCACGCACACCCGCGGGTCCCCGACGTTCCAGGACCGCGGGGTGGCCACTGGCGGCTAGGCGATGGTGAGCTGCGGGCTCAAGCGCGGGGGCATCCGGTTTTCCAGGGCCGCGGCGGGGCGTGAACGCGGCAGCGAGGTCGCGGCGAACACGGGCAAGGGCGAACGAGGTCGGGTCGCACACACGCGCGCGAACCCCCGGCTCTCCAGGAACGTGGTGTGGCCGTGGCGTGTGTGGGATCCCGGCGTTGCAGGACCGCAGCACCACACGGCGGCGAGGCTCAGGGTGAACGGAGCTAGGGCGACGGCGGACAGCGGGTACATGAGCGGCGCGACGAGCTCCTGCAAGCAACAAGGGGTTTGCCTAGGGCTTTCTACCGAAAGGCTCATCGGCGTTCGGCCGGCAGCGCAAGGGAGAACGGCGAGGGGCGGCGCAGGTTGGGCTCACCGTTTGGCCTCGGGGTGGAGATCGTCGACGCAGTGGCGAGTCGGGGCCATGACAAGCCGGTGCTGTGCAGGATGCGCAGCAACGGCGGTGTGGTCATACAGGCGCAGGCTCGGCGAAGCTCCTCGGCGACGGCGGGCCACCAGCGGCGGCGACTCCTTGGCCTCCTCTCCCTCGTCGTGGTGGTGGCGTCCTTCAAGGGCTCGGCGGCAGCCTTCCCGCTCCCAGTCCTCCTCCTTGACTCCCTCTCGCTCTTCTCTGTGGCGGCGGCGGCAGATCAATGAAGGGCGGAGCCCTAGGGTTCGCTAGGGTTCCGCGGCGGCGGCTAATTGGGGTTAAATAGGGGGGTTGCTAGGGTTTTCGCGGAGTTGGGAGGTTGGGAACGGCGGGGATCTTTGGCGTCCGCGCCACGGACGCGTGGCGCGGATCCCAGCCGTCGTGGCTAGGAATTGCGGGTCGCGGGACGACCTAGGCGCGGTGTGGCCGGACGTGGTGGCCGACAAGGGCAGCGTGGGGTGCAGCGTGGCGTAGGCGGAGCGGGGCTCGGCCGTTACGCCGATTTGGCGTGGAGCGGGGCGGCATCGCGCGGCGCAGGTGCGGTGCGAGCGGCGTGAGCGGCGGATAGGGGAAAGCTGACGAGTGGGCTCCACCCGTCAGTCGCCCTAGGCGTGGTGAGGGGGTAAGGACGGGGAAGTGGAGCGGCTGACGTGCGGGCCCGAGTTGTCGGTGAGACAGGCGGCGCTGGCGAGCTGGCACGGGGGAGAGCTGGGTCGCGAGCTGGGCCAACTGGGCCGGTCCGCGGGTCAGCTAACGGGCTGTGGCGGTTTGCTGGCTGGCAGGCCGACGGGTTTAGCAGGCCGTGGGGGTGCCGTGGGGGTGCGTTGGCCAGCAGGCTGGGCTGCTTGTGCAGTTTGGCCAGCAGGTCGTGCTGTGTTGTATGTGAGTGTGGGCTGGGTTTGGGGTAGGACCTTGGGTTAGGGTTTTGGTTAGGTTAAGGTTAGGGTCTAGGGGTAGGGCCCACAAGTTAGTTAAATAGGTTAGATGATGAATTCAAATTGAATTGAGGGGTAGGGCCCACAAATTGAGGGGCTCACTCAATTTGAATTCCACACAAGTTCAAACAATCAAAATAGTTTCAAAAACAATTAGTCAAAACAAGGTAGAAGTAAAACTCAGATAAAATCTAAAGAGCTCACACTAGCTTTAATATCCTTATGATTAATTAGATTTTAATTTCCTATGATTTTTAGAAAGAAAAAGCATTAACCTTAAGTTATGCTGGCTAATAACACTCTCACACAAAAAGTTTTTAAAATTTCACATTTTTGCACTTTAGCATTCCGGGAGGAAATGCCGGGATGTTACACTTACTGTAGCACGTCCGTACTCTAGTGTGGGCCCACCTCATAACTCCAGAAAAGGTATAACTTCTTGATCCCAACTCCAAATGCGATATATAAATAGTCAAACGGAATGTATTCGACGAGCTCTACGTAACCACAGTGTCCGTTCATCCATCTGAGCAGTCGATAAAAAAATTAATTTCAGCTATCCACTTTATGTATTCCAGCATAGAAAGCGTATTCTGTCCTTTATTCATTTTGGGTGTTACACCTGCACCTGCAGATCCTTATGCTAATCGTTGGAAGCGTATGAGGATATACCTTTCCCACCACGAGATAAGGTTGATATTGCATCCTTCCTTTCCAAGCCGGAGCAGGTGTACTTGCGCAACTACTTGAACGCTGCATCTGATCAGTCATTTGGAACTTGTGTCACTGATTACTTAGGTGCCAAGTATTATATCATAGCATGAATCATGGATATTGGCATTGGTAGTTTGACATCAAACTAATTGGTGCCAAAAATTTTGCTGTCATATTTTGGCACCCAACCAAGTGCTATCCAAAAATTCTTGCCCATGTTTTGGCCAAAATTCTTTGGCATGCCAAACATTTTGGCCTGCCCAAGTTTTGGAATCAAACCAATCAAGCTCTTAGTGCTGACATCCTGGATGACATCCAAGATCTGGTGGCAGGGGAGGCTCTTTTCCTGGTAAGAACTAGCAAAACTAGTCATTGATCGTGGTTTGTTCTTTAAGTAAGAAAGGTTAAAATATTTTGGTGGAAAGGCATGAATTTGCTGATTCAGGCTGACAATGGTGGTAAAGGTTTGAATTTCCTCAGCTTACCAGTACTGCCTCATGTTGCTTGCAGTGATGAGAGTTCAACTACTAGCAGAGTTCTTTCTTGCCTTATGCAACAGTACAGAGAGCCTTGGTTTGTGCTGTTCTGTTCTAATTAAGCAGATGAACCAGATGACGCCGGTGAAGGGGATAATTCCTCTCCCCACGAGGGTGTTATGGCGCTGTTCTGACCAGGCGGAGGAACTGAACGAGGACCAGACTGGTGAAGGCAGATGCTGCCGACAGTCCTTTTTTTAATTTGCTGATACCATTCACAACTTGTTCAGTTATTCGCACTGTGTAATTTTTATGAGCGCAGAAGGATCTAGGGATTCAGCTTTATATATGGACTATTCTGCACGAACTAACTTCTCAATGTTATTTAGCTACAAAAATGATGATGGTTACGAGATGCCGTGCTACATCTCCTCTTTGAACGGACTAAAGTACTTATATAAAAAAAGGGTTGTTATAGCTGAAGTACCACATCACTCTTTGATTAAGTGGTCGCATGGTTGACTGCGTAAAGGATAATGCTTGTGCGGGAAAAAAAAATTGCGCCGTTGCCGGGGATCGAACCCGGGTCACCCGCGTGACAGGCGGGAATACTCACCACTATACTACAACGACTTTGTTGATGTCCGGTTGGCTGGGACTAATAAATTAGAAAACAATTTCATTTGCTCATACATCGCTGAACTCTGGTCTCTGGCTGATGCATGCGAATCTCCGTGGACCGTGGCAGACACATGGTAACCATCAAATTCGAACAAATCTAGAGCTGACAGCACTGTCGGTGCCATTTGGCTTGGAGCACAGCAATCATGCGGTGTGCCCGAGGATGGGAATGCGGACGTGGATATCCGAATTATCCGACATCCGTATCCGTTTAAATATCAATATGGATATTCGTATTTGTATTCGAATTTAATGTGCTAGTAAAATGGATACATCCGAATTCGATTTTCATTAATTTTCTCTATCCGATTCCACATTCGTATTCGACAATATCCGACACAATCTGTATTCATTTTCATTGAAAATATTTAAAAATTATATTCATTAACAATAACCAATTTTATTAATTTTTATAATAAATATATAAGAAGATTAAGTTTACTCTTCAATATTCTTATATATACACATATATATATATATATTTAAAATTACTTTTATATTTTTATTTATATATTAATAAAAAATTATGTATTATTTATTAAAAAATATTGATGAATAAGCTATTTTTCACTAGTTATATTTGTTACATTGTTATATACTTTAGTTTGTACATGTATAATTATTTTAAGTTCTAAAACTATAAATAAAGAAAATAGCTAAATGTTGCCTTGTATATCGAGTAAATATCCGAATTCAAATCCGAATCCAAGGTATCCATTTTGCATTCATATTCGAGAATATCCGAATCCGTATCCATATTCGAGTTAAAATATGGTAAAAAGTGTGTTGACGCCAGATTTTGACACGTATTGAATCGGCGTCAGGAGAAGAGATTGGCCGATGCGGCAGATCTAAAGGCTACAGTAAAGAATCGGCCGATTGAGGTTACAGTTGGGAATCGGCCGATTGGCAACGCAACTTGCGCCAACAGATAAGGGGAGTGAGACTATTGGAACCACAACAGAGGATCCCGGTCAAAAGTGGCCTAATGTTGGTCAACAAAGCGATGCTGATTCGGTCGAGAAGCAATGGAAAAAGTCCTGATTGGATTAGGAGACAGCGGCGGAAGATTCTGCGGGAGTCCGTTTCCTTTATAAAAATATTATAGATATAGTAGTTTTTCTGTTTAAAATAAGATTGTAACAAGTCGTAATCGATCAGAAGTCCTGGTTCTAGGGTATAAATAGGAGTCGTCAGGGCTTTGTAAAGAGAACAACGAATCAATTAACAAAACACATCTACTTTTTCATAGCACTTTACTTTCAAGTCGGCGACTTCGCCAATACTTTTTCTTCTTTCACGAGTTCGTACGGATTGGCAGGGCTGCATCGACTCGATCTCCGGCCAATTGGTAGGTTCCGCTTATCGAATAACATCCGAGCTTTAACCTCGGGCGCATCGCTGTATTTTCGTTTGGATTTATTCACCAGTTATCGATATTTACTAGAATTATAGGTTTTACCTGTTGTTCTAGTATTATCACCAGTTATCCAGCTCGAGATTGGAATTATCGGCTTTATCATCGCACTTCCTCGTTCATCGCCATATAGCCGATTAGATCTATCTCAAGTGTTGCATCTGTAATAATTTTTTAAGTTGCTCTAGCAGTTTTCTTTTGCAATTATTACGTGATTATCGGCTGATCCATAGCCGGTCATCTTCATAGCAAATCGGCCGATTCGCCGATACGCTCTTCGAGACAGATCGGAACCCCAGCCGATCGGGACGCCCGGAATTTAATACTTTTATTTCCTTGTCAATCAACAGGTCAGATTGACTGGCACGCTGCGCGAACCGCACCAGGGCAATAACCCGAACAGAAGCTAAGCAGATTCTCCCGGGTCTTGTGTCCAACGTTGAAGGTCATCGGCCGATTCCTGGCCGATTTTTAGCGCCAACACACTTTTGGCACGCCCGGTGGGACAAACCTCAAGATCCAATATGTCAAAGAACGCAGAAGTCTCTGAAAATAACATCATTGAGGTCACAGAAGCAGATCTCAAGGACGACCAGAAAGAAGAACTGGCAAAACATCTGGAGGATTACAAAAGGATGTATCTCCAGTCTTTTAGTCGTACCAGAAGCGGGGAGGCAGTCAAGAAACTCCTCTTCCAGTTCCCCGCCACATCACCATTGCTGAGGATTCGGGCAAGATGTCCGATATGATCCAACAGTCCGTCCACCAGGCTTTCATCGACCAATCCTCGGTGATGACCAATACGGTGTATAACGCCGTCATTAGTTCTCTAGTCAGCGGAGCAGCTCAAGGATATCAGGGGCCAGCATACGCCCCACCTATTGCACCTCCAGCCCGAAGCTCACCAGGCACGTCCCACTCGGCTCCTCAGCCGATATCAACGCAACACGAAGGATACAACATTTCATTGCCTCCAGTGTCTCCAAGGTACAACGGTGCACCATGTTTCCCATCGCAAGCACCGCTTCAGCCTGTCCAGATTGCCTCTATGCAATCACTGCCCACAAACTCAGTGCCTTGGGGGGTATCGGCAACAGCTGCTTTTCCCGATCAATCAACCGGACAAGGGAACTATCCGATCCAGGCGCCGTTCCATTCGGCCGCCCGGCCGACGGTCCCCCAGTATCAACCAGTCCCGTCTGAAATCGGCAGGGGGGCGGCGCTGTAGAAGCACTCAGAAGCACGGCGCCGATAACGATGTACAACGGGGCGGCGGACTCGCTTTGCCATCAACTGTCAACCGCTCAGACGGCCATGACGCAACAGAATTCGCCGCATGCTTCGATCCATCACCCGGCCGTACCACCGCCAATCCACCAACACATGCCGGCACCCCGAACAGCTGTTCATCAGCAGCAAGTGGATTGGACGGCAAGAATAGCGGAAGTAATTCAGGACCAATTTGGGTTGAAGCCGAAAGTGCAGACTTATACATACAAGACGCCATACCCATCGGCCTACGACCTGCTGCCGTTTCCCCACCGATACAAGGTTCCTGATTTTACAAAGTTTTTGGGACTGGACGACACATCTACTGTGGAGCACATTAACAGATTCATCATCCAGTGCAGGGAAGCCGCCACGCAAGATGCTCTGAGGGTGCGTCTGTTCTCATCGTCTCTGTCTGGATCGGCCTTTCAGTGGTTCACCACTTTACCACCCAATTCCGTTGTTACTTGGGCCGATCTGGAAAAGCAATTCCACAAATACTTCTACGCAGGAGTACATGAGATGAAGCTCTCAGATTTGACCAGCCTCAGGCAGAGAAGCGACGAACCAGTAACTGGATACATACAAAGGTTCAGAGAGATCAGGAACAAATGCTATAGTCGGGCTCTGACCGATGCCCAGTTGGCCGTTATCGCTTTCCAAGGCCTCTTGCCACATATCAAGGAAAGGTATGCCTCACAAGAATTCGAAAGCCTAAGCCAGATCGTTCACCGATTGGCAGGTCAGGAAGTCCGTCCGTTTGAGCAGCGGAGGAATTTCCAGAAAAAGGTGGCATATCTGGAAGGGTCTGAATCAGAGGGAGAGGAAGAAATCGGCCTAGCAGAATGGGTAAAAGGCAAGAAGCCAATATCGTGCCCTTTTGGAAAGAAAGAACCAGAAGCATTCGGCTTTGATACGACAAAGGCCGATAAGATTTTCGACTTACTACTCCAGAAAGGGCAGATCAAGCTATCACCATACCATACCATTCCTTCGGCCGATCAGCTCAAAAAGATGAAGTACTGCAAATGGCACAACGCCACGTCTCATGACACGAATGAATGCAAGATCTTCCGTCAGCAGATACAGTCGGCCATCAAGCAGGGAAGACTCAAGTTTGAAACTCCGGCAAAGCCGGCGAAGCCGATGAAGATTGACCAGCATCCTTTCCCGGCCAACATGGTTGACACGGGAAGAAACTCACTTCAAACCAAGGTGCTGACGTTGGAATCGGCAAGAAGAAGCGGCGCCGTAGATCCCAGGAAGCAGGTCACGGTGGATGAAGTCAAAGGGAAAAGGCAGGCTGAAGACAAGGGCGAAGGATCGGGACGATCACATAGACCCATCACTTCCCAATTCTTGCTCAGCAAATATCAGCGGCAGCAGGAACAATCAAGATGCCACGAGGAGATGATACGCCGACACGAGGATCATTGGCAATGTCCGTTCTTCATCCATTGCTGGGAACGCGACCTCCGATTGCCATCAGCCGATAACTGTCCTGAGTGCAACGGATTAAGCCGCAACGATCGCCCGTTCAAAAGATCACGCTCCAGAGACAGAGAATCAAAGCCGATCAGCAGAATTCGGCGCGAACAAGAAGGACGGCGCCTTTCAGTGCATGATCGGCTGGGGGGCAGAGTTGACCGGTATCACCGGTCGAAAGGCAGGATCAACCAGCAGGAGCGACTGGGGGATAGGACCAGCGTACACGATCGGCTGGAAGAGATGGCTGATGACAGGGTGTCAGACGAAAACCCCCTAGGAAGGGAACCAGATTGGGAGCACGCCAAATCGTCGGCCAGACCAGTGAACCCCAGATGGTGCCCTGAAGGATTGTCTAAATCTCAGAAGCGGAGAATCCAACGCCTGCACCAATGGGAGCAACAAGAAGAAGAGCAGAGGCAGGTGCTGGAAAAGAGAAATGTCAAGTGTCGGGTCTGGCGCTCCAAGAAAAACAACAGCAAGGAAGCGGACAGTCAAGAATCGGCAGCTGACGTCAACATGGTGTTCATATTGCCGATGGAGTTCATGGCGCCTGACGATCGAGACAAAGCAACAAGACTGGAAGAACAAATGGCACAACTGGTGTTAGAGCCGATGACAGCTACTTTTGAGAAACCAGAAGAAGAAAAACGGCAACATCTTAAAGTGCTGTTTCTCAAAGGCTATGTTGACGGACGACCCGTCACCAGATTACTAGTAGATGGAGGTGCCGCAGTTAACATCATGCCGTATGCCATGTTCCGCAAGCTAGGCAAGGGCGATGAAGACCTCACCAAGACGGACATGATGCTGAAGGATTTCGAAGGCAACGTGTCTCCCGCCCGTGGAGCGCTCTGCGTCGACCTCACCATCGGCAGTAAGACCCTTCCTACTACCTTTTTCATTATTAATGGTAAGGGGTCCTACAACATGTTGCTCGGTCGCGACTGGATACATACGAATTGTTGTGTCCCATCTACAATGCACCAATGCCTCGTGCAATGGGTCGGCGACAATACAGAGATAGTCACCGCCGATTCCGCCTACAGCATCGCAGCGGCCGACACGCAACAATGGAGCTGTGAACACGTCAGGTGTATATCCGACAGGACTTGGGACACTGATTTCCTGAAGGTGTCCGATTTCGGTCTACAGCCGATCCAAGCAGTCGGCTCTGAAAATTCAGAATAGATGGATCAGTTCGTCCGAGAAGACGGAAAGCTTGGGCATGGATTTACGTCAGCCGATTCATTAGAGATGGTGGATTTGGGAGATGGTAGCAAACCAAGGCCGACGTATATTAGTGCTAGCTTGGATCCTGGATATAAGTGTAAACTGATAAGTTTATTAAAAGAATTTAAGGATTACTTTGCTTGGGAATACCATGAGATGCTTGGTCTAGACCGGTCCATTGTTGAACACCGGTTATCTATAAAATCAGGATATCGGCCATATCAGCAGCCTGCACGACGGTGCAACCCCAAAATTCTACCTGATATAAAGGCCGAGATCACAAGATTGATCGAAGCAGGATTTATTCGGCAGTGCCGTTACACCGAATGGATTTCTAATATTGTGCCCGTGTATAAGAAGAACGGAAAATTGCGTGTATGCATCGACTTCAGGAACCTAAATCAGGCTACACCAATGGACGGATATCCAATGCCGACGGTAGATATCTTGATAGATGCTGCCGCAGGACACAAAGTCATCAGTTTCATGGATGGCAATGCTGGGTACAATAAAATATTAATGGCCGAAGAAGATATCTCGAAAACAGCTTTCAGGTGTCCGGGTCACCTTGGTCTATTCGAGTGGGTTGTAATGACCTTTGGGTTAAAGAACGCCGGTGCTACATATCAGCGGGCCATGAACTATATCTTTCACAAGCTCATTGGCGCATCGGTGAAAATTTACATCGATGATGTTGTGGTCAAGTCAAAAGGTCATCAGGAACATCCTACCGATTCACAAGAAGTACTGGAGTGCACAAGGAGGCATGGGTTGAAAATGAACCTGAACAAGTGTGCATTCGGTGTATCGGCCGGGCAATTCTTAGGATTCATGGTCCATGAGCGCGGGATAGAGGTTAACCGGAAGACCATAGACGCCATCAACAAAGTTGTAGCCCCACAGAATAAAACTGAGCTGCAATCCCTCATCGGCAAGGTCAATTTTATCAGAAGATTTATATCCAACCTGTCTGGGCGTATTAGAGCTTTCACTCCTTTGTTGAAATTGAAGCCCGATCAGGAATTCGTATGGGGAGAGGAACAACGCAGAGCGTTAGAAGATATCAAGCAATATCTGGTTTCACCTCCGGTTTTAGTCCCACCACAGCCCGGTAAGCCGTTCAAATTATACTTATCGGCTGATGAACAAGCTATTGGATCGGCGTTGGTACAGGAGTTTGAAGGGAAAGAACAGGTGGTATATTATGTCAGCAGAAGACTCCTGGACGCCGAAACAAGATATTCCCCGGTGGAACGGCTGTGCCTGTGTTTATACTTCTCGTGTACCAAGCTCAGGCACTATTTGTTATCGGCATAGTGCATAGTTGTATGCAAAGATGATGTGGTGAAATATATGCTATCATTGCCGATTTTGAAAGGGCGGATCGGAAAATGGATCCTGGCTCTGTTAGAATTTGACTTAAGGTACGAATCGGCCAAAGCTGTCAAGGGTCAAGTCATGGCCGATTTCGTAGCTCAGCATTGTGGATCGGAAATTGCTGTCGTTGAACCGGTTCCATGGACTCTGTATTTCGATGGTTCTTCGTGTGGGGCCGGATCGGGAATCGGCATCGTTCTTGTATCGCCTCAGGGGACAAGTTATGATTTCTCTCTCCCGATAGAAGCATCCGCAACCAATAACCAGGCGGAATATTGAGCCGTCCTAAAAGGTATCCAATTATTAAGGCAAGTCAAGGTTGATGCAGTCGAAATTCTTGGGGATTCCATGCTCATCGTAGATCAATTAATGGGGAAATCTGAATGCAAAGATGATATCATGAGGACTTATTATAAAGATTGCCTCCAGCTGTTAAAGAAATTCAAGTCTGCAATAATTGAGCACATCCCCAGAAATTACAATGAGGAGGCCAACAGGCTGGCCCAACACGCGTCCGGATATCGACCGATTCAAGGGGCTATGATTTTGGAGCTCACGGCCGATGATTGGTGAAAGGAGATTGCCGATTACTTGAAGGACCCGTCCCAGAAGGTGGATCGGCGAGTGCGTTTCCAGGCCACAAAATATATGTTACTTGAAGACGATTTATTTTACCGGACGATTGATGGGGTTCTTCTCAAATGCCTGGGAATAGAAGAAGCAAAGGTCCTGATGGGGGAAATCCATGAAGGCGTATGTGGAGCCCATCAATCGGCTCACAAGATGAAATGGATGATCAGAAACAATGAGTATTACTGGCCAACGATTCTTGAGGATTGTTTCAAATATTATAAAGGTTGCCAAGACTGTCAGAAGTTTGGCAATGTGCAGCGCGCGCCAGCTTCGGCTATGAATCCAGTAATCAAGCCGTGGCCGTTCAGAGGTTGGGGAATAGATCTCATCGGACAGATTCACCCTCCGTCGAGCAAAGGGCATAAGTTTATATTGGTAGCCACCGATTATTTTACTAAGTGGGTGGAGGCAGTTCCTTTAAGGACCGTGACATCGGCCGATATGATCGAGTTCGTTAAGAACCATATTGTTTATCGATTCGGCATTCCTCAGACTATCACAACTGATCAAGGAACGATATTCACCTCTGGAGAATTTGGAGAATTCGCCGCCGATATGGGGATTAAATTATTAAATTCTTCTCCGTACTATTCTCAAGCCAATGGCCAGGCCGAATCGTCCAATAAGGGGATAATCAAGTTGATCAAGAAGAAGATAGAGGAAATACCCAAAAAGTGGCACATGTCTTTGGCTGAATCTCTATGGGCTTATAGGATGGCTTGCCACGGAGCCACTAAGATATCTCCTTATCAGCTGGTATATGGTCACGAGGCAGTCTTGCCTTGGGAATTAAGGACGGGGTCAAGGCGTATATCGCTTCAAGATCAGTTGACGGCCGATGACTATTCCTTCCTCATGAAGGATGAGCTCGATGACTCGGCGGGTCAGCGGTTGAGGGCCCTGATTAGCATCGAAGAAAACAAGAAAAGGGTGGCCAGATGGTATGACAAAAAGGTCAAAGTTAAACAATTCTCCCAAGGAGATTTGGTATGGAAGTTGGTGCTGCCGATAGGGTCTAAGGATCCTAAATTCGGTAAATGGTCGCCCACTTGAGAAGGGCCGTATAGAATCGGCCGTGTGCTCCGGGAAATGCATATATTCTAGAAACTATTGAAGGGGAAGAATTCCCGAGAGCTTTAAATGGAAGATATCTGAAGAGGTACTATCCAAGCATTTGGGTAGATGCATAACTTGCAGTAAGATACATCTAGACAACATGGCCGACTCTTATCGGTTTTTGTCTACATAGCCGATGTAAAAATGACATCACCTTAAGGAGGAGACATTTTGGTTTGGTCTGACCAATTCATTATTCGATGAAAACAATAGAGTACAGGGCCGACATGGTACAAGTCGCCCTTAGAATAAAAAGTACCAATATATCTATTGATTACACTTTCTCTTGATTTCTCTCTCGATCCGGCCCAGTTTTATTAGAAGGCGGGTGGTCTTCTCCTTCAGATTGTCCATGGTGGCTTCAGTCTCGACTTGATGAGGGAGTGGATGGCTCATGTCGAGAGGTGGTTGAGGTGTTCCTGCCGCGGCATCTTCAAGGGCAACTGAGCGAGGGAGTGGAGGACTCTTTTCAGTTGGCAGTCGCTTGGGGCAGTGAGCGTTTATACGGTCCCAGTACTTCTGGACATCAGCAGGAACATGATCTTTAAGTTCTTCAGAGTGAGCTCTTATCAGATCTATGTCTGCCTGCGATAGTGGTTCGTCTGAATGCATAACTTCAATCGCTCGTTCCAGACTGGGACTGAGACATTTTGGCTAAAGAGAGACAAACAGCTACCCAGCATCAGAGCGACTGAGATGTCAAGGGGAGAAATAGAGGGGGGTTCGTACCTGGTTGACAGAGGATGAGGAAGATGAAGAAGACATCTTGATGTCCAGCTTGGGAGGATAAAGATCCAGTTATTGGAGGGGGAGAAGATGGGTAATGCATATGCCTCTGGAGACGGTGTGGGATCTCGTACTTATAGAGAGAAGGAGGTAAAGAGATAGTGGGACACGTTCTATCAGAGTAAAAGCGTTCATAAATGCAAAGCTGCCAAAGGAAGCGGTCCAAGATCGAATCGGCGCATCAACATTAAGGGAACATTAAATGTTTACAAGATTCTTTACAACCCAAGGAGGGCATCTATAGTCGCAATAGCTCATTGCCTAATCTAATCGACCGAGTCTAATACTCTTTGATCGTCATCGGTCGATCCGGGAATTTCCGGCATACGGCGATGAAGTCTTATCGCTTCACAGGCCAGGTTCTGTCTTTCTTGTTTCAGCCCGGCGATGTGAAGTTTCTTTTCTTCAGCAGCTATGTCTTTGGTTACCTGCTCCAACTCTTTGGCTAGCTCTGCTCTCGTCCGTTTGAGGCGATCTATTGTGCTGACGATATCCGGGCGAGAGCTCTCGAGGAAGTTGATCCGTTGGTGTACTTCTTGGGCTCGGTGTTTGTAGGAATCGGCTTCCTCCCGAATCTTTGCTAGCTGAGCACGATCGGCCACATGACGCAGGGCCCTGAACACCGGAATCTGCATCCACTCTATGAATGCAGCAGGGTGTAGAGTCTCTGTCGCTTCCTCCGGAATTCGGCCCCTGATGTCATTGAAAAGCCGCCGAATCGGCGAAGCATCTTCCACTAATCGGCCAATATCATCTTGGAGGAGGATTCGCATGCTCTCGAGCTTGGCGCGGACATCATCAGAAATTGAGCTCGACGGAACTTGGCGTGAAGCGACTTCTTCATCGTCAGGCAAGGAAACCGCGAAGGAGAAAAGGCTGTTATTGGCAGTGTCTTGTTCCTGCGGAAGAATAAAGGCAAGGATTAGCAAGCAGTAAAAGGGGATCGGCCGATTCCGGTGATAAGTTTATTACTTCCTTGAAGCGGATCTCTCTTGCTTGCGCCGATGGGAGTGCCTCCCTCGTCTCAGGAACCGGTGCGATCGGCTCATCAGAAGAAGAGGACTCAACCACTATCAATGCTCTGCTTGGGCCAGCTTCCTGAAAAGGTATGGGAAATAGATTCTATGAGTATACTGCGGATAATTGAATATGATGATATGAGATACTTGCCATACTTCTGTGAGTCTTCCGGCCGATGTTTGTTGAGGGGGTACAGTCGACGCGCCCAGATCGGTTTGCATCAGAATCGGTTAGTTTTCTAAATATCGGGAAATTGAGTTAAGAGATTATCTACCTCGATGAGGAGGGTCGCTGGTGTTTCGGCTTCCGCTCGGGATGTGGCCGATTGCTGTGGGGATTGCGCTGGGGCGGTCTGTGTAGCCTGGCAGAAGGGAGAAGTTAATATTGATAGAGTACTTAAAGATATGTGAAGTGTGCGAGGTTACCTGAACAGCTTCCACCAGCAGCGATGTCGCGGCCGCTCCGACTTCTACGGCAGTTTGGGGATCGATCATCTCGGTAGTCGGCAGGATGGAGGAGTTGGGGTTTCAGCCGATACTACCGCCGATCGGTCAAGCGATCTTATGAGGGCACGCACTCGACGGCTTGTCTTCTTCAAGGTGGGCTTTTTCGGCGTTTGTTTCCATCGGCCGCTAGTGATGTCCTTGATGGCCGAAGCGTGATAGCCGATAAGTGGAAATGATGTATATGGACGATCGCTCTCTATCGGCCTACCACTTCGGCTCCGCATCGGAGGAACTTGGCTTTCAGACTGAAAAAATAAACACAAGTTAACGGTAAGATTGTAGCATGAAAAGAGACAATATTGAAATCGGCTGTGAGAAAGGTCATACCGCTGCACTTGAATCGATGTTTTCTGGGTCCAAACTGTTGCAATATATTGATGGAGATAGACAGAAGAGGTTTGCTTCCATTCTGCCCACCACAGTTTGAATTGTTGGACGGCAAAAGGGGCCACCGTCCAGTTGTTCAGGTCGATGGTACTGGAATCTGGCACCAAGTTGCACAGCCGATTGTAGTCGAGGCACTTGGTCAGTTCATCTCGAAATTTTGCTTGGTCGGCAAAGTAAACCTGAATCGGCAGTTGACCAAAGCCCAGTTGCCTTGCTGCGGCCGATGGATTATAAAACTCATAGGTGGGGGAATCCTTTCCAGAAAAGAAATTGGCCTCTGGCACCAAGTTGCACAGCCGATTGTAGTCGAGGCTCTTGGTCAGTTCATCTCGAAATTTTGCTTGGCCGGCAAAGTAAACCTGAATCGGCAGTTGACCAAAGCTCAGTTGCCTTGCTGTGGCCGATGGATTATAAAACTCATAGGTGGGGGAATCCTTTCCAGAAAAGAAATTGGCCGGTAAAATCCCTGGCTTGATCAGGATATCCATAAGACCACTATCAAAAGTATGGGAGGATGAATCATAGCAGACGGGAAGCTCGAAAATCGGCCCTACTGTCTGATATGGATACCAACTGATAGTCTCTTCACTGAAGCCGTTGTAGAAACATCTGAAGTATTCGGCCGTTCGGGTGGCAGTGAATTGACAGCCAGGGAAGGCCGATGCCGCTTCTCCAAAAGATGTACAGCGTCGTCGAATGGTGGGGTTTTCTTCCGACACAATATTGGGAAAAGTCTTGGTCTCTATTTGTTGCTGGGAGACTTTGCTCGGGAAGCTCGAAAATCGGCCCTACTGTCTGATATGGATACCAACTAATAGTCTCTTCACTGAAGCCGTTGTAGAAACATCTGAAGTATTCGGCCGTTCGGGTGGCAGTGAATTGACAGCCAGGGAAGGCCGATGCCGCTTCTCCAAAAGATGTACAGCGTCGTCGAATGGTGGGGTTTTCTTCCGACTCAATATTGGGAAAAGTCTTGGTCTCTATTTATTGCTGGGTGACTTTGCTCATATATAAGTTGAGCTAGAGGGTGATAAACCACCAGGGACTACCAGGATTGCCAATCGGCTCCCATTTTGACAGTCTGATGCCGATTTGATGCATCATATGATAGGCCGATCCTAACAGATGCTTCCCAAGGGGGACGGCCGATCCTAGTGACAGAGCTTCTGCCAGGGCTTGGGTATTAGATGAAGGACCAACTGCTCTGCCACAGAAAAAATATTTCTCTAGCCACATCATCAGAAACGCCGTATGTTCTCTCTCTGAAATCGTCCCAGTCCTCATATTCTTGCTAATATACCCCTTCCATCCGCCGATTCCTTTGGTTTCTAGCCGATGAGATGGTTTAATCGGATAATCAAAGGGGGTGTCAGAAGAGGAGATATCAAGGCCGGTCAACATCAGAACATCGGCCAAGGTTGGAGTCATGGGTCCATGCCCAAAAAGGAACGCGTTGAGCGCGTCGGACCAGAAATAAGATGCCGCTATTACTAAGGGCTCGTTTTTCTCCATTTGGGACAGAGAGAGATCAATGCACTGGCCGATTTTCAGTTCATCCCACTGAACTCTCTTAGACTTGGCTACTCTATGGTACCATTCGTTCCAGCTAGGGGTCTCATTCGGCCAAGATCTAAAGGCACCTGCCCACTGACCTAAATCCATAGGAGATTGCTTGAACGGAATTCTGTGGGTCTCTACGTTTATCAAATCGGTTGGATCTGGATTCCCCATAGGACCTAAGCAGATGAGTTCGGAGGATTCGGAAAGGGGAATAGTAATCTGGTGCCTAAATGCCTAATAAAGAGAGGAAAAAAGGGAAAAAACTGAGAATGGGTCTAGAAAATACTTGAGCCGTAAAAGAATAAAAGAGGAAAGTTTCGGATGATTACCTCCGGGATGAAGCTCATCGCCGCCGATGGAGCCGCCAGTGGAGCTGCCGATGGGGCCGCCGTCGCTGAGGGGGTTGCCGATGGAACTTCCATGGTTGGAGAAGTTACTGATGACGCCGCCATTGGAAGGGTGGAGCAGGTCGCAGGCAAGATTGCTGGGGGGAGCAGTTATAGATCGAGAGGGCACAGGAAGAAGATGAACAGTGGTCCGCTGAAGGAGATTACCAGGCTCGTGGAGAAAGGAAGGCGGAGAATGCCGGTACTTAAGGACAATCCGAAAGAGAAAGAGCAAAGGCGGGATTTTTGCCGCGCCGTCTACACGAATTCCAGGGGAACAGTTGTCTCGAGCGCCCGGTCCGAGAAAATTGCAATCATTATATAGAAGACCGCGAAACGGAAGGAGATTTTTACTGCGCCCGTTTCGGAGAAAAAGATTAAAGAAAAGAGTTTCGAAGTAAAAATTATGTTTTACTCCGAAACTGGGGGGCATGTGTTGACGCCAGATTTTGACACGTGTTGAATCGGCGTCAGGAGAAGAGATTGGCCGATGCGGCAGATCTAAAGGCTACAGTAAAGAATCGGCCGATTGAGGTTACAGTTGGGAATCGGCCGATTGGCGACGCAACTTGCACCAACAGATAAGGGGAGTGAGACTATTGGAACCACAACAGAGGATCCCGGTCAAAAGTGGCCTAATGTTGGTCAACGAAGCGATGCTGATTCGGTCGAGAAGCAATGGAAAAAGTCCTGATTGGATTAGGAGACGGCAGCGGAAGATTCTACGGGAGTCCGTTTCCTTTATAAAAATATTATAGATATAGTAGTTTTTCTGTTTAAAATAAGATTGTAACAAGTCGTAATCGATCAGAAGTCCTGGTTCTAGGGTATAAATAGGAGTCGTCAGGGCTTTGTAAAGAGAACAACGAATCAATCAACAAAACACATCTACTTTTTCATAGCACTTTACTTTCAAGTCGGCGACTTCGCCAATACTTTTTCTTCTTTCACGAGTTCGTACGGATTGGCAGGGCTGCATCGACTCGATCTCCGGCCAATTGGTAGGTTCCGCTTATCGAATAACATCCGAGCTTTAACCTTGGGCGCATCGCTGTGGTTTCGTTTGGATTTATTCACCAGTTATCGATATTTACTAGAATTATAGGTTTTACCTGTTGTTCTAGTATTATCACCAGTTATCCAGCTCGAGATTGGAATTATCGGCTTTATCATCGCACTTCCTCGTTCATCGCCATATAGCCGATTAGATCTATCTCAAGTGTTGCATCTGTAATAATTGTTTAAGTTGCTCCAACAATTTTCTTTTGCAGTTATTACGTGATTATCGGCTGATCCATAGCCGGTCATCTTCATAGCAAATCGGCCGATTCGCCGATACGCTCTTCGGGACAGATCGGAACCCCAGCCGATCGGGACGCCCGGAATTTAATACTTTTATTTCCTTGTCAATCAACAGATCAGATTGACTGGCACGCCGCGCGAACCGCACCAGGGCAATAACCCGAATAGGAGCTAAGCATATTCTCCCGGGTCGTGTGTCCGACGCTGAAGGTCATCGGCCGATTTTTAGCGCCAATAAAGTGCTATCCGAATCCGATTTCATGTGTATCCAGTTCCTTTTCCATCCTGTGCCTTCGTGCTCCCGTGTCGAACCAACTGCAGATTCTCATTCTCCGGCGGTTCAAGCCAAACACCGACGGGATGCCATCGAAAACAAATCAGCGACATGGACAGCATGATCGCCACCGTCGATCCCCCTCAACCGCAAGTAACCACACGAAACTCCACGTTCATCAAAATCATCCCTGAGGAGCAATACAAATCGAGCAGATAAAGGAACCAGAATAAGAGCCGCAAGCGGCGCAAAAACTTGTGAACTCTGGCGTGCGCAGGAACAGGGAGGAAGGAGCGAGGAAGAAGACGCCGGAATCGGTGCAGGGAAAACAGGCAACGACACTGACGCGAGCATGGGTCAATCGTTGATGAAGCTCTTCTTCGACAATTCCTGCCAGAAAGAAGTGAAGGTAACAGCAGCAGGAACAACAACACGCTCGCCATTGCTGCAGTCGGCATTGGGATTAAGCTCTGCTTGTGGCTCTGAATCCTTTCTCGGTTGTTTTCTTATTCCATGTCCTGATGCCGATGTAGGTTGTGATGCTCGGGCTGGACGCCGCCGGCAAGACGACGATCCTGTACCGGCTGCACGTCGGCGAGGTTCTGTCGACGGTGCCGACGATCGGTAGGTTTGATTTCCGCAGCACGTCGCAGTGATTCTAGGCTTCTAGCCCATACGCTGTGCATTTTGCAAGTGCACCAACGCTGCGATGGCATGGAGAGGCGTCGCAAGCTGATGAATGCTGGCTGCTCGATCCGTACAGGCTTCAACGTGGAGAAAGTGGAGCACAAGAACGTGGCCTTCACGGTCTGGGACGTGGGAGGGCAGGACAAGCTGCGGCCGCTCTGGAGGCAGTACCTGAGCAACTCGGACGCCTTGGTATCCCACTCTTTTCCCCCCACTACTGTATCTGATTATGATCTACCATTCTCTGGAACGCTGCTGGGTTCTGAATTCAGAGCCTGCTTCGGTGCTTCTTGTGAACTCTGAACAAGACTCGGCTGCTGAGATTGTTAACCCCATTTGCGTTGCAGATATACGTGGTCGACTCGATGGACAGGGACCGGATTAGGGTTGCCAGGGAGGAGTTCCAGGCCGTCAAGGACCCGCTCATGCTCAACAGCGTCATCCTGGTGCTCGCCAACAAGCAGGACATGGTAACTAGCGATCCAATCCAACCTAACCGAGGCACAGAACACGAAGACAACCAGCTCTCATCTCTGTCTCTTCTTTTTCTGTTCTGCGCGCAGAAAGGGGCGATGAAGCCGCCGGAAGTCGGCCAGCGCCTGGGCGTGTACGACCTCAAGAACCGGACGTCGCGCGTGGTGGGGGCCTGCGCGCTCACCGGCGAGGGCCTGCACGAGGGGCTCGGCTGGCTGGCGGCGACGCTCAAGGACGCGCACGAGTGGGGAAGCGCCGTCCGCTTCTAGCTTTGCCGATAGCAGCTGCGTCCCGTGCACAGGATCGAATGCTCTGATGCAAACTGATTTTGCTCACTTGTGTTTGCGTTTAATTGACAAGAGAATTGCCCATTTTGTCGAGCATATCTGCTAGTTTTGCTTGTATATATGTGCTTTTCTAAAGGGGAAAAGAGGAATGATTTGGTTGCCCGTGTCATTGCAAGTTCGCAACTTTGCAAGATTGTTGGCAGGGGCCTGGTTCCATGGACGGCATCACGCCAGTGGGGAACGGTGACCGGGCACGCGAGGGTTTGGGTTTCTCGACAGCTCCAGATTTAATTTTATGGAATATTTAGATGCAATAAAGTGAATAAACAATGCATCAGCCTGAAGAAGACAATCATATTCCAAACTTACATTCATTTAAGCAAAACACGTTATCGCCGCAACAGCACCCGGCAACATCACAACAGTACCTTCCGTGTAACCAAATCGTAATCGTTTCACACAACCGTCACTGAAAGACAACACTACAGTACAAGCCTTAAGTAGCGTCAATTCAAAAACATGTCTGGGAACATAAACCCGGGATGGTGTTAAGCTATGAAATAACAGAACGAGGGAATAAGGTCCAGCTTCCTCCTGAATCTGAACCGACTATGCTCCATGGGCTGACAACTCTATGGAGACCTGAAGCTTCAAAAGTAAGGTCTGCGCGGGCGGCGGAATCTGGGGAATCTCCTGCATCAGCAAAAAACAAACGGGAACGTTAGAAAAGGGAGCGATCGAAATTAGTATCTTCTTGTTTCAGACAGTCTAGATGCCATGAAGCTGAATAAACAGTGAACAACTCACCCATAGCCATAAGGACTATAACCATATGGCCTCATGTAGGGGTGGCCATGGTAGGGATTGAAACCTCGGCCGCGGGGTTGCTTCATCCCAGGAACATTAGTCCTCTTTGGTGCCACCTGATGAGAAAAAAAAGGTACTAATGTCAATATGCGAGTGTCAATGGAGGGAGCAAAAAATGGAAATAGATCGTCAGCTGTACTTAGTGATAGCAAGAAACACCAAGATTCACACCTTGAGTTGGCGGCCATGCAACTCTGACTCATTCAGCTTAACAGCTTCCTGAACAGCTTCAACTTCAACAAATTCCACATAAGCAAAACCTTTAGGCTGCCCAAACTTATCAGTCAGTATTGTCACTCTGTTGACAGTTCCACAAGAATTGAAGTGCTGCTGTACTTCTTCTGGAGTGCAGGCATAGTCAACCTGCAGTTGCGATTATACCAGAAGTGAGTGGATTTGCATTGCCATTGTACTTCAGTAACCAATCAGCTGACAAGACAACAGTGCAACTGAAACAAGACAACTTTGAGTCTAGATTTTTCAGACAATAAATAATTCATGTGAAGCATCTACAAAGTCACTCATAAGTTGTCTCTGTTCTAGACAAAAATAGTACACGAGTCACGAGTTAGTTGTTCCAAAATATCATGAGAGATGCTGCACCAGAACTAACTCAAATTTGTCCAGGTGTCACTTAGATTCTTAGATTCTTGAACATCATTCCTATAAACTGCTCCATCTAGGTCAAGCCAGGGGCGGAGCTGCCCATTGGCATTGGGGTCACAAGACCCCGATAATCTCATAAATCCTATAGAAATCTACTGTTATTAGTATTGTTGACCCCGATGCATAAACGAGGCGACCCCGGCAACATTTCTGGCTGGCTTCGCCCCTGGGTCAACCTGTAGTTTGGTCTTTGGTGACAAAAGTGATGTTCCAGCTATTTTGATTATCCCTACCAAGTCCCTAAACTGCTTAAATGATGCTCTAAGGTGGGCTAGAAAGTCTCTTAACAAAAATGAATCCACATCGCCACTGCACAACAAACCAAATTCACAGACATCAAAATTACCGATTAAATTTGAGGGCAACTATTTTAACTACACAGAAAATCTACATCGCATTTTCCAGCATATGGCTGAACTAAACGAATGAATGCAAGTATGCAACTTGCCAGAAGCATATGCATGATGCTTTACCTCGAAAAGAAACATGTATTTACACTATACCAGGCAATTCACTAACTACATAGATGAAGGCCATGGGAATGATAAACCTAGGCTGTACGTGCATAATAAAACAAAGTAAATCACCAACCCCGGTTACATATAGTCCACAAACAAAATATCTAGTGACAACAAAGACAAAAGAGTTCATTTCTAGCACCAGTCCCTAGTATAAACTTACCTATATGAATATCTTCCCTAAAACATGATATTTTTATGAGATGAAATAGAGGGTAAGCTTTAATAAGAGGTTTCTAGCATATAATTTGTCAAATTATGAAACCTTTGGTCAGGAGAATTTCTCTTCAGGGCCGCATGACATACAGACATCTACATGAAACACTGGGGCTTTAGCTTAAGCTTATTATAATACGCTTTAGCATCCTGCTACGTCTACTGTTTATACAATGCCATGTAGCTATAAAGACATGCCAAGAAAGACACAAAAATAAACTTGGATTGTTGAAGAACAGTGTTCAGATATCACACAAGGCAAACTATTGGATAGCAGATGACTTCTTTTAAAAATGGATTGAGAAGTGCCAAAAAGAATGTTTCAGTATGAACGAGGAGAAAACACCGATACAAACATCAAGAGTAAATCCCAACAGGCAAAATATCAATAGAAGCATACAATGATTACAGTATACTCAGCATAAATGTGAGGTCAAACTTACATGTCATGCCTATGAACCGTGCCAGTATAATGGCTAATGATATCACGCCACATCAGTACCAGGAATGTGCCTGACACGTTCTCTGCTGGCTACCTTGGGGGATAATTCCTAGTCTATGATATCATTTTTCCTCTCTCTATCTTTTCTTTTTTTCTATACTTTTTTCAAATCATTTTTTCATATTTTCCCCATTTTTTCTTTTCTTTTTTTCAATAACTTTTTTCTGGGACTTTTCCTCTTTTTCTTTCCCCCATTAAGCTAACACTAGAACTTGTGCTGAGATTCAACCAGATGCCAAAACTTTGACTGAAAGGCTTGATGACAGCAGACTAACCTGCGACCATTGCCATTGCTCAATCAATGCAACAGAGAAAAAAAAAGGAAATAGATAAAGATAGAGGAGACAACTTTATGATTTGAACCATTAACCGACAATAAGACCATCAGTCCTGTTGTTCAATGAAATGGAACTTTGCAGGAGGAACTACAGAATAATACAACCCTCACGTCAAATAAGATTTCTAATGGAGCCCACCCAAATAGATATACTATAGACTGGAAGTGAAAAAAACAATACAAAAACAAGAAAAAACCTAATTAAAACCCCAAATAGTATATTTTAAATAGTCAGCATATGAATATCAATTTTATATCTTTATTTCAAAAAAAACATATTCTGGTAACAAGGACCAAAACGTGGATCATCAGAGACATGCACAGCCATAGTTTTAGAAGTATTGGATTGCACATCAGTCCTCTTAATAAATTATATAAAGGGAAGAGATAAAACTTACATTTCCAACGAATACTGACCGAGCATCCATCTCCTCTTTGTTTTCAGATGTGGTTGCATTAGGATCTACACCTACAGAAAAAGAACAATGATTGGCTGTGAGAACTAACAAATTAATGTATATATAGGTATCTTACAAAATGCAACAAACAAAGGCTAAGGGTCTGTTTGGATATGGATGATTGGGATCCAAATACATAGGATTACTAAAATCTAAAAAATTTATGACCAATTGCACATATGTTCCTATTCCAAACATGCTCTTATGTACGGATAAAATCCAAAGGTGCTAAAACAGAAAGCTGAGGTTATTGCAATGGAAAATAGAGGGGATACCAAATACAAAGTCACCTTGGAATTTTGTTATCATGATAAGCCTTCTGGTTCTTAAGTGACAGGGAGACCATGATAACAGAGTGGGGGTGACAAACATGATGGGAAAGAGAGGATACAAAACAGAGATGTATGTCACAATCACTCATCCCACACCGAGCCTATTAAACACAAAACTACCCAACGAGTAATTTCATCTGGTAACATTATGTACTGCATTATTCACATCCATGCAGCAACCAGAACAATCAATCTAAACAACCACCACATGGCTTCTAAAGCAACCAGCCAATTCCCAAGTACTGATAAGCAGATACAAGTTATTAAATCTCACAGCGCAGTAGCCCACCCTACTATAGATGACCAGTAACACCACACAGCAACGAATACGACCACACCATGTCCAAGCAGCAATGAAAACGACTACACCACGTCATATCACTTCTAAGTTTCTAACTCAACCTGCCAATTCCCAACTACTGATAAGGATATGAACTTAAGACAAATTTCCCAACCACCCTGCATCACTGCGATGTCCGACATCAACGAAAACAAGCAGCACAGCGCATCATATGCTTCCAATTAAACCAGCTAATTCGCAACTACAAATAAGCGTATACAAGGTAACGCAGATGTTTCGCGCAACAACCCTACTTTCAGATGCGGATCTTGCCACTCTTGCGCGGAAAAGCAGCGCACAAGGGGAGGGAGGGGTTCCGAACCTTGCATCTCCTTGGCGACCTTGGCCTGCATCTCGCGGAGCGCGGCGGCCTCCTCCTCCATCTCCTTGAGGCGGCGCTTCATCTCGTCGAGCTCCTGCAGCTGCGCACGCGAGAACGGGTCAGTACCGCCGCTAGGGTTTGGGCGGCGGGGAAGCGGCGGGGGCGGGGTCGAAGGGGTGCGGAGCGGGACCTTGGCGTCGTCGCCGCCGGCCCCGGACATGTCAACGTCCTCGCCGTCGACGGGGATCTCCTGGCCGTACACCTCGTGCTCCTCGTCCTCCATGGCCGCCCGCGCCGGCGTGCGAGCTCGGCTGCTAGACGAGACCTCTGATGCGGTCCGCGAATCCGGTTTCGGGAGGGGGGATGGGAGACTCGGTGGGGGCGGGGGGATTAGCCGATTAGGGAAAGAATCGGGGCCTCGGGGGCTATACAGTCGCGGGAACGTGTCGGACCAAGGATGGGCTTGGGTGCCGACCTGCTGGGGTGTGGTTTGGGCCAAGTAGGCCCATCACGTTACCTTTCTCAATCTTTTGTTTTTGCGAGGGTTACTTTCCTCAATCTATTTGGACTAAAATTTTGACTTGTGCGGCACGACTCACCAGAGGAAGAGCTCTCCAGGAAATTTGGCTAATACTTTCCCCGATCAGAGAATACTATATATATTAACATGTCCAACTGAAAATTGATACGGTCTTGATTTGCAAAAAAATTGATACGGTCTTGAATTTAACACTTTAATTAGTAATATTTATAGAAAGGTATTATCTAATTGGAAAGAGTTATATAAACTAGTGAGTTGCCCTTTGCATGTGAGTGTGAGGTTTTAACGTTGCGAAAGAGCCTATAGCCTAGTGGTTATAAGAGTTTCAGTAGCATCTGAGGTCCTAGGTTCGACTCACCTTGGGAGCGAATTTTCTAGGATTTAACGGCGTTGTGCTTTCAGTGGTAGACGACGGTCCCGTCGACAGCGAGACGTCTGCGGTGACTTCGTCAATCTAGAGGATTTGCGTACGTATATTTACAGGAATAAGTGTGCGTGCGTGTTTGTGAACGTTTACGTCTGTATTGTGTTAAAAAGAGGTCACGACCGTCAACTTGGCAGCAGCGCTCTGCTAAAGCAATCGTCCTTCCCCCAACAGCAAGCCGCGCCTCGCTCGTCGGCCACCAGATCGTCCGAGTGATCGACCAACAGCACCGATACTGTGAGCCAGGGTATCTCTCTTCGGCAGACACTTTCGGCTGGTTCAATAGTATTCTGCAAGAGAGAATAAACCGAAAGAAGCTAAAAAAAGTGAAAACAGACAAGCTGAATAGATAGCTGCAGTAGCGTTGTTCGCGTACGGAATAGCAAAATTTAGAGGTCAATGCACTGAATATCGTATCAGAATCCAGACCAACTGTATGTGTGTTTTACTTAATTCTACCACAAAAGCTCCAACTCTCCTTCTACCAATCGTCTTCATCCATGGTCTTATTTGGAGGAATAGCCAAGGGTTATTTTAAGGGCTAAAATTTATCCTAACAAAATAACATTCAATGAAATAGTCTTGAGGTGTTTGGATCCAAGAGCTATTTAGCTCCTAAAATACTTTTCTAATCATTTGGATGCCACTTTAACAAGAAAGAGAAAGTGAGAATCAGTGGGCCCCACCCAAAATAGCCCCAAATAGCACCTCTTGGACAGAATAGTTTTTTGGATTAGCTATTTGCAAATAGTTCAGAAATAACCCTTCTATTTAGCTCCTCTAAGGTTATTAGGGTTATTTGAGTGGGTGCTAAAGAAAATAACCCAGGGATCTAACAGGACTCATATGCCAGCGAGCTTCAACTACTGTTTGACGCCCTTATACTGTACTGTCATCCTCTTTGTCCACGACGGTTACATGCACACAACCGTCCTCTCTGTCTCTCTGTTCTTGCTTGCATCTGAATTACGTAACACTACTCGGACTACATGCCTGCCATCGGCCATACCATTCTCAGCTACCTCACTCGTCGTCGCTCCATCCGGTCACACTACCACTCACTGTAGCCAGCTAGCAGCTCGCACTTGCCGGAAAGGTGTTCCCACATGCCCTTGCGGACACCAGGCTTATCTGGGCCGTCCATCGTGGTTGTGGCCCCCACGGGCGGCAGCGCCGGCGAGTTGAGCGCTGCTGCTCCGCTTCTGTTTCGGGGTTTGTTATGTATCAGCCATCAGGGGGTAGTTTCGGTACAGCTGGTGTTTGGATTGGCTCCTGTCGGTGCCTCGGATCCGCTCGGGGCTTGTACGAGAAGATTCTCTTAGTCTTCTTCACCACCACGGCGGCTGCAGCTCTCTTTCATCCCCTTCTGAACAGTTCTTCCTCCAACGACTCCTTCCACCAGATCCACGGCTCCTCTCTCCCAGCTCCGTAGCCATGGTGCGATTCGATGAGAGGGCGACCTGTGTGTTCTCTGTGCTCAGTGTCCGTGCCGATGTTGTGGTGGCGCCTGACCCGGTGGAGCTAGTGTGGATGAAGATGTACGAGTTGTCATCGAGCTGACTGAGGAGTTGGGGGACCTGTCCCTGCTGGAAAGGTGTATGCTTTCCCGTGTTCTTGTTAATTAGATTTGTGATTCGTAGATTATTTAGTCCCCCTTAGTTGGATTCCGCTCTTAGTTTCGAAATTGCAGATCTGCCTACCTCTTAGTGCTGTAGCAAAGTAGTTCATTGTTCTCCCTACATTTTGATTTGGAATACTGGCATTTGGAAATGTCAGATTTTGGAAATTGCAGATCTGCCTACCGCTTTGTTCTAATGATCGTTGCCTTTGTTTAGACTTGTACAGTCCAGTTTAATATCTAGCATAGATCTGTCCTCCTACTATTCTAGCTATTTTTTACATGGTCCCATGTTGATGTGTATTACTAAAGCGTGCCCGCTAGATGTTCCAGACATAATCAACTCGTAGTCTTATTATATTATGAAGACTAATTAGTTAGTGCCGATTGGGTCCAAAGCTCTTAGTCTTATTTTATCTCACTAGCCATTAAAGTTTGTAGCTCCTGATGGTGGCACGTGATGGTAGTCCTTTTTTAGTGCCTGAGGCTCTGCAATTTGTATATCATGCCATTTCACCTGTTTGTCTGTCTGCCTTGCAAAAAGGCATATCCTTAATTCATTTTTCTTATTGATCAAATTGTTTTGTGTGAAATGCTACCAGCCAAAGTCCCTATTGGCTTGTATAGACTGTGCATCACATCACTAGGACAGCACGGTGAATGCATCTGCCGATGCTAGTGCGCGATTAAGGCTTCATTCTAGTGTACGTCTTCTTGTCTGTTGCTACCCATAACAAAGTTGCTGTCTTTTACTGGTTGTTACCTCTACCAAAGTTGAATGCAGTACATTTTTTACATTGTTAGGCTTATTTTTTTGGCAGGGGAAGAATGTCATTGCCCACGTTTCCGTTGTTTCTGAGGAAAACAAGGTGGCAGCACATCAAGTGACACGCGTCTCTTCTTGGCTGGAGACATCTTCAAATGTAAACTGTCCTAGTTACTTCCCTTCCCAATTTTGTATATACTGGCTTATCTATCATCTGATAGTTACATGTTGCTCTTCTTAGAGCAGTATTTTTCTAAATACTGCTGTATTTTTTATTACTGACCAACTTTTTGTTGCTGCACAGGGTATGAAGCAGCAAGCAACCATCCCATTGAAGACTATTTTCCTCCATGTCTTGAATGACCTTGGTGTCACTGATCCGCTATTCACTAGAGTTGACTTTTGTGGGCAGTTTCAAGTCCACATTGATGCTAATATAAAACTTCCAGCTAGCAGGTTCCAGCTAGAGTTCACTTTTGTGGGCAGTTTCCAGAATTACAAGGCATCACCTTTACCATCATCTATTCTTTGATTAGTGTCAACAACGGACTTTATGTTGTCCATTACACAATGGGTTATGATGGGGAAAATATTCGCTTTGATGTCAAAGAACCATACGAGGTATTTTTGTCTTGTATTCACACCCTTTCAGTCACTTGTATGTGCAAATCTAGATGTTCAGTACTCCTGTTGTTACCTCTGACTTTGATTTCTATTTTCTAGAGCAACTTGTCTGAGGCTCGTTCGAAGATCCTTTACTGGTTGTTTGTCATGGCTGGCAATAATGGTTTCTTCCCTGAAGATCTGTTCCAGGAGCTGGGGATCTTCATCTAAGTTTGCACCCATGGAGTATTGGCATGTTGTGTTGGCCTTGCTCGAGTGCTAACGCTTTTGTTCATTTTGCTTCGACCCTCGTTCAAGGAGAGAATACTAGGTGAGGGGGGGCTCTGAGAGGAAGGAGAAGATGCAGAAGATATGTGGCTAAAGATAGCAACATGTGTTCGGAAGGTGGCCTCAGAGGTGTTTGGCGTGAGTAGAGGAGGTAAACAGGAAGGGAAAGACACCTGGTGGTGGAATGATGAGGTGCAAAGGGTTATTAAGGAGAAGAAGAAGTGTTTCAAGCGCCTCCACCTTGATAAGAGTGCAGCCAATATCGAGAGCTATAATTTAGCGAAGAGGGTTGCAAAGCGAGCTGTGAGCGTAGCAAAAGGTAAAGTGTATGATGACATGTATCAGCGGCTAGCCACGAAGAAAGGGGAGAAGGACATCTATAGGATGGCTAGGATCTGCGAGCGGAAGACAAGAGATATCAACCAAATTAAATGCATCAATGATGGGATAGATCGACTTCTAGTGAAGGATGAGGAGATCAAGGACTGAGGAGATCAAGGACAGATGGCGATGGCGAGAGTATTTTGATAAGTTGTTTAATGGGGAGAATGAGGGTCCTACCCTTGAGTTAGATGACTCTTTTGATGACACTAGATGACACCAACACACGCTTTGTGAGGAGAATTCAGGAGGCTGAGATTGAGGAGGCGTTAAAGAGGATGAAGTGGGGTAAAGCGATGGGTCCTGATGGTATCCCCATTGAGGTGTGGAGATGCCTAGGTGTCAAAGCGATAGTATGGTTAACTAAGTTTTTTAACCTTATTTTTCAGTCCAGCAGGATGCCTGAAGAATTGAGAAGTATATTAGTACCAATCTTCAAGAGCAAAGGAGATGTTTTTGTACTAACTACCGTGGGATTAAGTTGATGAGCCATACGATGAAGCTTTAGGAGAGGGTTATCGAGCACCGTGGGATTAAGCTGATGAGCCATACGATGAAGCTTTAGGAGAGGGTTATCGAGCACCGTCTAAGAAGAGTGATAAGTGTGACCCAATTTGGGTTCATGCCTGGAAGGTCGACTATGGAGGTGATTTTCTTAATCCGACAATTGATGGAGAGTTATAAAGAGCAGAAGGACTTGCATATGGTCTTTATTGACCTTGAGAAGGCGTATGATAAAATACCGAGAAATGTCATGTGGTGGGCTTTGGAGAAGCATAAAGTTGGGGTACATTACCTTCATCAAGGATATGTATAAGGATGCGATGATGTTTGTTTGGACATGTGACGGTGACACCACTAACTTTTCTATTAACATAGGCCTACATCAGGGGTAAGCATTGTGTCCTTATTTATTTGCCTTGGTGATGGATGAGGTCATAAGGGACAACAAGATGATATCCCTTGGTGTATGCTCTTTGCTGATGATGTGGTGCTGGTGGACGAGAGTAGAGAAGGGCTTAATAGGAAGTTAGAGCTGTGGAGACGCACGTTAGAGTCAAAAGGGTTTAGACTCAGTAGGATCAAGACAGAGTATATGATGTGCGATTTCAGCGCGACTAGGCATGAGGATGGAGATGTTAGCCTCGATGGGCAAGTGGTGGCCCAGAAGGATATTTTTCGGTATCTAGGATCGATGCTTCAAAAGGATGGCGACATTGATGAAGATGTTAGATATAGAATCTCAGCTGCCTGGTTGAAGTGGCATCAAGCTTCTGGCGTCCTATGTTACATAAGGGTGCCGCAAAAGTTAAAAGGTAAGTTCTATAGGACAGCGATTCGTCCGGTAATGTTATACGGTGCTGAATGTTGGCCTAAAAAAGACGACATGTCCAACAACTGAGTGTAGTAGAGATACGGATGTTGCGGTGGTTTTGCGGGCACACACGAAGGGATAGAGTCCGGAACGAAGTTATTCGGGATAGAGTCGGGGTGGCACTAATTAAGGAGAAACTTACCCAACATCGATTGAGATGGTTTGAACATGTCCAACAGAGATTCCCTAAGGCGCAAGTGCGTAGTGGAGATACGGATGTCCAACAACTGAGTGTAGTAGAGATACGGATGTTGCGGTGGTTTTGCGGGCACACACGAAGGGATAGAGTCCGGAACGAAGTTATTCGGGATAGAGTCGGGGTGGCACTAATTAAGGAGAAACTTACCCAACATCGATTGAGATGGTTTGAACATGTCCAACAGAGATCCCCTAAGGGTTCTAAAGCAGACCGAAAATGTAAAGAGAGGTAGAGGTAGACCTAAACTGACTTGGGACGAGTCGGTGAAGAGAGACCTTAAGGAGTGGAATATCTCCAAAGAGGTAGCTTTGGATAGGAGCGCTTGGAGACTCGCCATCCACGTACCTGAAGATCCGTGATCTTTGTTTTTTTATTGGTTTCATCTCTAGCCTACCCCAACTTGCTTGGGACAAAAGGCTATGTTGTTGTTTCTGCTGCTTCGACCCTCGTCTTAGCTCAGACACTCCTAGTTGTCCGACAAGATCACCTTTCCATAAGCACCGACTTATGTGCTAGTGTTCTTGTTCTTGTATGGCAGTTTTGTACTGTGTATGGTTTTTAGGGCAAACTGTTATTCACGAGACATTCCTAAACCAGACACTGCTTTTTAATTCTGTTTACCAGACAGAGTTCAGTGTAGTCACCGTGAATGGTGTCTTATGGCAAAGTTGTTACTATTTGCTTATGTACCAAACATATTACTTGTGCATATTAAAGGTACCAGAAATATCATCGTGTTAACTCCATTGCTTCTTGAGTTCAATCCAAATACACCCTTTTAAATCGTGCAGAAAATTCATTCATGCATGCAAATCATGACAAGTTCAGGTAAATCATGACGAATTTAGGAGATTCATAGATACATGCAAATCACGGTAGTCTATAAATCTCTCGGCGCAACCAGTTCGGTTTTCTAGTTATGCAACAACACATAGTGCAGAAGTTTAATCGACACCGATGATCTGGTTACACAAAAGTTCATATAAGCATCTGTTACCCCCAATCAAACTTGCACTTGAAAAGCACCCATCAGTTCAACCATTCTATTCTGATTCACTGTCCTCTTCGTAGCCTTCATCTATTGGGTCAATAGTGTCATTAACTTTTTTCACTGTACACGTTCTTCTATCGTCCCCGGCTTTCTTGAAGTTCCTGCAATGACGAGTTATCTTCGTTGACTTAACATCTCCATTCCTTTTCGTGTACTTTTTCCTCATGTCAATCCTGTCACTCAAAGAAAGATATCTATTTGTCCTCGGCCTTCCTGTTGTCTGTGGCCTTGGTGGTGCTTTGATCCTCATCACTTCATCATCGCTCATCGCTGCACAAGAACCTGAAGCACCAAATCTATTTGCAGACATAGACTCACTCTCCGAGTTTGATTGATTCTCATCAATTATGGCTATTCCATTGCTCCTGCCTTGCGCCGGCACACCATTCTGTTGATCTTCAATGTATTTGCTGATCTCTTCAAGTGCTAAGTGCAAGTGCTTCATTCCAATTTCGTATGAACCAAAATCATGATTACCTATCCTGGCCACTTCAAGTGCCTTGCCATAAAGTCTACTCTGTTGAAGGAGCTTGTCACAGTCTGTTCTTGCACTGTAGTTATGGTCTCTCAGCTCTGAAGGTATCAAGTCTCTTGCATGCCTTGTCCATCTATTATTTTCAGTGTATCCTAATGATATCATAGTAAAGGTCAGTGTCTGAATGTTAATTTCATCTAGATAAAGAATAGAAACAGGCACGTACCCTCAGTACATGGCAGCATAATAGGCCAACGTGTTCATACATGCCACAGTCACAGTGGTATTGCAGTCCATTCTCCACTGAATTCACTTTGAACTCTGACCTTCTATAACGCTCCACAATGTCTGGGCGTACATGCCTTACCGTGAATTCACCAGAGCCTTCGTCTCCGGACACAACATAACTGTATGATTTGTCCATCTCTTTGCTGAAGATTTCATACACCTTGCTTATGTATATTTCCATAGCATGCCTTTCAACTGGCCAAACCCGCTTGGTTACTCTTACATTCTGGAACATATATCTCAAAATAGAATTTGGTGTTAGTGTAATTTTATATATTGGAAGCAATGTCACGGATTATTGTAGGGTTGTTCATGATTTACCTGTTTTGTATCATGTTCAGCTGTCTGTTCCTCTGCATATCTTGTGTATAATAACTTGTTTAGGTTCTCAACAAACCTATTCATTGATGAATTTCTAGGCACAACCTTTTTCAACATGTTGTTTGCACTTTCTGACCTTTGGGTGCTG
Source organism: Panicum miliaceum (assembly GCA_032594955.1). NCBI lineage: Eukaryota > Viridiplantae > Streptophyta > Magnoliopsida > Poales > Poaceae > Panicum > Panicum miliaceum. The sequence goes on from CM064062.1 coordinate 8,017,373, forward strand.
GCCATCCCAGCACAGAACTTTCCTTTGTTGTAACATTTCGCCCACTTCTTTCGCTTGTCATATGATTTCACCATAAATGGGTGTTTCTTAAGGCCGTACTTTTTTACCAGCATACTCCACCCATTCTTGAATTCACTCACTGTTAACATCTCAGTTATTACCTTATGGAATTCATCTCTAAAAGCAGCATTCTCCCTATATATTGGTCCCAATTCAGACCTGGCATCTTTGAACACATGCCATTTGCACCATAAGTGAGTTGTCCCTGGCATTATTTGCTTGATAGCAGCTTCCATAGCTCTGCACTGGTCTGAAAATGTACAAACCTTTTCTTCCATCCACCAGGAATTGTATGCTCGCTGCTGTTATTGGTGACATCCTTTCCTGAATTATCTCCACTTGTCTGTGTTACTCCACTTCCAACATCCTGATCTACAGTTGGTGCTTGATCTCCTACTCTCACCAGTATTCCTGTTGTCAGTAATTTGTCCCAATCAAACTGTTCAAGATCTGCTTCTTGTAGATTTTTTTTGTTGTGGTTCTGGTACAACACATTCATCACTGGATGTGCTGTCACTGCTGCTGTCCAAACCAATAGCATCGGATGATTCTGCACAAGTGTCTGACATGAAATCTGCACTGATTAGTTTACCAACATCTGATTGACTTCTTTCGCATATTTCATCTCCACCTGAATCTGGTAAACTTTCAGTTTATGACGTTGTATTATAGCTTTCGTAGCACGTATCCATATTCTGATCTAACTTCTCATTGTTTTGGTAAGGCAGGTTTCCATATGTTATGCCGTACATCAATTGCTGGTAAGACCCCTGGTAAGAACAACCTATTCATGTATTCAGCCAATATACTGCATTTTAAACTTCTGGGAAAAAAATTTCTTATCCCGATTCAATGTCTATAAACAAAAATCGAGTACACTTCCTAGCTACTTCCAATATACTGTATTCACCATTGTGGCTGTTGCTATTCACTCTTCTACGTTGAAACGAACATTGGACCTTGCTATATTATTCCAACTTATCTGCCGTTAGTCCTAGTATTCTAACTCAAGCTTGCCTAATATCCATTCTGTTAATCTTAAATGTAGTTCACCTTATCTGCCTAATATTCCAACTTATCTGTCTTAACTTTTATGTACTGAGCAGTAACAAACAAGATTGCCTATTTACTCTCTGACCTTCATATGCAGAACTGTCGTAGACCATCTCCATGTATTCCATCCCCATCACCGGCGGCCCCAGTTGTGGAATCGAACCAGTAGCCGCACCTTGCCTCCCGCTTTCGAATGACACCGTCCCTAATCGTGCACTCCCCTATCAGAAACATTGGATCTATAAGTCGGTTTCACATATTTGCTGCTAATCAACGAAGTAAGCAACGGATTAGGCCGACTTGCCTGTTCGTCCGGAGTTCTTCCCAACTTCCCCGCCTGGATCTGGTCTTCGATTAGCGCATCCTGTGGCATGTGCACTCCAGAATTAATCCCCGCCCCCGCTCTGCAGATTTCCTGGCCTTGTATGTTCGTCTTTTTTATCTCGAGCCTTGTCGCCGGCGCCATGGATTTTGCTTCTGAGCTCTCGCCCGTCACCTCCAGTGGCACCAGGGCAAGCCGGACCCTCAGTTGCCCAGCGGAACGAACCGCCAGGTACAAGCACCGTGACCGTCCTGAAACATTTCAAAATTGGGTGATGTTGTTTGTCCATTTTACCCTCCCGTGTACGGATCCAGAACACCGCTCGTTTTGCTTTGCTGATTCTTTGATTCCAGCCACTCTCACGTATCTCGATGCACGCCTGTGTTCCAATGGCTACGATAGTCCCGGCGGCCAAGGGGCATGTGAAAATTCCGCGTCCTTGCCATCAAATAGCTGAGAACGACAGCCATGGCAGGAGGCAATCCAAGCTGCAGGACGTGAGCGTCAGCGCGTGGGCGTGGACCGTTTCCCAGAGCGGCGCCAACGCGAAAATCGAGCCCCGGGTACACCAAGGGCGACGGCCTCGGCGCCGAGGTCGCGGGCATGCACGTTCGTGCTCGTACGTGCACACCGTCTTCTCGGCCACGTCCCGCCCATCGGGCTCGCCAGCTTGCCGCGTTCCCGGTACGGTGCACCTCGCCACCATGCCACCATCGCCATCACCGGCACGAGCATCAACCCCGCCAGGAGCCTCGCCGCCGCCATCATCTCCGACGGGCCGCACGGGTGGCACGGCCACGTAAGTTGTTGTACAGCTACCAAAAGAAAAAAAGCGTGATGCGTGTGTTGGATGGCAGTGGATCTTCTGGATCGGGGCCGTTCGCCCGCCGGAGCGGCGCTGGCAGCGGCGTATCACCAGGTCGTGATCGGGCCCACCCCCTTCAAGGCCAGCGCTCACTACTAGAGGAATAAAGAGGACGTTGGCTTAATTTTATTTTTCACAGATTTACATCCATGGAAATGGAATGTGAAGTTTATGTACAGTTCAACTGTATGGATGTGGCCCACTTGTAATGTTACCCAGGCCATAATATATCACGGCCCATTATGAGCATACACAGCCAGCTGTGCATTGATCTGATCGTGCACTACTTGTGTTGTGTGAGTCACGTGAACGGTGTGCAACGTGGAGCAACGAATTCGGTTTCCATGTCCAGTATGCTTTGGGCCTTGGCTCTTGGGAGCCCACCCAGAATGCAGAGAGTGACCCCACGTTTCAGCGACTCACTAGCGTCCCGAATCGATGGAGCATGTGCGGCATGTCCTCCACTGGAGAGGCTCAGCGGCGTGCGCGTCCTTGCCATCATCCACTCTGGACTCTGCCAAGAAAGAGTAGCGGCTATTTTTTTTAAAAAAAGAGAGAGAGAGAAAGAGTAGCGGCCAAGCCATCTAACCCGGGGCCGTTACCACTCACGGGGCCGCACGAATCGCAAAGCAGAGGACCCGGCGCACTGGAACCGTCGATGCTCCTTGACCATCCCCTCCCCCAAGAAATCTCCAGCTTTTAAACCCCCACCCCACTACCGTCGCTGTCCAGGCACTCCTCGCAGCGCTCCGCTAGAATCCAAAACCAAAACCCCAATCCCACAAGAGAGAGAGGGAGCGAAGGGAGGGAGAGAGGGAGATCCATCCATGGCTTCCGCCGTCGTCGTCAAGAGGGCCCCGATGGCCGGCCACCTCAAGGAGCTCCCCGCCGCGCCGTCCGCGCCCGAGAAGCCCGTCGCCTCCGCCCTCTGCCTCCTCAACACCAAGGGCGGCGGCGGCGGCGGCGGCGACACCTCCGAGAAGCCCAGCGGCAAGGACACCGTCGACGGCCGCCTCGCGCTCGACCTCTCCGTCCCCAAGCACTTCTCCACAGGTACCGTACCGCCTCGTGTTGGCCCGTCCCTTCCCCTTGTTTGCTCTAATCTGGCGAAGCGAGACCAAGTACTGATGGTTTGGGGGTTTTCTGCAGGCGCGCTGGACCTGTTGGGCGAGCCGTCCAAGCTGCTCGAGCTGCTGGCGCTGACGGAGCACGGCGGCGGTGCGGCGTCCGGGACCGGCCTCTCCGGGCACGGGTGGTGGGTGTCGAAGGAGGACGACGACGCGGTGCAGCTGAAGGTGGCGATGCCGGGGCTGGGGAAGGAGCACGTCAAGGTGTCCGCGGAGAAGAACATCCTGGTGATCAAGGGCGAGGGCGACAAGGACCCCGAGGACCGCAAGGGCCCGGCGCGCTACACCCGCCGCGTCCAGCTCCCCGCGGAGGCCTTCAAGATGGACCAGATCAAGGCGGAGATGAACAACGGCGTGCTCAAGGTGACCGTTCCCAAGATCAAGCCCGAGGAGCGCAAGGACGTGTTCCAGATCAAGGTCGAGTAGGAGTGGGGATCGAATCTGTCCGTCCAGGTCTCGTAGTTGCAGTCCATATCGTAGTTGCAGTGCTCTAGTAGTTTAGTGGAGTAATCGTTGCTGATGGAGAGATGTTGCGAACGAGAGGGAGACGTTTCTTTTTGGTGGTGGTGTTGTCTCGTGCCTGATGTCTGAGGCGGCCCAGTTTACCTTTCTGTTCGTCCTGCAGAGTTTAGTTTCTTGGATGGTGATGGTCACTAGGACCTTGTTATCAACTTCTGATGGAAATGGTATCTGCAGTTACTGATCGGCATCTATCTGTGCTTCCTGTTCCTGTGTTCTTGTGGATTACTGCATTGCTCATCCTTTGCGAATTTGTGTTTGGCGTTGGCTAAATCTGAACTTGTTGATGGTTCAGACTTGCTGCAAAGTTGCAGCTTGCAACCTTTCCCTAATCGTCCTGTTGAGTTTCTTGGATGGGTGATGATGATCTGTCATGAATTCGAGTCAAATGATATGCCTAGTTATTGGCATCTATTCTTGTTGCTTGTTCTTGTGGGTTTTCTTTCCTGCAGCGCTTATGGATTGTGAAATTGGGTGGTGATGATCTGTCCTGAATTTCGAGTAAACTGACATGCATCGTTACTGGCATCTATTCCTGTTGCTTGTTCTTGTGGGTTTTCTTTCCTGCAGCGGTTATGGATTGCGAAATTGTGTGTTTATCCTTGTTAAATCTGAACTTGTTTATACTTGGTTAAATCTGAATTTGATTATCTTTAGTTGAATCTGAATCTGTTGATAGTTTGCCTCTGAGTAAGCATATTGGTTATTAATCCAGGGAGAAGATTTAGCAGAATTCTCAAACTGTGAAGGAAATGGAGGCTATTCCTAATAAACATGTCAAAAAGCAGGACACTTGTTCTGTAACATAAACCATAACTGAACGAAAGTTCTTTTGTTTCCTGTATTTGAATTACATGTTAGTATTTTCTACCAGAAGGTACCTCTATTATTATTAGTTCCTTTTATGTCTTTAGGACCTTAAGAATAACATGAAGGCCTTCAAGGATCAGTGTGAAGAGTTTGAGAGGAAAGATGCAAAATACAGGGAAGATTTAAAGCATCTTAATAAGCAGAAAATCAAGAAGCTGGAGGGAGAGAGACCCAAATTGCAGGAGCTACTGAATGAAGAAGAGAAGGTGTTAAGGTAGAGCGGATGGAAGAATCCTCTCAAGGTGACGAGAGATCCTTGCTATCACAGAAGAAACTGACGAGAGATCCACGCTGAGCTGAACTTGAACCATGGGAAAATCAAATTATTTAGCATAAAGGAAGGTTAGATTTTGCATCAGCTGCAACAAAGTCGGTGAAACAAAAGGTAGACCTTCTATACACCATATCCCCTTCTTTTTTGCCTCACACCATGTTTTCCCTATTTGGAAACAAGACCACTGTCAAGTCTGAAAATGTGCTTTGCCTATTGTTATGCTACCTGGCTGCCTGACTGCCAGTTCACTCGTAGATTTCGATTCCTAATTATTTTTGCCATTCCAACCTGGGCTTATCTTGTTGGTGTGAAATAAGAATTCTGCGTGACATTGACACTGCAACAGTTTCAGAAACAAATATGCCTAGCCTTTTAATTTGTTTCTGCAAGTCATTAATTAGATATATGATTTTTCCGGTCTGTTATCCATTGCATTTGACTTTATCACCTGTTTTCAGCAAAATGGAGCTCAAGCAGAATTGAGTGATGCTCAAAACCAGATTGAATGTATAAAGGAGAAAGTTAAAATAAAGGATTCATACATTGTGGGGCTCCAGTAAAAAACGGGAGAAACACCAGATCTCAGAGCATCTGAAGCTCCCAAAATTAAGCAGGTAAGTCACTTCCAGCTTAGTTTGAGCCATTTATCCCTCCTGGAACCATTAAGTTTTGCCATCACTTATTTTGTGGTGTATGCTGAGTATTGCGCGCATAATTTTATTACAGGAATGCAAATAACAGGAGGATTCACTGATCCCTATGGAACAAGCAGCAAGGCAGAAAGTTGCAGAGATGAAGACCATAATGGATTCTGAGAAGAACCAAAGCACCGCTCTGAAAGCAATTTTCCAAGCAAAGGGATCAAATAAAATACAAGACATTTATGGAAGGCTAGGTGATCTTGGTGCAACTGAATGATTGATGGTAAGCAGAGAGTGTTTGTACTTAATAATTGCATAAAATTCAATACATCAGCAAGATCTGATCAAGAGGCAAGGCTATATGGCCAGATATAAAACATCCCATCTCCCCTGACTGGTTCAATATCACTATGAATGCCTTTTCAACAATTATTCATGATAGTTGCATGTGGTTTGAATTTGTATGCATACTTGATTTAATGTAAAGTATAAACGTAAATCCTTTGCATGTACTCTTTTTATTTCATTGACATGTAGCCTAGCACTGGTTGTGCTGACGGTGGAAGTCAACCACTCAGAACACACATGGAACCAGAAATAAACATGCAAGGTACTACAGAGGTCAGGGGCATTAAGCTGCACACTCCATATAACCACTAAAAATGAAATCCACACTCACCCATCTGGTGCCTGCTCCAATTATCAGGAGGGGTGCACAAAGCTCAAGAACTAGACTAAAAGCAGGCACCACGCATACTACCACTACCAGTCCAACACCACGACCAGGGCACCGCACACCAAACATCAACTAAACGGTGCCCCTTATTCACTCCACTCCGGCTTACTTCTTAGATGGTAACAGTGTTGCCTTAAGATCGCTATCGCCGCTTCCTCGTGCAGGCTTGGTATCATACTTCATCTTGGGTGCCATCCAGAGTGCCCACACCAAGGTTGCCGTCAGGACAGGAAAAACCGGCCATGTAGCCGACCAGTTGTCAGAATGCCTGACCATCCACGCCATCATGCCAATGTAATAGAAGACATACAGCACGGCGCCCACATCCTACAAAGGAGGAGTAAGTAGTTTGCATCAACAATCCACCATAACGATTTATGAATTCACTGGGAAGTTTGAGCGCGATTGAGTTCACACACCAGAACGATTATCAACTAAAGAGAAACACAATGATATTGAGCCTAAAAGTAATTTAGCAACACAATAATACTAGCACAGTGGGTAACTGTCGGAAAGAAATTGAAATTGAAAACAGGGGATGTTGCTTTTGATTATGCTCGACCATGTTCGGCTCGGAGAATCCGTTAGTTCTAAGCTGTTTTAGACAGCGGGCTAGCAATCAAGCAGCATTACAGATTCCGAGCAAAGCTTGGAGTGCCGGGCTAGCAATCCAGAGCATTACAGATTGCGAGCAAAGCTTGGAGTGCCGAGATAGGAGTCAGATAAGAGCTAGAAGGAAGAGAAGGCGCGGGAGAAGAGCCCTCACCAGCGAGACCTTGATACACATCGCCACGCGAGGGTCCATCTCCTCCTCCTCCTCCTCCGTCGCCGCCACCTTCGCTCCGGTGGCGCCTTTCTCGAGGTCTACGGGAGCGTCGGAACTCGCCTTCTCCCCCGTGGCGACGTTCCTTCCGAGATCCAAGGGAGCATCATCGGAGCCCGCCCTCGACATAGACGACGTCGTGGCGCGAAAGAACGCTCTCTCCGGGAGAGGCTTCGCAGCGGCGGCGCAAGAGCTCCTAAACGGGAACTCAGGACGAGGACGGTATCGCACAGGATCCCAGCCGGAGCCCGGAACAGCGTCTTTTGTGGGACGGCCCGACGGGTTTCCAGGTTCCATTCGGTAACGACGACGACCTCTTCATCGGTTGTCTATTGGGCTGTTCAAGCCGTGGCGAAAACGAAAAGGAGGACGCGACCTGGCCCATGACGGCTTACAATGAGCACGTCGCCTTTTGAACGGAGTAGCCGTTATCTTTTAATTTTTTATTTGGGCCGTGAATACGTTTGATTAAAGAGGCCCGCACGGCCGCACATGCTCCTCCTCATTTGCAAGTTATGGTAGTGTCTCCGTTTGTTGTGTGCGTCCATCTAATAGAAAGCATGCGTGTGCATGTCGACCGTTGAAAAATCTTGGAGTTGCTTCAAACATGAACATAAATAATTATGTCCCCCCCTCCCTGGCTTTTGCTCATGGGCCTACAAGCCACGGCCTACGTGAGTTGCTTCAAACATGAACATAAATAATTAGTGATCATATATATGCATGTTGCGTGAAAAATAAAACAAAATACGATGTGGCTGGGCTGGAACTCTGGGCCGTCAAATAACATAAAAGAAATAGATCTGCTGGTGCGAAAATGCTTCTGCAATGGAATCGATCCCATTCGCTCGTGTAACCACGCGAGTCTATATATCATTCGTGCTACAAATATGTGAGCCGTCACCTCAAGGAGCGATTGGGATATTTTGTAACCATATTTGGTCCAATAGCGCTGCGTGTAGACTTTTAATCCCCTTTCGTGTTGCATGCAAATTTTTTTGTCCTCGGGTCACTAACATACTTTATTTTTCCGGCGGCATGCACGAGGCTCGAGGCACATATATGCAAGCAGTTGTACTTGTCTTCTCTTTATTTTATTATGTATTCATTTCCTTCCTATGTTCTTTTTCTTTATGTTTCTAATGCTCCAGTAAATATTTCTTCACTAGTATATAATCTTTGTTCCTTTTTTCTTGTTTATTTTTTGTTTTATTCTCTATTTTTTCTTCTATAGACTAAGTGTGTGAGTGTTTTAGAGGTACTAATATTTGATTTATTTTTCTTTTCTGTTTTTTCTCTTATTTCTTATTTATTGTTTTTCCTTTTATTCTTTAATTTCTTATTCCACTCTTTTTATCCATTCTTTTGCTACCCATAATTTTTTTATATATTTTTAGTTTATATTCTTCTCTTACTGAAAGGACCTGAAGATGTTCAGAGGCGGGGTGAATAGGCGAATCTGCAACTTAAAAATACTTTTAAACCTGTTAGTCACACAAGTGTCCGGAGACTCCGGATATGTGTCCGAACACTCCGGATGTCAGGTCCGGAGCCTCCGGAGTTCAAGTTCGGACTCTCCGAGTATGAAGCTTGGAGAGCAAAAGTACTGAATCTGAGTGAAGAAATTAGATCAAGTAAATTTGCAGATACCAGGTGTTCTTATAAGATGAGACTAGACTGCTAGTTCAAGCTAGAAACTTGTAGATGAGTAGATCAAGCTCAAACCCTAGAAAGTTAGTTCTCCCAAGCAAATAGCAAAACAAATCAAACAAAGTGAAAGCGATGACACAATGATTTGTTTCCCAAGTTCACACCCAAAGGTGCTATGTCTCCGTTGAGGAAGAGTTCAAGAGACTCCTTTCAAGAACCCCTATATTCCTCCCTTGGGCTGAAACCAAAGTTCCAAGCCCAAGACCACTTACTATGGATTCCTCCAAGAGGAATGGTGAGTACAAACTTCCCGTGGAGCTCACAAATCGTTGAGCACTCACGAGCACGCCTAGGCGTCTAGGAGCTTGAGCTCCAAGAGTAAAAGACTTGAATCCACCAGCTTGACGAAGACTTGGTGCTCAAGAGATGGAATGGAAGCTCACAAGCACAAATCGCAGCTCTTGCAAGGCTCTCACTTCAATCCCCCAAAGGAATCACTCAAGAATGAAGGTTGGGGAGTGAGAGAGCTCTTCTTTTCTTTCTAGGTCAGCTCAGCACGAAAATGAAGCAAGAGAGAGGTGAATGGGGTTGTTGGAGCGGTATTTATAATCTCTCTCTCAGAAACTAGCCGTTGGTGAATGGGTACCCGAACACTCTGGGTATATGTCCGGACACTCCGGACAGTGACCCAGAGTCTCCGGGCCAGCAGGAGTACACTTAGAAAATTGTGGCTTGGATGCTTCTTGAGTGGTTCATCTGTGCATGAAAGGAATGAAACAAATTCAATAGATTCAATAGGGTCATCCCTACCAAGATCGGTACCTATCTAGATCCCCAGCTTTGACAAGGCGTCCTCCTTCGCATTTTGCGACTATTCCCACGAGGACTACAATTCGGATTATCTAACATCATCCCCAAACATAATTACACCTTTTAAGAGGAAGGGACGGCCACAGCTAGCGGAGCCAAGCATCGGATGTAGTTCCTCGAAAGCAATTCAAATGCACGGGATAGACGCACGATTTCAATCAATTCTCTAGTTGTATAGTAGTAGAACCGGTGCACGGCAGGGACGAAGTTCTGTTAGAGGGTATCCTGCTGTTGAAGCTTGGCAGTGGAATCCCTTACTCCTTGTATCAAATAGAATGTAGTAAGGGTTGTAGCATATGCTGAGAAAAGAATAGATCAATAAGATAAGGCTTTCACCAGAGAAAGACAGTCTTCCCCAAGAAGGCAGGGTTTATCGATAAAGAAACACCTTTTAAACCCTTATTGACCAGGTGCGTGCTGAATTCATAGGGTTATTAATGAGGACACAGAGCAACAAAGGGTATAGCTACTCTCGAGTACTATCTCGATTGAAGTATTACCAATCATTGGTGATAACATCGTGCTTGAATGTATTAGTGGGAGAGTGGAAGGGTTAGTAGGTTGAAGAATGGAAAGACTCTTATATTCTGTCTCAGACGGTTGATGAATCATGGTGATAGGTAATGATGTGTAGTGGTGGGCTGGGGTTACATGTATTCTCCATTTCTGCTGTGGATAGATTCCTTTGCAAACATAGTGAAGTGAGTTTGATCAATTCATTCTATTTCGTTGATAGCCACACACGCACCTTTTGTATGGATTCGCTTGAGCACTGTACCTAAGTCAAAACCTGCAAATCAAAATTCCTCTTGATAGTACAGGGTTCCTATACTCAATTTCATAAATAAAATCTATTCCTTGAGTAAATTTCGACCACCGTTTTTTATTTCCTTTTGAGGGAACGTGCTTCATCATATATGCCAATTTGTTCAACTCAGCACCTGCACACATGCTAGATAATGAGATTAAACGTACATGTGTTTTGTCATCCAAACACCAAAACCCACTAAGGGGCCTTTATTTCACCAGTAGCCGTCTTCTTGATTGCTTCGCTTGATGATTCTTCCGATCCTGCATCAATCTCAACTTGCTCTACTTGAGAGCCATTAGATTCATCAAATGTCATGTCACACGCAACTTCAACACCACTGGTGGTTTTGTTGAAGACACGATAGCCATGAGCATTTGAGGCATAACCAACAAGGAAACCTTCATCGACCTTAGAGGCAAACTTAGAGCTTTTGGGCTTCTTGTTAACAATGAAGCACTTACTTCCAAAAACTCTAAAGTAAGACACATTAGGCTTTTTACTGGTGAGAAGCTCGTATGCGGTCTTTTCTAAGATCTTGTGTAGATAGAGTTGGTTCATTGCATGACATGCCGTGTTGACGGCCTCCACCCAAAATTGATCCGAGACTTTGAACTCATCAAGCATGGTTCTTGCGGATTTAATAAGTGTTCTATTCTTCCTTTCCACAATACCATTTTGTTGAGGAGTGTATGGCACCAAGAACTCATGAGAAATACCTTCGTCATCAAGATATTCTTCAATGTTGGTGTTCTTGAACTCGGAGCCATTGTCACTTCTCACTTTCTTGATCTTAACATCAAATTCATTTTGGGCTCTTCTTGCAAATTTCTTGAATATCTCTTGTACTTCACTCTTTTCATACACAAAGAACACCCAAGTGAAACGAAAATAATCATCAACAATAACAAGACCATATTTGTTACCCCCAATGCTTATGTAGGTCACCGGTCCAAATAAATCCATGTGAAGGAGCTCAAGAGGTCTTGTCCTGGTCATGATGTTCTTTGGTTTATGTGATACTCCAACTTATTTTCCCGCTTGACAAGCACTACAAATTCTGTTTTTCTCAAAAGAAACATTAGTAATACCGAGGATGTGTTCCTCCTGTAGAAGTTTATCAAGGTTTCTCATCCCAACATGGGCTAGATGGCGATGCCATAACCAGCCCATATTAGATTTGGCAAGTAAGCATGTATCAAGTTGGGCTCTTTCCTTTGTGAAATCCACTAGGTAAAGCTTTCCCTTGAGTACACCCTTAAATGCCACCGAGTCATCACTTCTTCTAAAGATGGTTACACCCTTGTTGGTGAACAAACAATTGTATCCCATCTCACAAAGTTGCGATACAGATAACAAATTGTAAATTACGGATTCAACTAAGAATACTTTGGAAATTGAATGATCGGTTGTGATAACAATTGTACCTAACCCAAGTATCTTTCCTTCACTACCATCGGCAAAGACAATGTTGTCTTTTGGATTATCGTTCTCTTCAAAAGATGTGAACATCTTCTTCTCTCCGGTCATGTGATTGGTGCATCCACTATCAAGCACCCATTTGGATCCACCGGAGGAATATGCCTACAAAACAAATTTAGGTTCCAGTTTTAGGTACCCAAAGATATTTGGGTCCTTTTGTGTTAGTGACAAGAACCTTAGGTACCCACACACTCCTTTTGATCAATGTGTCCTTTGTGTGGTACCCAACATACTTGGCGACCACCTTACCCTTGCGGTCCCAAGTCAAGACATAATCGGCATAGAATGAACCTTGTGAGGCATGTGGCTTGATATTGTCGATTTGGGAAGTATTGGTCTTGTTCATCTTAACTTGATGTGTGGTAACTTTAGGTTGCTTACCATCAACTTTTTTCCTTATGGGAACCATTCCTCCAAGAATACCCCCATTTACACCAACACCAGAATTCTTGTTGTTCTTGATGAAAGGAATGGGTTCTTTACGCCCTCGTTCATTCTTACCTAGACCCATGCCTTTCTCAAAACCATACTTCTTCATGTAGCCACTTCCAAATGCCTTGGTATGCTTTTCAAACTTACCAATCCCTTGTAATGAAGTGTCTCCATTGATCATCTTAGTGAGCCTAGAGATCTCATTCTTCATAACATGCATTTCGGCAAGGTCAGTAGCACAAGTTTCAACATTTATATTGCTATACCTTTTGCAACTTTTACTCATGATAGAAGTAGAGGATTTTGTTGCATCATTAAGGATAGAGTTGGAACTCTCCTTAAGGGTGTCATGTTTAGCTTCAAGATCCGTGTGTTTGGCAAGTAAACATGAAAAGTTTTCTTGAAGTGTCTCATTAGCACACTTAAGTTGAGCGTTCATTGACTAAGGAAAGTTCTTAGACAACTTCTCTACCTTCTCTTTCTCCTTGGCAAGAGATTTCTCAAGTTCAAGAAGTTTATCAATTTTAGCTTTGAGCAAGTCCTCTTGCACCTTAAAACTCTTTCTTTTCTTGGAGAGAGATTTCTCAGGGTCTACAGTTTTCTCTCACTCAAGCCTAATCAATTCTTCTTGAGCCTCAAGAGTCTCATCCCTATCCTCTATTTCCATCATAAGTTTCATAATTTTATTTGTTGTCTTTTTACCAAGTTCTTTCATCATGTTATCACATTCATTGTCATCAAGATCATCATCATCATCATGGTCGGGAGAAGAGCTAGAGTATACCTTAGCTTCTTTCGCCATGAGGCAAATGTGGGTGGAGTCATCTTCATCATCGGTAAGATCTTCAAAGAGTGAAGACTTGGTGGTGTGGGTCTCTTTTGCCAATGTTGCCACACTTTCTTCTTCAGATGATGACTCATCACTTGAGTCCCACTCAATCCCGAGTTGTGCTTCACCCTTGTATCTAGCCTTGCTCTTGCTTTGCTCTTTCTTCTCATTCTTGTTCTTGTTCTTTGGATTAGGACAATCGACAATGAAATGACCAACTTCTCCACATCCCAAGCATGGCTTGTTTGACTTTCTTGTGATCCTACCTCTCCTCTTATTATTGTAGTAACCATATCTTCGCATGACTTTCTTGAATCTCTTGATGAATAATGCCATATCTTCATCGCTATCGCTATCACATTCCTTCTTCTTTGATGATGAGTTCTCAACTTGCATTTTCTCTTTTTCTTGGATGCTTGATTAGATAGCTACACCGTTGTTCTTTTCCATTTGCTCATGAAGTCTTGAGAGCTCTTGAGTGATCTTTGCTTCCTTCATTGTGGTGAGATGTTGCTCTATTCTTCCAATGATATCGGCGCGAGTGAATCTTTTGAATCCTCTCTTCTCTCTAATCAAGGTAGGTAGGTTGACATCTCTAGCCATGTATGCGGTTAAAATCTTATCAACCACATCTCTATCACTCCACTTATCACCACCAAGAGCTCTAATCTTGTTGACAATCTTGTTCAAGCGGTTGAACATTTCTTGAGGAGTTTCATTCTCTCTAATGATGAAATGGTTGAGTTCACGAATTCTTCCTTCACGCACCTTCCTTGTACCCTCATGATTGATTTGGAGTGTGTCCCAAATTTGCTTGGCTGAATCCATTCCATCAACTTTGTCAAACTCATCCGGACTCAAGGAGCTAAGAAGAATGGATGCGGCTTGCATGTTGCGTTGAATCTCATGCTCTACCTCTTGTGTGATGAGGTCATCTTCTTCGGGAATATTCACACCTACACACACAATCTTCCAAAGAGCTGGGTTGACCCCAATCAAATAGACACGCATCAAGTGTCGCCAAGAGGAGTACCCCGTTCCATCAAAACGAGGAGGCTTCCCTAGGTTAACCGATGCATTTTGGGTAGTACCACTAAAACGAGTATAATTGAAAGGAATTTTAGCATAGGTTTTGGTACTCCCTCTTTTTTGACCTTTTACTGACTTGTAGTCGGAGTCGGAATCCATAGTCTCTTCTTCTTCTTCTTCGTCATCGATTCTCTTGTTCTTTTCATTATTCATCTTGGTCTTGCCTTCTTCTCCAACAATTGGAGTTCCCTCTTTTGAAGTAGACATCTTGATTCTCAAAGCAGTTAAGCTTCAAATCGGAGATCCTAACTCTGATACCAATTGAAAGGACCTGAAGATGCCTAGAGGGGGGGTTGAATAGGCAAATCTGCAACTTAAAAATACTTTTAAACATGTTAGTGCCACAAGTGTCCGGAAACTCCAGATGTCAGGTCCGGACTCTCCGGGTATGAAGCTTCGAGAGCAAATGTACTAAATCTGAGTGCAAAAATTAGATCTAGTGAGACTAGACTGCTGGCTCAAGCTAGAAACTTGTAGATGAGTAGATCGAGCTCAAACCCTAAAAAGTTAGTTGTCCCAAGCAAATAGCAAAACAAATCAAACAAAGTGAAAGCGATGACACAATGATTTGTTTCCCAAGTTCACACCCAAAGGTGCTACGTCTCCGTTGAGGAAGAGTTCAAGAGACTCCCCTCAAGAACCCCTATATTCCTCCCTTGGGCTGAAACCAAAGTTCCAAGCCCAAGGCCACTTACTATGGATTCCTCCAAGAGGAATGGTGAGTACAAACTTCCCGTGGAGCTCACAAATCGTTGAGCACTCACGAGCACGCGTAGGCGTCTAGGAGCTCGAGCTCCAAGAGTAAAAGACTTGAATCCACTAGCTTGACGAAGACTTGGTGCTCAAGAGATGGAATGGAAGCTCACAAGCACGAATCGCAGCTCTTCCAAGGCTCTCACTTCAATCCCCCAAAGGAATCACTCCAGAATGAGGGTTAGGGAGTGAGAGAGCTCTTCTTTTCTTTCTAGGTCAGCTCAACACAAAAATGAAGCAAGAGACAGGTGAATGGAGCTGTTGGAGGGGTATTTATGCTCTCTCTCTCTCTCTCTCTCTCTCTCTCTCTCTCAGAAACTAGCCATTGGTGAATGGGTACCCGGACACTCCGGGTATATATCCGGACAGTGACCCGGAGTCTTTGGGCCAGCAGGAATACACTTAGAAAATTGTGGCTTGGATGCTTCTTGAGTGGTTTTTATGGATCTCATGGGTTTTCATGGATTCTCTTGAGCACTGTATCTAAGTGAAAACCTGCAGATTAAAATCCCTCTTGATAGTACGGGGTTCCTATACTCAATTTCATAAATAAAATCTATTCCTTGAGTAAATTTTGACCACTACTTTTCATTTCCTTTTGAGAGAACGTGCTTCATCGTATATGCCAATTTGTTCAACTCAGCACGTGCACACATACTAGATAACGAGATTAAACGTACATGTATTTTGTCATCCAAACACCAAAACCCACTAAGAGGCCTAGATATCTTTCACTCACTCCTATTGGTGTATTTATCCAGTTTTTCTATAGGCACTAGTATTTATTCTATGTCCATAACTTAGTAGTTTGAGCTGTAAAATTTATTTGTTCATTTTGTAGATTAAATTGTTCGGCTATTTTGACTCATTTGTTCACAATATTCATTTTCATCTATTTATCCTATACAATCAAATATTCGCGATCTTTAATGTTTTGTTCATTGTACATTATTATTTGTTAGTTATGTTTTATTTTTTATTCATAAAAATAATTATTTATTTGTGTTGTTAAAATATTTGTTCCTTGTATTCAGAATTCATACTTAGTATTAAAAAATACTTTAAAAAATATCGTGCAAGTATAGGCAAGTGTGGTCTTATTTTGAAGATTTTATCATAAGAAAGACAATGGTGCCATCTAATTTAATCTGGATGCTCTGTTTAGTATTTATATTTTTTTTGGTTTTGTATTTGCATGCATATGGGTGACGTTAATGTATGCGTGATATATGTATGCACGCGTGGAAACAATCAAAATGCAAATGTGCCTATGAGTGAATTGCACCCTAGGTCCCTAAAGTTGTACCGAGATTTCACCTAGGTCTTTAAACTCTCAAATCGTCCATCTAAGTCCCCAAACCATGTTAAGTGGTTCGTCCCCGGTCCCAAATGCGCCACGCGAGCATCCGAAGCTGATGTGGCATGCCACATGGCGTCACGGTAGTGAACATTTGCATACCTATGTTGGCTGGATTTGTATACCTAGGTTGGCTGGAGAGTCTCCGGGGTGAGTTGTCGCCGATAAGGGGGAAAGCTCGGGTGGCGGCGGCAATGGCAGGTCAAGGACCGTCAACCCCCGGGCTTGCAGGCCATGGCCGGCGATGGGGTGGTGCTCGGGGCATCGCACAGTGGGTTAGGGAGGTGGGCGTGGAGGTGATTTGAAAGTGGTGGAGGGAGAGCGACGGATTTGGGTGGCAGATGGAAGGTGGTCTACTCGGCTCTGCTTTTCGGTTGGCCCGGCCAGAGGAAGAAGAAAGGGAGGGGAATGAGAGGGAGAGGAGGATGAGGCCTCATTTTTCCCAATAAACTAGCAAAATCGGTCATTGGCGAGCTCCTAAAGCTCATGCTCTTGCGTTCTTTCCGCGTTCGCCTCAGTATCGGCCAGAACGCGGACGCGACGCCATGGCCAGCCCTCATCACCGCTCGTCGCCGGCGGTGCTCCGGCCGGGTTTCACTGCACCAGCTTGTTCTAGAGGTGCGCCTCGCGCTGCTGGTGTCCTCGTTGGCGTCCCCGAGCTCGTCGCCCTCCATGGCACGTGAGGAGGAGCGGTAGTCCTACGAGCGGTGGGGAATGGATGACGGCCACCTACTCATGGCCGTGAACCTGGCGACCATGAGCGGGGACCTAGCGGCCGTGGGCAAGGTGCGGAGGCGGCCAGCACAACAGGCGCGGGTATGGCGCGACGGCAGCCTGCGCGGCTGCGGCGGCCTGCGCGGGCGGCAGCCACGAACAAGGCGCGGTGCCGGCTTGCGCCCCCTTGTGTTTGTCTGCCTCTGCCTCTGCCCCGCTGGCCCGAGGAATGAGGCAGCCGGCTAACCCTGGCGGCGGGTGGAGGAATGTTGGTGTTTCTTATGCTCCAATAGAATATGTATTCCGCAAGTGCATGAAATCCACCGTTGTAGCACTTCACCTTGGAGTATTCCAGGGTATCGTAGATTTCCACGGGGAAGCACTATGGTCTAAAGAGTATTGAAGAATCGAATGACCAACTTTATTAGAGATATCGACCGACTAACTAGCTGGGTTAAGCCAGATATGATAGATAGGATAAATGGTCAAACGATGACCGAATGACACAGGAGACTCTAATCCTTAGAGAGGTAAGTAGCTGGGAGGACAACGAGTGAGAAAGACTCCTAACACACTTCTAAACTAACGAGCTAGCCTCACTAGACTAAACCATGCTCCTAACTAACTATCGGGAACCTAGAGCTTACTTCAGCGACTGGTGAGGAAGGACTTCGGAAAGGGATGAGAGGGTAGTCCAACGGCTCCAACAATCTACTGCTATGAAAACACCCAAACGTGGTGGACTACAACGGAAGGACAGGGTTGTCACCACTTGCCGCCTACCAAATCAGTTCCGTGGGGTGGAACACACTTCCTAGCTAATACTAAGCCAAACACCACGTCTGCACTCGGTGTTAGTATTTCTCTTGTCGTGAACTAGAGAAATCCCCTTCAACCTAGGGACCTGACTTGAGCTCCCTAGTCCGGGCGAGAAAACCCGCAAGATAAGATCCCAAAAAACAAGATGGATAACAAAGCCTAACCAGAGGAAAGAACTTCCGCACACAAGTTGGATAACTTGGAAAGATAAATAAATGCGAAAAGTAAAGCTGACTCGAAAATTAAAGTAGATAAATTATATTGATAAATGTCAAAGGGAAAGATACAAGAGCTATACCAGACTTCCGATGACGACTCCGAAATCCCGAGATAAGCTCGACTCGACTCTAAGTCCCAAACTACTAAACCTACTCTAGAATGTGACAGAGAGAATAGAACTCCTTTCGGTGTGTCTTACAAGTGAGGGGAGGTGGTCTATTTATACTACTTGAAGGTCGGTAATTGGGCAAAGGCGTCACTTGCACGCGACCTTGGCAGCTATCGTAACTTCCACGCAAGTTGAGCCCGAGACGCTGCAAAATGGGGTCGGCCGGCCTCCCCCAGGCAGCTTGGGATTATGGTGGTTTGCAACCACCTTTCTCCTAGACGGTCGTGATGAGCTCCTAGTGTCGGTGGAAGTGGGGCCTCATGGATTTGGTCAAGTCTTGCATGCAAGTGGACCCTTTTATCCATGGTTGATGCCTTTTGGTCCATTTGATCAAACCAACTTGAAGGGAATGACTCAGAGGCATGTTGGGTGTGTTTCCTTGCCCTTGGTGAAGTTTGGACTCGAAAGGTTGCAGTGCCAGGCCGGCCGGCTTGGGATTTTTTCCCATTTTGGCTCAATTTTGTACCACGTGTTCCTGCAATCACAACTCACCCAAAACTTGTGGAATTTGTGAGAGATAAATAAAATATGTATGGAACATAGTGTAAAGCTCTGATTTATTCCCAAGAAGTTGACGGACAAAGCGTGAATCAATGGCCGTCAACACACCCCCAAGCTTAGAATTTTGCTCGTCCTCGAGTAAAGCTAAAACTTTAGGCTCGGTGGATCAGGAGTTGCGTCGATGTTCATACCCTGTAGATACCTTGTGCACAACATTTTACTCTAGTCCATATGTACTGGGAATAAGTTGGCTCATACCTTGGTTTCCAGTGTGTGGGGCTTACTCGCATTTCATCCCTTATCTTGGGTGGTTGAGAGATTGAATGGTATTCACCGGAATATTTCCTGCTTCCTTTTCAGGTTCCTATCTCTGATTTTTTGTAATTTTTCAAAAGAGGTTTAAGATTCCCCAATGGTACTCTCAAGTCGCTCTAGGTGTATAATCCTCACCATGGTCTGACATTTTGACCATCTTCTTCCTACTCTAAGGCTGATATGTGGAGTTATGGGTAGGAAGAGTGTAGCAACCTTGGTTACCTGTGTTGCCGAGCCGAAGAGTGGTTCGCGAAAGGCTAGTACCCGATCAAATCCTGATCTTACGAAAGGAAAAATGTTCAAGGGAGAGGGACAAAATGGACTTACACTTGGAATATTTTTGGTCTTGGAACTCCATATTTTGCCCCTTCCTTTTTTTTTTGAAGGGAGATATGGTATTTTTCTTCTTACTTCCTTTTCTTTCTTTCTCAGTTTTTTAAGGAAGATGACCCATACTCCGTGCTGATGGACTATTGGAGTGGAGCATTTATTGGATAGACCATTCTTGGATGGATGGGGTCATTGTGGAGATTTTGGGTTTTGGTGTGAGTGGGATTGTCTAACGAAGGTGGATGTCACTACCCGGTGTAGGTAATTGACATGCCATACATTTTGAGGCTAGCAAAACAATGGGTACGCAAAGGAGAAAGATCGCTAGATGACAAGTACCTTCCTTAAACGGACTCACCATTCGACAAAGCTCAAAGCAACTCAAGGTAGCTTATACCAGTTCAGATGATAAAACATTATGGCTCTGGGTAAGATATGTAAACCAAAGGGGATATCTTAACCATGATTCATTTTAAAGAAATTCTGAGAGGTTCCCTACTAGAGCATGCAGTTTATCTCAAATCTCACAACAACCTAGACTTGGAAATCAAGCTCATGCGCCCACAAAACAAGATTTTCAAAGACCATGTGCCAACAAGTTCAAGCACCCAGAGAGCAAAAAGTTGTATAGGAGGCACTTGGGAAGCACAAACACAATAACTATTCATCAGTTTCAAGATAAGAGCTTACACGGATTTCCACACATATGAGTTGGGAGTGTTTTTATTTCAAAGCATGAATCATTTATTATTTTTATTTTATTTTTACCTTTTACCCTTTTTACTTTTCTTTTAGCATGGCATGGAACCTTCCAAAACTAATGGACGGGTTGGATGACTTACCTGGATACATGGGACCTCCCCCAAGCTTAGATGAAGCTCAGTTCTGCTATTGGGGTCGAGGTCCAGGTGCAGGAATATGGTGGAGATGTCGTAGTGCATGGATGTAATCATTTCTGCTTCTTGCACATTAGTGCGCCACCTGCATGCTCCACCCTGACCAAATAATGACATGTGGGGCCGGCTGGCCTAAGTGAAGCCAGCCGGTCCAAAAATTTGGCCGATTTTTTTTGATGCAGTGCAAATGAAAGTAAAGGTTCAAAATTTAAATATGCAATTTGCAGAAATTTAAACATGCTATGATGAAGTTGAAAGGAAATTATGCAAGGAAGTAAACTATTCTATATGCAAATGCAAAGAATGGATAACTACCATGTTACCTCATGGCGAGAGCTCGAGTTTTGAGTCCTGAGCAGGACTCTCCATACCTTGGGTTTGATTGTCGTCACCTGCTGGAGTTGCTGTCGATGATGACACTTTCTGATGCCACACATTGTTTGTGGGCTTGCTTGTTTTGATCTCTTTCTTCTCGAGCTCCAGAAATTTCTTACATTGGATTCTTCGCTTCTTGTTCCTTTGGTTATGCACCTTGGTCTCCTCTGAAATTCGAAGATTCTCCACGAATTCGATGAGGGGGTCGATGGATGGGGTAGATGGCTTCTCGAGCTCTTTCTCGGATTTCTTCCGGTTGAAAGTTTTGACATGTGAGCATTGTTCAACCTTCGGTCGGAAGGCGAATCTCTCCTTCTTCCCATTGATGTTGAGCCGGATTTTTTTAGCTTCCACATTAATATGTGCATTTGCCGTGCTCAAGAATGGCCGTCCCAAAATGAGAGGGATCTTGGTGTTGTCTTCCATGTCGAGGACGACGAAGTCCACGGGGACGAAAAAGTTCCGGAGTTTCACCAGAATATTTTCAGCGATCCCCGCAGGGTAGCGAACTGATTGGTCCGCTAGCTGCAAACACATGGCAGTAGGGGCAAGCGCATGATGGTTAAGTTTATCATAAATTACCTTTGGTATGACACTGATGCTTGCTTCCAGATTGCAAAAAGCGTGTTTAAAGTGTAGAGCTCTGATGGAATATGTGATGATGGGGCGTCCTGGGTCCTTCTTCTTCTCCGGAAGAGGGTTGAGTATAGCTTTGCTACACTCTTTAGTGAGTTTCATGCCCTCAGTGGTTGGCAGGGCCCTTTTGTTGCTAAGGATATCCTTGCGATACTTGGCGTACGTGGGAACCTGCATAGAATCAAGAAGCGGTATGTTGACATAGAGCTTCTTAATTACCTCGAAGAACTTGCCGAATTGCTCGTCGGCCATCGGCCTCCTTCTCCGCTCTAGAAACGGTAAGGCGGTTGTAGCGTGGTGCTCTCGGAAAGTCCTTGGGACTTCCTTGATGTCTTCCTGGGTAGTAGGGGTGCTTCCGTTAACCTCCTCCTGCACTTCATCTTCAGCATCAGTATCCCTGGCGGTTACGGTCTCCGCCGTGTACCTGCATCCTGCGGATAGGGTGGATCCTGCGTGGACTTTCCAGCCTGCGTAGTCACCGCATTCACACTTTCTTTCGGGTTCACATCCGGTTGTCCGGGTAGCTTTCTTGTGTTTTGGTTTGGGAAGGATGAGGCCAGCTGAGCTACTTGAGTTTCTATCAATTTGTTGAAGCTCAACTGATTTTTAATAAAAGAATTGAAACCTTCTAATTATGTGGTCAACGACTCCAAAATTTTATCACTAGCTTGAAATTTCTCACTAATGTTGTCAATCATTTGTTTCTGACCAAGCATTAAGTTAAGTGAAGGCTGAAAACTATTATTAAAATTGTTATCTTGCTTTTGGCCAAAGGGGAGGTCGGGCTTGGAGTTTCACGTCCTCTTGTGTTGTCGGGCAATTGTTGCCCGAGTTCCCAGTATCGCCACATGTCTCACATGTGATTCGAGACTCCATAGTCTGGTTGACCTCCTGGTGCGGAGATTCCAGCGTTTTCATGAGAAGATCCATCTTGGCTGCCAGCATTTCTATACCGTCGATCCGGTGTACTCCTTTAGCATGGGCTGGCTGCCTATCTCAATTCCAACTCTGGTTGGAGGCAATCTTGTCGAGAGTGCCTTAGCTCCTGCATAATCGAGAAAGAGGAATGCTCCTCCCGCTACTGCGTCCATATGATCTTGCGCTCGCTGGCTCAGGCCATGGAAGAAGTTCTGGATGATCAGCCACTCTTCCATGTCATGGTGTGGGCATGCTGCAATGTAATCCTGTAGTCTTTCCCAGGCTTCCGGAATGGTTTCATCCTGGAGTTGTTGGAAAGCGGAAATCCTGTTCCTGAGGGCATTGGTCTTGCCCACTGGAAAGTACTTGGCCAGGAATGCATTAGAGCAAGCATCCCAATCGACGAAGGCTTCCTTGTAGGTGTAGAACCACATCTTTGCTTTCCCAAGCAAAGAGAACGGGAACAGACAAAGACGAACAATATCCATTGTAGTGCCTTTGGGGTTTATGATGTTACTCACTTCCAGGAAATTCTGAAGATGAGCGTTGGCATCCTCTGATGCCTTACCACAGAAGGGACTTGCTTGGACCATGTTGACAAGTCCAGTCTTCAGCTCAAAGCCTTCAGTGCCTTGGTCATTATCCAATCCAGTAGGGATGTGGCTACTGGATGGGGCCGAGTACTGACGGAGTGTCTTTTGAGCCATAGGTGAAGCAGACGTTGACGAACTTTATCCTAAGGTAAGACTCTTCTGAGGTGGGGCAATTCTCCCAATTCTTTCTGGATTCGAGTTGAAGTTTTGTGGTAGATTGAAACCGGTCAAACACTGCTCTGCATAAATCACAAGGAAAAATAGAGCAATGGTAATCCCGCTAAAATTAGCGGTGATAAATTAGTAAACTTTATCAAACTATTCAACGATATCTTCAGCTCCAATTGCTTCCCCGGCAACGGCGCCAGAAATGCTTGTTGGTGTTTCTTATGCTCCAATAAAATATGTATTCCGCAAGCGCACAGAATCCACCGTTGTAGCACTTCACCTTGGAGTATTCCAGGGTATCGTAGATTTCCACGGGGAAGCACTATGGTCTAAAGGGTATCAAAGAATTGAATGACCAACTTTACTAGAGATATCGACCGACTAACTAGCAGGGTTAAGCCAGATATGATAGATAGGATAAATGGCCAAACGATGACCGAGTGACACAGGAGACTCTAATCCTTAGAGAGGTAAGTAGCTGGGAGGACAACGAGTGAGAAAAACACCTAACACACTTCTAATCTGAATTAGACTGGGCATAGGTACACTAATGGGCCTCGGTTTGGAAGCCCATTAGTGGACGCCTAGGGGTGTCTATATAAACAGAGGCGGGGCGCATGGAAACCCTAGTTCTTCACGCTTGTTGTTGTTGCCTACCTCCCACGCCGGCGCCTTCGTCACCCTCACGGACCTAGCAGTCCGGATCGTGAGCTTCCGCCACCGTACGTGTGGATACCTTCGAGGTGCTGCATCTGCTGCACGAAGATGAGCCGCACGTGAGAAGATCTCGCAACTGCACTATCGGCTACTGTACAAACTACACTGACACGCTACAGAAGTTCCGCACCCGCGCGTCTAGCGGTAATTCCGTGATCTATAACTGCAGCGTTCCTGGTTTATGGGGTAGAAAATTTTGTTTTGCGCTAGCGTAGCCTCTCCGTAACCCTACAGTGGTATCAGAGCCGTAGCTGCTTTGTTATAGGTTCGGATGTGTGCATATGGAGATATGCGAGATGTAGATGAAACTCTAATCCTATTTTCGTGTCCTCGGTGCGATGGTCGTGTAATGAACTACTCCTACCGGTCGGATATCCGTCATCAGAGTTAAGTGATACGCGTAAACCCAGTCACAGTAGGAGGAGATCAATGAGATTGGTCAAATCAAAACATAGGATGGATCGCCAAATGCATATGATGCGTAGTGGCAGATTGGATCTGCTACCGGGTTGAGAAAGTTGCAGAAAATATGGTGTTCGGTAAAACAACCATAACTTTTGCATACGAACTCGGATTGAGGCGAATTTTATATGAAACATTATCTACAAAAAAATTTACACATGAAATCAACTGACTTTGCCGGTTTTGCTAAATTTATATTTTCCAAATTTGGCCCAGAACGTCGAGACATCAGCAATTTAAGTTTGGCCGATGGTAGTGCGCCTAACTCTGTTTTGCAGGATCTCGTGATCGGTATGGCCTATATGTGTATATGATACATGTCTATAATTGATCCATGATCTACGTGTCATGTGTAAGGTAATACAGCTGGAGCCACATGTATTACCACATTTGATGTAATGGCCTGCGTGCCAACATGTGATGATCCAAGTCCAGTATGTAATTTACTTTACTAGGTGTTAGGTGTAGCAGTTTGTAGTTGTACTTGGAGGCTTCATCACTTGGAGGACGACTCACATGGAGCATGGAGATGCAGATCATGATGATGGACAGTAGCATGGCGATGGAGATCAACATGTGATAATGGGCCATACCGTATCTCTATGTGAATCATTATCCTCACTGTTTTACTTCTACATGCGATAATAGGGTTTTTGCAATCGGTAGAAGTAATTCGATTGATCCCTCACAATATTTAGGTTTATGTGCCCTCCCAACTAAACCTTGCTTCATCACGAGTCTTGTACAACTAGTGGTGCGTCTATGAAATTAGGGTGCCACTAGTTTTCCTTGACTAGATGAGTTCGTATCGAATACTTACATGCATAAAGGGTTGGTTATCTTAAACGAAGTCATCTTAACAGTTAAGGACTTTGGGGCATGAGGGTTGGGAGCCGAGACATAGAGATGTCACCCAACAACAAGAGTCATATGTGATATGATTAGCAAGAAGTTGCTTACCGATCTACCTGTCTTCTAGCGGTAATGCTAAAGCTCACTAGTCGACTTGATAGTTGTGGGTCTTGAATCACTAAGCTCATTAAAATGTTTAATGTAATTTACTCTATCATGGATTCGTTTTTCTTAGTTTTTGCATTATTATTTGTTGTACATCAATGGCACCCAGCACCACCACGTCTTTTACTTTGCGCACGGTCCTTGAGAAGGACAAATTGAATGGGAATAACTATGCGGATTGGATCCGCAACCTGAGAATTGTTCTCAGGGCTAAACAAAAGGAAGATGTTCTGGATAACCCTTTACCACCAGAACCTGCTGATGATGCAACTAACGCTGAAAAGAATGCTTACAAGAAGGCATAGGATGCCAATCTTGAAGTGAGTTGCCTTATGCTTGCTTGCATGGAACCCGACCTGCAGATGCAGTTCGAGACTAACCATGAAGTGTGTTATATGATCGTGGCGCTTCAGAACATATTTCAGACACAGGCCAGGACTGTAAGGTTCAATGTAGCAAAGGCCTTCCATGAGACCAAGCTAGCCGAGGGCACAGTAGTAGGGCCGCATGTGATCAAGATGGTTGGTTACACGCAGAGGTTGGAGAAGTTGGGCTTCCCACTAGGCCAAGAGTTAGCCACTGACTTCATTCCTGCGTCTTTATCGCCGAGCTATGGGAACTTCATCTCGAACTACCACATGCACGGGGCTGAAAAGGGCTTGAATGACCTGTGCAGCATGCTCAAGACAGCAGAGAGTGATATAAAGAAGAGCACGGGCGGCGGCCATGTGATGGCAGTCCAGAACAAGCCTAGCTTCAAGAAGAAGGGTTCTTGTTGGAAGAAGAAGGGCAAGGCTAAGGTTGAGAGCCCTAAGCCGAACCCAGCACCCAAGGCTAAATCTGAACCAGCTGCAGACAATGAGTGTTATCACTGTGGTGAGAAAGGTCACTGGAAGAGAAACTGCAAGGTGTACTTGGCTTCTTTGAAGAACTGCGGAAGTAAGAGTACTTCCACATCAGGTACCCTTACTGTTTATGTTATGGATATTTTGCTTGTTGATTCTTTTGTCAATTCTTGGGTATTTGATACCGGATCGGTTGCTCACATTTGCAATTCGATGCAGGGACTGACAAGAAGAATAAGCGGGGTAAGAGGAGAGGTGGACTTCCGCGTGGGAAACAATGCAAGAGTTGCTGCGTTGAGCGTTAGGACGATGGAACTCCACCTCCCGTCAGGATTAATTATGGAGTTGAATAATTGTTATTTTATTCCTAGTTTGAGTTGAAACATTATATCTCCTTCATGTTTGATGATGGATGGTTATTCGTTTGAGTGAACAATATGGTTGTGTGATCTCTAAGAATGATATGTTTGTGGCTTCTACGCCTATTAAGAATGGGTTGTTTGTTTTAAATCTTGATGATTCGCCTATCTGTAATGTAAGTGCTAAAAGGCCTCGGCCTAATAATTTGAGTCCTACCTACATGTGGCATTGTCGCCTATGTCATATAAGTGAGAAGCGCATGAAGAGGCTCCATTCGGATGGACTTCTAACTTCGTTTGATTTTGAATCATACGAGACATGCGAGGCTTGTTTACTAGGCAAGATGACCAAGACGCCATTCACAGGTTTCCCAGAGAGAGCATCGGACTTGCTGGAACTCATACATACTGATGTATGGGTTCCAATTAGCACGACTGCCAGAGGAGGATTCCAATACTTCATAACTTTCACCGATGATTTGAGTAGATATGGCTATGTCTATTTGATGAAGCATAAGTCTGGAACCTTTGAAAAGTTCAAGGAATTTCAGAATGAGGTTGAAAATCAACGTGGCAAGGAAATTAAGGCCTTGCGATCTGATCGAGGAAGCGAGTATTTGAGCCACGAGTTTAGCAATCATCTGAAGAGTTGCGGAATTATTCCACAGCTTACGCCGCCTGGAACACCTCAGAGAAATGGTGTGTCTGAGCGACGTAATCGAACTTTGTTGGACATGGTTCGGTCGATGATGAGTCAGTCAGACCTACCGTTATTGTTTTGGGGTTACGCTCTAGAAATAGCAACTTTCAAACTGAACAGTGTACCTTCTAAATCCATAGTTAAGACACCATATGAGATGTGGACTGGGAAGACTCCTAGTTGTCTTTTCCAAAGTTTGGGGATGTGAAGTTTTTGCTAAGTAACTTCAGTCGTACAAGTGCATATTCATCGGATATCCAAAGGAAACTTTAGGGTATGATTTCTACAACCGATCAGAGGGCAAAGTGTTTGTCGCTCGGAACGGTGTTTTCTTACAGAAAGAGTTTCTCAAGAAGGAGAAAAGTGGACAGAAGTTGTATCTTGAAGATGTTCAAGACGAGCCAATCAGGCAAAATCCAACAATTGATGCTAATGTAGCAGAACAAGTTGAAGTACCCGTGGCAAGAGAAGAACCACCGCAGCCACGAAGGTCGGCGAGGCTCCACGCGGCGCACGAGATATTATCGTTGGACAATGATGAGCCTGCGACATATGCAGACGCGATGATGGACCCAGATTCCAAAAAATGGAAGAATGCCATGAGATCCGAAATAGACTCCATGGGAGACAATCAAGTTTGGAACTTGGTTGACCCGCTTGATGGTGTTAAAGCCATAAAGTGTAAATGGATCTATAAGAAGAAGAAAGACATGGATGGAAATGCTCACATCTATAAAGATCGACTTGTCGCAAAGGGGTTTAGACAAGTTCAAGGAGTTGACTACGACGAGACATTCTCTCCCGTAGTGATGCTTAAATGTATTCGGATCATTCTAGCAATAGCCGCGTATTTCAATTACGAGATATGGCAGATGGATGTGAAAATAGCTTTCCTGAATGGAAACCTGGATGAGGAGGTGTATATGATATAGCCCGAAGGTTTTGTCGAACCGATCAATGTTGGAAAGGTATGCAAACTTCAAAAATCCATTTATGGGTTGAAGCAGGCATCTCGGAGTTGGAATATAAGTTTTGATGAAGTAGTCAAAGGGTTTGGTTTTCTTCAGAACGAAGAAGAAGCTTGTGTTTACAAGAAGGAAAGTGGGAGCTCTGTAGCATTTCTAATCCTGTATGTGGATGACATACTGCTGATTGGGAATGATATTCATATGCTGAAATCCGTAAAGACCTCACTGAAAAATAGTTTTTCTATGAAGGACTTAGGGGAAGCTGCATATATTCTGGCCATAAGGATCTATAGAGATAGATCAAGGAGGCTTATAGGATTAAGCCAAGATACTTACATTAACAAGATGTTAAAACCTTTCAGTATGGAACAAGCTGCATATATTGTATCCATGATGTATTATATGTGTTCATTAATATCCATAAAAGGCAACTTGTATTGATTGGCAATTATGTGAATTGTTTGTGAGACTCTTTACTTGTATGGTTATTCTAAAGTTGTTCCTAGTCGGAGTTCATATATGGATACACATGAATATTAGATTAGCACATGTACTAGTTGATGACTATGTTTCACAAGTCATAGACATGGAGATGTCAAACTAATAATGTGGGCGCATGCACGACATGTAGCTGAACTGACCCAACTTGAGAAATAGTGATTTCTCATTACACGATGTGTACGTTGTGTCCTTAGACCTGAGATTGTCGCATGTGCTCGAGGTGTGAACCGACTTACTTAGGAGCTATCAAACGCTACTCTGTAACTAGGTAGTTATAAAGGTGGTTCTCGGGTTTGTCAAGAAGCATGCTCTGAGGCATGGTCAGTCAAGATGGGATTTGCCCCTCTCTATTTGAGAGAGATATCTCTGGGCCCCTCGAGCGACCGGATCAAGAAATGCATGGTCGTGCTAGGGTTAAATGTTAACCAAGGATTCCGGATCACGGCATCAAGAAAGAGAGGTCAGCTTAGAGCTAGACCAAATATCGTGAGGCAAAGGGAATAGCATGTATATGCGATTGTGGTGGCTCGTCTGATATGATCTTTGCGCACGCTTGGGAGTTGTCACGTCTTGCTAGAGGCAGCTGTCAACTATTGGCCGAGTAAAAGTATTTGGGCCATGTCCATTCGTGCGAGAGCCCATAGGGTCACACACTTAAGGGGTTGTAAGCCTAATGAGGATATGATCCGAATTAGACTGGGCTTAGGTACACTAATTGGCCTCGGTTTGGAAACCCATTAGTGGGCGCCTAGCGGTGTCTATATAAACAGGGGCGGGGCGCATGGAAACCCTATTTCTTCACGCCTACTGCTGCCGCCCGCCTCCCACGCCGTACGTGTGGATACCTTGGAGGTGCTGCATCTCCTGCACGAGGACGAGCCGCATGTGAGAAGGTCTTGCAGCTGCACTGCCGTCTACCGTACAAATTACACCGACGCGCTACAGAAGTTCCGCACCCTCACGTCTAGTGGTAATTCTGTGATCTATAACTACAGCGTTCCTGGTTTATGCGGTAGAAAATTTTGTTTTACGCTAGCGTTGCCTCCCCGTAACCCTACAGTGTTGACAAAAGGTGGAAAAAGATATTTCATGACGCTGATTGATGACGCGAGTAGATTTTGCTATGGTTATTTGTTGCAAACTAACAACGAAACGTTAGACTGCTTTAAAATTTATAAGACCGAAGTTGAGAATCAACTTGAGAGAAAGATCAAGCGTTTAAGGTCTGATCGTGGTGGCGAGTATTTCCCTAAAATTTTTGATGAGTTCTGTGAGGAACATGGTATTATTCCTGAGAGGACGCCTCCCTAATCACCAGAATCAAACGGTGTTGCCGAGAGGAAAAACCGCTTGTTGACTGACTTGGTTAACTCCATGTTAGACATTGCTGGTTTATCTAAGGCATGGCGGGGTAGGCTTTATTGACTTCATATCATGTCCTGAATAGAGTTCCGAACAAGAATAAAGATCAAGCTCTATATGATATGTGGATTGGGAGAAAATCATCACTTTCTTATTTGCGTACATGGGGTTGCTTGGCGAAAGTCAATGTGCCCATTCCGAAGAACCACAAGTTGGGTCCCGAGACAGTGGGTTGTGTCTTTCTAGGATATGCATAGAGGAGCATTGCTTATAGATTTTTAGTGGTTAAATCTGAGGTACCTGATATGCATGTTAATACTATTATGGAATCTCGAGATGCAATATTTTTTCATAATATATTTCCTTTGAAAGATACACGTAGCAAATCTAAATTTTCTACTGAGATAATTTCTAAACTAGCTGCACCCGTTGAGTCTTCTGAACGACCTAATGAGCATGAGGATGTCCTAGAGAAGGGTGACAATGAAGCTCCTAGAAGGAGCAAGAGACAGAGGGTTGCAAAATCCTTTGATGATGATTTCACTATGTACCTTGTGGACAATACTCCCACGTCTATTACTGAGGCGTGTGCATCTTCAGATGCAGATGATTAGAAAGAAGTTGTCTAGAGTGAGATGGATTCGATTCTTTCTCATGGGACATGGGAGCTCACTGAACGACCCTATGGTAGCAAACTGGTGGGTTGTAAATAGGTATTCAAGGACAAGCTTAGGCCTGATGGTACTATTGAGAAGTACAAGGCTCGGCTTCTGGCCAAAGGGTACACGCAAAAAGAAGGCGAAGATTTCTTTGATACTTACTCACTTGTCAGTAGACTGACCATGATTCGAGCATTGCTTTCATTGGCTGCCTCTTATGGTCTTACCATCCATCAGATGGATGTAAAGACAGCTTTCTTAAATGGAGAGTTGGATGACGAGATCTATATGGATTAGCCTGATGTATTTGTGGTGAAGGCTCAAGAGAGCAAGGTGTGTAAGCTGCTGAAGTCTTTGTATGGTCTGAAACAAGCATCTAAGCAATGGCATAAGAAGTTTGGCAGAACTTTAACTACTGCGGGCTTTGTCATTAACGAGGCAGATAGATGTGTGTACTATCACCATGGTGGGGATGAAGGAGTTATATTATGTTTGTATGTGGATGACATACTGATCTTTGGCACTAACATTGATGTGATCATCAAGTCTTTTCTATCAAAGAGTTTTGATACGAAAGATCTAGGAGAAGTTGATGTTATTCTAAACATCAAGCTAATTAAGGATGAGAATTGAATTACTCTTTCACAATCCTATTATGTGGAAAAGACCTTGAGCCATTTTGGCTACATGATTAGCATGCCTTCTCCAACACCTTATGATCCCAGTGTGATGCTTAGAAAGAACAAGAAAATTGTCAAAGATCAACTGAGATACTCTCAGATTATTGGTTCACTCATATACTTAGCTAGCGCAATGAGACCCGACATATCTTTTGCTATGAGCAAATTGAGCAAGTTCATGTCAAACCCGGGTTCTGATTATTACCACACTTCAAAGGGTTATGCGCTATTTGATGGGTACTATGAGTTATGTGATTCATTATTATGCGCAACGTGCTGTGCTTGAGGGATATAGTGACTCAGACTGGATTTCTAATGCTGATGAGATTTATGCCACGAGTGGGTATGTATTTACCCTTGGAGGTGGTGCTATATCATGGAGATCTTGCAAATAGACCATTTTGACAAGGTCAATCATGGAAGCAGAACTCACTGCTTTGGACATAGCCACCATTGAGGCTGAATGGCTGCGTGAGCTTTTGATGGACTTGCATGTGGTTGACAAACTAGTGCCGGCTATCCTTATGAATTGTGACAATCAAACGGTGTTAGTCAAAGTGAACAGTGCTAAGTATAATGCGAAGTCATCAAAACATGTCAAATGATGAGTGAAGTCTGTCAGGAAGTTGAGAAACTCCAGAGTAATAAGTGTGACTTATATTCAAACAGACAAAAACCTGGCAGATCCCTTCACAAAAGGATTATCACTAAATGTGATAAAAAATGCATTGAGGGAGATGGGTATGAGACCCATATGAGTTGCCACTGTGGTAGCCCAACCTATGTGATCGGAGATCCCATGAATTAGGATTTGTGAAGAACAAGTTGTGAGTTGACTGAGAAGAGTAAACATTAAACCCTCTCTAAGTGAAGATACAATACTCTCAAATGCTGTAACACAAGTTAGCAATATGCTTTAATGTGTTTGTATTGGCTTGATTAAGCGAAGATGCTGTCCTACGGAGCATTCTTGAAAGAACACACCTATATGAGCCTGACTGTAGAACATCGCAGTATTAAGACTTGTGTGATCTCTAGTAAGCTTATGAAGAGACCAGGGAGTACGACGTATATGCTCCACCCGCGGGGTAGGCTACTGGCAGCCAGGTACTGATTCTGACTTTGAGTGAAACTTGTTCGCACAAAACTTACAATTCAAGGCTTAGTCCATTGTTCAAGTTGTGGATGAGTGTATCTTGAAGCTCTAGGCGAGAGTTCAACTTAACAGTCCTTGCTTAAACATTGGTATATAAACAGTAGTGAGAAACAGGCAAAATCTCTAATGGTCATTTGAGATCTGGTGGGGGATTGATGAAATAATTGGGCTAGGCCCATTAGCAATTTCAGAAATTCAATGTAAATCTCAAAGGCCCATGTATGCATGAGGAAGTGAGCAAGTAGTGTACTCCTTAGTCCCACCTTGCTAGTGGAGGAAGGGAATGACCAACATAAATATGGAGGTTATTTCCACCCTTCCATGTCATTGATGTGGGAGAGAAGGAAAGCTCCACACGAGCGCTCGGTCGCCTCACCTCAGCGGGGCGGGCACACCACATCCGCGTGAATGGTCCGCGGAAATCCGGTTCCTCACTTTGCGGGGGTGCGGCTTCCTTTTGTTGTTTTATTTTTTTCACTTAGCCTTTAAGTCTTATATATATATATATATATGTATATATATATATATATGAAACCTAATCGATTTGGATTGCGAAAAATTAATCGGTTTAGATCCGATCGAGGCGCGTCGTGGGCTCTCCTATATATACGACTTATTTGCTTCCACCAAAATACAACTAATCGAGTTAGGGTTTTTGTCTCTTCTCGCTGCTGCGCCGCCTTCGTAGCCTGCTCCATCCTGAGCACCGGCATGCACCGGGGAATGGGAGAGCAGGTCTCCGGAACCTCTCGCTCTTGTGATCTTGCACCGGGAGAGGGCGAATAATATTTTTGGAAAGCACTCGGCGCGACTGCTCAAGATCTTCACCACGGCTCGTCCTCCATCCAAGTTAGGAGTTGCAGCGTACTGTCATCTACAACGTTGCCTGCTGCACTCCGTCTGCAGAATGTCTTCATCCCGGTTGTGTCGCTCCGCTTCCCGGCGGCTCTTGCTCGGTACGTACGTTGTGATTTATTCCAATTTGTAATCATGTTTTATGAGATCATGGTCACGCTATTTGTACTGCTTTGTGTGCTAGAGAATTGTATGTTAGAGTTTATTCTCGTCGTATTTAAATCTGTTCGGAATTTAATACTGCGATTATCTAATTCTCCAACAGTTTACATATTGAAACTAGTATCTATACCAATATAAAAATAAGTTTACCTCCGTCGTGAACGTGCCTCCCTCGTGAGTCTTCCGCTGCGGCTTCCCCCGCTCGCCCCCACGACTCCCACTCACGACAGCAGTTTCCGCTTCCCTCCCGCGTCGCGCCCTCTCTCTCCCACCCCCGCTCGCTGCCGCCGCTCTCCCACCCTCGCTCGCGCTGCAGTCGCCCTCGCCGCCGTCCCCGGTCCCTCCCCCACGCGCTCGCCGCCGCCGCCGCCCTGCCTTCCTGCCCTGCTCGCTGCCGCCGCCGTCGCCCTCCCCCCACCTACCCACCTCACCGCCGTCACCCTCTCTCTCTCCCTTCGCGTGCGCGCGCCGCTGTCGCCCTGCCCTCCTCCCCACGCACGCGCTGCCGTCGCCCTCCCCCCACCCACCCACCCCCTCGCCGCCGTCACCCTCTCTCTCCCTTGGCGCGCGCCGTCGTCTCCCTGCCCTCCTCCCCTGCTCGCTGCCGCCGCCGACTCGGATGGCGAAAAAAATTCGCTCGTACATCGGTCTCCCGATAACTGTCGTCCCGCCATAAAAATCCCACGCCCCCGTCCCCTGTCGTCGATCTCTTCCCTTCCAAATCGATCGTAACTGCTCGCGCCAAGCTTCAACTCCTCGGTCGCACGCCGGCTCCGCTTTGGCCTCCCCCGCTGGCTCCCCGGCGCTCCGCACTCCGCCCCCGCCGCCGTGTCGCCGCGTCTGCTGCCTCCATCCTCACTGCCATCTCGGGTCAACACCGCCGTCCTTGCGGACCGCCGCACTACCGTCGTCCCCGCCTTGCCGAGAAGGCCGCCGCACCGTCGCGCGACGCTCGGCCTCGAAACGGGACGCCGGCCTTCAGCCTTCCGTCGCGACGGACCGCCGGCCTCCCAGGGAGGCTGCTGCGGTTGCAGGGGACGCTAGCCGCAGGCCCGCAGCTGCAGGGGACGCCCGCTCGAGGTCCGGACGCGCCCCCGCCACTGGAGCTCGAGACCAGACCACGAGGACATCGACGGTGCTCATCCTCACGACATCTCAGGATCACAAGTGAGCTCTTCAACATCTCCTCTATCCGTTTTGCCTGTTTGCAACAAAATCCGTCCTAAGTTGCTTAGTTTTGCAAATCTGAACAACCATCCTTGTCTTGTGCATGCCATGTGTTCGATGAAATGCACCAGTGAAGCGATAACAGTATATTGCATCCCTAACTCGCCTTGATTCCTCTCTCCTGCTGTTTCATTGATATTAATTGCAATTTGATCAGATTAGATTGATTGGAGTAGAGGAAAAAAAAGAGATATACAGGAGTATTTTCATACAGCAAGGAACCCATCTTATGATGTTGTACAAATTCCATGCTGGCAAAGCCTTGTGTTACTGTTGCTGCAGAGAAACTAAATCAATAGCTTATTGTATTGCTATACTTTAGAACAAAAGCGGAAAACTATAGCCTTGGTTCTGTAACTGGATTTAGTTTGGGATCACAGTTCATGAAAGCCTTCTGTCACTGTGTGGGCAAATTCTGAAAATAGGCTCATATAATTATTGATGTATAGCTATGTAACTATTGCAAAGGATGATCAGCTATTTAGTTGGATGTATCGCTTTTCCATTTTGCATTAAGGTCATGTTATGCGTATCATCCCCTTTTCTGCTTTATCTATCCAAACGTGTACTCAAATTCATTCAAGGGGTTTTCAGTGATCATCATTCAAACGTGTTTGGATTTTATAGTGCTTCATTCTTTGGTAGTGCTGTTGTTAATTCTTTGGTAGTGCAAATTTGACAACTCCTTAATTATTTGGTAGCGCAAATTTGAGAACTCCTTAATTATTTGGTAGTGCTGCTGTTAATTCACCATATATCCCTGCATACATGTTCAGTGATTGCACCAGACTTTAGGAGGGCCTGCACAAGGTGACGATAGACATGTTAGGAGCCTGAGGGAAAACTCAGCTTGTTCCTGATATCTCAGGTAAGAAGTTGGATTCTTGCTTTAGATAAACGAGTATCCGTAATTGCAGTCCTGAAGTTTAGTTCACAAAATGCATATGGTGTTCCTTCTTAACAGCTAGGATAGTACTTACCGGGATATAATGGTGTTTAACATGTAATTAAATTCCTCTTTAGCCTCCAAGTGGTTAAACGCCTCTCCATGTGGTTCTGAATGAGTTCAGAAAATGAAGCTGGCTACTTATGCTACTTGGTTGTGGGCAGCAATAGTAACAAAAATTTGCCTCAAGCTGGGTCTAGCAAAACTTATATCTGCTAGGCAATGTGAATTAGAAAGTTTGGTTCAGGGTAGTAATAAGCTTGGAGTGGTTACTGACATACTGTAGTATGCTAGAAGCACAAACTATTGGTCATGTTCAGCCCTTTAGCAATGTCGGTTACTTCGATAAGTTTGCTTATTTGTCACCTTACATTATAATATCTATGGACATCATTCATGTGATCTGATTCAGACACCCATTATATACTCTGAACATTTTATTCTTTTCTTTTGAAAGGAAACAATGAAGCTGTACATTGCAACTACGCTATAGTTTTACAGAAAAAGGAAAGAAGATAGAGATGGTGTGTCAGTGACCATACTACCAAAGGCAAGTCCTAAACTGTGTATGTATTCAATATCTGTCTGTCAGTGTGTGGGCAAATTCCTCCGTTGCATTGGATGCAGATTCCATTCCAATCATGTCCTTACTGTTGTGGTCGGCGTGGTGAACTTGGCGCGTCAACTGTTTCTCAGTTTGTTAATTCAGTAGTCATTCCATTAATTCATACTTGTGATAGTCTTGCTGACTCAAATATATGAGGCATTACGTTCATCCCCCAGCAATGGTGAAATTTGTTCTATTCAGAAAAATGTCCACCCGTTCATGAAAAATCGTCTTAGATTCAGAATTTTGGGGTTACTGTACACATGTGCATTCATTGTTCATACATTGATCTGGATGGTAGTCAAGAGAAGAAAAAATAGTGGGCTATTCAGATGATTTGGTTATCTGAATTTGGGCTATTTCATACAATTTGGTTATTTGAATAGTGGGCTAAATTCATTCCAAGAGGTTCATGTTCAATAGCGAGCTGCCTCCATGCTGACCCTTCTCTGCCTCAGCAGGCCCTTCCTTTTGGAGTGTCGACGACGACGCAGCGACGCCCGGCAGGGCGATGCAATCCGATCTCTGATCAGAACGAAACAGAAAACAGCAGCAGCAAGACGAACCTCAAGATACAATCTCGGGCGCACCTAACTCGACGAAGGGTGCAGCATGAGCCGTGCTTCGTCTTCAGCATCGTGGCAGCCCGTAAGCCTCCCTTGCAGCCACGCACTCACGCTCGATGGTAGCGGCAGAGGCGACACTAAGGGAGGCAGTTGTGGGTCTGAGAACCGCGCGAAGAAGAGGCGACGAGGGAGGGGCGGAGTCCCTCTGCTGCTGCTGGACCACGACGGTGCAGCAGATCCGTGCGCATCCTACGAGGGCGCTGCCCCCGGCGGAGATCGATCTCCCGGGGGCAGCGCGAGGGCAGCGGAAGCCGGAGACCTAGGGTTTGAACCTAGACTCGTGATACCATATAAGATTGTGTATAATGCGTGGAATGTATTGCATTGAGCCTCTAGGACGAATATATAGGAGTACATGGCTTGGAGGGCAAGAAGCTTCTCCTAGAGATCAGGAAGGTTATCCCAGGATTACAATCAATCCTAAACTAACCATATCCGGAGTTGCCTAATATACTCTAACACTGTCAATGGTGTACTTATGGGTTTAGTACTTTTTATAATGAAAAGTTATATACGATGAATACTGTTACTTGTTTGCATATTTACATCTTTTATTTTTGATATTTTACCTCCCGTAGCAATACATGGACACTCCATCTAGTAGATTATATAATAATAATCAGACTAAACAACAATAATTTTACCAGAATCAAAATCTCTTATCTAATCTTCGAATCTATACCAATATAAAAAGAATCTTTTCTTCCCGTGCGTCTGCCCACTGCTCCGTGGCTCTTCCTCCCGCGTCTATGCCCACCACTCCTCTCCCCGCGCGCCCGCCCCCCCCCCCCCCCCCCCCGCGCTCGCTATCGCCCCGGTCCCTCCCCCGCGCTCGCAACCGTCGTCGCCCTGCCTCCGCGATGCCGTCGAAGGCCCACCGCTCCTGGAGCGCCGCCGCTGCCGCCCTCCCCTCGCGCCGCCGAAGCCATCCCCCGGCTGCCTCCTAATCCTTTCCCCGATAACTCAAACCGCTACCTCGCGCCTCCCCACCTCTTCCCCCATTCGCGAGGTGACGGTTCCAGCTCGCGCCCCCTCCGAACGCTCCGGACTCCCCCGCGACTCCTCCCCCGGGCCCGCCCCCACCACCGCCTCACCCAGCCTCCCTCGCCCCTCCTCCCCCGCGCGTTGCTCAAGCTCCACTCCGGACTCCCCCGCGCGCCGTGCCTCTCCGCCGGCCTCCCTGAGCCTTCCCCCTCCTCGCGCATCCATCAGAGCTTGCTCGGCTACACGGGGACGAGCTGGGAGGGCGCGCTCCGGAACCGATGGATGATGGCAGGGTTGCACCGGTGGAGGGCGGCACGCAGGGCAGCGTGGCGGTCCTGGTGGATGGCGCACGGGGTCGGCTCGGAGGAGGGCGCACTGGGTGGCGGCGCTGAGGAGCGCTACTCGGCATCGGTCTCTCCTAGATGGAGACAACACCATGACATCTCGGAGAAGACCTCCTGCAAGGCGGTGCCCCGGGGTACTGGTTCTCTGGGGCCGAGCTTGCAGAAGACACCTCCCAGTTCGTCAGTAAGATGCAAGTAAGCTGCAACTCGCTCTATTCAATTCATTCCATCCTTGCGCCACCTGCTCCCCTCGTGCTCACCATGTGCTTGATGAAATGCAGGCAAGGATCGTCGTCCATATTGTCGTGATAATATCTGTTGTTTTCGAGCAGATTCAATATTTTGTTGTCAACGGAGTGGATAAGAAGTCAATCTTCCACTTTTGCCATCTACTGCAGAAGTCGAGCATGGATTGGATAATGGCCTCTGTTTACTAGAGTCATGGGCCTTCCATGTTGCCGGCAGTCAAGTGAGTTGAAAGTTTATTATGAATTTATGATCCTCAAATTATTAGTCTAGTGCTTGTTGTGTAAATCGTTATGGTTTGGTGACAGATGGCATTATTGTAGTCTAAGATTTTTGATTCGTAACTGAACAACATTCATACCCAAGTAGGTTGTGTGGCACTAAGCCCTTCATGTCTGAACTTCTATGTCTGCGCCACATTTGGTCCGCTATAGACATTATTACAAATAATTGGAAGTTCGCAGCATAAGTTTAACACGAGGTATACATTTGTTTCTCTTGTAGGAGTGTATAGTTGCTATGATGGGGTACGCTTGCTTGAATCAAGTTTAGAGATGCAGATATTTTGTTAGGTTACCACAGTTGGCATAGCATTGTCCAGAAACGAAGGCAATCAGTCTAGCAATGGGTGCACAAGCCACCTTGCTTTTGTTAGTACATGCAACCTCAGCCTCTTTAGATTTTGTATTTTCTTATGGTTTAAAGTATTGGCAATGCTCAAGAAAGTACTGGCAGAAATCAGGATGACATGATGAGATTGACTTTTGATTTTGTTTCGTTCGTGTAGCTTGTAGGCCATCACTGTTTCCTGAAACTGAAATGCTTCCACTCCTTTAGAACATATGTGCTGCCAAATAAAAGTTGTGTGGGTTATACATGGTGAGATGGGGAACACTCTGGAGTTTAAGAGCTTCAAACACTCTTTGCAGGTAGCAATGGGGAACAATAAATCATATTTGAATAAATCATATAGAATCGGTTTATCACTATATGCATAATTTAAGAGTTGCCAAGAAACTTGTCACCACCTTGTTCTCTGCAAGAGTACTCTCAAGAAAACATATAGTCTAATATAAATTTGTGCAGTGCTATTCGTCGGCTCATGTGCTTTTTTCTTCATTAGGAAAAATCTTTCTTGCTTGATCCTTTTGTCTGTCATGGATGATGGCAGAAGAAATGTTGTGTTTTCAGAACTGAATTTGTTATTCTAGAACATGGATTTCATACTTCAACACCATTGATTATTCTTCTTTTTTTTCCATTATGAACCATGATATGGATGCCATGGCTAAACAGTGTGCTTTTTTTTCAACTACTTGATTAGAGGAAGTTTTTGTTTGCAACAGGCCACCCCGGCGCCCCGCGGACAAGTGCTCGCCGAGGCGTGCGAACTCTCTGGCGTGTTGCAGACCGGTGGTCACAGACACGCACGGGCTCCAAGCCGCAACTGGCCCTCCTCACGACGATTCCCGAGGTAGCAGTGCAGCCATGGGGTCCTGCAACCTCGTCAGCGGTGTCCGGTGTCCCTAACCCTGTCGCGCTACTCCTCGCCCGGGATGAGCCGCTGGCAATTCGGCATGCTGAGTTACTCCGATACAGACTCCCTTCCCCATTACATGGTATTTTGCTTTTCCTTTGTGGCTCCACATTGGCAGGGAGTTCCGGCAAGGGGTGGTGGTATGATGTCATGTGCAACTTTGCTTCCAGTTCGAGGCCTATACTTGGTGTATCTATTGGACGTTATGGTGACCTTATCATGCCTTGGTGTATCTATTGGACGTTATGGTGAACTTATCATGCCTGCTTGCTGTTTTAAATGGGCTACAACTTCATTGACTTATTCATAGCTTAGCTCGAGTGACAGCCCAATGGAGTTCTATTGTCTAATTCTATTGCTACATATGAAGTGCTAATGAATGGATGACTAATAATCCATATTATATTGTTCCTACAGGAATTAGAGAGATTGTCATGGATCATTTTACTTTTATATTAAATCATACATGTGAATTGCACTGCAAATTTAAAGATGTGCTTGTTATTTGGCATGTGGATATGTACATATGCAGTACCACGTGAACAACATGTGTGATGCAACAGCGACATTTTGCGTGTATGTTTTTTTTTTCTATTGGTCATGGTAGCGTTGAAGGACAATTTTGCCCCATGAAAGATTTTGAATGTGAATCGGAGTACATGCAGATTTAGTTCACAGTTGGATTATTGCACTATCAGAGTGTATTGCAATATAAATCTATTGCATCCTGTTGCAACGCACGGGGCATGAAACTAGTCTAAGAAAAATGCCAACGCAACTATCCGCAGCAAAAAAACAAGAGAAGGAAAAAAAGAAATAAAAATAGATGTAATGTACATCACAGATTCAAAGTGCCATGGCAGCCGTGCGTCCGTGCCGCATGGGAAAGGAGGGGAGGCGGCGCTGCAGTAGCGCAAGGGCCTGGTGGGCGGCGAGCCGGCGACCTCCCTGGCCTCGGCGCCTGGTGCCCAGCGGCCTGGCGGCGCGACTTGAGGAAGGCGATGGGAGCCGGGAGACCGGGAATTAGTGTCTCGACAGCCTCTGCCCAAACCTGACAACCTCAAGAGGTTTGACTAGTGTCTCATGTCATGTGGGGTGACTTGTATCAATTGAGAGAGTAGAACATTTGCCAAATCAAAGCACCCACCATGCCGACGCACCCCACATGCAGATGCTCATCCAATCCATCAGCATCACACCACAGATTGCCTGCACCACCACCAGAGCCCCCCCCTTGTGCCCCGAACGCCTCTCTGATAATACCCGAGGTGGACACAACTGGGACCATCAGGCAGATTGGGATGATTAGAAGGGAGGTCTTGAACAGGTCAGGGGCGTATATCTTGACGCAGACAGAGTCCGTAGATGTGGACGCCAGGAGGTACGTCGAGCAAACAACACCCACAGCGGCAAGCAGCAGAACAATGCAGTCTGCCACCTTACCCCAGAGCTTGGGGTTCATCTGCACACCAAAAAACAGAGTTGCTATCTATGAAACAGAGCTCAGGTTTTCTATGTATGAAAGGACTGACCAAATGAATCAAATTTATGCCTCTGAACTTACCAGCTCCCTGAGAACACTCTGCCAGGAAATCGCTGATGATCCTTCCAATGGCTCCAGCAGAGGCGACGCTGCATCAGACGCCATTGAACAGCTGCCACATGATAGCACGTGGTATAAGTGTCATATATAAGGACTGACTACTCATCATTCCGAAGATTCTTGCGTCAATTTTCATTCATTTTCTTAGCCAATAGGAATATGACACACCATAGAGAGAAAATAATTGAAAATAACAGCATATTGAGAATCTGAATGATAAGATGGGAAGAAATCGATCAGATCCCCAGATAAGGTAAACAGCATAACCAATTGAAAACATACAGACAAATCAACCAGATTCTGCACACGTGCTTAAAGGGAAAAAAAAAACAGTGTCCTCACGTGATACTTGTTCGGAAATAGAGTTAATTTTTTTGCCATGTATGACTGCACAAAGAATCTTCACTGATCTAAATGCTAAACATTCAGACAATTGACCATGAAAATCAGTCAGCGAGCTCAACCACTTGGAGACCTCACAACCCTCAGACAAATGATTATTCTGACCATGAATTTAACAGGCCCACGCGTCAGTGGGGGAGACTCCTCCATCCTACCCCAAACACGCGCGCGCGCGACCACTCCCTGGAGGCCTGGATGCAGGATGCAGCACACGATTCCACTACCTGCGCCCAGGAATAGCTACCCCTCACCTCGTAAATCGCCAATTCGCCAGGATGAAGAACAAACAAAAAAACAACGAGGAACAGCAACAACAAAAAAACACTTGCGACCGCTCGGGTGCAGCGATGAGAGGCCGCTCCTCGAAAGAAGGAATTGCTCCGCCCTACAACGCCACCGGCTGTAGGCGACGCAGATCAGCGCTGCCCGCCCACCGTCTCTCGCCGCGCCTCCCTCCACCACCCCAGCCAAGGCAGCGAGAGAAGGAATCGAAGAAGACAGAGAGGGAAGGGCGAGGCGAGGTGAGGCGCTCACCTGGGGCTTGTCATCGAGGCCGCAGCCGTGCAGCCCGGTTCCCTCTTACAGGGTCGCGCTCCCCTCCGCCCTCCGGTGGCCGACGTCCCTCGCGTCCCGGCGGCGACACAGGCAGAGGAAATTGGAAAATGAGAAGACGGAGAGAGGAGGGCGCGGCGGGGTATTTGAGGGGGGTTTTCTCTAGGGTTTAGCGCCCGCGGCAGGGGCAGGTGCGGCCGTCCGGGAGGCGCGGCCGCTCGGGCCCACAACCCAGCGATAGGAGGCCGTGGACAGGACGGGAGCAAGGCTGTGGACGGAACGGAATGGAGAAGGCTGGAACGGAACGGGGGAGGAGAGCTGGAGCGTGGCGAGTGGCGAGGAGGAGGGTGGAGCGGTGGAAAAGCAGAGGGGGGTTATAGCTGTAGAGGAGGAAGAAAGAAGAGAGGCGTGGCCGCGTGGGCGAGCGGGGTATATGTTTATTTAGTATTTGTATTTTTACCCCTAGTTTAAAGTGTAATTGTTTGAACTTTTTTACTAATACATTTTTACGTCTATATATGAGTAAGGGAGAACGAAAGGGGTGCCATCCGGCTCTCTTTCCCCTACTCCTCCCTTCCCTTATTGATCTTGCAAATTGACCCACAAAACTTGGAAATAAGGTGGTATTCACATTGATGGAAAAGTAACCTCCCTCCCCTCTCTCAATTTTATCCACAAGATTTGGTTTATTTTAAATTATGATGTACATTACTTGAAACCCCTAGGGTAAATTTGAAGTTGTTCATCCTTGCAAAATTTAAAGTTGTTTATCCTTGGTTAAATCTGAACCTGTTGATAATTTGTTGTGGAATGCCATCTGCGTTTTAAAATTGGAGCACGCCACAAAACCGGCCGCAACTTGATTGGAAATGCTAGCCGTGTTCTTATTCTTCAATGAAAACAACCACCAAAATGCTTGCATCGGATTAGATTGGTGGATCTTCTGCAAGAGCCCGTGCGCCG
Organism: Panicum miliaceum; assembly: GCA_032594955.1. Taxonomy (NCBI): domain Eukaryota; kingdom Viridiplantae; phylum Streptophyta; class Magnoliopsida; order Poales; family Poaceae; genus Panicum; species Panicum miliaceum. Next base: position 8,061,066 of record CM064062.1, read on the forward strand.
GAGCTGTATCAGTCTCACCAAGTCGTCATCATCAAGGCTAACTACTAGTGCTTGCCATCGTCTCCATTTATCTTACGATGCGCCATGGATCATCATCTACGTCCTATATACACGATGTGTGCACGGTGCTTATTTTTGCTTTGTAATGTACATCTCTCCATCCATAGAAAGTGTGGAATTGATGCACAACTTTCTTTTGTTTACGAGAATTTTTTTTTATGAACTACTGATGAACCGTGTAAATGCGCCCCAAACTACCAATTTGCAATGCAACCAGTAGTAGTCCTAGGAGTCCAAGCATACCGCAGTGCTACAGCCGTGTGGATCCTGTGTGCACATCCAAGAGGACATGAGCGTTCCTTGGCCCACATTTCAGCGCCTCATCTACCTCCCAACTTTGTACTCCTACGTAGAAAGACCATGCCAAAAAGCCTACCGCGGCCCCCGCAGCAGCTGTTTCACGGACAGCAGCACGAATCGCAAAGCACGATCCCACGGACCAAAAGCATCCTCCCAACTCTGGATCCTTCCAAGTTCCCAACCCCACCTCCACCCACTTCCGTTGCTGTCAAGGCATCACACACCTCGTCGAACCCCGCAAGACTTCCGTGGACCGTCGCTGTCAAGGAGTCACACGCTGACACACCTCGTCGCACCCCGCAAGAATCCAAGGGAGACTGGGCCCGCTGCATGCAGCTTCACGCTGTTTGGTTGGTCGCACCGAGGTCTGAGCCTAGCTGGTCAGGTGCAAAAAAGCATCCCTCAGCCTGGCTCTGCGGGTAGCCGGGTTTCTGGCGAGCCTCGCGTGGTGCGGGCGCGTGGATCAGATCATCATCTACCTCCTACACGTACGGGGAGCACTAGGGCAACAAGGGGAACCTGCGGGTGTCCTTGGTCGGGCTGGGGGCGGCCGGAGACGGGGGCGCGACGGTGGAGCAGGGAAGGCGGCGGTTGGTGGCGGCGGCCGGCGTGCTCCGGTGAGGGATGGACGGCGGCGTGGTGTTGGGGAGGACCAGGGGGGCGAGGGGAAGCCGTTCCAGGGGTCGGGCCGGGCGGAGGAGGCGCGGAGCAGGGGGAAACGCCGTGGAGGCCGAGCTCGGCGGCGGTAATGGTGGTGGCGGCGTGCGGCCATGGGCACGGGCGTGTGGCGGCCCTAGACGCGGCGACGTCCCTGGGCGCGCGCGCGGGCGTGCGGCGTCCCTGGGAGCGCGCGCGGAGGGGGCCTGTGCGGGCGTGCTTCGGCGGTCCTGGGCGCGGCGAGGGCCCTGCGCGGCGGCGTCCCAGGGCGGCGTGGGCGCACGGCGGGGACCCTACGCGGCGTGGGCGCGCGGCGACGGCCCTGGGCGGCGTGCGGCGGGGTGCCCTGGCGCTGGCGGCGGCGGCGGCGGCGGCAGGGAGACCCAGTACTCCTTGAAAAGAAGTTGATAGAAGGGTAAAATGGTCATTGTACTATGGTGGGCCCACATGTCAGATCTCTGAAAAGAAGTTGATGCAATAGCACACAGATATCTAAAAAATTTTAGTGGCACACACATAATCACCATCTAGCATACAGCTAAAAGACTTAGAAACAACACGACACAGGCTGTTTCACAGGCAGCAGCACAAATCGCGAAGCATGATCACCCGGACCAAAAGCATCCTCTGGACTCCGGATCCTTCAAAGTTCCAACCCCTTCGCTAATCGCCATCACCCACCGCCACGAAAAGCGCAGGCGCGGCATCGCACACCTCGTCGCCCCCCGCAAGAATCCAAAGAAGGGAGGCAGGAGAGAGGGAGAGAGAGAGAGAGAGACGCGCGTCCATGGGTTTCGCCGTGGCCTCCAATGGGGCCCCGCTTGCCGGCTTCCTCAAGAAGCTCCTCCTCGCCGCGCCGCCCTCGCGCTCCGCCCGGCGTCCGTCGCCGCCGCCCGCCGCCTCTTCAACACCGGGGGCGCGCGGTTCCGCCGCGACGACGACGACTACGAGGAGGAGTCCAGCGGCGACGAGGAGCTCTTCTGCGACCGCCGCCGCTGCCGCCGCGCGCGCGACTTCTCCGCCCCCACGTTCTTCTCCGCAGGTACGCGCCGCGCGGCGCCGCCCGTCCCGTTCCCGCCCGCTCGCTTTAAACCCCGTCGAGAAGAGGACCCGTCCTGATGGGGGGTGCGCGCGTGATTCGGGGGTTTCTGCAGACGTCGGCGAGCCGGTGAGGTTGGGCCGGCTGCTGGCGCTGATGGAGGACGACGCGGCGGCGCCGAGGCGCGGGTGGTGGGTGTCGAAGGAGGACGGCGACGCGGTGCAGCTGAAGGTGCCGATGCCGGGGCTGGGGAAGGAGCACGTGAAGGTGTGGGCGGACCAGGGCGGCCTGGTGATCGCGGGCGAGGACACCGGGGACGACGACGAGGAGGGCCCGGCGCGGTACGGCGGCTACATCGAGCTCCCCTCGGACGCGTTCAAGATGGACCAGATCAAGGCGGAGATGAAGGACGGGGTGCTCAGGGTCACCGTGCCCAAGATCAAGGTCGAGGACCGCAAGGACGTGTTCCAGGTCAAGGTCGAGTAGGTGAGGGGATGGAATCCTGTCGGTCCAGGTCTCGTAGTTCAGTAGTAGCAGTGCTCAAGAACCAGTAGTAGTTTTAGTGAAGTAGTTGATGCTGATGGAGAAGGTTACGATCGAGAGGGAGACGTGCTTTTTGGTGGTGGTGTTCCGAGCCTGTCGATGTCTGAGGCAGCCATGTTTGCCTTTCAGTTCGTCCTGTTTTGGTTTCATGATGGTGACGACGACTCCTGATGATCTTGCTATGAACTTCTCCTGAGTAATGGCGTAATGACATCTAATCTGTATTTATGTGCTTGTGTTCTTGTGAATCCTTGCATTGCTCATCGTTTGAGAATGCCCTCGTGGAATCTGAACTTGATATTGGTTCAGACATGCAGCAGCTGCAGCTTGGAGTGAAATGCCAGCTGGTCTGATGCCGCCTTGTTTACATTTCTCTGTGCATTCTGTTGAGCTTCTTGAATGGTTGCTTGGTTAATTCTAAACGTGTTGATTGTTCAGAATCAGACATGCAACAGCTGCAACTTGGTGCGGAATGCCATTTGTGCGCTTGAAATTTCATCTTTCTGATTTGTCGAGGTTGCTCGACTGTGATGACTGATCATCTTGAAGAGAAATGACAAGTGTAATTGCTTGTTAGCATATATATCCTTCCTTTTTTTTTGTGAGGTTTTAGCTTTGCTCCTTGTTGGACTGATCGTATGGTTGTAAACTTGCACCAAATGGTAAATGTTATTTGTGTTCCTACATGGTCCCCTGCCCTCCAATTATCCCCTGCTTGAGAAGTTCAGATGTTTCAGAGTGCGAGTGTCCATCTCCAATGCGATGTGCTCCATTACGCCATCCATTAACCATGAAATATGTTGCGCTGCGATCAGATCGATATTACCTGCTCCATGTGGCACAAAAATATTATGTGCTCTATCAAGAATTAGAGGAATGTTACAACAATAAGACGACTATACACATCCCGTCTAATTTCACTGGGAATCTGGATATGATCTCAAACATCGGATATAGAAACAGCAAAGTTCAGAAACCAAAACTGCATTCATAATAACGTGGGCTCAGCCTCAGTATAAACGTCAAATCTGTTTAGCTTAGCTCATCCTTCCACTGAAAGATGGGTTGATGATGGTGCTAACAAAGAAGACAAAGGCACATGAAAGATGAAACTTTATCCGACTGAATGTTAATGTCAAGCTGCTCCAGTAATTCTATATTTCTCTGTTTATTACCATCTACTTACATGCAGTTGAGTTAATTATCCCGATCTAAAAATTCTCAAAACTTCTCTATAGTCCTACACAGCAATTTGGCTACATATGTAGCCTTGTACAGCTGCTTCCACCTCCAGCTGTCGACTTCTGAACAAGCCCAACCATGCTGGAACTTCAGCCACAGCTGGATGGTGGTGTGCCAACGAATAGTTGGCGCATAAAGTCAGGGACACGGAAGCTCTGATCAGTGTGCACCTTGCTCGGTGGAATTATTAGTGTGCATCTTGCTATGTGTTTCTGAATTGCTCTATTTACACGGGAGTGGCTACCGGGATCAGCAAGGATGATCAGCTCCATGGCTTAGATGCTGACAAGAGAATCATCGCTGTCTGGAGACCCTGGTTGACACAGGCAGTCGGGAAGAGGATTCTCATAAAACGCCTCTTCTGACCGAAACCTGTCTTTGCCCTTTGTTCCCGGGACTGGACCTTTTCGTTTCCGTGGAGAGCCTTGTCTGAAGAGCCAAAAAAGATCAAAGATAGAACAACAAGCACAGATAATTGTCTTTTAGTACTCTTCATGCTCACCAATCAATTTAGATTGATACCTTTTCCGGTGGATGTCTAGTATCCTTTCAGATAGCCTCTTGCCTTCCTTCAGTAATCCACTGTCAACTTTGTCAAACAATCGAACTAGTGCTTTCCTGAACCAGAGAGGAAATAATGAGATTCCGAAGGGAACAGTAAGACAATTTCACAGAAATTGATAAATTAACTGATTTGTGGTTTCACCTGTCAGGACTGATTGTCTTCCGGTGACCAAGAAAACGGCGATGACCTGCAACAGCCCGCGCCATGTTCCCAGAATAGGATGGAATAAACACATCACTCTCCACCGAAACAATGTAATCCAGAGCTGCCATTTGAGTAGCATATTGGCTAAAAGGCCGTAGCTCCTCAGCTGAGGCAAGTTTCTCCTGCAATAAAGCACAGACATATGTTGGCTCAAGAAAGTTGTATCAAACGCTTACAGATGGAATGGTAGTGGCTGTACCTTGTTCATCAGAATCGGGAAGCGTGATTGCAAATCAACCATATGAGATTCACCTCCATATATTTCCCCTGCGGCTATGTACACTGGGGTGCTTGATGGATATCCTAGGGCAGAAAGAAACATGCCAACCTCCTTTGGTGTCAAGGGGCAATAGCCATGGGATCTTTGTTCTAATGGATCAATGTCTTTCACCTTCCAGTAGGTTGTGTTTTCTCTGTAAGAATAAAAAAAAGCATAATTCAAAATAACAGCTGATAATATACTGTTGCAAAAAAACCCGGCAAGACAGTGTGTAATCATTAAATAAACCCTACGTCCTTGCCTGATCATTGCAAGTTCTTCTGATTCTGTTTGAGATAGACCATGTGTGCACCCGCTAAAAGCAAGCATATCCTTTTCATAGCGTAGATGCAAAGCAATATATGGTCCAAATGATCTCATCCTCTCCACCAATAGCTGCCAAAACCAGTAAAATCTTTGCTTCTCAAAACAACTATGGGTACAAATAAGGGAAATAATGACTATGATAAGATATTAGAGAATGATTTACCTTGCCTAAAGCTTCAATTGGGGGAGCAAATCTAAGTGCTTGGAAAAAGGCCCGGCAGCGAAGCTTTTGAATGTCTGTAGGAAGGTAGTTGTTTGCGAGGCGAGAATCTGACTTAGCAGCTCGAATGACCTACAAGTTTTCAGTCAGTATCACCGTACCAAAAAATTGCATCCAGCAGTCACTGCTTATAATTGTTTAGTATGGAAGTGCGTAGTGGTGGTTAAATCCAGACCTGGCGATGATCCCACAGTGGAGATATCTCATCCTGGTAATAATCTACTCCAGACCAACTCTTGAAGTACCTAACAGACTTTGGAGCTTTCACCAACTCCTTAGGCAGTTTCTTCTCAACTTTCACATCATTTGCTAAAGAATTTATGAAGTGTTCTTCATCGAAGACATCTGAAAAGTTGCTGATATCGAAAAATGGTCTATTAGTCTCAGATCAGTTAATGAAGATAAATCATACATATGACATACCTTTTGTCATGCCAAAATGATTTCTTATCAAGCTCTGGAATGATGAGCGTAGCATTAAGTATGCACGCAACTGCCACCATATCACTGATCTGCCATAAGAATAACAGCTGGCTATTAAAAAGGAGATAAAAAATGTGTTGGATTTGCGTCCAAAGTATTTCTGCCCATGATATCAAACATGGATCCATACCCAGTAAACAAAGGACAAAACATGTGCAACAAGCAATAAAGAAACATTTCCCCTTCGATTTTACTCAAATTACATGACACCGTTGTTTGAGACAATTAGTACATGTTCCAATTGGTAGAAAAGTAGTTTCAGTTATCATAAACATAATTAAGATAACCTAAACAAAAATAGCAAATCCTCCTAGTTCTTTAAACTCAAGTGACAACTATAACATTAGTTAGTTTCAGTTATCTAACAATCTGCATGCCCAAGAGAGAACTGCTTTTGGTCTCCCCTAACAAAAGAAGCACCTTTTTTGCCAGATTTATATCCTGCTATAAATGAAAACCAAGATAACAACCGAATCACCGAAGAGCTGTCAAGAGTTATGACAGAGAACATCCAAACAAGCATCATTTATAAGAAAAATAAAAATGATCATGACATTCAATATGAAGGGAAAGAAACTTGGAGTGGCAATGAAGATTGAAGACAACATCCACTCACCAACTATTCTCAGGGGGGCTCTATCTTTAACCACAGTTGAGGCACTCAATCTGTGTCGGTGATAACTCAGTCAACCAATACTTGGGAAACAAACAGCTTAGTTTCACAACCACCATGTACAGCTTATTTAAGCACATTTGCACCAGAACACCAACTACATGTGATTAAAGTACCAAATGACTGCTCAGTGCCCACATACACTGGGAGTTAAGAAAAAGCACATTGATAAGAGCACTAAAAACATAGTACCCACAAAAGCAGATCTGATGATGATGTAGGCTTGCTCACAAATTGTCATGTCTGATTAAACAGCCCACATGCACCCACGCTGCTCTCATACACTCTTGTTTTCATTATTATATATTTATTTATTGAGATAATGGTTCTCACTGAAGTCAACACATCTAATACAAACCAAGCAATGAATCTCACTAGTACAAGCAGGACAAGCCAGATAAATCTTGACCAGGACGGTCCAGCTTACCCCAGCGCGCATCTGGTTGAGGCCGCCATTGGTGTGTACAAGCAGGTACCCCCTCGACGCCACCGGGCCTGCGAGGCAAGACGAACGAAATCAGAGCCGCGCACGATAATTTGGACCGCACGGCGAGAAATCGATGTCGGGGAGGTGTGCCAATAATGCGCGTACTTTTGAACTCCGGCGACGGCGCCACGCAGGGCACGAACCGCAGCGACGGCGCCGGCAGCCACAGGCTCCTCTCCGCCGCGCCGTCCAGCTGTCAAATCTAGAGATTAATCCCGGCGTCATGGACTCCCTCCCATGGATTCAAAAAAGCAACGGCGGCGGCAGCCAGTAACCGAGTAACATAATAGCGAGACACGCGGGCACCGAACAGAGACCAATCGATCACCTTTCGCGACTGCGGCGACGCGAGCTGCGGCGGCGCGACCTCCCGCTCCCACCGCAGCTCCTCGGCCTCCCGCGGCTGCGAGAGGCGGTAGGGCGCGCCGGAGGAGGAGGAGGCGGCCGGGGAGCCGGAGAAGTGGAGGGCGACGGCGAGCAGCGCCGCCGCGGCGGTGACGGCGGCGCCCGTGGCGGCGAGCGAGAGCAGCCACCACCGCAGCGCCGCCCGCCGCGCCGCCGCGCCCGCGGGCCTCACCTTCCGGCGCAGCTGCATCTCATCCGCCTAGGGGCACAAAAGGAAACACTCTCCTCCCCTCTCGCCCCTCCAACGATCGACGGCGACGGCGACGCTCGCTCGGTGCCCGCTCGGTGCCGCGATGGCCAATTGGATCGCGGCGCGGCGCGGCGGTGCGCTGGGTTATTCGTCTCCGCCTCGAGGTGGAGGGCTTTGCCGCTTTACACCCTTTGTTCTCCCGGCGCGTGCTTGCGTGCAGAGCCCTCAACGACGCGGTAAGGCGAGGGAGGCAGGAGGGGTTTTTGACGGCGAGCAGAGGGCAGTGGCGTTCACCACCTGCCTGTTCTGGATGCGGCGTGGGTTGGCTTGTGCTTGTGCTGATGGGTGGGGCCTGGGACTGGGAGTAGGGTGCAGCAGTTGAAGATTGGATTCAGATTCATGGTGGTCTAGGGCACATTTACTACTGCCTTTTTCGGTGCGATTAAGAGATAAACCGAATTGACGGTATCGTAAATGCTGTGGACAACTACCTCCATTATCCACTTTTTCTAAAGTCCTGACTCCACAAAACTAGTCGAATTCACGGTCCTACCTACACGTAGTATTATAGTACGTTACTGAAACAGTTGGATTCCCATGCAAATTTAGTATATCAAAACACAACTATTTTTGAAACAATTATTTAGGGAAAAATGGACAATGTACCACGTGTTTTTATTAGAGAAGCTATGATAAGCATATCTTTTACAGCACTATTTTTGTGATATCTAGAGTTGGCCACTACAATAAAAAGACAGAGTACATGCTGCTTGAGATAACTACACTATCCTCCGTTTATATTTGTATAAATAAAAGCCGTGTTTTTCATACTTTGTGTTATTACCTTGGGCTTATGTTAATTTTGAAGTCTCAATTTATCACTTCTATATTAAACATCGTCCAAGTAAAAAAGAAACTACAAATTCATGAATCATTATATCAACCTTGTGATCGCTAAGTTTCTTTTCTCTCTATGGTCATCGTATCAAGTTCTCAAATAAGTGCTGTAATCATATATTTCTGATATAGTATCTCTCATTTTTATTATAGAAGATAAAATAAAAGATCGCAAACTTAAAAGTTCTTGAGAAAATTAATCTGAACTTTGTCCCAGGGCAGGGCTCCATAGTCTATTTAGATTTGGTTTTAAATTTTTTTATGGGAACGTTTGTCCGTTAATTAGAATCACTTTTGTATAAATCACTCGGCTCTTTTAATTGGTTTATGATTGTGAAGAGAGAATGGCTGTTAGGCTTTTAAAAAATAAAAGAATGGTGTTGTTGAAGATTGAAATGCGGAGGAAGTGAATCCAAAAGACTAAACAGTTTCTCGCTCCCAGTATGTATGGTTGCAGAGTCGAGAGGCTAGGCACTCGTCCCGTGATCCCGTCTCCCGTCATCGCGTTCTTGCTTCCCTCAGCGGATCTGCCATGCCAGCCCCGTCTCCGCCTGCACCTGATCCCCCCCAACTCCCCACGCAGCGGGCAGCTGGGAGTCTGAGCTCCCGAACGCATCAGCCCTAAAAAAAAAAAAAAAGCTCCCGAACGCATCAGCGCTTCGAATTGTAGCCGTTGCGGGCGGCGGCGGCGGCACCCGGCAGATGGAAGCAACCGCCGCGCCGCCCGGCTCCTTCCTCGGGCGCTCCCCCGGCCACGGAAGAGGACGCGGCGGGCACGGACGTGAATGGCCGCGGCGGGCGACGCGTGCCCGTGGGCCGTGGAGGGACGCGACGGTGCCCCCGCTTTCCCGTTCCAGGTGGAGGCCACGACGCGCGCGACGGACGCGAGGACAGTGCGGTGGGCGGCGGCCGGCGGGGCCCGGCGCGATCCGATCCGCAGCTTGCAATCATGGGATGGAACTCCGGAAGGTTAGCTCTTGTCCGTCACGGGAGGGCAGAGCACTGTGAGCACCACACAGGAGCTCAGAGCTCTGTGCGAGCGCGGCTGGAATTGTCAGCTTGCGTGCCGCCGTTGGCGCAGGGATCTCGCTTGATTTCTCGAGCACGGGAGGACTCCGGGCCGGGCGGGGAGATCGTCACGAGGCTCCTGGCTCCGGTTGTACGAGTACGACCCGGTGCGGTGCGTACGGCGAGCGGGCGAGGTTACGGAGTTACGGGTGGGTGTGCTCGTCCACGATCCACGATCCAGGTGTGGTCTGCTCACAGCGCACGTGAGGATGTTCGGCTCTGGGCGTGCTGCTTCTGACAGCGAGTGAAAGATACGCTTTTATTTGCTGAGATAGTTTAGCCGATCATTTTAGCGATAAACAAAGTACCTAGTGGGCTGGGCACTCCCTGTCCCGGAGTCGGCGAGCATCGGTGCCGCGCTGTGCTGTCAGGGCCTCAGGGGGTAGGGTACGGTCCGATCAACAGGTGTCCACCCCCGGGCACACGCACGTCGATCTCACTTGGCAGAAAAAGACACGCAGCGATCGCCGCGTAGGGCCGGGTGGGCCGTGGGGGCGTCGGATGCCGGTGCGGTGCGAGGCCGGGCCCCGGTGGCGGTGATGGGTGGCGGCTTGACCCCAGCGTGGCGGCGTCTTGACACGTCTCGCGCCGGTCCCCTGCCGGACCGCTGGGGAGGCTAGCTCAGGGCCTCGGACTCTGCCGCTGATCAAACGACGCCGCGGCAGAGTCCGGCAGGGGATGCGGCATGTGCGCTGCGCACCACCCCTCAACGCGGAGCATTAGAGCAGGTAGTAATGACGCCTCATCAGTCGAATCGCCAAGACACGTAGGAAGAATCTAACGTGGATGAGAGAGAACTGGAGAGAGAAAGCGAGCTTGTCGATGCTGCCCGCGCCGAGCGATTCGCCTGGTATGATGCGCCGAGCTTGTCGCGTCCTGACGTGGTTTGTGGAACCGCCCTCATCAGGACCGCTCGGCGAGCTCGGGTCGGCAACGCGAGCTCCGGGACGGGCGGACGGCCAACACCGCCGAGCCCCAGGCCGCCACATCCTCAACCAACACGGCCGAGCGCGGGCAGACCACGAACTTCCGGCGGCGCGCTTGCTTCCGCCGGCAAGCAGCTTAGCCAGCTCGTAGCGGCGACGACCTCGATGCAGCGCGGGGCAATGACAAGCTCCAGGCGGCGCGGCGACATACTCCATGGCCACCGCCTCCTGCTGCTTCTCCGCACGCTCGAAGCTGGTGCCGTGGTGCGACCGGAACTGACAAGCTCGGCGCTGCAAGCTAACGGACAAGATTTCGCCTGCTAATTTTACAAACTAACAGACCTTGAGGTTGACTACTAAGTCTCTCGTGGTTGATTAGACCTCACCACTATATGCTTTTCACATGTTACAAATCGAAATCGAGACAAGTACATCATTTACCACCAAATAAAGAGATGCTACTGTAACCACCGTATATCTGTTTGACAGGCAGATTTCGGCATATTTCGGTTGAAAGAATTTGAAAAAAACCGAAAATAGACAAACCAAATATAGGTCAGATATCAGAACTATTAGCTCTGATTTTGGATAATTCATGTTGACGAGATTTCGGCCTTCCAAACATCCATCAGTCCTATACGCCGGATAATGAATTTGTTTCGAGGTGCACGGCTCTGCTACTGCTGGTCTGACGGGACGACTAACGTGCTATACTTACACGATGACACTCGTACCAGTAGTGAATCCCAAGGTTTAATTTTCGATTAGTACTGTAGCCGCCAATATATGTTGTGTTCAAAGTACACCCACTCATGTGATCGCCCCATCGATGTACTAACCTTTTTTCCTACTCTACCGTGCCTCGGTAATCGTCTTTATTTTGGCCTCGATCAATATATAATTGAACCTATCCCATCCCTGAGTTCCGGCCTTGCGAGTAGTACTTTTCAGGAGAACACATAGAATTAAAACGTAACGAAACCCTAGGTGATTCAGGAACCACTGTACCGCTCGTTGAGTAGATTACGAGCAGATTTCACAGGACTAACAAATACTCCTATAAATCGGACACCAGGTCCGATCCAGTAGTTTCCGTACCAAATCTCAACAGGGTTCAGGTTTAACTGCACCTGGCAATTTGCATTAATCTACAGCGCCATCATCGCCTCGAACACGGGCACGACCTCGGTAACTCCATCCACGGCCTGCAACGTACGCAACGCCGGACCGGGGTGAAATCTTACCGTTGAAGCCACATACACGAGCAGCACGCACAACGCCGCAGGCAGCTGTTTTTTTTTAACTGCAACCAGCTGTTGGTTATCATTGAAACAAGCGAGAAGCAACCGAGCGAGGGAGGCGAGCACTTTTGAAACGAGCCACGCAGAGGAGACTGTTTGTTTCCAGGAACTAAATTTTAGTACCCGTCATATCAAATAGAATTTTATTATTTAGGAGTATTAAATAAAATCTGTTTATAAAAATTTTTACGCAGATGGGTGCTAATTCGCGAGACGAATCTAATAAACCTAATTAATTTATAATTTATAATAATAATACTACAGTAACCATTCGTTAAATATGAATTAATATATCTCATTAGATTCGTCTTGCAGTTTAATAGAGTTTTATAATTAATTTTGTAATCAGAATTTATTTAATATTTCTAAATAGAAAGATTCTTTTAGATATGACGGGACTTTCGCTATATCCAAACGAAACGAAGAGGCCACGTCCAGCTTTCGAGCGGCGGAGGAAGCAGATGGCACGCCGCGTGCATCGCGTTTGCGTCCATCCAGATTCCGGAAGCCGTACGTGTTTGTGCTAGCTCGTGGGCCCCAGCTGTCCGCCTGCTGCCTACGTGGCCTGGCGGCGATGCCGAAAAGGACGCGCACGGTCGCCGTGGCTATTCCTTGCTTGCTCCATGGCCGCATTTACGATCGATCGATCGATCTGTACGAAAGCAGGAGGGATAAAGATGGTGGGGGCGGAGGTGCGGCGCCGCGGCGGTGACAGGACGGATAAAGAAAAAAATATTTGGAAAGTTAGGAGAAGCATCTGACCATTTTAGCGTTACATTTTCATCTGAAATTGAGGACGACGATAATGTGAAAGCCGGCCGGAAACAAACGTGATATCACAAGTACCAAGGTGTTCTCGAAACAGCCCGAGGTCTTGTTTAGATGTAAAAATTTTAACATCTAAAAATATTATATCAAATATTTTCGCACATGCATGATATTTAGATGAAAAAATTCTATAATAGATTGGGTGTATTTTGCAAGATGAATCTAATAAACCAAATTAGTCCGTAATTAGATAATGTTGTGCTACAGTAAACATGTGCTAATAATAAATTAATCAGGCTTAATAGATTCGTCTCACAGTTTACAGGCGAGCTGTAATTAATTTTTTTAATTAATCTATATTTAATACTTCAAATGTGTGGCGACATTCTTGAAAAATTTTACAGCGTTGCATTTAAATAAGGTCTGATTATTGAAAACATGCTCAGGTGGTGTTTAGATCATTTTACCAAAAATTTTTTAAACGGAATCTTGCTATTTAGGAGTATTAAATAAAATCTATTTACAAAACTTTTTGCACGGATGAATTGTAAATCGCGAGACGAATCTAATAAGCCTAATTAATCCATGAATAGCGGATGATTACTGTAGTATCACTCAGTAGGCTCATTAGATTCGTCTCGTGATTTACAACACATTTGTGCAATTAGTTTTTTTACCCACATTTAATACTCCATGCATGTGTCTAAATATTTGATGTGATATTTTTAGTTAAATTTTTTTTTAATCTAAACAACACCTCGTATGAGAACACCAGACCACCTCATTAACCAGGCCTTCAAACGTTCAGCTCAAGTCGGCATCATCCAAACCATAGTACGTACCATGAAATTAAATAAGGCAGCGACACACTGATAAATGACTTTTAACTACTCAAAACACTCACAAAGTCACAGGTCACACCATAGGAACTTGTCCACGGTCACACGCGCCGTCACACGTCACACACCAGAATGACGTCACAGTTTAAAAGACAAGAGTCTTCCCACTGTAAGTCTCAGCCGGTCATACTCTCAGATAAGTTACCTGTAATCGTAAAGCTCTAGTAACGCCGCCAAAAGTATTTCCAACATCTGGATTAAATCAGGGAGATTGTAGCTAAAGTACACGGCTAATTAGTCGAGCACGTTCCTCCCCAGGAACTGTTCCGGATGTGGTTTCAATCCTAAACAAACGAACGAGGCCTAAGGGTTTCCGGTGCTTACCACCTGATCTAATTGCGCTTAGGACACTTAACGCTTCCATTAGGCCAGCACCGAGCTGGCCGGGAGAAGCGAGCGAAGCGCGAAAGCGGAAAAGCAAAAGTACGCAAACACAAAAGGAAGACGGGAGCTCGCGCAGGTGGGATAAGGTGCTGACGGCTAGGGTTACGAGAGGGAACTCGAGCTCCTCTCGTCGCCGCCGTCGCCCGTTCTCGTGTCCCTGTCGGTGCCGCCGCAATCTGCCAGCCCCGCGCATCCTCGCTCCTCCACCTCTGGTACGTGCTCATCGCCGCTCCCTCCCCGTGAGTTCTCCTCTTATCTGCATGAAATTGAATTGCTCCGTGCCCCTTTCCCCCTCCAAGTCTTGCTTAATCTGCCTTTCTTGATCTAACTTGGTCATCTGGGAGCAAAATTGAGCCTTGCTGTGTTGCAATTTCTTTTCAATATCTGATTGTGGATGCTAGGCACCTCCTGATTTTGGCCTTCATTTTTTCCGGTGCCTCCTGATCTCATACGCCTAATCGTGTTTAATCTACTCTTATTCAACCTAGGCGCTGGCCTGGAGCCTGCCTAGCGCCTAGCGCGTTTTGGAACCTTGGCCACAACTAGCACCTCCTCCTTTTGGCAAGAATTCTGATCGGTGGTAGAATACAGAGCATTATCGATGTGTTATATTGACTTGAGGGATAAGTTTGTGTGATGAAATTGCGTGATTCTCTAGATCTTCGATGATACTCCCTAGTGATCAGTGGTAGAATAGAGAACATTATTATATATTGATTTGAGGTATATGTCTGTTCCAATAAACTACCGGGATTTTTCATGATGAACAACATATGCTGTTCCTCTCGTCCATATGGTTGACCAAGACGTTCAAATTGAATCCTCTCTCTGTTAGATATATATAGATTCCTTAGTCTCTGCAATTACCTAGATTTCTATCTTTTTGACAAAGATGATGTAATTAGTTTAAGTTGCAAATTTTGTTGAGTTGAGGAATATAATAATTTCCTTTCCTACTTTGAATCTACCTTTCAGGTCAAGGAAGATGACCTGTCAGAAGTTGAGCTGTAAGTTTGTACATTTGGTGTCGAACGAGGGGCGTGGCTTGAATTCACTTATGCACATCTCAAGCCTCTTCTACCCTTCTGCTGCTGCCGCAGAAACAGCAGCTAAGATGAAGAAAAAGGTTATCAGTAAACTAGGAGTTGTAGGGAGCATTGGGCGTTATCCTGAACCAAGCATATGTTACAGTTCATACATGCCTGTTGTGCCCAGTCTATACAGTTCAGTTAATGTATTCGCTCTCTTGGGCAAGAGCAAGAACAAGATCCTCTGCTCAGATGCGGCAGGCAACAGCAGCATCTACCACACTGAGTTGAACTCTTTCACTGGAGTGGCAGATCTGAACTCGCCCAAGGGATCTTTTAGCGTAGCTGTTTCCATCCCCTGCAATGATGCCAGACTCTGACAACAGTGACAGCCTCTACATCTTGGATATGGTCCCTGCCAGAACGTGCTCTTTTGAGGTGCTATCCTACAACCCTGTGGAGGAGTGGTCTTGGCGTCCGCTCCCGCTACCCCCCTTCTTCGATGACCCAGAGTACAAGGTTCCCGATGGTGCCCCCTTCACGGTGGTTGATGGCACCTCCATCTGGGTGTCAACCACCACTGCTACATACTCCTTTGACACACTGGCATGTGAGTGGAGCAAGGTGGGTGACTGGGTGCTTCCCTTCAATGCTGAGTATGTCTCTGAGCTTGGCCTCTGGCTTGGGTTGTCGGATCACAGACCCTACAACTTGTGTGCCTTGGAAGGTCTGTCTACTAGTGCCGTGGGTTCCTCTCCACCGACAGAGCTGCAGGTCGGGAAGGAATTTGAACCACCCGATGAGGATTGGTTGCTGCTCATGCACACCTTGGTGAATGTTGGCTCTTGCAGATTTTGCATTGTCAGTGTCTTCGATGTTATTACTGAGCACAACGAATATGACTCTATCCGAGTGGTTGTTTTCACTGGTGTGGAGGTGTCGCCCAGTCAACCGGGGCTCCGCATGATCAGACACAAGACCAAGTTTTTCATAGGTGGCATTAATCATGTGCTCTGAGATACATGTCGACCGACCCTTGTTATCTTGACTTGACGGCTCGCGCTGCATGTTCTCTGTATTTGCTTTTACCATTTTGGAGATGTAGATTAAGCTATCAGATGCTCGACTATCCGTGACATTGCTTCTTTATATTAAGCTGTAAGCCTCTATAAGATGCTCGACTATCAGTTATTAAGCTATGAGATGCTCGACCATCAGTTCTTAAGCTATCAGATGCTCGACTATAAGTAACTTTCCTTCTTTTTTTAATGTTAAGCTATGAGATGCTTGACTATCAGCAACTTTACATTTTATGCTAAGATATGCTACTTTTTTTTTGGTGCTGCAAGTGCTTAAGTAAAATATGCCAAATAAACAGGAAAACTCAAGCTGAACTAATTTGTCATGCGGGAGTACATAACTGCCTGCCCCGCCCGCGGATAAGGTGCTCCTGTACTCCCGTGCCTTATACTGCCAGGGCTGGCAAAGATGCACCGTGTATATTGGAGTTGTAAACGATGGCAGCTATGTCAAAATGCTGATTTCTCAAATATTAAAAAATGATATGGAACAAAGATATTCCCTGATCATTTTGTACGAGAGTAGCTCTTCCAAATGGAAAAAAATTCCATATGGTGGGGTTATCAGCAATTTGTTGGGTCATCTGGAAAACGAGAAACAAAGTTTGCTCCCAGTTGGCTGTAACGAGAAACAAAGTTTGCTCCCAGTTGGCCGTGTTCGTGCTTCTACCGAAATACTATGTTTCGCCTCCTCTTTTATTTCCTACTGGACAGGGTTGCAGGACAGTGAGGATCGGGAACTCTTGGAGCAAGGGGCTCAGGCTACGAAGGATGCAACTCTTCAGTTCCATCCGAGTGAGGCTGCGCAGGATGATCAGGGATCAGTGCTGCTGAATTGAGGATGTCTGCCTCCTAGCGATCTCGGTTGAAGAACTGTAGTTCGTATTGGTAGTTCTTTTCTGTCTAGTTTGGGGAGCATGGGCCATTGTACATACCCACGCATCATGAGCTCAGGCTACAACTCTCATGATGATACTTTTGCGTGTTCAGCCAAAGAACACGGCTAACTTTGCGTCTGCAAGTTCTTTTGGACACTACACAGTAGTGCTTATCTAAATATGCTACAGCCTACAGCCTCAGGTAACCTCCCAGACTGGAGCACTCCACATGTTACTGCAATTAGCTGCAACACCAGTACAAGATTGTTTTGGGTCTTATGGGGTAGCTTGCTATGTGGCATCTTTGGTTGGGATGGCTGTGGAGGTGGATGTTGAGAATTTACCAAAAAATGACTATGTGAGAATCACGATTGGTTGCAGAGATGTGACAAAGGTGCCTGCTGTGGCTGAAGGGGTGCTAGATAACCTGATGTTTTATGATTTCTTCTTCCATAGAGAAGTACTTCAGGAGGGATCTACCAACCCTGCTGGGAATGTTTGGGTGAGAGGCAAAGATAAAGGAAAGGATGGGGGTGACTACCCATCACCAAAGAAACAGAAAATGGGGGATGGGAAGGCTGGAACATCTGATAAATCTTTTTCCTATACTGGTGGTGAGGTAGTTGGGAAACAGATGGTACCTCAAATGGGAAATAGTAATACAGAGGTTGGGGAAGGAGTAGTGGCAAATGAAAGTGATGATGATAGCTCAATGTGGGATGACCTAGCGTCCCCTAATGGTGAAATGTTAGAATTGGGACCAACTTCTCAGGAGGAGGTCAGGCTCCTATACTCAGTAAACATCAATGAAACAACCAGAGCTGTCATCAATGAATATGGGACAAATCTGTTGCATTTTAAATTTGATCCCCTCACAGCTACTGAAGCAAAATAGGCTTTGTCTTCTGGTCCAGTTTATCCTTCTATTCTAGACTCTATACCAGAGGGACTTGAACATGAAAACTCTAAATCAGAGAAAGCTGAGGATGTATCTGAGAAATGCAATAATCATCATGCTAGTCGTGTGGCTATATCTCAAGAAGTTATACCTGAAGTCTGGTCTAGTCAAGATGAAGAGATGGTCATTAGGGATGATCCTCATATAACTTTGGAGTTTCAAGAAAATCTGGGAAATAATGTGAATATGACTGATGGATGGGATTTAATAGATGATAGTGGAAATGCTTCACCTGTGGATGAAGTAACAGAGGTAACAGAGGTGAATGAGGAAGAAATGGTTCAGAACATGGGTGTTGATCAGAAAGAAACAAGAAGAAGAAGTGAGAGGGTTAAAGCTCAAGGGTGTGAGGGCATGGACACCACTGCAAAAGCTGAGGCCTTGGTCAGGAAAAAGAATCTGGAAGGTAACCATACTATCTCCAAAAATAGCTTTTCTGCTCTTTCTGATAATGAACTTGTTATCCTTTCGGGCAAAATGGGTGTGCAAACTGATGTTTTGGAATTTGGCAAGATTGATATACTGAAAGATCTGGAATTAGCTAGAACTAATATGTTGTCCAAACAAAAAGAAAATTTAGATTTATCAATTAGCTCAGAAAATCCTGTATCTCTTGAGGAGGTCAAGGCAATAGAACGGAAATCTGATTCCTCAGAGGATGAGTTTGAAATGGTGGTGAGTAAACGAAGGAAGAAAAAAGAAAAGAAGGATGCGACTTAGAATATTTCAAGACCTTCAAGTAATTCATCTCACACTTCTGGTGAGAAGATGCTTGGAGGGGAGATGGAATCTATGGTTAGCCCAAGATTCAATCTCAGAAACAGGAAAAACAAAAAACCATATCCAAAATGATAGGCCTGTTCTGGAATTGTAGAGGGGTGTCTAATGCTGGTATGAAAACCAGGTTAAAGGAGTTGATATGGGAAACTCAGCCTGATTTTATAGGGCTGCAAGAAACCATGAAAAAAGATTATTCATATAAGTTTTTTAGAGGTGTTGATCGTCAAAAAAGATTCCTTTGGCACTGGCTACCCTCTGCTGGTAGGTCAGGTGGTATTCTTTGTGGGGTGAATGATGATAGGTTCACAATTCTGAATACGCAAGTTAATAGTTTCTCGGTGGTTGCTGAAGTTTTTGATAAAAGATTGAAACTGAATTGGTGCCTATCCTTTGTCTATGGCCCGGCTCATAGTGAGAATAAGGAGCAATTCCTTCTAGAATTGTCCCAAATTTGCCATGCAAGAAAAGCTCCTATTATTATTGGGGGAGATTTCAATATTCTTAGATTCAGTTCAGATAAAAACACAAGCTTTCATATCAATAGGTTCTCTGATATGTTCAATGGAATTATCAATTCATATTGCCTTGTGGATTTGTCTCTCATTGGTGGCAAGTATACCTGGAGTAACAACCACTCTGTACCCACTTTAGAAAGACTTGATAGGGTTCTCATTAGTGAGGATTGGCAACAAAAATTCCCCTTTTCCAATTTGAGGAAAATTCCAAGATTTATGTCCGATCACAATCCATTGGTTTATAATTCTGAGTTAACAGTAGAACAAAAAAGTAAACCTTCTGTTTTGAGACCTTATGGGTGCAACACCCTGATTTCAAGCAGAATATTAAGAACATTTGGAATGAACCAGTTACTGCCAAAAATGTTGTATCCACTTGGTCTATTAAGATGAATAGAGTTAAAAAAATTTTGAAAGGCTGGGGCCAGAATCTTAAAGAAGAGACCAGGAAATACAGACAAATGTTAAAAGATGAACTTATGGCTCTTGAAGCCCTGGAGGAGATTGACTACCTGCTAACTCCCCTTTTGGAGAGAAAGCACTTCTTGCAAGTTGAACTCATGAAATTGCTGAATGATGAGGAGTTATATTGGCACAAGAGAGTAAATGCAACTTGGCTGCTCAAGGGAGATAATAACACTAATTTCTTCCATAGAGTGGAAAATGGTAGGAAAAGAAAGAATACAATTTTTTCTCTGCAACATGAAGATGGTGTTATTGAAGGAAATGAGAACTTCCTGGCTCATGCAACTAATTATTACAAAGATTTGTTTGGCCCTGCTGACAGCCCATTGATCCATATGGATCCTAATGTTTGGAGGGAATCTGAAAAAGTTTCTGAAGAGGATAATAATTGGCTATGTAGGCCGTTCACTGAATCTGAAATCAAGGTTGCGGTGTTTGATATGGAGAAAAACACTGCGCCTGGGCCTGATCATATCCCAATTGAATTTCATCAAGCCTGTTGGGAGACAATTAAGGATGATCTTTTGAGTATGTTCTCTGAATTCTACGAGCATAGATCGGCTAAACTATGGGATTATTACTTTTCTGCCCAAGTTGAAGGATGCTAATAAAATACAACAATACAGACCCATTTGTCTGTTGAATGTGGACTATATTTTTGAAAGACGAATGCGGACTATAAAATTTTTACTAAAGCTCTAGCTTTAAGAGTAGAGCGAATTTTCTGCAAGATTATCAATAAATGCCAAACAGCCTTTTTAAAAGGCAGAAACATTATGGAAGGTGTTTTTTGTCTTCATGAAATGCTTCATGATACTAAGGTGAGGAAGAAGGATGGTCTAATTCTTAAACTGGATTTTGAAAAAGCATATGACAAAGTCAGTTGGGCATTCCTTTTTGAATGTCTCCAACAAAGGGGGTTTTGTGAGAAATGGTATTGTTGGATTAAGGAAGTGGTCTCTTGTGGGACTTTGAGTGTCAAGTTAAATGAAGTTATAGGTCCATACTTTAAGAGTGGAAAAGGTGTGAGACAAGGGGATCCACTATCCCCTCGTGTTTTTAATTTAGTGGCAGACTCGCTTGCCAAAATGGTCTCAATGGCTCAAGAGAATGGGCTTTTAACTGGTTTGGCACCAGAATACATTGAGAGAGGTGTGGCTATTTTACAATATGCCGATGATACCATAATTTGTATCAAAGATGATTTGGATCAGGCTCGAAATGTCAAGTGGTTGTTGTACCAATATAAGGCGATGTCTGGGCTGAAAATTAATTTTGATAAGAGTGAAGTGCTCCTTGTGAGTCAGGATCAACAGAAACTAGTGGTTTTTTCGGATTTGTTGAATTGTGCAATTGGAGGTTGGCCCATTAAGTACTTGGGAGTTCCTGTAGCAGGGTCGAGACTCCACATTGCAGACTGGATTCCACTTGATGAAAAATTAGTGAAAAGACTGGGGGGTTGGCAAGGAAACTCCATGTCAATTGGTGGGAGGTCCATTATGGTGGATTCTTGCTTGAGCAGTATTCCAATTTATGCAATGTCTATGTACTTACTGCCAAGACTGTGATCAAACGAATGAATAAAACCAGAAAGAAATTTTTCTGGCAGGGTGGTGGCACTAAAAGAAAATACTACCTAGTCAAATGGGATAAAATAACGAGGCCAAAGAAGAAAGGGGGGCCCGGGGCCAAAGACTTAAGGAAGATGAACCTGAGTCTTCTATGTAAGTGGTGGTGGAAATTGGAAGCGGAGGATGGCATTTGGCAACAAATTGTAAGGACGAAATATGTTAAACAGTCTTGCTTATCTCAGCTGAAAACAAAGCCTGGAAATTCCCCTGTGTGGAATGACTTGATTAAAGTAAAAGAGATGTATTTGGAAGGGAGAAAGGTGGCTGTGGGCAATGGTAAAATGTGTGATTTTTGGCATGATGCTTGGTGTGGTGAAGTGTCTCTTAAAGAGAAATCCCCATCTCTGTTTGAGGTGTGTTATGAGCAAGTGATTTCTGTGGCTCATATGGCCCAAAAGGGCTGGCGCTTGGCTTTCAGGAAATGGCTGAATGAGCAGCTCCAGGACCAGCTGCGGGGACTAAATGATATTCTCATGAGGAGTGGTATCTCCAATGCAAATGATAAACCTGTTTGGAAAAGGGGCAAGAATGGCCTATTTTCTGTCAAAACAATGTATAATCATATGTGCAGGAATGATGTGGGGGTCAATGAATGTTTTATTTGGAAAGCCAAGTTACCTTTGAAAATTAAAATTTTTATGTGGCTAGTTCTTCGAAATGCTATTCTGACTAGAGACAATTTGGCTAGACGTCGGTGGCAGGGTTCCACTAGATGCTCTTTCTGTGAGGAGGAAGAAACTATCTTGCATTTGTTTTTTGATTGTGTCTCTGCCAGGGTGATCTGGAGCATTGTTGCTTTTGTGGTTGGAGCCGGTAATAGGCCAACTAATTTTTACCAGTTTTGGTTTTGGATTGAAGCTACGGTGCCAAATAGGAAAAAGTTGTATTTTGTGGGCTTAGCTGCTATAATCTGGGCTATTTGGAAAACCAGAAATGATGCTGTTTCAACGAAAAGGCCCTCCGTTGCCCGACTGACATTGTGTGTCTTGCCTCATCTTTCTTGCTATATTGGGCAGGGTTACATAAGGGAGAGGACCAGGAAGCTATCGAAGTGGTTGCTCAGAAGCTCAAGAAGGCGGCCCTGCAATTTCATCTTGGGGCGCGGTCATCTCCGCACGAAGCTACGCATGATGACAGTGGCGTTGTTTCGCTCCAGTGAAAACAGAGTTTTTCTTCGGTAGTTCTTTGTTGTCTCGATGTGTTTGGTCCTGGGACTTTGTGGGTGTAATGTTGGCCTGGTGTGTTCGGTTCTTTGGGGGCACCCTCTGTGTGCTGTCCTTTGAGCTGTGTTTATCAACAGTCAGTGTTTTGCTTTTGTCTTTAATCAATGTTCTAAACTTTGTAATTTCGTTGTTCTGGCAATGAAATTCGGGGGATACCCCTTGTTGGAAAAGATTGTTTTGGGTCGTGCACCAAGAACCACCCCCATCCACTGCCAGGCAATGCATTGCTCATTCCCCTGACCAAGGCAAGAACTACTCTGGTCCCACAGATGCATAGATAGCTTCTGTGAAATAGGCAGCAATCGCATAGACCATCAACGAATGAAGCATTGTTCCTAACTGATGAACTAAATTTGTCGTTTGGTCCTGTCATGGTTGCTTCCCTGTATCCAGACTGATCATGTCACACTCTGTATTATGCAACTACCGATACTGAACGGTTTCTCTGATCAATCAATGCAACATGGTCAATCATGTTTCTGAAGGGTACCAATGTCATAACTAAACAAAGAAACTCATTGTCCATTACATATTAACATAGTACAATTGATGGAGCATTGCTCATTCCCCTGACTATGGAGGTGATTTTCTTAGTACGACAATTGATGGAGAGATATAGGGAGTAGAAGGACTTGCACATGGTCTTTATTGACCTCGAGAAGACGTATGACAAAGTACCAAGAAATGTCATGTGGTAGGCCTTAGAGAAGCACAAAGTCCCAACTAAGTACATTACCCTCATCAAGGATATTTATAAGGATGCGATGACGTTTGTCCGGACATGTGATGGCGACACCACCGACTTTCCTATTAACATAGGCCTACATCAGGGGTCAGCATTGAACCCTTATTTATTTGCTTTGGTGATGGATGAGGTCACAAGGGACATACAAGGTGATATCCCTTGGTGCATGCTCTTTGCTGATGATGTGGTGCTAGTTGACGAGAGTAGGACAGGGGTTAATAAGAAGTTAGAGCTGTTGAGACGCATGTTAGAGTCGAAAGGGTTCAGACTTAGTAGGACCAAGACCGAGTACATGATGTGCGATTTTAGCACGACTAGACATGAGGGTGGAGACGTTAGTCTCGGTGGGCAAGTGGTGGCCCAGAAGGATACTTTTCGGTATTTAGGATCGATGCTACAAAAGGATGACGACATTGATGAAGATGTTAGGCATAGAATCTCAGCTGGCTGGTTGAAATGGCGTCAAGCTTCTGGCGTCCTCTGTGATAAGAGGGTGCCACAAAAGCTAAAAGGTAAGTTTTATAGAACAACGATTCACCCGGCGATGTTATACGGTGCTGAATGTTGGCCTACAAAAAGGCGACATGTCCAGCAACTGAGTGTAGCAGAGACGCGGATGTTGCGGTGGTTTTGCGGGCACACAAGAAGGGTAGAGTCCGGAACGAAGTTATTCGGGAAAGGGTAGGGGTGGCACCAATTGAGGAGAAACTTACCCAACATCGATTGAGATGGTTTGGACATGTCCAGCGGAGGCCTCCTGAGGCGCCGGTGCGTAGTGAGGTTCTAAAGCGTGTCGATAAGGTAAAGAGGGGTAGAGGCAGACCTAATCTGACTTGGAACGAGTCGGTTAAGAGAAACCTTAGGGATTGGAATATCTCTAAAGAGGTAGTTTTGGATAGGAGCTTCGACACTAGCTATCAACGTGCCTGAACCATGACCTTTGTTGAACCATGACCTTTGTTGTTGTTGTAGTAGTAGTAGTAGTCTCACAGATTTATAGAGTACCATCAAAGGTTACACAGACACACGCATACACATACTATCCCCAACATACATATGACAACAATCCAAATGTCCCTTCTAACCACATGCGCTTCACACAACTCCGTGCATCCATGCACCTCAGACATGAAGCTTGTTAAGCCTATCCTTGACCTCCTTAAGCGCAGTTGTGCCGGCCGAACCCATTTCCTTCGCCTGTGCGGCTACGGAGGCAATGTCAGTCATCAAACAATCATCCCCAGCGTCCAAACACATCTGCTCACAACTCCTTGCGCAATTTTGTACATGTTGAGCCAACTGTCTCCATCCACTCTGGGAAACTGGTTGCAAGACCGTGAACTCCCTGATCATCGCGTGCGTACCCTGAGCCACTTTCCGCCAACCTTCTGTTTACCAAGTAGTACATATAACTGATCTGAAACATGAACCGTATATGACGAACAATGACAGGAAAATTAGTCATTACCTTTGAATTTCTTAACCAAGCCATCAACATTAACAATACGGATTCTTGAATCTGTTGAAGTAATCAAAACTTATAAAGAGCTCGCAGGAGCAAAATGTTGCATCAAACAAAAATATTTAAGAAGTAACACCAAGGTTCTAAATAGCGGGCTATAGGATTTAGCGGAAACAATCCAAAATTTTACTAAATCCCGCTATAGCGGGCTATAGCGCGCTAAATACCGCTAAATCCCATTGTGGCAACCCTCTCCAGGCGCTATAACGCCGCTATAGCTCCGCTATAGCCCGCTATTTAGAACACTGAGTAACACACATGAAGATCATAGTGAGGGCATTAAGTAATGTGTGCCTTATGGATTCCAAAATCATGAAAGGTAAGAGAGCGCTCTCTTAACAAACAAAAAAAGTTGGCTGGGAAAATGCATGCTCTGTAATACATACCTGGAAGCTAGCTATTTTCTTCTGGGTTGACTTCTTTTTCTTATTCTTGAATCTATCTGACTTCTGTGCTTCGGCTTCTTCTCTGCAATGATCAAATAATGGTGTCAAGTCAAGTGTCTGAAGCAGTGGAATTATCAATGTCATTTGTTTTTCAGCATATATTGAATCTTTCACAAGTGTATAAAAATAATAACTGGACATGAATGGGAATGTGTGCGAGAAAAGACTGTCATACCAGATATATCAAATATATGAGAGCTTCCCTTATCAGAGGCCACCAGTGCAACCTACAAATGTCACAGAAAATACGATGGAAGCACATTTAGTTTGGGTTTTTTTTAATACAAAGTAACTGGCAAACCGCTTCAACATGTCTGAGGGAAATAACAAGCAGCCATGACCATCTCATGAAGATAATTCCAGCACTCAATTTTACTGTCTTGGACATTCCAGATTTGAACCAACTTTATCATCCAATGGTCCACTAATGAAGAAACTATCATCTACTGGATTGAACTGGACGCAAGTCACTGCACATAGAAAAGGTTTCATTCTTACATTTGTCTTCCCTATGAGGAGCAGCTCCTCATACTACACTGAGAAAATAATAGTGCACATGACTCATCCATCATTTCCTTTAAGCACCCATGTTAGGATAATAATTCTCGTATACAATACTAATCCTTTGAGCCAAAAGCACAATATAGGAGCAGCGCGTATTTTTTTCCCCATAACGCTCCAGCGGCACACACTGTGGTTTAAAACCATCGCTATATCAGTTTTAAGAAAACATTAATAATGTTGTCAGAAGTCAATAACATGGACACAAATATGGAAGCTATCCTCTGGAAATCCGTGAGATGCAAATGGCTAACATGCTTTTTTCAAGTCGAAATGCATTTTTGCTTTCTTTGTTATTATAGGCTTAGTAAACAAAATACCTTTTTTTTAATTGGAGTTGGAGGAAAGAAAGGTATACCAAAATACTAACATGGATGGATAATGGCAATTAAACATATTTTATTCACTACTTAGCATCAGCTCTAGTACCTTCAATCAAACAAAAAGAAAAGGTTACATTTAGGCAATGAATAGAACTGTGAAAACCATGCTCAGTTTGGTTGCTCAATAATGTTCGA
Source organism: Panicum miliaceum (assembly GCA_032594955.1). NCBI lineage: Eukaryota > Viridiplantae > Streptophyta > Magnoliopsida > Poales > Poaceae > Panicum > Panicum miliaceum. Next base: position 8,087,312 of record CM064062.1, read on the forward strand.
TTATAAATAATTAGTATTAGAGATATGTATAGCCTAACTTGTATTGTACTCACATTACTTGTACATCAAGCCTTCTCGGCTATATATGTGAAAGGTCAACCCCTCGGATATAATGTGCAGTGTTTCTCCACCCTCATCTATCTTTCTACATGGTACCACGAGTTCAGGCCCTCAATCTGGTTCCTCTTCCGCTACCCTAACTCTAGCGCCGGCCCTCCATTGGCGACTGCTCTGTTGCAGCGACTGCCGTGGCTACCCCTGTGGTAGTTGCCAGAAGTGGCCCCGTGGTGGTGCCGGCATGCCGGCGTCCGCATCGATGGCGGGGTTGGCGAGTCCCTGGTGGCGAGGCAGCCGAGGCCGCGTGGGGTGCGGCGGCGGGGATGGGGGGTTGGGATGGATAAAGGATGGGAATATTCCTTTTGAGGGTGAAAAATAGAGGGTACCGTTGCGGGAGAATGTGATTTAGAGGGTGAAATCTTTTAGAGGAGATTAGAATATTCCTTTTGAGGATGATATATAGAGGCTACCGTTGCGGTCAGTCTAACTCCTTAAGGGTAACCACCACGGTGCCCTCAGGCAGTCAAGCTTTTGCATCATCCACCGACCTGATAAATAGTGGCACCTGGTCGTATTGTCCTCACTGCAGTTATGTAAAAAGATACAAAAAAATTAATTGTATTAATATATAGCAAGTAAGGGCTAACACAAATAAATACTGCATGCAGTACAAAACCTACTTAGCACTCATTTTTTCACTATAAAAAGTCATGCTCGCAATGAACAAAGCTGTATAAATGAACAGATATTAGATGTTATAATCAGTGGCGGAGCTCCACTGGTTATAATCCATAGCAATATTTGTAGCAAAGGGATAAAAATAAAAGCAATACTACCGAAATAAACAGGGTCAAAGAAAAAATAAAATAAGAAATAAGAACCGAACCTTGATTGGCATTACACATCATCAGCATCAACAGTGGATGTCTGAGACTCTCAGTGGGGTGTAGGGTTGCTCAAGGGAGAAGAGGCACTTGTCAGCAGGGAGGAGCAAAAGACCACCCCTAAATCAGAACTGGAATTCCAACTACTTATTCCTTCAAAGCTTCGAATTCGAAAGCTCAATTCGAAATCTCACAGGATGCATGGCTACCCATGTATCAATGTCTTAAATGTCTGAGGCTCTCGGCCCAGGGCACCACGTCAATGATTGTCAGGGCGAAGTTAGGTGGAAAACCGGGATCACATGGTTATCAACAGTTACGATGGAGAATTGGAGATGGAAGCCAGCTACAAAGACAAGGCCATTGATGTAGATAGTTTTGTTTCTCATGCCACATCAAAAGGAAAACAACTTCACACTCTCACGGGTGAGGATTCTGTACCTCCCGACAATGGAAACCATCAATCTTTTAATGACCCAATTCTGCCAAGGGAACCTATGAACATGTAAAAGTTTTGGTTAACCAACATCTATAGCAACAGTTTTTTGGCTTATTCAAAGTTACTGTTGACATGCTAAGGATTGGAGTTACTGTTGAAAGTTTGACATGCTAATACTTATTCAAAGTTTGGACAGCTTGACATGATAAGGATTGGAGTTGCTAATGACCCAATTCCTTTCAAGTTACTTGCTGCTCATGTGGTGGTTATGTGTCTGCAGGACAGGGGTTATAGGCACATCAACTTGAAGTTCTGGATGGACTAGGATGTTATTTGGCGGCCAAGCTGTCCAAACTTCTTCCGCAAAATAACCAAAACTTCAAAGGACTGATTAAGCAGTGGTTGTCTTATTTGACGATGTCCTTAAGCCCGTTGGGCCAAACGATCCCCATATCCAATTGGTCTCTGGCCCTGTGGCAGCTGATTCACACTCACATTCTTGTTCTCCTTCCCCATCCAGAACTGCATGACCAAGATAGTGATTGAAATATCGGCGTCACTTGGCCTTCATATTATCATATATGCTAAACGGCTGTGGATCCAACGGAGAGCAATCCGAACTCGATTAAAAAAAAAGGAATAGGGGTAGAGGGGAAAAAATAGGGAAAGAGGCCGGCCTCACCTTCTTGCCATTGCCATCAGCGCCCCCTCCTTTGTATCTTTATCTTTAAAAGACGAAACCTGACCCTGAGGTCGGGCTGAATTCAAACGCAGGATGTGCCACGTCTCCGATAAACCTAGTCCGTTTGATCGTTGTCTCATTTAATCTGACGGTCGGAGCACAAGCTAGCACCGGAGCTCGTTTCTAGCTGCTTCCCGAACACGTCTCGCAGCGCGTGGCTCTAAAAATCCCATGGACTCTTCCCTTTCCGATGCTCACAGCTTCCTATCGCAGCACACTTGAAACTCCCTCCCTATTAGCAGGAAACCTCAATCAAATCCGCCAGGGCAAGAAAAAATAATCCCCTTGAGCACACCTCGATCTGGTATGCAAGGCGACAACAGATAAATACCGCCACTGCATAAGAAGTTATTTGTACGGGCGACAACAAGTATGCTTTTCTAGAACGATATTGCTTTTGTTTCCCAAAATCTATGATCCAAATGCTATCTGCTAGATGAAAATTTTATACTGAAATTGCAGTACGAACCCCATTCCGCAAGTAGCACTTATATGTTAGGTAAATTTTCTTTCCCCTAGATAATCAACCCAAATTGGTTGATCTGCCAAACTCCTTCATTTGCTTCCACGCCCATTTAGTGTTTGATGAAATATCAATGTAGCATATACCACATTTTTTATTCAGTCTTAGTTCTTAAATGGAAGACCCATTTCTTAAATTTAATTGTGTAGGAGCAAAGCATGTATCGAATGTGCGGCTATTGAGTTTTGTTGGTGGGGTACCCTTCGGAGTGAAGAAGTATCACAACAGCCTGCAAAGAACTGATACAGACGAGACACCCACAAACAAACACCTTCGTAGTAGCGAGAAATGTATTATTTCCTCCCACTAGGGTGTCGATTCGCGGTAGCGGGTAGTCATCCTTCGGACACGCTTTGTTGAGGTTTGTGAAATCTATGCACATGCGCCACTTGCCATTCTTCTTCGGCACCATCACCACATTCGCGAGCCATTCTGAGAACTGCACCTCACGTATGAACCCTGCGTCTAGCAATTTCTGGACTTCGGCCTGAGCTGCCTTCTTCCTTTCTTCGGACATTATGCTGAGTTTCTGTTGAACTGGCTTTGCCTTTGGGTCCACATTGAGCGAATGCTCCATGATATCTCTGCTGACACCATTCAGGTCTGCCGAAGACCAAGCAAAAACATCTTGGTTATTCCGAAGGAATTGTATCAACCGTTCCTCTTCACCTTGTTCCAGACCTTTGCCGATAACTACCATACGATCTGGTACATCTTCACACAGAGGCACCTTCTTGGTATGCTTCGCTGGCTTTAACCCTTCGGTGGCCTCTTGGGCTTCGGGTTCTTGTTGGCTGTGCCCTCCTTCGGGCTGTTTTTGATCTTCAATTGCATGCACATTTTTCTAAGTGTGCAAAGTGTTGTCTTCACACCTCCGGGCTTCTTCTTGATCACCATAGACCGTTATGACACCTGCGGCTGTGGGGATCTTCATGCATAGGTATGGTTGGTGAATAACACAAGAGAACTTGATGATTGTGTTTCTGCCGAAGATGACGTTGTACGGATATTGGATATCCACAATGTCGAATGTTATGACCTCTGTTCTCATCGTAGGTCCTTCTCCGAAGGTTACATTTACGTTGGCTTTGCCGACAGCTTCAATTCTCTTTCTTCCGAAGCCAATCAGAGGGTATTCAGACTTCTTCAAGTCCTTCTCCATGAATCCCATTTGAACGAAGCACCGCCAAAGGATGACATCTGCCGAACTGTCGTTGTCAACCAGGATTCTTGCCACATCATTACCGAAGAAGTGCATTGAATTTTTGCCTATGTTTGCCCTTATGACGAGGGGGTCATTATGGGGGTAATTCTTGAGTTTGAGATCAGCTTGTGTAAAGGTTATTGGGACATGAGACCACAGGGTCCTGAAGTGTTTGCCTTCGCATACATGATTGACGACTCGAAGGTAGTCTTTCCTCTGCCTCTTTGACTCATTTACTAGCTCATTGGATCCTCCTGAAATTGCATTTATGACATTCACCATCGGGCCTTCAGAATTGTTGACCTTCGAGGACCCTCCGGCTGTCTCCGGTATCTGCCCTGGTTCTAGCTTCGGTGGAGGCGGTAGGTGGTAGTTTACTGGATCATAGCCTTGGGTGGCTGAACTTTGGGCCCACCCTTGGTTGTATGCCGAAGGCGGCTGAGCATGATGCATTGGCGGTGGTACAGGTGCTAGTAGTGGCAGATACTGTGGCATATACGACACTGGGTTGTAGTTGAAGGCTGGATGGTGAGCTAGCCACTGAGGTGTCGAAGCTACTAATCCCGCTCTGTCGCCTCCGGAGGTGTGATTGACTGACTTTGGCGGTTCTGTAGGTTTGTCATCAAACTCTTTCTTCTTCTCTTTTGCAAAGTGGCATTCATTTGTCCAATGCCCCTGGTCCCTGCCGTGAAAATAGCAATATGGGATCTTCTGACCCGAAGGTCCTCTGCCCCCTCGACCTTCGCGGCCACTTCGGCCACCTCGACCTCCACTGTTATGCGATCCTTGGGGCTCCTGGTTCTGTCGACCCCTTCCGACTGTGTTGACAGGCTTATGATTGTGCTGCTTCGACTGTTCGGTGTGCCACGGCTTCGATTGTGACCACTGGTTCGATCTGTTTTTCTTCTTTTGGTTGCGAGCTTCGATTCTCCTCCTTCTGCCCCAATCCGACTTGGAGTATTCTTGCTTGACATCAAACAGTTCCTCCAAAGTCCGAGGCTTGCACCTGTCCATGAACTCTCCAAAGGTTAGGGTGGGAATAATTAATCGAGAACCGAAAACCGAACTGAAAAAACCGAAATAACCGAAATCGAAAAAATCGGTTCTCTGTTCGGTTCCAGAAAGCTAGGAACCGAAATAATCGAAAAAAGTTCGGTTCCTACTCGCGGGTAACCGAATTAACCGAAAGAATCGAATAACATAAACCTTGCATTTTGTAAGAGTATATTTAGTTTATATGTGATGTTTCATATTTGAATTGCTATGTATTCCTCTTACTCTATCATTATTGTCTCCTTCTCAATTATTATTCTCTATAATAGAGGAAGTATTGTCTAAATTTGCTATAGAATATGTATGTTTTTCTTTTTATCTTACTTTCTGCTACAAAATTTCGGTTAGTTCGGTTAGAACCAAAACCGAACCGAAATAACTGAGAACCGAAATACTCGGTTCCCGAAATTTCTTGGAACCGATCGGTTCCTATTTTTTAGGAACCGAATTTCTTCAAAAACTGAGAAACTGAACCAAACCGAACCGAAGAACTGAATGCCCACCCTGATCCACAGGGACCCATTTGAAGCCTTGCTATTGCTGCATCGATGACCGTCTCATCCGGGACATGCAGAACTTTGGCGCGCAACTTGACGAAGCGGCGTAAGTATTATTGCAATGTTTCTTTCTCCCCTTGCTTGCAAGCGTGAAATTCACAGGAAGTTAAATCCTCCGGCTTCAACCTTCGGAAGTTTGTCAGCAGCTTTGCGCGAAGCTGACTCCATGAATGAATTCTCCCCGTCGAGAGGTTTGAGTACCAGTGCTACGCTGCAACCTTCATCGCCATGACCAATGCCTTTGCTTTCACTTCCGAGCCTCCTCCATTGGACTCTACCGCTGCTTCGTATTTCAGAAGGAACTCCTCTGGGTCATACTCACCATCGAATTGGGGTATGGTAGCAGCATTGAATCGATGTGGCCACGGCACCTCTTCGAGTTCCACTGCCAAAGGTGTCCAGGGTTCTTCCTGCCTTCGGGACCTACGATGACGATCCCTTCGTCTCCTGTACTCTTCCTCTGAATCCTCCTCCTCGGAGTAACGCCGCCTCTCTCTTTCCCTTGATCTTGTCACCTCAGACCTGATGCATTCGTGAGGATACCTTTGTGGTGGGCTTTCCAAGTCTTCGTGGTCTTCCTCCTCTGGCATGCTCATTCGCTCCAGTAGTCTCCGCTTCTCGCGCAGCTGTTGATGTGTCAGCTAGAATCGCAACTCTTCCTCTTGTAGCTGCCTGATCATGGCTTTGGTTGGTGCAATCTGCTTCCCCTTCGCTCTTGTGTTGTGTTGGCTTGTTGTTGGTTGGGCTGCCCGGGCTGCCTCCCGAGCCTGTGCCGTAGCTTCCTCTAACGTTGCTTCAATCCTTCAGTATGCCGCGATGTCCTCTGAGGCAACTCCCAGTGCTTCAAGTTGGACCTCGAACTGGCCATTGGCGACCTCTTCGACTTCCACCCCTTCGCCACTGGTCTGGTTCGAAGGCTGCAAGGGAACGATGGCCCTGGCATCCTCCTCGCGCTTGGTGTCCTCCTCGCACCGGGTCGAAGCCCCGAGCGCCTTCTTCTTGTTCACCATGTGGAGTGTTGGTACGAACCACGGTGGGCGCCAAAACTGTTGGTGGAGGGTACCCTTCGGAGTGAAGAAGCACCACAACAGCCTGCAGAACCGACACAGACGAGACACCCACAAAAAAACACCTTCGTAGTAGCGAGAAATGTATTATTTCCTCCCAAAAAACCGTCCCTTCAATTACAATTACACGGGTATTCAATTACAGCTCAAACATGATCTGCGCGAGGCGCGCCCTCGTCCAGCTTCACCGCTGTCGCGCTTGGCGGAGGGAGGTTGGAGAGATCCGGGGATGGCGGCGCGGCGGTGGAGGCCGTGTGGAGGAGGGAAGACCCGCAGCGGCGGCGACAGCGAGGTCCGAGGCTGTGCGGAGTAGAGGGTAGTCGGGGGTGGGGTGAGCGAGCGTTTGCTTTGGATTGCTGACAAGCGGGTATGCACGGGCGGGTAAGCCACCGTCCGGTGTGAAAAAAGTCTGTTTTTGGCAGAAACGCTCTCTAACTCTCGATTTCTATGGGTCTACCCTCCCTCCCACCTCCCTCAGTGTTGATAGGCGGACCCAACGTGAGGGGTACAATGGGCCCGATTTGGGTGTGAAATGTTTTCAATTGTTTAGGATCTTTATAGTATAGATTTGAGGCAAACTTTGGCGTGGGACACCCATCAAAAGTGGCTTTTGCCATAGGACACCACAAAATGTGGTCTTTGCCCAAACACTCTAATTTTTGTGGCCATTTGCCACAGCACATTGTCGTTGCCCTCCCATGTGCATCACCATTCCTCTATTTTCTTTCCTTCCTCATCCCCTTCCCCCTCGGCACACGCACGACAGATTCATCCGCCGCCGCTCCACCTACACCACTACCCCGCCGCTGCTCCCTCGTCTGCAGCTGCTAGCTCGCAGTCAAGGCAGCCTCCCGCCTCCGTCTCGCAATCGACGTGTGGGCGCTACTCCTCGCCAACTCTGCGCTGCTCCACCTTGGCCCGGCCCTGCGCCGCCTCAAGCTCCTTGTGCGCCCTCCCTAACATCGTCACAGCGGGCAGAGATAGGGCAGCGGCAACCAGAGATGGGGCAGTGGTAGGTGGAGATGGGGTAACGAGCTAGGGTACGGAGCCCAATAGAGGAGGCCCTGCGGCAGCTGTCAGAATGCACCTCAAGAGCAAGAAAACACATCCTCAATCCAAGGCAACACCCTTCCGATCATTCAGAATGCACCGTTCGGAGTCACACGGATCAAAGGGCCCACTAGAGCATGCAACGGACATAGGACCACGCCAACTCATCAACCAGGGACCATAGGGCCCACTTACCAATCACCCAGGTGAAGCTGAACCCGATTGAGGCCAGGTTTGGGTAGGCCGACCCAGGTGGTTCGGCCGAACCGGGCCGAGGGCCACCGCCTTACAGCTTCCCCGTGGCGCCTCTTGATTTCTTCCTAACGTCAGTTCTGCCTGAGTTCACGAGTTTGCCGGCCGAGAGCACCCCTGATCACCCCTATAAATACAAGGGGAGGGGGTAAGAATTGAAACACACCATTCCATTCTCTCCACTCTCACTTTTGGAGTTGGAGCTCTCCTTAGAGGCTTAGTTCTGCCTAGGTGGAGCTTAGGAGTTAGGGAGAGAGTGAGGGGGTGTCGGGGAGGTGCCGGGGTTGTCAGCCCTCGGCGTTCTTCTCCAGCATGTACCTCGACGGATGCTTATCGATCATAGTAAGTGTTCGTAACTTTCTTTGTGCTTTAGTTTCTTAGTTAAGTTTAGAGCTAGTTTCCCCTAGTTGTTTGCCGGATCAATAGTTCACTAGTTTAGTGGGTAGCTCTAGTTTGTAGCTAAGACTAGAGTTAGTAACGATGTGTAGACGTGGTGTCTAGACTAGACTTACCTGTTGGTTGTGGTATATCCCATGGTTAGATGAGGTGGGTAGTAGGTGGTGACAGCCCTGTCTATCTAGCAGAACCCTCCCCATTCGGGTATATCACAGTGCCGCAGTACTGGAGCTCACCAATTTTATCCTGGGGGAAGCCAGTAGCCCGACGCGAACGACTAGGATAGTTCTATCTTACCTTTGATTCTTAGCCTTAGGAATCCTCTCTGCTCCTTGCCTCTAACAGGTCCGGTGTCCTTGGACGAACCTGGACCTTAGAGAATATACACACGTTCCTCAGTGGATACGATACCCTTGGATTACTCCTTGGTGAAAGCTACAATGTCATATGTGCGCTTAGGGATTTATTTGTGATGCTAAGAAATGTTAACAAGCTTTCTGGCGCCGTTGCTGGGGAACGGTTGCTATATTCTCTTCGGACCTAGTTCGCCCTCGTACCTTTTTCATTTCTTTGATTCTACCTTTACCCCTGCTACCCATGGAGAAGCTATCCATTGAACAGCTCTCTATCCCAAGGGGTGAGTTCTATATGCACTTACCTACTTCAAGATCAACCCCTTCATCTGGCTACAGACTCCATCCTCGGATATTATCTATGTTTCAGGATCGACCCTTCTCTGGAGGAATTAATGAAGATCTCGACGATTATCTGCAAAAGTTTGAGGAACTGTGTTCATGCTTGGTAATCCCAGGTATGACATAGAAAACATTGCGGTGGAAGTTGTTTCCTCTCTCTCTCATAGAGAAGGCGGAGCAGTGGTACACCCGCACGATAGGGAACACTACCGGTGATTGGGGAGAATTTCGAGTTGACTTTTGTTACTCGTTCCCCCTTACGGAACGCATAGAGTCTCTGCTGATTGACATCCTCGGCTTTGAGCAATTTGAGAAGGAGTCCATAGGTGCAGCGTAGGCTAGATTCTCATGCCTTTTGGCATTTAGTCCAGACTTGTCTATACCCAATGATATTAGATATCTTTTGCTCGGGTTTAGACATTAAATCTTCCCAAGACCTCGACGTGACCGTCGGAGGTTTGTTTGCACACAAACCTCCAACGGAAGGAAGAGATATCCTAGATCATCTATCAGAAAATTCTTCCTTCCCTACCGATCATAACGAATCCCGTTGAGAGGAATCCGAGCCAAGACATGAGAGTCTCTCAACAGCTAAATCCAAGCTTCATCTCCGACATCCCAAGATTTGTCTGTTGAGCCCTCTCCCAAACCACGAAAATCGAAGGAGGAAGAAATCCAACCTTCAGAGTTCTCTTCTCAATTCGAGGATGATCCATCTAGAAATCACATAAACACCTCGAATCTCTTAGGGGAAGAACCTTCTTCTGTCCATACAGACCAATCTCAAAATCCCTTGCCAGAACCTTCCCTTAAGCCTACGGTACCCCCTGTACCTCTCGATCCTCTCAACAAAGCAAATCTCAAGGAGGTCATGAAGGAGAAATCGTCGGGTGATGTGAGACACTTTTCCGAAGCAATTTGGATTAGTTCACCCTCGATGATCATACCTTGCTCTATAAGGGGAATTACCGTAGAAGCCCATCTTAACCCCCTCATGGAGGTTAATATCATGCCATGGCACTTAGTGTACACACTTTTGGGCAATGTTACGCTAAAACCGTCCGACAAGCTCATCAAGAGTTGTCCCTTTGGACACATACTTGAATGTTGGGGTGTCGCAAGTGCCGTGATGCTCTCAATAGATAAGATCGAGGTCAACCTAGACTTTTATATCTTTGATATCCTTGATCTTGATCTGCTCCTAGGCTACCCTCTGGAAAAACGCCTTGAAGCATCTCAAGGAGCCTAGATGAAAAGCTTAGGGAAACCACTTCTTCCATCACTACCCCCTATTTAGAAAATCCTAAGGCGAAGCCATTTCCCAAGTGAGACGCGCTCGAGAAGATGATGCATACATCTCTGTTCGTATCATCCGAACCCGTTCTCTTTGAGGTTGCAAAATCCACGACTTCCGAAGAGTATGATTCGGAAGAAACTCTTCAGCTTTGTGAAGACAAACGATCCTTATCACCTTCGATCGAGCGTGAGCCTCCTCCCACTGGCTCGGAGTGCGTTGTTCTCGATCACGATCGAGATGCAACTACAATCTCTCACGATGAATCTCTCGAGATGGGAATCTCATGGGCCGTGAAATGTGGTGAGGCGCCGACTCCGGAGTCCGAGGGGAAGGATTCCGTAGATTAGCATGGGAGCTTTATTCTTGAAATACCCCAAGAACCATGCTCGTTCAATGCCTCTCTAGAGTCAGACATGCTTTGTGCCTCGAGCACGCACGAGGACTACAACCACCTTAAGGTCCTTTTTTGCAAAATCTTTAGAAGGTTGGTTGTAGATGCATATGTTTATCACAAAAATTGCAAATTTTGTGGATGCTCTTGTGGTGCTAACCTTGCAGCTAAAGCTTCATGACATCAACAATTGGTGGTGAGAGGGGAACGACATCACCAACGATAACTGCAAGAGGAAGTTCTCACGGTCGGACTTCTGACCATAAACAAAGCACTGCAGGGAGATAACCCGGACTATCATTTGGTTTTCCCTTTTCAATTAAAAGCAAGATCATGTTCTAGGATAAGTTTTTCCTTCGGGTATTCTTGGCCGCTAACCATTTCAGGTGGAGATTATAAAGGATAAAGGACAGGCGACACCTACGAACATGAGAGCTACACCAACTACAACACCAAGGTAATTTTTGGTGGGGGAATGATTATGAAGGGAAGCTCGAACTCCACACACTTGGGTTGTGCTGCTCATCAATGCAAACTCAAGTGTGGGGGAGGTATATAAGATCCCAAGTAAGTTCCTTTTCATGCCAAATCTTATCTTGGTTTGGAGATGGTGTTGGTTCTCGCATCTTGCTCCATAAAAAAAAAGAAAAAAAGGAGAGGTGTTACCACAGCGGCAGTTCTTCATCAACGAAATGCCATGGTAAGCACCTCAATGTATGTCCTGCTTTTGACTTTAAACAAAGCCCTTCCGGGAGGTACCCCGAGGATCACCAATTTCAAGCTCATGCTTTTCTCTCTTTGAATAAAGCTTGATCATGCTTTCATGCTTCCTGTATTTGTGCTCGTATGCTCTGGTTTGGGTGTGTGCTCGAGCTACATTCATAGGCTTTTTAAATTAAGTATGGTGCTTAGGTTAAAATGTCCTCTTCAGTGAAACTAGACCTAGTGTCAAGTTTGATTGATGTCCTAGAGTTAATACTTGTATAAATATCGGTTGTATATGCGGACTAACCCCTGCAGGAAAATATTCAAATCCAAATGGGTAAGTCGTCGAGCCTAGATCAAATGGGAAGATAAGCCAAGGCATCGAATTCAAGTTGCGCAACAGAGGAAGGAGGTAAATATCACCCCTCAAGGTTCTACTATGAGTATACCCTCTTTTGCTCATATCGATGCAACATCAATTCAGTCTTGCTTGAGCAAGTCTCATGATGAGATTAAACTTTAGTTCCAATAAATGTTAGGGCTCCCTGATTCTTAAAACCGGTAGAGCCATTATTTTATTTCCACCTTTTTTGTTTTTGAATAAGCACCAGGTATAAGAACAAGTGTGGGGGAGATCTCTCGAAGTTTTGACGCACATACAGTCGAGATCTCCCACAGACAGATGCACAAGACCGAAAGAACCAGCACGCAGAGGGACTAGACCACATCATGATGGTTTGTGCACTCTACCCCTCAAATCTCCCTGATCCATGAGTTTAAATGAAATTTTTTGCTAACCACAAAAATTAAACTCAATGGTGCTCGCTGGTCTCATACTTCAAGTTTGATTGGTTTGCATATATTTTATTCCTTGCTGAACTTGAACTTGTGAATAATATCTTAGGGAACCCATAATTGTTAAGTTGTTGAAAAGTAAGATATGGTTTTATGAAGGAACCCTTGCTTTCTTTGCTTTTATGTCTGGGAATTTTATTTTAAAAAGAAAACTCCTTCATAGCTTTACAAACTCCTTGTGTTTGTCCTGCTAAAGCCATATGTCGATCTTCATGCGTGAAACCTTATACATATGTGCCTTGTTGTTGCATTGAGCTTCATCAAATTTTGTGACCCTAGTGAGATGACTTTTCATACTTGCTTGATCAAGATCACGTACACCCCGCATGCTAAACTTCTACACTGGAAGTTAGCCATTCCATCCCATCCATCCACAAAATAAAGCTTCATGTGTAATGACCTATCTCTCCAGTACTCCTTGAAAGAGGCATGGGCTATAAAAAAAGAAGAAAAGAAAAAAAAGAAAACATCTGGACACATGATGGTCCAATAGTTGAAAAAAAGAGAAGAAAATTGGATATGTGAAGGTCCAAGAAAAAAAATGATAGCCATGTCCTCATGTCTTCCAAATAAAGGAGAGAGAGTTTCATAAAAAGGAGTCTTTCATTTTCATCATCCACCTTCCATACACTTGCACAATCTTGATCAGCTTGTATGATGTGTCATCTCCATGGATCTAGTTTTTAATTTTGCAATATATGTGAAACAAGTGCATGCTTCCAAATACCCTACCATGAGCTCCACATAAGCTATCTTTAGAAGTAGGGTGAAAGGAGGCAATGCCTTGGTGAGGATAGATACACACTGAGTGACTTGAGAGATCCTATGGAGGAGTAAAGATATGGTAGGTCTTTTAAAAAATCTTTCAAAACACCGAGTCATACAGCAGAGAAGTGGAGGAGACTCAAGTCAATACCGTTCCACTCTTCAACTTCCCAAACCTTTGTGGTAGACACATCAAGATTCACAAGTAAGAGTGAAGTTTGGAATAATCTATATGAAGATACCATATCAAAAGGAAGTGGTGTCCTCCTTAATCCTAAGCTTTACTCGAGGACGAGCAAAGAGGAAGTGTGGGGGTCTTGTTGACGCTCGCTACAGACCAATTTTGAGCGTTAATTTGACCCAAAAATGGGGATGACATGCACACTTTACTTGCATATTAACCCCGAATACTATCATTTCCACATTTCCCTTGGAGATTTTGCAATGTAGGAACTTGGGCAAGAAATGCAGGTAAAGCAAGCTCCAGAATCCATGCCATAAAAGTCCGACCAATCGGAGCGCGCCGACCTACAAGGAGCAAGTGTTTAATTACCAAACTCCACATGTGTTCGTGAATATGTCTATCCAGCTCAAGCAAAGGAGGAAACACACCTCAAGAGCAAGAAAACACACCCTCAATCCAAGGCAACACTCTTCTGACCATTCACATGGATAAAAGGGCCCACCAGAGCATGCAACCGACATAGGACCACACCAACTCATCAACCAGGGACCATAGGGCCCACTTACCAGTCACCCAGGCGAAGCTGAACCCGGTTGGGGCCAGGTTTGGGTCGCCCGACCCAGGTCGTTCGGCCGAACCGAGCCCAGCGCCACCGCCTTACAGCTTCCACGTGGCACCTCCTGATTGCTTCCTAAGGTCGGTTTTGCCTGAGTTCGCAAGTTTTCCTGTCGAGAGCACCCCTGATCACCCCTATAAATACAAGGGGAGGGAGTAAGAATAGAGACACACCATTCCATTCTCTCCACTCTCACTTTTGGAGTTGGAGCTCTCCTTAGAGGCTTAGTTCTGCCTAGGTAGAGCTTAGGAGTTAGGGAGAGAGTGAGGGGGAGTCGGGGAGGTGCCGGGGTTGCCGGCCCCCGGTGTTCTTCTCTAGCTTATACCTCGATTGATGCTTATCGATCATAGTAAGTGTTTGTAACTTTCTTTGTGCTTTAGTTTCTTAGTTAAATTTAGAGCTAGTTTCCCATAGTTGTTTGCCGGATCAATAGTTCACTAGTTTAGTGGGTGGCTCTAGTTTGTAGCTAAGACTAGAGTTAGTAATGATAGTGTAGACATGGTGTCTAGACTAGACTTACCTGTTCATTGTGGTATATCCCATGGTTAAATGAGGTAGGTAGCAGGTGGTGACAGCCCTGTCTATCCAGCGGAACCCTCCTTGTTCGGGTATATCCCAGTGCCGCAGTACTGGAGCTCACCAGTTTTATCCTTGGGGAAGCTAGTAGCCCGACGCGAACGACTAGGATAGTTCTATGTTACCTTTGATTCTTAGCCTTAGGAATCATCTCCGCTCCTTGCCTCTGATTCGTGCGGTGTCCTTGGAGGAACTTGAACCTTAGAGAATATACACATGTTCTTCAGTGGATATGATACCCTTGGAATACTCCTGGGTGAAAGCTACAACATCATCTGTGCACTTGCGGATTTATTCGTGACGCTAAGAAACGTCAACACGAAGCAAGGGGGAGATGCTCCTCCAGTACATCCAGCGCTTCTGCCAGGTACGGAACACCATACCACGCATCTCTCCAGCTGCTGACATCATGGCGTTCAGCGAGGGCGTCACCAACAAGCAGTTGGTGGGCAAGCTCGAGATGCACAACGTCGAGACTGTGGCCAAGCTCTTGGCCTTGGCGACCAAGTGTGCCCGTGAGGCTGAAAGTGCATCTAGGCCCCTAGTGGGTTTTGGTGAATTGAATGACACCACGATTAAAGAACTAATCATCTTGTTGAGTATATGAGCAGGAATTGATTGTCATTGCAATGAAATATTCGTGATGAAAAAACATTGAAAGAACGGATAAAAGGCTCATTTGAGAAGACTAGTGGCTATGATCAAAGTGATAATGTTGGCAAGCAATAAGTGCTATCTGAATTGAGACACATGTTTGATGACAATCATTTTGTTCTCATACCATAATGAAGCTTGTTGACAAGGTCATAGCACTAGAAAGGAATCTCTTGTGAAGAAATGGACTTTCTATCAAAAGAAGACATAAGTTGCAAAAGAATTATGAAAATGGTTTTCATAGTTGATTTAAATGTGATACAAGTTTTGATGGAGCTCTATGTGATGCAAGTATGAAGAGTTGGAATTCGGGATAGTGTTTCGAGGAACTAAGCGTGGAGAAGGGCCATTGGTTTGTGCCGAGGAACCAACGCTAGGGTGAAGAAACTTTCTTTGGATTCAACTTGATGAATCTTGCTCATGTATGGTGTTCATAAGAGCAAGTGTCAATCATTCCAAGAATTACATAGTGAGTTGAATCTGAAGTGGATTTTATTCAAAGACAAAGGTTCAAGTCACAAGCTCAAGGTTGAAGTGCACATCTCAAAGAGAAAAAGATGGATGCAACTCTCAGATGGACATATTGACAAAGTATGGCATGGTTCATGTTGATGAAGCTCAAGTGCATGACATTGCTTTTGTATTTGATCTTGAGTATAGGAACGCCGTACTATCAAGAGGGATGCATCACAAGGTCTGAAAATGTCTCAGTGCTCAAGTATCCCATATTAGTTGATGAGAGACACAAAAGCCACACTTACACTCTTGTCGGGTTTGACTTTTGTCAAACCCTGTGACACCGGTTTAGAGAACCGGTGGGACCGGTTTTGTGTCAGCCGTCTCAACGGCTAGTTTGTTTGAATTTCGGTGGCACCGGTTTGGGAAACCGGTGGTGTTAGGGATAGATCCCCTGGGTACCACAAGGAAGCTACCCGTGGGGGAAAAGAAGTCGAATTTCTACTAGAACTCTACCTTGTAATCCTACTAGGACTCATACCTTATAATCCTACTAGGAGCCCCACCACCTGGGATATATAAAGGAGGGCAGGGATACCGAGATAGGCAAAACAGAGCGGCCAACAGGCAACTCAACACCCAAGCGCAGGGCGCAATATCCAACACCCCCAATAGGACGTAGGGTATTACGCTATTCTAGCGGCCCGAACCTGTCTAAATCCGTGTCTTGTGTCCTCGCGTTTACCTTCAAGTTCCAGATCCGGCGATCCCTCACCAATAATCATCTACTTTAGGCTATCCCTAGGTAGGCTGACGGTAAAAGTACCGATAGCTGGCGCCCACCGTGGGGCAGATCGTCGAATCATCGGGCGAGCTTGAAGGACCTGTTCATCAAGATCAATCCACTCCACACGCGATGGATCAATTTGCAAGTCCAAGACCGGAACGGCGTGCATCACCAGCCACTGTGGTCATCGTCTACATGTGTTGTCCGTGATGGTCATCGTGTGCGGTCCAAGAAAAGCTGGGTACAACCAAAGCAGCGGCACACGCCCAAGCCATGTGCAGCAGAAGAACCAAGCACCTTATTGGGAAGCGTCTACAGAATTTTGAGTCGGCGTCGCCGAGTCCTGACATGCATCAATTTAGCTCTGGACGAGTCCGTATCGAGTTGGAAGCTGTCGCAGAGTCTCAACCTGATCCGACTGGGAGCTGTCACGCGAGTCCTGATCCAGACCAATTTTCGATCGGAAGATGTCACCTCGATTTTTTGGTGTTGTGCTTTGTCAAGCATCGAGGTCCTGATCCAAAGAAAGCTGCAGCACCACACCACCATAATGCATCTACAACGCACACACATCAAGATGAAGGCAGAAACATGCGAGATGTGCTACGCGAAGAATAAAATTCAAGGAATTTTTTTGCCACGTGCACACGCAAGGCTACACGGAGGCCCAATAGCTCTCGCTAACTGGTGTACGTATGGACGACCGCTCCGACTGCTGCACGGGAGCTACCGGCAAGGGATATTGACACGCTGCCGCCAATCTCGACTACTCGGCTCAACTTTAGCTCGTGCTGCCTTCATCGATTACGACTACTTCAACTTCGCGAGGACCCTCGGCGACCCGCCGACGGCTACTTCAACTGGCGGGGAGTTGGAAGAGGAGCTTTCTTGACGATCTCCCCGCTTCTGATACGACTGAAAGATTGCAGGTATACCTTCTTGTAGTCTTCTAGATGTGTTGCCAGTTCTTCTTTCTGGTCGTCCTTGAGATCTGCCTCCGTAACCTCGATGACGTTGCTTTCAGAGATTTCGGCGGCTTTTGACATGTTGGATATTGAGGTGGTCCCACCGGGCGTGCCAAAAGTGTGTTGGCGCTAAAATCGGCCGATGACCTTCAGCGTCGGACACATGACCCGGGAGAATCTGCTTAACTCCTGTTCGAGTGATCGCCCTAGTGCGGTTCGCGCGGCGTGCCAGTCAATCTGACCTGTTGATTGACAAGGAAAGAAACGTATTAAATTTCGGGGGTCTCAATCGGCTAAAGTTGCGATCTGTCCCGAAAAGCGTATCAGCGAATCGGCTGATTTACTATGAAGATGACCGACTATAGATCAGCCGATAATTACGTAGCGATTGCAAAGAAACTACTGGAGCAAATTAAACAATCGCCACAGATGCAACACTTGAAATAGATCTAATCGGCTATATGATGATAAATAAGAAAAAATGATGATAAAGCCGACAGTTCGGTCTCAAGCTGGATAACTGGTGATAAAACTAGAGTAATAGATAAAACCTATAATTCTAGTAAATATCGATAACTGGTGAATAAATCTAAACGAAACAAGAGCGATGCGCCCGATGTTAAAGCTTAGATATTATTCGATAAACGGAACTTACTGATCGACTGGAGATCGTGTCGATGCAGCCCTGCCAACTCGTACGAACTCGTGAGAGAAAAAGATGTATTGGCGAAGTCGCCAACTTGAAAGTAAAGTACAATGAATAAGTAGATTGTTTGTATTGATTGATGTGTGTCCTTTACAAAACCCTGACTTCTTCTATTTATACCCTAGGACTTCTGTCACGATCCGTTACAAATTTGACTTACATATAAAAACTACTATATCTATAAGATTCTCCTAAAGGAAACAGACTCCCGTAGGATCTTCTGCTGCCATCTCCTAGTCTAATTCGAACTCCTTCCATTGCTCCTCGACCGAGTCGGCGTCGCTCTTTGACCAACGTCATGTCATCTTTGACTGGGATCCTCTGTCATCTTGACTCAACATCCCCTCTTGGGATTCCATTGGCTTCATCCCCCTTCTATAAATAATTTATCTGTTGGCGCAAGCCCATATTGGCCCAAACGCTCCAGCCTTTCAATCGGCCGACCCCCACCAACTCTATTCGCCAATCGCCCGAAACACTGCAACGCCAATCAGCCGATTCCTAACTGTAGCGTTAATAGGCTGATTCCCAATTGTAGCCTTTAAGTCTGCCGCATCGGCCAATCTCCTCCTTCCCTGACGCCGATTGAACACGTGTCAAAATTTGGCGTCAACAGGTTCCATTCATCCAACCATGTCACAAAAGTCAACCATTAGATAGCATGGATTCTCTATAAAGTTTTTGTTCACAAGCACAAGGTGAGAGTCTAGGAATAAAGAGTATGCATGTTTATCATGAAGTGCTTTGAGTGCAAGATCCATTTTCAATTTGAGGAGTTAGGCAAGGTTCAAAGAGTTTTGTTTTAGTGATCAACATAAAATTCATTTAAACTCAAGAACTTAGGGAGCTAGGGGGTTGTGTTGCACAAATCATCGTTGAAGAGGGAGAAAAGGAAACTGACGGGAGTCAGAGGTGGTTTAGTCAAACCAAAGGTTCGACCATCCCTCTTCAGATCCCATCTGTCTGATCTTCAGTGTGCTAGACCATCCGATGTTGTGCGATATGTTGGGGGAGGATCTCGAATGAGTGTGAACTAGGTGAGCTTGAGATATCTCCCCCACACTTATTCTTGTACCTATTTTTATTCAACAAAACAAACAAACAAACGGTAGAAACGAAAACTCTACCGGTTTGAATACCGGGGAGTTCCAACTTTTATTCACCTGAGGCGCATGGAGAGAGTGTGGCACCTCAAAAATCATTTTTGTTATTATAAGATTATTATTACTATTATTATTTTTATTTTCTTTTATCATGGCAAAGTGGGCATGATGGATAACTTAGCAGCGTGAAAGCATGAGGCGAGGGTGTATGAAATATGTGGAATACTTATCTAACTGTCTTCCCAAGAGATCGAACAAATAATGCAAGAGTTAAGCTTTTGATGCATGGTGCAAAGATTTGCATTTGTTCTACTTGGTTCCTCGTGCATCTGGCTTCCATGGGACCAAGGTGCATTGTATGAGTGTCGGAGTTATTATACACTGCCCCTTGGTTTTATTTTATTTCCCCCAAAAGGTTAGTGGACAACAAATACTCGAGGAACGTTTAAGAAATTTTTGAAAGAATTTCATTATTGCCTTGAGATTAGTTGTTCACATCCATGCTTATGGAAAAAAATCAAATTCAGCAAATCAAAAAGTATGGACCCTAAAATGCTTGCAATCATTTTATTATATTATTTCTTTCAAGAGAGATTTTTTTGAAAAAGATTTATTTTACGGAGATATTTTTTATTTTGAAAGGTTTTGTTTCTATATAAATTCACTAATTTTATATTTTCAGGAAAACTCGAACAAGGCTGAGATGAGAACTGCATGAACGTACCAAAGGGACATTTGACAAAATACTCACGGTGAAAACTTTAGAGGTGATTTGTGCCTCCCTTGCATGCCGTGCAATTTTTGTTGAAGCGTGTCCCGGGCCTTGGTCTATCTCACATATGAACTAAACTTGAGGACTTATCCGTAAATTTTGAAAATTTTCCTGCAGGGGTTAGTCCACAAAAGATATGCATCTAGAGTCTATGATAGTGTTAACTCATTTGTTCATTAACCAAACTTGACACCATGTCTAATTTGATTAAAGAAGGCTATTCAACCTAAGCACCATGCTTAATTTCAAAAGCCTATGGATGTTCCAATTGAAAACACCCAAACCAGAGCAACGGACATAGACAAAGGAAGCATGATTTTGCATGCTCAAGCCATATTCAAATGGAGATAAACATGAGTGTTGACGCCAGATTTTGACACGTGTTGAATCGGCGTCAGGAGAAGAGATTGGCCGATGCGGCAGATCTAAAGGCTACGGTGAGGAATCGGCCGATTGAGGCTACAGTAGGGAATCGGCCGATTCCTCACTGTAGCCTTTAGCCTTTAGGGAGGGTGAAACCATTGGAACCACAACAGAGGATCCCGGTCAAAAGTGGCCTAATGTTGGTCAACGGAACGATGCTGATTCGGTCGAGAAGTAATGGAAAGAATTCTGATTGGATTAGGAGATGGCGGCAGAAGATTCTGCGGGAGTCCGTTTCCTTTATAAAAATATTATAGATATAGTAGTTTTTCTGTTTAAAATAAGGTTGTAAAATCGATCAGGAGTCCTGGTTCTGAGGTATAAATAGGAATCGTCAGGGCTTTGTAAAAATCAATCAATCAACAAAACACATCTACTTTTTCATAGCACTTTACTTTCAAGTCGGCGACTTCGCCAATACTTTTTCTTCTTTCACGAGTTCGTACGGATTGGCAGGGCTGCATCAACTCGATCTCCGGCCAATTGGTAGGTTCCGCTTATCGAATAACATCTGAGCTTTAACTTCGGGCGCATCGTCGTGGTTTCGTTCAGATTTATTCACCAGTTATCGATATTTACTAGAATTATAGATTTACCTGTTGTTCTAGTATTATCACCAGTTATCCAGCTTGAGATTGAAACTATCGGCTTCGTCATCGCTTTCCCCCGTCCATTGTCATATAGCCGATTAGATCTATTTCAAGTGTTGTATCTGTAATAATTGTTTAAGTTGCTCTAGCAGTTTTCTTTGCAATTATTACGTGATTATCGGCTGATCCATAGCCGGTCATCTTTACAGCAAATCGGCCGATTCGCCGACGCGCTTTTTCGGGACAGATCGGAACCCAGCCAATCGGAACGCCCGGAATTTAATACTCTTATTTCCTTGTCAATCAACAGGTCAGATTGACTGGCACGCTGCGCGAACTGCACCAGGACAATAACCCGAACAGGAGCTAAGCAGATTCTCCCGGGTCATGTGTCCGACGCTGAAGGTCATCAGCCGATTCCTGGCCGATTTTTAGTGCCAACACACTTTTGGCACGCCCGGTGGGACCCAACATCAAGATCCAATATGTCAAAGAACACCGAAGTTTCCGAGAACAACATTATTGAGGTCACAGAAGCAGATCTCAAGGACGACCAGAAAGAGAAACTGGCTAAACATCTAGAAGATTACAAAAGAATGTATCTCTAGTCTTTCAGTCGTACCAGGAGCGGGTAGGCAATCAAGAAAGCTCCTCTTCCTGTTCCCCGCCACATCACCATCGCTGAGGATTCGGGCAAGATGTCCGATATGATTCAACAATCCATCTATCAGGCTTTCATCGACCAATCCTCGGTGATGACCAACACGGTGTATAACGCCGTCATCAGTTCTCTGGTCAGCAGAGCAGCTCAAGGATATCAAGGGCCAGCATACGCCCCACCTATTGTACCTCCAGCCAAAAGCTCACCAGGCACGTCCCACTCGGTTCCTCAGCCGATGTCGACGCAACGCGACGGATACAACACTTCGTTGCCTCCAGTGTCTCCAAGGTATAACGGTGCACCATGTTTCCCATCGCAAGCACCACTTCAGCCTGTCCAGATTGCTTCTATGCAATCGCTGCCCACAAACTCAGTGCCTTGGGGGGCATCGGCAACGGCGGCGTTTCCCGATCAATCAACCGGACATGGGAGTTATCCGATCCAAGTGTCGTTCCATTCGGCCGTTCGGCCAACGGTCCCTCAGTATCAACCAGCCCCGTCAGAAATCGGCAGGGGGGCAGACGCTGTAGAAGCACTCAGAAGCACGGCGCCAATGACGACGTACGATAGGGCGGCGGATTCGCTTCGCCATCAACTGTCAACTGCTCAGACGGCCACAATGCAACAGAATCCGCCGCACGCTTCGATCCATCACCCGGCCGTACCGCCGCCAATCCTCCAACATATGCCGGCACCCCGAACAACTGTTCACCAGCAGCAAGTAGATTGGACGGCAAGAATAACGGAAGTAATTCAGGACCAATTCGAGTTGAAGCCGAAAGTGCAGACTTATACATACAAGACTCCATACCCATCAGCCTACGACCTGCTGCCGTTTCCCCACCGGTACAAGGTTCCGGACTTTACCAAGTTTTCGGGGCTGGACGATACCTCTACCGTGGAGCACATTAACAGATTCATCATCCAGTGCGGGGAAGCCGCTACGCAAGATGCTCTGAGGGTGCGCCTGTTTTCATCGTCTCTGTCTGGATCGGCCTTCCAGTGGTTCACCACTTTACCATCCAATTCCATTGTTACTTGGGCCGATCTATAAAATCAATTCCATAAGTACTTCTACGCAGTAGTACATGAGATGAAGCTCTCAGATTTGACCAGCCTCAGGCAGAGAAGCAACGAACCAGTAACTGGATACACACAGAGGTTCAGAGAAATCAGAAACAAATGCTATACTCTGGCTTTGACCGATGCCCAGTTGGCCGATATCGCTTTCCAAGGCCTCTTGCCACATATCAAGGAGAGGTATGCCTCACAAGAATTTGAAAGCTTAAGCCAGATCATTCACCGATTGGCCGGTCAGGAGGTGCGTCCATTTGAGCAGCGGAGGAACTTACAGAAAAAGGTGGCATATCTGGAAGGATCTGAATCGGAGGAAGAGGAAGAAATCGGCCTAGCAGAGTGGGTGAAAGGCAAGAAGCCAATATCGTGCCCTTTCGGAAAGAAAGAACCAAAGGCATTCGGCTTTGACACATCAAAGGCCGATAAGATTTTTGACTTATTACTCCAGGAAGGGCAAATCAAGCTATCACCATACCATACCATACCATTCCTTCGGCCGATCAGCTCAAAAAGATGAAGTACTGCAAATGGCACAACGCTACATCTCATGATACAAATGAATGTAAGATCTTCCGTCAGCAAATACAGTCAGCGATCGAGCAGGGAAGGCTCAAGTTCGAAACCCCGGCAAAGCTGATGAAGATTGACCAGCATCCTTTCCCGGCCAACATGGTTGACACGGGAAGAAACTCACTTCAAACTAAGGTGCTGACGTCGGAATTGGCTAGAAGGAGCGGTGCCGTAGATCCCAGGAAGCAGGTCACGGTGGATGAAGTCAAAGGGAAAAGGCGGGCTGAAGACAAGGGCGAAGGATCAGAACGATCGCACAGACCCGTCACTTCCCAATTCTTGCTCAGCAAATATCGGCGGCAGCAGGAACGGTCAAGATACCACGATGAGATGATACGCCGACACGAGGATCACTGGCAATGTCCGTTCTTCATCCATTGCTGGGAAAATGACCTCCGATTGCCATTAGCCGATAACTGTCCTGAGTGCAACGGATCAAGCTGCAATGATCGCCCGTTCAAAAGATCACGCTCTAGAGACAGAGAATCAGAGCCGATCAGCAGAAATTGGCGCGAACAAGAAGGACGACGCCTTTCAGTGCATGATCGGCTGGGGGGCAGAGTTGACCGGTATCACCGGTCGAAAGGCAGGATCAACCAGCAGGAGCGACTGGGGGGCAGAACCAGCGTACACGATCGGCTGGAAGAGATGGCTGATGACAGGGTGTCAGATGAAAACCCTCTAGGAAGGGAACCAGATTGGGAGCACGCCAAATCATCGGCCAGACCAGTAAACCCCAGATGGTGCCCTGAAGGATTATCTAAATCTCAGAAGCGGAGAATCCAACGCCTGCACCAATGGGAGCAACAAGAAGAAGAGCAGAGGCAGGTGCTGGAAAAGAGAAACGTCAAGTCTCGGGTCTGGCGCCCCAAGAAAAACAACAGCAAGGAAGTTAGCAATCAAGAATCGGCAGCTGATGTCAACATGGTGTTCATATTGCCGATGGAGTTCATGGCGCCTGCCGATCGAGACAAGGCGACAAGGATGGAAGAGCAGAAGGGCCATATAGAATCGGCCGATGAGCTCCGGGAAATGCATATATACTAGAAACTATTGAAGGGGAAGAATTCTCAAGAGCTTTAAACCGAAGATATCTGAAGAGGTACTATCCAAGCATTTGGGTAGGTGCGTAACTTGCAGTAAGATGAATCAAGACGACGTGGCCGACTCCTATCGGCTTTTGTCTACATAGCCGATGTAAAAATGACATCACCTTAAGGAGGAAACATTTTGGTTTGGTCTGACCGATTCATTATTCGGTGAAAACAGCAGAGTACATGGCCGACATAGTACAAGTCGCCCTTAGAATAAAAAGTACCAATATATCTATTGATCACGCTTTTTCTTGAACTCTCTCTCAATCCGACCTAGTTTTATCAGAAGGCGGATGGTCTTCTCCTCCAGACCCTCCATGGCGGCTTCAGCCTCGACTTGATGAGGGAGTGGATGGCTCCTGTCGAGAGGTGGTTGGGATGTTCCTGCCGCGGCATCTTCAAGGGCAACTGAGTGAGGGAGTGGATGGCTCCTTTCAGTTGGCGGTCGCTTGAAGCAGTTAGCGTCTATTTGGTCCCAGATTTTCTGGACATCAGCAGGAACATGACCTTTGAGTTCTTCAGAGTGAGCTCTTATCAGATCTATATCTACCTGCAATAGTGGGTCGTCTGAATGCATAACTTCAATCGCTCGTTCCAGACTGGGACTAAGGTGCTTTGGATAAAGAGGGATAAACAACTACCCAGTATCAGAGCGATTGAGATGTCAAGGGGAGAAATAGAAGAAGGTTCATACCTGGTTGACAGAGGAGGAGTAAGATGAGGAAGACATCTTGATGTCCAGCCTGGGAGGATAGAGATCGAGTTATTGGAGGAGAAGGAAGTGGGTAATACAGACGCCTCTGGAAATGAGGCGGGATCTCGTGCTTATAGAAAGAAGGAGGTAAAGAGATAGTAGGATGCGTCCTATCAGAGTAAAAGCGTTCATAAATGCAAAGCTGCCAAAGGAAGCGGTCCAAGTTCGAATCAGCGCATCAACATTAAGAGAGCATTAAATATTTACAAGATTCTTTACAACCCAAGGAGGGCATCTATGGTCGTAATAGCTCGTTGCCTAATCTGATCGGCCGAGTCTAATACTCTTTGGTCATCGTCGGCTGATCCGGGATTTTCTGGCATATGACGATGAAGTCTTATCGCTTCACGGGCCAGGTTCTATCTTTCTTGCTTCAGCCCGGCGATGATAGATGGAAGCTCTTGAAGTCTCTTTTCTTCAGCAGCTATGTCCTTGGTTACCTGCTCCATCTCTTTGGCTAGCTCTACCCTCCTCCGTTTGAGGCGATCTATTGTGCCGACGATATCTGGGCGGGAGTTCTCGAGGAAGTTGATCCGTTGATGTACTTCTTGAGCTCGGTGTTTGTAAGAATCGGCTTCCTCCCGGGTCTTTGCTAGCTGGGCACGATCGGCCACATGACGCAGGGCCCTGAACACTGAGGTCTGTATCGATTCTATGTATGCAGTAGGTTCCAGAGTCTCTGTTGCTTCCTCCGGAATTCGGCCTCTGATGTCATTGAGAAGCCGCCGAATCGGTGAGGCATCTCCTACTAATCGGTCGATATCATCTTGGAGGAGGGTCCGCATACTCTCGAGCTTGGCACGGACATCATCAGGAATCGAGCTAGATGGAACTTGGCGAGAAGTGACTTCTTAATCGTCAGATAGAGGGACCGCGAAAGAGAAAAGGCTGTTATTGGGAGTGTCTTGTTCCTGCGAAAGAATAAAGACAAGGATTAGCAGGCAGTAAAAAGGAATCGGCCGATTCCGGTGATAAGTTTCTTACCTCCTTGAAGCGGATTTCTCTTGCTCGCGCCGATGGGAGTGCCACCCTCGTCTCAGGAACCGGTGCAATCGGCTCATCAGAGGAGGAGGACTCGACAACTATCAATGCCCTGCTTGGGCCAGCTTCCTGAAAAGGTATGGGAAATAGATTCTATGAGTATACTGTGGATAATTGGATATGATGATATGAGATACTTGCCATACCTCTGTGAGTCTTCCGGCCGATGTTTGTTGAGGGGGTACAGCCGACGCACCCAGATCGGTCTACATCAAAATCGGTTAGTTTTCTGAATATCGAGAAATTGAGTTAAGAGATTATCTACCTCGGTGAGGAGGGTCGCTGGCGTTTCGGCTTCCGCTCGGGATGTGTCCGATTGCTGCGGGGATTGCGCTGGAGCGGTCTGTGCAGCCTGGCAGAAGGGAGAAGTTAATATTGATAGAGTACTTAAAGATATGTGAAGTATGCGAGGTTGCCTGAACAGCTTCCACCAGCAGTGATGCAGCGGCCGCTACGACTTCTGCGGTAGTTTGGGGATCGACCATCTCGGTAGTCGGCAAGGCTGGAGGAGTTGGGGTTTCAGCCGATACTACCGCCGATTGGTCAGTCGGTCCTATGCGGGCACGCACTCGACGGCTTGTCTTCTTTAAGGTTGGCTTTTTCAGCGTTTGTTTCCATCGGCCGCTAGTGATGTCTTTGATGGTCGGACCGTGATAGCCGATAAGTGGAAATGATGTATATGGACGATCGCTCTCTATCGGCCTACCACTTCAGCTCTGCATCGGAGAAACTTGGCTTTCAGACTGAAAAGATAAACACAAGTTAACGGTAAGATTGTAGCATGGAAAGAGACAATATTGAAATCGGCTGGGAGAAAGGTCATACCGCTGCACTTGAATCGATGTTTTCTGGGTCCAAACTGTTGCAATATGTTGATGGAGATAGACAGAAGAGGTATTGCTTCCATTCTGCCCACCACAGTTTGAATTGTTGGACGGCAAAAGGGGCCACCATCCAGTTGTTCAGGTCGATGGTACTGGAGTCTGGCACTAAGTTGTACAGCCGATTGTAGTCGAGGCTCTTGGTCAGTTCATCTCGAAATTTTGCTTGGCCGGCAAAGTAGACCTGAATCGGCAGTTGACCAAAGCCCAGTTGCCTTGCTGCGGCCGATGGATTATAAAATTCATAGGCGGGGGAATCCTTTCCAGAAAAGAAATTGGCCGGTAAAATCCCTGGCTTGATCAGGATATCCATAAGATCACCGTCAAAAGTATGGGATGATGAATCGTAGCAGACGGGAAGCTCGAAAATCGGCCCTGCTGTCTGATATGGATACCAACTGATAGTCTCTTCACTGAAGCTGTTGTAGAAACATCTGAAGTATTCGGCCGTTCGGGTGGCAGTGAATTGATAGCCAGGGAAGGCCGATGCCGCTTCTCCAAAAGATGTACAGTGTCGTCGAATGGTGGGGTTTTCCTCTGACTCAATATTGGGAAAAGTCTTGGTCTCTATTTGCTGCTGGGAGACCTTGCTCATATATAAGTTGAGCCAGAGGGTGATAAACCACCAAGGACCACCAGGATTGCCAATCGGCTCCCCTTTTGACAATCTAACACCGATTTGGTGCATCATATGATAGGCCGATCCTAACAGATGCTTCCCAAGGGGGACGGCCGATCCTAGTGATAGAGCTTCTGCCAGGGCTTGGGTATTAGATCAAGGACCAACTGCTCTGCCACAGAAAAAATGTTTCTCTAGCCACATCATCAGAAACGCCGTATGTTCTCTCTCTGAAATCGTCCCAGTCCTCATATTCTTGCTGATATACCCCTTCCATCCGCCGGTTCCTTTTGTTTCTAGCCGATGAGATGGTTTGATCAGATAATCAAAGGGGGTATCAGGAGAGGAGATATCAAGGCCGGTCAACATCAGAACATCGGCCAAGGTTGGAGTCATAGGTCCGTGCCCAAAGAGGAACGCGTTGAGCGTGTCGGACCAGAAGTAAGAGGCCGCTATTACTAAGGGCTCGTTTTTCTCCATTTGGGACAGAGAGAGATCGATGCACTGGCCGATTTTCAGTTCATCCCACTGAACTCTCTTAGACTTGGCTACTCTATGGTACCATTCTTTCCAGCCAGGGGTCTCATTCGGCCAAGATCTAAAGGCACCTACCCACTGACCTAAATCCATGGGCGATTCCTTGAACGGAGTTCTGTGGGTTTCTAGGTTAATCAAATCGGTTGGATCTGGATTCCCCATAGGATCTAAGCAGATGAGACCGGAGGATTCGGAAAGGGGAATAGTAATCTGGTGCCTAAATGCCTAAAAAAGAGGGAAAAAGGAGAAAAACTAAGAATGGATCTAGAAAATACTTGAGCAGTAAAAGAATAAAATAGGAAAGTTTCGGATGATTACCTCCGGGATGAAGCTCATCGTCGCCGATGGAGCCGCTAGTGGAGCCGCCGATGGGGCCGCCGTCGCTGAGGGGGTTACCGGCGGAACCTCCGTGGTTGGTGAAGTTGCTGATGGCGCCGCCATTGGAAGGGTGGAGCAGGTCGCAGGCAAGATCGCTGGAGGGAGCGGTTGGAGATCGAGAGGGCTTAGGAAGAAGATGAATACTGGTTCGCTGGAGGAGATTACTAGGCTTGTGGAGAAAGAAAGGCGGAGAATGCCAGTACTTAAGGACCATCTGAGAGAGAAAGGGCAAAGGCGGGATTTTTGCCGCGCCGTCTACACGAATTCCAGGAGAACAGTTATCTCAAGCGCCCGGTCCGAGAAGATTGCAATCATCATGTAGAAGACCGCGAAACAGAAGGAGATTTTTACTGCGCTCGTTTCGGAGGGAAGATTAAAGAAAAGAGTTTTGAAGTAAAAATTATGTTTTACTCCGAAACTGGGGGGCATGTGTTGACGCCAGATTTTTACACGTGTTGAATTGGCGTCAGGAGAAGAGATTGGCCGATGCGGCAGATCTAAAGGCTACAGTGAGGAATCGGCCGATTGAGGCTACAGTTGGGAATCGGCCGATTCCTCACTGTAGCCTTTAGCCTTTAGGGAGGGTGAAACCATTGGAACCACAACAGAGGATCCCGGTCAAAAGTGGCCTAATGTTGGTCAACGGAACGATGCTGATTCGGTCGAGAAGTAATGGAAAGAATTCTGATTGGATTAGGAGATGGCGGCAGAAGATTCTGCGGGAGTCCGTTTCCTTTATAAAAATATTATAGATATAGTAGTTTTTCTGTTTAAAATAAGATTGTAAAATCGATCAGGAGTCCTAGTTCTAGGGTATAAATAGGAATCATCAGGGCTTTGTAAAAATCAATCAATCAACAAAACACATCTACTTTTTCATAGCACTTTACTTTCAAGTCGGCGACTTCGCCAATACTTTTTCTTCTTTCACGAGTTCGTACGGATTGGCAGGGCTGCATCAACTCGATCTCCGGCCAATTGGTAGGTTCCGCTTATCGAATAACATCTGAGCTTTAACTTCGGGCGCATCGCCGTGGTTTCGTTCAGATTTATTCACCAGTTATCGATATTTACTAGAATTATATGTTTTACCTGTTGTTCTAGTATTATCACCAGTTATCCAGTTTGAGATTGAAACTATCGACTTCGTCATCGCTTTCCCCCGTCCATTGTCATATAGCCGATTAGATCTATTTCAAGTGTTGTATCTGTAATAATTGTTTAAGTTGCTCTAGCAGTTTTCTTTGCAATTATTACGTGATTATCGGCTGATCCATAGCCGGTCATCTTTACAGCAAATCGGCCGATTCGCCGACGCGCTTTTTTGGGACAGATCGGAACCCCAGCCGATCGGAACGTCCAGAATTTAATACTCTTATTTCCTTGTCAATCAACAGGTCAGATTGACTGGCACGCCGCGCGAACCGCACCAGGGCAATAACCCGAACAGGAGCTAAGCAGATTCTCCCGGGTCGTGTGTCCGACGTTGAAGGTCATCGGCCGATTCCGGGCCGATTTTTAGCGCCAACAATGAGTAAGGGATTGGTGAATTGTTACCTTCATGTACCTGGGCGTTCTTACCGGAAGCACATGACGATGGATGATTCGAAACTTTTGTAGTGGTGGCATGATCACGTACGCTGTTAATGACTCCTTCATTTTGATATGGATAGTAGCGGAGGAAGACTCTTTGACCATGCCAACTCAGGTGCGTGGTACTCATGCCTCGTGCGTGGGAATCATATTTCTTCGAGGCATGATCCGTTGGCACAATGCTATAAGATTGGAGATGCATAATACGTCTACTTTTATGCATGTGAGCAAGTGCCAAACGGAGTGGAGCAGCGAAGGCTTAGAAAGGAAGAGGAGCATTCCTCTTGCTAGCATGCGGATGAGCTACTAGAGCAAAGCTTATGCAAAGCCGGGAGCGGATGAGGATTATGCCAAAGCTTTTGCAAGTGTAAACGAGAGCAGTTGGAGCGAGACAGCAATATGCTATCTACTAGGAAGCAATGTCCTAGCTTGGAGGCATACTTAATACGGCTTTTGATCTATATGGAGTATGCTGGCTCACTCTCACTCATCTTATTCTTTTTTTCTCTCTCCAGTGTCAAGTGGCAATGTATGCCGATCAACTAATTTTCTCATTTCTCAAGGAAAGAATCAATTGGCAAAAGGAAGAGAAAACACCTGTTTGACTAGGCAACACTGGAAACAAAAACAATTAAACCTATTTGACTAGACAACACTGGACACAAAAACAACTAAACAAGGGAAGGGGAGTTGACTGTGCAACAACACAAAAACAGCGTCGGCCGGCCACCGCATCGCCATGTCTGTTGAGACACTGCTCAGGATCAGGGCCTCGTACTCGTGGTACTGGTGATCAGGGCCTCGTACTCGTTGAACGCCACCTTGGCCTCGGAATGCTGGAGGAGGACGGACGCCATTCCGGCGTCGAGGCGCGAGTTGAGCGCGCAGATCACGGCACCGGCCATGGGGATGCTGAAATGGAGCTCGCGGAAGGCGGGGATGTTCTGCGCGAACACGGCGACCTGCGCAACAACGAATCAACTGATTGCTGTAATAGCTTTCTGAAATAGAGTATGCACTACAGATAGAGCACAGGCTCGATTGGACCAAAAACAAGACACAAAAACAACTAAACAGATTGATCTCTCCAGCCGATCCAACGCTCCACGTTGGTGACTTACGCAAATACAAGATCTAAGTCACCTTAAAAGGAGTAAATCTGAAAAAGATATCAATTTAGCCTTTGCGTTTAAACTCCAAAATAGAAAGATTTGCCAACACGCTCCATTTATTACTCGAAACAGTTTCCCAAGGTTTGTCAAGGGGCATTAATGACCCCGCAGATAAAACACCGGGTACGCCAAGCAGTTACTCCCTTCACGACTTCACTACCCTGCGCCCCCACCCGTGGACCCCGCCGATTTCAAACCCCGGCCAGAAACGAACAGAAACCGATGCTGGAAAGTTCCCACCACGACCATCGGCCGAGGCTGGGTCACCCGAACAAAACAAGGGGAAGGAAGGAACAAAACGAAATGCGAGAGCGGAAAAATTTCTGGCCCCTGTCCTCCGCTCTCTCCCCCCATTCGAAGCGATAGATAGAATAGAGGCGGGCGTCTCCCTCCTCCGTCCACCTCGCCCCCCGCCGCCTCCTCCTCCTCGGCCCGGCCTCCCTCCCCTCCCCAAAACCCCCTCGCGATCTAGGGTTTCCGGCCGCCGCGGCGCCAATGGCGGACACGCGCGGCCGCTGGTCCTGGGACGTCCCGGGGTTCGAGCCGCCGCAGCCTGCGACGGCGGCGGCGGCGGCCCCGACCGCGATGCCGCGGGCGCCGCCGACGGCCATGGTGCTGCGCCCCTGCGCCGGGGCGCCCCGCGCGCCGCCCGGCGACGCGGTGCTCGTCACGGACCGGCTCGACCAGCTCGCGGACAGCCTCCAGGTGCTCGTCTCCCGCCTCTTGGGTTCTGATTCGGTGACGGCGGATGCTCGTGGCGTGTCTGGGTTTTGCTCGATTTGTTCCCGGGAGCCGCTTTGAGCTGGCGTTGTAGCTTGTAAGGTGCTGGAGTGCCGCCCATTGATGAAGCATTTTGCATCGGTTGAGCGGGAAAATTGAGATGACTTCGTACAGTTCGCTTTAGCAGGTTTATGAATTAGCATGAGTTTACTGACGCAGATGATTTGGGCTTCTGGTGGTTGCGGTGATTTGATTGGAAACCATTTTGGTCGATCTGTTTGGGCCTTAGTGAAGGTATAATAGTGGGTCTACAGCTTGCTATGGTGGTTCTGTTGCAGATGAATGTTGGGAAATTTAAAATTTGTTGGATGTGTGAGCTAAATTGGAGCGTGTTCGATTGGCACTGCAGTAAGTTCAGGGGATTAGGGAGCCCATGTGCTTCAGTTACTGATGTGGTTGGCCATTAGTGATACTGTGATAGTGTTGTGGGCTTTAATATTGTTCCATTCGACTATTATGTGATGGGAGGACAGTGTTAGAAGTAATGTACGACCTGATCACAAGGAATGAAGTAGTGCAAATGAGTTATAGAGCCCAAAGAAGAAATTCCTGGGCAACACCGTTATCCTGTTTTGTATGTTTACTGCCATGTTTTAGCATGATAGTATCACATAAAAATCTGATCTATTGTCCTTAATAGTGTATTTCTCCAGTTCATGCTCTTTCTCTCTATGTTGCCATCTACTCATTTATGGCCAACTTTACACTTTTAAAATCTTGTAGCTTGCTAGAGAGGACTGCTTGGAGCTTAGACAGGAAGCTAGTGACCTTCTTGAGTATTCTAATGCAAAACTGGGCCGTGTCACCCGCTATCTTGGATTTCTTGCTGACAGAACTCGAAAATTAGGTAAATTCACTCTTCATGTCTTTCAGTAAACTGAAGCATTATCCTTGTTTCAGTAAATTTAGTTGATTAGCACACCATATGGTATTATGGCTGGGTTACCTTTTTTTAACCTATATGTATACCAGCCAGTTGTACAGGTGCCAAGGAGGCTTATTGTAAAGTGGCAACTCTCATATTCCCAAACTTATGCTCTCTTTTGAGTTATCATCCTTGTGTTTTGTATTCTTTTGCATTGTTTTCCGAGATTTTTTTTCTGGTTTAGATCAAGCTGCCCTTGAGACTGAAGCTAGAATCACCCCTTTGATTCATGAGAAGAAAAGGCTTTTCAATGACCTATTGACTTTGAAAGGTACTCCACAATGTTCTAGTATCGTTCCAGCTTAAAAATATCTTTTATATATGGCATATTTTAATTTATGAAATTTCAACATCTTTCAGGCAATGTCAAGGTGTTTTGTCGTAGCAGGCCACTATTTGAAGATGAGGGTCTATCAGCAGTAGAGTTTCCAGATGATTTTACTATCCGTGTAAACACAGGAGATGAATCTCTAACCAATCCGAAGAAGGATTATGAGTTTGATAGGGTATATGGGCCCCACATTGGGCAGGGTAAGAGTAGTGGAGTGGGGTTCTAAATATCCTTTCTTATCGGTAGCTGTACAGCAATGTAGGATGCAATTCAAATGATCTACATTGTGCAAAATCTTCATTGAATACTATGTTGTCATACTATATTGCTCTTACATTTTTCAGTCATTCAATTTTCCTTTCAGGTGAACTTTTCCACGATGTTCAACCATTTGTGCAATCTGCCCTGGATGGTTACAATATTTCCATATTTGCATATGGTCAAAGCTGTTCTGGCAAAACACATACACTGGTAAGCATCACTTTTTTGTGTCACATTTTGTCCCCCTGAACAACCATACTAGAAAGTTCATTGCTTGGGTTATTTTTGACACCTTCGCGCGTGCCACTTTTTAACCTACTCTTTTGGATTGAATTATGTGCAAATTGTCTTTAGCACCATATTAATTTCTTACTTGATATGACAGATACTGTCTTAAATGCTTCTTCATAGCACAAGGCTACACAGCTTTTGAACCAAAAAGATCCCAACTTAAGACCATGAATTGTGGGATCTGATGCAATTCAACACTCTTTCATTTCATACTACAATCAAAGTTCGTTCCCTGTGTTTAAACAATGGCATACTATACATTGGTTTTTTGTAAATTTATGCCCTCTTGCAAAAGAAACATATTTTAAAAAGCTACCAGAATAAAATATAAGTGTTAACTGCTTGCACAAAGAAACATGGCAGACTTCTGAAGTGGCAACTTACGTTGGTTTGGTGGGTAAATGTAGTAAGTTATGAGCTGCCATGGGTGATGCTAAGGTTTTTTGTATTGGTTGATGCTACGGTTTCTTTATCCGGTGATGCTAATGTTTTAGAATTACTTTGTTTGGGTAAATCTGATTTCTACTCCTTGGATATCTATATACCACTTTGTCATTTAGTATCAGTATTCTACTTGAAGTCAGTCAGCACTTTACACACACAAAGCACTGATATTCATACATGATTTCTTAGCTGTTTGCTGACATGTGTTTAAATACATGTGTGCAACATCTTTTACATAAATTTTCATGTGCTCTTTCCAGGAAGGATCTAGTCATGATCGTGGCTTATATCTGCGGAGCTTTGAAGAACTGTTTGATCTTTCAAACTCAGATACTACTTCTACTGCGCATTTTAATTTCTATTTTACTGCCTGTGAGCTCTACAATGATCAGGTGCCTTTGAGCTCTACAAATATTCTCACTGATTTTCTTTATGCTATAAAGACATGTTGCTCCATGTTACTTTACTGTGTATGATATAATAAGGAGCTAAGGTTGTGTATTCTTTCCAACACAGGTTAGGGATTTGCTGTCAGAATCTAGCAGCACTGTCCCAAAAGTTCGAATGGGTGTGCAAGAATCCTTTGTGGAACTTGTCCAAGAAAAGGTTGAAAATCCACTGGAGTTCTCTGGGGCACTAAAGACAGCACTTCAAAATCGATCAGTAAATTCGCCAAAGGCCATGGTTTCTCACCTGTACGTGAAACATTTCTTGTTTGTTTCTGTAGAATGCTATCACTGTATTATTATGTATCCTTATATTTTTTTGAGTTTACTTGTTGTTTAAAATCGCCGGTGCGTAGTGGGGTTCTAAAGCAGGCCGAAAATGTAAAGAGAGGTAGAGGTAGACCTAAACTGACTTGGGACGAGTCGGTTAAGAGAGACCTTAAGGAGTGGAATATCTCCAAAGAGGTAGCTTTGGATAGGAGCACTTGGAGACTCGCCATCCACGTACCTGAAGATCCGTGATCTTTTTTTTTATGAGTTTCATCTCTAGCCTACCCCAACTTGCTTGGGACAAAAAGGCTATGTTGTTGTTGTTGTTGTTGTACTTGTTGTTTAACTCTTGATATAATTATTTTTAGCATGTAATGATTCATGCAATTAGGTGACAGACTGCCAGTTCCATTTTTATTCCTTGAATATAGACTGCCAGCTCCGTTTGCTTGCTGGATAATTTAATAATGGCACACTTTCTCAGGCAAATAAAAATGACGCTCTTTCCTGCTTGCTTGTTAGTCACTTTTTTTCTCAGCAGCTGGTTATAGGCTGCTAATACTATGTTTTGCAGTGTTCTATTTCCTTCATCGTCACCTGTCTGTTGAAATTTGAGTTATTTGGTTTGTTGTTTAAATTGTTCTTTTCAGGATCATTACCATTCATATACACTACAGAAACTACGTAACAGGAGAGCATCTGTACAGTAAGCTTTCTCTAGTGGATTTGCCAGCAAGTGAATGTTTGCTTGAAGAAGATGCCAACAGGGACAATGTAACAGATTTCCTTCATGTCTCGAAATCACTTTCTGCGTAAGTAGCTTGATTTGAGACCATGTTTCTTCTTTTCCATTTGTTATAATCATTGGCCATTCGATTCCTAGTAAATTGGACCCTTGTTATGTGGCATTCTACCTTTGATGGCGCATTCTTTTCCTTGTACCTAAAGCTGCCCCGATCTTTTGTTGGCATAGGTTGGGCGATGCGTTTGCCTCTTTAAGCGCCAAGAAGGAGCCTGTTCTATCAGGGAATTCAAGAATCACACAAATCTTAGCTGACTCACTAGGTAGCGCCATTCTTGGGCTAATACTTTGTTTTGATGCCTTTCTGCTGTAAACGTGTTGGAAAAATTGTTGTTTGATGAATTGGAGGTAATCCACCCAAATAATGGAAAGGAACAAAATGAAATGCTAAGTACTGTGAGTTATTGAATTAGTTAAAAAATTCTTAGCTTCTTTATTCCCAAACAAAATGCACCTTTGTTGTGGAAAACAGAGTCTTCTTTTGGCTATGGAGTGCTTCTGCTCCTTCATTAGAAGCAGAGGCAAATGTAATCTTTGCCCTCTGTTAGTGCCTGTATTTTGACATACCTTCATTGGTGCAGGAAGTAGCTCGAAGATCTTGTTGATTGTGCATGTAAGTCCAAGTGCTTCAAATTTGTCAAGAACTTTGTCCACACTCAGTTTTTCTGCAAGAGCAAGAAATGCTGAACTGAGCCTTGGCAATCGTGACACAATAAAGAAATGGAAAGATGTGGTATGATTCTGAATATTTTGATTGATATCGAAATTGTTCCAATAACCTGTGTTACTGGTACACTCAATCCCGCATTTTTTTGTGTGCATCTATATGTTGATGCAGTTGGCTTCGTGTCACATTTTCTTCTTGGGTGCTCATAATTGGCATGCTATTGTAAGAGTTGGTAGTGCTCGGGAGAAAGAAGGGAGGGGATGTGGGAAAGAAGAGCCGTTGGGAGCTATGCTGGCCATGATAGATTCATTATAAGAGATGCACCGTGCCTTTTGCCCATTTCTTTGCTTTTCTTCATGGGATCAGATGGTGCATATTATTATTTCTGGTTGTGTTTTCTTAGTTTTAGTGCTGCATACCCGTCCAATATAGTGGGTAGAATTATTAAAATAATATTTTTATTAACATAAATATATTAGGCAGCTTGATCCTTGGATCTCATTTGTTTGCCGAACCTGGCACCCACATGCAAGTCTGGCACTGCGCCAGCATCATTCAAAGTATAACTACTTGTAACCACCTTTCTGGTTCATTTACAGGCAAATGATTCTCGCAAAGAATTGCATGGCAAAGAAAAGGAGGTTCTAGACTTGCGGCAAGAAGTTCTGGGGTTAAAACATTCTCTAAAAGAGGCTAATGACCAGTGCACACTGCTCTTCAATGAAGTTCAGAAGGCCTGGAGAGTTTCTTCTACACTCCAAGCTGATCTCAAGGTTGCTTTTGATTTATCTGCAGTGTTTGCTTCTGATTTTATTAAATAGTACCCAAGACAGTCAATCATGATGCAATTAGAAATTCTTCTGTTGAGTTATCTTCAGTTTGGATCATTGGATGATAGATTGTCTGAGCTCAGAGATTTCGGCGTCCTGGGAGTAGTTGATTCTAATATGTTAGCAATCTTTTTTTCCTCTCTCAAACCAGTGTAGAATCTTTTTTCTCTCAATAGATGAAGCAATGAAACATTGTTCTGAAGGTATATATACTGAATCATAATTGCATGCTCTTGAGGAGCAAGAAGAGGATTTGTTGATCTTTCTTTAGGGACAAACTTTATATGAGCCATTATTCTTTTCTTGTGCTGGTCATTTCTTGTTGTCTTGTATGTACCTTTTCATTGGGTCCTGTGGATCTTAATGTTATTATCAGTATATTTCACTAGGCTCCTTGCCTGCTATTCCCTGAGAAGAAGGCCTTGCTTGCTTAAGTGGATAGTCATATTTGCTTCATCTTCACTCTTCATTCTTACATCTGTTACTATGCATCTATTAAATCCATGTAATATGATGCCCTGGCTCTTGGTTGTAGTTTACTTAACAATAGCTTCCAGACTTGATATACAGTATTCCATCCATTTCTTTTTGAGTTCTTAAATATTGAAGATACTTGACATTTTAGTTGTCTCGTTATTTGTTGCAGTCTGAAAATTTAATGCTTGCTGAGAAGCACAAGATTGAGAAAGAGCAGAATAACCAGCTGAGGGATCAGATTTCTCAACTTTTGAAAGTTGAACAAGAACAGAAACTAAGGATGCAAGAACGTGATTTAACAATTCAGTCACTACAGGTTCAATTTTATAAATTTGTATATTTTCTAACAAGTATATTCATTGAATCATGTTTGGCAGCACTTACTTATTTTGTATTGCCTTTTCTTCCTGTCGCTTATTTATAAATGTTGTAGGTTTTTGCTATTATTTTTCTTCATGATTGCAAACATCATTGTGACATATATCTGACATGTACTTACCTCCATTTGTACTGTCAGTCTATTATATATGGTAATATGAGAGCTAAAAAAATACTAGTTTTGTGGTTTATATGTGGGCTGCTCAATCTAATGTATATATGTCAGGTAATCCACGGAGATGGCAACCACTGTTTACATAAAGCAACCTATAATTGGTGGACACAGTTTAATTTCAATTTAGCAAGTATTGGTTCCATAATGAAGACAACCATGGGATGGGATCACATCATTACCTGATGAGGGCTTTTCGGAATGCAGCCATAAAATCTATACTCCCTTTTTCCGAGACATGCTTTGTGCCACATTTAATAACTCAGTACCAGCCTCCTTGAAGTTGTTGCTTTTCACCGTGACATTATCCTATAGAGAAAAGTCCGGTTTACACCCTCCAACTATCGCAAAAGTCCGATTTCAACCTTAAACTACAAAACCGGATAAGAAAGGCCATCCGACTGTCGAAACCAGGCTAATTTGGCCCTTAGGGTGGTTTTGAAGGTGGTTTTATATTTTTTTTAAAAAATAAAAAATTCTAGTTAGAATTATTAGATCTAAAAAATTAAAACTAATTCATTTTAAATCAGAAAAATATGAAACTAGTACCACAAAAATGTAACCTATCTATTTTTGCTCTATTTGAATGTTATTTATTTAAAAATAATAGGCATAACTACAAGCAAAATTGGATCCGAATAACTGACAAGGATAGTGCCAATAGATAGGTTACATTTTTAGAAAAAAATTGATACCTATTTCATATTTTTTTATTTAAAATGAATTACTTATGAATTTTTTAGTTTAAATTAGAATATTTTTAATTTTAACAAAATGGAAAGCCACCTTCGAAACCAGTCTAAGGGCCACATTTGCTCGGTTTCGACAGTTGGATGGCCTTTCTTATCTGGTTTTGTAGTTTAAGGTTGAAAATCGAAATTTTGTGATAGTTTGAGGGTGTAAACCGGACTTTTCCCTATCCTATATGTGCCTATTTGTCCTGTGTCCAAACATACCAGATTTGAACTCTGCTAAGATTATGTTCTGCCCAAGTAATTTTTCAAATATTTACTAGTTGGGCATAAAATATTCAAACTCAAATGCTTTCTCTTTCTAATAGTTCTTTCATTAGTGACTGTGATTAGCGAGACTATTGTTATTGTTAGCCCCTGCTCATCATGTCTACTCATCAGGGACTGCCAATCAAATTTGATTTTTGATTGGGAGATGGCATTATAGTCTTCCAATCGAGATTCCACCCTTAGTGTTGCACACCTGCACTGTTTGGAACTGATTTGAGCATGGTGTAGCGCCCAATGTTATATTCTTCATAAACCTGCTGGAGTGATTGTGTTTCTGCTAATTGTTGTAATATGTCTCTGAAGCATATACTTTTTACCATGCCATGATATTCCCTTATTGTTATGGTATGGGACAGGGATCAAAGATGTAGGCTAGGCATGTAGTGCTCACGCAGTTACTGTATCACATGGTACTGATCCGTCTAACAGAGAGGCAGAGTTGGGGTGATGGTAATGCAGTAGTTGCATGGGGGTGGGGGTGATGTGTCGGTTTTGCTGGGCTCAGCTCAGGTGGTGCAGTGTGACGCTGAATGGGAGCGGGCTGTTCTTGGCGTGTGGCACTATGGTCGACCCGATCGGCGGCTTTATTTGTCCACTGGCCTCTAGCGCAATTGGACTCGATCAAAACCGTGTCCATATAGGCAAAACCAGTTGGAAATTCTGCTTAGGGGTTAATTTAAGACAGTATTAATAGGAGGGATTAAATTGTGTCAAACAGTTTGATGAGGGGGTGGGATGGACAAAGTGAATAGATGAGGGGAGTAAAATGGCTTTTTTCCCTATAAAAGAGACAGCCTTGTTCACAACCTAAATAGTTCAGAGCCTCCAAGGGAGGGCAAACTGG
Source organism: Panicum miliaceum (assembly GCA_032594955.1). Classification (NCBI taxonomy): domain Eukaryota; kingdom Viridiplantae; phylum Streptophyta; class Magnoliopsida; order Poales; family Poaceae; genus Panicum; species Panicum miliaceum. Next base: position 8,127,393 of record CM064062.1, read on the forward strand.
TTTATCTTGCCCTTGTTCTATCTACCCTGTCATTCCATTTGTTCTTGTGATCCCTAGTCCTACCATATCACTTATGGCTTCCATTTTTGTTTCTTTTATATAATTTGCAGGCAAAACTCAAGACCATTGAATCTCAGCTTAATGAGGCCCTCAATGCTAGTGACGCTAGATCAACTATTGGGTCTGAAGCTACTTCAGTTATTTCTTCCCCAAAGATAACGGAGTCAACTGCTGATTCATCGTCAGTGACCAAAAGGCTTGAGGAGGAATTGGCAAAAAGGGATGCCCTTATTGAGGTATAGATACTCCATGGAACCTTTCACTAAGGCTTGAAAGTTTGAACGATGGACATATTCTGATTGCCAGTTAATGTACACCCATATAGAGTGACCTAAATTTGGCCACCTTGAGTTGTTTGAAACAATCGTTGCATGATAGAACAGAATCTGCAGATAGGATGGGTTCACTGTTTGGAGCAACTTGCATTGCTAGTTGAGTAGTAGAACAAGTTTCCTTTGTTATAGATGTTTTTTGTTTTGTCATGGTATCATCCTAAGTGCAATATTCTTAATTGCTACCTAATTTCTGAATTGAGAAAGTATGGCCTGCCAGTTTTATTCTAACTGCTCTGTTTTTTTACATTTACTTTGCTATCTTCAGCTATAAGTTTAGAGGTCTGTTCACAGTGATTTATTTTAAAACCTTTGACTGAGTACCTAATCCGTTATCCAGAGAACTTTTGCTGATTAGAAGGTAATTTTTTCCCTACCTTCGGCCACTTTTGTTTTTGAAAATTCTTGCCATACTTGTGCGATAGATTGTGACTGCTGATGCATGATCTGTCCATTATTTATGTTTAGGTTAACAAAATTCAAGTTTCCTGTTGACCTCCAGTTGAAACTTGTTCTCTTGCAATTTTATCTAAATCTACTTTGTATCTCCTTTATTTGTTTTATCTCATTTTCACATACCTTCCTTTTTCTTGCTGCAAAAACAAATGCAGAAATTGCATGAAGAGAACGAGAAGCTTTTTGACAGACTTACAGGGAAGTCGGGATTAGCAAGCACGCCACAGGTCGTCACAAAGTATTCTTTATCCTTTTTGTTGTGCTCTGTGTTCTTAACTTCCTTTTCAATTACTTGGTTGTTCCGCGGGACTGCCGTCCTGCATGCAGAAAGGACCAAAGATTCATGTCACATTATGCTGTGTCTGTGATTTTTATAGGACATCTTGTGGCAACTTTTGGTCAATAATTCAACATTCTAAAATGTGTAGTTGATGATCAATATCATTCATTGTTTATGATGTCTAGCTTCTACCCAAATTTAGTTTATGAAGAATAGGTGTTCGGCATATTACCTTTTGTTCATTTAATGTGATGGATTTAGTAAAGACCTGTTTGTACATATTAGGAAATTGCCCCTAGTTTCCCTACTGCTGCTTCTTTGTTTCTGCAATGTTCAGTAAACTTGAATTTCTGACTGAACAATTTTTCTGAAACTTTATTGTGCGAAAGCATATTAGGGTGTAGATATATAGCACCGGCATGAGAGTTGTAGTTGCTGCCTTCTTTTTTTTTTCCCACTGTCAAATCTCGTCTTCTATATGAAAAGTGGACCATACTTTCTTTATAAACAGTGATAGTTCTTAGCATATGGGAATATGTGACCTATTAGTACTTGTGTTTCCAAGAAATTTCTGCAAGGTTCTCAGGGATTTACTGACTACTTTAATAGGCTTCAAGCCCTTCGGCAAACAAGCCAGCTAATGCTCAAGGAAGGGAGATAGGCAGGTAATTAACTGATACGCATACAATTAGTCAATAGTACTGAATGTAAAGAGCATTGAGATATGATGGAGTCAAAATTTACAACTCTATCTGCAGGAGTGACAGCAGTAAAAGTCGATCGCCAGATGTGTTTGCATCACCGGTGTCTCAGGATAAAACTGGAATCAGTGGAGCTATTGTGAAATCAAGCAATGAGCTAGCAAAAACTACACCTGCTGGGGAGTATCTTACGTCTGCACTGATGGATTTTGATCCAGACCAGTTTGAGGGATTTGCTGCAATAGCTGATGGTGCTAACAAGCTTTTGATGCTGGTAATGAATACCACCCCAACAGATAGTATCAATATTGGATTTTATTTTTCTTCTTTGCAAGTAAACTACTTTTGCTTCTGCCCTTATATAGTCCCCCCCCCCCCCCTGCCCTCATGCATTCCTGAGTACATACACATACCATCCACCTTTTCTTCTGAATGCTTATTTTGTACAGAGCTCGTGTCTGTTATTTTTATAATTTCATGTTTTTCAAGCACAAGCAATAGTGAAAATGTTTTCGGTGCAGGTTTTGGCTGCAGTTATCAAAGCTGGTGCAGCTAGGGAGCATGAGATACTTGCTGAGATCCGTGATGCTGTGTTTTCATTCATTCGCAAAATGGAACCAAGAAAAGTTATGGATACTATGTTAGTTTCAAGAGTCAGGATATTGTACATTAGATCTTTGCTTGCTAGGTCACCAGAACTACAGTCCATCAAAGTATGTTGATTTCACTCTTTTCTTTATATTTAATTTTTTGAAGAACTCTTAAGCAGCTATGTTATCATATATGTCTCTCTGACCTTGCTTCATAAAGGTCTCTCCAGTTGAGCGTTTCTTGGAGAAATCAAATACTGGTCGAAGTAGAAGTTCAAGCAGGGGAAGTAGTCCTGGCAGGTCTCCTGCTTACCACCATGATTATAGTTCCCGAACTGCCCTCGTTGATGAACATGTGCATGGTTTCAAGGTGAACATTAAGCAGGAAAAGAAATCGAAACTCTCCTCGATTGTTCTGAAGCTTCGTGGTATTGAGGAGGTAAAATATTGTTCCTTGAATGTTGATTATAGACAATTCTATTAGCCTCTTCTTAATCTTAGTTGCATAATTTTTATGGAACTAGTTTACACGCCACTCTAGTGGACCTTTGCAGCACACATATATGTTCCTTTGAGATCCTATGCTTCATTGTTTCCAATGTAACCATGTCCTAGTATATGGATTTTAGGTAGTTGTAGTGAAGTCAATGTGTTGAGCTTCGACATGGTATGCTGATCTATTGATAGCACCATCTGACCTGGCATTTATTTTCCTTTTGGATCAGTCTATTGCTAATGTCATAATAATGGACAGGAAACTTGGAGACAACATGTGACTGGAGGGAAGCTTCGGGAAATTACTGAGGATGCCAAGGCCTTTTCAATTGGAAACAAGGCTTTAGCTGCTCTATTTGTTCACACACCAGCTGGTGAATTACAGCGCCAAATACGTGCATGGCTTGCTGAGAACTTTGAGTTTCTATCTGTAACTGGTGGAGATGCTGCTGGTGGAGCTTCAGGACAGCTTGAACTGCTGTCAACTGCTATTATGGATGGATGGATGGCTGGCCTTGGTACAGCACAGCCCCCCACCACTGATGCTTTAGGACAACTTTTATCGGAATACACAAAGCGTGTCTACACATCACAACTACAGCACTTGAAGGTTTCATTTCCTGGACTCGTCATCTGGTTGATCAAATTTATTAAAGTTGTTTATCTATCCTTCACAATGTTTCAGGACATAGCTGGCACATTGGCAACGGAGGAGGCTGATGATCCTGCACATGTCAGTAAACTCCGTTCTGCTCTGGAGTCTGTTGATCACAAAAGGAGAAAGGTCCTTACCTGAATCCGCATGATGCCCTCCATTTTTCATCTTTCCACCTGCTGCACTTGCCAGATCTGTGTGCTTCGTTTAATCAAATGATTTCTGACTGCATCTTAAATTTCTGATTCTCATGCAATCATAAATTTAAGCGATGATGCATTCTTTCTGTAGCTTCACATGTGTGTGTGTGTGTGTGTGTGTGGCTTCACATTTGTACTTAAGTGATCCCAATTATTCTGTGGTGTTATCAGATTATGCAACAAATGCGAACTGACACCGCCTTGTTAACCAAAGAAGAAGGTGGTTCACCTATTCGAAATCCTCCTACTGCTGCTGAGGATGCGCGATTAGCATCTCTGATATCTCTAGATAACATCTTGAAGCAAATCAAGGTCTGATACTTGGTCCATGCAGATATAGTTATCTAGCTTTTATTATGTTTTGCTAACTTGTGGTGCTTGTTCATTCTGTGACACCAGGAAGTAATGAGACAAAGCTCTACAAGACCTATGAGAAAATCAAAAAGGAAATCTCTGCTAGAATCATTGAATGACCTCTTGGCACAGATGCCTTCTCTTCTTGACATAGATCATCCATGTGCTCAGAAGCAGATCATGGAGGCTCGGAAAGTTGTAGAGGTATGTAGATAGTACTTTGGAATCATTGCTTCTGAATTAATAGAATAAATATCACCTTTTATATCAAGTGGCCACTACCTAATTTTATTAAGAAAGCTAGAAACATACATACTATTTTTGAAAATTATTATGATGACATGATGAAGGTATTTATCCGGTTATCCCTCAATGAGTTTGTTTTCCCTACATCTTCTTTGCCATTATCATTTGTGATTAGAACATAAGCGTGCCCATCATACTTCGACTTTTTCAGTTGTCTACTTACCTTCTTTTTTTTTCTGCCCAACTTTGCACATATAATCTAGTACATTAATGAGTCTCTGAACAGGAACTACGATTTGACATTACATGTATTCTGCATCTTATCTTATGCACGAATTTTGGCACTCATGTTTACATCCCAATTTGCTAGAATTATGGTTATTTGGCAGCACATTGGCAAATATATAGCCCAAGCATATTATTTCCTCCAAACCTAGGCAGTCTCTTCCAGTTTGAAATTAACTTTCAGAATCTGGAAGTTCGAGAAGCGAGCTATTTTTTGTGAGGTAGCATCCTGCTACAATTACCCCATTCATTAATGTCTGTCACAGCATCCACCAGACTTTTTTTTTACAATTGCAAAACTGTTAAATATCTATCAGCCTGTGAAAGTAAAAGAGATTGCCTCATCTCCATGTCTTATTCGCATTAGAGACCAGAAGAACAACAGTACACCTAAATAAACACACTCAATATTCAATATATTAGACAATTAGAACTAGCTATAGACTTCTAGCAGATATTAGACTAAGCAATAACTTCACTATGTCACTCATGAATAAAGCTTATTGTATATGATTTTCGCAAGCTTTACTCCAAGCATTTGTAATCCAAAGTCTCCATACTATCTTTTCTTTAAAGAATGTAATTTTCACAACAACGTGCAGTTCAACCCTGTTTTGACGTAATAATGCCATGTATTTGGTGCAGTCATTGGCAGAAGACCCCGATGATCCTGCCCCGCAGTCTAATGCATTGGGAGAAAGCGAGGTGTCACAGTGGAACGTCCTGCAGTTCAACACGGGAACAACCGCGCCTTTCATCATAAAATGTGGAGCAAACTCGAGCAGTGAACTGGTGATTAAGGCTGATCTGCGAGTTCAGGAACCTAAAGGTGGCGAGGTGATCCGTGTCGTTCCAAGACCATCTGTTCTTGCAGACTTGAGCTTTGAGGAAATAAAAGGCGTGTTTGAGCAATTGCCAGAGGCAGTCAGCTTACTTGCCTTGGCCCGAACAGCCGATGGTACAAGAGCCAGGTATTCAAGATTGTACAGAACCTTAGCCAGCAAAGTGCCAGCCTTGAAAGAGATCGTCGCGGAGATGGAAAGAGGTGGTGTTTTCAAGGATGTCCGGTCATCGTAGAGTTCATTTGTAGAGTTATGTGATGTTGTATATGGATGCCATTTGTGGGCATCCCTTGTAACTGTTTTTGTTTATACTAAGAGGAAGCCTATGTTGTAACACTATTCTTTTGGCAAGAGATATTCCTTGCTTATGCCTGTGCCTGTCAACTGTCATGCTATGTATGTGTAAGGTCCCGAAATACAAAGTAGCTGCAGTTGATAAATGTCTGCACTGCTGTAAGTCTGATTATGTTCCAGCATAAGGAAGTAATTGTTCATTTTGATGTTGTACTGGGCAATTTTCCCAGTGCGCTTTCACTGACTGCTATTCCGGACCCCGTTTACGAGGGAGACGTTGATCCTTTCTGATCGGCAACATGGATATTGTGGTATATATGTGAAAAATAATAACACATTTAAATGTTCGCATTCTGTTGAGTAGAATTTGCTTGTGCATATATATGAACTGAACGTTATTGCTTTGACAATAAAGTTCTATATTTTTCTAATAACCCTTTAGTCTTTTACTATCTTTAAGCTCGGGCTTGCTAGTGTCTCAATGTCCGATGGGAATTTTTATATCAGACGCTTCATTGCAACATTGAAACAACACTCTATTCGTGGCTTGTCTACTTTTAGTTTATTTCGGTTTATTCTCTCACAGAATACTATTGAACCAGCTGAAATTTTTCTACCAAATACTGCTATTGAAAATATATAGGTGCAACATTGAAAAATATGCGAAAAAACTAAGTCATTTGACCCTCGGATACAAAAATTTTCGCTGCAACATTAACACTATATTTCATACGACATTCACCACGAAATATGTGAAAATAATAGTTGCAAGATCCAAGATCAATTATTGAAATATATGTTGTAGTGTCCAATTTTTTTCCCATGGGACGTTTGTGTCTTAGCATCAAAACGGTTTTGAGCTTCTAATAATCTTAATCGGCATCTGATCTGATAAAGTTGTATTATGAGACGTAGGTTTAAAATTAGCGCATTTTGCAGTACTTGTTTAGTCCCCTATAATCCTCACGTTCGGGTTCGACATAAGCGCTCTCCTGCCCGGGCCATCCCCACCTCCCCGTCTCGCCGCCGCCGCCACTCGCCTCACGGCCACCGCCACCTTCTGCTTACTAGCAGGTCGCAACTCGCAACCCGTCCGGTTCGGTGTTCCGAGGGCGCTTATACTAGGGGTACAGAGAGTTCCCGAGCGGAGCGATGTCGGCGACGCTGCTGCCCCCACCGGGGCAGCCGCCTCCGCCCCCGGGGACCGACGGCGCGGGCGGGCTCCCGCCCCCGCCGGGCACGGATATGACGGGGATCTGCTTCCGCGACCAGCTGTGGCTCAACAGCTACCCGCTCGACCGCAACCTCGTCTTCGACTACTTCGCGCTCTCCCCCTTCTACGACATTACCTGCAACAACGAGTCCCTCCGCTCGCGACAAATCCACCCCCTCGACATGTCCCAACTCACGTATGATCCTAGCTCGGCATCCCATCTCCCACCAATTCGTCGGAATTTTCGGTTTCATGTTCGATCCGTGTGGTGCGATGGTCGCAGGAAGATGACCGGGATGGAGTACGTGCTGAGCGAAGTGATGGAGCCGCACCTGTTCGTGATCCGGAAGCAGAAGCGGGAGAGCCCCGAGAAATCTAGCCCCATGCTCGCGTACTACATCCTTGACGGCTCCATCTACCAGGCGCCACAGCTCTGCAACGTCTTCGCCTCACGCATAGTATATCCTCTCCTCTTTTTCCTATGTTTTTGCAAGGGGATTGTAGTTTCTGCTTTTTTCTGATTATCAAACCGATCGAATGTGCTGTGAACAATTTTTTGTTAGCTGAGCATTTCATCCTGTGGACATTTTCAGTAGACAGTGCTAATGGAATTGTGTATTTTAGGTCCTTGGCGAGATTTACCTGAACTGTTCTTGTAACATTGCAGAGTAGGGCTATGCATCATATATCAAAAGCCTTTACTGTGGCATGCTCAAAGTTGGAGAAGATCGGGAATGGTATGATCCTGATGCCTTACCTGTTCTTTACATTACTTTTCTGTTTGCCTGTTTCTCACATATCGATGGTAAAAGTATCTCATCCCCATGGCGGTATATTATTCCTGGTTAAAGAACTTGATGTCTTAAATAGCATTGAGGTCAAACTTTGGCCAATTTGTTCTATCTCCAGCAAGATACTCCCATGGAACAATCAACTGGTCTAATTCTTCATGGTTTGTGATAGTTTACCTACTGAATCAAACATTTGCCACCACCATTACTCACAGAAAAACCTGTGACGGATTCATCATGTGTATAAGCTTTTGAATAGAAACATGTGATTCTATCTCTAAAGCATCTGATATTTCCAATTTATAAAATAGCTCAGTAAAATGCAAAAGCAGTAGTCTACAAAAGAATTGTCATTCTCAATCTTCTCCAGTTTTATGACAGCACCATCAAATTTAAATCCCTGAAATCTGTAATGCCCAAATTGGTTTAATCTTCAAGCTGTGCCCATCTGTTTACAACAATGTTTTACAATCTGGTTTCCCAACAGAAAATAGGTTACCTGTCAGTTTCGTGTTACTGAGTCAGTGTGTTTTATTTTCATTTTTACCAATTTTGTTGGATTTTAACCTTCTAATAGTATTAGTTTCTATGTTTGATTTGACAGCAGAACTTAAACTCTCTGAACCCAACTTTAGAGAACATGGTACAAGAACAGAAGTTCTGTAATTCTTGTTATCATCAGATGTAATCCTGGGTACAGCACAGTGAGTGCTGGTCGTAGTGAACATTTTTGTAGGTGCGGCTATAGTTGTTCCATACTTTGCTTTTGGCAGTGTGCTTAGGAACCAGCAGCAACTTATGCATACATTAGCAGCACATGGATCACCGCAGAGCTGTAACTTGATTGTGAGAAAGATTTTGTTAGTGTCCTTGTATGGTTCATGGCACAGGTGAATAAAGTAGTTCTTGTATTTTTTTTCTCATGAAGAAGAGTATTTTGATAGTTTGATGCAGGCTTTTGGCGCTACTCTGAAACTGAATTGTTAACTTGATCTATCTGCCTGTTAGTGCTTGGCTTGGCCATTTTTTATAATTCCTCCTGGCTTGGCTATTGGAGCTGAAAACAGAAACAAAATAGTGGATGCAACTTAGTTTTGATGCAAAAGTTTCTTTTATCTTGACCTGTTGGTCATGCTTGGTAGTGATAGTTTACTGAGTTATTCATAAATCACATGTTGCTTCTCTTCGAATAAAGTGTCACTGGGATGTCTGTTTTGTACATTGCAGTGGAAACTGAGTCTGATGCAGCAGCCTCTGAATCAAAGACACAAAAGGAAGCAATCGACCTGAAGGAACTTAAAAGAATTGATCATATCCTCTCATCCTTGAAACGGAAGGTAATATGTTTCTTTTTTCTGCAGTTTAGAACTTAACATGTTATGTGGGATTGTGGTTCAGGGGGGAAATGCCTTCTGTTACATGGTCAGTTTGGTCACTTGGTACAGATGATAACACTAATTAGACAAAAATGTAAATGTTGTGTAGATATTCCTCCTTGGCTAATTTCTGACTAGAAATTGTAGGGTAATTGTTGATCCTGTTGACCTGCTATCTATTCCCTTGTTGATTAATTATATTTTTATAATTCTGACATATTTTCTTTGCAGATAGGCGCTGCCCCTCCCCCTCCACCTTATCCTGAGGGCTATGTCCCGCCATCAGCAGAACAAGAGAAAGCACCAGATGATGTGCTGGCATCAGAGGCACCGCCTCAACTTGACCCTATCATTGATCAAGGCCCAGCAAAAAGACCAAGATTCCAATGAGTGATCTGTAGCTTAAATACAGCTGACTAAAGAACTGACTGTATGCTTTAAAGTCGCAGATGCGGACTTTGAATTCAGTCATCATGGTTATTTAAGGGCGAAAGACAGAACTAACCCCCTTACAGGATACTCTTATTTCTGTACGTTTATGGCATAGACTGTAGATTAGCCAATGGCATTTGATCCGGTGTTATACTGTTGTTGTTGACTTGAAACTTGAAAGTCATATGACGTGATAGCCGATCCCCATCCGCAACTACCACTTTCTGCTGATGTGGATGACGTTGTTACCATTAGTTTTTTGTTGGCTCCCGAATTTTCTACTTGTTTTTGTTAAGAGTTAAATCCTGATTGGAGTGTATATCTGCTTAATGTATGACCCCTTGTATATATTTTCTGCGTTATCGTGATATTTTCTTTAGAATACACTGTTGTACTTTAACCTGCAGATACCAGTGTTAGAAGGGTTGCTAAGCTAGGTCTAGGATGACAAAAGCTACCCTCGGAGATACCAGATAAGGGTAGTAGGGGTGGTAAAGAACCCTAAATTAATTTAAAGGTTGGGTTCTAATCTTATTTAATTTTGAGCTGAATATATATAAAGACCAAGTTGAATTGTGTAAGAGCACTACGGCCACTTTGGCATTTGTTTTATCTGACGTCTCGAGATCCGAGTGTGATCAAGGACAGGTTTAGCTTTTCCATTAAAAAAAAGGACATGTTTATCTTATTACTAGGGCTGTGTTTAGTTCGTCCTTTAAAATTTCTTTTAAAGAGAATCTTACCATTTAGGAGTATTAAATAAAATCTGTTTATAAAACTTTTTGCACGGATGAGTTGTAAATCGCGAGACGAATCTAATGAGGTATATTAATCTATGATTAGCGGATGGTTACTATAGCATCACTGTTGCAAATCATAAATTAAGTAAGGTTATTAGATTCGTCTCGTGAATTACAACTTATCTGTGTAAAAGATTTTATAAACAGATTTTATTTAATACTCCTAAATAGTAAGATTCCCTTTGATGTGATGGGGCGTAAAATTTTTGGGGAGAAATCTAAACACTCCCTGACTATTGCACGGACAGTGCAGTATGTTAGGATCACAATGATACAATGAATGTCTTCAGGGAGGAGCTTTAAAGCAGAGAACAGGTTTTGTCTGTGTAGTTTAAGTGATGGGAAGGTTTCTAGTTTCTACTTAGTATTTTCTATGTTACGTTATTCAGCCATTAGATCTAGACCTGACACCCATCAGCCACTATGTCTAATCCTACCCAATTAAGACCCTAGCCATGTCTAATCCTAACCAATTAAGTACGGCTTGAACTTAACTATCATTCTATCAACCCAAGCTCCTCACCGCTGCTCCCCAATTGCTAATGCAGCACTCCCTTGCCTCAAACCCACGGCTTTCCTAGTCTCCTTTCTCTCCCGTTTTCAGACAGACTTGTTACTGCTAATTAATTTCTTTAACAAAACACAGTGGAAACCGTAAATGCTCACATACACACACAAATACTAACACCTACTCCCTCTGTTCTCAAATATAGCTATTTTTAGATTTTTTTCAAGTCAATTTTTTTAAAATTTTGACTATGGATATAGTAAAAACTCATAAAGATTGACAAATAAAAATGATATTAATTCATTCACAATGAAACCAACTATCATAACATGTAATATTTTCTATTTAAAATTAATTATTTTAAAGATATTATTGGTCAAAGATGAAAGTGTTTGACTTTGACCAAGTCTAAAAGTTGCTATATTTTAGGACAGTGGTAGTAAGAATTAAAGTCCATTTTTGGCCATCCAACTATCGATGTGTCCGATTTTGACCATGTAACTCTAAAATCAGACATCCGCAACCACTCAACTCTCAAAACCAGTCATATTTGACCATCGTGGTGGTTTTGCTGTCGTGGATGCCACATGGCGGTGGGGCCCACCTGTCAGCCTTCCTCTCTCCTCTCTCTTTCTTCTCTTCTCTCCCTCTCTCTTCTCTCCTATCCCTCTCCTCTCACCCTGCGCCGGCCGCCGCCCTCCCCCCACGCGCCTCTCCAGCTCCCCAGGCCGACAGCGAGGCAGCAGCTCGCTTGCACGGTGGCGTCCGCCCGTGGCAGCGCTCGAGCTCACCAGGCTGGCGGTGCGGGCCCGCGGTGGAGCTCGAGCTTGCCCGGCTAGCCTCCGTGGCCGTTCTTCCCTCTCCTCACGGCGAACGCCATCGCCGGCAGGCGGTCGGACCTCGGCAGGCGACGACCCACCACAAAAGCCCCTCCCAACCTAAACTAACTACTACTACAGCACCATGGCGACCCCCTGAGCATGCTACGCCCCTTGGCCGCAGCCTTGGATGGCTGGAGGTCAGAGCTCCACGGCGGCGCCCATGGCCGTGGCTCGGGAACGCGGCGGCGCATGCGTTCCGGTCCACCCCAACACGGCCCCGGCCAACAAATAGCTCAAACAGATCCGTGGGTACCCAAAGCTTATGACACAAGGAATTTGATGGAGGTGCTTCACCGGCGTCGAATTTCTCCGGCGAAGTGAGGCTCGGCCATGGGAGTTAAGCGGCACGGCAGCGCAGAGAGAAGAGAGAGGCGAGCTGGACCTCCGCCGTGGGCTAGCACCGCTCGAGCTCCGCTGCGGGCCAGCGTCGCCGGCCTGGGGAGCTAGAGAGGTGCGCGGGGGGAGGGCGGCGGCCGGTGCAGGGTGAGAGGAGAGGGATAGGAGGGAAGAGAGAGAGGGAGAGGAGAAAATAAAGAGAGAGGAGGGCTGACAGGTGGCCCCCACTGCCATGTGGCATCCACGTCAGAAAAACCAACACCAAAACCACCATGATGGCCAAATATGACCGGTTTTGAGAGTTGAGTGACTGCAGATGTCTAGTTTTAAAATTGCATGGTCAAAATCGGACACAATCGATAGTTGGATGGCCAAAAATGGACTTTAAGAATTATTCAAAAGCCTAAGAGACCCAAACTTAAGCTTACTGGGTTTCTGGGTCAAAAGGTATCAAGTGAGTGAGGGGAGCGCTAGTACAGAAAAGCTCTATAGTCCCGGTTGGGAAACCCCCTTTTGTCCCGGTTTCCCAACCAGGACTACCAATCCAGGACTAAAGGCCTCGACCTCTAGTCCCGGGTCAGGCAACCGGGACTAGTGGGGATCTTCACCAACCGGGACTAAAGAGGCTCCCAGCGTAGGCCTAGCAGGCCTGCCCTAGTCCCGGTTGGGGTTACTAACCGGGACTAAAGGTCCATTTTTTTCCTTTTTCCTGCTTTGATTTGCATTCATTTTTTTCATTTCTATTATATTTTTGTATTTGAAATTATGTATTCTTCTACAACTGTTATACATTCGTACACGCTTATTCGACCTGAGTATGAAATGCACTAAAATATATATATATATACACATATATACAGAGTTGGTTGGATTCACCACTAAGTACGTGCAACAAAGTGAAACATGCATATATATACACATATACATACAAAGTGCAACAAAGTTATATATATCATCTATGATATATTTGCTGCTATTATCAAGAATGTGCCCATCATAGTGAAATTCACTATCTGGTTTGACGACTTGCTCAAAAATAAATCCTGACATGCCTTCTTGAATCGCCAAAAAATTTTCCACCGGAATGAGCTGATCTCGCATCCTTTCAATCTATAAAAAGTGAAAATACTAATTATGCCAATTTTCAAAAATTAGTTGACATTGCAAAATAATATTTTTTATTACTTACTTCCGCTTCCCAAGCAGTGTATGTCTTGTAAGGACCTACAAGACTGTGAATGTTCTCGCAAACATAGTATGGGCATAAATTATTGCCCTGTGCTTGCCTCATACACTTTAACAACAAAAGAAGTCATTAGGTATATATCTATAAACAAATAAAACATGCAAAGTAGCTAGCATCAATACGTACCGGAAAGTCTTTCTTGATTCTAAGTTCGCCTGAGAACATACTTGGATGTTTTTCACTTATTTTTTTCCAAACACCGTGCATGTCGACTGAGAACAAATAAATATATTTAGCGCAAATAAGCGCATGTAAGAAATTATCACAATTAGTAATTACCTTTTCAACATGTCGGTCATGTTCTTGTAAAGTGCTGGATCTTTCCTCAATGAGTCCATAACAACTGCTAAGCGCAAGTCAGGCACTATCGAAATTAGTATTCAGTGATTTCTGCAAGATTATAGAGAGCCACATTTTGTTAGGGTTAAAAAAGTTGAATTATACAAAAGTAACAGGGTTACATGGCAGAAAACACTCACTGAAAGTTGTAAGGAAACAATATAGTGTGCTTGTCATGCTGAATGGATAAGAACTTGTATAAGTTTTTAAATGTATCATCCTTTAGATTAATGCAATTTACAACCACAGGGTCGATGAAGCCCAGATGAAAGTAGTCATTTTTCCTGCAAGTTTGAATCACCATTCTACATGATACAAAAGAAACGAGAAATAAATTGAATGCATGTAATAAGATTCACTAATTAAGTAAATGAAAAATTAAAGAACACCACTTACAGAAGCCACGTGCTGACGAAAGAGGTGTCGAGGGAGTCTTGATGGTAGAGTTGGTATAATTCTTCGAAATTCAACCATATCAAATCTCACCATGAAAGTAATCATCATCCTTAATCCTTATAGCCAGTATGCGTTCACCACGATGCGCCGCCATCATGTAGTAGTCATGTAGCTTGCGCATTTGCGTTGGAAGCTTAGGTGGGAGTTCACTGGGAATAAGAGACTTGCAAAACTCATATGTCCATCTAGCAACCCTGGGGTGTGTTTCAATTTTTGTACGCCCTGCAACCTGCGCCATCGAGAGACCCGAGGAGCCTAGAAACTCAATTAGCCCTTTCTGTTGTGCTGATAGCACCACGAGCGGTGGTATTGATTGCTTGCTTTGGGCTCCGAGCTGTGGAACATCAGATGACGACCCAGCAGATTTCTTCTTCTTCTCATATGATTTGGTAATGGAGCGGTCGTAGTCTGATGGTGGAATGAACTTCTTCCTATTTACTTCAGCCATTCCAATAAAAAAGGCCGACTTGCTTGATTCTATGAAAATTTTCTTCTCTAGCACTTTCGGTGCGATGTGCGCTTTAACCTCTCTGTCGGCTTGCTCACAATATTCCTCATAAGTTTGCTCCTACGGTAGCTTAGGTACAACCTTCTCTTTCTTCTTCTTCGGCTGCTTCGTCTTTGGAGGCTCTTTGCTAGCTGACTGAGTCTTGGATGACGGACGTTGTTGCTTCTTTGCCGGCGGCGGTGGTGGAGGAGGTGATGAAGCGGGAGGCGTCTGCCTAGGAGGAGGAGGTGAAGCAGGAGGCGGCAGGTGCCCAGGAGGTGACGGTGAAGGAGATTGTTGTGGTGCAGCTGCCGAAGATGGTGGATCAACGCTCGGTGCCCTAGGAGGATGTTGCGGAGATGCTGGCCTTGATACCCGATCAGTAGGCGTCTTGAGAATGATGTGACGCTTCTCCCACAGGATCCAACCATGATTTGCCTCTGCAAGTGTCATCTCTCCGTCACCTCCAGGAATGTCGAGTTCGAGCGTCTGATAACCCTCGCACGCCTCCTCCACACCTAATTTGGCATATCCAACCGGGATCGGTTGCCCATGGTAGACGTCTCCTGGTGAGGTGGGCATTGCAGTACCGAAGGCAACCATGAAGTTTATGCCCTTGTGTCGACTTTGCAGCTCACAAGGTGTCCGTTGAGTGATATCATCCATAGGATAGCGCTGCTCGACGGTTTCAACCGCCTGGATTGCGTTGTCGTCAGGGAGATCCGTGGAAGCGCAGCTGCTTCTTCGCTGAGACAGATTAACTTCATTGACATTAGGCACTGGAGCTGGTTGTGATTGTTGGTGCTGGCTCATTGCTATGGCAACTTGTCGTTTCACTTCATCTGCCATTCTTGCATCGTTAGACAACAACTATTCTTTAAGCCTTCTCAAGTGTGCTTGCTCCTCGTTCTTCCTTCTTTGTCGACTTCTATAAGAGTCGATGTACTCACTGAAGCCATATTTCCACAGAATCAAGCCTTTGCCTCGTGTTCGGCCTGGATGTTCTGGATTCTGAAGGGCATAAGTCAACTCATCCTTTTCTCTATCTGGCTGGAATGTCCCCTGGGCAACTACTTCTATTGCATCTTGTAGCCTAGTGGCTGCCTCCTAAATTTTTTGGCCAAAAATGGGCTCGCCGTTCTCTGGTTTCATGCTTCCGCCATGACCATAAAACCAGGTCCTTGAATGTTCAGGCCAGTTCAGGGTCGCAGGTACGATACCTCTAGCAAGCAAATCTTGCTCCATCTTCTCCCATTTAGGTATCGCACGCATGTAGCCACCTTGCCCTAGGTTATGGTGATATTTTTTCTTCAATGAATTTACTCAGTTCCTTTGCACCCACTTAATACCAAGATCCAAACACTTATAATCCAAAATTCATCCCAGTGGTTCCTTAACTTTTCAAGGACTCCGGTAAACTCTAGCATATTCCCTTCCTTGATATACGTATTGGTCAAATTCTTCTTGAAGGTCTGGAATTGTTCGGCCATCTTCTTAAGAGTCCACTGCTTAACAATTTTTCTTCAGATCCTGTTGGAAGTGTGAACTGCTGCTTTAATTCATGCCAAACCATTTCCTTTTCTCTTTGAGGCGCCACACTTCGTTCGTTTCGATCGTTGGATTTCCATAACCTAAAGCTGATCGGAATATGGTCCCTACAAGACCTCCACATTGTCTTATATATTTCCCTACAATATTGGCGGGAGTAAGTGGCTCACCATCCTGTGCCACTTCTGTGATAATATATTGCCCTTCCAATCTTTTGGTTTGGTCCTCGTTTGCCTCCTCTTGGCTTGTTCGTTGCCGAGGGCTACAAATAAAATATATATTATTCATGCACAATAATACACATTGTGGATATTGTTTGATATATATACATATATAGAAGAATGAAATGTTAGTAATCTACATTCTCGGTTTCTTGATGATCAGCACCATCCTCGGATTGCTCAATTCCGTCACCAGACATAATAAGGTATATGTTGGTATTGCTGGCATCATCATCGTCTTCTTCTTGTACATGATGATGAGCATCATCACCGGTAATCATGTTCATTATGAGCTCATTATTATCATCTTCATCACCTCTCGGGTCCATCTTAACTAGTTATGTAAAATAACGCTAAGGATCAGCCATATACGATTTCTAAGGACTTATACGTAATTAACAAAAGACTTCAGTGCTAGTTATGTAAAATAATGCAAAGGATCATTCATATACCATTTCTAAGGACTTATACATGAAATTTCTACAAATATACACTAAGGTAAATATACATGAAATTTTCTAGAAATTTTTATAGTCATTAAAATCACTTGCAATTTTTTACAAATTATTCTAGTCACAATAGACACAATAAAAATTTTCTAGAAATTTTTATAGTCATTAAAGTCACTAGAAATTTTCTACAAATTATTCTAGTCACAATAGACACAGTACAAATTTTCTAAAAATTTTTATAGTCATTAAAGTCACTAGCAGTTTTCTACAAATTATTCTAGTCACAATAGACACAATACAAATTTTCTACAATTTTTATAGTCATTAAAGTCACTAGCAATTTTCTACAAATTATTCTAGTCATAATAGACACAATACAAATTTTCTAGAAATTTTTATAGTCATTAAAGTCACTAGCAATTTTCTACAAATTATTCTAGTCACAATAGACACAATACAAATTTTCTAGAAATTTTTGTAGTCATTAAAGTCACTATGCAATATACATTAGATTTTCAATAACTATGTCTAGTCACTAAATCAATAAAGTCAATAAATATTCAATATACGAATATCTAGAAATTTACTAGAAATGTACAAGTTCGTAGACATCAGAGCGTGAGGCCGAGCACGAGAGGTGTAGTCGGTGGTGCCGGTCGGACGTCGGCGCGCGAGGCCAAACACGGGGGGCGAAGACGGCGGTGCCGGTCGAACATCGGCGCGCGAGGCCGAGGACGGGGCCGAAGGCGGAGGTGCTGGTGAGAATGGACGACGTCAGCGCGCCATAAACTTAATAAATGAAAATATCATCGTTAGCTAAATTTTCATACACACATACACACACCGGCACATGACATATTCTGCAAAAATTACAATGTTTATATCCTACAATGAAACAAAATAAAATCTAATTACACACAAACACACACACAAGGCAACACTCACGGGCGGCCGGCGGGCGAGGGAGTTGGCGGCGGCGAAGGGCGACGCGGCGAAGGGAGACGGTGAGGAGGCTAGGGGCACGTCGTCGCGGAGGTGGCGGTGGTGGGCGACGGCACGGAGGAGCACGGCGCGGGCCGGGCGCCGCCGGAAGGAAATGGTGCCGCCGACGTCAGCGGCGTGGAGGGGCACGGTGCGGCGAGGCCCGACGTGGAGGGGCACGGTGAGGAGGCAGCGCCGGAGAGAAGGCCGACCCGGGACGCCACGCGCCGGCCGCGAGCGCCGCGCCGCCGCGGTTCTAGCAGCTTGACCGAGTGAGGAAGGGGCCAGGGCAGTCGGAGAGGAGGGGGACGTGCAGCGCGGCGGCGTTGCGGACGCGCGCGGTGATGTGGAGCCAACAGCGAGGAGGCGGCGGTGGCGATGGTACGGCCGAGCCTGGGACAAGAGAGGAGAAGAAGAGGGGGCTCCGAGGCCTGTAGGGATATATAGATCCCACCTTTAGTACCGGATGGACGCAAGAACCGGGACTAAAGGACTTTTGGTCCTAGGTCTTAATACCAGCTTTAGTCCCGGGTCGTCCCGGGTGGTCTCATGACCCGGGACTAAAGGAGGGCGGCTCTGGCGGGAGATGAAAACAGCCCCCTTTAGTCCCGGGTGGTTGCAAGACGCGGGACTAAAGGTCCAAGTTTTTATTTTTTATTTATGAATAAGCTGTTTTGATTCCTTTCTTTTATAAATAGGCTGGAGGTCCTTAATTGTGTAAAAAATAATTTATGCATTCAAAAAATTCCAAAACAAAGTATTTGCTTTTGTTTATATTTGATATACAAAAGAAAAATCTTAATTTATATTCATATGTTTTGATCTATGAAATACATAACTTGGTACACATTGTATTTTTCATTTTGACCATGCTAATATGCATTAGCTAAATGAAATGTTTAATATCATTGATTTTCGACAGGAAATGAGTTTTCTCACCATATTAACGTCAAAGATATGTCTTGCCATTCCATTATTGCAAATAATAAGCCTTTTTATGGAATCCATGAGTTTTTGCGTTATTTTAATCAGTATAATAAATAATAAGTATATATTTGATGTGTTTGTGTTTATTAGTGAGTGTGAGCGATGAGTGAGTGAGTGAGTGAGTGATTGTGTGTGTGTGTGAGTGACTGAGTGATTGTTTGTGTGTGTTGTGTGTGTGTGTGTGAGAGAGAGTGAGTGAGTGTGTGTGTGTGTGTGTGTGTTAAAAAAATTCAGAAAATTATCTATACATTTTATTTCAACTTGAAAATTTAGGTAGAAAACTAAAATAATTATATAAAACACAACAAACAATAACGAAGTACAATAATCGAAATATATAAATTGTTCATCACACAAATTCATAAAACACATACATAATGATTGTAATACATTAATGATCAGCATCCCCTACTGGAACGGTAATAGACTTCCTCTTCACATATGTCCCTTGATTATGATCGCGCCGCAAGTATGGAGCGTCATCATTGGCTAACATGATGCATGGATCAGCATTCACCGTGAAAGGCGGAATCTCAACAAACTTATTATAATCATCTGACACGTCTGTCTTGTCCTTCTTGTCCTCAACTCCAACGATGTTTCTTTTTCCTGAAAGAACTATATGCCGCTTTGGCTGATCCGTTTGCTTGTTTACCCCCTTCTTTGGCTTGCTGGGCAGATCCTTCACATAGAAAACCTGAGTGACATCCTGGGCTAGGACGAATGGCTCGTCTCTGTACCCAAGATTGTTGAGGTCCACTATTGTCATTCCACACTGATCTTTTGCGACCCCTCCTCCAGTCAGCTTCACCCATTGGCACCGAAACAGGGGTATCTTCAAAACAGGTCCATAATCCAGCTCCCAAATCTCCTCTATGTAACCATATTATATCTCCTTTTTCCGTTGTTATCTGTGGCATCCATACAAACACCGCTATTTTGGTTGCTGCTCTTTTTATCTTGGGCTCTCGTGTAAAATGTGTTTCCATTTATCTCGTACCCTTGGAATCTTAGGACATTCCAAGATGGTCCCCTAGCCAAATATGCCAGTTGTTCGGGTATATCCATGTTATGCATTAGATGCTTCCGCAACCAACTGGCGAAAGAATCCATGTGTCGACGTGTAATCCAGGCCTCAGACTTTTCTGGGAATTCGGAGCACAAAATTTTCTTATGTTGCTCGATGTACGGATCCACCATAGAGGATTGTTGAAGAACCATGTAATGTGCTTTTTTCAATGAGTCATCTGTACATACATATGCTTTCTTTCCTAGTGTCCCCTTTCTACGTAGCCTCCCCTCATACCGCAATTCAGGAACCCCAATCGGTTTAAGGTCATCAATAAAGTCAACACAAAATTCAGTGACCTCCTCCGTTCCATATCCACTGGAGATGCTTCCTTCAGGACGAGCACGATTACGAACATATTTCTTTAGTACCGCCATGTACCTCTCGAAAGGGAACATATTGTGTAGGAAATCAGGCCCGAGAATATCAATCTCTTTGACAAGATGTACTAGAAGATGCGTCATAATGTTAAAGAATGATGGTGAAAATATCAACTCAAAGCCAACTAGACACTGCACCACATCGTTCTGCAACTTTATGAGATTGTCTGGATCAATTACCTTATGAGAAATTGCGTTGTGAAAAGCACATAGCTTTACGATGGTTAATCGAACATTCTCAGGCAGAATCCCCAGCAACACAACTGGAAGAAGTTGAGTCAAAAGAACGTGACAGTCATGAGACTTTAGGTTTGTGAATTTCTTCTCCGGCACATTTAGGATTCCCTTTATATTCGAGGAGTATCCAGATGGGACCTTGATACTGCTCAAGCATTCAAACATGCTTTCCTTCTCTTCTTTGCTAAGAGTATAGCATGCAGGACTTAAGTAGTGCCGTCCATTTTCTCTCATTTGTGGATGTAGGCCATCTTGCTCTTCCATATGTTGCAATTCTTGTCGTGCTTCTAGTGTATCTTTTGTCTTCCCGTACACTCCCAGAAATCCTATCAGGTTGATGCAAAGATTCTTCGTGATGTGCATCACGTCAATTGCATTGTGAACATCTAAGACCTCCCAATATGGTAGCTCCCAAAAAATAGACTTCTTCTTCCACATGGCCGCCAATCCGTTTTTGTTCGGAACAGGTTCACTACCAGGTCCTTTGCCAAAGACTACTTCTATATCCTTTACCATAGCAAAGACTTGTCTACCAGTACGGTGCAATTGCTTTGTACGGTGGTCTGCTTGCCCTTTGAAATGCTTTCCTTTCTTTCGTACCGGATGTTTGACGGGGAGAAATCACCGATGACCCATGTATACAACCTTTCTGCAGTGAGTCAAGTACATACTATCTGTTTCATCTAAGCAGTGTGCACGCTCTATATCCCTTTTTCGTTTGTCCTGATAGGTTACTAACAGCAGGCCAGTCATTGATGGTTACGAATAACAATGCTCGTAGGGTAAAGTTTTCCTGTCAGTATTCATCCCACATCCGTACACCTCGGTGCCACAACAATAACAGTTCTTCGACCAATGGCCTTAGGTAGACATCAATATCATTCCCGGGTTGCTTTGGACCCGGGATAAGCACCGGCATCATAATGAATTTCCTCTTCATGCAAAGCCATGGTGGGAGATTGTAAAACATAGTCACAGACCACGTGTTGTGTTTACTGCTCATTTCACCGAAAGGATTCATGCCATCCGTACTCAAAGCGAACCTTATGTTCATCGCATCCAACTCAAAGTCTGGGTAAGTTCTATCTATTTTTCTCCACTGGGAGCCATCAGATGGGTGTCTCAACATCGTGTCTTGCTTGCGTTCTTCTTTGTGCCATCGCATCAACTTAGCATGCTCTTTGTATCTAAATAAACGCTTCAGACGTGGAATTATATTAGAGTACCATAGCACATGACCTTGGCAGGAACTCTCTTCCTGGGATGATGCTCCCCGTCAACTTCCCCAGGGTCATCTCTCCTGATCTTATACTGCGATGCATCGCATACAGGGCATGCATCCAAATTCTCGTACTCACCGCGACAGAGGATGCAGTCATTGGAACATGCGTGTATCTTTTGTACCTCCAATCCTAGAGGGCAAACAAGTTGTTCTGCTTCGTATGTTGTGGTACGCAACTCGTTATCCTTAGGAAGCATATTTTTTACATGTTTCAGTAATTCACCAAATCCCTTATCGGATACACCAAGCGTTGCCTTCCATTGAAGCAACTCCAGCGTGCTACCAAGCTTCTTTAATCCATCTTCGCATCCTTGGTACAACAATTTGTGGTGGTCCTCTAACATCTACTGGAACTTCATCCTATCCTTCTCACTTTCACAATCTTCATGCGCATCGAGCAACGCCTGTCCAAGATCGACGGTGGGATCATCATCTGCCACCTCTCCTTCCCGCATCTCTTCCATTGTATTATCATTATCAAAGGCACTTAATCCAGCTTGGGTGTGAAAGTTGTCCCCACTCTCTTGTTCTTCATTTTCCTCCATTATAACCTCTTTTTCTCTGTGCTTTGTCCAACAACTGTAATTGGGCATGAAACCATGGGCAAAAATATGGCAGTGGAGGGTGCTTGAGGAGGAGTGATCCTAGTTGTTCTTGCAATATTTGCATGGGCAGCACATGAAACCATTCCGCTTATTTGCCTCGACCACATCCAAAAAATGATGCAGGTCAATGAACTCCTTGGAACGTCAGTCAGCATTGTACATCCATTGCCGGTCCATCTGCATTGTTTCAAAAAATCAAAATAATTAAAATTCTCACCACTAAAATAAATGCAAAAATATGAATAGATTCTCATAATTTACAATATATGACATGAATAATTAAAAGTTTCCACCATTTCACATTTCACATTCAAATCCACACATTGGAAAACAATATTGACACTCTTCAGTTTGTTTGGACCTTTAGAGAACCTTGATTGTCAAAGGATGCGGGAAAAATTCAGAAATGTGAAGCACATAATTTCATTCTGAATTCATCCGGCATCCTCGAACAATCAAGGTTCGCAAGTTTGAGAGATCCCATTGTATACATCATTAGAGTGTCTACCTATTTCACATATTTGAATAAAAAATTTCAAATACAACATTGTTCTAGAACATGAGATCAAATTAAATGCTAATTAAAAGTTTCCACCATTTCACATTTCACATTGAAATCCACATATGCTCATATATACATACTATCATTCTAAAAATAAAAAGTTCCCACCATACTCATTTTCATATCCATATTTTTCCTAAATAGTATTCCCCACTCTCTCTATATATATACTCCTATTCCAAAAAATAATATTGTATTCTATATACTTATTTTCATCAACTAATACAAGTAAATCACATCTGTGTATGAAAACTTAACTAGATTTGAGCTCAAATGATATAAATTGAAAAAAACTACAACATTTTCTCCCGTTCTAACTAACCTCAAAATCTCTATTTCTAAACCATGAAATAAGCTACACAATGCTCTATAAGATGACAGGATGAAGTTTCTAACCTTTAGAACCGTAGGATGGCCGGGGAATCAAGAGTCTCTTCACAAATCATGGAGAAAATGGCATGAACTCCCCCCACCCGAGAGCAAGAACAACAAGAAGCAAATGAGCTGAATGGCTCGGGCAGGGGGGAGGAAGAAGGGATAGGGGGGGAGGCCTTTAGTCCCGGTTGGTGCCACCAACCGGGACTAAAGGGCCACCATTAGTTCCGGATGGTGGCAACAGCGAGGACAAATACATTAGTCCCGGTTGGAGCCACGAACCGGGACAGATGGTGGGACTTTAGTCCCGGTTGTTGGCTTCAACCGGGACTAAAGGCCTCCGCCCGCACCCCACCGGCACCTAGCCATTGGACCCGGGACTAAAGCCTTGATTAGTCCCGGGGCCAACAGCATCCAGGACAAAAGGGGATGGACGAAAGTCCCTTTCTGTACTAGTGGAGGTTATGGAAGGAGATAATAGACTTTAAATATGACACTAAACACCTTAATCTACCCTAATCTTTTTGTCTCCAGCACTATAGGTTCCTCCCTCAAACTTCTTTAAGGGGGTCATGTGGGCAACTCAGGCTGCTTAAATGGGTTATAGATGGCAAGTTGGCAATGGTAGGTCGATTAAGTTTTGGGAGGATAACTAGTTGGGCTCCTCCAGCTTAGCCATCCAGTACCGGGGTTTGTATGAGATTGTGAATGTAAAGAATGGCACCATACATGATCTCTGGGATGGAGAGAATTTGAGGTGCACATTCAGAAGAACTGTAGGGCAAAGGCTAATGAATGATTGACTGCAGGTGAAGCAGTTAGCTGAAACCATCCTTTTCTAAGATGAGGAGGATTCCCTTATCTTGGTTTTTTCTTCTAAGGGAGTTTACTCTTCCCAATCTCTCTACATGATCTTTAATTTTAGGGGAATTACACCTGTGCATGTCCCGGCGGTGTGGAGTTTAAAAATTCCACCAAGGGTGCACTTCTGCCTATGGCTGCTATCTAGGAGGAAAAATTTAACCAGAGATGTTCTAGAGAGCAGGGGGGAACGTTTAGATGACAACACTTGCCTATTCTGCTCAGAAAGAGAAACCTCTCATCACCTCGTTTTTGAGTGTGTAGTTGCCAAACAAGTCTGGGCAAGTATCTCTGAATTGTTGGATATAGAAATAGGTTCTAATTCTGAGTCAGTTGGTAGCAAGTGGCTTCTCTTAACCTTGTGGTCGTGGGTTCGAGCCCCACGGTGGGCGCCAAAACTGTTGGTGGATGGTACCCTTCAGGAGGAAGAAGCACCACAATAGCCCGTGGAAACTAAATCAACAACACGGAACAACAAGACCCACGTAAAGAGTATTCAATTGCTCAAGGGATATGTCCCATCAATTACAGTTACAAGGGTATTTATAGGGGCGGTTACAACTACCCTGATTACAATTACATCTTTTTAGCCCCTAACGGCTATATTCTGGGAATATTCAAGGGGCATGAGGTAATTTCACTCCTACTCGACCTTTACAACTCATTGCCTTTGCCTCCTTCGGCTAACCTTCGGTCCTCTTGCCCTGAAGGTCCACCGAAGGGATCGGTCCTCCCTCCGGTTGGGACCTTTTGCCACCCGGGCCTTCGGTGATGGGGTGTGTTGGCGTTTCTTAGCGTCACCACTAGGAACGAGGGTGTTAGTCCCATCCCTAGCAGCGGCACCAGGAAACGCCTATGGTGGTATGTCTTAACGATTACAGAATGAATCCGCAAGGGCACGGATATACCGTTGTAGCATTTCACCCGGAGAGTATTCGGGTATTGTTATTTATATTTTCCCAAAGGAGGGCATGATGTAAAAGAGTTTACTTGGCACATAATCGAGACGGCATGAATAAGGTATAGACTATAACAATACAGGGGTAAATTATGATAAAGATATGAATGAGGGTAATGTGACACACACAACCTGGCCAAACTCAGATAAAGAATAAACCAATAAACCTACAGGTTAGTGGGAGCATAGGCATACAACAAAGTCCTAATAGTATCTATTAAAGCAAGCAAAGGTCATGCAACATACATATGGTTAGGCCTACAGGTGCCGGGAAATTAGGGATACCAGGAAGAATGTCCCGTCCCGGAGAACATCCGGACCGTTACATCTTTCAGAACTCCTACACCGTACCTGAATGTCGGGGAGTACACTAACCACGAAGCAGCTTCGTAGCGGACGGACAGGGTTGTCACCACCTACCGTCTACCCTAGTCACACCATGGAGCACGATCATATTCGAAGGATCCCACATACCCGAGCACCACTCTCGTGTATGAAGTCACTACCCCAGCGCCCGCGGATCTCCCACCCTTCGGATGGACAAGTAAGGCGCTATGGCAAGCCCCGAACCGATATCCTTACCCAGATCATCTGGCCTAATTATATATAAAGCATAACTAGTGTAGCACCAAGCCATGATATGATTAACTAGCAAGGCAGCATAACAATGCAAAGCACGATATACTACTAAGATAGAAACAACCAAGGCTCAGCTCTGCATTACAAATAGAGTACTGACTATTCGAATACAAAGCCATTACCAAGGTCGAGGACTGCTCTCCGGCCCTGAGGACGACTTGCTTCGCTAAGAGAGAAGTACTAGCCTAGCTCCACTACCCTAAGGAGTACAAGTCTCAAGAGTGAGAGAGAGAGAGAGGCTCAAGTGTGTTGTGTGTAGAATGAGGGGGTGAGGGGCCCCTTTTATAGCTTCCAAGGGCGGTTCCCGCCATCCTAAAATATGGAAACCTTATATCTGGGCTGAGGAAGCTTGGCGGTGACTCCTCCTCAAAATGCACCTGGACGGGAAGCAGGCCTGGGTCGGCCGACCCCAGGTTGTGCCTCCCCAGGTGGATCTTCCTCTGGTACGCTGACATGTGGGTCTAGGTGGATATTCTGCATGTTTGCTTCCTTGGTGCGCCCATTTAGTCTGTCAGGTGGGTCCCTCTTATAATTGTGATGCAACGGATGATCTTCTGTGCATACTTAGCTGCGTATCCTTCATGTTTTCTTATTATTTCAACCTTGTATCCCTGAAATGGTTAGATAGACAATACATCTTGAGGAACTAGGTTAGTGATACATTTATGCAAGTAAGGGATATAGTTTTCCTTTATCGTGAGTTTAGTTGAAGGTTGAATTTTGCATTTAATGACCGTCAACAACACCCCCAAACTAGCCTTTTGCTCATCCCGAGCAAAACAAGGTTGGATGTTGTTGATCAGGAGTTGCTTCAACGTTGCATTTCCAACTTATACCTTAGGTACAACAAAGTGTTCTTACCATGATTTTGAATAAGTTGGCCTTGTTCTTACCTTTTACCTTACTTCTGTGGGACTTATAGCTTTTCCTTATCTTGGGCAGTTGAAAGTCGGAACGGTTTTGTAGAGTTCTAATATTTCTTACCCCTTTTGCTCAACCATCAATCCGGAGGTTTTTATAAGGTTTTTCAAAGAAATTTCAAAGTTCCTCAAATGATCCCTCGGATCACTCATTGCGTATGATTCCTCACCAAGGCTCTTTATTTTGCCTTTCTTCCTCAACCTATTTTCTAAAGGTCAAAATTTTGTGGAGCTGTAGGTATAAAGGATATGAAGGCACACTTGTTTCTCATGTATTGCTAAGTCAAAAACCGGATCCAAAGGAGAGACGATTCATAAACCTTGATCAAGATGTGCAAGTGTGTGGATATTTTTGGTGGATGGTGGATGAACTCCTTTTTATGAACCATGTCTCCATTTATTTTATTCTTTTGAGCATGGGCTATCTACTCTTCTTTTTTTTAACATGCCTTGTGAGCATGTGGCATACCTTCTTTGGGCATGCATCTTTTTCTCTTTTTTTTTATATAGCCCATACTCCTTTTTCTTGTGGAAATTGGAGAGAGTGGTCATGAGGTAAATGGAGTTTTTATTTGTGGATGGATGGAATGCTTGCTCACTTCTTGTGTAGAAGCGTAACATATGGTGGAGTGTGTACGTGATCTTGATCATGGGAGTATGAAATGAATCTCACTAAGGGTCACAACAATTTGACAAAGCTCAATGAGATAACAAGTTGCATAAGTGGAAGGTTTTCATTTGGATCAACATATGGCCTTGGATAGGAATTTCATATCATTGATTGAGAAACTTTGTTTGTTTTTGTATTTTTAAAAATAAATACTCTAGAAATCAAGCATCACTTAGGAGAAGAACATAGCAGCTCTATTAACCATATCATGACTCCCAACAACTTAGATTCGGATCATGCTTTTTGCTACCCACAAGTTTCAAGCTTAAGGTTTGAACATTTAGCCTACAAACTCAAAACTTAGGAAGAGCACTAAGTTCTAAGTAGGCATAAGAAATAAATTAACATAGGAACTATTCATCATCTCAACAAGGAAAACTACACCATGCTTACTACACATAAGGAAGCAAGTAAATATTTTTGGTCTTTTTTTGGGTTTTGCAATATTTTTTATTTGGTTTTAGTTTTGCAAATTTTTGTTTTGTTCCATGCATAAACTTTTGAAAGCAATAAAGAAATTTAAGTTATAAAATACAAGATACCTCTCGTGGGTGTCCTCCCCCAAGCTAGTTTCAGGCTCACTGCTGTTGGTCGGGGTTAAACCCTCTCCAACGGTAGTAAGCCCTCCACTCCTCCTGCTGCTGCAGCTGCCTCTGCTCCATCGTGTGGATCCTTTCGTTGGTGTACTTCTGCCATGCTTCGTTGGTCTCAATGTGTTGGTGCAGCGTATCCTCGATGTTGTTGGCCTAAACCTGCAGCTCGCCTAGTTGCTGGGTGATGGAGCTGAAGTCGCGGCTGGAGGCCATTTGTCGTGCAAGGTTTGGGACCCCGCTGGAGCTGGAGCTGGTGGATCGGCGCCTTGGAGCTTTCCGTGCCCATTCATCGGTGCTTGCACTGTGCCAGGCCGAACCACCCGCCTCAAGGTGATATGAAGACCGAGGCTGCTGTGGTGGTGGTGCTGGCTCGGTTCCTCTCCTTGACCTGTTTCACGTCATCTTGCTAGGCAAACCAGAAACACTATGTCTGCGTTCTGCCTCTTCTGG
Source organism: Panicum miliaceum (assembly GCA_032594955.1). NCBI lineage: Eukaryota > Viridiplantae > Streptophyta > Magnoliopsida > Poales > Poaceae > Panicum > Panicum miliaceum. Next base: position 8,155,838 of record CM064062.1, read on the forward strand.
GATGAGAGGGGTGATTAGTGACTGACAATTATACAAATGCAATACCCCGCGTTTGGCAATGGGATTTCATTTGCATAGCCTAAGGAGAAGAAAATCAAAGTGTCATTCGGGCCTTTCTTGAGTGTGTGCCCATAAATCAGGTAATATCATCGAGCGGGGGTCCTCAATGAAAGGAATGGCATTCCCATCTAAGACCTTGAGACTCAAAGCGATGCGTGTAATCAAAGAAGTACACTCAACATGGCCCGTCATCTTGAAATTCAAAAGCCACTGCGAAATCATTGCCTTTACGGGAGAGACTTTGATCTTGTTGACCATGGCGTATAATATCATCAACTCATGATTGCGCACGGTTCGAACATCATCCCTTGGAAAGAGAATGATGGCTAACCATTTGTGCATCAACCGAAGAGTTGGATTTTGAATGTCATTGCACCGAGGTGCAAACTTGCCATGGACAACTTGACCCGAAATCAAACCCCAAAAATCATGACGATTAAAACCGCGGCAAGCTTTTTCAAGAGAAACCGGCAAGCGTTTGTTAAAACCAAGGTGGTGACTCAAATCCTTCCAAGTGATGTAATAATCATGATCCAAAAGTCGAAATGAAACACCGTCATCCACCTCTCGAAGAGTGCAAAGAAACTGGATGGTGAGGAGACGAGAACCATTCTCCTCAACGGGCACAAAACCATCCCATCCAATCGCATGCTAAACATTAGCAAAGTCTACGTCCATACCAGTTTTGGCGAGAAGGTCTGGATTGAAAGCTTGGGTGTGGTCGAAGCTTCGATTCTTGAGGATGGCGTAGGCTTGTAGTTTGCGGTCATCTCGCAAGTCAAGGTAAGGTGCGTCGTCGTCGTCCATCTCCATGTCCTCGGCTTGCGGTTCGGCTTGCGCTTCTTGTTCTTGTTCCTCTTCTTTGTAGTCCATCATGCTTGGGCTTGGCATAGGTTCGGGAGTGTGGTGGGAGCTCGAGCCACCCCGAGAACGGGATGAGCTTCCTCCCGTCACCTTCTTTAACGCACCAGAAACCTTTCATCTAATGCCCTTCATACTTGAACAAGAACACAAAGAACAACTCGAATTGGGTTATGTTAGTGGAACGTGTTGACGCCAGATTTTGACACATGTTGAATCGGCGTCAGGAGGAGAAGATTGGCCGATGCAGCAGATCTGAAAGCTACAGTAAGGAATCGGCCGATTGAGGTATCAGTTGAAAATCGGCCGATTGGTGGCGCAGCCTATGCCAACAGGATGGGATTATTCCAGAAGATCCTGGTCAAAAGCTGGTCAACAGGGCACGCCAAGTCGGTCAAGGAACAATTGAAGGGAATCCTGATTGGATTAAGGAACGGCGGCGGAAGATTCTGCGGGAGTCCGTTTCCTTTAAAAGTTCTTATAGATATAGTAGTTTTCCTGTTTTTAAATAAGGTTGTAACAAGTCGTGATCGACCAGGAGTCCTAGCTTTAGGGTATAAATACGAGTCGTCAGGGTCTTGCAAAAAAAAAAACACATCAATCAACAACAGTACTTCTACTTTTTCAGCAATTTACTTTCAAGTCGGTGACTTCGCCAATATTTTCTTCTTCCACGAGTTCGTACGGATTGGCAGGGCTGCATCAACTTGATCTCCAGCCAATTGATAGGTTCCGCTTATCGAGTAATATCCGAGCTTTAGCTACGGGCGCATCGCTGTGGCTTCGTTTGGATTTATTCACCAGTTATCGATATTTACTAGAATTGCAAGTTTTACCTGTTATTCTAGTATTATCACCAGTTATCCAGCTTGAGATCAGAGTAATCGGCTTCGTCATTGTCCTCCTTCGATTTATTATCTCACAGCCGATTAGATCTATTTCAAGTGTTGTCCTTGCAGTAGTCGTCTAGATCGCTCCAGCAGTTTTCTTTACGATTACTATACGATCATCGACTGATCCATAGCCGATCATCTCTACAGCAAATCGGCCGATTCGCCGCCGACGCGCTCCTCAGGACAGATCGGAACTCCAGCCGATCGACGCGCCTGGAATTTAATACTCTATTTTCTTGTCAATCAACAGGTCAGATTGACTGGCACGCCGCGCGAACTGCACCAGGGCGATAACCCGAACAGGAGCTAAGCAGATTCTCCCGGGTCGTGTGTCCGACGCTGAAGACCCATCGGCCGATTCCTATCCGGCCGATTTTAGCGCCAACAGAACGAAACAGAAATTCTTACTCGAAGTTGTTCCTCCAAGTTTGTGGGATTTTTTGCAGCAAAGAAATGAGAGAGAGAGAGAGGATACATGCACTTGAATTTGAGCACAAAATCGAACGAAAATCAAGAGCAAAGTTTGCAAGAGTGTGAGAGGGAGTGAGTGAGTGAGAGTTGAGTGTGTGAGCTCAACACTCACCCCTCGGCCTCTATTTAAAGAGCACGAGATGCAAACGGTCAGGGAGGCACCGAGCTCAACGGCTAGTAGCCGTTGGAGAAGGCTAACAAGCTGCAATGGCTAAGTGGGGTCGGCCGACCCCTGGGGTCGCCCAACCCCCCAGTGGGCCCGCTGGCTGATAGCTAGGGCCCACAGGCTCCCCAACGGTCACAAACTTTGAATGCCTGGGTGATGGGTCAAAACTTGCTCCGAAAAGATATTCAAATTGTTTTTCCAAAAGATTTTGATGCTCGGAAATATTTTTAGGTTTTTATAAAAAAGAAAGAAAAGGCTGAAAAACTTCAGCATGCACGAAATTTTTTTAAGGAATTAAATATGCAGTGGAAAAAAAATTCAAAAAGCCGAATTTTGAAAAATCAAATATGAGGTAAATACCATTTTACCTTTGGCAAGGGCTTGTTGTTTAGAGTCCGACAGCCAAGACTTTCCTCCGGCATTACTTACCATTTGTCGTAATATCCGAACCGGGAGAAGCGGAGTCGGATGTCGAGGCTTCTTTCACCTTCCATACCCTTTTGGGTCTCAGTGTTGGTGTGGTTGGTGCTTGTTGTGAGGGCTTCGGGGCTTGTGGCTTTTTGTGATGTTTGATTTTTGTCTATTTCCTCTGCCACGGCATTTGTTCTAGCTTCTCTTTTTCTCTCATGAATTCCTTCATGAGGGTGAAGGGGTTATCTGTCTTGGGTGGAGTCACTTCAACTTCCTGAATGCCTTGTGCATTCGGCCCATACTTGATTTTGTTCATTGAGCACTGCTACTTTCTTGGTTGAAATGAACTTCTCTTCTCTGCCGTTGATATTGAAGCGGATCTCTCCTGCTCCAACATCTATTTGTGCCCCAGCAGTGCTCAAAAATGGTCGCCCCAGAATGAGTGGTGTTTCTTTAGCTATCTTCATCTCGAGCACCACAAAGTCGACAGGGATGAAGCAGTTCCTGAATCGCACCGGGACGTCTTCTGCGATCCCCTCTGGATAGCGAACCGAGGAGACTGCTAACTGGAGATGCATCGGTGTTGGTGTGAGATGAGTGAAGTTTAGCTTGTTGAAGATGGCCTTGGGCATCACGCTGACGCTAGCCCCAAGGTCACACAGGGCATGCATGAAGTGCTGGGTCCCGATGGAGCATGTGATCGTTGGGCACCCTGGATCTGTCTTCTTTTCCGGAGGTTGGTTGAGTATAGCTGTGCTACACTCTTCTGTAAGCTTTACAACTTCCGAGGTGGGGAGTGGTCGATTGTTGTTGATGATGTCCTTGATGTAGCGAGCGTACGTTGGTACATGCATAACGTCCAGCAAAGGGATGTTTACATGTATCTTCTGGATCATCTCGACAAAATGAGCGATCTGCTCATCCCCCGCCGTTTTTTGGTTACTTGTGGGAAACGGCAGGAAGCTTGTGTCAACAAACCCTTTTGGGGTTGTTCCCTCATCGGGTTCCCTGTCATTCTCTTGGTTTGATGGCCCTTCGTCCTCTTGTGGTTCTGCTGTCCTTTCTGCATGGTTAGGGTTAGGCGGATCACGAGTGGACTTACCATACCTCATGGTCACCGCGTTAACTTTCTCGGAGGTTGGAAAAGCAGCAGCAACTTGCGCAAGCTGGGTTTCGATCATTTTATTGAAGCTTAATTGATTCTTGAGAGCTGAAGATAAAGTTTCAATTTTTAAGTTTATGCTCTCAAGAGTTTTATCATTGGCGGCAAGCTTTTTAGTTATGTTTTCATTTATTTTAGCTTGGCCAAGAACAAGATCTTTTATGGAGGGTTGGTTCGAATTGAAATTCAAATTGTAATCGGAGTTGTAATTGTTACCTCCTCCTTGGTATGGTGGGTGTGCTTGGCCCCACCCTTGGCCTCCTTGTGGACGGTACCCGCTGCTGTTGTTGTTGATGTATGCAGCATCTTCACGGGTTTCGGGGCAGTCGTTCCCCGAGTGTCCACCATTGCCGCAGACCTCGCACATAGGGTGCGAGTCTACGACTTGAGCGTAGTGGTTCATACGTTCTTTGTACTGCGCCCGTTCGTCTAGGCGCTTCAGTAGGAGGTCCATCTTTGCAGCGAGCATATCTGTCTCCTTGACGGTGTGCATTCCGCCTTTGGTTTGGGGTTGGGAACGCTCCTCATTCAAACCCTAGTTGGAGACCATCTTTTCTATCAAGGCCGTAGCCTTGGTTATCGTGAGGTCCAGAAAGGCTCCTCCAGCAGCAGCGTCAAGGTGGGCTCTTGATGTTGTCGTTAGCCCGTTGTAGAAGCTTTGGAGCATGAGCCACTCGTCCATCCCATGATGAGGACATGCGAGTATGTACTCCTGGAGTCTCTCCCAAGCTTCCGGGATGGATTCCATCCCCGTCTGCTGGAAACTTGAAATCTTCCCGCGCAAGACATTCGTTTTGCCCAGCGGGAAGAACTTAGCGAGGAAGGCCATGGAACATTTGTCCTACGTGCTGACAGCTTCTATGTTTTGGTAGAACCACTATTTTGCCTTTCCTAGAAGGGAGAAGGGAAACAGGCGGAGCCTGATGGCGTCAGCAGCAACGCCCTGTATGGTCACGGTCTTGCAAAGCTCCAGGAAACTCTGGTGGTGGGTGTTGGCGTCCTCGTTGGGCTTGCCACAAAAAGGGCTAGCCTGCACCATGTTGATGAGGCTGGATTTCAGCTCGAAATTCACGTCCCCAACATCAACGTTGGGTCCAATCGCCACATTGGCGGCGGAGGGGATGGAAAAGTCACGGAGGGTCTTCCCAGCCATGGGTTCGGTTGTTGTTGATGGTGCTTGAGGAAGAACTGGTTCGCTTGACGACAAAATGATCTGAGGAGGGACGACGCGAGGTCGGACCCTTCTCACGAGCTTCTCGTGATTTTCAATGAAGTTTGTCGGCAAGGAGAAACCAGTCATACACTACCATGTTTTCATCCAAGCAGAAGAAAACAAAAGCAACATTAGCCTGTATAAGCTATAGCTATAGAGCTTAGACACGACATCATGATCATGTATTAGTAAATCTTTTAATCAATGCCACTCCCCGGCAACGGCGCCAGAAATGCTTGTTGGCGTTTCTTAGCGTCACCACTAGGAACGAGGGTGTTAGTCCCATCCCTAGCAGCGGCACCAGGAAACGCCTGTGGTGGTATGTCTTAACGATTACAGAATGAATCCGCAAGGGCACGGATATACCGTTGTAGCATTTCACCCGGAGAGTATTCGAGTATTGTTATTTATATTTTCCCAAAGGAGGGCATGATGTAAAAGAGTTTACTTGGCACATAATCGAGATGGCATGAATAAGGTATAGACTATAACAATACAGGGGTAAGTTATGATAAAGATATGAATGAGGGTAATGTGACACACACAACCTGGCCAAACTCAGATAAAGAATAAACCAATAAATCTACAGGTTAGTGGGAGCATAGGCATACATCAAAGTCCTAATAGTATCTATTCAAGCAAGCAAAGGTCATGCAACATACATATGGTTAGGACTACAGGTGCCGGGAAACTAGGGATACTAGGGAGAATGTCCCGTCCCGGAGAACATCCGAACCGTTACATCTTTCAGAACTTCTACACCGTACCCAAACATCGGGGAGTACACTAACCACGAAGCAGCTTCATAGCGGACAGACAGGGTTGTCACCACCTGCCGTCTACCCCAGTCACACCATGGAGCGTGGTCATATTCGAAAGATCCCGCATACCCGAGCACCACGCTCGTGTATGAAGTCACTACCCCAGCACCCCCGGGTCTCCCACCCTTCGGATGGACAAGTAAGACGCTATGGCATCTGGCCTAATTATATATAAAGCATAACTAGTGTAGCACCAAGCCATGATATGATTAACTAGCAAGGCAGCATAACAATGCAAAGCACGATATACTACTAAGATAGCAAAACAACCAAGGCTCAGCTCTGCATTAAGAATAGAGTACTGACTATTCGAATACAAAGCCATTACCAAGGCCGACTATTCGAATACAAAGCCATTACCAAGGTCGAGGACTGCTCTCCGGCCCTGAGGACGACTTGCTTCGCTAAGAGAGAAGTACTAGCCTAGCTCCACTACTGATATGGCAGGGGCTGATCCCGATCTTTCGATGAGAAGAGGGGTAACTTCGATTTGGGGTGGAATCAACGTTGGTTGTCCGACTACGACAATCACAGGATGCTGCGCCTTAGCAATAGGTACACCAATTCCAACATTGGCTGTTCTTGCCAAGCCAAGAACACCCGTGAACCTGCTAGCAATCGAGAACAAGCAAGAACAAGATGAACAAGCAAATAAACTCATGAATCTGAACCAAATGAAACCAGAATCACGAGTTGGGGTCTTGAATCAAGCAAATCGGGTGGTCTAGTCGACACACGCGTTCACTAGGAAGTAGCAGTAGCTCAACTTGCATCTAAACAAAACCCAAGTTCATCTTGGTGGCTTCTACATGTATTTATACATGGGCAACAGCAAGGAGGCGTGGGACGGTGTAAACCCTAAGCTGGAATGGGCCCCTAGTGGGCTGCACGAGATACAAGGGTTTCAGCCCAAGACTGGAAGGCTGGACGTCTCTTTGTCAATTCTACTCGCTCCGGTGGAATTTCGTCATGAGGTTGGATCCATCTGAAAGTAGACTTCAAGATCTTTCCAAGGAGTACTCATATGCCTCAAACAACATCCGGAGATGAGAATTATTGCCATGTCAATTTCATGTTGCCTGGCTGTACGAACTTGAAGTCTGAACTTGATGTCCGATCTTGTGCTTTCTTATTGTGAGATCTTGATGCCCAAAATGATTGGTTGATCCATTAGACTCCTCTCCATCATTCCTAATAATAATAAAATCATCATAATAATTTAGTAGCATCCAATTCTGAGATGAGGGTTTATGGACGGCGAGGAACGAGTTTACCTGATAATTTAGTTCTCGTGCACGGGCTCTTGTCATTGGTCCTTGCTGTGTAGTAGGCATGGTTGTATCATGGGAAGGGATGTCCTCATCATCCTCCCCTTCTTGCATTTGAGTCGTACTCGACTCAAGTTCATCTTCCTCGCCCAAATATGGTTTCAAATCTGCAATGTTAAATGTGGGGCTGACCCCGAAATCTGCAGGCAACTCAAGTTTGAATGCATTATCATTGATCTTAGCTATAACTTTAAAAGGACCATCAGCTCTCGGAAGCAACTTTGACTTTCTCAAATCAGGAAACTGATCCTTTCTCAAGTGCAGCCAAACCAAATCACCCGGTTTGAAAGTAACATGCTTCTTTCCCAAGCTACCAGCAAGTTTATATTTAGCATTCATATTTTCTATGTTCTCTTTTGTGGTCTCATGCATTTTTAACATCAACTCAGCACGTTGTTTAGCATCAAAATTCAATCTCTCAGAAGTTGGTAAAGGCAAAAAGTCAATAGGGGCACAAGGCACAAAACCATAAACAATCTCAAAAGGGCTTATTTTAGTAGTGGAGTGTTGTGAACGATCCCTCCCCTTCTTTGTTCTAGGCAGTCCTAAAACAAAGTCCATAAAAATATCCTCCCACGGTGCATTAGGGACAGGTAGAGGCATGTACAAACCGTGAGGATTAAGGCGTGACTTAGCTTTTTGGCATGTTGTGCAGCGAGCAATGAATCTCTCCACATCCCTCCGCATCTTGGGCCAAAAGAAATGATCAGCAAGGATGTTTTCCGTCTTCTTCGCACCAAAGTGTCCCATCAGCCCTCCTCCATGCGCTTCCTACAACAATAACATACGCACAGAGCTAGCTGGAATGCATAGCTTGTTAGCTCAAAATACAAACCCGTCACTGAGGACGAATTTGTTCCATGTTTTTCCCTCCTTGCAATTCAGCAACACATCTTTAAAATCACCATCATGGGCATATTGCTCTTTTATTGTTCCCAAGCCAAAAATTTTGAAATCAAGTTGTGAAAGCATGGTATAACGCCTAGACAAAGCATCAGCAATTACATTTTCCTTCCCTTTCTTGTGTTTGATGACATACCGAAAAGACTCAATAAATTCAACCCAGCGAGCATGCCTATGGTTCAGATTTGCTTGACTTCGAATATGCTTCAATGATTCATGATCCGAATGTATAACGAATTCTTTGGGCCATAAATAATGCTGCCATGTTTCTAAAGTCCGAACTAGAGCAAGCAATTCTTTATCATAAGTAGAATAGTTCAAACTAGGCCCACTCAATTTCTCGCTAAAATATGCTACAGGTTTTCCCTCTTGTAACAAAACACCTCCCAAACCAATTCCACTAGCATCACATTCAAGTTCAAAAGTTTTAGTGAAATCAGGGAGTTGGAGCAAAGGGGCATGGGTTAACTTATCTTTCAATGTGCCAAAAGCACTATTGTGTGCTGCAGCCCAAGTGAATGTAATGCCCTTCTTGGTGAATTAGCGCAATGGGGCTGCAATGGTGCTGAAATCCCTCACAAAACGGCGATAGAATCCAGCAAGCCCGAGAAAGCTTCTCACTTGTGTGACCGTTGTGGGAACCGGCCATCTATGTATTGCTTCAACCTTGGCTTGATCAACTTCAATTCCCTGTGGGGTCACAACATAGCCAAGAAAAGAGACTCGATCCGTGCAAAAGGTGCACTTCTCAAGGTTACCAAACAAACGTGCATCACGTAGAGCATTAAAAACATCACGCAAATGATCAAGAGGTTCCTCAAGTGATCTGCTGTATATCAAGATGTCATCAAAATATACCACAACAAATCTGCCAATGAAAGCGCGTAAAACTTCATTCATTAATCTCATGAAAGTGCTGGGTGCATTAGTGAGACCAAAAGGCATAACTAACCACTCGTATAGACCGAATTTAGTTTTAAACGCTGTTTTCCATTCATCCCCTAGCTTCATGCAAATCTGGTGGTAACCACTACGCAAATCAATTTTTGAGAACACAATTGAGCCACTTAATTCATCAAGCATATCATCTAGCCTAGGAATAGGATGACGATATCTGATTGTAATGTTATTAATCGCTCGGCAATCTACACATATGTGCCAAGATCCATCTTTCTTAGGGACCAAAAGAACAGGAACAGCGCAGGGGCTAAGAGACTCACGCACATAACCTTTATCGAGCAATTCTTGCACTTGGCGCTGAATCTCTTTAGTTTCCTCGGGATTGGTCCTGTATGGCGCACGGTTGGGCAATAAGGCTCCGGGAATAAGGTCAATCTGGTGCTCAATCCCACGGGTTGGTGGCAGCCCCGGTGGCACCTCCTTCGGAAAAATGTCCGCATACTCCTGCAAAAGGTTAGTAACTGCAAGAGGCAAAGAAGAAGGTATCTCCTCAAGTGAAAACAAAGTTTGTTTGCAAATCAAAGCATAGCAAACAGCAATATTAGCATCAATCTCATCCAAATCAGATTTGGTTGCCATGAAACATGACACTTTCAGCTTGATCTCATTTTTGTTATTGTGGGCAGATTTGGTGTTCTTCTTTTTGTGCTTTTCAAGTTCATTTGCTACAATCTGATTTTCACTCTTAGCATGTTCCTGATTCTTTACTTTACTAGCTCTAGCAAGTTTATTATTCCAAATAGCTTCAAGAGACATTGGGTGCAAAACAAGTTTCTTGTCATTATGTATAAAAGAGTATTGATTTGTTTTACCATGATGCAAGGAATCAATGTCAAACTGCCATGGTCTTCCGAGCAACATAGAGCATGCTTGCATGGGTACAACATCGCAGTAAATAGAATCATGATAAGAACCAATAGCAAAATTAACTCTCACCAACCGTGTTACCTTCACCTTACCGCTACTGTTTAGCCATTGAATGTAGTAAGGTTGTGGATGTGGCTGGGTGCACAATGCAAGCTTCTCCACCATTTCAGCACTTGCCAAGTTGTTACAGCTCCCTCCATCAATGATGAATCGGCAAGAACGCTCCTTGATCACACACTTGGTTTGAAACAAAGTGTGGCGCTGATTTTGTTCAGCTTGCTCCATTTGTGCACTCAACACTCGCTGCACCACGAGGCTCTCATAGTGTTCAGCATGTTCCGTTCCAATGTGCTCCTCGTTTTTATTGTGCTTCTCATCTTCGCCTAGATTGTTAGCTGCAAGCAAAGCATATGTTTCTTCATCTAAATCACTAGCAGAGGAATACTCACCATCAGGACGCACAACTAGCACGCGTGCGCTTGGGCAGTCCTTGCGCACATGACCGAAACCTTTGCAGCGGAGGCATTGAATGTCTCTCGTTCGCCCCGAAGATGCAATTGAGGATGAACTCTTGGTTGGTGCAGCAGCTGCCCCCTTTGTTGGTTCAGGAGGGCATGGTGAGGAGTTCTTTGTCGAAGGTCGTCGTTTGCTGCTTGATGAAGATGGGGCAGCAGCTCGGTACAGTTGGCCAGCGGGGTTGGATGGCGTCCAAGAGGTAGCACGACCTGCAGACATGTTAGTTCTAGTGCTAGCTCTCCATCCCTGTACTTCCCTTTCAGCTTTACAAGCAAGATGAAACAAACGAGTGATCGAATTGTATTCTTTGTAAGCCAAAATATCCTGAATTTCCTGATTCAGCCCACCCATAAATCTAGCCATAGCTGCATCCTCATTTTCTACCAAACCACAACGAAGCCTCCCTGTTTGCAACTCTTGATAGTACTCTTCTACAGATTTGTTTCCCTATCTCAAAAGCTGAAGCTTATGCAAAAGATCACGTGCATGATAAGAGGGAACAAATCTAGCTCGCATAACTCTTTTCATAGCATCCCAAGTTTGTGGAGTGTTGTTTGGGTGGCTGCGCACATATTCGCTCCACCAAATAGAAGCAAAATCAGTAAACTCACTAGTAGCAGCCCTAACACGTTTGTTTTCAGGAAAATCATGACATGCAAATTTTTGATCAACAGCTTGCTCCCAAGTAAGATATACATTGGGGTCATATTTTCCATCAAAAGAGGGCATGCTAAATTTAATCTTCCCTAAAGAATCATCATTGTCGCGTACCTCACGTCGTGGTTGACGAGCACGTCCACCATGTCGACGGCGGCGCTGCTGCTGGTTATGTTGGTCACTTACCTCCCCATCAAGCTCTGTGTCAACTGAATATTCTTCCTCATCTTGCCCAGCAATGCTACCCTCGGTGTTGTTGTTGCGCCGTCCCATACCATCATGACCCTCCTGATCCATCCTATCCAAACGCTCCAAAATACCTACAAGAGAGGTGTTAAGAGCCCCAAGCGTGTTCTTCATTGAGGTCAGCTTGGTGTTGGTGTCGATCTGCATGGCCTCCAATTGGCCAAGGCGTTCGTTGGTAACTCGAACATCCTCATCAAGGTGTTCAGCATGCACCCTCACTTGGCGTTCAAAGTGTTGAATGATGCCCCTTGTTCGAGGTGAATGAGCTCGTCCATCATCCTCATTTCCTGCCATGGTTAGCTTAGCAGCAATGTCCTACCACTAGTGGAACTAGGTGGCAGCAAACTTCATTCTCTCAATCTTGTGCCATCAAGTTCTTACATGTTCTTACCACGCTAGGAAGTTGGTGTTGGCAGCCGGCAAGAACAGCACAAAATGTTACACAAGCACAGCCCTGTGATGTAGAAGATAATTTGTGGGGCTATAGGTGGCTGCAAGAAAAATCAAGGAACAGCTAGAACCACGTTAGCCAAAGCAAGTTGAATAAGCATTCATTGATGGTTCTATGCTGGTCCTAGGGCTAAATCAAGCTAGAGACGTGAGCCTGAACACAAGCGTTGTCACACACCAAAGCAGCAAAGGAATGTAAGGAAACAACAACTTTCCAGCCTTCTCCTTTTTTTTGCTCTATTTTTTTCTTTTTCCTTTCCTTTTTTTTCAGGGGCTGAAACTCTTTTGTTCAGTATCACAACAACCTCAATAAAGGAAATACTGCACACAGCTCTTTAAAGATCAGATTGATATCTCAAATTTCAGACAGCAGATCGCAACTCTCCAGTGCAATTGCGAAGTGCTCAAAGCGATTTTTTGAATATGGTTAGATCCGTTGGAAAGATCAAAAGACAAGCTTTCCAGATTGTGTCTAAAATCTTGAATCTGACATCAAACACCAAATACAGGACTGTTTTCTTCCAGTGCTCAATTTGGGGAACATGGATTTGTGGTGGCAGAATGGCAGCGGAAATATGAATGGTTCTAGTGGATTTCGTGGTGACTGAAAACGTGACCAGAACTCAAAACTCTAAAGATTAAACCACTAAGAACCAGCAACTAGTCCAAACAATATAACTGAAAACTCAACAAGCAAAGAACTAAGCAGATCAGCAAAGGCTCAACTTGTTTTGGGAATTTCGAATCAGACCTGTTTTTGGGATTTTCTAGATTGTAGGTAAAGTGTGGGTAAAATATCTCACCGAAATAACCTTGCTCTGATTACCACTTGATATGGCAGGGACTGATCCCGATCTTTCGATGAGAGGAGGGGTAACTTCAATTTGGGGTGGAATAAACGTTGGCTGTCTGACTACGACAATCACATGATGCTGCGCCTTAGCAACAGGTACACCGATTCCGACGTTGGCTGTTCTTGCCGAGCCAAGAACACCCTTGAACCTGCTAGCAATCGAGAACAAGCAAGAACAAGATGAACAAGCAAATAAACTCATGAATCTGAACCAAATGAAACCAGAATCATGAGTTGGGGTCTTGAATCAAACAAATCGGGTGGTCTAGTCGACACACGCGTTCACTAGGAAGTAGCAGTAGCTAAACTTGCATCTAAACAAGACCCAAGTTCATCCTGGCGGCTGCTACATGTATTTATACATGGGCAATAGTAAGGAGGCGTGGGAGGGTGTAAACCCTAAGCTGGAATGGGCCCCTAGTGGGCTGCACGAGATACAAGGGTTCCAGACCAGGACTGGAAGACTAGACATCTCTTTGTCAATTCTGCTCGCTCCCGTGGAATTTCGTCATGAGGTTGGATCCATCTGAAAGTAGACTTCAAGATCTTTCCAACGAGTACTCATATGCCTCAAACAACATCCGGAGATGAGAATTATTGCCACGTCAATTTGATGTTGCCTGGCTGTACGAACTTGAAGTCTGAACTTGATGTCCGATCTTGTGCTTTCTTATTGTGAGATCTTGATGCCCAAACTGATTGGTTGATCCATTAGACTCCTCTCCATCATTCCTAATAATAATAAAATCATCACAATAATTTAGTAGCATCCAATTCTGAGATGAGGGTTTATGAACGGCGAGGAACGAGTTTACCTGATAATTTAGTTCTCGTGCACGGGCTCTTGTCATTGGTCCTTCCTGTGTAGTAGGCATGGTTGTATCATTGGAAGGGATGTCCTCATCAACTACCCTAAGGAGTACAAATCTCAAGAGTGAGAGAGAGAGAGGCTCAAGTGTGTTGTGTGTAGAATGAGGGGGTGAGGGGCCCCTTTTATAGCTTCCAAGGGCGGTTCCTGCCGTCCTTAAATATGGAAACCTTATCATCTGGGCTGAGGAAGCTTGGCGGCTACTCCTCCTCAAAATGCACCTAGACGGGAAGCAGCCGACCCCAGGTTGTGCCTCCCCAGGTGGATCTTCCTCTGGTACGTTGACATGTGGGCCTAGGTGGATATTTTGCATGTTTGCTTCCTTGGCGCACCCGTTTAGTCTGTCAGGTGGGTCCCTCTTATAATTGTGATGCAACGGATGATCTTCTGTGCATACTTGGCTGCGTATCCTTCGTGTTTTCTTCTTATTTCACACTTGTATCCCTGAAATGGTTAGATAGACAATACATCTTGTGGAACTAGCTTAGTGATACATTTATGCGAGTAAGGGATATAGTTTTCCTTTGTTCGTGAGTTTAGTTGATGATTGGATTTTGCATTTAATGATCGTCAACAGGGTGTCTTCGGGATGCCTTCATGGAACCTCGACCTTCAGGTGTCTTCGGGATGCCTTCGTGGCCCTTCAGCGGGCTCCGAAGGTGGTGTCCCCAACAGTTACAAAAAGTTTCTAGTTCGTAATATGATCTCCTCACCTACCCTTTGGAGTATCTGGAAGTTAAGAAATGCTATTCATTTTTAGAACTCAAGGTGGCGCGATTTGGGGAGTCTTCTTTTGAGGATTGCTAGGACAATTCAGAATTGGATAATTCTATGTCCCAACAATTCGAAGGATAGGTTAACAGCTTTGAATAGAGATCTAAAGAGGATTGCGTGGGAGACTTACTGGCTGAAGCGGGAAGTCTCTCCCTCTTCCCTGACCGCCTGGAGGCTAACCAACTACAGCTGGGACCTGGAGTTCATGCCGGAGGGCCTGAAGCGCATCTGTGAATCAAAGATGTTGTCTTTCTGAAGAAGTCGTATCTAATGTGGTGTGGGTCTATGTTCTAGCTTATGAGTTCTACTTTCAGGTTCTTTTGTTTTGTTGCTAAACTCTTCTGTAAGTGCTCGCCCTATGTGGTGTGTATGGCCTGTTGGTTCACATTCTCAGCGCTGTAAACGATCTATGACTGTCTTTGCTTCAATAGTTAAGACGGGGGGGCCTATGACTCCTAAAACTCTAAAAAATAATTATTCAAAAGCGCTGCTATGTACCATCCTCTTGGAGCCAATATCACACACACAAAAAACACCAATACAGCTTCTTAATTGATAGTGGGCAACTGATAATTGAAACTATGTAGGCCCTTAACTTGATTTTGATGATTAATGTCATCATGATCATCATGACTAAAGCTATTTCAACAACAACAATAGCAACAACATAGCCTTTTGTCCCAAGCAAGTTGGGGTAGGCTAGAGATGAAACCCATAAAAAAAAAGATCACGGATCTTCAGGTACGTGGATGGCGAGTCTCCAAGCGCTCCTATCCAAAGCTACCTCTTTGGAGATATTCCACTCCTTAAGGTCTCTCTTCACCGACTCGTCCCAAGTCAGGTTAGGTCTACCTCTACCTCTCTTTATATTTTCGGCCTGCTTTAGAACCCCACTACGCACCGGCGCCTCAGGGGATCTCCGTTGGACATGTCCAAACCATCTCAATCGATGTTGGGTAAGTTTCTCCTCAATTGGTGCCACCCCGACTCTATCCCGAATAACTTCGTTCCAGACTCTATCCTTTCATGTGTGCCCGCAAAACCATCGCAACATCCGCATCTCTACTACACTCAGTTGTTGGACATGTCGTCTTTTTGTAGGCCAACATTCAGCACCGTATAACATCACCGGACGAATCGCTGCCCTATAGAACTTACCTTTTAAATTTTGTGGCACCCTTCTATCACATAGGACGCCAGAAGCTTGACGCCACTTCAACCAGGCAGCTGAGATTCTATATCTAACATCTTCATCAATATCACCATCCTTTTGAAGCATCGATCCTAAATACCGAAAAGTATCCTTTTGGGCCACCACTTGCCCATCGAGGCTAACATCTCCATCCTCATGCCTAGTCGCGCTGAAATCGCACATCATGTACTCGGTCCTGGTCCTACTGAGTCTGAACCCTTTCGACTCTAACGTGCGTCTCCACAGCTCTAACTTCCTATTAACCCCTTCTCTACTCTCGTCCACCAGCACCACATCATCAGCAAAGAGCATACACCAAGGGATATCATCTTGTATGTCCCTTGTGACCTCATCCATCACCAAGACAAATAAATAAGGACTCAATGCTGACCCCTGATGTAGGCCTATGTTAATAGGAAAGTCAGTGGTGTCACCATCACATGTCCGAACAAATATCATCGCATCCTTATACATATCCTTGATGAGGATAATGTACTTAGTTGGGACTTTGTGCTTCTCCAAGGCCCACCATATGACATTTCTCGATATTTTATCATACGCCTTCTCAAGGTCAATAAAGACCATATGCAAGTCTTTTTTCTGCTCTCTATATCTCTCCATCAATTGTCAGATTAAGAAAATTGCCTCCATGGTCGACCTTCCAGGCATGAACCCAAACTGGTTTTGGGTCACACTTGTCACTCTTCTTAGACGGTGCTCGATAACCCTCTCCCAAAGCTTCATCGTATGGCTCATCAGCTTAATCCCACGGTAGTTAGTACAACTTTAAATATCTCCTTTGTTCTTGAAGATTGGTACTAATATACTTCTCCTCCATTCTTCAGGCATCCTGGTGGACTGAAAAATAAGGTTAAAAAGCTTAGTTAACTATACTATCGCTTTGGCACCTAGACATCTCCACACCTCAATGGGGATACCATCAGGGCCCATCGCTTTAGCCCCCCCCCCCTCCATCCTCTTCAACGCCTCCCCAATCTCAGCCTCCTGAATTCTCCTCAACAAGCGTCTGTTGGTGTCATCAAAAGAGTCATCTAATTCAAGGGTAGGGCCCTCATTCTCCCTATTAAACAACTTATCAAAATACTCTCGCCATCTGTCCTTGATCTCCTCATCCTTCACTAGAAGTCGATCTGTCCCATCCTTGATGCATTTGATTTGGTTGATATCTCTTGTCTTCCGCTCGCGGATCCTAGCCATCCCAAAGATGTCCTTCTCCCCTTCCTTCGTGGCTAGCCGCTGATACAGGTCATCATACGCTTTACCCTTTGCTACGCTCATAGCTCGCTTTGCAACCCTCTTCGCTAAATTATAGCTCTCGATGTTGGCTACACTCTTATCAAGGTGGAGGTGCTTGAAACACTCCTTCTTCTCCTTAATAGCCCTTTGCACCTCTTCATTCCACCACCAGGTGTCTTTCCCTTCCTGTTTGCCTCCCCTACTCACGCCAAACACCTCTGAGGCCACCTTCCGAACACATGTTGCCATCTTTAGCCACATGTCTTCTGCATCTTCTCCTTCCTCTCAGGGCCCCTCACCTAGCATTCTCTCCTTGAACGTTTGCGCCGCTTCCCCTCTAAGCTTCCACCACTTCATTCTCGCAATCTTGGCGCGTTTATCTCGATGGACACGTACCCTAAAACGAAAGTCCGCCACCACAAGCTTGTGTTGAGGGACAACACACTCCCCGGGTATTATCTTACAATCTAAGCAATCCCGTCTATCCTCCCTCCTAGCAAGGATAAAGTCGATCTGGCTCAAGTGTTGTCCACTATGAAAGGTCACAAGATGGGATTCTCTCTTCCTAAAAAGGGTATTCGCTATCAACAAGTCGTAGGCCAACGCGAAGTTCAAAATATCCTCCCCCTCTTGACTCTTGCGACAATACCCAAAGCCCCCGTGCACTCGCTCGAACCCTACATTAGTTGCACCCATATGGCTGTTGAGATCTCCTCCTATGAAGAGTTTCTCGCTGCTAGGACCGGTACTAGCCATGATATCTAGGTCTTCCCAGAACTGCCTCTTGGTGCTCTCACTGAGACCTACCTGAGGGGCATAGGCACTGATCACATTCAGGGCTGAGTCTCCAACTACCATCCGGACCAGGATAATCTGGTTGCCTCGCCTCCTAACCTCTACGACTCCATCCTTAAGGCTCTTATCGATCAAGATACCTACACCATTCCTACCCGGTGTTGCCCCCGTGTACCAAAGCTTGAAGCCAGTATCCTCAACCTCCTTCGTCTTTTGACCCTTCCATTTAGTCTCCTAAAAGCATAGAATATTTACACGCCTCCTAATTGCTGCATCAACTAGCTCCCGCAACTTACCTGTTAGGGATCCTACATTCCAGCTACCTATGCGAATCCTAGTTGGCTCGGCTAACTTCCTTACCCTTCGCACCCGTCGAGGGAAGTGCGAAGGCCCTTGCTCATTTTCTACTACACCCAGGCGCAGATGTAGCGCGCCACTCAGTCTGTGACGATCCGACCCTTGCTCGCTTTTCATCGTACCCAGGTCACGATATGACGCGCCCTTGGGGGGATGGCGACCCGGCCCTTGCCCATTTAACACCACACCCGGGTTCTGATGTAGCGCGTCGCTAAGAGGGTTACACCCCAACGAGTTTCTTATGGGTTTCATATCCATTAGAGTGGCTATTTTTTTACGCTGGTTCGCCAAACCTAACACAACCCTTCTCCTTTATCCGGACTTGGGACCGGCTATGTTGAGAACCAACACAAGCGGAGTTATGACTAAAGCAATTTCCTTATGATAAAATCTACTCACCTAGTTCAAGTGCCTTGACTCAGTATGGGTACTTATTATATTTTCCTAGATCTATTCTAGGTAACGACGCTATGAGTAATAGATGATGTGCCCATCGATAGCGAGTCACTTAGGACTTAATCAATCTCAACATATGTCCGTTGTCTAGATGGTGCATTACATGGGCAAAGTTATGCGCATTGATATTTATAGAGATGAGTGTACTTCATCGTCTTAAATCTTATAACCAAGGCTCTCAGAGGTGCTCATGTATATACGGCATTCCACAAAAAAAAATGATCATCATGACTAATATGAATAAAGAATCAAATGACCCTATCATGGCTTAGTGATATTTGTGTGCTAAATAATAATATGGTCGGGGAAAAATAATATTTGCTATTATACATGGATGCAAGATGATGACTTGGCTGAGAAATCGCCTCTAATGGACATGTTAAAGACTAAAAGATCATAAGAAGATCCAAAACATCAAAGAAAAGAAGTGATGGATCGAAGCTCGTGACACAAAGATTGAGCTGATGGACTAGTCCTTGTTGTGAACACTACAAGCTTCAAATGATGCTCCAGTGTGTACAAAATTATGTACACCAGATGCTTCACACTAGATAAATTAACATGAGAGCTCGAAGATGCAAAAAATTAGTGCTAAGATAAGTAAGATGTTCTTGTGATGGAAATTGAGTTCGCTGGACGCTTGACGTAGGACAAATCAGCAGGAGCTTTGTAGTTAGACACAAAGGAGATGCATGAAGATGGACCTCAGACCTCATCTGATAAGTTCAGGATCAATGGATGATGATCCGACGGTGAGTTGGCCACGAGTTCAAATGACTAGTCCAATATCTGATAAGTTGTACTCACCGAATGTTCCAACGAGGATCATATATTTTGTTACGGGTTGTTTGGTTGGCAGCCATCATTTGCCACCATATGTGCGGCGGCGCCACAGCTTGTGGGGAGCAAATCGACCGCCACAGAGTGTGGCTCTGTAAAAACTGTGATAGCCTAACTTGTCTTATTTTAGAGAAGTAGTATAAATATTTGTACTAAAGAGGGTTGGAGGTGCACCTAAGGGTGATCCATTTGCACCTCTATGCTAACCAAACAGCACCTAACACCAGAACATCCGATGAGAATAAATCTCGTGATGCAACAAACGTTAAAGTTGTTACAGCAGTTAAGCAAAGAGCGTATTATGAGCGCGCCCGCTATCAGTATTGTGCACGGAAGAGTAAGCAAACGCCTGGTCAGCAGGCAACTCAGACGCTGAGTTGCTATAAATATATTTAATTTGGAGGGAATGTTGCTATAAATAAATATATTTGAGAGCTTCCACCATCAAAGTTTTAATACTAAAGATACAGATACAGCTAGCATAATAGAAGCGCTAGCAAAAAATAGAAGAGGAAGAAATAGACTGCTATTGCGGCACTGCTGGCTCAAGTGCAGTGCGCGTACGCGCCATGATCACACATCAATCAGGAAACCGGCACCTCTCTCTCGCCATAAAAAGGTGACGGACTGACGGGTACAGCGCGATTCGCTACACCAGCGAATCCACCGGTCACTGCGCTGCACTCCGATGCGTCCACTCCAAGTACCAGTCAGGTCGAGTGCTCCAACCCAACCCAAAGCACCAAATCAGTCGCAGCCAGAACGAAAAGGAGAGCGAGCGCGAAGGAGCGCAAAGCAACAGGACGGCTGCGCATCGCATCGCGGCGGGCCGCACGCCGGTGACCCCCCTCCGGGTCGCGCGTTCTGGGCCCGGCGCCATCCCGTTTCGTCCGGCTACAGCGCCCACCCGCCCCAGGCAAGCCCCCAACCCGACCCCGACACGTCTGCCGCCGGGCTTCTCCCCGCCCAGCGCTACCCGCTGAACCGCCCTCCGGTCCGCGTGCGGCGATCCCACTCCCACCGAACCCCCGCGTGAAACCGCGCGCGGAAAGCCGGCCGCCACACGGCTCGCGCCGGAACAGGGAATAATCCCCCGGCCCGGCGGCGCGCGGGCAGTGGCCACTGTTCCTTATCAGGAAGGGAAGCCTCGGCCTCGAAGCTCCGAGGGTGGGGCCCGTGCGTCAGCCGGACACGCGGGGCGGATATTTCCGGGTCATAAACAAGGACCCGGCGGTCAAGCGGAGCTCCCTGGCTGGCTGTGGCCTGCGGCTGGCTTGCTCCATTTGTTTAGTCGCCGGTTACTGTGCCGGGGCGCCCCGCCAGTAGGAGCGAAACCCGCGGCCAGGCGTCGCTTTCCTTTCCTGTCGCTTCGGCTCGGCCTCGGCTCCGTGCCGATTGGCGAGTCGCTTTCGTATGGGCATACCAGTACTAGGCGAGTAGTAGAGGCCTCGCGTTCTGGGGGACCTTTCTTTCTTCCCCTGCGCGAGCGAATCCATGCCACGGGATTTCTCCTGCCTTTTTTTTTCTCTCCCCGTGTGGGTGTAGAAAGGACGAGAGGGGCAGCAGGCGGCGGCGGCGGCGAGGGAGATGGCGCGGGAGAGGCGGCCGATACGGCGGATAGAGAACGCGGCGGCGCGGCAGGTGACCTTCTCCAAGCGCCGCCGCGGGCTGTTCAAGAAGGCGGAGGAGCTGGCGGTGCTCTGCGACGCCGACGTCGCGCTCATCGTCTTCTCCGCCACCGGCAAGCTCTCGCAGTTCGCGAGCTCCAGGCACGCATACTACTACTCGCCCTCCGCCTCCGCTGCTCCCCCTCTCGCATCCGACCTCTCGCTCGCATCTGCTGCCGTTTCCGATCCGTTCGTTTTTTCCTCTCGCCGTGGGGTTTTAAGTTGAAAAATGATGATTGTAGTAGATCTGGCTCTTCTCCTACCAACACCGTGTGCCTTGTTTCGGATCCTTCCACTAGGGTTTCGCGCTTGGCTACCGAGAGGTTTCTCCCTTCTCCTTTTCTAGGGTTTGGTTTTGGTTTGGAAGACGACGACGCGACGACGGAATTCATTCCCTTAATTCCTTTCTATCCTTTGTGGAATGAAAATCCCTACTTCCCTTGAACACGTAGAGCATTTGCGTGTCGTTTCTGGACTCCTGCCGACGCCCCGGAGAAATGGGGAATTTTCTACAGTATTTCCCCCCGATCGCGACCTCGCGGAGCACTCCTTTGCCCCGCATGCTTCCGCACGTGCCGACGGATACGAGATTGTTGGCAGATTGCTCCAGCTCGTGGTACGTTCGGGTGCCGGGAGAGCGCCCTCTAGCGTCCGGTCAATTCGCCTCGCCGCCGCGTGCCCTGCGGCGGAAACACTGCTGCTGATAGGAGATGATCGGTCTCTGTGGATCGGCGCGCGTGGCGGGCGCTGATAAGCTGAGCGGCGTCCGCGCCCCCCCTCTCATGGCGGACGGGGGGCCGTACCTGTGATTTTATGTGCACGAGACGTGTTGAGATGGCTAGCTCCCCGGGTTGGACCGTGGAGGAGCTAGCTAGCTCTCGTGCTTTGTGCGCTGGTGGGGTAAATTATTCTGGACTAGTACGACGCATATATATGGTGGCTGTCTAGCTACTGATAAACCCGTCAGGTTTTGGGGAGCTCTTGCTTACCAAATTCAACATATTTAGGTACGGCTATAGCATCTTTGACGACCATTTGCCGATATATATATTTAGCAGTTCAGATTAGAAGACACATGCATGCAGCACCAGGCATAATTGTATGTACGATTGCTGTGGTATTAGCTTATCTAAGCGCCCGCTTGTGTCACTTTGTATGCAGTAGGTTTGTTCCGTACTTTTTATGCCTGCAATGTGCGTAGCGTACGTATTGATGCTTTGAGTTGTTCAGCCTTTAGACGCTAGATGGTGTAGAGGATGTTGTTTGCTTGACCTGACTATGGTCTAGATTCGTTTGAGAGGGGTAGCTCCAGTATCGATGCTTTGGTTAGTTCACCCTTTCAGACGCTAGATATATGCTGATGTATGTACTTTTGTTTTGAGATGTAACAACTGATGCATGTGTTGCTTCATATAATATCATCTTGAAGAACAGAAAGAATCTTGATTAGAAACATAGGGACAATAATAAGTGCTGTCACGTAATATATACTGTCTTATGGATATGATCTCTTATATGTGCTCTATTACGAAAGAAAGGCCTATTATGTACTCCTTGTGCTTTGTCCTTAAGGCACCAGTATGCAATCTGCTGCATGCCATCACGAATTAGCTGAGTGGATCTCTAAATTACTGAACAAAATATTATAAATTCTATGGCACATTTATATGATCATTTCTTCTGTTTTCAAAAAGAGGCTAAAGAGCAAATGCTTGTGATCATGCCTCCCACACGAAATTTGAAAATTGACAAATTAGAATATTCTGTTACTAAGGGACACTGAGACACTACTTAATTTCTGGATAAATTTTGTAGGCCAGTAAACAGCTACTTCACTAAAATTTTTTAAGATCATACAATGCAGTACTAAAACTAAAGCACAAAACAAATCTTTCTTTTTCTTTTGCTATTTAGCGATTGACTGTTGATCGACCAACTCATTGACTCCCACTTCCAAGTTCTTGGAAGGACCAGATTGAACTAAGAATAAGGAATCCAAGCAAGTGAATCCGGAACTCCCTTTACACACACACTATACAATAATGAACATATATATTTCAACTTTACCTATATGTGTTTTGACATGAGATAGAAAATGATACGAGCATGCAGTATATCTAGCTAGAGTAGACAAATCACTACGAAATGAATTTCCACTGTTATCCTTTGGTGCTTGGTGGCTCTGGAACCACTGCAATAACTGCTTGTTAACAGAGTGACACCAAGAGTTTGGAATTTAGGTTATGCTGAGATAGATTTCGAATGAAGACGATCTGTGGTGTCTGCCACCCTAGAAGAAGGGAAGGGGCACAGAGTGCACTTTGGCCGGTTAGATCCTACTGGGTTTGAGTTTATGGACATGTTTTTCTGCAGCGTAATTGCTTTGCTAACTTAGCTTTGGGCGCGTGTGTGTTGGGTGATCTTCCTCTTTAAAGCAAGATTTTATATTCAGCTCGTTCTTATCTCTTTTTAACACAAAGATATTCAGCTCACCTCCGCGTTCAGTGAAAAAATGTATATCATAGGATTTAATCTCATTTTCTAGCCATTCATATTTGACATGTCACTTGATCAATGCCATATCTTCATGGCAATGAAAAAACATATCTCCATGTATATGGCATGTGCACATGTATCTGGAAGTGACTGCACAAATGGATCAATTTGTAGAGGGCCTAGTGGAGGCTACTATTATGGCACCACAAATGCCTCACACTTATATTGTACTGAACTGGCCAGTTGGAACATGGAATGTTTTTCTCTCAATTCCCACTGGAAGAATGTTCCTACTAAATTTCTGCCTTTCAAGCCAGCCTTTAAGGATGCCAACCTTGTTATATTATTATGTTTTCAAGTACTATATCCTCATTGCCGATAACCTTTCTTTATTTACTTAACATTTACCTAACATTTTAGTTTGGTACAATATTAAAATATTGATATTTATCAGTTTGTTCTGCTTGGCTTTTTTCGTCTTCTTTCGGCTTGTTTCGGCTTATTCCTCCTCACAGAATACTATTGAACCAGCCGAAATCCAGCCCACCGAACAGAGTAATTGATTTTGCTTTTCTGAACAGTATGAAGGATATCATTGACAAGTACAGTACCCATTCTAAGAATTTGGGGAAATCAGATCAGCAGCCTTCTATCGATTTGAATGTATGTTAATTAAGCAATATTTTTCTTTCTTTTTTCCTTAGATCTTTTTCTTCTTGATAATAGGATAGCCATGTAAAACAGAAGCAAAGTTAAAAAATGTATGAAAGTCATGATATATCAATTATATATCGTCTTCAAAGTCTAGTGGGTCCACATACGATATATAACTAATTTCTTTTCTGTGCAAACAATTCAATATGGATAAATTTCTTTTTTGTAGTTCCTTGTGGTTAATCCATTGTATCCTTTGCAAATTTTAAGTTGATGAAAGATACATAGTAGATCTTAGTACAAATAACTACTCTTGATCAGAGTACATGCATGAGCATTGGCAGCATGCATGCTTAGGGTGATAAATTGAAGAAATATTGCGAAGTATTCTTTTTCTATTTTCTTAGTCTTTATTTACTTTTATATAACCAATTTTAGATAGATAGATCACCACCTTTTTCTTCAATAATATATGTGAAGATACATCATGGCGATAGTAGATTGCACAAGTGTCATGAGATTTAACTTATAGAAAGGACAGTATGTATGTAGTTAGTGTTGGATTTAACTTATAGACTAATTTTATTATTTTCCCTTATTAATTTTCAGGTCGAGCAGAGCAAGTATAGCAGTTTGAATGAACAACTCGCAGAAGCAAGTCGTGGACTTAGGTTATGTTTTAAATTTGTTCCATATTGATTGTGTGATTTAGAGAAAATTGTTTGAGGTTGGAAAGGAAGCCTTTAAGTTAACAAAAATGATTTTACTGTTTGATACTGTAGACAGATGAGAGGTGAGGAGCTTGAGGGATTGAGGGTTGAAGAACTGCACCAAATGGAAAGGAAGCTTGAAGCAGGACTGCATAGAGTACTTAGGACAAAGGTAGGTTGACTGCTCATGGTGTTCTCCAACCTAGCTTCAGCTTCTTGTTTGAGTTGGAGCTTTGTGTATAACTGTATTTTCACACAATGGATATCTCTTCATCAGGACCAGCTATTCATGCAACAAATCAGCGAATTACAGCAAAAGGTGAGAAATGATTATATAAACCCGATTGTTTTTGTGAATTGTTTATATCAGGCGCTATATAGTACTCCCTCCGTCCCATGAAGAGCGCAATTCTAGTTTTTTTTCAGACAGATTAGTGGTGGCGTGAAAAGACTCTCATACCCTCATTTGTTTGTCACATGCGGTTAGTTTTGGCATGCAAATTAAATCTGACTACTTAGATCAACTCCAAGAGACTCTCTAAATTCTTCCTAATTGCTAGTTTTAGAGATTTTAATTAAAAAGGTACCTTCCAACAGCTTCTCTATTTGGTTATTCAAACATAGTCACTCTCTATTCCGGATTTCTCGCTAGCCAAATATAGAAAAGAGAATAGCTTTCCAGAGTGCACACAAGATATAGAAAAGCTGTTGGAAAACGGAAAGATATAAAAAATAATTTTTATGCAAATGACTCTAAATGATGATTTAGAGAGTGAGGTTTAGAGAGGCTCTTGGAGATGCTCTTAGGCAGGTAGTTGGGATCCAATCTCTAGATTGCACTCTTTGTGGGATTTTTTCAAACGTAGAATTGCACTTTTCATGGGACGGAGGGAGTAGAAAATTAGAGTGAATAGCTGAATGTTATGGATTCAGACTTGAACTAATTCTGGAATATTGGGACTTAAAGCTCATTTAGATGCCTGCTAGACTGCTACACTGTGATAAGCTTGAACTGTTCCTATATTGCAAGTGACCTCAATGTGGATGCCTCGAGGATCCTTGTTAGTGGAACCATATGAAGAGAAATAGGTGATAGAGCCTGCTTGATAGTAATAGCAGAGAAAAAGTAGATAGAAAAGGTATCTTCTGGTAGAGAGGATATGCATACATAGCAGATCCGGGAATATCAAAATTGTGGAAATATGATTCAGTTTACATGGGTGTGATAGTTTATGTGCCAATCTCTTATGAACGGATTATTGCACTGTTTATAACACCCACACAAAATGTGTAAACATATGTATGCTAACTATTTGTAGGTTGTTATGACTTATGATGTTTGCTTAGTCTCATCATTTAATTTCTTGGGAAATAGTACACAGGGTAGTGTATTCGTTTTAGTACGCCATCTAGCAAAAAAACCGTTAGTATTTGGGAATATGTTTATTCTCCATATTTCATGAAAATGTTGAGCATCTGCAATTCAACAGATTAATTTTCATGTAGATATTTGGAAGTATGGTATGACCTTTTTTCCACAGAATTTGCATATAGGATTAGCTTGCAGGAAGTGAATCCTTCACCATGAACAAATGCAATTACATTGAGGGGAGAATTTAATGACACAATTCTGTGGTTTTTTCTTCTTGTAGGGCACACAGCTTGAAGATGACAACAGGCTTCTGAAAGAACAAGTAACAAATCATATATATATGTTCATTTGTTAGAACTTCCATCTATCATTTGGCAGCAAATTAAAGGGCATGCTTATAATTCTGTTTTTTTGTTCATGGGTGCAGGTGCCTCAGGTGATTTCAGCTGGCGCGGCAGGGGTTGCTGCTGAAACAGAAAATGTCCTTACCGAAGACGGACAGTCGTCTGAATCTGTGATGACTGCATTGCATTCAGGAAGCTCGCATGACAATGATGATGGTTCTGATATATCCTTGAAACTATCGTGAGTTTACTCCAAAGATCTTATGCATATATCTTGCGTGAGCTTTTAGACAACTTGCAACTAACATACTTTTTAGGCTATCACTTTGAATGGAGTCTATCTATCTAACTACTTAGAGCTGTTTTAATGAAAATTACATGCATGGTTTTCGTTCGATTATACCGTTGAATTCTGAAGATCTCACCACAAATAAATGACTCTTTGCCCCTGCAGGTTGCCTTAAAAGCAAGGACCACCATGATCTGCATGAGTGGTACTAAGAAGAGGAAGACTGGAATAGTCCTAAACCCGAGACCGGGTTAACCAGAGCTGCTATCTGCAGCTTAAAGTTGCAGTCCTAAATTTGTAATGTTGTATACGTTATCTCCGTTCTAAAAATCTGTGTATTATTTGTTGCCTGTGCTACACTTATTCATGTCATTGTACTTGTTGACTTTTATATGAAACCTCTACCCTAGAGCTTACAAAAGTGGGTATGATTAAAGCCCGTTGTTGTAAGAAAAAAAAAGGCCTTTCCCCAGGTGATGTGTTTCACGTATAAGATTGTTGTTTATGTGCTAGTAGTACGTGACAATAATTGAAAGAGTAAAAATGACAAAAAAAAGATGGCGTCGCCCGGACTCGAACCGGAGACCTTCAGTGTGTTAGACTGACGTGATAACCAACTACACCACGACACCTTTTGTGATACAAAATTCACTATAAAATTTATATAAACTGGGCCTACAATACTGTAACCGCGCTACAAGATTTTGGCCCGTTTTTCCTCGACTGACCTGGGCTAATCTTTGCGAGGCCCGTCACATGAGCGGGCTACACCCGCGCGGCCCAAACTAAGCTAAAACTCCGACAATGGCATTTTAGCTCGAGACCACAGGCCCACACTGCGGTGACCTGCCCAGGTCTCGTCCCGTCGCTGGGTGCCGCCGGCGCGCTCACGGGAACGGCTCGCTCCACCCACCGCGGTTCTGCCGTTCGAATCGAGGGGCGGGATGGCTGGCTGGCGGGCTCGCCCGGCATGAGTAGGCCGGCGCAGCAGGTACGCTGCGCCGCAGCCCGCACGGCGTGTACACGTCCTGCACGATCCGGGAGCTGGATCCGGTCCAGGACACTGGGGCTGGGGAACCGTTCACTCCTGCTGCAGGTCCTTAATGGCTACCGGGCCCACTCGCCCACTGGCTGGACTCAACTCGGCCCAACCAGTAGTAGTACTACTACCCAACGAGGCAACCCAGACGTCACCCCTGGGCCGCTGGAGCCTGGAGGCCGGGCCGACCGGCCTATGCACAGGCGCCTGGCCCTGGCCTGTTCCCTCTCTTTCACGGTCGGGTGATACGGTAAAGCTAGTAGTTGTAGGCGGCGCGGCGCCGGGGGCGGACGGTGGGGTAGAGCCCGAGTCGAGCACCGGGGCGTCCCGTCCGCGGTGGGCGTGCCTGCTGGCGCGGTCCCCACCGTCGCTCGCAGCGGCCGTCGCAGTCGTCGCAGCTGCTGGCTGTGGCTGGGGTGGTCGCCGTCCCAGCCCAGGTGATAGGACAGCGACGGATCGCCCGGCCGGTCGGTCGGGCCACGGCTCGTGGCGTGTGGATTCTGGATGGGGCCGGCCGACGAGAGGTCCGAACCGGACGGGCACGACCAGGCCTAGCCGCCTAGGGGACTGGCTGCTGGTGTTAGCAGAGCACTGGGCACATCAGCACAAGCAAGGAGGAGGGAGCAGTGTGGTGCGTGCGTGTGAGGCCAAAGCCAAAGCCGAAGCGCGGCGCTCGAGGGGCAGACGAGGCCGGGGGCAGTGGGCCAAGCGCGCGCCACTTTTTTTTTCGTGTTTACGGTTGTTGATGTCCTGCGCCGCTGCCGGCCTTGAAAGACCGGTGGATCGAGAGGGGTGGATCGTCAGAGCGATGGGGTGGGGTGGTGCGGGCCCACGCGCGTGCGCGTAGATAGATGGTTCCGGAATGACGGGGGTAGTAGGTGAGGGACCAACGCCGACGCACGCGCCAGGCCAATGTTTGTGTGTAACGACGCCATCGACAAAGGTACACAGGTGTTTTTCAGAAACAAGGTACACAGGTGCCATCGCCGGCGAATGTAAAGATTTGTGGAACGTGGATGCCTATCTCAGCTGTCCACAGATGCGTGTTTATACAGGGCCAAATCACCCAAAGATTACAGAAAAAGTTTATTACAATAGTTGTTGTACTCGATAGACAACTCTTAGAGATAAATCTTTCCAGAGAACTAACTTGTAACCGAGTCAAACAACTATGATCTATCATGCCAACACATCATGGTCGCAGCCAAGAGTTAGTTGGTCACATTACATAAGAGATTACATATATTCTAACACCCTCAAGTCTTCTTCTCGATTTAGATTGCGTCGAGACTCTTGCAGCTTCTGTACTGGAAGTGCCTTTGTAAAACCGTCAGCTAGCTGATCTCTTGATGGAACCAATCTGACCTGTAATTGCTTGTTCACAACTCTTTTCCGAACAAAATGAAAATCAATTTCTATATGCTTAGCTCTAGCATGAAATACACTGACAAGTAAGTTGCTCCTAAGTTATCACACCATAAGCATGGTTTTTCTTTAGGAACAATTCCAAGTTCTGCAAGCAGTGATTCCACCCATATTATTTCTGCCGTTGCATTAGCCATAGATTTATACTCAGCTTCAGTACTTGACCTAGAGATAGTATCTTGTTTTCTAGCACTCCAAGATATCAGATTGTCACCAAAGAAGACAGCAAAACCACCAGTTGATCTTCTATCATCAATGCTTCCAACCCAGTTAGCGTCCGAGAATGCACTTGCAAGTGTAGAAACATATCTTTGTATTCTCAAACCAGTACTCACCGTGAGATTAATGTACCTAAGTATCCTCTTGACCGATGACCAATGAACATCTGTTGGAGCATGAAGAAACTGACACACCTTATTTACCGAAAAGGCTAAGTCTGGTCGTGTCAAGGTGAGATATTGTAATGCTCCTACCACACTTCGGTACCTTGTGCTATCATCAGGGCCCAACTGATTTCGGAGATGTTTGGATAATTTTTCTGACGTTGCCAAGGGTGTAGGAGAATGCTTGCAATTGATCATACCTACACGAGTCAGAATGTCTTGTGCATATTTACTTTGTGAGAATATAATATCGATGCCTTCTCTTCTAACTTCAATTCCCAGAAAATAATGGAGATCTCCTAGATCTTTTAGGGCAAAGTCCTTCTTGAGATCTTGAAGCAATGCTGCAATGGCTTCTTGAGAGGATCCAGTAACAGTTATGTCATCAACATATATCAACATGAAAATAGTCACCTGTCCTTTCTTGTAAATGAACAACGACAGTGCAGGCGTGGCTACATTAGGCTATGGGGTAGATACAAACTGGTACACCGACAGTGGATCAACTGATCATATCACAAGCGAGCTGGAGAAGACCACAGTTCATGACAAATACAATGGTCAGGATCAGATTCACACTGCCAATGGCTCAGGTATGAAGATTAGTAGTATTGGTCATTCAATTTTACATACCCCCCAAAAGGATTTGCATCTTAATAATATTCTTCATGTTCCTAGTGCACGCAAAAACCTTGTCTCTGTTCATCACTTGACTTCTGATAATGATATCTTCCTTGAGTTTCACCCAAATTTCTTTCTTATAAAGGATCAGGAAACCAAGAGAATTCTTCATCAAGGTAGATGCCCAGATGGCCTCTATCCTCTAGATGATTACCCTGCTGGAGCAAGATCAAATAAACAAGCTTATGGAGTAGACAAGCCTTCCACATCGAGATGGCATAGTCGTTTAGGCCACCCTTCTTTTTCTATTGTTCAGCGTGTGCTTAGGAATAATGATCTTCCGTGTGTTAAAGATGAGAACATTGATTCTATTTGTGATTCATGTCAGCATGCCAAGAGTCATCAACTTCTCTATCCAAAATCCAACAGTGTTTCCTATGTTCCTCTAGAATTGATTCATTCTGATGTTTGGGGTCCGGCCCCCTTCTCTGTTGGAAAATATTCATACTATGTGAGCTTTATCGATGACTTTAGCAAATACACTTGGATCTATTTGTTGAAAAATAAATCTGATGTTTTTCATGTCTTTCAAGACTTTCAGAATTCGGTTGAAAGAAGATTTGATAGAAAAATCCTAGCCATGCAAACTGATTGGGGTGGTGAGTATGAGAAGTTGAATTCTTTCTTTTAAAGAAAAGGAATTGCTCATCATGTGTCCTGCCCTCATGCGCACCAACAAAATGGAGCAGCGGAAAGAAAGCATCGACACATTGTTGAGGTTGGTCTAGCTCTTCTTGCAAACGCTTCCATGCCACTAAAATTCTGGGGAGAAGCGTTTCTAGCAGCCACTTATCTCATTAACCTCCTGCCGAGCAAGGTGATTGACTTCAAAACACTTGTAGAACTTCTTTTCCAAGAACAACCTGACTACAAGTCCCTTAGGATGTTCGGTTGTGCATGTTGGCCTAACCTTAGGCCGTATAGCACCCATAAGCTTGCTTTTCGTTCTACTCGGCGTGCCTTCCTTGGGTATAGCTCAAGACACAAAGGTTTCAAATGTTTAGATATTTCCACTGGTCGCATCTATATATCCCGAGATGTAGTTTTTGATGAATCTATTTTCCTATTTGCATCTCTTCATCCAAATGCAGGAGCTCAACTCCGGTACGAGATTCTTCTAGTTACCTGTCCTTTATTGTAAATGAACAATGACATGTCTGATTTTGAAGCTTTAAAACCAAGGTCAATTAGCTTTGTGCTTAACCTAGAGTACCAAGCTCTTGGGGCTTGCTTAAGACCATAAATAGCTTTGTCTAATCTTCACACTAGATGTTGTCCATTACCTTTCTCAAATCCTGGTGGTTGCTTCATATATACCTCTTCTTCCAGAACACCATGAAGAAACGCGTTCTGAACATCCAATTGCCTCAAACACCATCCTTTTGAGACTGCAATAGAGAGTACCAATCTTATGGTTGCAATTTTAACCACTGGACTAAAAGTGTCCTCATAATCAATCCCAAAACGTTGTTTAAATCCCTTTGCTACCAATCTCGCCTTATATTTGTCAACTGTTCCATCAGCCTTCTTCTTCACTTTGAAAACCCATTTGCAGTCAATAATATTGCTGCCTTTCTTGGTAGAAGTCAAGTGCCAGGTCTAATTTCTCATTAAGGCATCATATTCTTCTTGCATTGCTGCTCTCCACCTTGGATCATCAAGTGCTTCTTGTAGACTTTGTGGTTCACCTGTTGAACAAAAATTTCCATACCTGACTATACTGTCAGTGTACTTTTTAGGCTTGACAATCCCCCGTTGTGCCCGAGTTGTTGGCCTGGACGATGGCACAACTTCTTGTGCTTCCACAGGTGCTCCGGGAGAAGTATGCCCAGCATCCGCATGAGATCTCGGGCTTGGCGTAGAAGATCCACTCGCCTCCGGCACAGGAGCAGGTGTGGACGCAAGACGTGTAGCTGCCGTGTTGGAAGGATCGGCTGCAGAGGAATCATTCACCCTGACAGCTTGCTCACGTGGCGATGGTGGAGTCGTTGCTCCGTCCCTCAAGGTCGGAGCAGTAGCAGATAAATCCATCTGGGATCCAACACCGATGCTGGTGCTTGGATCATCATGGGATCGCACGCCCGGATCTTCTGTGTTCGAGGATCCAGCTGCTATTGTCCCAATATTTTGCACTGAATTTCCTCCTCATACGTGTACCAGCACTTTGGGGCTTCATGGTTGTGTTTCTTGCAGATCTGGCAAAGAGGCTTGGAGCTCGACTGGCCACCTCCTTGTTTTGGTGCACCGGCATTGCTGTTGTTGTTGCCGCGGTCACCATTGCCACAACCAGAATGCCCGCGCCCACAATTGTTGTTGTTGCCGCGACCACGGTATCCACCACGGCCACGTGTTGCTGCATTTACTGAAGATTGGTCCTGTCCATCTTCTTGAAACATCTCGAGTCGCGTATCATCTGCCATAAGTTGTGCATATAGATTGCTCAACGAGGTTGGTTCAGAACGGCCAAGAACAGATGACACAAGAGGATTATGGTCATAGCTCAAACCGTTCACAATGTAGGAGATTAGTTCTTCATCGCTAACCCCCTTACCAGCAGCAGCAAGTTCATCTTTGATCGCCTTCATCTTGGCGAAGTAGTCCAGAGTCGACATGTTGCCCTTCTTGAGGTTTGCCAACTGGACGCGCAGATTTGTAACCCACGCAAGGGAGCGTGCAGAGAACATTCTCTACAGTGCACTCCACAGCTCAGCCGAGGTTGTCACCTCAACCACCTGCGCCAACACGTCTTTGAGTAACGAGTTGAGCAGATAGCCAAGGAGCTGCTGATCCTTGGCCAGCCACGCATCATGTTCCGGGTTCGGAACTTCTTGCTTCTTGTCGTCCTTGACAACTTCAAGGATCTTCGATGGCTCCTTCGTTGTGCCATCGAGATAGCCCATCCATTTGGCACCTCGGATGGCAGGAAGGATCTATGCCTTCCAAAGGATGAAATTGTCCCTGGTCAGCTTTTCAGAGACCGTAGGACCGAGCGCCATGGGTGTCGAGGAAGAGGACGACGCCATGGGTGAGGCTAGTAGATGTATCTTGGAAGAATGGCTCTGACTACCATGTAAAGATTTGTGGAACGTGAATGCCTATCTCGGCTGTCCACGGATGCGTGTTTATATAGGGGCAAATCTCCCAAACATTACAGGGAGAATTTGTTACAATAGTTGTTGTACTCGGTAGACAACTCTTAGAGATAAACCTTCTAGAGAACTAACTTGTAACTGAGTCAAACAACTATGATCTATCATGCCAACACATCATGGTCGCGTTACATAAGAGATTACATATACTCTAACACGGAGGTGATCTAATGCCGAGCCGATCGCATCGGAGTTGAGCCTACCTTCACAAAGGCCACACTGGATGGTGGATGGGGCCATCTAATTTACCGGCGACCGTAGGGAGCTGTACGGTTTATTTCCGACCAGTCCGTGTGTTTTTCATTTTCATTTATGGAGACCCACAAAGTAATTCAGATTAGCGTTGTTGGCGTCGTGAGAACGGGGGTCCCCACCTCACCCGACAAAACAGAAGAGAAACAGGCCGACAAGCCCATCGTCGAGCAACAAGGCCCGGCCCAGCGCGGAGGTCACTGGGAAGATGGGCCAGCGGGCAGAGCCAGGGCACGGGTGGCCACACTAGTCAGGGCGTTTCCTTAGCTTATAAGGAACTACCCAGGCTTTGATTCTTTACCGCGTCTGCGTGGTACAGAGCGGGGCCCACCACGGCGCGGCTTCCCCGTAAAAACCCCATAATTACGAGGAGGCGTGCGATCAGACGGTGCCCTGACCAGGGTAAGGGAAGCCCCTCCCCCTGGTCATGTCCTGCCAAACAACAGAGGACGACGCAGGCGGGGCCCACCATCCAGCTCCCCCGGCGCATCAGACGGGCCGCCAAAGGAGCCTGGGGTTTAAATAAGACCCCGGGACGACCAAGGGGCGCGTTCCAAGGACCCTGCGGGTCCCACGGGCACCCCGTGCGTTGGTCTGGCCACCCCGGGATACCCTAGGAGGACCCCGAGAGCCGACCAGGTGGGGCCCGCAGGATAAGGCGACGTCAGAAGGGTGGCGCCACTTGCAGGGGGCGCTCCCCTGTACGACGCCGCGTTCACACCTAACGACGGTAAAACTCAGACAGTAAAAATCCTCTCCCTGAGCCCAGGGGGGAGGCTATAAATAGAATATAGGGGCGACATGTAAAAGAGGAGGCTAAATTCCCACAACACTTCCATAACAAGCTCACTCGAGCAAGATAACAAAAACACACACAGGACGTAGGGTCTTACGCTTCTGAGCAGCCCGAACCTGTCTAAACTCTTTGTCCCACAGTTGAAACCTCGCTGCGTGTTACATCCCTAGCTGAATCTCTAAACGGGGGTTCCCAAGAACCCCTGCTGGTGGTCCTTACCCACCGTCAGCTGGCGCGCCAGGTAGGGGGTGTTGGCGTGTGAAGTCTTCATCTTTGATGAAGAACCTCCGATTGAAGCAATGGCGAGCCACTCTGACCGTTCTGAGGGCGAGAGCGGTGATGAACATGCCCCCCGCAGTGGGCTCTCCGCGGCAAACATGGAGGCGGCAAGGCCAGTCCCGTCGCTGCCTGCGCGCGATGGACGACAACCGGCGTCGTTCGCCACGGCGCCGCCTCGTCTTGACGCTCCCAGATCCGCCTCTGGGGGCACCACGTTGGTCAACGTCTGGTACGCTCAACTACGAGCGGAAGCCCAACGATGTGCGGTTTGGCAGGCATATCATGCCCCATCTAGGTGGCGGTGTTCCCCCAGGGGAGGCGCTAGTCATGGCTCGGGCGCTCCTACGCCACCCTCCGGTACGGGCAGAGCCGGGACCCCCGAGGAACGTTGGCTCCATGAGCTAGCCAGCCTCTTGAAGAAGGCCTGCCTCAAGCCGGGGGCTCAGAGTTCTCAAGCGATTGCTGGGGGCTTCTCCCAAGGAGGCCACTGGCGACCACCGCGGCCACCCGCTCCGGCGGGGTCGGCCACGAACGGGACGCGCGATTTGCGTTTCCAGCTCCAAGAAATCAGGGCGAGTGAAGACGCCCGAACCACCCTTTAACGCACATGCGAGTGCTGCCAAGAGGCCAGGGAAGAACACGCTTCCTCTGGTTCCCCCGCCCGCGGCACGCGCAGGCAGAGGGAGTCGATGGACAACGACATCGGGCCCTGAACCAGACATTGTATATGAGGAGTGTCGATCATCTGTAACAGGCACTTCGCTACGGGGCCGGGTGCCGAGCGTTCACCACCTACTTGCGTCGGGTTGACTGGCCCACCAAGTTCCGGCCAGATCTCCTAGAGGAGTTCCTCCAGATCTACACCACGGCCATTCAGGCCACAGGTTGGGGGCCCTCAGGTCATGGCCAACTACTTCCACGTCGCCCTCAAGGACACCGCGAGGTCCTGGCTGATGAATCTTCCCCAGGAGTCGATCGGCTCCTGGGGGGATTTGTGCGAACATTTCATCACCAACTTCTCCAGCTCGTTCAACCGGCCAGGGACTAGGGTCGACCTGCTCGCCGTCAAGCAGCGCAAGGGTGAATCGCTGCG
This sequence comes from Panicum miliaceum, assembly GCA_032594955.1. Lineage (NCBI taxonomy): Eukaryota > Viridiplantae > Streptophyta > Magnoliopsida > Poales > Poaceae > Panicum > Panicum miliaceum. The sequence continues at coordinate 8,191,844 of CM064062.1, forward strand.
ACAGTACATCCAGCGATTCAGCCAGGTGCGCAACCCCATTCCGCGCATCACACCCTCGGCCGTTATTATTGCATTCACCGAGGGTGTTGTCGATGTTTTATCATCAAGCCCACCAAGGGATACCCCCTAGGTGGTAGGTTGTAGGTAGGGTGTCGCCAAGATGAGGAACTCGATGGTGCAAGGAACATAAGGGTTTAGACAGGTTCGGGCCACAATATACGTAATACCCTACGGCCTGTATGGTTTGTATTGCCTTGGAGGTTTTGAGATATATTTTGGAGGGGTCCCTGCCCGCCCTTATATATCCCGGGGGGGCAGGGTTACATGGAAATCCCCGTCTAGTACGAGCTTAGGAGTCCTAACCAAGTACTCTCGGGTAGTTTCCTTCTGTACCGACTAGTTGTACTAGCTTACGAGTATTTTACATATGGATAAGGTATGGGACATGCCCCACCCCTTACTTTAGAATGTTCTACGCCATGCGTGGAGTCCCGTTGCCCCGGGTTTGACAAGCCCCCGAGCTCTTTATAGCCGAGTACTGCAGGTTAGGAGTACTTCTGGACGCCATCCTTCGGTTTTTGCTGAAACTCCATCTTGAACGTGTCTTCCGAGTACTTTCCTTGGCTGCTCAAGGTTGTGAGGTGCTCTAGCCCCGAGTACTTTCAAGTCTTCTTTCTATGGGGTGCGATGCAAATCGCACTCCATATGGAGTAGCCCCTGAGCCTTAGGTTGAATCGAAGAATCAGGCTGAGGGTCTCACTAGTCTTGAATCTTCATCTTATCTTCCAAACATTTTTGAAAAATAAGCCATCGATGACACGTGTCTCGCAGCTCCCGAGCCTTGAATCCAAATCCTGAGGTTTGGAAAAAAGGATCCAAAAGAACGTGGCATACTGAACAGTGTTATGTACAAAATATGTGTGTAATGTATATATGCACGTGTGATCTTCCTTGATGGTTTTTCCTGGAAATCAATTGGTTCAAAATGGTTAATCAAATAAACTCCCCAAAACTCCCAGAATAACCGCTCAAAAACAAATCACACTTTTTTAGGGGAGATAACTCTTCGGCTTCCAAACAGTAGATCTGGGCCGCCCGCTGGCTATTTAACCGCGCGGTGACTCTAGGGTTATTACCCCTTCAGTCTCTGCCTTAGCCATTTCATCTTCTCACCCTCCTACGCCGCCAGCCACTTAGATCTAGGGTTAGCGCAGCTCTTTGAGGTCACCTTCCTCCCCCAGCCAAACTAGTCGGAGATCCCGCCTCGTTCACCCGCGAGTGTGTGCGCCCCCTCTCTTGAGGCCCCCGAGCGTATGCGCGTGAAGCGCTCATGACATTCAAGATGGGGAACAATAAGTAGGCGAACAAGGGGAAGAAGGATGTTGCACCGACCGGCGACTGGGAGAGAAGTAAGTGCACCCGAGCCAATCTTCTCAACTTAGTTGCTCAGGGTCTTCTTCAATCGGAGGAAATGGTTTAGTGGAAACCTTCCTTCCGCCAATATATTCCGCAAGAAGATGTAGATCAGACTATTCTCTTTGAACATTTCGTTGAAAGGGGATTGGCCCTCCCCGCCTCTGATTTCTTCCGCGACCTTCTTTACCACTGGGGTATTCAGGTCAATCACCTGAACCCTAACTCTATTGTCCATCTCTCCATTTTTGTTCAATTTTGTGAAGCTTTTCTGGGCATCGAGCCCCACTTCGATCTCTTTCATTATTTTTTTCACCTCCGCCAACAACCCTCTGAAGAGAGGCAGTATCTGGTTGGAGGAACTGGCATCCAATTCAAGCAGGGGAAGGGGAAGGAGTACATCTATTACTCGCTTCCCACAAACCACTCGGGCTGGAGGTCTCTTTGGTTCTACATAGACAACCACTCATCTGCGTTGCCCGAGAGAACTCTAGGGAATGCAGTGTGGAGGCTCGATTGGAACGAGAATCTCAAATCCAATCAAATGTTGCAAGTCACCAAATTGCTCAAGCTAATTAAGGAGCATAAAGATGTTGGTGTGACCGGGGTATCTGTCCTGGCCACCATGTACAAAAGGCGTATTATGCCACTGCAGAAGAGGTGCCATTTTGGATTCGAGTACTTAGGGAGTAACGATCCATCTCGGCTTACTTCAGACATCCTCCCTTCACAGACGGCTCTGACCCGTGTCCGCGGAGTACTACTCGTTGCGGGCACGGTTCCATATGTCCCGACGCTGTTCAACGCAGCCCACCCACCAAAGCCGGTGAGTAGTCTTGTTTTCGAGTACTTGCAGTACTTTGTAGATGAAAAAAATCCTTTCTGAGTGTTGGTCTTGTATTGTGCTATTTTGTTGGTACATGTGGATTTATATCATTGCCCTGCTCCAAATCCTGATGTGCCTCGAGCTTATCATCTCAGGAAGAGTGCATTCCAAGTGCTCAAGACCAGTCGTTATGATCGTGATCCGGTAACTGATGAAGATGTGACAGATTCTGATGGTGGTATTCCTCTGACAGACTTGTTGAAGAAATCTGGCAAGAAGTCCTCGAGTATTCTGGAGATCCCAAGCCACCCGACCAAGCTGCGGGCAGCAATCAGGAAGCGCAAGCTGGTCCTTGGTGGGAATTCAGACGATAACCCCAGGTAAGTTCTGACCTCGAGTACTTCCCTTGTCGATTTTTGGCTTTTTTTTGTTGATATCCCTTTTATTTGTCTTCAATCCTCCCGCCTCCCCCCTGTCCAAACGCTCCAAGGATGGGGGAAAGTCACGTCCTGTTGGGGATGATGCCGCACCGGAATGCGAAGTCCAGCCTGGTGCGGCGGACGCTTCAGCTGTTGATGTTGCGCCTGGCTCGAGCAGTTCTATCCCGATGAGCGCCTCGCAGATTCCGCCAAAGGAACCTGCTGGCAGTTCGGGGAAAGGAACTGCTTGAGGGCCACGGCAGGCCGGTCTAAAGAAGATGGTGACCAAGAGGTCTTCCACGTAAGTCTCAAGTACCTGTACTTTCATGTTTTCCGATTCAACTTGTCAAGTAGTTGACATGTGTGTTCTTTTCTCAGCCCTACCTCTGCTCTGAGCTTGGGGGACCCCGAAGAAGTCCCTGCTGCCCAAGCGCCCGAGCAAGGAAAGGACTCGGAAGTTGCAGCGTTGGATGTGGGTGCTCCTCCTCCTCCTCCTCCTCCTTCGGTGACCAATGTCGAGGCGGAGAAAGAAGTAGCATCAGATGGAGCTAATGCGGAGTGAGCAGAAGTGGAGATGGATCCGCTGGCATCTGACCTCCTTGAAGGTGAGCCCATCGTGCCTCCTCTGCCCCCTGGTACTATTCTGCCCAAGGCGATGCTAGTAACCGCGGACAGAGTGGCAGGCGAGCTGCCCAAGGGATCGGATGCGCGGGATGTTAGTGTTGTGGGCACTTCAGATCCTGGCACCAGCATTGCCAAGACCACGAGCACTTCAGGCCCTGGTGCTGGAGATGTAGGCACCGCGGGTACATCAGAGCCCAGCGCGGAGGCGACTGACGACTTGATTGAGGACCCTTATCTCGCCAAGGAGAAAAGGGAGCATGTCCACAGTGAGTACCCGTCTTCTTCGAGTAGTTTTCACTTCCTCTATTTTTGTCTGATGAATACTGAGTGCATGCTTGTATGTTGTAGAATCTGATGGATCAGTCCTAGGAGAAGTCAGATAAGCTGAAGCTCCTTTAGGACGGCCAACTCCAGCTGCAAGAGAAGGACCGTAGGATCTCTGAAGAAGTTCTCAAGAACACGGAACTGCAGAAGAGACTCGAGTAGCTGGAGTCCAAGCGGGTGCGTGAGGTTTCACTCCTCAAGAATTATGTTGACAATCTTAAGAAGAAGGAAACCCAGCTCGAAAAGAAGAACAAGAAGGTGGCCAAAGCGCATAAAGGTAACTTGTTGCCTTGTCTTGTTGTCCTTTAGTTGATTGTTCGAGTAGTTTCTAAGAACTTCCTCGAATACTTCTTCTTTTCCATGCACGCAGAACTGAAATCCACATTGCAAAAGAAATAAAATTTAATTATAGATTTGAAGAATCTTGTTTACCATGGCGCAGATGACGTCGAGCACCTGCAGAAGATCCTAGAGGACACAGATGTCCAATATAAGGAGGCTTTGCATCAGATTAAGAACATGCATACTGACAAGCAGCAGATGGAGAAAGAACTTGAAGACTTCAAGTCTGCTGCACAAGCAGTCGAGGAGATGGTGGACTTCCCCGCCGAAGGTGAAGCTGGAGAACAATCCCTGATGGAGAAGCTTCGAGCGACTCCCCACAAGGTTGCGAACTACATCGCGGAGACCACCAGGACATATATCACGCAGGCCCTCGCTCTGGTGAAGTGTACTGGCCCAAGGAAAAGCTGGAACCACTCGCCGAAGGCATGGCGGCCGACTGCTCTGTGGAGCAATTCACGAAGTATCGTGAAGAAGTCGAGCCTATTGCCGACAAAATCACCGAAAGCCTGGAGCAAGATGGTTAGACGTAGCAAGAGCAATGTTGTGATATCAAAACATTTGTTCTACTTGTTTTATATGTATATAAATTTGCCCAATTGATCTTTTCATAAGCGTGTATCTTTTTACGATGTATGCTGGTATGATCGTAGGACTTAGAAAATTTGGAGACGTTTGGGTTAAACTACTCCAAGAGCATCGACTTGGATGTAGTCGATAACTTGACGTTCCAAATAAGTGCTCGTAGAGCAGAGGACTTAGCTTGGTTTTACCCGGTCGAGCGGTACGCAAAACTAGCCTGTAGCCTTAGGAGCCCGAGTGGTTTTAGTTGTCGTCCTGCGTTTGGGCAGGGAATAACTTAACCGAGTTGTGGGCTGATGACCCCTTCGGCGGGTGCCTTAACACTCTCTGTCGATTAGTCGTAGCAGCGGCCGGAAAAAGGAGCACGTTAAGTACTCGAATATGCTGCCTCTTGGGCGGTACTAGACGCAAGTACTCGTGGCGGAGCCCCCGAGCGTAAGCGAGCTATGTAAAAGTACTCGAGGTGGAGCCCCCGAGTATAGGTAGTCGAATAAACGTTAGTACTCGTGGCGGAGCCCCCGAGTTTAACGTAGGCAAAAAGATGTAAGAACTCATGGTGAAGCCGCCGAGTTAAAACATGCACAAAAGTAGTCGAATTACGGTGAAATCAACTCTTTATTTATAATAACGCTGACATACAGCTGACGAATTGTTTACCACTTCTACTAGGCGTAGAATTTTCAAAGATGCTCTATGTTCTAGGAGTTAGGAACTTCCTGGCCATCAGGGTACTGCAGGCGATATGACCCTGGTCTTGTAACTGCGGAGACGATGAGGGGACCCTCCCACCGGGAATTGAGCTTGTTAGGCCCGTCTCATCCTGGATGCGGCGGAGGACCAAGTCACCGATGTTGAACGACCGCTCTCGTACATTGCGATCTTGGTAGCGCCGGATGCCCTGCAGATAGCGGGTTGATTGAACTAGGCCACTGCATCTGGCGTCGACTGGCTTTGTCAAGTGTATCCAGTTCCAGCTGCCTAGCTTCATCCGCTTCTCCTTCGTCGACTCTGGGAGAGAGCCACATGATGTCTGCAGGGAGTATGGCTTCTGACCCGTAAACAAGAAAAAATGGGGTATGTCCTGTGGCTTTCGACAGCTGAGTTCGAAGCCCCAAGACAACATGAGGTAGTTCGTATATCCACTTGCCGCCCTTCTTGTTGTTCTTCTTGTAGAGCCTTTTCTTTAGGTCGTCCAGAATCAAGCCATTTGCTCTCTCTACTTGTGCGTTGGCCCTTGGGTGCACGACTGACACGTACTTTACTTCAATCACATTGTTTTCACATAATTCCCAGAACTAATTTGCAGTAAAGTTGGTGCCCAGGTCTGTGATGATGGTGTTGGGGTAGCCAAAGCGGTACATAATGTCCGAGATGAAGTTGACCGCCCTGTCTGGAGTGAGCTTGGTGATCGGCTTGTACTCGATCCACTTGGTGAACTTGTCGATGTCCACCAACACGTGTGTGAAGCTTCCTGGAGCGGTAGTCATAGGTCCAATCATGTCGACGCTCCAGCATGCAAAGGGCCAGGAAGGTGATATGGTGATGAGGTTGTGCGCTGGGACATGCGACTGCTTGCCGAAGAACTGACACTTCTGGCATTTCCGCTTGAGGTCCTCGGCGTCTAAAACTGCTGTTGGCCACCAGTAACCTGCTCTGTAAGCCTTTCCGACTAGTGTCTTGGACGCTGCATGATTTCCGCAAGTACTCCTCAGGACACACTTCATGAGTACTCCGGTGCTATCTCCACGCTTGTAAAGTTTATCTCCCACGATGACAAGCCCCTTGCTGCGTCTCATGATGCGGATTGCTTCTAAGCTCTTCTTAGTCACCCCGGGAGGTAGTTTCTTTTCCTTGATGAAGTCGATGAAAATCCCTCGCCAGTCGACCTCCGACATCATGACCTCCCAACTGGGATCCGAGGGTCCCGAGCCGGTAGTTATCTGACTCGTGGTCTTGATTGACGGTTCTTTGAGTTCCTGGACGAATACTCCGGCTGGGACTTGTGCTCGAGTAGATCCAAGCTTGGAGAGTACATCTGCGCCAACATTGTTGTCCCGGACGACGTGGTGAATCTCCAGGCCAGCAAATTTATTCTCCAGCTTGCGCACTTCCATGATGTATGCGTCCATCTCCTCCTTTGTGTAGTCTCACTCCTTATTGACTTGTTGCACGACCAGCAGAGAGTCGCCGTACACAAGTAGTCACTTAATGCCCAGGGAGACTGCCAGGCGGAGCCCGTGTAGTAGTGCTTCGTACTCAGCCTCGTTGTTGGACACCTTCAAAAGGATATGCAAGACATACTTGAGTTGTTCACCCTTCAGAGAGATGAGAAGTACTCCTGCCCCGCCGCCCTCGAGCTTGAGCGATCCATCGAAGTACATCGTCCAATGCTCTAGTGGGCTGGCTGGTGGTTGCACTTGATTTTCCCGCCACTCGGCCATGAAATCAACCAATGCTTGGGATTTGATGGCTGTTCTTGGCTTGAATTTGGTGGAGAGGGCCCCCAGTTCTACTGCCCACTTGGATATGCGACTAGTGGCATCCCGGTTGTGGAGTATATCCGCCAACGGGAAATTGGTAACAACTGAGATCTTGTACTCGTCGAAGTAGTGGCGGAGCTTCCTTGATGAGATGAGTATTGCGTAGAGTAGTTTCTGAATTAGAGGGTAATGAACCTTCGATCAGAGAGTACTTCGCTGATGAAGTAAACTGGTCTCTGCACTCCAAATGCATGGCCTTCCTCGTTGCGCTCCACCACTATTGTTGTGCTGATGACGTGAGTAGTTGCAGCGATGTACATCAGCAGGTTCTGTCCTGGACGTGGTGCTGTAAGGATATGAGGCGACTGTAGGTATTGCTTGAGGTCCTGCAGTGCCTGCTCAGCTTCCTCCATCTAGTGGAACTTGTCTTTCTACTTCAGGAGCTTGAAGAAGGGAAGGCCCCTTTCTCCAAGTCTCGATATGAACCTGTTCAGTGCCGCCATGCACCCTGTCAGCTTCTGCACATCCTTGATTGTTGCTGGAGCCTTCATATCCGTGATGGCGGTGATCTTCTCCGGGTTGACCTCAATTCCTCTGTGACTCATGATGAACCCAAGTAGTTTCCCTGACAGTACGCCGAAGATGCACTTTGTTGGGTTGAGCTTCAATTGGAATTTCCGGAGGCTGTTGAACATTTCCTCCTGGTCCGCGATGAGGTCCTCGGGAATTCTGGTCTTAACGACCACGTCATCCACATAGGCCTCGACATTGCAGTGTAGTTGGTCTGGGAAACACATTTGTATCGCTCGCTGTTACGTAGCCCCCGTGTTCTTCAGCCCAAAGGACATAGTCTTGTAGGCATAAGTCCCAAAGGGCGTGATGAAGGCGGTCTTGATTTGATCATCTTCCTTGAGGGCAATCTGATGGTAGCCAGAGTAGCAGTCAAGGAAGCAGAGTAGTACATAGCCGGCGGTGGAGTCGACTACTTGATCAATGCGCGGTATCCCAAAGTGATCCTTCGGGCAGTGCTTGTTGAGATTGGTATAATCAACACACATTCTCCATTCATTATTATTCTTCTTTTTTACAAGGATAGGGTTGGCAATCCACTCTGGATGGTACACCTCTTTGATGAAACCAACCGCGAGTAGTTTAGCCAACTCCTTTTTGATTGCTTCCCTCTTATCTTGAGCGAATCTACGGAGATGCTGCTTTTTAGGGGTAGCATCAGGATTTACTTTCAAACTATGCTCGATCAGTTCCTTGGGCATTTCTAGCATATCCGCTGGTTTCCACGCGAATATGTCTCAGTTGGCCCTAAAAAACTGATGAGCGCGCTTTCCTATTTGGGGTCGAGTTGTGACCCGATCAGAGTTGTCTTGGACGAGTCTCCCTCCTGGAGTTGGATGGTCTTCAGTACGAGTTCGCCAGCGGGCTGTACCTTCGAGTGGTTAGCCTTCTTCTGGGGAACCTCCAGGTCCACTTCGGAGAGCTTCTGCGCAACGGCGAGTACTTCTCCTGAAGTATCTGGTACACGCGTAGTCGAGGCGTACTCGATGGCCTTCTGGTTGCAGTCGTAGGACTTGTCCAGATCGCCGCGGAAGGTGAGGACACTGTTCTTTCCTGGCATCTTCAGGAGTAAGTACACATAGTACGGAACAGCCATGAACTTGGCCATTGCCGGCCTGCCTAGTATGGCGTTGTACGAAGTTTTGAAGTTGGCCACTCCGAACTTGATGTACTCGATATGGTAGTTTTCCCTCATCCCAAAGGTGACGGGAAACACCTCCATGCCAAGCGGCGTAGCTGTGTTCCCAGGTACGATGCTGTAGAAGGGAACCTTGATGGGTGTGAGCTTGTCAAAGAAATTCGCCCCCATCTTCTTCAAAGTACTCGCGAAGATGATATTGAGGCCATTTCCTCCGTCAATGAGTACCTTCGCAAGCTTGACGTCCGTGACCACAGGGTCTAGGACTAGTGGGAGCTTGCCTGGCTCAGAAAAGTTCGTCCACTGATCCGCCCTGGAGAACGAGATGGGGACCTCCGACCACCGAAGGGGTCGTGGTACCCTAGGCTCGATGGACAAGATCTCGCAGCGGTGTAGCTTCTGAGCCCTCTTGGAGACAAACCCCGATTCGCCACCAAAGATGACGATGACCAACTTGGATACGTCCAGGAAATCCCCGGCACCTGTCAGGAAATCCCCGGCATCTGTCTTGTTCTCCGGGTCCTCGTCATCCTTGTCCTTCTTCTTCTTCTTCTTGTCGCCCTTATCCAAGGGCGGGGCGTTGAGGGACCTACAGAGCTGGTAGCACTCGAAAGGAGCGTGCTTTGAGTGTGGGTGCCATGGGCACTGCTTCTGCAGGAGTTTGTCGAATTCCTCTTGCAGGTTTTTGTTGTTGTTTTTCTTGCCTCGCGGGGCGCGATTGATAGCCGCGACGAGATCGTCTGGCTTGCGCTTTCGGGAGGATCCCGAGTAGTCCCGCTGGCCTCTGTTGTCGTTGCGGTGGTCGTTGTTGCGCTTTGAGTAGTCATTGCCGCGTTTCGATCGATCGGTCATATAGGCCTGAGTCAGACATCAAATAGCTTCGATTTGCATTATCCGTAGGACACCTTATATGTATCAAAATCGAGCTTAGGATATTCTATAGATGATATTAAGGGTATAAGCCCTACAAACTGCATGCATCGAATCTTTCTCGAGGATGATGTTAAGCCGACGCGTGAGCACCAGCGTAGGCTTAATCCTCATTTGCAAGAAGTTGTCCTTTTTATTGACACTAGCTCTTTATATAGTCAATTTTTTTTAGGAGTATCGTATCGGTATACACCATGTTTGTCCTAAGCATTCTATACTTTTCTAGATGACTTGAACTTGTTTCAGAAGTAGGGCCTAAGCAAGAATAAAATAACAATTGATAAGGCAGGGTTAAATGCACAATAGCTCATAAGCATACCCGATATTGATTAGATACTTTTCATTGCGTACACCTTGCCAATACCAACTATCCCACTCCATATCGAATTAGGGCTCTTTCCCATTGAGCTAAAGTAATAGGAATTAGGCCTAAGACGATTCCAAATAGAAAAACTTCAATCATTTCGATTTGTTCGAGGGGATAAAAAAAAGAGGTACGATCTATCTCTAAATAATAGTCTAAATTATCCACGAATCTCAATGCCAGTGGGAGGGGAAAGTGATCTCTGACCGCGTGCCTGTTGAAGAATGAGCCGGCGACTCATAGGCAGTGGCTTGGTTAAGGCTAGACTATCAATTCAATCTATTCATCTCATCTTCCATTTTAGAAAGTAGCAAGCAGCGAAGGCTGCAGCAAGAAGTTTCGCACTCTAACTCGAAACGGATTTCGCGCATTGAAAGTGTCATCCCTTGCTTTGTTTTAACCGCCCTTCCGTTGAGCGACGGCCCTTCCACTCGGCACCGTCGGATCACTAAGGCCGACTTTCGTCTCTGCTCGACGGGTGAGTCTTGCAGTCAAGCTCCCGTGACTGGCGTTTTTTTAGCTATGCATCACACACCTCATGTGGATCTAGCTTTCAACAGCATAGAACACATTATGAGAGCGTGAGGGATGTGACCTATGTTAGGTCCATAAGATACCACAGCTTTTAGTGTTCTATGATTCACCTCCGAATAATGAGTAAGTAGTTCGATCCTATCATTCTATATAGAATGGGTTGCTAATTATGCCTAGATCCCGTATAAATGGAAATTTCATTGATAAGACCTCCTCGATTGTAGCCAATATTTTATTTTAATGCAAATAATTCCGACAACCTCCGGGGAAAAAAGGGCTATCGGATCGGGTGAATTAGAGAATAGACAGAGGTCCGTTGGCATTTCAGCTTCTCTTCTCCTTTCAGGGCCTATCCGAAAGAGAATCCAGGACCTGCTTCGAGAACCGATCACGCTCCTGCTCCTCTTGGTCTGCTCAGGTCTGCATCATGTCGCGTAGGGCAGCAACGGTCTTGGGTCGGTTGCGCCCGAAGTCGCAGAACAGAGCCTGGTCGGTGGCTCGGGTGTCGAAGAAGCAGTGCATGTACGAGCATATTGTAGCGTCCCGCCTCCCCGAGGCCGGACCCGCTTACATCTGGCCGCTTCCTAGGACATAGATTGCCCTCACAGACCAACACAAGTCTTTTCTGCACACTTTGTTCTCACTCGTGCGCACCTAGGAAGAATTTCCCGGTCGGTCACCCATCCCCAAATTGCACCAAGCCAAGCACGCTTAACTTTGGAGTTCTTTGAAATTGGGCTTCTGGAAAAAAGTTGCAACTTGTTGCTATGAGTATCCTATTAATCCTATTAAGCCCTGGGCTGGGGTGTCACACGTATGAGCTCGTTCCTTTCTTGCTTGCACTCGGATAGGTCATGTCGAGTACCTACCCGTGCAATCGCCCCCTGGAAAGTTGTCGATGAAGATGTCGCGCAGCTGCTCCCATGAGTCGATGGAGTTCCTTGTGAGGCTCTCCAGCCACGTGAGTGGGGCGGTCTCCAAGACCATCGGGAAGTAGGCGACCTTGGTGGTGTTGGTCCCACCTACAACTTCAATGGCTGTCGAGTAGATGCGTATCCACTGCTGAGGGGATGGCTTACCATCGTACTTGGTGATGCTGATAGGTTTGAATCCCTCCGGGTACTTGTAGTTGTCGAATCGGGAGGAGAAGGCAGGGAATCGATCATTGTCATCCCGCGCAGCGTTCCCCTCTGCTCCGGCGCGTTTCTTCCTCCGGTTGTCGATGATGGAGCGGGCGTTAATCCCGGCCTTGATCTTGTCGCGGAGATCTCCTGTTGGCATCTTCTCGAGCTCTAAGCGATGGTAGTTGCCAACGGATACTTGGGGAGCTTGGCGGCTTCCTTGCAGAGCAACAGGGCGGCTCCCCTGCGGGCCAGCAGGGCGACTCCCCTGTTGATGGTTGTTGGATGGAGCAGCTTGGCGCCTGGGATGGCCTCCGGGTGTTCTGCTAGCTTGGCTTTTGCCCTGGCCCTCGCGCCTTTGTGAGACCGAGGGCATCGGGTTTTGCTGATTGATCTGGACGAGTGCTTTCTAAGCCAAGCGCAGGTCGGGGTTACCTGCAAACACCGTGGTTATGGTGGCGATGTTAGTGACAGGAGTGTTGAAGCCCACGTCTTGAACCGCCGCGAACTCGTCCGTAAGGTTGCGTTGGGCGCGGTTGCACGTGTATTGGCGTCCCTTCTGCGGTTGGCACGCTTCCTGTTGCGTAGCCGGCGAGCGGCAAGCTCTTCCTCAGTCTCATTGGCGTGATCTGCAGTGTGTTCATCCTCCGATATCTGCTCTTCCTCCAGTATCTACTCTCGCATGAAGATGTGGCGGTGGGTGGATGGATCGTCGGAGCTGTAGTCTACGAGTACAGTTCCGCCGAGGGTGCACTCACCGAGTGGTCTGCCCTCTTGAAAAGGCAGGGAATTAAGGTGAGTGACTAGTCTTTCATCGTCTCCGAGTAGTTCAGAGGGTTTCATGCCCTTCCAGTACACGAAGCGACCCTCCGGGGTGGAGGTTATGACCAATCCCTGGCCACCCGAGTAGGGTTCGGCCTCGGGATCGGTGTCCGAGTTGTAGTTATCGAAGATAGGGGCCTCCCGACATACGGTGGCGTCCTTCTCCCCGAGCTCGAGTAGTTCGTCCAGATCCTTCTCCAATGCGGAGTAGAATTCGGACTTTGTGGCCTCCTGGTAAACAGTGGCCGCGTTGCGCAAACCGAACGGGAATCGGTCACGCTGTCCCCCAGATGGAATTGAGTCCGATCCGGGTAAGCCTGGTGCAGCACGAGTCGGAGTCGCGTCGAAAACGGATAGCTTCTTGATCTCCCTGGCGAGGTCAGGGAGCAGGATCTCGTCGAGATTGTCAACAAACTCATCGAGGGCGCTGCTGGAGGTTGCTGCACGTTCCTCTGGCTTGTCGTCGACAAGGTGCCGACAGAAGTCGCCTGTGCCATCAGAGACACAGACCCAGGAGCCGAAGACGAAGGTTGTGCCCACAGGGAGCACGGCGCTGGTGAAGTTGATGGACACCCCTACCTGGCGCGCCAGCTGTCGGTGTTTTACCGTCAAGCCCATCGAGGGATACCCCCGAGGTGGTAGGTTGTAGGTAGAGTGTCGCCGAGATCAGAAACTCGATGGTACAAGGAACACAAGGGTTTAGACAGGTTTGGGCCGCAGTATGCGTAATACCGTATGTCCTGTATGGTTTGTATTGCCTTGGAGGTTATGAGATATATTTTGGAGGGGTCCCGCCCGCCTTTATATATCCCGCGGGCGGGGGGGGGCAATGTTACATGGAAATCCCGGTCTGGTACGAGCTTAGGAGTCCTAACCAAGTACTCTCGGGTAGTTTCCTCCTGTACCGACTAGTTGTACTAGCTTACGAGTACTTTACATATGGATAAGGTATGAGACATGCCCCACCCCTTAATCTAGAATGTTCTACGCCATGCGTGCAGTCCCGTTGCCCAGGGTCTGATAGACGTGACCAACAAGTGCCTCGTGGGCAAGCTCGAGACTCGGAATGTCGAAACCGTCTCTGAGCTATTCGCGTTGGAGGACAAGTGGGCCCAGGAAGCCGAGGCACAGCAACGTTCTGAGCGTCGTGGCGCCCCGAACGAGCCCACCGAGCCGGAACACACCCGGTCCAGTTGGCCCGACAACAAGAACAAGCGGAAAGCCGACACCGTCCTAGCGGCGGCGGAGGGCCGCAACAAGCAACAACCATGCCGAGTCCCCGGGGGAGGCGCCCCCAGGCCCGGCGGCAAGTTCCAGAAGCCGGCTCCCGCTAAACCGGGGGCTGGCAAGTGGTGTGAGATCCACCGAACTGACCGGCACGAGCTCACCGAATGACGTTTGGTCAAGGGACTCGCCGAAGACCACAGGAAGGAGTGCGACAACCGTCGCCCCGACGGAGACGGCGCACCTGAAGAAGTCGGCCTTGGGTTCCAAGAACAGCGGCAAGCCGTCGCCACCATCTTCAGGGGCGCGACTGCGCTGCCATCCCAGAGGAGAGCCAAGCTTCTTTGGAGGGAGGTCTGCCCTGTCTCCCCAGCGCCGGAGAGCTCCCGGCTCATGAAGTGGTTGGGCACGCCCATCACCTTCGACCAAAACGACCACCCCGATAATACAGCGAGGGTCGGGTTACTACCAGTAGTAGTAACCCCCAGCATCTGCAACATCGGAGTAGCCAGGGTCCTCGTTGACGGAGGGGCGGGTTTGAACCTCCTCTCCCCTGAGGTCTTCCACAAGATGCAGATCGGGGAGCGCAAGCTGCAGCTATCGAAGCCCTTCTACGGCGTCACCGAGGGCAACACCGTCCCCTTGGGGCAGATCGAGCTGCCGGTCACATTTGGGGAACGGAGCAACTTCCGCACCGAGAACGTGATCTTCGATGTGGCGTACTGCGACCTCCCCTACAACACCATCCTTGGCCGCCCTGCGCTGGGCAAATTTATGGCAGCCGTCCACTACGCCTACGACACCCTGAAGATCCCGGGGCCCTCTGGGGTCATCACCATCAAGGTGGACGTCCAACGGGCTGGCTATTGTGCCAAGAAGCTGTGCGACTCCATGCCGGCAGCATCCCTCAAGGACGACGAATGCCCCTATCCGGTGGCTTCCCCGGCGGCGAAGCAGCGGCTCTCCCCCGACGACGCAGCCCTCACCAAGGAGGTCTGCCTAAGAGGAGCCCCTTCGCGGGTAATCACGATAGGGGCCCATCTGGGCGAAAAATAGGAAAGCGTGCTCATCATCTTCCTCCAGGCCAATGTCCACGTGTTCGTGTGGAAACCGTCCGACATGCTCGGGGTCCCTAGGGAGGTGATCGAGCACCGCCTGGCCGTGCACCCCAATGCACGTCCCGTCCAACAGAAGATTCAGCAGCAGGCACCGGAGAGGCAAGTTTTCATCCGCGAACAAGTGCGAAAGATGTTGGACGCGGGATTCATCCGGGAGGTCTTCCACCCCGAGTGGCTGGCCAACTCGGTTATTGTCCCAAAGGCCAACGGCAAGCTCCGCATGTGCGTGGACTACACCAACCTCAACAAAGCTTGCCCAAAAGATCCTTTTCCGCTACCTCGCATCGACCAAGTTGTCGATTCCACAGCAGGATGCAACCTCCTTTGTTTTTTGGACGCGTACTCTGGGTACCACCAGATAAGCGTGGCAAGGGAGGACGAGGAGAAAACCTCGTTCATCACCCCGGTGGGAACGTACTGCTACGTCCGCATGCCCTTCGGGCTCAAGAACGCTGGTCCCACCTTCCAGCGGACCATGCGTATAACTTTACAGGACTTGCAGTGCCGCAATGTTGAGGCATACGTCGACGACATCATGGTCAAGACCCGACAGCAGGAGTCCCTCCTGCGGGATCTATTGGAAGCATTCGATAGCCAACGCACCACCTGGCTTAAGCTGAACCCCGAGAAGTGCATGTTAGGGGTTCCGGCAGGGAAGCTCCTGGGTTTCCTCGTATCAAGCTGAGGCATCGAAGTGAACCCTCAAAAGGTGGAAGCCTTCAAGCGCATGCAACCCCCAACCCGGCTGAAGGAAGCACAATGCCTCACGGGTTGCATGGCAGCTCTCGGACGGTTCATCTCCAAGCTCGGAGAGAGGGGCCTCCCACTCTTCAAGTTGTTGAAGAAGACCGGGCGTTTCGAGTGGACCCCGGAAGCTGACCAGGCGTTCTGGGAACTGAAGACGTACCTCTCCTCCCCACCAGTACTAGTCGCGCCTCGGGAGGGGGAGGCACTACTCCTTTACATCTCAGCAACCCCACAAGTGGTAAGCGCGGTGCTGGTGCTGGAAAGGGAAGAAGAGGACCCCGGGCAATGCAAGGACATCCTGAGAGATAAAGGCAACCCCAGGGGCGAACGAATGAACCCCGGGAGACATGAGAAGCCCGGGGAGGAAGTCTCGGACCCCTGCCAACCAGAAGGCGGTCAAGCTACGCAGGGGCAGCCTATTCCCGACCCCAGGATCACCCTGGACGGACACGCAAGGCAACCCCGTCGTACGCAATGACCGGTGTACTTCGTAAGCGAGGTACTCTGGGATAACAGGGAACGCTACCCATAGGCGCAGAAGATGTTGTACGCCGTCCTGATGGCGTCCCGGAAACTGCGGCACTACTTCCAAGCGCATCTGGTCACCGTGGTCACGTCATACCCCCTAGCCCATATCCTACGGAATCCGGAGGGAACGAAGCGCACGGTGAAATGGGGGATTGAGCTGGCAGAATTCAGCCTCCAGTTCGCCCCCCGACATGCTATCAAGAGTCAAGCACTCGTTGACTTTGTCGCCGAATGGACGCCTGTCCCCGACATTGAGCCTCCAGAGGAAACCGCCACCCCGGCAGTCGACAACGGCAAACCTTGAACCTTGGAATACTGGACCACAAACTTCGATGGGTCGCTCACCCTCAAGGGGGCCGGTGCCGGGGTGGTCCTCACCGCCCCGGACGGTCACACCCTCAAGTACGGTGTTCAGCTAAGCTTCCGGGCCATGAACAACATGGCCGAATACGAGGGCCTCCTGGCCAGGCTCTGAGCGGCCGTCGGGCTGGGAGTACGCCACCTTCTAGTCAAGGGGGACTTCCAGCTTGTGGTGACCCAAGTCTCCAAGCAGCACCAATGCACCGTCCCTCAGATGGCCGCCTACGTGGCCGAGGTGCGGCGAATGGAGCGGCATTTTGATGGACTGGAGCTGCGATACGTTCCCCGAAAGGAGAACACTGAGGCCGATGAGCTGTCCCGCCTCGCGTCCTCACGAGCTCCATTGCCCCCCGGGCTGTTCGAAGAGAAGCTATGCCAACCTATTGTCACGGCCGCCGACCATGTTGAAGGGGGAACCCTGTCTTAGAGCGGGGGAACCAGGCCCAGCCACACGCCGAGCTAATTCTGCTCTCGGCCAGTTCTCAGGGACCCTCGTGGATGGACGACATCCGCGGCTTCCTGAAAGAAAATATCCTTCCCGAGGGTGATGCTGCTGCGGAACGGATCGCACGACAGTCCAAGCGCTACACCATGGTAGATGGGGATCTATATTGGCGTGGCACGGACAGGATCCTTTTGCGGTGCATCACCCGGGAAGAAGGCGGCGAGCTATCACCGATATCCATGAGGGCGAGTGTGGAAGTCACTCGGCTTCCCGCATGATGGTCGGTAAAGCCTTTCGGCAAGGTTTCTACTGGCCAACAGCCCTCCAGGATGAAGCCGAACTGGCTCAGCGCTGCAGGGCGTGTCAATTCCACGCAAAGCAGTCTCACCAGCCAGCACAGGCACTCCAAACCACTCCCCTGTCATGGCCATTCGCGGTCTGGGGGCTCGACATCTTGGGACCTTTCCCAAGAGCCGTCGGGGGTTACGAATGGTTGTACGTGGCGATCAAAGTTGCACAACTTCGCTAAATGAAGTTGCATCGGAATTTTTCGCAACGAACGCAACCGATCCACTCCATTGGACCCAAAACTCATATTTTGGGGCGTTTCGGACCATTTCGTTACTACACGAAAGACGATGCAAAACTAGCCGAACTGGTGCCATTAACGCACAAGTTCGCTAAATGAAGTTGCGTCGGAATTTTTTGCAACGAACGCACTGGATCCACTCCATTCAATCCAAAAGTCATGTTTTGGGGCGTTTCGAACCGTTTCATTACTGCATGAAAGTCGATGCAAAACTGGCCGAACTGGTGCCATTAACGCACAAGTTCGCTAAAAGAAGTTGCGTCGGAATTTTTCACAACAAACGCACCCGATCGACTCCATTCGACCCAAATGGCCGGAGGTCTCCGCGGTCGTGAAGGCCAACAAAACTTCAGCTCTCAAGTTCATCAAGGATCTGGTAGCCCAGTTCAGGGTCCCTAACCGCATCATCACCGACAATGGGACCCAGTTCATGAGCAACCTCTTTGGGGACTAATGCGACGACATGAACATCAAGCTCTGCTTTTCATCCGTTGCCCACCCAAGGAGCAACGGATAGGCAGAAAGAGCAAATGCTGAAGTCTTCAAAGGGTTGAAGACCAGAACCTACAACGAGCTGAACAAGCACGACACCCGAAGGATAGACGAGCTGAAGAAGCATGGCACCACGCCCAGCCGAGCGACTAGCGAGACACCTTTCTTCCTCGTCTATGGTGCCGAAGCGGTCCTCCTAGCCGAGGTGACACTAGGAAGCTCGCGGGTACGGGCCTACAATGAAGAAGATCAAGATCGCCTACGGCAGCAAGACATCCTCTACCTCGAGGAAGTTTGGTGTAGGGCGGCTCTCCGGGCTGCTTGCTATCAGCAAGCCCTCCGCCGCTACCACCAGCGCCACGTACAACCAAGAACCATCCAAGTCGGAGACCTAGTCCTCCACCGGTTCCAGTCACGCGAGGGAAAGAACAAGCTCTCCGCCATGTGGGAAGGCCCCTTCCGCGTCACGGAGGAACGCCGGCCAGGGGTGTTCAGGCTCACCGACAAGGACGGGATGCAGGTACCCAATGTCTGGAACATTGAGCATCTCCTTAAGCTCTATCCGTAGATAGGCAGGGGTCCTAATGTCCTGGCATGATGGCCAAGTACCCCGCGGACCTGCTTCCGCACAGTACTTGGCCGGGGGCTCCCACCTAGATACAAACACCCTTCCATTTACAGTAATTCAATTTGAGCATCTTTTGCATGAATTTTTGAAGTTATTTACTTGAATAAGGGCGTCGCTCCGGCATGAAGGCCAAGTACCCCGCGGACCCGCTTCCGCACAGTACTTGGCCGGGGGCTCCGATATGCATAGTTATATCTTGATTCAGTTTTCTTATGAATTCTTAAAATTTTCTTCTGATAGATTTTCTCTCTTGGGGATGTTTTGCACGTGCCATGAAAAGAGCGAACTTGTTCAAACAGCGAACTGTTGGCTGAGGGCTAAACAGGCTCTTCCCAGACAACTCCGACTCCCTGCTTGGTCCCCATACCCCAGGATCAGTTGCCTTCCGGGAACCCTACACGCTCACCACCGCACGCTCGTCTCGGACAAGGGGCCTCAACTAGTGCGCAGTGACTCATCCTGGGGTAGAAATCTGGGCATGAACAAAACTAAGGAATATGTTTTCAACACGCAAAAGGCCACCTACTGGCCGGGGTCCCGGTATCCCGGGGTCCCAAAAAAGGAATTTTCATATATCTCTTGGTGCAAGTACACAGATACAAGCAAAAGGTCACGCCGGCCGTGGTCACCCAATGGCTACGGCGTGTATACATGAAGCTGCTGCGAGGATTCCCTAATCTAACGGGGAAGAGGCGATGGCCAGCCCAGAGCTGGTGGAAGCAGGTTGGAGCGTGCACCCGCAGCCACGATTGGACCAAGCGCCCATTCATGCCCCGACGGAGAAGGTACCACGCGGTGGACCGGTGACGAGCTGGGACGCCGCGACGTTGGCTCAGCCACCCTGGACGAACCATGAGCGGCCGCAACTGGATCCCCCCACAATAGGACCCGACCGACGAAAGCTCCACTCTCACCGGACCACAAGCGGAGGGGAGGCGAGACCACCCCGGCGCTCCAGGACAGAGTAATGGAAAAGAAGCAAGGGAGCTACTTTCCATTACCACTTGCCGGGGCACCGACGCACCCTCGGATGAGGCCGTGGTGAAGCTGCCCGACCCAGGTCCGGCAACTTCATCACCGACCAAACAGGAGCACAGCGCCACCCGCCGCAGGCGACGCCGAAGGATGTTGCTGCTGGCCCTGGGGAGGATGAGGAAGACTGCAACCCTTCCACCCAGCAGCAACAACAACAACAACATCTAAGGACGCCCTGGCCCAGGCTACCCCTAAATGCCGTAGTGACCCGACAGCCCTCGGAAGGAGGCAGCTCCTGTTCAACGCGGGAAGGGTATCTCTCCTAGCTGGAGAAGCACCCTCGGAACAGGAGCAGGAAACTCCATCGCCTCCTGCGGTTGCCCCAGCCGATACCTCGGCTCGACTACCCAACGGTAGTGGAGGAGGAGATCATACCAGCCGAGGCGATGGGGCAACGCCGCCGAAGTCCAGCACCAAACCCAACAGCAGCAGTAGTTTCACAATGAAGGCTCCGGAGAAGAAGAACCTCCACTAGGAAACACGACCGACTGCACGGGCAACCCAGGGAGCCGGCTAAACCTTCAGCCCCTCTCAACTTCGTTCGAGAAACTGGGGGACAGAAGGAATGGCAAGCTCCCCGGGGTGATGATGAACACATCGGATAGCTGCGCGTCCAACGCCCCATACGCGCCACGACTCCCCGAGGCTGTGACGCGCCTTCATCCCAACTCAGCTTCACTGAGGAAGAGAGGAACCGGCCATGCCAGCTCCACTCGCGTGCCTCGCGGACGGAGGGGCATTCTCGGTGGATGGTTTGCCTTGGGGAGGACCATCTGGGTTGGCCGGAAACTGGGAAGACACAGAGTAGCACATTGCTAGTTCACCCTTGGTGGAGAGGAGCTAGGGAGCCCTTGCAACCCGGACTTTTATAGGCAAACCGGCAGGGCAATCCTAGAGACCTCCGCTGGCACAGGGCAAGACTGGGAACCTCGTCCTCATCGCCAAGTTTCTTCGCTCGGGCACGGCAAGGTCATGTCGGAAAACAAGGGCGACTAGGGCGCCACGTGGTCGCACCAACAAAACTAGGGGCGCGGCATGGGCACCACGCCACCCAACGCGGTAGCCTAAGTTCCCCCGAAGGGCTGGCGTGTCGCTTGATGCCGTGCTGGCGATCACTGTGCATTATGGCGAGACCCGTCCGAGCGGGACACACATGCAAGGCGCAAGATGGTGGCAAGGCGTGACAAGACATGTCAGCAAAGCGGCATTACAAAAGAAACAAAAAAGAGAAGTACGAACTGGATGAGGACGAAAAGCTAACGCCCCGATCAAAGGTTCACAGTACAAACGGCGCACCACGGCGCTGACCAATTAAACAAAAACCCACTCTCGGCCAGCGTCGGAAGGCGGGGAAGACCCACTCTCGGTGGCTTGACCGGCGTCCTTCACGTTGTCACCCTCGTCGCCGTCGGCCGGCGGGTCTTCAGACCCGTCTGGGGCGAACCGAGCCACCACCTTCGCCGCCAGGCCCCTGACCGCGTCGCGCACCGCCTCCTCATCACCCGGAACAATGCCCTCCCGGATTCGGTCCAACGGAGCGTTCCGAGCGCGGCTCCACAGGCACGCCAAGGCGTACTCCACTGCGTTGGCGGCCAGGTCCCAGGAGCTCGCCTCGACGGATGCCAAGACATGGCCCTCCAGTGACTCCAGGCGCTCTGCCAGGCGAGTCAGGTGGGGCACGAGCCGGAGGGGGGACGGGTCCTTACCCACCTCGAACCTGGGGAAGAGGATGGTTCCGAGGCCGGCGGCCTCCCACGCCCTCCAACAACGCGTAAGCAAGCTGCGGAACGTGTCAAAGGAGTCCGCTTGGGCTTGGCGGAGAGCCCCAACGTCGGAATCCTCCAGAGCAGACCGTGCCGTCTGTAGCTGGGCATCGCCGTCGCCACCGCCGCCGCCCGCGACTCCGCCTCCACCGCGTGAGCCTCCGCCGCCTCTGCGCGCTCGACGACCTCTCGAAGCTGCACCGTGAGGATAGCCCGCAATGCCTGGAGCTCGGTGGCGTGGGTGTCATGAGCAGCGTGAAGTTTGCCCACCGCGTCACGACGGGCGGCGTTGACCTGCTCGTCCGCCTCCCGTTGCACCCTCGCAACCCGGGCGATCGTCGCCGCCGCCTGGTCCTCCCGGCGCCGGAGTTCCTCCTCACGCCGGTTGAGGGACATTTGCCGCTCATTAGCCTCCGACGCCTGCTGCTTGGCGGCCCGCTCCTCGCTCTCCAGCTGGGATTCCCGCTGATGCACTAGGTCCTATGCTGTTTGCAGCTGTCATGCCCAGGCCTCCACCATCTGCTCCCGGGCGATGAGGTTCTGAGCGTGGGAAGACACAGAGCACAGCTCCTCCTCAACGCGGTGCTCCATCGCCGCAAGGGACTCCTCCCGCCGGGCAAGGTCCGACACTAGCAAGTCCAGTTGCTCCTCCCGCCGGCGCAGGCTCCCGTCCATGTCCCACAGCATGCCCGCCTGCGGTGGCGCACCACTGGTAGCTGGATAGGGTAGGAACGCCATAGCCGACTCCATCACCATCTGCGCCTACGACAAAGGCACCATGTCGGGGAGCGGGGCGACGGCGGCCGCCGCGGGGCCCGCGGCGATTGCTCCTGACGTAGCCGAGACTAGCGCTGTTGCCAGCTCGGCCAGCGCCGGGCTTGCGTTTGTAGCCAGGATGCCCGGGGCGCAAGACGGCGTGGGGACCAGCGGCGCTAAGCCATCACCGGCCGCAGGAGTAGGAGAAGCCACTGACGAAGTACCCTGGGCCCCCGACGTGTGCGCCGCCGCCTGTTCCGCCGGAGCCCGGCTTGTCCCTTCCACGGGGGCCATAGAGGAGCCGACGGGGCACCCTGCGTCACCACCAGCATCAGCGGGAATCCTCGACGGCACGGCGACGGCCGAGGACGCCGCCGGGGCCAGGGGTCGAGGGGCCTTTGATGGCGTCGCCTCTGGGCCGGACGCAGCCTGAGACAAAGGGGCCCGGTCCTCGGCGTCTGTTGCGGCGTGCACGGCCGGCACCACATCCGCCACCAGTGCGGGGGACGAGGTCGCCATCAACACCGGCAATCTTTTCCCGGTCGGCGATGTTCTGGAGCCCGACGCAGGAACCAAGCTCAGTGCGCTACAGCTATGAGAAGCAAGAAGAAAAACAATGGGGAAGAAACCCTAACCTGGACCCTGAGCCAGACAGCCGCCACCCGATCTGGAACCGCTTCGAGGGCGGGGACCGGCTCGACGGTGACCGAGCAACGGCCAGGGTCGAACAGCCTTGGCCCTCATCCCGTGGGGTGGGAGGCGATGCCGACGACGAGGAAGACGACGATAGCTCCATCACCGGGGAGCGTGAGCGAGGACGTTTTCCCCTCAGATCGATCGTGCTCTACGTGGTACGGGCCGACAAGCCCTCCCTTGGGGGGGAGGGAGAGCATGCTCCACGGCACCTCCTCCGCCGGCGCCTCCGGAGCCGCGCCGCCGTAGCAAGGAGCCACCGCCGCTTCTTGATGCATGGGCGCCAGGGCCAGGCCCCTGGCGTCCGCCTGCGGCATGGCATCGAGGACGGCGTGCCTCACCTCGTCCTCACACAGGGGCCTGACACTCTCGGGGACCAAGACCAGAGCAAGGTCGCCATTGCCGGTTGACAGCTTCATCAGATGCGATAGGGCAGCCTCCTCGGCGCCGCTCGCTGCGTGCAAACCGCGTGACGTCGTCGTCGCCGGTGTAGAACCATGCCGAGTACTGCCGCGCCTGGAGCGGGGCGAGGCGGCGGCGGAAGAAGTCAAACGCCACCATCGCCGACGTCAGCCCCACCTCACGAAGAGTGGCGATCCAGCCAAACACCGGGTTCCACCCGGCGCCGAGCGCGGGGCGCTCTCCCCACCCCGCGTGCCTCTAGGGCGCGACGCCGGGGAGCTGGGGAAAGGGGGAGTCTTGGCTGACCTCCATGTACAGCCATTGCTTCTCCCACTCCTCCCACTTCCCCGTCACCTGGAAAGGGGATGAACTCGTCCTGACGCCCGTGCCGTATGCGGAAGTAGCATCCGCCAACAATCTTGGGCTGGATTGCCGCACCAGCACCGGGGGACACCGCCGATGACTGAAAGAGGGAGAAGAAGTGGCGGAAGAGCTCCACCGAGGGCACCACCCCGAAGGACATCTCGCAAGCATGTGCGAAGATGGCCAGGGTCAGGATGGCATTGGGGGTGAGGTGCACCAGGTGGACGGCATACTTCTCCAGCACCACCACGAAGAAGGGGGAGAAGGGCGGCACCAGCCCCACCAACAAGAAGGGGAGGAAGGTGACGATCTCTCGCGCGCCTCGTGGTGCCGGCGAGCGCTCCCCAGCGCGGAGGATGATGTCGGGGGACACGAACCCCCTCGCCCTCGCGAGTTCAGCGGCGTCCACCGACGAAGGGCGGAAGTCCAGCACCCGCCGGCCGGAGGCCTGGCGATGAACAAAGGGCCGGTGATCGCGCGCCATGGAAGCCGGAGCAGGCGAGCTGCGAGAGGATGCAGGAGCAGCGAGCAGATGGGGAAGAGAGCTTGCAGACGAAGAGACAAATGGAAAGCACGGAGCCGCAACCCTCCCTCTCTCTGGAGTTTTATACCTAATGGAAGGCGAGGAGACACGGCGCACCCACCCCGTGGGATTCACGCGAGGCGTGGGCCATGCTCCCAACAGAAGGGCCGGCATGACTCCCGAAGGGTCGGAGCCGGGCAGGAAGCGAGGCGTCCACTATGGAGTTATGGCCCCACACCTGGATCCCTTCCCTGATCCAGGCATGGGCCCAGGGGCTACTGTTGGTGTCATGAGAACGGGGGTCCCCACCTCACCCGACAAAACAGAAGAGAAGCAGGCCGTCGAGCCCATCGTCGAGCAACAAGGCCCGGCCCAGCGCGGAGGTCACTGGGTAGACGGGCTAGCGGGCAGAGCCAGGGCACGGGTGGCCCCACTAGTCGGGGTGGTTCCTTAGCTTATAAGTAACTACCCAGACTGGAATCTTTTACCGCATCTGCGCGGTACAGAACGGGGCCCACCACGGCGTGGCTTCCCCGTCAAAACCCCATAATTACGAGGAGGAATGCGATCAGACGGCGCCATGATCAGGGCAAGGGGAGCCCCTCCACCAGGTCACGTCCTGTCAAACTAGTAGAGGACGGCGCAGGCAGGGCCCACCATCCGGCTCCCCAGGCGCATCAGACGGGCCGCCAAAGGAGCCCGGGGTTTAAAGAAGACCCCGGGACGACCAGGGGGCGCGTTCAAAGGACCCTGCGGATCCCACGGGTACCCCGGGCGTTGATCCAGCCACCCCGGGGTACCCCGGGAGGACCCCGGGAGCCGACCAGGTGGGACCCGCAGGATAAGGCGGCGTCAGAAGGGCGGCGCAACTTGCAGGGGGCGCCCCTCTGTACGACGCCGCGTTCACACCTAAAGGCGGTAAAACTCAGACAGTAAAAATCCTCTCCCTGAGCCCAGGGGGGAGGCTATAAATAGAACATAGGGGCGACATGTAAAAGAGGTGGCTAAAGTCCAACAACACTTCCATAACAAGCTCACTCGAGCAAAACAACAAGAACACACACAGGACGTAGGGTCTTACGCTTCTAAGCGGCCCGAACCTGTCTAAACTCTTTGTCCCACAGTTGAAATCTCATTGCGTGTTACACCCTGGCCGAATCTCTAAACGGGGGTTCCCAAGAACCCCTCCTGGTGGTCATTACCCACCCTCAATCGTAATTCGCAGCGCCAAGTCACCAGCTAATCACCGATCACACGTGATCGCCAAGCGTATTCAAGATTCCTTTTTCCAACATCCCTATTATTTTCCACCTATCCCTTTTCTCTCACTTTCGATAAAAAACTATACACATAAAAGTACATACAAATATTTATGTACCAAAAGTTTGATCAAATCGCAAAAATAAAAATTGTATAAAGAGAAAAAATATATAAAGATCATAAACAAAAATTGTAACAAAAGAATTTGGAAAACGTTTGAAAAAAAATAAAACAAACTTTCGGTGAAACTTCGGAAAAATCTGGAACAAAAAATCAGAGAAATTTTTTTTGAAAGCACAACTTAATACCTAGTTTGAGTGACAAACTTTGGAAAAACAAAATTGAAGAAAAACTAGGCAACCCTCCTCCCCATCACCATCGCGATACTGCCCCCGCTCTCACTGAGTCACCGGAATTAGGCAAGGAAGATAAAGCCATGTTGCCCCCGCTCTCAGTGAGTCACCGGGAATCAGGCAAGGAAGAGAAAATGAAAAAAGAAAGTGGAAAAGACACTACTACAAAAAATAATTTACCGCGAATTTTTTCAACACCTCCAAGGCGGGCAGCAATTTCCCATTAATCGAGATGGTCAGAAAAACCGTATCGGTTAATCATTTACGGAGGCAGACATGTATAAGGCGTCCGCCTCAAAAAATCAGGCCCAGCCCACAACCTGTCAACAGCCCACTACCGCACTCGACTATATAACAAAACCCTAACCCTAACCATCCCTCACACCCCATCCCGCGCCGCCCCTCCCTCCACTATCCTGCATCACCGGCCCCCTCCTCCCTCCTCCCGCTCGGCCCCAGCACCCCCTCCTCCCTCCTCCCGCTCGGCCCCAGCACCCCCTCCTCCCTCCTCCCGCTCAGCCCCGGCGCCCCGAGCCCCCTCCTCCCTTCTTTCGCTCAGCCACGGCGCCCCGAGCCTCCCTCCTCCCTCCTCCCGCTCGGCCCAGGCGCCCCCACCTCGCGCCCTCCCTCTTGTTGCGAGTGTCGTGCTACCTCCAGATCTGCCGCCGGATCAGAGCGGAGCGCGGGGCTGGAGCGGTGGGGCGGCGGCCTAGAGGCCTGTAGCAGTGGGGCTGGAGTGGCGGCGGCGGCTCCTCTCCCTCGAGCTTGGCCGGCGCTCAAGCGGAGGAGGCCAGATCCGGCCCCGGCGCGAGCGGATCCGGCCCTGGCACGGCGGCGCGGTGGCGTGCAGCGGGTGCGGGCGCGGCGGCGAAGAGCGGGACGCGGCGATGGGCTTGGAGGGCCCGTGGATGGGCTCGCTGGGCTTTTTCTTTTCTTTTTGTTTTTTTATTCCATTTAAGGAGGCGGGCGTGGAAACCATCTCGGTTAACCTCTGATTAATCGTGACCTTGGCTACGAGGCGGTTGCAAAAACCGCCTCGGTTAATGCTTTTTGCCCGCCTCCGTAAATATTTATGTAGTAGTGAGAAAAGAAGAAAATATAGTCAGGTTATGGGGTGGAGCGGGCACATGCCACGTGCTCTCCGTGCGGTCAGATTATACCCCGCCACGTGCTCCATGCAGTGCATGCGTCGACTGCTGCGAGCTCCCCGTGCGGTCGACTGCAAAACCAATTTCTCGTGGGTGGATGCTTCATGCTAGCGTGCACCCAACGTTAATTATTACTCGTTTGCGATAACCTAAAGTAAGTTGGTATATAAGTAACTGAACACTCCCAACTTCGTCTCGAAGCCTCGCCTGCTACAGTTGAGAGCGGAGGAAAAAGGCGATTTAGTCACCGGCCACGGGGGCAGCAGTCTCCTTCGCCTCCGATGGCCCGCGGGACATCACGAGGTGGCGGAGACCGCTGAGCTCTTGCTGGCGGGTGTGGTAGGTCGTAGTTTAGGTCCTAGGGTATCTAGGGTTAGGGTTCCTGGCGTCTCCGGCGAGGCGGTGGCGGCGCCCCGGTGGAATAAGACCTCTCAAGCTTTCCCTCGCCCCTTTGGTGCTTCTCTCCGGCGTCATCAGCGAGCTCGTGGAGGTGGTGCTCCCGACGTGGAGCTCGTGTACAGGAGGTGTTCACCGGTGGCTCGTCGGCCCGAAAGGGAGGTGAGTTCGCTGGGCTTTTGTGTGGTGGATAAAGAGGCAGCTTTGGGTTTCGTGGAAGTCAGAAGGATGGAGCAGATCCGGTCTTCCCACGGCGGCTCCGGTTGTCGCCGGTGGATCTGCCTCCAAGGTCTCCGGAGCTGGGGGCGTGCCCCCGGTCGATGGATCTGCAGCGTTGGCTTCGCCTCGTCCACAACGACGAGCGTCTACTGCGGCTCTTCTGAAAGCTTCGAAACGATGGGGCTCCGGTTGATCTGGGGTGGGAGGCATCCGTTCTGGAGGACCGCCAGCGGTGGCAGACGACGCTGGAGTCCGGAGTGCAAAGGTTCTAGGGTCATGTTTGTGATTTTAGTTTTTTCCAAGAACCTTTGTACAAATAGTCTGGTGGTACAGCTGTTCTTTGTATTCTACCAGAATGTACATGTACGTGTACTCGTCTTTGTACGGTGTCTTTATGGTTAATACAGGTATGCTTGCTCTAAAAAAAAGTAAGTTGGTATATGTTTGCGAAGAAACAAGATTAAACTATACTTTTTGCATGATCTAACCCTGCCATTTCATAATATTTGGCAACCTTCCAGTCTTGCTTCTTTAAAATATATAGTTTGCTGGAATTTTAGTGGGCTTGGTCTATTTATAAATTCAGAAATTCCAATAAATCTCAAAGGCTCGTATGTGTAAGAGAAAGTGGTGCAAATTTAGTCCCACCTTGCTAATGGAGGAGTGGGATAGCCAACATAAATATGAAGGTTGTCTCCACCCTTCCAAGCTATGTGATGGGCGAGAGAAAAGAAACACCACACGCATGCGCACGCCACGTCTCGTCGGGCGAAGGGCGCGGGCGCACGACGTATGTGTGAATGGTCCGCCGAAATCCGGCTAAGTCTGCAAGATATGGGAATCTAAACCCTAAACTTAACCAATTTAGATGGCTAACGTGACGCGAGGTCGGTTTGGGCTTCCATGCTCCACGTCTTCACCACGCGTCTTTCGCCCAACTCCGTCGCCTCTCGGGCCAACCGCGTTCATCGTCTCCAGCAGCGTACCTTGAGATTTTGTACGTGTTCTGTACCTCAACACGTGTTCTGTGATCTCATGTGTTCATTAAGCATGTACCCTGAGATTCTGGCTATGTTGTTTGTGATGTCTAGTATGTTAGATCTATGTATGCTAGTTCCTTTGTTCATTAGGATTTATTTCATACAGAATTTAATACCGCGCGTTTGTCTATATTCTTAACATAGTTTATATGGGTGAAGTTTCAGTTGTCATCAAAGATACTCTGAAATGTTGGTATCTTCCGGAGTTCTTATAAAGATAGCGTGCGCGTGAGTGTATGACGTACGTGCAAATGAACGTGTATGTTTGTACCACGCATAAAGAAAAAAAATGTTTCCATGTGTATTTGTTGAAAATCGACAATCAAAGTTAGATTTATAGATTTTAAATTGAAGGCAGCACGCATGCATATGCATTGAGTAAGCTGGTTTGTTTTGGATTCAAAATGAACTAGCTCCCTACACCCAACTAATCGCAACTAACAATTAGTTCTATTTGGTCCAATAGAACCTTGACAATCCATTAGGCATCAAGCGAGTTATATGCAAACTGAGCACAAACTTGGGCCAAATCGTCGTGACTCCATGTAAGTTTATATATTGATTTTAGTGCCCGGCTAGGTATAATTTTTATATATTGACTTTTATCCAAACTCGCATGTAGAATTCGTTAGGCTTGGCCGCTTGGCCAAAATTAAGATATGTTTTTTGTGCTCACTTATAACTGAAAAAAATTAACTAGTTTTTCCAAAATAGTATATAAAGTAGATATTCACGTACGTATATGCACACTCACCCCTTAATACACGCACGCAACTCTAAACTCCAAGACAAGGGGCGGAAAAATATCAAACATGGTGTCGCGTATCCGGAAAGAATATCACCATTAATTTTAGAAATAAAAGAAATATAGAAAATAAGAGTATTCATACCAAATCAAGTACTTGAATCTAAGTAGACATGTTCCACCATAAAAACCTTACATACTGAGAGTGTATTTGGTTGAGTTGTGGTTTTTAGAAAAGTAGATGTGGCTTGTGGGCTGTAAAAAAGCTGATGTGAGATATTGGCTGTGAGAAAGTCGATAGCCATTTGGTTGGACAGCTGTGGCTTTTGAGAAAAGGAACCCACGTGTCATCCACAGCCCTCCCCACTCAATTGTCTCCCTCCCTCACCGACGAGCGGGGTCCGCTCGTCTGCCCCTTCTTCTTCCTCTCACTAGCCATGTCATGAAGGAGCAGCAGAGGAGGAACTTGTGGCGGTCAAGGAACTATCGGTGGAGCCTGCGGCGGTGGAGGAGCTCGTTGCGGTGGAAGACCTCGCGGCGGAGCCCGCAGTGGCAGAGGAACTTGCGGCGGGGCTCGCGCTCGGGCGGGGTGGGGTCGAGGAGCGGTGGAAGCTCGTGCGTGGCGAAGCCTGCAACGGAGCTCACGCGGAAGGGTTCGCGCGGGGCGGGGTTGTGGCGGAGCGCGCGGCGCAGCTCGCGGTGGAGCCCACATGGGGCGGGGTTGCAGTGGAGCTCGGGGTGGAGCCCGGCTGTGGTCGCGGGGCGGCGGCCTGGTAGCGAGGCGACGGAGGCTCGCAGACGGGAAGAGAGGAAATAAAAAATGAACCGATGCCAACATAACGAGTGCTAGTGAGTAATTTCCTCAAACTTTCCACTACCACAGCCAGGGGAAGCACCTCATGACCTGTTTTCTGTTTTGAATAGAGAAAAAGCTGCTTTTGGAGGGTGCTTCCGCCACCCAACCAAGTCCTTTGATTAGCTTTTGGCTTTCTTTGAAAGCCACAGCGAGTTGGAAGCCCAACTAAAGGGACACTGAGCTACGCTTTATTTACTTCTAATTTCTTATTTTTCCCTAATTCGATTATTTGCATAGGAAGACATCCTTTCAAAAAAATGTATTGTACTATGGAAATGTTTTTTAAAGAAATAAGTAGGAGCCGTGCTATATCGATTATTAAGAGAGAAAGAAAGTGAGTTCATATAATGTAATACTCCCTCTGCTCCAAATTATTTATAGGTTTTGCTATACACTTAGATATAACATATATATTATATAGATGCATAGAGAAAACTATGTATCTGAATAAGCCAAAACGACTAATAATTTGTGACTGAGGGAGTATTACATTAAAGGAAACTAGAAAGCTCAAAGTACTCGAGAAACATAGGTATGAAAATGTTATAAGAATAGTGTTGTAGCCTGAAATATTGTGAAGCTTAACATACATGTTAACCTAGAGTCATAGAGTGCACGAAAAGAAACAAAATGTATTCTTCCTCTCCTTGCTCAGCCTCCAATGGTTAATCTACTATCTATTTTTTTATCAAGAATGAACCTTGTGAATTAATCCCTCTATCCTAAAATAAATTGATTTCTAGTTTTATCCTAAATCAAACTATCTTAAATTTGGTCAGGCCTTTAGAAAAATAACACCAATCTTTATTACATCAACTAGTATCATCAGATCCATCATGAACTACATTTTCATTATGTACTTATTTGATGTCTTAAATGTTGTACTCTTCTTTGTGAAGCTGATCGAACCTAAGATAGTATGAACTTATATCTATCTAAAAAATCAACTTATCTTGGGATAGAATGAGTACTAAAAGCAATACATCAATTTATTAGTTCCTTCAAAACCATCAAACTCTACTTTAAATAGGACTTTAGGGTCTTCAGCAGTTCTGCCTACCATTTTGCAAAGAGCTAACCAACGACTACCCCGCGGCGACTAGCTGTTGCTTGTGCTACAAAGCACAAAACCATCATCCGAAGGCGATTTCAGCCTATTAAATGAAATCGGCCCAGGTAACCTTATTCGTGTCTTCCTCCTCCGCTCGTCTTCCTCCGCTCGCCGCTAACGCATTCGGGTTAGGGTTCGGGGCTTTGGGGGTTCCGGTTGCCGGGGTCGGGTTATCTCCGGTGTGGTCGACCATAGAGGGAGGTCACCAGTGGCATGGTAACGGGTGGTGGTGGTGGGTTGTGGGCGAGGCGGCGGGAGCCGCCGGCCGCGGGCCGTGGAGGACAACCGGATGCCCCGTGGTTGCGGTGGGGGAGTCACGGCGAGCTCACCATGGTTGGGGCCGGCGGCGCGAGGGCGAGCAGGATCGGTGGTGGCGGCAGCAGCGGTTCCGAGAGCTCCGCCCTCGGAGGCGGAGGTGGCCAGTGGCGCGGGGGCGAGCAGAGGCGGCAGCGGCAGCAGCTCCGAGGACGGGAGCCCTCGGAGGCGGAGGTGGCCGGCGGCGTGGGGGCGAGCAGAGGTGGTGGCGGTGCGGGGGCGAGCAGAGGTGGAGGCGACACGGGGAAGAAGATGAAGAAGCTCGCTCGTGGGCCGCTTTCACTCGTGGACCATCGTCTCTTCTCTTCAGGTGATGGTTGGATAAACCATCATCACAAGCGACGGCCAGCTGCGCCACGGCTACCCATCCTCTACACATTGTCCTTTTTATCTCATATAAAAAAGCAGTATGGAATAAGATTGGTGTTTATAGTTGACACGGCAGTTTCCATGGAATTTAAGCAATGAGCTCTATACTGGAAAACAAAAAAAAGTGACATTGAAGCAAGGCAAGAAGTAAAATCGTGAAGAAGCGAAAAATATTAAAGTGTGGGACAAGTGACTTTCATCCATTACAAAATCAGCCTAGCATATGAGTATACATAGTACCAAATTCTGAATGGATTACTTACATCGGAACTTTAATTTATTTTGTTTCCAAGATGACATGTATGGTTTGCTAAACTCATCACAACTTTGCATAATGCCAAAAAAAAATTAATTTTTTTACAAGGATACCTAGTATTAGAAGCAAAATAAAAAAGCTTAAAGTTAAAATAAAACAATTATAGAAGTCCTGCAGACTCTTTAAAGCTTCAGCGAGGCAAATTTATCTCAAAACAAACAAAACAGTTTAATTTCACACGGTGCAAATCGTGAAACCAGGGCATGCCAAACGGTCCTTCGGAGAATTTGGAACACCTGACCTTAAAACCCCCCCGCGGTCCCGCACCCACCCCGCCGCAACCCACACGCTGCTCTCGCCGTTATTCCCCCGAGATAATCGACGAAGGCACCACCACCTCCTCCACCATCTCGCCTCGAGAAGCTTCCATTAGGGCTACTCGTCTAGGGTTTGGTCTCCGGGACTTCTC
The DNA here is from genome assembly GCA_032594955.1 of Panicum miliaceum. Lineage (NCBI taxonomy): Eukaryota > Viridiplantae > Streptophyta > Magnoliopsida > Poales > Poaceae > Panicum > Panicum miliaceum. The sequence continues at coordinate 8,224,536 of CM064062.1, forward strand.
ACTGCGGCAGGCGATCGTAATGGAGGGCGGCGGCGCGGAACCACCAGCACCCGCGGCGGCGGCCGCGGCCGAGGTGAAAAACCCGAGGTGCTTCATGGATATCACCATCGGCGGCGAGATGGAGGGGAGGATCGTAGTAGAACTCTACGCGTCCGTGGTGCCGCGGACGGCGGAGAACTTCCGCGCGCTGTGCACTGGGGAGAAGGGCGTCGGCGCCGCCACCGGCAAGCCGCTTTACTTCAAGGTTCGTACGGATTGACTGGATCGTCGTGGGGGGCTTTGCCTCTGCGCCCTCGCTTGATTTTGGTGGGTTGCTGCTGTTTGTGCAGCGGTTTGGATTGGATTCTAGCAACTCTAATTTTGGTTGCTTTTGCATCCCTCGATTTGGGAATACTGCGCGTTGTCAATGTGCCGCCGTAACGGAATAACGGGTTGAATATCGGTGCGATTTGACTTGTTCTAACTGTTCTCAGCAACTAAAACCGAAAAAACGCCGTTTCTTATGCGATCGATTGGTTGTTCTAGGGTTCTGATTCAGATTTCGTAACCTGGAAATAGGATGTTTTGTTTTGGATGTAGTTTACTCTGTATACATGGATCCCCTGCCTGGTAGTTTAGCATTTCAGTTTCTAGGTGAGTAAGTTGGTTCTGATGCGATTGTTTAGCTTCTACTATCAATTTGATCCTATAATCTTTTGTTGGCATTGTAAGTATCGTATTTTTTTGTCATATAGCTGGATATTCCGCACTATCGAGTATATTTGCCTTTGATGTTCCAAGGTTCTGCCTTGTTCTTTTTGTTTTTCTTGTTTTTTTCCTCAGCAGTACTGGTGCTGTGATGTCAAATCAGTGTCCTTTGATGTGCAGTGAACTCTATGCACGCACTGCTCCCACCAGTTCTGATACTGTTATAAGGGCCCCTCCCTTTTGACTTCATCCTCATTCTCATCTGCACCTTGTATATACTATTAACCTCTCAAGTACCGCCCGTGCTAGCTTTTGGGTGGGCACTTCTGTTAAACTTGCCATGTTAGCTTCTGCTGTAGTGTTGCTCAGTCTATGTGCAAAGTAGTGTTGCTGTAGTGTACGATCAGGTATGTAATACAGTATGCCTTAGTGTGATTTGATCACATCGAGGTTCTTATGCTCTCACGCGCACACTTTACTGTTTGCAATGGAAAAATGAGCGCAAGAATAGGACACGGGACGACAATTCCTGTGGTACTTTTGTTTTAGAATATTCTCTTTGTTGTCTAGATTCACGAAAAGCACTGCAAATTGAAGTTTTACAATAGAGCTTACTCAGTGACAGGCGGACCAGTTAGGATCTGCGGCTCTGTTTGGTAGTGAGAAATTGGCAGGATTTTGTATTTCTATGGTAATGATACATACAGAGAATGTAGCCTTTTTGAAAAGACAGCCATCACTGTATCTAGATTCTCTTTGCCGGTTATCTTGGTTTGTGTTTGGTCATTGTTTTGACATTAGCCAAGGACAGATTTAGTGGCTAGCCGGGTGAATCATGCATTGAGCAGGGATGTATGAGGAAGTTGGAGGTGTGGTGGTACTGACTAACCTATCTGATCATCTGCTGGAAACTATCTGCTGTGGGTACTTGCACAGTGTGTAGTTTTGGGTTTGTTGTGTGACAGTATGACTATTTACACCTTATTCTTTTTAATCAAGTTGAGAGCGATGCTTGTGATCACTATTTGTCTGAGACCCCGCCATCCGGAACTACGGCAGAGGAACGTAGTCATCGGACGGTTCTCAGGCTCCCTCGCTCTCACGGTGCGGTCCTGTTTGCTGGGCATCGGATGGGCTAAGTCCCTCTGCCTTTACGGCAGAAGAGGCTCATCCCTAGCTTCAGAAGTATATTTGTGTTTTGTTATTTGCCTAGTGCAAAGTCTTTAAGCTAGTAAACGAGAGTAGTGGGTGGTTCTCTGTTATTTGTTCACCTTTTCTTTCTCTGCTGTCTTGGTACGCATGCATATGTGACACTAGAATTGCGGCCAGATCTTGTCAGCAATCACATCTTTGGTACTTGGTACTATTGCAGGGCTCTTGCTTCCATCGCGTTATTAAAGGCTTTATGGTTCAAGGTGGAGATATAACTGCCGGTGATGGTACAGGAGGAGAGTCAATCTATGGGTCCAAATTTGAGGATGAGAATTTTGTTTTAAAACATGAGAGGAAAGGAATGCTTTCAATGGCTAATTCTGGTCCTGACACAAATGGTTCTCAGTTTTTCATCACTACCACCCGGACACCTCATTTAGATGGGAAACATGTTGTTTTTGGTAGAGTGATAAAGGGAATGGGGGTAGTTCGCTCTATCGAGCATGTCCCTGTTGGAGAAGCTGACTGCCCTACTCTTGATGTGAAAATTGTTGATTGCGGGGAACTTCCTGAAGGCACTGATGATGGAGTTGTGAACTTTTTCAAAGATGGCGACAAATATCCGGATTGGCCCATTGATCTTGAAGAGAAGCCTACAGAGGTTTCATGGTGGATGGATGCTGTGGAGTCAGCTAAAGCTTATGGGAATGACAATTTCAAGGTAATTTCCTTTGCTCAAGTAAATATTAGTGTCATATATCATTGAACCAAATCGGTTTCACAGGTGGGTCAATTCAGAGTGAAATAAGCAAATAACATAATTCAGCGAGATAACAGCTATATTTCCTGGCAGAGTTTACATATATATCTTATTACTCACTTGTCACCAAAGGTGACTTTGTCCTTTAGTTTTAGTCTCCCCTTCTCTATCCGATATGTAGTATTTGTCTCCCCATCAGCCTTATTATTCCAACCCATGCGGCCCCCTAAATCTTAGGAGTCACTAGTTATGAAGTTCTATGCGGTGTTTCTGGTCTATGGATGTCTAAAAAGGTTATATTTCCCTATCTGGAGCTGACATCGATGCATTTATTCTCACAGAAACAAGACTATAAGGCGGCTCTCAGAAAGTACAGGAAAGCTCTGCGCTACTTGGATGTTTGCTGGGAGAAAGAAGAGATTGATGAAGGTAAATATACTGCTTCTAATACACTGTTCAGTTCTTTTTTTAATTTCTTTCATATGCAGTCATCATTAATACACATGACTTGGAACTTGCTGGTATTGTAAACTGATGATTGATATGCAGAGAAGAGCACAGCACTACGGAAGACCAAGTCAATAATACTCACAAATAGCTCTGTAAGTTTTGCTTGAGAATAATCTCTCCTTACCTCGATGCATATCTGGGATTCTTAGATTTAAGAGAAGCGATGTTAGTGTTACCTCGCTAGCTTTGTCATGGTAATACTAGCATCCAAGCTTTTGGATTGATGCATGGCCTGCGTTACTTGATATCTACATCACTACATGGTGTGTGCATTCCATTACTTGTTCCCTTGCTTTAGGCCTTCTGCTTGTCTTTATAATCCAGTACACATTCAGCTTTAAAGTAGATGAGCATTTGAATTTCATTTGATGATTTGGACTAACTCTAGGTTTTAATCATCGTCCTTGCTTGTTGTATCAGACCCCATAACCAATCTCATGTAAATTCAGTTGCTTGAAATTTATGATTTTGTATTCTGTTGGTCTACTAGAAAATAATTACTGCTGTTTGAACTTTCGATTGGATAAAATGATACTGTCCTCTGAACGTATCTTTCAGGCATGCAAATTGAAGTTGGGAGATTTGAAGGGTGCTTTGTTGGATGCGGATTTTGCACTGCGTGAAAGGGAGGGAAATGCTAAGGCTTTTTTCCGACAAGGACAGGTTGGTTAACTTTTTTAGTAATAATTTGTTTGCCAATGCCTGCGTTTAGTTTGTGACATTCTATCTTAGTTCAAAGTTCAAACTACTTCCTATATTGTGTGATTGTTCATTGCAGTCCCTTAGTTATTCTCTTGCATAAAATGCTGTGCCATGTTTGACCTTTTAGCTCTCATGGAGTCACATTTAAGTGTTCACTGTGCAAACTTTCTTTTGTTACTGACCACTTGAGCTGAAATAACTTATCTGTATGGCATACAAGGATAATTGACACCATGGTTGTAGCAACCAGGATTGGAGTGAACTGGCCCTGTCCATCAAGCTCACTGACTGTAGCCCAATTGTCCAACCTCCAGTTTAGTGATGTTTTCCTGTCATACAAGGCAAAGGACTATGTAGACTATCATGCTTACTCAAGTTTCTGAGGACAGCATGAATATATTGGGGAAAAAGGAAAATTAGAACTTGTGCCTCACTTTATTTCCTAGTTCATCTGGAAATTGAACTGTTTCATGCCATTTTTTTAGTCACAATCAGGGTCCTCATCTGCAAGTAGTTATCCACTAACATGGATGTGGGCCTTTCCTTAAAAACAGTCTAGCCTGCTGGACAAGGTAGTCTCAACCATGAAATAATGCTGCCATAGTCTCGTGGTTGTTGTGCAGCCACCTGTCCAACCATAGCCTGCCATAGTGTTACCCAGCTGACTTGGAACGATATCCTCTGACATACTGTGCGTGTCACTGCACGTGGGCCCGGGTCCATGTGTCAGTGACATGGCAGTATGTCAGAGGAACCTCCTCCACATAGGCTCACTAGACTTAAGGTTAGATAGATCCTCTGGTCAGAGTATGATTAGAAATATATGTAAAAAAGTATCAAGGAAGAGCATTAGAGATATAGGCTGCGGCAGGGGACCTAAGCTCCCTTTGGCCGCTCTACTGCTGGTCCAATCCCATGTTTAAAGCTAACTGTGAGGATTATAATGGTAAAAAAGGAATCTCAATATGGGTTTAATACAGTGCAGCTTTACTGTCACTTTTAACACCTGGTAGGCCCTTCTTTTGTTGTTCTGGTTGACTTAAGAAAATGATCCCCTAGGAAAGCTTTAGGAACATGGTGTTCTGTTCTGCCATGTGTTGTCCTTCCATTGGGTATTAGTGCTGATTTCTCAAACTCTCAAGATGTGATTGAGCTGAAATGTATTTCTTACCAAAGCACTTAATGCCCATAGTATCTTATTGTTTCTAACTGATGATGTCTATTTCCTGATCCTGAATGTGATTTTCAGGCACACATTGCACTTAATGATATTGATGCAGCAGTGGAGAGCTTCAAGTACGCACTGGAGTTGGAGCCAAATGATGGTTTGCTATCTTTACTCTCTATGTGACATTGTAATTCATAGTTGCAACCGGTAATCTAATGGGTTTGTTTTCGAAACCATTAGGTGGGATCAAAAGAGAGCTGGCTGCTGCGAAGAAGAAGGTCAGTCTACTAACCTGTCGATGACATTGTAAATTCATGCAGAGTTGTTTGCTGACAGTTTAAGACCTGCTACAGATTGCTGACAGAAGAAATCAGGAGCGGAAGGCGTTTGCTAGGATGTTCCAACCTTCTGGAAAATCTGATAAGAGCAGCGAAGTAATTTTCTAGCACCAATTCATTTTGTTATCCTTCAGACTTGAGAGGTGATAGAGCTAACGGTTTGATTTTCTATCTTGTATAGGAGAACAATTGATCTGCAGTTTCTTACCCCCGGCAAAAACTTTGGTTAGTTAAATCTGGGACACATGCCGGGACACGTCCGAGTCAGTCTTAGAGCATAAATTCATCTATATTCCTTCGATGGCTTGTTAGATATGCTGACATAATCTGTGCTTTCTGTTGCAGGAGTAACAAGGGAATCTGTGCTGCAAAAATGAAGATTCCCTATCTTAGATAGAAGGAAACATAGTGGGGGGATGGAAAGCTTTTGTTTTCTTTTACTACAGAACTAGCAATTCGTGTGTGTCCCAGTGTTGTTCTTCATGAAAAACCTAGGACATTGAACTTAACAGTGCAATTTTCAGGCGTTGCAGCAGGTCATGCCAATTGACCGTTCCATTTTGTGTGGACTGGGGACCGTTGTGTCCAACCTGACGATTCACACCTTTTGTGCGCTTGTTTCACTTTCGTGATGTTTTCTTGGTGCCTTTTCTCTGCCACATCTGCTTGTTGGCTTGTTGCCACTTGCCAGACTCTGGACCATGCCCGGCGCTTTTGAGTTTTTTCCTGCCCATGTTTTGGGTTTCTGGGTCCATGACTCCATGTCTTGTTTTGGCGTGTCCGTGGCTGAAGTTTAGCGTGCACGTAACGCGTGCGTCAGAGAATGCATCTCTTTGTCCTGTCTTTCTTGGTTGAGCTACACAAACTATTATGGAAATACCTTTCTAGTCTCCTTTTTGTATATTCAGTACTAAAAGAGTGTAGGTTTGGGTGTCCCCAATGCTCTATTTTGATTAGTAAATACTAGTCTTCCAATAAAAATAGCGGTAAAGAAAATTTACGCAATGTATGGTGAAGTTGTTGTGAAACTACTTTTAAGGACAGGTATGCTATCTCCGGAGTGCAATCAAGGTATTTAAAAATCCACTCACGATCAAAGATGAAAATTTTTAAAACAATTTTAAATATTGATAAATGTTTAAAAACCTCGCTAAAAATCTTCCAAAAATATACGGCATCGCGTTTTGCCAGTCTTGGCGTTGTACTGCAATAAAATAATAATACATGTATGCTTCAAGTTCTAGTGAACATACCTTCCGTTCTTTCCAGACTCATCTAAATAAACTTATGTCAATTTTCAATCTGAGATTTGCGAATATTCATCAGGGAAATGAACTCCCAACTGGAAGGGCTTGGACAAGAGGAGGTTTTGAAGCGTCTTCTGGCAAATTTCTAACCTAGCTCGGTAATGCGGCCGTGCTGCCTGCCTGCCTCAAGCTGCTGGGCGGGCTTCATGTCACTGATCGAGTCAAGATCGACGGCCCGTAGGCATACTAGCTACTCCATTTCAAACTACTCCATTTCAAACTGTAGATTGTTTTAGCAAATTTATATACATGTTTATCTGAATTTGCTAAAACGATCTACAATTTGAAACGGAGAGAGTGTTATCTAGTAAAGCTCCTCTATCCGATTTTTCTAAGAAAAAAAAACAGGCACCTTGCTCCTGCGATGTTAAACCTTGCCGGATTGTGTTGGCGACCGTAACGGGTGTCGTCACGCGTTCCTTAGCCATATGTAGCATTGTTTCCACAGATGGAAGGGTTCTGCCATATCTCAAAAGACATGGCATCCTCATGATTCCTCGTAAGCCATACGGGACATGTTACTTTGGATCAAGCAAAGCAATGGCCAGCCAGCCAGCCTGAAGGCTGAAACAAACGTGTGGTGTGCACTCTATGCTACCGCTTCCGGATCGAATGGTCGGTCCCGATCAGAAAGCAGAGTGGCCAATGGATTGCTGTATATCATGGACCTTCCAGGGATCATTGAGCTCCGCACATTCTAATCTTGTCTTCCAAGCTACGTACGGGTCGACGCACCAATTGACAAATGTGTGTGGATGTGGACGACACCCGACGCGAACAGTGCGTTGTTCCATGTGTGTAAGCGCTAGCCTCTCGGCGTGTGTTCTCTGTCTGGTAGCTTGGTTGGTTTGGTCGTGACCGAGATATAACCGAGACCGAAATCCCTCGATCTTAAATTATTCCTAGGAACCGATTGATTTTTTTTCATAACCAAAGTTCGATAAAACAAATAATAAAAAACAAAAGAACCGAACGGAACCGATTGGTTCAGGTAGATCCGTAGATGCAATGCCCACCACTATGACCAACACTTGAACACAACTCATGATGCCCGTACACTTTCCAGTTACCACGCACTGCTGTGGTGTACAGTATACTATAGATGTAGAGGCCGGGATGCCCGCCGATCATACACGCGTGACGCTGGCACGCTGCAGAGAACGCTCGCGAACACGTTTTTTAAGGCAATTCGCAGCGCAAGCAAGCGCGTGATCTCCCCTTAACGCTGTGATTGTTGGAGCGTGCACGCATTACACATCACGAACGAAATCTACCGGTGCCTGTGTCCCAAAGCTAAACGTACCTCATGGGTCACGAGCATGTTAAAGATTGTGTTGACGTCAGATTTTGATACGTGTTGAATCGGCGTCGGGAGAGGAAGAGATTGACCGATGCGGCAGATTTAAAGGCTACAGTTGGGAATCGGCCGATTGACGCTACAGTTAGGAATCGGCCGATTGGCGCTGCAGTGTTTCGTGCGATTGACGAATGGAGTTGGTAGGGGTCGGCCGATTGAAAGGCTAGAGCGTTTGGGCCAATGTGGGTTTGCGCCAACAGATAGGGGATGAAGCCAATGAAATCCCAACAGAGAATCCCAGTCAAAGCTGACCTGACGCTAGTCAAAGAGTGACGCCGACTCGGTCGAGAAGCAATGGAAGGAGTCCGGATTGGACTAGGAGATGGCAGCAGAAGATTCTGCGGGAGCCCGTTTCCTTTAGGAAAGTTTTATAGATATAGTAGTTTATTTAAATCAAGTTTGTAACGGATCGTAATAGATCAGGAGTCTTAGTCCTAGGGTATAAATAGAAGCAGTCAGGGTTTTGTAGAATATACACATCAATCAATACAAATAATCTACTTTTTCATCGTACTTTACTCTCAAGTCGGCGACTTCGCCAATACTCCTTTTTCTTCCACGAGTTCGTACGTATTGGCAGGGCTGCATCGACACGATCTCCGACCAATTGGTAGGTTCCGTTTATCGAATAACATCTAAGCTTAACTTCGGGCGCATCGCCGTTGTTTCGTTTAGATTTATTCACCAGTTATCGATATTTACTAGATTTATTCACCAGTTTCGTAATAGATCAGGAGTCTTAGTCCTAGGGTATAAATAGAAGCAGTCAGAGTTTTGTAGAATATACACATCAATCAATACAAACAATCTACTTTTTCATCGTACTTTACTCTCAAGTCGGCGACTTCGCCAATACTCCTTTTTCTTCCACGAGTTCGTACGTATTGGCAGGGCTGCATCGACACGATCTCCGACCAATTGGTAGGTTCCGTTTATCGAATAACATCTAAGCTTTAACTTCAGGCGCATCGCCGTTGTTTCGTTTAGATTTATTCACCAGTTATCGATATTTACTAGAATTATAGGTTTTACCTATTGTTCTAGTTTTATCATCAGTTATCCAGCTTGAGATCGAACTGTCGGCTTCATCATTATTTTTCCTTGTTTATCATCATATAGCCGATTAGATCTATTTCGAGTGTTGCATCTGTGGAGATTGTTTAAGTTACTCCAGTAGTTTCTCTGCAATCGCTGTGTGATTATCAGCTGATCCATAGCCGACCATCTTCATAACAAATCGGCCGATTCGCCGATATGCTTTTCGGGACAGATCGGAACTTTAGCCGATCGAGACCCCGGAATTTAATATGTTTCTTTCCTTGTCAATCAACAGGTCATATTGACTGGCACGCCGCGCGAACCGCACCAGGGCGATCACCCGAACAGGAGTTAAGCAGATTCTCCCGGGTCGTGTGTCCGACGCTGAAGATCATCGGCTGATTCCTGGCCGATTTTTAGCGCCAACACACTTTTGGCACGCCCGGTGGGACCACCTCAATATCCAACATGTCAAAGACCACCGAAATCTCTGAAAACAACATCATTGAGATTACGGAGGTAGATCTCAAGGACGACCAGAAAGAAGAACTGGCAAGACACCTAGAAGACTACAAGAAGGTATATCTGCAATCTTTCAGTCGTACTAAAAGCGGGGAGACCGTCAAGAAAGCTCCTCTTCCAATTCCCCGCCAGATCACCATCGCTGAGAACTTGGGAAAGATGTCCGATATGATTCAACAGTCCGTTTATCAGGCTTTCATCGACCAATCCTCAGTAATGACCAACACGGTATACAATGTCGTTATACGTTCTCTGGTCAGCGGAGTAGCTCAGGGATATCAGAGGCCAGCATACGCCCCACCTATTGTAGCTCCAGTCAGAAGCTTACCAGGCACGTCTCACTCGGCTCCTCAGTCGATATCGACACAACACGGAGGATACAAGACTTCATTGCTTTCAATGCCTCCAGGATATAACGATGCGCCATGCTTTCGATCACAAGCGCCGCCTCAGCCTGCCCAGATTTCTTCCGTGCAATCACTACCCTCAAACTCAGTACCTTGGGGGGTACCAGCAACAACGGCTGTTCTGGACCAGTCAGCCAGTCATGGAGGCTCTCCGACCCGGGCACCGTTCCAATCAGCTGTCCGACCGACGGTCCCTCAGTATCAACCGGCCACGTCAGAAATCGGCAGGGGGGCAGATGCCGCGGAAACACTCAGGAGCGCGGCGCCAATGATGCTGTACGATGGGACGGCAGATTCGCTACGCCACCAGCTGTCAACTGCTCAGCCGGCCACGCTGCAGCAAAATCCGCCACACGCTTTGATCCATCACCCGGACGTCCCACCGCCGATCCACCAACATGTGCCGATCCCCCAACCAGTTGTTCATCAGCAGCAAGTGGATTTGACATCAAGGATAGCAGAAGTGATTCAAGACCAATTCAGGTTGAAGCCGAAGGTACAAACCTATACGTACAAAACGCCATACCCAAGTGCCTACGATCTACTGCCGTTTCCCCATCGGTACAAAGTTCCTGCCTTCACCAAGTTCTCGGGGCTGGATGACACCTCAATTGTGGAACACGTGAATAGATTCATCATCCAGTGCGGGGAGGCTGCCACACAAGATGCTCTGCGGGTGCGTCTATTCTCATCGTCTCTATCTGGGTCGGCCTTCCAGTGGTTCACTACCCTACCACCCAACTCCATCGTTACTTTGGCCAATCTGGATAAGCAATTCCATAAGTACTTCTCCGCGGGAGTCCACGAGATGAAGCTTTCAGATCTGACCAGCCTCAGGTAGAGGAGCGACGAACCAGTAACTAATTACGTACAGAGGTTCAGAGAGGTTAGAAACAAATGCTATACCCTAGCCCTGACCGACGCTCAGCTGGCCAATATCGCCTTCCAAGGTCTCCTGCCACACATCAAGGAGAGGTACGCCTCACAAGAGTTTGAAAGTTTAAGTCAGATCGTTCATCGATTGGCCGGTCAAGAAGTACGTCCGTTTGATCAGCGGAGGAATTTCTAGAAAAAGGTGGCATATTTAGAAGGATCTGAATCTGAAGAAGAAGAGGAAATCAGCCTAGCAGAATGGGTCAAAGGGAAGAAGCCGATATCGTGCCCTTTCGGGAAGAAAGAACCAGAGGCGTTCGGCTTTGACACGTCAAAGGCCGACAAGATCTTCGACTTACTTCTCCAAGAGGGGCAGATCAAGCTCTCACCTTACCACACCATTCCGTCGGCCGAACAGCTCAAAAAGATGAAATATTGCAAGTGGCACAATGCCACGTCTCACGACACAAATGAGTGCAAAATCTTCCATCGGTAGATACAGTCGGCCATTGAGCAAGGCAGACTCAAATTCGAAGTCCCGGCGAGGCCAGTAAAGCCGATGAAAATTGATCAACATCCTTTCCCTGCTAACATGGTTGACACAGGAAAAAACTCGCTTCAAACCAAGGTGCTGACGTCGGAGTCGGCTAAAAGAAACGGCGCCGTAGATCCCAGAAATCAGGCTATGATGGACGATGTCAAAGAGAAAAGGCGGCTTGAAGACAAGGGTGAAGGATCAGAGTGATCGCGTAGACCCGTCAACTCCCAATTCTTACTCAACAAATATCAGCGGCAACAGGAAAGATTGAGACACCGCGAAGAGATGATACGCCGACCCGAAGATCACTGGCGATGCCCGTGTTTCATCCACTGCTGAGAAAATAACCTCAGATTACCATCAGCTGATAATTGCCCCGAGTGCAGCGGACCATATCGCAACGATGGCTCGTTCAAGAGGTCGTGCTCTAGTGATAGAGGATCAGAGCCGATCAGCAGGAACTGGCGCGAACAAGAGGATCGGCGCCTTTCAGTGCATGATCGGCTGGGGGGCAGAGTTGACCGGTATGACCGGCCAAGGGACAGGTTCGAACAGTATGACCGGCCGAGGGGCAGGATCAACCAACAGAAGCGACTGGGGTCAGAACCAGCGTACACGATCGGCTAGAAGAAATGGCCGACGCTAGGGTATCAGATGAGAACCCCCTAGGAAGGGAACCAGACTGGGAGTACGCCAAACCATCGGCCAAACTGGTGAACCCCAGGTGGTGCCCTGATGGACTGTCCAAATCTCGAAAACGAAGGATCCAACATCTGCGCCAATGGGAACAACAAGAGGAAGAGCAGAGGCAGGTGGTGGATAAGAAAAACGACAGGTCTCGAGTCTGGCGCCCCAAAAGAAACAACAACGAGGAGGGCGACAATCAAGAATCGGCAACTGACGTCAACATGGTGTTCATCTTGTCGATGGAGTTCATGGCGCACGCCGATCGAGACAGCGCAACAAGGATGGAGGAGCAGATGGCGCAATTGGTTTTGGAGGCAATGATAGCCACTTTTGAGAAACCGGAAGACAAAAAACGGCAACATCTCAAGGCTCTATTCCTCAAAGGACACGTTAACGGACGACCTGTTACCAGGCTACTAGTGGACGGAGGCGCTGCAGTCAATATCATGCCATATGCCATGTTCCGGAAGTTGGGCAAAAGCGATGAAGATCTGACCAAGATGGACATGATGCTCAAAGACTTCGAAGGCAACGTGTCTCCCGCCCGCGGAGTGCTCTGCGTCGACCTCACCATCGGCAGTAAGACCCTTCCCACTACCTTCTTTATTATTAATGGCAAGGGGTCCTACAACATGTTGCTCGGTCGCGATTGGATACACGCGAATTGCTGCGTCCCGTCTACAATGCACCAATGCCTCGTACAGTGGGTCGGCGACAGTACCGAGATAGTCACCGCCGATTCCGCCTACAGTGTTGCGGCGGTCGATACGCAACAGTGGAGCTGCGAACACGTCAAGTGTATAACCGGTAGGACTTGGGACACTGATTTCCTGAAAGTGTCCGATTTTGGCCTACAGCCGATCCGAGCAGTCGGCTCTGAAGATTCAGATTAGATGGATCAGTTCGTCCGAGAAGACGGGAAGCTTGGGCATGGATTTATGTCAGCCGATTCATTGGAGATGGTGGATTTAGGAGATGGTAGCAAGCCAAGGCCGACGTATATTAGTGCTAGCTTGGATCCCGACTACAAATGTAGATTGACAAGTTTATTAAAAGAATTCAAAGATTGCTTTGCTTGGGATTACCATGAGATGCCTGGTCTAGACCGGTCCATTGTCGAACACCGGTTGCCTATAAAACAAGGATATCGGCCATATCAGCAGCCTGCACGACGATGCAATGCTAAAATTCTACCTGATATAAAGGCCGAGATTACAAAATTGATTGAAGCAAGAATTATTCGGCAGTGCCGTTACGCCGAATGGATTTCTAATATTGTACCCGTGTACAAGAAAAACAGAAAGTTGCGCGTATGCATCGACTTCAGGAACCTAAATAAGGCTACACCGATGGACGGGTATCCAATGCTGACAGCCGACGTTTTGATAGATGCTGCCGCAGGACATAAAGTCATCAGTTTCATGGACGGTAATGCTGAGTACAATCAAATATTAATGGCCGAAGAAGATATTTCAAAAACGGCTTTCAGGTGTCCAGGCCACCTCGGTTTATTCGAGTGGGTGGTAATGACCTTTGAATTAAAAAACGCCGGCGCTACATACCAACGGGCTATGAATTATATCTTTCACAAGCTTATTGGTGTATCAGTGGAAATCTACATCGACGATGTTGTGGTCAAGTCAAAAGGTCATCAGGAACATCTGGCCGATTTACAAGAGGTGTTGGAGTGCACAAGGAAGCATGGGTTGAAAATGAGCCCGAACAAGTGTGCATTCGGTGTGTCAGCCGGGCAATTCTTAGGATTCATGGTCCATGAGCGCGGGATAGAAGTCAACTGGAAGACCATAGCTGCCATCAATAAGGTTGGGGCTCCGCAGAATAAAACTGAGCTGCAGTCCCTAATCGGCAAGGTCAACTTTATCAGAAGATTCATATCCAACTTGTCCGGGCGTATTCAAGCTTTCACTCCTTTGTTAAAATTGAAGCCCGATCAGGAATTCGTGTGGGGAGAAGAACAACGCAAAGCGTTAGAAGACATCAAGCAATATCTAATTTCACCACCTGTATTAGTCCCGCAACAGGCTGACCAGTCGTTCAAACTATACTTATCGGCCGACGAGCGGGCTATCGGATCGGCGCTGGCACAGGAGTTCGAAGGAAAAGAACGGGTGGTATATTATGTCAGCAGAAGACTCCTGGACGCCAAAATGAGATATTCCCCGGTGGAACGGCTGTGCCTGTGTCTATATTTCTCGTGTACCAAGCTTAGGCACTATTTGTTATCGGCAGACTGCATAGTCGTATGCAAGGATGACGTGTTGAAATACATGCTATCACTGCCAATTTTGAAAGGACGGATTGGAAAGTGGATCCTAGTTCTATCAGAGTTTGACCTAAGGTACGAATCGGCCAAAGCTGTCAAGGGTCAAGTTATGGCCGATTTCGTGGCTCAGCATTGTGGACCGGAAATTGTTGTCGTTGAACCAGTTCCATGGACTCTATACTTTGATGGTTCCTCGTGTGGAGCTGGATCGGGAATCGGCATCGTTCTCGTATCACCTCGAGGGGCAAGCTATGATTTCTCTCTGCCGATAGAGGCATCCGCGACCAACAACCAGGCGGAATACCGAGCCGTCCTAAAAGGTATCCAATTGTTAAGAGAAATCAAAGCCGATTCGGTGGAAATTTTTGGAGATTCCATGCTCATTGTGCATCAATTAACGGGGAAATCTGAATGCAAAGATGATGTCTTAAGGATTTACCACAAAGATTGCCTCCAACTGTTAAAGGAATTCAAGTCTGCGGTTATTGAGCATATTCCCAAAAATTACAATGAAGAGGCCAATAGGCTTGCCCAACACGCGTCCGGGTATCGACCGATTCAAGGGGCCATGACTCTGGAACTTGCGGCCGACGATTGGCGAAAGGAGATTGCCGATTATTTGAAAAATCTGTCCAGGAAAGTGGATCAGCGAGTACTTTTTTAGGCCACGAAATATGTGTTGCTCGAAGATGACTTGTTTTACCGGACGATTGATGGGGTTCTTCTCAAATGCCTGAGAATGGAATAAGAAAAGGCCCTGATGGGAGAAATCCACGAGGGCGTATGCGGAGCTCATCAATCGGCTCACAAGATGAAGTGGATGATCAGAAATAACGGGCATTATTGGCCGACGATTCTCGAGGATTGTTTTAAATATTATAAAGGTTGTCAAGATTGTCAGAAATTTGGCAATGTACAGCGCGCACCAGCCTCAGCTATGAATCCGATAATCAAGCCATGGCCGTTTAGAGGTTGGGGAATAGACCTCATCGGACAGATTTACCCTCCATCAAGCAAAGGGCACAAATTTATATTAGTAGCCACTGATTATTTTACCAAGTGGGTGGAGGTAGTTCCGTTAAAGACCGTGACATCGGCCGCTATGATCAATTTTGTGAGGGACCACATTATTTATCGGTTCTGCATCCCTCAAACCATCACAACTGATCAAGGAACGATGTTCACCTTAGGGGAATTCGAAGAATTCACCGCCGATATGGGAATTAAATTGTTGAATTCTTCTCCGTATTATGCTCAAGCCAACGGCCAGGCCGAATCATCCAATAAGGGGATAATCAAGTTGATCAAGGGGAAGATAGAGGAACGACCCAAGAAGTGGCACATGTCTTTAACCGAATCTTTATGGGCTTACAGAATGGCCTGCCATGGGGCCACTAAGATATCTCCTTATCAGTTGCTATATGGTCACGAGGCAGTATTGCCTTGGGAATTAAGGACGGGGTCAAGGCGCACATCGCTTCAAGATCAATTGACGGCCGATGACTATTCCCTCCGCATGAAGGGAGAGCTCGACGATTTGGCGGGTCAGCGATTAAGGGCCTTGATCAGCATCGAAGAAAACAAAAAAAGGGTGGCCAGGTGGTATGACAAGGTCAAAGTCAAACAATTTTCCCAAGGAGATTTGGTATGGAAGTTGGTGCTGCCGATAGGGTCTAAGGATCCCAAATTCGGTAAATGGTCGCCCACTTGGGAAGGGCCGTATAAAATCGGCCGATGTGCTCCGGGAAATGCATATATACTACAAACTATCGAAGGGGAAGAATTCACAAGAGCCTTAAACGGGAGATATCTGAAGAGGTACTATCCAAGTATATGGGTGGGTGCATAACTTACGATAGGATACATCAAGACAACGTGGCCAACTCCTATTGGCTCCTGTCTATATAGCCAATTTAAAGATGACATCGCCTTAAGGATGAAACATTCGATTTAGTCTGACCGATTCATTATTCGGTAAGAACAGCAGGGTACATGGCCGACACGGTACAAGTCGCCCTTAGAACAAAAGTACCAACATATTTATTGACCGTGCTTTTTCATAATCTCCCTCTCGATCCGGCCTAATTCTATCAAGAAGCAGATACTCTTTTCCTCCAGATCCTCCATGGCGACTTCAACCTCGACTTGACGAGGGAGTGGGTGGCTCCTGTCGAGAGGTGGTTGGGATGTCCCCGCCGCAGCATCTTCAAGGGCGACTGAGCGAGGGAGTGGATGACTCCATTCAGTTGGCGGCCGCCTGGAGCGGTTAGCGTCTACATGATCCCAGATCTTCTAGATGTCAGCAGGGACATGACCTTTGAGTTCTTCGAAATGAGCTTTGATCAGATCTCTGTCCGCCTGCGACAATGGTTCGTTTGAATGCATGACTTCAATCGCTCATTCCAGACTGGGACTAAGGCGTTTCGGCTAAAAGGAGAGCAAACAACCACCCAGCATCAGAATGATTGAAATGTCAAGAGAGGAAATAGAGGAGGATTTCGCACCTGGTTGACGGAGAAGGAAGAAGACGAAGAGGACATCTTGACGTCTAGTTTGGGAGGACGGAGATCAAGTTGTTAGAGGGAAAGAAGACGGGCAATACGGATGCCTTTGGAAACGATACGGGATCTCATACTTATAGAAGGAAGAGGGTGAAGGAATGGTAGGATGCGTCCCATCAGAATAAAAGGGTAAACAAATGAAAAGCTGCCAAAGAGGACGGTCCAAGTTTGCATCTGCATGTCAATGCCAAGAGGACATTAAATGTTTACAGAACTTTTACAGTTCACCCGAGGAGGGCATCAATAGCCGCAATCGCTCGTTGCCTAACTTGATCGGCCGAGTCTATGATTCTCTGGTCGTCATCAACCGATCCAGGGATTTCTGGCATTCGATGATGGATTTTTATTGCTTCGTGGGCCAGGTTCTGCCTCTCCTGCTTCAACTCGGCGATGACGGATGGGAGATCTTGCAGTCTTTTCTCTTCAGCAGCTATGCCCTGGGTCACCTGATCCATCTCCTTGGCTAGCTCTGCCCTTCGCCGTTTAAGGCGGTCTATGGCACCGACGATATCTGGACGAGAGTTTTCAAGGAAGCTGATTCATCGATGCACCTCTTGAGCTCGATGTTTGTAGGAGTCTTCCTCCTCGCGGGCTTTCGCTAGTTTGACGCGATCGGCCATATGGCGCAAGGCTCTGAGCACTGGAGTCTGCATTGACTCTATGTATGCGGCAGGTTCCAGAGCCTCTGTCGCTTCCTCTGGAATTCGGCCTCTGATTTCACTAAAAAGTTGCCGAATCGGCGAGGCGTCTTCCACTAATCGGCCGATGTCATCTTGGAGGAGGGTCCGTATACTCTCGAGCTTGGCACGGACGTTATCAGGGATCGAGCTTAGTGTGACTTGGCGTGAAGCAACCTCTTCATCGTCAGAAAGGGCAACCGCGAAAGAAAAAAGACTGTTGTTGGGAGTGTCCTGCTCCTGCGAAAGAATAAAAGAAATAAAAATATGGGTTAGCCGACGGTAAGGGGAAATCGGCTGATTTGGGTGACAAGTTCCTTACCTCTTTGAAACGGATTTCTTCTGCTTGCGCCGGCGGGAGTGCTACCCTCATTTCGGGAATTGGCACGATTGGCTCATCTGAAGAAGAGGATTCAATGACTATCGGTACCCTACTCGGGCCAGCCTCCTGGAAAGGTATGAGAAGCGGATTTTATAAGTATAATGCAAATGATTAAGTCTGATGATATATAATTACTGTCGTACCTCTGTGAGTCGTCCAGCCGATAGTTGTTGGAAAGGTACAATCGATGCACCTAGGGTAGCCTGCATCAAAAATCGGTTAGTTTTTGGTTAAGTATCAGAAAAGAGTTAACAGACTCTCTACCTCGGTGGGAAGAATTGTTGGCGTTCCGGTTTCCGCCTGGGATGTAGCCGATTGCTGTGGAGACTGCACTGGGGCGATTTGCGCAGCCTGGCAGAAAGAAGAAGTTAATATCGATAGAATACTTAGAAGTATGTGAGGTATGCGAAATTACCTGAACAGCTTCTACTAGCAATGATGCAGCAGCCGCTCCAACTTCTGTAGCAGCCTGGAGATCGACTTCCTCAATAATCGGCAGAGTCGGTGCAGCTAAAGGTTCAGCCGATGCCACCGCCAATTGATCAGCCGGTTCTATACGGGCACGCACTCGGCGGCTCGTCTTCTTTAAAGAAGGTTTTTTCGGCGTTTGTTTCAATCGGCCGGTGATGATGTCTTTGATGGTTGGGGCATGGTAGCCGATGAGTGGGAATAGTGTGTATGGGCAGCTATTCTCTATCAGCCTACCACTTCGGCTCCGCATCGGGGGAAGTCGATTTTCGGACTGAAAAGGGAAATGAGAGTTAGCGGCAAATTTGTAGCATAAAAAGGAATAACATCGAAATCGGTCGGGAAAAGGGCAGTACCACTGCGTTTGAGTTGATGTTGTCAAGATCCAGATTATTGCAATATGTTGAAGGGGATGAACAAAAAAGATGTTGCTTCCATTTTGCACACCATAACTTGAATTGTTGGACAGCAAAAGGAGCCACTATCCAATTGCTTAGGTCAATGGTACTGGAGTCTGGCACTAAATTGCACAGCCGACTGTAGTCAAGGCCCTTAGTGAGCTCATCTCGGAATTTTGCGTGGCCGGCAAAATAAATATGAATCAGCAGCTGACCAAGGCCGAACTGCCGTGCTGCAACTGATGGGTTGTAAAACTCATAAGTTGGGGAGTCTTTCCCAGAGAAGAAGTTTGCCGGTAAAATCCCTGATTTGATCAAGATGTCCATGAGATCATTATCAAAGGAGTTGGACGATGAGTCATAACAGAAGGGAAGCTCAAAAGGTGGCTCTGTCCTCTAGTACGAATACCAACTGGTGGTTTCTTCACTAAAGCAGTTGTAAAAACATCTGAAATACTCGGCTGTTTGGGTGGCGGTGAACTGACAACTAGGAAAAACTGATGCCGCTTCGCCGAAAGAGGTGCACCGTCGTCGTATGGTGGGGTTCTCCTCTGACTCGATGTTGGGGAATGTCTTGGTCTCTATCAGCTGCTGGGAGATTTTGCTCATGTACAAGTTGAGCCAGAGGGTGATGAACCACCAGGGGCCACCAGGGTTACCAATCGGCTCTCCCTTTGATAGTTTGACGCTGATCTGGTGCATCATGTGGTAGGCCGATCCTAGCAGATGCTTCCCGAGGGGGATGGTGGATCCTCTTGATAGGGCTTCTGCCAGAACTTGTGTATTGGAAGAAGGGCCAACCGCCCTGCCGCAGAAGAAGTGCTTCTCTAGCCACATCATCAAGAACGCTGTATGTTCTCTCTCAAAAATCATCTTGGTCCTCATGTTTCTGTTGATATACTCTTTCCACCCGCTGATTCCTTTCGTCTATAGCCGATGGGTTGGTTTGATCAGATAATCAAAGGGTGTATCGGGGGAGGAAATGTCAAGGCCGGTCAGCAGCAGGACATCGGCCAGAGTTGGGGTCATGGGTCCATGCCCAAAGAGAAACGCGTTAAGCGCGTCAGACCAAAAATAGGAGGTTGCTATTACCAGGGGTTCATTCTTCTCCATCTGGGACAAAGAGAGATTGATGCACTGGCCGATTTTTAATTCATTCCATTGAACTCTCTTAGAGTTGGCCAATCTTTGGTAACACTCTTTCCAGCCGGGGGTTTCATTCGGCCAAGATCTAAAAGCGTCTGACCACTGACCCAAATCCATAGGTGATTGCTTGAAAGGGATTCTATGGGTTTCTAAGTTAATCAGATCAGTCGGGTCTGGATTCCCCATAGGGCCTAAGCAGATGAGACCAAGAGCTTCGGAAAGGGGAGTAGTGATTTGGTGTCTAAATGCCTAAAAAAAAGGTAAAAAAGGGAGAAACTAAGAATAGATTTAAAAGGTGCTTGGGCGGTAAAAAGTAAAAGAGGAAAGTTTCGGATGTTTACCTCCGGGATGAAGCTCATCGCCGCCAATGGAGTCGCTGATGGAACCGCCGTCGCCGATGGAGTTGCTGGCGGAGCCTCCATGGTTGGTGGAATTGCTGATGGTGCCGCCATTGAAGGAATGAAGCGGATTTTAGACGAAAGAAGGATCGCCGGAGAATGCGGTTGGAAACCAAGAGGGCGCTGGGAGAAGATAGAAAGTGATTCGCTGGGGAGGAAATTACTAAGCTCGTGAAGAAGAAGCGGCGGAGAACGCCAGTACTTAAAGACAGTCCGAGAGAGAAAGGGTAAAGGTGGGATTTTTGCCGCGCTGTCTACACGAATTCCAGGGGAACAGTTGTCTCAGGCGCCCAGTTCGAAAAGATTGCAATCATCATGTAGAAGACTGTGAAACGGAAGGAGATTTTTGCCGTGTTTGTTTTGGAGGAGAGATTTAAAAAGAATTTGAAGTAAAAGTCATGTTTTACTCCGAAACTAGGGGGCATGTGTTGACGCCAGATTTTGACACGTGTTGAATCGGCGTCAGGAGAGGAAGAGATTGGCCGATGCGGCAGATTTAAAGGCTACAGTTGGGAATCGGACGATTGACGCTACAGTTAGGAATCGGCCGATTGGCGCTGCAGTGTTTCGTGCGATTGGCGAATGGAGTTGATAGGGGTCGGCCGATTGAAAGGCTAGAGCGTTTGGGCCAATGTGGGTTTGCGCCAACAGATAGGGGATGAAGCCAATGGAATCCTAACAGAGGATCCCAGTCAAAGCTGACCTGATGTTAGTCAAAGAACGACGCCGACTCGGTCGAGGAGCAATGGAAGGAGTCCGGATTGGACTAGGAGATGGCAGCAGAAGATTCTGCGGGAGCCCATTTCCTTTAGGAAAGTTTTATAGATATAGTAATTTTTATTTAAATCAAGTTTGTAACGGATCGTAATAGATCAGGAGTCTTAGTCCTAGGGTATAAATAGAAGCATTCAGGGTTTTGTAGAATATACACATCAATCAATACAAATAATCTACTTTTTCATCGTACTTTACTCCCAAGTCGGCGACTTCGCCAATACTCCTTTTTCTTCCACGAGTTCGTACGTATTGGCAGGGCTGCATCGACACGATCTCCGGCCAATTGGTAGGTTCCATTTATCGAATAACATCTAAGCTTTAACTTCGGGCACATTGCCGTTGTTTCGTTTAGATTTATTCACCAGTTATCGATATTTACTAGAATTATAGGTTTTACCTATTGTTCTAGTTTTATCATCAGTTATCCAGCTTGAGATCGAACTATCGGCTTTATCATTATTTTTCTTTGTTTATCATCATATAGCTGATTAGATCTATTTCGAGTGTTGCATCTGTGGTGATTGTTTAAGTTACTCCAGTAGTTTCTCTGCAATCGCTGCGTGATTATCGGCTGATGCATAGCCGACCATCTTCATAACAAATCGGCCGATTCGCCGATACGCTTTTCGGGACAGATCGGAACTTTAGCCTATCGAGACCCCGGAATTTAATATGTTTCTTTCCTTGTCAATCAATAGGTCAGATTGACTGGCACGCCACGCGAACCCCACCGTGGCGATCACCTGAACAGGAGTTAAGCAAATTCTTTCGGGTCGTGTGTCCGACGCTGAAGATTATCGGCTGATTCCTGGCCGATTTTTAGCGCCAACGGTTGAAAGTAAGCGATTTTCGGATACGGCCCCAACGGAACAGAACAGAGCGGCAAACGGTCAGATCCCGTGCTGGTAACGTCGACGGATTATTTATGCTTGACTACCAGCTGACCCCGCTTCGAGTGTTTGACGGTGGTCGTGATCGAAGCACAAAGTATGACACTACTGAATTAATTACTGAACAAAGGAGCACCCTCAGCATGACGTGATCATGAAGCATGCATGTATACATCACGCATACTTCTGTTCTATGTGGTTCCAGTTAATTACGGCGTGCCTAATCATCTCGCACCGCCCTAATCCTCTACAGTAATCATGCCAAGGACCCGCACCAAGGGAACACGAGACAACACGACGGCGGATTAAGCATAGCTGTAGTGTAGGCTAGTAGATGATGCGATCGAATTCCACCTCTCACCAACCCCAGCCCAGCCCAGCGAACACCGCCACTAAGCACGCCCGCTAATGGCGCACAAGTGGCCGCCGGGCCTCGGGTGTTCACGCACGCACACGCGCGGTGCTGCTTTAACCGAAAACTACGCCGTCGCCGGCCGGCCGGCCGATCGATCGTGCGATCCGGAACCAACGACTTGGCACGTCAATCACCTTTTTTTTCCTCCCCTGCTTCCAGGTCTCTCCGGTCCCGCCCCGGCCAGGCCCCCAAAATTAACGACCCGGTCGCCGGTGGCCGGCGAGCTCCGTCGTCGAGCCGGTCAACTTCGCGCCATCATTACGCGACGCGCGCGTCCGGACCGATCAAGCAAGTCGGACGCTTGGACTCTGGTCGACCTCCCCCCTGCTCTGCTCTGCTCCTATATATACCCGTCCGGCGTCGCGCCATGCCATGCCAGCCACAAACCCGAGCGTCCAATCAGCTAGCAAGTGCAGCGGCTGACTGAGTGCGCGCTTGGGCTAATCTTGGAGTGTGCGTGTGACACGCTAGAGCTAGGCTTTGTTTGGTTGGCTGAGGCGGGCGAGAGCACCTGAGATTCCATGGCGGCGGAGGCGAGGAGGAGCAGCGCGGCGCTCGTGGCCGCGGCCGCCGTCGTGGCGCTGCTGCTGGTGCTGGCGCCCGAGGCGTCCCGGGCGGAGCGGTTCGTCGTCGGGGACGCGGCGCGGTGGACGTGGGGGTACAACTACACCGACTGGGTCATCAGGAAGGGCCCCTTCTTCCAGAACGACACCCTCGGTACTACGGCCACCAACTTCCCGGCTGCTGCATTTCTTTGTTCTCTGGCGTTTGGCGACCTCCATTTTTCTCATGTCTGATCGCCGCCTGCTGCAGTGTTCATGTACGACCCGCCGAACGCGACGGTGCACGCGCACAGCGTGTACATGATGCGGAACGCGGCGGACTACCAATCGTGCAACCTCAAGGCGGCCAAGCTGGTGGCGGGCGTCATGCAGGGCGCCGGCTCCGGCTTCGAGTTCGTGCTCAGGAAGCGCAAGACGCACTACTTCGTCTGCGGGGAGCGCGGCGGGATCCACTGCACCATGGGGCAGATGAAGTTCATCGTCAAGCCCAAGAGCTCCGCATGCCGCGACTGACCAACCCGGTGACCCGATTGGCGTCCTGGCCTTTCTTCTGCATGCCACCTTCTCTGGTTCCTGTTCACACCGTTGCTCCTCCGTGCTTCTCTGATTCCTGTTCAAATCGTTGCACCTTCCATCGTGCTTGTAAGTTATTAATTGATGTATTTATTTACGTGGTGGTGTTGTTGCGTTGTGTATTTGTAGTGTCTGCTATTTATGCATGAATGGTTAGCTGAATAAATCAAAAGGAGTGTCTTAGTGAGTTGTCAAGTGTTGTTAACTTGTTTCAAGGGAGAATGTAATGAGAATTGAGGAACTACATGTAGTAGCTGCTGCTTTAAGCTGCCTGCTTGTTTCAACTGAACATCAGACTCGGAGTCTTTCGAGACAGGCTACATAAGAAAACAAAGGTTGAACCTGAACATCAAGAAATGATCATGGACCATGCCTGCGTTACCTCGAAAGGAGTCAATTAAATAATCACCAAGTCCATGAATGAAGTAAAAAAAATGGGAGATTATCGTGGGAGACGCCCTTTATGCAGTCATAAAAAAGCACACCACTTTGCGTACACTGTTTCGAAGGACACCCCTCGATTTTGCAGTAAAAGAAGTTCCCAAAACATAACCTCTTTTGATGCAATCCAAACCGGCTTCATCATCGGCACTGCTCATCATAGCAGGTTATTTCCGATACTACATCATTTTTTACCAGAGCTGACAACGACAAGGCAGGTTCCTCCAAGTGCCAACCCGGTGCCCTGCCTCGTGCTGGACTACCTCGCCAATGAAAACTCTCTGGAGATTGGAGAATGATGAAGGTTAGCCTAAGGTGTTAAGGCTATTCCCAGTGGGTGGTTTCATCTCACTGTTTCCAATACTGCCATATCATCTAAAATACCATGAAACCATGTATGAAACAACCTCTACAATGCGAGATTTCAATTTTGATGTTTCCTATGTACTTATTGCATTTAATTGTGAGACACATAATGTCTTGGAAACACTGTAGATGGGGTTTCATCTAGATGAAACTCCTTCCATCTCTCTCTCTTCTTTAAATCATTGACATGTCATCTAAATTGTTTATGTGGCACCCTATTTAATGTGCATGAAACACCATGAAACCTCCCATTGGGACTGGCCTAATGGACCTTGTCTATTGATGGCTGATATCTGTTGGATGCAGTAGCTTGTTCTGAAAGAGAAGTTTGTGCTAGGTCCTGTTGCTTGCTGTCAGCTGTAACGCCTTGCAGCCTTTTCTTCCTTGCTGAACATGCTTTCGGTCCTGTAAGGCTGCTGTTATTTCCATTGTGTAATGGAAAAAGGAAGTATCCCCCAAATTCCCAGATCAAGGGAAAAAATGCTTGTGTTTGCGATATCCATGCTTGTTCATCTTTTGTAGACGTTATTTCTTACCAGTATCATCACTGCATTATCAGAGAGATCTTCGCACCTAGCTCTAACCCTGTCTTCCTTGGGGTTATCAAATCAGTCATAACAATCCATGCTGCTGTGACTTCATTTCCTCAACCTACATCAATCAAGACATCCAGTAGCTCAGTAGATCTCCTTTGTTTTCTCTCCCGGCACACAGTCTCAACAAGCCTCTCCCAACAACTAGCCTCTGGCATAAAGCCCACATCAGCCAATCCATACAATGCCATTGTCGCATCTGCTACACGCCCAGCATCGCATAGACCAATCAACAGGTTGTTTGACGCTGCATAGTGAGGTACAAACCCTCGTCCAAGAATCAATCCCAGCAAGCCAACTGCCTTAACCATCTCACCACGGGAGCAGAGGCAATTCATCACAATCCGATAGCTCGCAACATTCAACTGAACTCCTTCCAGTGGCACGCTCTCAAGCAGGTCCATTGCCTCCACCGTCCGCCCATCTTTACACAGGCCCTCGATCACCAGATTGTATGTGACAACATCAGCCTTACAACCCTTCTCCTTCATCTCCAGAACAAGATTGATACCCTCATCCACGCTCCCATGTCTGCAAAGGCAGCCAATCAGCGCCGTGTAGCTGACAGCATCAGGCTCCACACCAGCACTCCTCATCTCCTCAAACACCCCCCTCGCTGCCTCAATGTCCCCTTTCTTACAGTGCCCATTAATCAGAGTGGCATAGTTGAAGGCATTTGGCTCGCACTCGTTCTTCCTCATGAATCCAAAGATGGCACGTGCCTTCTCCACCTGCCCCAGCCTGCAGAAGCCATCGATGATCACATTGTACAACAGCTGATCCGGCACGATGCGGTCCTTCTCGATCATGTCCTCAAACAGTTCAAACGCTTCCTTCATCTTACCCCCACGGAAGAGCCCACCGATCAAGGTCGAATAGGTGACCAAGTTTGGCTTCACGTCAGCGCAGGTGTACTCCCGCATTTCGTCGAGCACTTTGAACGCGGTTTCCAGTTCGCCCCTCTTGACATAGTGCTTGATGAGAATGTTGTAGACGCAGGTGTTGGGCCTGGGGAGGTACTTGTTGCGGGGATCGCGCAGGTCGGCGAGGAGCTCGTCGAGGACGCCGGGGCAGCTGCGGGAGGAGACGAGGCGGTCGAGGAAGACGGCGAGCGCCTTGTGCGAGACGCGGGTCTTGCTGAGCATCGCGGGCATGAGGCGGAGCAGCGCGAGCGCGTGGTCGGGCGGGAGGAGGCGGGCGAGCGGCAGGAGCTGCGGCTCCAGGAACCGGCAGGGCGCGGAGGCCGCGCGGCGGAGCACGGCGGCGGCGGCCCGCGGGAGCCGCGCGCGCGCGAGGCGGAGAAGGAGCGCCGAGAAGGTGGCGGGCGTGTGGGAGAAGCCGCGCTGGGAGGAGGCCGCGTTGAAGAGGTCGAGTGCGCGCTGCGCCGAGGCGGAGGCGGCGATGAGGCGGGCGAGCTCCGGGTGGTGGAGGTACCGCGGCAAAGGAGGGGAGGGAGCGGGATGAGGCGGGGGAGGAGGCGGGGAGGGCGGCGCGCCGCGGGCGGGGCTGCGGTACTGGAGCGGGGAGATCCAGGGGACCGCCGGCTTGGTGGGCGCGGGCGGGGGTTTCATCGTCTGCCGGCGGTGGCGCGGTTGGTTTGCCCCCGTCTCGGCGTTCGCGGTGAGGAGCCGAACGGAAGTGACGAGATGCCGTGGGCCGTGGGTGCATACCGGCATACTCCCTCCGTTCAAAAGAAAATACAACTCCAGAAGTCAAGTAATTTTAAATTTAATTAAATTTATATAAAAAATTTACTAATATTTATGTCTCCAAATAGATGTATTATGAAAATATATTATATAATTAATCTAATAATATTTATTTTGTAATATAAATATTAATATTATTTATATAAATTTGGTTAAATTTGAAATTAGTTGATCTTTTTGGGACCGCATAGCTGCGCCGTGACAGTTTCACACACCACGCCCCTGTCGCTGTGGACAGCATGTTTTGTACGGAAGATTTTTCAGACCATGTTTTGTACGGAGTATGGAGATTGATTGCGCTGTCGTGCCGAAAATGCAGAGTGGGTAGCCTAAAACTTTCATGTGAGACGCAAATGAACCATCTTCAATGCGAGCTGAAAAAACAGCTGCCAGTACTTGTAAACGTGTTCAGACTCCAGAATTCAGACGAAAGTGAGCACAGGGCAATGGTTGAGAAACAGCAGTGGACATCAGAGGTGCTGCGCTGCTGCCGTTACTGTTTCAGCGTCAAGGTTGGAAAAGGCCTAACAAAGTCTAAACGGCACTAAAGCCCAATCGCATGCTAACTTATCATTCATCACCGGATCCAACACTTCTCCTCTTGAGATCCTCGACTTTGACGAGCAGCTCATCTCTGTTTTCCTGCACAGAGTGAAGACATAGTTCAGAAGCCTCAACATAGTACAACACAGTGTGTTCAGAAGCCTCAACATAGTACAACACAGTGTTAACTAAGTGGTTGATAGTAGATCTCACAACCCACAATTTTAACAATTAATCCTGTTTTGTAAACTGCTAGGCGCGTACCTTGAAAAGGAGATGCCGTGTGCCGAACCAAATGGTGTACCCAAGGCCCACGATTTCTAGAATCTTTGGGAGCTGCAGATATGCAGGACTACAATCAGTTACAAGTACTTCGATGGTGCAAAGGATTGTGCGTTTATGCAAAACTTGATAACTACTAACCAAGGGGATGGAATCAAGTGCTGAAACAACAGCTGACAGGAAGCACCCAGCAAAGAAAGCACTGGTGCCATATATCGCATATGTAGAAATCTCCTTGAAGCCCAGCTGGAGTAAGAAAAATAGCGCATTAGGAGCCATCACCCATCAGGTAAAGAAAATGACGAATCACAGGATATATGACCAAAACAAGACAATGAACCCTTGATCGTTCAGGTATAGAAGCGTCTTTAAGATCAAAGTTCCAATTGAAATAAAAAAGAACCGTTGAGAGTCCTAATACTATAATCACTCTATGTACCATACCACCATATTGGTGATAAAACTAAGTTTATTTCTAAATTGTAAGTTGCAAAGCACAAAAACAACAATATAAAAGCTGTAGCAATTACCCTGCTGGCCTCTGTTTATTAAAGTC
Source organism: Panicum miliaceum (assembly GCA_032594955.1). Lineage (NCBI taxonomy): Eukaryota > Viridiplantae > Streptophyta > Magnoliopsida > Poales > Poaceae > Panicum > Panicum miliaceum. The sequence continues at coordinate 8,252,604 of CM064062.1, forward strand.
TACCAACTTCATAACATACTGGGATATCTAGAACTGTCATTCCAACCTTAATCACATCAGAACCACTTAGCTTCATTGGTTTTCCCCATTCGCTACAATGTTGTAGCATTTTTATACAGTTTAGTCCTGCATATCCACAGTATTCTTTAAGCATGAACTGCATGCCAAGTATTAATAAGGCTCATTAAAGTCCTTCTGCACACAATGACACCACAGGCCAAAGTAATCCCCACATGTCAAATCAGCAAACTGATTTAACATTTCGCAGTGACATTTTTGGGTGATGCATCCCACAATCTGCTGTTTCCGGTTGATTAGTTGAGCATGATATGGTATTCAATCTGTTTGTTATCAAACAGCTGATTTTCCGATGGGCTTAATTCCTGAATTAGTAACCATTTATTATTTCGTAACTGATGCATTCCAATTTAATATAAACATCATCACACGCTACCCCTCGGACGCAATAGGACCAACAACCTTCGCGCGAGATAGAAATACATTCATCTTACTGCCGAGCTCTTGGCTAAGAGCATCATTTCTGAAATCCACAAAACCGAAATGATATTTTGCGGTGATCATTTCTGAAATGTGGATTCTACCGTCTGCTATTTCTACACGGTAACAAGCAGATGGGTATGATATTCTACAGTTCTTGAATCTGTTTGTTCTCACTTTCCAGACAGCTAAGTTCCCCCACTTGAGATCGTCGTCGTCCCATGGGTTTCATTACTGAATATTATTTCCATATATCGTAGCCGATGCATCCGAGTTCCTTAAAAAACGTAGGCAATAGAACAAACAACCTGCGTGCGAGATTGAAATACTTCACCTTACTGCCGAGCGCCTGGCTAAGCTCGTCGTTGTCCCCTACTACACTGTCCACGGCCACCAAGCTCTGCTCGAACGGCGCGAACGGCACCGCCACCGGCTGCTCTTCGACCGCGCCACTGCTCACACCGTTGAAGGCCTCGACCCGCCCCTTCTCCTCGTCGCCGCCGGCCCCAGCGAACGCTCGCGCCTTCCTTGCCGCCGCCGCCGCGTCGAGCTTCTCCGCGACGGTCACGAAGGCCGGCTCGGACCAATCCGCGCCGGCGCAGCGCAGGCTCAACCCTGGACGGGCACATCGAAGGAAGAAACGGCCGTCAATTCCGAAGCGAGCCGGCGGCGAAACCGGGGTGTATTTTGACGATTTCGTTCCCCCACCGCCTTCGTACCTTGCGTGGGAAGGCTGCGGCGGCGGAGGGCGACAGGTGCGGAGGACGGAGGCGGCCCGCGGCGCAGGACGGGGAGACCGTGACCCGCGCGAGTGCCGGCGGCGGCGTTGGCGGTGCAGACGGGGGACGCCATTGCGCTGCGCCTGCTCTGGTGTTTGTTCTGTTCTGATTTGAGAGCGTATATGTTTTGGGCCTTTTTCCGGGGCCGTTCATTCATTCCATCGTGCTTGCGGGCTTGGGCTGGAATGCCGAGTCTGTGAATGTCTTCTTATAATGTCTGCATTTTCCCAAAAACAAAATAGTGCGCTGTGTTATTTAAGTTATTTAAAGAAAAAATCTAATGTACGACCAATCACGCTCCTGCGCCACTGTCAGCCCGCCAGCCCAGTAGGCCGTGCACGGTGCACCTGAGCTTCCACCCTCACCACGGCTAGTTATCCCTCCTCCCTACCCGCACGACTGCATGATGACCCGATCACAGTCTGCTATACACGTAGCTCATGCCTTTTATGCCCTCTGCCTCCCTTGCGTCTCTCCCTCTCTTCTTTTACATATCTTGTAAATAAAAATATTTTATCTTCCTCACAAGCCCATTTTGAATACAGATTGCACCATTATGTTCTACATGCCGAGACGAACAAAACTAGATCCTGTTTGCATATATTTTGAAAATATTTTTACAAAGGTAGCAATTTATTTGTAAATTTAAGCTTTGATATTATTGAATAAGTTGCTACGATATATATATATATATATATATATATATATATATATAAGTTGTTATTATCTGTACAGTGATGACTTATGTGCATGGACACGGGCCAGTGCCTCCATACACCCAAGCGGCCCACAATCTCCCTCTCCGTGATAACTCATGTGTATAAAACCTTCTATTTTGTGGCAGCTTATGTATATAATAAATAAATATGTCAAATTGTGTACGGACTATATTGCATTTTACATTGTAAAATCGTTTATCTATTAACAATTTTTAAAATTACTGTAGCAACTAATATTACTACAGTAGCAACTTACAAACATATTATAATTATTATATATTTTTAGAAAAAGTATTATAGTTCTTACATGCGATGTACGTGAGTTGATACTTACATACCGACAACTTATATAGTATATTGTAGAAACTGCTTCAATAATGTTAAACCTAAATTTACACATAAGTTACTACAAGTGTATAAGTTAATGTACAAATTGTGAAAAAAAATAAAAGTTGTCACACATGTAAAACAAAAATTACCAAAAAAAGAATCCATTGTACACATGAGTTGCTGCACATATAAATCATACACTCATACATATAAGTTGACTCAAAAAAAATTGTTGTTGTCACCACAGTAAGCCGATATACATATAAGTTGCTACAGAAAAAATAAATCGTCATATAAGTTACTACTAGTGCAAAAGATCATCAAAACATATGCAGGTGGGATCTAGTTTTGTTCGTCTTATTACGTAGAATACAATTGTGTAATCGGTTCACGAAATGGAGGTAACATGAGGGAGATAAAATATTTTTTATAAACAAGCTTAACGCTAAAAAAAGCAATATGGGAAAGAGAGACAGAGATAACAGATCGTGGGTGCTTCGCATGACTGCTGAGGACCAAGTGGGACCAAACGTGAATGAAGGCACGCGCCAGCATAGAAGGAACCATGCATGGGGAAGGTGCGCTCCCACTTGCTCAGGTTGGACGTGGTAGCACACGGTAGGATGTCGCGCGATGGGCTTACACGCGACTCGTCGCGCGTTATCTTGGTCCTTATTTAAACTTTAATCATACCATTTTGCCTGTTACTGCATATTAAGGATGTCCGCACTCGCCATACTCTATTTTCATCCTCTAAAAGTAATATTTCATCCTTGTCATCGAGATTTTCTTTTCTGTACCAAGTTTCCCCATACCTGTCGTACTCTATATCTCATCCTCTATACAAACTACCCACTGGTGGGGTCCACACGTCATACTCTATATTTTTGTCACTACCTCCCTCCCTTCCTCCTCTCTCTCTTCCATCTCCCACCGACGCTGCCCCCTCCCCTGCTCCCTCCGCCACCCCAGCTCCCTCCACTGACCGCTACTCCTCCCCATGCCGGCCGCCAGCCGCTGCTCACCCCGGCGCCATCCGCCGAACGTGCCCTTCCTCCTCGTGCCGGCCCCGAGCCCTCCTCAGGTCATCGTCGCCCCCACGCCTCCTCCCTCGATGCGGCGTGGTGGACGCGAAGCGCGGTGGCCCGGCTCGATTCGGCGTGGCGGTGTGAGGTGGACGACGAGCTCAAGCTCCACCGCGGCTCTGCAGCGGCGGCGGCGGCGGCGGCTGGGGGAATCCGGCGGGGGGCGCGCGCGGGCGTCCACTCCTCCGCTGTATTTGGCGTGCGTGAGCCCTCCACTACGCTAGCGTCCCGCATAGCGGACGCCGGTGCAGCGGTTTTTTCCGCTATCCCGTCCTGGAGGGAGGGATAGCGGACGTCGGTGCAGACAGCCTAACACTGATATAGTCATTCGCTTTTACTCCAATTGCTCAGACCTCCTACATCTCGGTTAGGGAAGGAGCCATTAGGGATGAAAACAAAAGTGGTAATTTTCGATTTTCGAGGATCGTTTTTGAGATTTTATTGACTTTTAAAGCTAAACGAAAATAAAAACAATTACCGGAAAAATAAAAACAAAAATGGTAGAAAAATATGAAAGTGAAAACGAAAGTGATTTGAGCGTCTTCCGATCGTTTTCGAGAAATATCGTATTTTTGAGGTATTCTACCGTATTTTACCGATAGAAATACCATATTCATGTACAATACCAGCACACCCTGTTATCTATATTTCTAGAATGTCATATCTATATTTTTAGAGAGTCACGACTTATTTATCCTAAATATAAATCACAGCCTAGCGACCTGAATTTATGGGACTATGGATAGTTTTACGGATGGTGGGACTAATATCTAAATTTTTAGTACTATAAAATGATATACATGTCATGGATGGATGGATACTTGAATTAATATCTTAACCATTAGTACTTGTGAATGAAATTTGTCAAGTCATACGGTTAGCGTTGTGCTCTATGGTTTAATATATTTATCTTTTTTAAAATATCGTTTCGATGGTTTTCGACCGTTATCGATGTGTTCTCGGTCGTATATTTTCGTTTCATTACCGTAATACCGATGCCGTTTCCGTTTCCGATAATATCGTATTGTTTTCACTTTTGATGAAAAAATATGAAAGTGAAAGTGATTGAGCCTTTTATCGATCGTTTTCGACCGTTTCCATCCCTAGTAGCCATGATCTGGAAAGGGGAGGGGCTATCCCGCTAAACGGGGTTTTTCATCATAATTTCAGGTTGTGAAGCAACTGAAGCTCTCCTTCGTTCGCCATTTAACAGTGAAAGTAGTAGAATAATAAAATGGAAGTATTAAGTATATTGAATATAATATTATGTAATTTATTGTTATCTAATTTCGTCTCCATCTTAACTTAAAAAAGAGTAGTATACTGAAGCTAGAAACACGAATGGATTGGGGAATTAGGTGCTATCAATATGCTATCGTATCATAATTCATCATCTTGTACTACAAATTAAACCGACAAAACTAGAGATTGGTTTGGAGATTTAGGACACTGCGAAAGACAATAACAATTGGATTGATGGACTACCAGAGGAGACACCCCCGGCCACTGATCTCGGTCCCTTGAAGTTTACGAATTGATTAGGTAATTTGTGTGAACACTCCCATTCATTTACCATGGTGAGTTTAAGGCTGTCCAAGGTAGGGGAGGAGGGCTTTTCATAGTCTCTACGGAATCCCTATGTTCAGATGTAGACGTAGATGCATGTGGCCGTCCAATGGAGGAGGTGGGCATATCTTTGTTGACTTACATATGTGGAAATAGATAGAATCAGCTCTGACACGTGAACATTAGGCTGGTTTTTTTTAACAAAAGTAGACCAGAGAGTCGAGCATTTTGCAGTGAAACGAATTACGGAGAATCTCGTGCTACCAGTGACATATGGAATGGTTTTACTAATTTTCCCTCAATTTAACCGCTATTGGTTCCAGTACGTCCAGTTACAGACGGCGGGTCAATGGTCACGCAGATATACAATGCAACAATCCAGCGCTGCATGTGATGTGAGGAGAGGCGTACCGTGTACAACGAGATAAGATCGCAGCTTACCGTACGGTACGGGTACGGCTGGGATCTGATCTGACGGCCACCATCCAGCGCTGCAGAAGTCGATCCGCACACCGGCCGCCGACGGCTCCACAGCAGGACAACCGTTGCAATGTGCACTGACGGCAGCCACACAGCGCCTGCGTCCGTGAGCCGAGCCCCGTGACCCGCCGAGCGATCGAAGCGGCTGCACCTGCACGATGGCGTCGCAACGATCGATCCTCCGTTTGCACAAGTGTAACTTGAAGACGCGACGATCTGAAACAACAGAGAGTACTGTACTTCGAATGAGACAGGCAATCCTACGACAACAGGAGCGAATGAAGGATTCAGTTCTGAACCTTTTTTTTTTGAAAAGGATTCAGTTCTGAACCTACCGCTCGACTAATCCGCTACAGTTTTGCTTAGGACTTTTTGCAGGATCAGGATGCAGCTCCAGCAGGGCCAGCTCTACAGTGCATACACATGCAGAGGATGGCACAGTGGTTTGCCTGTGCCGGTGCAGCGTCTGCAGTTCAAAGTGCATCCAGTCCAAGCAGTTGCAGTTCAGCGAGGACGCGGGATCCTAGGCAAAAGTGCGTAGCCACAGTGCTATTTTTTAAAAAAAAAGAGAAAGAAAAATATTTGTGGGACAAAAAGGAAGCAAACTCTAGTAGAAAATGTCATCCAAAGGGAGAATAAAGAAACAAAGCCGAAAAACGTTCTATCAACTGCAGTAAACAGCCTATCATGATATCAATATCAGCAAACCACGCAAAAGGGAAATAAAAAGGGCGGCGGATGATTTCTAGTGTTGCAAAAGGGTGTGCCACAAGCTTTTGTATGGGTATCAGATTCCCCAGGGTCGTTTCCACTTTCTTGTTCCCAAAAGGGAGTGCATTCTCATAATATCAGTGCAATCTAATCAAGCTCCATGGCACTTGCACTTGATAAAGTAATCGTTGATCAAAGTTTTCTCCTAATGAAACGTAATAATATGTACCATGTAAACGATCGACAGGCACTTGCACAAGATCTGGAGATGGAGTTTCTGATCTTGATCAATTGTATTATCTTCGGACATTAAAAGATGATGTTTTGGACATGAATAACAACCTGTTCGCTGCCTCCTATAAATATTTTGACAAAATCTTTCTTCTCTGTTTTCAGTTATTTAGTTTTAATGACCGAAGGTAGCACTGTCATTTCAGGACGTGCTTGTGGCCTTGCTCAGGTTCCTACTTTCCACTCTCTAGATCCTTGTCACATTGACTACCTGGAGACTGAAAGTAATTTCTGCTCGTGATTAACAGCCTAAGCTGCTGCTGTATCAAATCAAAAGAAAAATTAGCCAAGCCAAACTGCTCAAAGCGAAAGTTTTGCTCGCTTGTTTTTTTTTCACCCGTCTGGCGACAAGAGGTGGATGACGTTGCGAACAGAGGAAAGCATGGAACTGCTCACTTTGACCGCCCGCGCCGCGGAAAAAGAGACGCACGTCGCTCGCACAGGAGTGCTCCGCTGGCCGCTGCTGCGCTGCATCCCGTGCTGCGGCAGCAGCCTGTGCCTGTGCGCCCATCTTTGCAGCCCGCGGGCAGGAGCGCCCACATGGAGACGGAGACGGCGCGACGAAATGACCAAACTGCCCGCTTGGCTTCTTCTAGCTCCTTCGGCACTTGCAAATTGCAATTCACATCTTGTAGTATTTTTTTTAAAAAAAAAACATCTTCTACCATATACTGTAAATCTTTTTCACTGCAACTCGCCATCAGTTTCTAGTGATCACCTCACCTATTCGGTAGGAGTGGGATTTCTCTACCACTACTATTGAACAATGAGTAGGAGTGGACTTGATGAGCGTGATGTAGGAGAGAATTTGTTTTGCACGTTGAATTCCTGATGAAGATGAGCACTCGTTGCATAGTAGCATGTGCCATGACGATTTGGGTCAATGCTTAGCAGCTCCATAAATGCCCTGGCCAGTTGCAACAGCCATGAAGTGCAGTGTCTTTTGCCCGGGGGAACGGACGAGACGGTGCGAAATGAGGCAAAGATTCTCTGCTCATGAATACAACACGGAGTATAAAATCAGCAAGGAAATAATGGATATACGCGTACTGTACGATGGAATACTCCGTCACATTGTCAATACCTCAACATGGCCGTACCGTGCGCGATGAAGAAAAAGAAACCGTGCCGTGAGATAGGCGCACACCACGCGAGCGCGCAGAGGATCCGGGCCAACAAGGGGCGTAGGCTCACCTCGGAAGAAGCCAAAACAAAACAACGCCTCAAGATTTTCTTCATATTCCACCCTTGTACGTTCCCCTATTTTCACTTGCACTTGAAACTTTTGTGCTAAATAGTTCTCGAAAGGGACCTCTGACATGGCAAATTCACAATGCGCTCCTCCCCCCCCCGGAGGGATGATCCTACAAAACCCTGCCTCTCCCTCTCCCTCTCCACTTCTCTCTCGCCTCCTTTCCTTCCCCTGTCGTCTTCCCCTTCTCTTCTCATCTGGGAATAACACAAGCAAAAAGAACAGAGATTCTTCTCTTAGTATCTAGTGTTGAAATATACAATGCATACTTGGAATATTCTAGGAGATTGTGGAAATCATAAGAAATTATCTTTGCAATCCATAAGGATAAAAATAAGATAATGACAAGGTAAGAAGGTTCTAAAAGAGTAGAGGACATGTATGATTCATAGTCATCATGCCTCATGGTGAAATGTGGAATATTCTAGAGAAGAGATATTTGTATGATAGGATAAAGATGGAGAAAAGTCTAGAATTGTAGAAGAGTGTAGAAGATGGACACATGACAACACCATATGAGCCATGAAATCCTATATATATTGGGTCACTCCCCTCCCCCAAGCCATGTCAAGTAGAAGCCATTTGAAGATGGCATAGATAGCCACCATGGATAATTAAGTGACATGCCATTGGATGGCATGAGTAGAGTGTGGTAGGGTAGCCACATAAAAATGTAAGGGTTGTTGTGTTGTGAATAGAGAAGTTGAGTTTCTTGTAGAGAGTTGGTCTCCCATATTGGTGTCCAGGTGAAGATCTCATCATTATAGTGTGGGTATAGGGTCCACAGAAAAGTTGTATCATACTACTTTGGTATCGCTTCTCGGAAGCTGGTGTCAAGGTTAGGGGCACCGATTTATCAACAATTGGTATCAGAGCAGGTCGGTCAGGGACTGTCATTAGGAGTAGTTTGTGGTGAGTGCAGGGCACTCATAGTGGTCGGCGGATTGGTTGGTAGGCGTCGGGCGCTTACATTGCTCAGTGTGGCACCGAGAGGCGCTAAGAGGAGACTCTGCCGGAGATCACAGTCCGGGACTGTGAAGCAACGCTGGTTTGGGACCAAGCGTAGGTAACGCTGGGCGTCAGTTGACATGACAGATCTCTTGAGCGCAGGTGGCATGAGGAGGCTCAATAGCCACAAGTATGGCTATTGAAAAACTTGCATGGAGTCATACTTGATGGGTCAGGACCTATGGAAAATCGTGGCAGGTACCGAGACTACTCCTCCGTCGAAGGAGAACGCGGAAACCTTCCAGAAGTGGCGAATCAAGGCAGGCAAGACTATATTCATGTTGAAGACAACGATCGAGAAAGATTTGGTAGCACATCAGAGATGCCGTGACACTGAATGAGGCCTGGAAGACATTTGTGAAGCTGTTCTCGAAGAAGAATAAGGCGCGACTCCAACTTCTAGAGAAAGAGCTTACAGGTATCTCACAAGACACACTAAGCATCAATCAATAATTTACTAGGGTAAAGAATATTTGCCGAGAGATATCCCAGCTTGATCCGGAGAAGAAGGTCATCGAAGCTCAGATGAGAAGTATCATCATCAATGGCCTAAGACACGAGTATAGTGAGTTTATGGCTGCGGTGAGCGGATGGCCAATACATCCGTCCTTGGTGGAGTTAGAGAATCTATTGGCGAATTAGGAGGCATTAGCAAAGAGGATGGTCAACATCACCTTGGAGGAGAAGGATGAGGAGGAGACACTCTTCATCATAAAGAAGGGTCCACCGAAAGACCGAGGAGAGGCGAAGGAGTGGACAAGAGATGATAGGTATTGCTTAAAGAAGAACAACTATTAAAGGGGAGCTCAGGAAGACAACGATGATGAAAATGACCAGGAGTTGGTCAAGAATGAGAGGAGAAGAAGAGGTGAGTGCTTCAACTGTGGTAAGAAGGGATATTTTGCCAGGGATTGTCCAAGTCTAAGGAAGCACACAGAAGAAAATGTGGCTACTATAAAAGAAGTCGTCCATAGTGGGTGGCTTAGTGAAAAAGAGTGGGATGCAGAGGCATGTATCACAACTAAAAATGATGAAGCTTACTTTGTGGAAGACTTGACAGAGGGTGAAGCTCTATCAACCAGAGTTGCTGAAGAAGAAGAAGAAGATGATGATGATGATGAAAAAGAAGAAGAAGAAGAAAAATAAGAAGAAGATACAAAAGCTGGTCTCTCGATGGAGGTAAGAGATCCAGATATTTCTACTGGATTTATACTATTTGAATGTGATGATGATGAAGACTGGGAGGCTCTAAGCGATGAGGAGGAGAAAGATAATAGATATGAGAAGAATGAGCCTAGTCTTTATAAAGATGAGGAGTTACAAGAATATGGGGAAGACGAAGATGGAGTATTGGTGGTCCATAAAAATTTGGAAGAGCATGATAAGATGAAGAAAATTCTGGAAGGATGCAATTGTGAAAATCTCAGGTATGACAATGCTTCACTTGCTGTTATTTTGCGTTCGTACAAGGAAACTAGAGGAAAGACAACTAGAAGAGTGAAGAAGAAAGAAAAGATGCATGGATGCATCAAGTTGGCGGGGAATTTCTGACGTAAGATAGTGGCATATGAGTTGAAGGAGAAGAAAATCATGTCACGAGGGCAAGTGAAGAAGAAGGTTCGTAAGGGCAGAACGCAAAATAATCTAAGGGCAGCGACACAGAATGGTGTGGCAGCCAAAAATAAGTATACGTTGAGGGGGGTGTTGAAATATGCAATGCATACCTAGAATATTCTAGGAGATTGTGGAAATCACAAGACTACCTTTGCAATCCATAAGGATAAGAATAAGATAATAACAAGGTAAGAAGGTTCTAAAAGAGTGGAGGACATGTATGATTCATAGTCATCATGTTTCGTGGTGAAATATGGAATGTTCTAGAGAAGAGATATTTGTATGATAGGATAAAGATAGAGAAAAGTCTAGAATTGTAGAAGAGTGTAGAAGGTGGACACATGATAATACCATATAAGTCATGGAATCCTATATATATAGGGTCACCCCCTTCCCTAAGCTATATCAAGTAGAAGCCATTCGAAGATGGTATAGTTAGCCACAATGGTATGAGTAGAGTGTGGTAGGGTGGCCATATAAAAAGTGTAAAAGTTGTTGTGTTGTGGATAGAGAATTTAAATTTTTTGTAGAGAGTTGATGTTTCATATTAGTGTCCAGGTGAAGATGTCATCATTATAGTGTGGGTATAGGGTCCACGGAAAAGTAGTATCACACTACTTTAGTATCGCTTCTCGGAAGTCGGTGTCAACGTTACTAGCGCCGATTTCTCGACATCTAGTACTCGAGATTACAAGTTAGCAAGGAAGGGAGGAGGAGATGCAAATTGGGGCAGCATAATAGAACCACAAAGCAGTAGAGCGAAATCAGTAGATTACTCCCTCTGCAATCCTGCGGCATTAGCTTGTACCAAGCAGTGTGGTTCTTGAGCACTACAGAATGATGCCAAGATTCGACTTCGCTGCATCCATGCTTCTCTGCTCAGAGGACAGCACCACCGCTTTCGACCTTGAGGAGGAGAGCGAGGAGACTTCGTGGGTTCTTCGCCCGCCGTCACCCCATGCCGACGCTTCTTCTGGGTTCTTGTTGATTGACTTTCCGCTGCAGTCGGAGGGCTTCATCGACGAGCTCCTGCAGAGGGAGGAGGGGCACCTGCCCATGGAGGGATACGCCCAGCGGCTCCTGCAGCAACCTGGCGGGTTGGATTTGGTCGCCGTCAGGAGCGCCGCCATTGACTGGATTTGGAAGGTGAGCCATTCCCTGCTTATTTCACTGATTCGTGGTGTTCAGGATGCGATGCCATGCGATGCGGAGAATCTGGATAAAAGTTGTCTCCTTTAATGCCTCATTGTGCTGTCTGTTCTTGATTTTGTACTTGTTGATTTAACTGTCCTCAACTTGGTGATTGATCGAATCTGTTCTTTGTAATACATGAATAGGTCCATGAGCATTACAAGTTCGGACCTTTGACGCTTGTCTTGTCTGTGAACTACCTGGATCGGTTCCTCTCTTTGCGCGATTTTGCTGTAAGGACTCTACATGCATTTCTTGCTGTCCGGGTATCTTGATTTTGCTGAGATAAATGCCAAGTCATTGAGCAAATGCTTCTGATTGCAGCTAGGTGAAGCTTGGGTGACACAACTCTTAGCAGTGGCTGTATTGTCCTTGGCTGCAAAAATGGAGGAAACAATTGTCCTAAATCCTCTAGACTTGCAGGCAAGTGCAGTTATACATCATGCGACACATCTGCATATATTATGTGAAACATAAGTTGTCTCAAGTTGTTGAAGTCAATGGCTTGATAGGTGGTCGACATGGAGTATGAATTTGACCCTGCGACTGTGCACAAGATGGAGCATTTGGTGCTCAACACCCTGAGATGGAGGATGCAAGCTGTGACTGCTTGCTCATTTATTGACTACTATCTTCACAAATTCAGTGATGGTGATGCAGTATCCGAAATCATACTTGCTCGCTCAATTCAACTGATCTTGAGCACATCTAAAGGTATGGTTCTTAGTACAAGTGTGTGTACCCTTTAGCGTTCGTTTAGTTGAATGTAATGGTGATCAATTCCTAAAGATAGGCAAATTTGCAGCTGCTGAATTCATGGCATTCAGACCGTCAGAGATTGCCGCAAGTGTGGCTCTTGTGGCATTGGGGAAACATGACAGTTCAGTCCTTGAGAGTGTGGCCACTTGTTGCAAACAATCAAGAAAGGTATTGCATATACGTCACCACAATCCTGAATGCAATATGGTTTGTTGGATTACAGAAATTAGGATATTAAAGTTGTTAGCTTAAGCCTTGATTTCAACTATAAAATTCTTAGCTTATGCCTTGATTTCAAGTATACTTCAATGCTTCCTGATCTGCTTACACGCACTCGTACAATGTAGGAGAGGGTATTAGGATGCTATGAAGTGATTCAAGAAAAGATTCTTATGGGAAACATTATTCTCAAGTCAATTGGCTCTTCAGTTTTCACCAAGAAGCGTAGCCCCTTAGATGTGCTGGATTTAGCTGCATGTGAAAGCCAACAAAGTGATGGTGTCAGTGTAGGAATTCCTCTAGTACACGATGAAGCTCCATCAGCAAGCAAAAGGAGAAGGATTTGCAGATGATTGGTCTCATGGTCAGGTGTTTCACTCTCCAACTATTGCTTCAAGCATGTCAATCTAATTCAGCCACTCGGAAGAATTGGTATGCCCAAGCTGTTTTGGTTATTCAAAGAAGCAAGAGAAAATATGGACCGTGTTTGGCCCCCTAAATAGCAAAAGCCAATTGACTTGCAGCGGAGTTTTAGCTTTTTTGCAGTTTACAAGCCTTGGGCGTGCAAAACTATTCGATGGTCCGGTGATGGTATTGGTTATTGGCTGATTAGTTGAGGTAGATAGCGGAATTGAACCATGAACTCCGCGTGCTGTAGAGATGAGAGTTCTTTTGTTGCATTTTGTATTCATGCTCACTTGTTTGCTCTTGTGAGAACCTGGGAGAGGGATGCTTTGATGTGGGTAATGGAAATACAAGGAAGAAAACAAAAACAAATTGAGGAGGAAAGGTGTGTCTTGGTTCCTTAAAAAGTTAATGAATTTGTCGGAACTATCTACTGATAGGCTGCTACAAGGCTTGTCTTGTTTCACTTATATCTAGTAAACCCCATTAAAGAAAGAAAACTAGTTCCGATATTCTGTTCTGCTGCTCAAATAACCGAGAAACATGAGCACACAAAAACAAGTTGTTGTTGTTGTAACCTTGTTCCTTTTCAAGCTGAAGGTCAGGATCTAATTCATGCAGCGAATGAACAAGCATTCTGCATCTTCGTCATCCCCCACCATGTTTGTGTATGCTAAGATGGTAATGCTCAGAGCAATACAATATAGTCAGCCAGTGGGACATTTTTCTTTAGAGAAGTCGTGTTGCATAATGCTTTATCAGTGGGACATTGCAGTCAAGGTGCATCTGCATCCTTGCAATTTGTGCTAGTTCCAAGAGAAAATTGCTTGTGCAATCTTTCACAAATATTTCCACGCTCTGTATTGGTAAGTGCAGATGTTCTTGATGTTCAGGCATGAACCCCTGCCCCAAGCGTATTGTTTCCCATGATCTCATCTCAGCATACTCGCTTGCTACTGCAGTTTTGCCACTGGAGTACCACTTGACGCCGTTCTTCTTGGGTACTCACTGCCAGACTAAGCCAAACATAGCCATGTAGATAGAAGCAATGGTTTTAGATCCACAGTCCTGACCTGTCAGTAACATAATCTTTCACCAAGCAGAGTGGCGGCTGCCTCATCGGAGCACACGAAACCACTGGAGACGCAAAGAAAAGGGCCAAGCAAGAGGATTGCAAGCTCTGAAAGGGCCGGATGACATCTCTGCGACAGCTACGCTAACGACAGCGAGCGACAGATCCCGATCGAGCTGCTCGGGGCGAGGGAGCAGGGTTTCTCGAGCCTCTCCTTTCACCTGCGTACACGACGGCCGGTCCCTGGCCCCACCGTGTGCTGCGTATACGTACGTACGTACACGTGATGGGCTGACGGAACATGGCTCGTGATGCGACGGTAGAGCGGGAAAATAAGGTTGCGTATGGTTTTTCAAAAAAAAAGGTTGGGTGTGAGTTCGGTCCCGTGGATCGGGGGTGCCGATGCATGTGAATTTTGGATTTTTGGGCATGTTTCATTGGTGGGCTCGTTGGTGGCTGAGTGGCTCATAGTCATATAAGCTATGATAGGTAAAGAACAAGCAAGCCCTTTGATTCCTCGCTTAGTTCGGACCAGGAATCCTCTTTTTTTTTTCTCCCCTCTCCTTTTCTTGTTGGGAGAAGAGCAGAGTTTTTTTTTCTTTTTTCTTTTCAAGAATTGAGCACCGGGAACGGGAATGCACAAGATTTATTGAGCAAACAGAAGAATATTGTGCCATAACACAGTGACCTGATGACTGCCACCTGATGACTCTGCCTGGGTACTACAAACAAACAACCTGCCACTGTCAAAGCCAAAACACAGTGACCTGTACAAACAAGGTTGGTTCCAAAACTCCGATCCGTCAGGTAACATTACCCCTTGCCCCTTCTTGGTCTGTAACAGCTTGATGTGTTAGCCTATTAATTACATGACAGCCCCTGGGGATTCTACGCAACCGGATTGGGACCTCGCGGAGGAGCGAGTCTCTCATCTCATCTCGATCTGCTATTCTGCTGCAGAAGACAAGAAATTCAGGTTCTTCTCAGCATCTTGGAGGCGCCTCTCAGGCTGCGATAAGGGCATGCAGCGACTTCAACATCGACGTAGCGGCGGCGCTGGAGGATAGGCGACACAATGCTATTGCTCACCAGGACAAACGCTCGCGGCTCCTCAACATCCGCGGCGTGCCGGCGTGTCCTCAGGTGTCAGGAGAGCAGGCTATTCCAGTTGCGGAAGAGGGAAGAAGAACACTCCGCCGGTCGGGCGCCGGCGACGGATCCCGGTGGTCCGCGATGAAGTTGCGGATCGGGGATTCAATTGCCCCCGGGCAATGACGACAGGATCGTGGCCTCTCGCGCGGTGTCGTCGAGGCTTTTGTCTCGCTCTGTGGAGCTAGCGGAAGGGGCTTTTGCGGGGAGCTGTTTCTGTTTGTGCCGCAGCAGTAGCAGTTTCTGAAAGGCTCGGCAGATCTTGCAGTCGCAGCGCAGTAATCATGCAATGGCAACCAACAGCGGTGCGCTTGCAGCTTGCATGCATGCTGCCGTGTATCACTCTTCGGCGATCGATATGGATGCAGATGGTGATACCACAGTGTGTAGTTTTGGGTCAGTTAAGGTTGCGGATGAGTGATTGACATTGAGTGTTTGACACATAGATTTTGACAGATTTTAGCACGTTGAATAGTATTATGTGAGAGAGAATAGGCTAAAAGAAGCTGAAAGAATAGTATTCTGTGTTTTTTTAAAGAACTTTGTGTATTGCACATTTATGATTATGACTAACTGCCCGGTGGTGAACTTGTGATGGAACTAAGATAAGGTTGGCAGAGGAACATATCTATTAGTTTGTGATGTGGATGTATTGGTGTGACACGGTGTTGACAGTTAAAATTGGCAAAGATCGTGCCCGACCGATCAGACCGGTCTGGCCTGTATAGTCCGAGTAGGTTTAGATTTATAATTAGGAATCTTTTTGTAAACCGACTCGTGAACGGGTATGACTTCCCCGTGTGTGTATATATATATACAGGCTGAGGGTAACCACAAACGAATCAATACATTTGTCCTTTACTTTTGTTTCTCCAAACCCTAGCTTTTCCAACCCTAATTCTGTTCTTCCCGCGTCTCTACAGCGTTTGAAGGCGCCCTAAGTGGCCTATTGATCTCAAGGCAACCTTAGCTCCATTAGTTCTGACGGAGTCCCTCCTCAGCTCATGATTCTAGGTCTTCACGGTGTCTCTGTACAAACTAGTCTGACCAGTTGGCACTTGGCAGTACCGGTCTGACCGGCCTGCGCAGGACCTCGCTGGTGACGATAGTTTGCGATTCGCGCATGCTAGCGCTCTCATGTGTTAACCAGAACTGTGTCAACACATAGCAGTCCACAACGAGATAGCTAGTGAAGGGCAAGTTGAGGCTTTTTACATGAAGGACTAGAGAGACCGTTGCGTATAGTTAATTACCTACTCCCTCCGTTCTAAATTATCTTTTTCTCTAGATTCATAATATTTGCTACGCATTTAAATATGTACTATATTTAGTGTATAGCAAAGTTTATAAATTTAAAAAAGTAAAAATGACTAATAATTTAAAAGGAAGGGAGTCGAGTTCTCCGGTTTGTTCATTTCTATTTTACTGCTTTTACTTTAAAATCCGGAATAGTTCAATGAAACGAGCTTGGCTTGGCCTATAGTCTCTGCAGGAATCAGCAAGCGATTTCTAACACATACTGCCGCAAGCTAATCTTGTAAAGTTGTAATGGACCCATGAAATGGCGTTATCCATGTCCTACATACAGCTGTACGCGGACCACTACCGCAAAGGCCAAGAGGCGACAGGATTGCAAACAGTGAGAAAGGACTAGATCCCCGCGGCAGCTGCGGGACAGCGGCAGGCAATGATAACAAGCGACAGATCTCGAGCTGTTCGGGGCGAGGAAGCAAAGGCTTCCATTCCTCCCGATCCTCTCGCGCGTACATACGTATATGTATGTGTGATGATGGCAGTTCGTGAATTGTGTCCGTATAAGCAGTACTAGTACTCCCTCCATCATCAAGTAGTAGTACTACGTTCTATAGTATTCTGTGAGAGAGAAAAACCGAAAAACGTCGAAAGAAGCGGAAAGAAGCTAAGCAGAATAGAGTGATTTACTCCTTGAGAACTACTAAGGATGCCCGTGCTAAGGTCTGCGGCTTGGTAGCAGTTCTTCGGCCGCAAGAGCACATAGTTCCACCGCGGGCGTGCAATTTGCAAGCTCAGCTCCTCCGCCGTCTAGTTCCTTTCTTTTGTACAGGGCTTCTCCACAACACCACAAAATCAACAGCCACACCAAGCTCCGTCTCAGGCTCGATTCCTCAAGTTTACCTGCCTTCTATTCCAATCCCTCGCGTCCGCAGCTCGGCCACCACCCAATATTCGGTACGAGCGCCTCAATCCCTTCTCACAGCACCCTCTCTCCCCTCTTCTCTCACAGCACCCTCTCGCCCCTCTCCTCTCTGCTCCTACCCATTCTGTCTCTCGCTAACACCCCATGGCAAGCGGGGCCGGCGGCCGGCTTGGGGAGTCCGGGCCGGCGAACGGGCCAGTGGCAGCCGACAGTAGCGTAGCTCATCCAAAATTTTAGGTGGGGCATATCATGCGATGAAGATAACTACAGCTAAAAATCGATAGCTTTCCCAGACCACATTTATATTAAAATCACCGTAATGCAAGCACAAACTACTAATAAATGACAAATTTAAAAGTTTACCATGGTACATCTCAATAAAATAGGCAGCGATGTCTTAAAAGGTTCACAATAAACTACCAATTTCGTTTCACAAGTACTCTACCTACAACATCAGAAACTCCTGCTCATTGCTGACTCGTGTTAGGATCCCATATCTGGGCCGGCTGCTGCATGGGCCATGACCCGTGAATTGTGAACGCTTCTTTGCCGAGGACTACAATAGGGACCACACGAGAGAGGGCATGAACAACGTCTGCTCATCTTCCTCCTCCGGTCCTGCTCTAGTCTCCTCTAGGTCTAGAGCTATCTCTCTTTGCCAATTCCATTTCTCCATTCCTTCCCCCAAATTGCTCTGCTATACTCGAGGCCTCCCTCTCCCTGAGGTCATGTACTCTGATTTGTATCTGAATCATATTGCTACTTATATCCCGTTCTTGGTCATATATTTGTGAAGGTGGTTGCTAACAACTCGTTGCCGCATGCGGTTGCAGACTTGCAGAGGAGAGGCAGCCAAGCCAAGGGCCCTCCCTTCAGGTCCAGCTCTGGGCCAAAAAATGAATTGGGCCATGGCTGTTACTTCGACCACCCTCCAGCCCAATACAGGCCCTGTTCGGTTCTCCCTAGCGCATCTAGTGCTACAAGAGAATCTTACATGCATGAAGTACTAAACGAAATTTATTTGCAAAATCTTTTCACATATGGGTGTAACTTTGCGTGACGAATGTGATGAGCCTAATTAATTCATGATTGGCTACCGTAATGCTACATTAACCATCATTTAATCATGCGGTTAAAGGTCTCATTAACTTCGTCTCGCAAAGTAGCGCAGGGTTGTGGAGTTAGTTTTGTAAACTGCCTTTCTTTAATACCCTTAATTAATGGTTAAAATTGGCTACAGTTCCCTGTGTTACCAAGGGCCTTAATGGATGGAAAAATCATAGCCACGTGAACCAGTAACGAAAAATGTGCCCACAGACTAACTGGGCCGACCGCTGGCTAGTACGACCCATAAACTCTCACTACGAGCCACTTTTGTAGGCCCGGCCCTATCTATCCCCTGCATCGTGGCTCGAACCGGCCCAAACGGGCCCAGTCCCCGCCCGCTTCTGATCCACGGAACCGAACCGTATCGCACTTGCCCGTTGCAATTGCAGCGCCGCGTGGGAGCTGCGACTTTCCCTAGAGCAACAAACTGAAACGGGTTGACCCCCACCACCGCTAGTCGCCAACCCCACGCACGCTCTGCGAGGACCCCCATTCCCCACCCCACACCCCCCCTTCCGTTTCCCCGGACCCCACCACCGCGCCCCCCGCACCCCCTCAGATGCAGCAGCCGCCCGCCGAGATGCACCCCGCCGTCGACGCCCCCGCCCCCGCCCCCGCCTCCGAGCCCGCGGCGCCCCAGCCCGACGCTGCGCAGGCCGCCGCCGCCACCGCGAGCGCCAGCGACGCTGTCCCCGCGTCCGATCCCGCCCCGCCCCCGCCGGCGCCCAAGACCGTCACGTGGAGCGAGAAGCTCACGTCGGACTCGCCGACGCACGTGCACGCCGCCGCTGCCGCGGAGTCCAGCCAGTACGTGTCCCGCGGGCCCGCCGCCTCCTCGTCCAAGGGTAAAACACCCCCTCCCCGCTGCCTCGGCGCGTCGAGCTTAGCTAGGTGGAATCTGTGGAGGAAGGGTTTTGGTTTCTGATTTCGTTCTGGATTTGCGGCATTGTCAGGCGCCGTGGATGCGATGAAGGAGACGCTGTCGAGGTGGGGGAAGTCGTGGGGGGAGACGACAAAGATGGTCGAGAGCCTCAGCCGAGACACGTGGCAGCACTGTGAGATCTCAGCACCCCACTAACCTTCTCTTCTTTCGGAGAATCATCTGTTTTCGTTTGTTTGGGAGATTCATTCCTTGAGGTGCACGGACTGGTACCATGCGCTAGCGTTCTAAGGATCGAAGGAAAGCATCGGTATAAATAAAGTTTGCAAAACGTAAAGTGAAAGCTGTGCTAGACCCCTTTCCAGAACTATGGTGGGGGTTGTAGAGCTGGGGTAGCAGGATACCTGATCCCTTGGCCCCAGAAAAGATGCATACTTGAACATCTTGGTGTAGCTTTCCATATGCTTTATGCCTTGTAGGCTAGGTATCTTGATAAGTTTACTAGTGATTTAAAACATTTTTTGAAGCACTGTTACCCAAGAACTTGTATTCTACCGTAGCCTTGGTGATCTTTCTCAGACATTCATCAGTCACAGCATATTATCTGGCATGTTGTATGCTTAATCATTTGCGGAGAGAAAGAAACTCGTTATCCATCTTCAGTTCATCCAGTTCATATGCTTGTCTTTGAACTTAATTAGGTGGTGTTTCTGCTGACTGAATAGTCACAATAGCAAAATATTAGAGATTTCAAAACATCAGGTTTCTATACAAATACATGTGTAAAGTTCTGTTTGCATGAACCTTGAACAAAATCCTTGGGAATAACAAAAGCATCTTGGGACAAATCTTAAACACTGAGATTTACTGTTACCTTTTACTCTTTTAGGTACCAATAGGCTAAATATCTGATTTCACAAAACCAGTGATGTATTTCTATGCCAATTTGTTATGGAACTAACAAGGAGACCATGCAAAAACTAACTGTTTTTGTAGCAGAAGATTCAAGAACTTATGAACTTGGGTAAACATTTCACGTTTGCCACATCAGCTGTAGTTCTAAAAATTTAGTATTAATAGTAGAGAAGATCCTGTCAGTGGCATGTGTAGCCATCCACCTTATTTACTACGCATCTGTAAAATTAATCATGATGAAGTGAGACATTCGGCAGATAATTGATAGCCAACCTGCAAGGTCCTGTATCAACTTACAAGTCTAAATGATGTTGTGGAAAATAAACTTAATATCTTCTGTCAGTTAGCATGGTTTGCTCTTTACCTGACGATATGGCATTTTTCCTAACAGTCAAGACTGGACCTAGTTTAACTGAAGCTGCTATGGGACGCCTAGCTCAAGGAACCAAAGTTCTAGCAGAAGGAGGCTATGAGAAAATATTTAAGCAGACCTTCGAATTTCTTCCAGATGAGCAGCTGAAAGTATGCTACGCATGCTATCTCTCAACATCAGCAGGTCCTGTCATGGGAGTATTGTACATTTCTACAGCTAAGATTGCATTCTGCAGTGACAATCCTCTCTCTTACAAAGCTGGAAACAAAACTGAATGGAGTTACTACAAGGTAAAGGCCATCCGCTTCCTCTGTATCATCTAACTACTGCTATTGAAATCATTGATGTCTTTGCGCATCGGTTTATCCTGTGTTTGATTGCTATGGGTGTTCATTGAGTCATTGTTAGTTTGTTTCCTGTAGATTTATGAATGGAACTTACTATGTAAGAATAGGTGTTAGTGGTGAATATGGCATCGGTTCTGGAGATTAGAGTAATTATGCTCTTAAATTCCAATGCATTCCATGCTGAAGAAACATAGTTTAAAAAGATAGAACAAAAAAAAAAACGGAAATGAGGACGAGGGTGCTTACCCTCATGATTGTCCCTGGATGAAACCGGAGTGAATGCTGGAGCACTGTTTCTGACTTAAGAATATGATGCATGTTAATTTGTCACGCGTAGGCTAGCTTGTACCTTTTGGCTCAGTGACTGCTTGATCCATTTTGATGTTCAAACATCAGCAGGATTTCAGTGAGCACATGATTGTATTCATTAACATGCTTTCTTCACTTTCCAAAACAGGTGGTCATTCCTCTTCACCAGCTAAGAGCAGCTAATCCTTCGGTGAGCAAAATAAATCCCGCAGAGAAGTACATTCAGGTTGTTTCTGTTGAAGGCCACGAGTTCTGGTTCATGGGTTTTCTGATGTACGACAAAGCCGCCGCCAGTCTTCAAGAAGCCCTGGCTAGTGCCCGAGAGTTGCAACCTTAAAGACATCAATGGAAGTTTTCGGATACATCAATCTCCACAACATCATTGGGGCGTCACCAGTTCGGAACTGGAATCCCTGGCTTCTGAGTGTCTCCTGTTTCAAATCCTTTGCTCTGAAGCTTTTGACACGACACACTCACTAGCTTGCATACTGGAAATGTTTGTTATTCCTGCCTGTGTTGTAATCATGAGATATATACGGGAAACACTTGCATCTGTCCATTTTGAATGCCTTAGTTACTGACATTGAAATGTGACAGTATTGAATGTTTGTTGAGAACTTGAATGTCAACAGCCTAGGAAAGTTGAATGGAACCGGATGTCAAAGGAAAGCAGCTACCGATGCTATTTCAAATTGTGTTTTCGGCCTAGGGAAGTTGAATGGAACCGGATGTCAAAGGAAAACAGCTACTGATGCTATTTCAAATTGTGTTTTCGGCTGAACTAGAAGTACGTCATGCAAACCAGAACCTAAAAAGTTTTCTGCATCCACGTTGTTACTGGGAACTTTCAGTTTAGCGTAATATGGACGTCCACACGGTTGGGCGGTATCGGTTGTGAACTTGTGACTTCGTGAGGGCCCGAGGGGCAACGCCACCACCGTGCCAGCACACGGGGTAAACTTGTAAAGCGTGAGTGGGCTGGAGCCGCGGCATTAGGTTACCGGGTACTCAGCACGTTGCAACAGCCGTGATGGCGCGGTGTGGTGATCGCAGGCGTACTGGGGAAATCGTGGTGACTGGTGACCTTGGCCATAGCCTGGCTGGTCATTGGGAGTTCGTCCAAGTGCTTTGCTTTTAAGAGGGACTGATGATAGGCAGCCTGATAGTCTGGCAGCAATTAAAAAAAAACTCAGTTAGAGAGATGCCCCTTTGAAGAAAGAAAGAATATGAACATTCAACCCAAAACGCGTACTTTCGGTCTCAATTAATTCCGAACATGGTGAGAAAACTATTGACCCAAAAATGATCCAAACCTCCACTATGAAAAGTCTGGAACCAAGCAGCAGCAACTGCAGCCAGGGAGGTGGTGCCTTGCCCACATCAACCTGGCGGGCTGACAGTGACAGGGGAGATACGTGCAGAAACTACACCCTATTTCACCCTAACATGTTTGAAACATTGAACTACTGCAGTGGTCATGCATCTATATTACACCACTGAAGAAAAATCACAACCAAATTTTGGCAACTCAAATGATAATCACAGAAGCTCCAAGCTATGTGATGCTAAAATATTTTATTATGATTGTCCTTCCCCTTAGGAACCCCCCAATCTTCTAGCTGACGCCTCCCCCAAAATTGTGATCTCCCATCGGTGCAAAGAATCTTTATTCTTTAAGGAATCGTGGCCCTATGTTCTATTGTGTGAACTGTGAAGCCAAATCTTCATAGAATTTATCATGTTGCCCCCATTGCCCCAGCATAAGTGCAGCTTCCAAGCCTTAGCTCACAACCTTGCTCAGTATCAGGTGAATCAGTAGGATGATGCCGGCTCCAATCATGACATTTTTCCCTGTCATATTTTCTGCAACTAGCTCCCACCTGTAAGTATTAACCAGTAGAGAGCTGCTGATAAAGCCTGTTTAAAATTTCGTCTTTATCACTACCAGAAGATATAGGCTATAATGCAAAACAGTAGAGATCACACTTTTCACTTTTCAAAAGCTGACCAGTTAGTGAAACACCAGCAGGCTTCTCTATCTATTAAAATGAAGCTTAATGTACGTATGTCAGGACAAAAGTTTTTTCATGATGTTGCGCGCATGTGGTGCTTCGAGAGGTTCAATTGAAGAATATTATAAACTTCAAAGGCACTGAATATAACATCAAAGATGGGCAACATTAAGATAGTGAGATTACCAACTTTGTGCGAAGATTATATACTAGCAATGTAAATAAGTTGCGCACCAATAAGACAGAATAGAAAAGGGAACAATTGAGACTGGCTAAACCTACTTTATGGTTCACTGAATCATGTAACTGAAAATAACACACTTCCCCTTCACCGTTGAATGTTGTGAAAGTGTAGGTGGTGGTGTTTTGTGTGCGTGCATGTAAGCGTGAGGCCTGCTGAACTTACCAGTTTCCTACTACAGAAGTATTCTGTTCTTTTGTAGCTTCCTCTAATATAAATTCTTCCAGCAGCGCACGTTGACGTTCAGTGACCACCCTGCAGAAAGTGCATCATAAATCAAACTGAACAGCAAGTACCAATGAATTATGGTTTATCATCAACCAAACAAAAGCAACATGCTTCTTTAAGGCCTTGAATAAATTGACTTTTGATTAGCAAATAAAAGAAAGCAAATGACTAATACTAGGGCATTGAATGATCAAATGTTTGGTTAGAATAAACCAAAGCTGAACACAAAGCACTGACGACGAAACTGCCAAGAAAACAAATAATGTACATAGTAACAAGTGATGCAAATGTCAAAGCTTTATTTTATTACTAGGCCCAATAGGGTAATGTGTACACAGAGGAATGCAAGAGGAAATGTGCAATAAACACCTATTTTCTAATACAGTGCTGAGTCTGATGCACCAATGTGCCAACTAAAATTCAAAGAATCAATATATTGGGAAAGGTGGTCAATCCACATATACTTCAATGAAATTATTATATGCATATAAATGATGATGTATTAGGATTAGCCCACTCTCTTCGTTTTATAAGTATATATAGACCCATAAATGTAGATGGAAGTTACCATAAATCCAAACCCTAACTTCAACGACAATCTAATCATGCTAAGAGGTAATCAAGGGCCAATTTAAACAGCAACCCCTACTGCAAGTTTAACCATCTGTCTCAGAATGGTTCGACATTAGGCTGTCCAAACAGTTCAGCGTATCCACTGCAACTGCAACATTTTCGACTTTTTCCGCTTGATCGATATGTGAGGCATGGGTTACATATATAGGCAAGGATGGCCTAGGGCTTATAGAAACACCCAATCACGGCAGATCCTTGCCTAACAGACGCACACCTACCCTAATCCTATCAGGTCCGGTGCATGGTGTACAGGCCCATGCAGCCAGGCGTGACTAGAGCCCATGAGTACAATATCCCTTGCTAACAGTCATTACTTATTTTGTGAAGAGTATAACAGGATTGTTTCAAACAAATGTGAGCTAACAGGCAACCAATCAGCAATCAACATGCTTTTACTTCAAGAGCTAATACATGGTCAAAGAAATTGGAACACCGTAACAGTCAAGTGTGTATGGAGAAAACTATTGTATTTTGGCAAAACAATGTGTCTAGAAAAGGAGAAGCAACTTACGAGGGGAAATGAATTTGGAATCGTACATATTGATCCCCAAAGTATCCCGACAGATTTGGCAATCCTGATAGAAATTATGATCATCAGCACTTTACTAGAAGTCAGATGATACATTTCTCAAGTTTCACAAGTTACCTTTTCCCCTTAAAACTAAAACATGACCTGGTTGGACTCCTTTGGGTATCTGGATAAATTGCACCAGATGTCAATTAGGTAAAGAAAATATGGAGGGGGCAATAGATATTATCTAACACTTGATAGCATATCCATTCAACAAGTACACGCAGATATGCTTTCAAAAAAACTAAGATTAAGTTAACAAACAAATAGTATAACAGGCATTTTAAATTTAAAATAGGCTCCATGCAAATAGTATGATTCATAGCGAATAGTGTGATTTATAAGGAATAGTATGATTTATACATAAAGGCTTGCCACCTAACTCTTAACACAACAGACAGATAATATAATACAGAAGTGTGTAGCATTTTTTTACTGGCCATCATGTCCTTTGGCATCAATTATTACCTTCACTTCTGTTGTCCCATTTAAAGTAGGTATTTCAACCATGCCACCAAGCATTGCCTGCATGATTATAAAAGAAAAACCAGCAACAAACCCATCAAAAGCAACGATTAAAACCACAGATTCAAATCCTTTACAGAATTGTAAAAAACAAATTGCTACAGAAATACGACTTTAAAATTGTGATAGCAAGAATAAAGGTAATGATATTTCCTAGATTATAACAAACTACCATTTCTGAACCCGCTACTGCTAGATCTGTGCCTGGAACCTAAAAGGTTGCCGCTTTTTTTGTAAGCTTCCAAACTTCAGAGCAAAACATTATAGTGGAATCAAAATCAGGAAATCTTTTACTGAACAGATTGGATTTGTCTTTAAACGGAAACTATAAATAATGATACATGAACTTTACATCATCTATTGTTTGGAAAGGTTCCTGAGGCCGACAGTGAGAACTAACATTATTTTCAAATGTTCAAATGGATAGGATCAAAGTAGAAGGTGAGTAGAAACTATTTACCTGTGTGAAGCTTATCTTTTTATTGACATGGATGTCAGCACCATCTCGCCTAAACACTGGATCATTTGCTACCTACAGCATACGCAGTTGATGGGAAGATCCGAAGATAAATTGTTTGATACAAGAGAACGTAATATTGTATAACATTAAGTTCGTAATGGCCAAAGCTGATAGCAACGTAATAGCACCACAGAATACTTATGAACTCATCAGTAGTCCATAGATGAATAAAGAAAACTACTTCCTGATTTTTCCTAATAAGTGTGTTAGTTACAATGACAACCTTACATGGTTGTGAGAATCAAACATAACGACACATTGCAGAGATATCAAGCATCATGGCAAATTGGCAAAGGACATGCGTAACAATGAAGAATCCTATACTGCAAGGCATCAATTCTATTTTGGTCACAAATCCTTCACCAATCATATTTTTGGATCAAACAAGGTAAGCCAATGCTCCTAGTGGCACTCATGGATTTTATTCTTTTTTGAGATCTTTCTGAGATATTTTTTCTTTTTTCCCTCGAACACGCAGGAGAGCTGCGTATCATTGTATTAATAGAAGGAGAAGAGTCACACACACCCCTTAGAGAGCTATGAACTTAATCGGCTTTTACAGATCAAGGACGAATGTTTCTGAGATATTAATTAGTAGTTAATGTGCTGGACCATCCAAGCCTAGGACAAGCCTGAGACAAGTGAACCAAAAAGTCAACCCAAGGGGAGAGACATCCCGAAGGTACCACACTTAAGGTCGACAAAAGGCCCCAATAGCCGGCTACTACCTGAATGCTATCACTACAGAGACCGCGCCACGGCTGGTGTAATGTAAACACAAGGTGCGCTGAAGAAAGCTTTGAAGAAATTGGTTCCGATGTCAGCAATATTCTAAGATAGGACGGACACTTTGAAATGGATAGTTTGGGTTCAGGCATGGTGGACGAGCAGGACTTTTCTGTTTTCGTTTCCCTTCAGAAATGGAACTACTGCTGGAGCATTCAATTCACCATTTACTGGCATGTCTGGTAAAAGCTCCTTTTATTCAAAACAAAAGGTGCATTTTTGTGCCTTGAAAGCCCGTTCGAACTTAAGCATGCAAGACACCATGCGCATCTAACAATTGTTGGAACTGAAGGCATTACTTTCCAGCAGTATATGAACCGCTATAAGCTTTGTGAACCCATAATTTCCAGTAAAATCATGATAGATAACTGTAACATGTCCTACACATTTGGCACAAGAACAAATGGTGTAAGTAGAGTTCATATGCACAACCTATTGAACTTGCCAATATGTTTTGTTGTGTGACACACCATAGTGAACCAAAGATAGGAAAAGTATTATCCGATAACATGACACCAACAGGTCAATATGACATATATATCTCCGAGGATAGGTGACTAAATCCTGGGTATATGTGAATGCTGGAATTCAATGAACTTATAGGTTGATATATATGTATGAAAAGAACCATGCATGAATATGCATCCTCACTTGAATTTTGATGTATAGACTTCCATGCTGGGTGCCAAGTCCACCACTATCTCCAGCCTCCCTTACATGAATTGTATCACCAGAATCAATTCCTACATCGCAGAAAACAAGAAATATCTTAAAGGAGCTGATATATTACAATGCAAACTATTCTGCTAAACATTCAATTAATAATAAAACATCAAGCACAGTGTAACTAACAGCTTATTCAGGCAACATGCCATGGATGCAAAGAGGAAGCCAGAAACGGCCTCAGCAAATCGTGAAGCAACCCCATCCTTCTAATAGAATAAAAAGGAGTAACAGACTGGCAGTGGCTACAAAAGGTGCTAGATATCTCCTGAATAAGCATGTTAAGGCAAACAGATGCACACGCAGCATGCATGAGTATAGTATGTACAAGCACCTAGATTTTGGCATGTAAGTGCTAGCTCCACAAAAAATGTCTACGTGCCTATAAATAATACAGTGGAGGAAAGTTTCCAGTGGAAGCAATGCAAATATGATTCTCTCCGTAAGTGCACTAGATTATAGGATAATTACAAGGAATGTAGAAAGAAGCAAACTGACAAAAGGTACCTGCTGGGAGCTTCACTTCTACATTTTTCATACCATCTACCACACCTGAACCTTCGCATGTCAAGCAGTGATCCTGCGAAAAATTATCATACATGAGATAGGGCAAAAACTCACGACTCCTTCATGTTACTTGCAGGATCATTACCATAATTACTTTCCCAGCACCTCTGCAAAAACCACAGGTGGTTGCGAATGGATATGTAGTGATCTGCATAAACCAACAGTATAATCCCAAAACATATGAATCATACATATCTGCATGAAAACTTTAAAAGTAACAGCAAATACTTACCCTTCCTAAACCTTTACAAGAGGGACAAACATATTTCTTTGCATTTGCCAAGTGACCTCTCCCACCTAAGTAAAAGAAAATCAGGGTTAACAAAAAAAAGAGAGAGAGGACATGGGCTAAATCAGGATGATCATATGCACAAGCAAGATGGAAGCTTTGTGAAGAAAAAATATAGCCTTCTATAGTATTAAACTATTAATTGATTCTAACCTTACATACTTCTGCAAGTCAGCATTCATCAGGATTAACCTTAAGTCTTATCTACTACAGCAATAGATCTGCCAGGATTAGAAAGGGACGTGCTGGGCCTTTTTGTAATTGGACAAACATTGTTGTAGGGCTAAACAACACACTAATTCAGAGGTTTATAAATTCATCACGCATTGAGTTTCCTGGGCTAAGGGGGGTGCTGCAGAACCCCCTTTATCTACGCCACTGCCTACATCACAAAGTATCCAAAATTTGCTAAGTTCACAAGGTTGAAACTGGTTACTGCAGGTACATTGTTACACAATGCCATGGAGTGTTTGAAAGAAGCACAGGAATCTGGGAATCTTACTGCTGTATTTAAGCATCATTATTTTCTTAGAATGCTTCATTGAAACAAAAAGCATATGCAACTTGATTCTGGAAGATCATGATGGAAAGAAAGTACATGAATGATATTTAAAATGCAGCAAAAAATAAATATATGGACGCCAGGACAATCTAATGAAACGTCTTATCCCAATTGGCTTGAATTTTAGCTGCATAAAAACAACTAATTCAACTAGTGACGTATCTTGGCAGATGCCTTGCTACTTTCTGAGGAGGTACGGCTTTGGGGCGTGGCAGGTGCTCAAGGGTTGTCTTTTGTGGCTACCCCTGAGCCTGGTGTTCGGTTCAAGTTAGTGGTCGTTGTAAACATGTAACCAGGCTTTCTAACCCTTTCTTCTTCTTTAATATAATGATACAAAGCTCTCCTGCGTGTTCGAGGGAAAAAAAAAACTAATGATGTCTCTGAAATAGTTGGTTATTTGACAAACACCATATAGATAAATGAAATGCACAAGTAGATAAAATGTTCAGGAAAAATGTCTTTCCATTAGTGTCCTGGAGGTCTTGGGTTTGAACCAGCCTCCTTGCAAAACAACCAAGGGTAAGACTACCTAGAAATTCCCTTACTCAGACCCCACCTTGTGTGGGAGCTTTTCGCATTAAGTGCGCCCTTTTCAGGAAAAATATCAAAACAAAATATATAAGACAGTTGAATCACTCCAGAAAAATGATTTATGCATGAGTGCCTACTAACAGCATGAGCACAATGATTTAACTTGATTCAACAAATCCACATACAATTATACAAAAGCCAAGCATGCTAAATAAATGTAACCGAACAAAAGGTTCCAGCATAAAAGCATACTCACCACACGAATCACAAACATTTTTTGCACTAAAGGACACTTGCTTTATGCACCCGTTGGCAGCTTCACTGAAAGATAGATTCAACTCTACCTACTTAAGTCAAGAGATAGAATAAGTTCAACCGAAGAAAAAGGAACAATTTAAAATGAAAGAGAAACAGGACTAAGCATGAACCTCAATATCATTTGCATGCATATTTGTCGCTTGTTGGAAAACCTGAAATCCAAGAGAATAAGTGGTCCATAGTCTGAAGTGAAATGACAAGTGGAAGAAAATGTATTTGAAGTGATAAGAAATTACCTCAGAAAATATTTTATAGAATCTACTAGAGAAATGGCCATCATTCTGTCTGCGGAATTCTGTGAAAGGGTCATGGTTCTGATTGTTGGATCCTGAGAACATGTCGTGATAAGACCCATCAAACTTCCCCCTTGACCCTCTAGAGAATAGCTGCCATATCACAACAAAATATAAGCTTCTCCCAGATATCAAAGTAAATAACTCTGTAAAGGGCTTGAAAGCAACCACGCAATTTCCTAAAAAGATTTAAAAAAGGAAACCAAACCATGAAACTTTACCATGTCATATTGCTCTCTCTTTGAAGGATCCCGTAATGTCTGGAGTAGAAGTTAGCATAACAAGACAGTGTTAATAGGTGTAACAATGAAAACATCAATAAGCAAAACACAAATTGTGGTAACTTACTTGCCTCGTATGCATCTCTTATTTCCTTAAACATCCTTTTTGTAGCAGTGTTGCCTCTATTTGTGTCCGGATGGTACTTTTTTGCAAGCTAAAGACAATTTTATTCATTTAGAAGCGGGAATGTGAATGATTCAATCAGCAAACGAAGCCCTCGAAATCACTAAATTTTCTTTTTTTTTTCAGCGATAACACACGTTTAAGACCAACCATTCCTGTAGCATAGCTTATTAGTTACAAGTGAATCTGACCTCCATGTTCATTGTTCAATGTATCTGCATAATCTCATCCTAGTTCCAGTTGGTTCCAAATTCTTAAAATATATATCATTGAAAGTCATATAATATCAATTCTTTTCATATAAGAATAAAATTAGGTTTCCAGTTGCTGAAAGGATTGTGGGTGTGATCAATGTCACATCTGGAAACATTTTGTAATGAAGCTACACACGAACAGTGAATAATTATACATGTAGTGTTTTGAGTTAACAGCATCACACATGATAATACAGAAGATAGAAAACAGATGGGAATGGAATGGCACTTAATCGATGGAGATTAGATTTATGACATGCTCATCTTAGACATAAATAGTAAGAGAGCCACAAATATCTCAAGATTATCTGAATTGTAATGATACTTACAGAATGAAAAGCCTTCTTGATGTCATCCTGTGATGCATCCTTAGGAACACCAAGAATTTTGTAATAGTCTTTATCTATCGAACAGCAGCGACCTGGCAGAAGCACCCAGAAATGTTAAATTCCCCTTTGTGATTGCAAAAGTAATTATGACAAGAAGAGTGGTCTAAACCGAGCATATTAACCT
Source organism: Panicum miliaceum (assembly GCA_032594955.1). Taxonomy (NCBI): domain Eukaryota; kingdom Viridiplantae; phylum Streptophyta; class Magnoliopsida; order Poales; family Poaceae; genus Panicum; species Panicum miliaceum. The sequence continues at coordinate 8,283,810 of CM064062.1, forward strand.
GTAGCATGAAAACTCCTGCTCGATATAAATGACGACAGCAAGAATCGGCCATAGTACTTATCACCAATATGCATGCCAGTAGAGCTGCAAGCTGCAGTACTCCAGATGAATACAAAATCAACAAGGATAAGGAACAGAGAAATATTGACAAGTAGAAAATGGTACTATAATCGCTACCAGTAAATGTATATGTTTAATGTAAACGTACATCTATCAACTGCAGATATCAAAAGTTAATTCGTATCTGTAGCATATTATATAATGTTCTCCAACGATATACACAGAAACACACAGTATAGACTAAGAAGTTGTTGCATAATTGGTCAGCCCCTTTGTATCTCTTCCTCTCCCTCTCACAAAGTCAATGGAGCAGGTAGAGCTCCCTGTCTACTGCCTGCCGTATAGGACAGCAGTGACATGAGTAGTGGGCTGTATGCCCTGTCTTGTACATAGTACTAGTAGTGAGTAGTGTAGCTGGTAGCAGTACTCAAGTATGCATGTACTAGATAGTTGACATTTGCTTCTATAAAGTAGAAGAGCAGCTGCAGCTCAAGTAGTTTTCAAGCAGCACCAAATATTTGTGCTCCAAGGTTCTCTCATCTTCTTCTACCTCTCGGGTGTGAGCTGTGAGTGTGAGTGTGAGTTTGTGGAGGTGAGGTAGAGCTAATAGAAGTTGTTCCCATCCACAAACATTTTCCAGCCACAAACATTTTCCAGGAATGCACAAGAATGAACTGGTCATGCTATGCTCATAATTTAAAATTTCTGTAAGCTAAAATAATCCTTCGTATTCTATTCAGACTGAAAATGGAATTTTATGTGTTGTTTCTGCAAGTGTAGTTTGAAATAAAATCTAAAATTATTCACATGATTAAAAAGTTCGCCCCAATATGACAGAAAGACCAAGAAAATAGCATTGCGCGAGTGCGTGAGTCGAAACGCTATAAAATGGACGGTTTCTAAGCATTAGTCCGCTATATTCACCCTAAAATCCGCCAAATTATCTACACTTTTAACAAAGCATTTCCATCAGAAACAGCAAAATGTCTCTCAAACCCCGAAACCAACAAAGTGATCAACAAAGCACGTCAAGTGGAAGGAAAATTACGTGCATTCGTCGGAACCCATGTGCTCCTCTGCGCAGCCACCTGCAAGCAATGCCCCAAACGGAGTGAACAAATAGCACTCCGCAAAACCCCAGACCAGGAGGGGGGCAAATAGGCAAGACAGTAAAATGCAAGCGAGCTCGCCTCACCTCTCCTGAGCGGAGCGCGAGTGACCTGGAGGCGTGCCGGAGCCACCCAAACCGGCCCATGGGGGGCGAGGCGGCGGCGGCGGCGGCGCGCAATGGAGAAATGTTGGTTCGTCGGGCGCGCGGAGACTGAGCCTCCGTTGCGCACGGGGGAGAAGCGCGGGTGCCCGGGCTGGCGAGCGGCGAGGCCCAAGGAGATCGGAGCGGCGTGGAGGAGGCTCTAGAAGGTTCCAGAAGCATCCACGGTCGAGAAGCCGGCAAGCCGCCCCCGGCGATGAAGGAGCAGCAGGGAAAGGAAATCGTGGATTGGAGGAGAAGAAAGGAAGGAAATGTGGGGGGGTTTAGCGGCAAGTGGGCTGCCGCAAAGGCTCCAATGTGATGGGCCTTCTCTACTCCGGTTAACACAACGTCCTGGGCTTGATGGGCCACTACTTTATGGGCTCGGCATAGCGCTTGAAGTCAAAACTTTTCGCTAGAAAACAGTCAATTTTTCACGCCATGACTGCAATATTCCGGCTTCCAAATTCAGTCGATTTGCTGCTGCTCTTGTCAGATCTTGACTAGAGGAACATGTATTTGGAATCTGGTTTGCACGTTAGAGATTGGAAGCTTCAAACAGCTCTAGCGGGTGCGTTGATCTGGTCTGTTGGTGAGGGTTTACGAGGACGAGGATCCTCTGACGTACTCCCGCATCACTGACGTGTGGACCCGGAGCCATGCGCAGTAACCCAGAGAGTACGTTAGAGGGTTTGCTTCCGGTTTACGAGGTCCTGCTGAGTAAATGCTAGGACTAACGAGGGCGTGCAGTTTTTTTTTTTGTCGGAACTTGTATTATCTACTACTGCATATATCTACTACCCCTCTATCTTAAATTATTGATCGTTTTAATTTTTCTATGTGCATATCTAGATATAAATATATATCTAGAAGTATAGCGAGATCTACGTATCTAGAAAAATTAAAATGAATAATAATTATGATGGAGGAAGTACGATCTTAAATTATTGATCGTTTTAATTTTTCTATGTGCATATCTAGATATAAATATATATCTAGAAGTATAGCGAGATCTACGTATCTAGAAAAATTAAAATGAATAATAATTATGATGGAGGAAGTACGAATAGTCTTTTTATTTCTCTTCAAAATAGAGATGTTTTACTTAAAAACCCCCATTTTGATTTCATTAAACGTGATTGCGTGATGCTAGGTGGAAACAGACTGCAGGATTTTCTGAAGTCTCACTGAATCTTTTTTTTTTGTTTTGATGGGAGAGTCTCACCGAAGATTAGGAACAATCCCTCGCTAACGATGAGTTTTTGTTGCGAAAGAGTGTATAGCCTAGTGGTTACAAGTGCCTCAATAGCATCTGACGTTTTGGGTTCGACTCCCTGTGGGAGCGAATTTTCTAGAATTTAACGGCGTTGTGCTTTCAGTGGTATGCGACGTTCCCTTTGATAACGAGGCGTCTGTGGTGACTTTGTCAATCTCGAAGATTTACCGGCTCAGTCTCTCGGAGGTGCTCATAAGAGTAGGATTGCGTGTGTATTTTTTAGAGATAAATGTACGTGCGTGTTGTGAGCGTATGCGTCTGAGTTACGACTCGTCACCGGCTCCCCTTCGCCACGACCCACGAGTACCGCTGCATCGAGAAGGGTCAGCGTTTTCAAACTATAGGACCCCGTTGTTTAATCGTCTAGTACTAGTAGTAGCGAGCATCCAGAAGGTTGAAGTCAAACGGACACTGCTGCAGCGTGGACGCAGGGATTGACTAAGCTCTGCGTCGGCAGTCGGCACGCCACCGTCTGGGTCTGGCGTGGAGTACACATCCCTCCATCGCCACCATCGATCGTGTGATCGAGCTCGCCCGCCCGGGGTCGCCCGGGGCTAGAGCTAAAGCAGACCTGTCCGTTTTGTGGCTCGTGTCATGAGGAAATTTTGGTCTGTTTTTGTGAACACATGGGTTAATTTCACACGGACCAAATTGTTCTCACCGTGGAGTCACGAAGCCATTGGTCAAGCTTGGACACGCCTGGGAGCTGATGAGACGATACTGCTCTGCTGGTTTGTTCCCCAACTTCGACACCAACCATCCCCATACGAGGGCAGGATAAAACTATGGGGCCAGTGTGGAAAAAAAGGCACGAGAATCAGTCAACACTTGCTTCGCCTAAACCTTTTGAAACAGCTCCTACTATCTTACAACGACCTCGCTCCATTTTTATCAACGGCAACGAAAAAATTGAATCAAGAATTCTCCTCTCTCTCTCTCTCTCTCTCTCTCTTTTCTAAACAAGTACTACTAGGTACTAGCGCGCAGAAGAGGAAAACGGGAAAAGGGGACCCGTCTCCAACGGGACGGAATCGTCGTGTCAGCTGCGCGTTCCCATTTGCGCGCGAGCTGAGCAGCTTCGTCTCGCGGATCACATGGCCACGGTCGTCTCGCCGCGCGTTGATACGCTACCAGCTGCGCCGTAGTTGTGGACGAGCACGTGGCCATGCGTGGTGCCGCGAATCCCGCTCCCGTCGCGCGCTGCCGGCTGCCGCTCAGGCGTGCCGGGCGATCGCCTTCTCCTCGTCCTCGTCCTCGGTCTCGCTGTCGCCGGCCGAGACGGCAGCGGCGCCGCCGCCGAGGCAGTCGAAGCGCACGCTCCCCTTGGGCGGGGTCACGGCGCCGCCGTCCGCCGCGATGCCCGTCTTCTCACGCTTGGTCCTCGCCGCCGCCGCGGACGCCTCCGTCCCTGCCGCCGCCACGGCCGCCTCCGCGTCGGGCGCCGCCCTCCGCGACGCGGACCAGAACGGGACCCTCGACGAGAACGTCCGCGTGATGAACGACGGCCACCGGTCCGACCGCCCGAGCCGCGCGCTCCGGGCGCCGGCGCCGGCGCGGTCCCGTCCGGCGGGCCCCGTGCGGCGCAGGCTCTCCTCGCCCGCGGCGACCATCTCCCTGCGCACGTGCTCCGGCAGCCGCAGCGTGAACCGCTCGAGGTTGCCGTCGAGGCGCGCCGCGAGGGAGTGGCCCGTGGAGTGCGACCGCGGGACGAGCGGCGGCGGCCGACCCGACCGCGACCGCAACGCGCGGCGCTGGCTCCCGATCCGCTCCAGCTCCATCGCCTCCTCCCTCCTCTCCTCCTCGCACTCGGGGCCATCGGGGCTCACGTCGATGGCCACCGCCTGATCCGTGGCCTCCTGCTCCGCGGCCACCTCGCCGGGGCTGTCCGCCTCGGCCGCCGCGAGCTCCTGGCCGGGGTCGAGGTTGCACCGGCAGACGGGGCAGGTGACGTGTCCGGCGAGCCACTCCCCGATGCAGTCCGTGTGGAACGCGTGGCAGCACCGGGGCAGCAGCCGGAGCTCCTCGTCGCCCTCGAACTCGCTGAGGCAGACCGCGCACTCGAGTGCAGCGTCCTTGCCCCCGACCCGGAGCTCCTTGGCCTCCGCGTACCTCATCGTCGGGAACGACGCGAGCACGGCGGGGTCGAGCCCGCGCTGCTGCTGCTGCTGGTCCCGCTGCTCCTGCCGCGACAGCGCGAGCAGCGCGGCGGCCGGGATGGCCGGGCCGCCCGAGGAGGCGCCCCGCCCGCACCGGCGCATGTACACGGAGAAGAAGCCGATGAAGAAGAAGGCCGCGATGAGCGCCACCAGGAGCACGACCATGGGCGCGCTGAAGCCCGGCGGCTGGTTCTGCATGCCGTACCCGCCGCCGCCGCCGCCGTCCTTGTCCCGCGACGGCGGCTGCGCCGCGGCGGGCCCGGCGAGCACCAGCAGCAGAGTGAGCGCGGCGAGCGGCGGCGCATGCTGGCGAGGTGTCGTCATCTGGCGGTGGTGGGTGGGCGCTGGGCGGCGGGCGGCGCGTCTTGGACGGAGTCGCTGGCGCGCGGGGCGCGGAGGTGCATTATAAACGGCTCGAGTCATGGTCGTGGAGTGGATAGTGGAGGGAGAGACATGGTGCGGGCGTGGCGTCTGGTGGTGATGGCTGGGCGGCGGCGAGCAGCCGAGCAGGCGGGGTCTCCCACGTCAGGTTCGATGGGTTCGGGGCGCTGGGCACCGGGGTTTCGGCGTCCGCGGCCGTCCAGGTGTCCGGAGTAGGTCGCGCACCCGTACCCCACCGAGCATGGGCTGGGCGTTGGACTCTTGGCCGACGGCGGCTGCGGATGGAAAAAAACGCACGCAAACCATTCACAAAAGCATAAGCTGGTGAGCATCCTAATCAGATGAGATAGGCCGTGCAAGTGTCAATTTTTTTTTATGAAAGTACAAGTGTGAAGTGGTGTACTGCGATGGGATGTGCCTTGTTGCTTTGGGAATTTAGTTAGCCGTTAATTGGCGAACTAGGCTAATACGATTTCATGAGCTGCTCATTGTACGAGCTCGCCGTACGATTGGTGACGAGCAAATATGGTCAGCACCTCCCGTCCCGACGAATTCGTCCATTTCCATTGGAGCTCATCTGGGGTGTGTGTACCAGCTAGTACTGAGGCGCGGCTGGAAACTGGAATTCTGGTGAACTTCCTGGGGCTGCATTCCAAACAAGCACACAATCCTGAGAAAAACCGCGGGGTTCGGAAACCACTCGTGGAGGTCAAAAAGCGAGGAACACGGTTCGTTGTTCTTGATCGGCTTCCTTGTTGATATCTCCACGGCGCCTCCCATTGGCTGCTGTGGGCGCGTCCGTGCACGAACAGAAGAGAACCGTGCACCGTTCTATTTACAAGTTTGCAGAATTATTTTTTTATTAAGCCTGGCTTCGATCTTGATGTGACAGCGTATCACGACGGAGGCTGCCGATTGGTAGGAAAAAGATTTTCCAGACCGATGCTATCAGCTTGACATTTGCAGTCGCGGCAGCGTGCCGAGACCGCAGGCAGAACTGCAGAAGCAAGGCTCCGAGACCCGGTCCGGCCGTCCGCCTCTGACACGCACGCCCACGAGTCACACGACGCGAAGCCGGAAGGCAAAAACAACAGCCCAGCAGCACCCACTCTCGCGAGCAAGTCCACCCCACGTGGACCCGGCAACCCATAAACGACACCGCGCCAGTTTGCAACAGTTACACCCGTTGTACTTTCCGAGAGGCCCAACGCTACTGTTTCCATCCTGAACACAATGGTGCTCGATTGGCAATTACAACAACCAAAGCGCGTCGGGAAAAAAGAAGAAGAACAATTCGATCGGCACCCTGTACACAAATGAATATCTTGCCCGCTGATATGAACGCAGGGAGAGGACAAAGGACAGGGCAAACGGCTCAGGAACAAGAGAGCCCTTGGCATGTCCTTCCAGTATGTTCCAGGTTATCTTGGCATGATGATGAGGCAAGTGCCCCATCCAAGTGCTAGCAGGAGAAGGAAGCTTGGCGTCTTCAGCAGGGATGAAGCACCTGAACAGAAGTTGCGTATCATGGTAAGAACAGGTAAGATCCAAAAGAAGCTCCAAAGGAGTATGAGCTGGCAGTTTTTTTTCATGGAAATAGCCCTGAAATGACTCCATTCTATGATTAGTTTTACTTCTATGGAATTGGTTACTCGTTGTCTGGGGAATAACTGAAAATTTTGAGCAATAGGCAGGCGCTTCCTAGTTGCAGGATCCACGATGGGCTGGATGGAAATTACAAGCTTGGTCAGCATGGTTAGTGTGACTTACTGAACAGGAGGTATTTATTCCGAATATTCCACTCGAAGTCCCAGTGCATCCTGTCATTTTTTAGTGTCCAATATGACCACCCAAAGGTGGCGTTCGCATAAACATCCAACTGAGCTCTGCCAAACTTCTGGTACTCATACTGGGATGCATTTTGCACGTCCCATTCATTAACCCATTCACCTGAACAATACAGGGACATAGCACCGTGTTCAGTACATGTAAAGATACGAGTAAATGACTATGGAAATAATCAAGTATACTTGGAATAAAATAAACATAAAATTGGGTCTTTAAGCACGCATGTTCAATGTGAATGCTAAATGTAAACATCCCAAACTCCCAACTCCAACAATCAAGAAATGAAGGAACAAATACCGAACGAGAACGTATGCGCAGCCTCTCTAAGATTTGTAAAATGGACACAGCAAGGCAGAAATAATGTAAGAAGGTTGGTAATCATACCAATGAAGACAAGAGGCCCATTTGCGTCCTTAAGAGCTTGCAATTGTGGTGCTCTATTCTTGTAAATAAACTCAATATTCTGAGTAGAGTTCATGCTGGCGAAGTAAGGATCGAACAAGTTGTAGTAGTGTAAATCAACTACGACATTTGAAAGACCAATACCAACTTGAAACAGTTCGACTGGGTCTGCATTTCCGATTCTTTGGCTGATGATAACATATGCAGTTGTTGAATGGTTTCGCACAATTTGGTAACCCCTCGTATAGTAGGACAATAGAACATCTAAAGGAACGGTAGCTGCAGACGGTTCGTTCAGAAGCTCAATGCCCAAAAGGGAAGAATGGCCTCCATACCTGCAAAACACAAGGCCAAGAAAGCCACCTATAATATTTCAAGGACAGTCTGGGATATCCAAGAACATCAGAAAAACTAGCAGTTAAAGCATTTTCCACGCTCCATGAGAGGAGATCAATTAGCTGATATATTTTGATGGTACGGAACCAGCTCAGGAAAAATGCAGATAATACCATTCTAAAGATGACATGCTAGGGAAAAGAATACCTTGTCGCCAGGAAATCAATAACTTCTAATGTTTGCGAGACATATTCAGGTGAGGGCCAGTCCACGAAACCATCCCTGCTCGCACTGTGTTCCATTCCATTTTGAGAACCAGGAGCAGCATGAAGATCGATTATACATTTCAAACCATAAGATCTAATCCAACAAAAGAAATTTCATGTTACTAACTGAATGAACACTTAATACTATAGCATTAGAAAGGATCAGGGATATCAAATACTGCAAAGAACAGTTTGGAAACACGACATACCGTGCCCATGAAAATGCTAGGTCCAGAGCTGCCAAAGACCCTCCAACAAATGGAGAAGGTGGATATGGATCTTGTGCTATCCACCATCCGACAGGAATTCTCACAGTATTAATTCCATGTCGAGATAGGAAATCAAAGTCGCTTGCTGTTATGAAACTTGTCCTGTGCTCCTTAAAAAAAAGCAAAAGTAAGAGTCAAGGGGTGTTGTGCGTAAGAGAAAATTGGATTGGTTCAGCAAATTTTCAAAAGAAAATGTGGGCCCTCAGACATACTTCTAAGACCATCTTCGCCCTGTCGTAACCATAACCGTTGGCAAGCTGGTAGTCTCCATGTAAGTTATTGGCAACAATCACCAATTCAAATGTCGCTAAATTATTATCCCATCCTGGTTGGAATTGATAAGTGGAAATAAGCAGATGATCGTTTGTTGCCTAAGTTAAAAGGAAATTGCAATGACTTATTAATGGCACAACTTGCAAGAAGGCGACTGAGGGACAATCACATATAACACATCGAAATGAAACTCTGGATTGAGCAATACTTGCACATAGCCTCCATTCAGAAGTTTGATATGAACCCTTTCATCATTCCTTTCGATGTAGAAAGTCTCAGTGGACAATGGTTCCCTTGCAGTTGCCAAGATCAAACCATCTTCACGATTTGATGTCAAAAATTCACCTCCAAGACATCGAAGCTGAAATTCATTTTCTGACACCCTCCAAAGCTATTTATAAAGAAAAAAACCAGTAAGGTAACACTTAATCTCAACAAGTACTAAAGGCACATGTAAATAACAGCATTGTAACAATCCAATGAGTTGCAGTTGCTTCAATACCAACCATAGAAGTAACGGATAATCAAATGATACTAAACATGTGATTCTGACGTTTAGGGAGAAAAGAATATTAAGACATATGCTCCAGATGTCTCATGTCTGTTCGTGGCAATTTTACAAACATTTTAACCAGACAGAAAAAAATATCGCTAATCCTTCAGCTATACTATTCAGTGGTCCGTTACTTTGCATTTGGTCAAGTGATCAGTTTCTTGTCATGTGATACCCTATTGTGAAACCCCAGTGGCCATCAATTTAATTATCACAAGAACTCAAGAAAAAGTTTGTTAACTGGGCAAAACAAGTCAGAAAAAATATATCATATAGCTGAAAAATTGTACCCAGTAGTAGAACGTGGAGTGAAATTAAGACAGCATTTAACTAGTACTTAAGTAGTATGAAACAATACTTTTCTTGAGGGTGTACCCTACTGTAAAGCCTACACAAAACAGTAAGACCAATATGTTTCATAATTCTCTGAAATCAGATTGATAAACTTCATATAATACCCTAGCTGTAATAATGCAGAGGCTTACACTTGTAAAGTATACAATTCAATAGACTGATACTTCTTTAAACCAGACTAACACGTTCCATGTACTCCTCACCCTAAATGTCTCCCATGTTGAGGCCACATCACGGTCCACTGTCACATTTGAACCACCTCCATTGGCCGCACTAACATATTTATTCAATACAACAGAGCGGAGCTGCACCTGCGTCCCATCCTGCAAACGCAGCACATAGAGGGTTAAAACCTCACAAGCACTAGTTTACCAAGAATATAAAGTGAATAACCAAGATCAATGCACCTACTAGCATATCCCCATTTGGAATCCCGTCAAAAAGTGATGGCTTAATCCACCCTTCAACCACCAGCCATCCTCCCAAGTTAACAGTCCTCACCTTGGAAAGCCCATCCACTGTGGTAAAAAATGAGGATGCTCAACAAGTGGTATACGTGATGTTCTATGACGACTTATGCTGTTATGCAAAACTTTTACTAAGAACAGCACAGAACCAAAGACTTGAAGTTTGGGATACCATTTTTAACGAGGAGATCACTCAACCAGTAATTTTTCAGTGAATATTTACTAACTGCGTTCTCCACAACTACAAATGCATATTTAACTAGACAATCACCATGCACAGTGTGTAGGGCAAACTGCATATTTCTGTACAAATTTCTTTTATAAAAATATATGCAGAACAGCTGAAACCAAAAAACTATTGGATGTCAATAAAGTTTTATTCCCCCGATCATCAATATCTAATTGTCCCTTCGGAATTGTAGATACATTCACATGTATGACATAATGATCATTTGTATTTTGCGCTAACAAGCTTGGAGTCCAGTATTTGCCTCTCTTATTAGCTCCAAAATGTATAAATGTCACCAATCCTGCTCCCCAAAAGCCATAAAACTCACAACTCAAAAGTTCTCGATCAAGACATCTTTCTCACCTGAGCTGAGGCAGGCGGAGAAAAGCACCCATGAAAGCAGCACAAAGCCAGGACCAGCAAGGCCACCCATGGAGGTGCCCTACCACAACCCGCGGGACCAGAGCTGGCACGGGCGGAAGACCGAAGAGGCTATTAAGGCGGCACCGGGTGCTTTCCTTGCCGCAGAGTTTATCCCAAGGCGCCCGCGGCAAGGCCGTACTGGCCCAAGCGGTCGCCATTGGCAATTAAGGAATGGAATTAACGCTGGCTGGTTGCCTCGTGGGGAAGTGGAAGGGATCCACGAAAAGGAAAGGTTCCAGGCGATTTTTTTTGTCGCGGGTCGCGGCCGATGGAGGGAGGAGAGAGCGGCCGCGGCGGTGGGGGGCGGGGTGGAGGAAGATGCTCCTCGGAGAGACGGAGACGACGGCTTTGACGACGCCGACGCCGACGTGTGTGATGGACGAGTTGGGCCTGGGCGGGCTGAGCTCAGTTTCCTCACTACTCACACACTCACTTTGGTGGTGGTGGCCCGCCATATACATAAATTTCAGCCTGATAAGTGTGGTGGCCCATCTCCAAGCTGTCCAGCGGCCATCGCCTTCTCCACGCTAGATACAGGCTGGTTTTCGGACGCCTATCCACTCATCCATCCACTGCCTCCCTCTCTCTTTCCCATCCATATCTTCCTCTCCCTCCCCTGCAGCAGCTGCTCCTCCCGTCGCTCCCCTCGGCCCCCGCCAGCCCCTGCTGAGGCCCGGTGCTCCTTCACGCCCCTGCGGAGGCCCCCTGCTGCTGGCCACGCGCGTGCCTCCTCTGCTGCTAGCTTCGACGACGCTGCTCGGGGTCCTCTGCGAACAAGCTGCCGGGGTCAAAGTGCATCTAGTCACTAATCCAGTGTTTGGCGCTAATCGGCTAGGAATCGACCGACGATCTTCAGCGTCGGACATACGATCCGGGAGAATTTGCTTAACTCCTGTTCGGATGATTGCCCTGGTGCGGTTCGCGCAGCGTGCCAATCAATCTGACCTGTTGATTGACAAGGAAATAAAAGTATTAAATTCCGGGTGCTCCGATCGGCTGAGGTTCCGATCTGTCCCGAAAAGCGTATCAGCGAATCGGCCGATTTGTTATGAAGATGATCGGCTATGGATCAGCCGATATTGCAAAGAAAACTGCTGGAGCAACTTAAACAATTATTACGGATACAACACTTGAAATATATCTAATCGGCTATATGATAATGAACGAGAGAAAGCAATTATAAAGCCGATAGTTTCGATCTCACGCTGGATAACTGGTGATAAAACTAGAACAATAGGTAAAAACCTATAATTCTAGTAAATACCGATAACTGGTGAATAAATCTAAACGAAACAACGGCGATGCGCCCGAAGTTAAAGCTTAGATATTATTCGATAAGCGGAACCTACCAATTGGCCGGAGATCGTGTCGATGCAGCCCTGCCAATCCGTACGAACTCGTGAAAGAAAAAGAAGTATTGGCGAAGTCGCCGACTTGAAAGTAAAATGCGATGAAAAAGTAGATTGTTTTATTGATTGATTGATGTTTACAAAGCCCTGACGGCTCCTATTTATACCCTAGGACTAAGACTCCTGATCGATTACGATCTGTTACAAACTTAATTTAAATAGAAAACTACTATATCTATAATATTTTCCTAAAGGAAACGGGCTCCCGCAGAATCTTCTGCCGCCATCTCCTAGTCCAATCAGGATTCTTTCCATTGCTTTACAACCGAGTCGGCATCGTTCTTTTAACCAACGTCAGGTAATTTTTGACTGAGATCCTCTGTTGGGATTCCAATGGCTTCATCCCCCTATCTGTTGGCGCAAGCTGCATCGCCAATCGGCCGATCCTTAACTGTAGCCTCAATCGGCCGATTCCCAACTGTAGCCTTTAAATCTGCCGCATCGGCTAGTCTCTTCCTTCCCTGACGCCGATTCAACACGTGTCAAAATCTGGCGTCAACATCTAGTTTTGGTGATTAATTACAATCATAATTTAGAAGATATGATGCTTTAAATGTGTGTGCAGGAATAAAATCAAAAGAGAAGAGAAAGAAGTTCAAAGGAAGGTCCCCCAATTCTTTCAAGACGGTGTTGGAGCTCAATGATGATTTAAATTCATTTTCGGTTTTAAATTGAGTATAGAAAACACCGTACTATCAAGGGGGACGCGCTCGAGTAACTGAATGTGTCAAAATGCTGCTCTTGAGATGAATTTCCATATGAGAGACGCAAAAATCCACGAACACAAAACTTAGTTCTAGCTTCCTGTTTTAACAGCCATCGGAAGATTCAACTATGCGTCGGAAGATCCAAGAGCCATCGGAACTTCCGACTGGAAGTTCCTAGCGGCTCTGTCTAAAGTTCCCACAGCTTACACAAGTTCCGACCACACGTCGGAAGTTCCGAGCCTGAGACTTTGCATCTGTTTCTTTGCCCGAATTGTTCTTCTTCTGGGAAGTTTATTGGAAGATCCGACCCTTGCTCGGAAGATCCAATATTGGGAAGTTCAGTGTGTATTCTGGGTTATTGTCCGTACTGTTCTTCATCTGGCAACAGTGTCGGAAGTTCGGGCCCTATGTCGGAAGTTCCGACAAACATATCCCGGCAGCACAACGGCTCTATTTTGGGGGTGGGGTATAAATACCTCTTCACCCCTTTCTTTATTGCTGCTGACCTAACCCGCAACACAACACCTCCATAGCATTGAATCCTCTCCCCAAAACCCCTTCTAGAGCTAATCCTAGCCAAGATTTGAGTAAGGGCTTTGGTGAGAAACATCTAGAGGTGTGAGATGGAGACCTTTGAGAGAGTTCATTCTTAGTTCATCTCAAGAAGCATTTGAAGCTCATTTGGTTGCTTGATTTGCGTTTGTTACTCTTGGAGCTTCGCTCCTAGACGGTTAGAGTCGTCGTGCAGCTCCCAAACTTGTAGTTTGAGCGACGGATAGTTTGTATTTGTCAACTTCTTGGAGAATTTTAGTGGAACCTCAATCTGACCTTTGTGGTTGATTGAAGGAGGCAAGGGTTAGATTGACTCGGCTCTTTGTGAGCACCTCAACGGAGACGTAGCTCCTTTGTGGAGTAAACATCGGGAGTAATTCTGTCTCGTGTGCTTTGATTCAACTTTGGTGTGCTTCGCGTTCTTGAGCTCGTTTTCGATCGATCTACGATTTTTTTAGTTTCCGCTGCAAGAGATCATATCTACGAGTCTCTACACACCTGTTGTAACGTTTCCATTCAGTTAGAATCTTCATTTACTTGTCAGTTTATTTATCTCGAATTTAACCCTCTTAGGGGTTCGGAAGTTCCGCCCCTCAGTCGGAAGTTCCTGCCCAGTATCGAAACTTCCGGTCGGAAGATCCGATACTGTGTTGGAAGTTCCGACTCATCTGATAATTTCGTGAAGAATTTTGCAGGAATTTTTAACAAGGACTATTCACCCCCTCTAGGCCTAGTGTCGATCCTTTCAATTGGTATTAGAGCCTAATCTCTTGATTAAGACTTAACCGCTAAGAGAAAAACACCATGGCCGGTCAAGGGGATGAAAGTGTTGGTGGTGCCACATCCGCCTATGAAGTCAATGATAGTGACTTTGAAGTTAGTGATGTTGAAGGTGATATGAATGAGAAAGAAATTAAGATCAAGCGAAGAGAGAAGATAAAGAAGAAGATGAATGAAAGAGTTGAAAAGAAGGTTCAATTGCTTTTCAACAAAAAGATGAAATTGGAAATTGAGAAGAAGAATCTTCAAGGGTTTCACACGGTGTCTCATACATATGAGACCTCTACTTCTCAATCCTCTAACTCTTCCAACCTTTCTTTCTCTACCGTTCCAATGGGCAAACCTCCCCACTTTAATGGAACCGACTATGCCCGTTGGAGCGAAGACATGCAAGTGCATCTATATGGTCTTAACCCACACCTTTGGACCGTTGTGTGTGTAGGTGTGCCTCAACTTGGAGAGGATGAAGTGTCTACTTCAGAGCATGAGCATGATATGTTCCGCAATGCTTAAGCCGTGAGAGTCATTAGAAGCTCCCTTTGCACAATGGAGTACAACAAGGTTGGAGGAATCATAAGCGCAAAGGAAATTTGGGAAACTCTCCAAATATCACATGAAGGCAATGATGAAGTCAAGTAGGGCAAGATGGATCTTCTCCAAGGGGACTTGGAAGCATTTATCATGAAGAAGGATGAAACCGTTCAACAAATGCATGATAGGCTCACTCTCCTTGTGACCGAGATCAAATCTCTTGGTAGCAAGGATTGAGATGATTTCAAGATCACTAAGAAGATGCTTAGAGCATATACGTCCAAGAATCCCATGTTGGCAACCTACATTAGAGGCAAATAATCATATAGAAAGATGAAGCCAATCAACTTGTTAAATGAGTTGCAATTTTATAAGATGAATGCCTTAGATGTTGCCAAGTCAATTGGACAAGATGAAGTCCAAGCTATAGCTCTCAAGGCCGAACCAAGCAAGACGGTTGAAACAAATGAGAAGCCTTCAAAGCAAAAGAAGAAAGTTGAGTCAAGTAAAGGGGATAACACCGATGAGGAAATCACCATGATGGCGAGGAACTTCAAGAAGTTCATAAAGAAAAGAAATATGAAGAAAGGAACTTCACAAAAAAGATGCTACAAGTGTGGCGCAAAAGATCACTTCATAGCGGATTGTCCTCTCAATAACAACAATAACAATGAAGACAAGAAGTACAAGGACAAGATTTATGACAAGGAGAAGAGGTACAAGGAGAAGAGCAAGGAGTACAAGAAGAAGAATGGCAATGCTAATGTTGGTGAAGGTTGGGATTCTAGTGATGATTCCGACAATGAGGGCACGGCTACTCCTGCCATGCTCACAACTTCATCAATACCAAAGCATATTCCTCCGGTGGAAATGCATGGTTGCTTGATAGTGGATGCTCAAATCATATAACTGGAGAGAAGGACTTGTTCACTTCCTTGGAAACAAACGACATACCTAAAGAAACTATTGTCTTTGGAGACAATAGCAAAGGAGAAGTAATTGGTTTGGGTAAAATTGCTCTTACTCACAATAATTCAATTAATGATGTTTATTGGGTTGAAAAATTAGGATATAATTTGTTGTCTGTCTCACAACTTTGTATGATGGGCTACAATTGTCTCTTTACTAACGAGGGTGTGAACGTCACTAGAAGGGAGGATTCCTCTATTGCTTTTACGGGTTGGCAAAATTTATCTTGTTGATTTCTCTAAGGAGAAAATTAAGCTCAAGACTTGTTTAGTGGCAAAATCCGATTTTGGTTGGCTTTGGCATCGCCGACTAACCCATGTTGGCATGAGGAACTTGGCCAAACTTCAAAAGGGCGAACACATCCTAGGACTAACCAATGTTGTTTTTGAAAAAAATAGGTTGTGTAGCGCATGTCAAGCCGGAAAGCAAGTTGGTGCTCCACATCCTGCCAAGAACATCATGACTTCATCAAGACCTTTGAAGCTTCTACACATGGATTTATTTGGACCAATTGCCTACATTAGCATTGGCGGTAACAAATATGGTCTTGTTATTATTGATGATTTTACATGTTTCACTTGGGTATTTTTTTTGCAAGATAAAAGTGAAGTGCAAGGAGTCATCAAGAAATTCATAAGAAGAGCTCAAAATGTATATGAGTTGAAGATCAAGAATATAAGAAGTGACAATGGTTCCAAATTTCGGAATACCAATGTTGAAGTTTTTCTTGATGAAGAAGGGATCAAGCATGAATTCTCCGCTCCATACACTCCTCAACAAAATGGTATTGTGGTGAGGAATAATAGGACATTGATTGAAACCGCAAGAACCATGCTTGATGAGTACAAGACCCCGGATATCTTTTGGGCCGAAGCAATCAACACCGCTTGCCATGCTTGCCTCTACATTCATAAATACTTGGGCAAGACACCCTACGAAATAATCACCGCTAATAAACCTAAGGTGCATTACTTTAGAGTTTTTGGTTGTAAGCCAAAAGCTCAAAGTTTGCACCCAAGGTAGATGAGGGTTTTCTACTTGGTTATGATACTAACAAAACACGCCTATCGTGTCTTCAACAAAACCACCGGTTGTGTTGATGTCACGGTAGATGTGACTTTTGATGAATCTAACGGCTCTCAAACGGAGCAAATTGATAAGAACCTTGTAGATGACGAGGAGCCACCAAGTCTATCAATCATGAGAATGGGCTTAGGTGAGGTAAGGCCTCGTGAAGCTCAAGATCAAGCACAAACACCGGTTGATCAAAGAAGCGATGATCCATCATCATCTACAAGAGTTGAACCACCAAGATCTCTACAACCTCAAGATCAAAGTCAAGATCATGGTGACGATCAAGATCATGGCATTGATCAAGTGGGAGGACAAGTTGGAGAAGCTCGAGTTGATGCATGTCAAGAAGATGATGATGATGATGGACCAATTCAACCACAATCACAAGTGCCTCATCCAAGAGTTTATCAAAGTGTTCAACGGGATCATCCCGTTGACAACATTCTTGGGAGTATTCAAAGAGGGGTAACCACTCGTTCACGTTTAGCAACATTTTGTGAACATTACTCGTTTGTGTCCCATTGGAACCTCTTAAGGTAGATGAAAAACTTGGTGATCCGAATTGGGTGATGGCTATGCAAGAAGAGTTGAACAACTTCACGAGAAATGAAGTTTGGGAGTTAGTGCCAAGGCCCAAGGAAAATGTGATTGGCACCAAGTGGGTTTTCCGGAACAAGCAAGATGAACATGGCAATGTCACAAGAAACAAGACTAGATTGGTTGCTCAAGGTTTCACTCAAATTGAAGGATTGGATTTTGGTGAATTTATGCTCCAGTGGCTAGGCTTGAATCAATTAGAATATTGCTAGCCTATGCCGCCCATCATGATTTCAAGCTATATCAAATGGATGTCAAGAGTGCTTTCTTGAATGGGCCTCTATCCGAACTAGTGTTTGTGGAGCAACCTCCGGGCTTTGAAGACCCCAAACATCCCAACTACGTGAACAAGCTCCATAAGGCGCTCTATGGGCTCAAGCAAGCTCCTAGAGCATGGTATGAATGCTTTAGGGAATTTTTTTCTCAAGAATAGCTTTGTCATGGGCAAAGCCGACTCTACTGTCTTCACTCAAAAAGTAGACAAAGATCTCTTTGTTTGTCAAATATCCGTTGATGATATTATCTTTGGTTCTACTAATGAAAAGTTTTGTGAAGAGTTTAGTAGGATCATGACCAAGAGATTTGAGATGTCCATGATGGGTGAATTGAAGTTCTTCCTTGGTTTTCAAATCAAGCAATTGAAGGAAGGGACTTTCATATGTCAAACTAAATATACAAGTGATATGCTCAAGAAGTTTGATATGGCCGATGCTAAATCTATCGAGACTCCTATGGCCGTGAATGGACATCTCGATCTAAATGAAGATGGAAAATCCGTGGATCAAAAGGTATATCGCTCCATGATTGGTTCTTTACTTTACCTTTGTGCATCTAGGCCGGATATTATGCTTAGTGTGTGCTTGTGTGCAAGATTTCAAGCTAATCCTAAGGAATGCCATTTGATAGCCGTTAAAAGAATCTTGAGATATTTAGTGCATACTCCAAACCTTGGCTTGTGATATCCCAAGGTGTCAGGGGGAAAAGTAAGCGGTCATCTAATGACTGTCCTGGCAACGATTATGGAGGCTCGGACCGACCCGCGACAACGGCGACCGTCGTCAGCCCGACACAAGGAGGAAGCGCTCCGCTTCGCCCGACCCCGTCCCTTGTGGTTGGACGCTCCCGATCCCTCGGCAGGCGGGCTCCGCCTCGCCCGACCCCTCGCCACGAGGGTCCGCCTCGCCCGACCCCTCGCCATGAGGGTCCGCCTCGCCCGACCCCTCACCACGAGGGTCCGCCTCGCCCGACCCCTTGCCACAAGGGTCCGCCTCGCCCGACCTAGGGGCCAAGGGTCAGACTCACGTGGGCCCGCCGGACAGAAATCAGCCTCGGGCGCAGCTTTGCCTTAAATGCTCCACGGCTCGGGCGTGCGGAAAGGCGTCCACGCCGCTGACGTGACCCGTCACACCTACCCGCCCACGACCGCGCCGTGCGCGGTACAACGGCTCAGTCTTCTCTGGTTCGCTGTCAGGCCATCATGACCCACGTCGCCTGGCACAGGAGCACGCCTGACCGTCCACGCTCCGCCTACCCGTCCTCGCGCCCCGCGATTCCGGCGACAGGGACAGGGCGTCCGTGCCGCTTAGGCCGCCTGCAGCACAACAAGGACAGTCGTGGCAGCCGTCAGCCCCGACGGGACGGAAGCCACCGCCATCATCACGCACGCCCGCCGTAACCGGCTCCCGAGGAGGACAGACCAGATCAGTGCAGGACGCCCGGCGAAGCAAGGAGACGGAAGACAATCACGGCGCCCGAGAAGCACAGATCTTCTTCTTGGACTCCGTGTTCCCTCTCCCTCTCCATTCTCTCTCTCTCTGTGTGTACCCCCACGCACGTCTCGCATAAGCCTGGTCAACTCCCTGGAGCTATAAAGGGAAGGCCAGGGCCCAGGAGATGGGGGGGGGAGAATTTTAGACTCTCACACGCTCACACACACACTTCCTCGCACATGCTTTCTTCTTCCCGGCAAAGAAGAACACGCCCGCGCCATTAGAGCCCCTGTGCACACCTTAGAGACTTGGGGACCGGTTCCCTCTCTCGCCCTTCTGTAACCCCTACTACAGAACCCGCGTGTGTAACACGAGCAGCTTCCCATACTGGACGTAGGGCTTCTTCATGCCCGAACCAGTCTAAATCCCGTGTCACCCGTGCAACCATCTGAGGCCGTACGCGCATAAAAGAAATTTACTAGTCTAAGTCTTGATCACCAATCTTGACAACGACAGTTGGCGCGCCAGGTAGGGGACCTTTGCGCGTACATCACCGGCTTCAGATGGCCGGCCACGACGCCAGTTTCGCCCCGGGCTCCCTGGTCCGCTTTGGGAGCCTGGACATCCTCGCCACTGGAGAGGTGATCGACCTTATCCCTCTCCTTGCTTCACCCACTCGCCTCATCGCCTCTGGCTCCGCCGCCAGGGTGGTGACGGGTGGCCGGATGCGCGCCGGAGGGCCTCCTTAGACGGAACGGCTTTTCGGGCTGCGCAGCGCCTTGACTGCCTACGATCATGCCCTGGCGCGACCCGTGGACGCGCCGCCTGCGAGCAACGTGCTCGCGGGCCCGGCAAGGACGATCTCCGATACGGGCTCCAGCAGCAGGAGTCACCACCCCTCGCGTGAGTGCTTCATGGCCGACGCGCACTCCGAGGGGTCCAACGACGATGGCACCGGGAGGAGGCAGCAAACTCCCCCACCGCGCGCCGCGGCCACGACGGGAGCCCTCGCCCGGGTCTCGGAGCGGCCATGACAGCCGGAGGCGCGCGTGGCGTCCCGCTAGGAGGGCGAGCGCCCCCGCAATGAGGGCGGGGCGCGACAGCGAGCGCACGACGTCCAGCAGCGCATCTGCGCTGACAAGGATGGCCCCCAGCTCTTCGCCCGTGCCAGCCAAAACATTGCCGCGACGGCGGCCCTGCTTCGACGACTCCCGGAGCCGGAGACACCCGGAGAACATCAGGCGCATCGAGAGGTACGCGACCTGCTCGAGTGTGCCGCTGTTCAGCAGGCGGAGAGCTCCGCGTCCCGGCGACGCGGGCAAAACGCTAGCGGGGCAGCCCCCACCATGCCGTCCGAAAGGCGGGGGGAGTCTGTCCACCAGCCTCCTCCCCGGACGAACCAGGCCGCGCCCGCTCGATGGACGCCGCCACCCGTTGGGGGTAGGGCTCCATCCATCCACCGGCGCGTCGGTCCTATCCGCGACGCCCGCGACACCCTGGACGCGCGGAGGCACTCCCGCGCGGACAGAGAGGAGGGGGTGGACCGCGGCTACCACGTCCACCGTGGCGGCCGCTACGACAGCGAGGAAGACCGCAGCCCCAGCCCCGACCCGGCGGGGCCCCGGGCCTTCTCCGCACGCATCCTGAGCGCGCCATTTCCGGGGAAACGAACCCCGGGCTATGGCTCAGCGACTACCGGCTTGCATGTCAGGCCGGTGGGGCGGATGATGACCTGTTCATCATCCGCAACCTCCCACTCTTCCTAGCCGACTCAGCGCGAGCCTGGCTAGAGCATATCCCCTCGGGACGGATCCGCAGTTGGAACGACTTGAGGGAAATTTTCGTAGGAAACTTCCAGGGCACGTACATGCGCCCTCGCAATTCTTGGAATCTCCGGAGCTGTCGCCAGGAGCTGGGCGAATCCCTCCGAGATTACATCCGATGCTTCTCCAGGAAGCGCACCGAGCTCTCCAACGTCGCAGACGCCGACGTCATAGGGGCGTTCCTGGTGGGAACTTCCTGCCGACCCCTCGTCCATGAGCTCGGGCGCAGAGGCCCGCGGACCACGGAGGACCTCCTCAACATTGCCACCAGCTTCGCCTCGTGCTAGGAAGCCGTCGGAGCAATTTTCGACCGCTCCAAGGGCGAGGCGAAGTGGAAGGAGGACACCGATGAGGGTACCCCCAACCGTCCGCAGAAGAAAAAGAACAAGCAGCGGCGCGAGGCACCCCTCGTGGCGGCTGCTGAGCGCAAGCGGGGTCAGCCGCCCCAGAGGGCACCCCCGGCTTCTTCGACAAGTTGCTTGAGGGACCGTGTCCGAACCACGAGTTCCCCGCGAAGCAGGCCTACAAAGACTGAAACCTCATGAAAGGATACTTTGCAGGAAACCCGATGAAGGGCGACCGTAGGCGGAAACCCGACGAGGAAAGGAAGGACGACGGAGGGAAAGGAGACGGTTTCCCCCAGGTGGACGGCTGTTTCATGATCTTCGGCGGCTCGGCGGCCTATGATTCCAGACGACGCCGGAAGCTGGAGCGCCGCGAGGTTTACACGGCCGAGCCTGCGACCCCGACCTTCCTCGACTGGTCGGGATCCGCCATCACGTTCGATCGGTCCGACCACCCGGGGCGTGACCTGCAGCCGGGGCGCTACCCCCCTCGTCGTGGACCCAATCATCGGCACAACGCGCCTCACCAAGGTGCTCATGGACGGAGGCAGCGGACTCAACATCCTCTACGCCGAGACCCTCGACGCCATGGGGATCGACCGCTCCTGTCTCCACTCCAGCAAGGCGCCTTTCCACGGCATCGTGCCGGGGAAACAGGCAATGCCCCTCGGGCAGATCGACCTGCCCGTTACTTTCGGGACTCCGTCCAATTACAGGAGGGAGATCCTCACCTTTGAGGTGGTGGGCTTCCGTGAGACCTACCACGCCATCCTGGGGTGGCCAAGCTACGCAAAGTTCATGGCCATCCCCAACTACACCTACCTCAAGCTCAAGTTGCCGGGGCCCAACGGTGTCATTACCGTCGGCACGTCCTTCCAGAAGGCATACGAGTGTGATGTTGAGTGCTGCGAGTACGCCGCGATCATCAACATTGTGGTAGAGCCGGCGGCCCAGCTCACGGAGGGCGCCGAGGGTCGGCCCGACTCCCAGCGATCGCCCACCGCTTTCGAGACCACCGAAGGCGTAAAGGAGGTCCCCCTCAACCCTAGCGGTTCCGACGGCCAGACCGTCCGAATCAGCGCTAACCTATCTCCCAAATAGGAAAGCGCGCTCGTCGACTTCCTCCACGCGAACATCGACGTCTTTGCGTGGAAACCCTCGGACATGCCCGGCATTCCGAGGGAAGTCGCCGAGCACTCCTTGAACATCAAGGCCGGCTCCAAGCCAGTGAAGCAAGGTTTGCGCCGCTTCGACGAGGAGAGGCGCAAGGCCATAGGCGAGGAGCTCCAGAAGCTTTTGGCAGCCGGGTTCATCAAGGAAGTGTACCACCCCGGGTGGTTGGCTAATCCTGTTCTTGTACGAAAAAAGAATGGGAAATGGCGAATGTGCGTTGACTACACCGGTCTCAACAAGGCGTGCCCAAAGGATCCGTTTCCTTTGCCGCGCATTGACCAGATAGTCGACTCGACCGCCGGGTGCGAGACCCTTAGCTTCCTCGAAGCGTATTCCGGCTATCATCAAATCGCGATGAAAGAGTCTGTTGACGCCAGATTTTGACACGTATTGAATCGGCGTCAGAAGGAGAAGAAGATTGGCCGATGCGGCAGATCTGAGAGCTACAGTAAGGAATCGGCCGATAGAGGTAACAGTTGAAAATCGGCCGATTGGTGGCGCAGCCCATACCGACAGGATAGGATTATTCCAGAAGATCCTGGTCAAAAGCTGGTCAACAAGGTATGCTAAGACGGCCGGAAAGCAATTGAAGAGGTCCTGACTGGATTAGGAAACGGCGGCGAAAGATTCTGTGGGAGTCCGTTTCCTTTTTAAAGTTCTTATAGATATAGTAGTTTTCCTGTTTTAAATAAGGTTGTAACAAGTCGTAATCGACCAGGAGTCCTAGTTTCAGGGTATAAATAGGAGTCGCTAGGGCTTTGCAAAAGAATCGAAATCAATCAACAAAACACTTCTACTTTTTACCAGTACTTTACTTTCAAGTCAGCGACTTCGCCAATATTTTCTTCTTCTACGAGTTCGTACGGATTGGCAGGGCTGCATCAACCTGATCTCCGGCCAATTGGTAGGTTCCGCTTATCGAGTAATATCCGAGCTTTAACTACGGGCGCATCGCTGTGGTTTCGTTTGGATTTATTCACAAGTTATCGATATTTGCTAGAATTGCAAGTTTTACCTGTTATTCTAGTATTATCACCAGTTATCTAGCTTGAAATCAGAGTAATCGGCTTCGTCATTGTTCTCCTTCGTTTCATCGCCATACAACCGATTAGATCTATTTCAAGTGTTGCTTCTATAGTGATTGTTTAGATTGCTCTAGCAGTTCTCTTTACAATTACTATACGATTATCGGCTGACCCATAGCCGATCATCTCTACAGCAAATCGGCCGATTTGCCGCCGACGCGCTCCTCAGGACAGATCGGAAATCCAGCCGATCGACGCGCCTGGAATTTAATACTCTATTTCCTTGTGAATCAATAGGTCAGATTGACTGGCACGCCGCGCGAACCGCACCAGGGCGATAACCCGAACAGGAGGTAAGCAGATTCTCCCGGGTCGTGTGTCCGACACTGAAGACCCATCGGCTGATTCCTATCCGGCCGATTTTAGCGCCAACACACTTTTGGCACGCCCGGTGGGACCATCCAGGACCTGATATGTCGAACAACGCGGAAATCTCTGACAGCAACATCATTGGGGTCACAGAAGCTGATCTCAAGGACGACCAGAGGGAGGAATTGGCCAAACATCTGGAAGATTACAAGAAGATGTACCTCCAGTCGTTCAGTCGTACCAGAAGCGGGGAAGCAGTCAAGAAGGCTCCTATCCCAGGGCCTCGCCACATCACCATTGCTGAAGACTCGGGCAAGATGTCAGAGATGATTCAACAGTCCGTGTATCAAGCGTTCATTGACCAATCCTCGGTGATGAGCAACACGGTGTACAACGCCGTCGTCAACTCTCTGACCAGCGGAGCCGTTCAAGGTTATCGGGGACCGGCATATGCCCCTCCAACTACTCTGCCGGCCAGAAGCTTACCGTACACATCCCAATCGGCTTCTCAGCCGATATTGATGCAGCGCGAGGGATACAGCTCTCCACCACTTCCGGCGTCTCCAAGATACAGCGGTGCACCTTGTCTCCCATCGCGAGCACCGCTTCAACCCGTTCAAATGGCTTCTGTGCAAACACTGCCTACGGGCTCAGTGCCTTGGGGGGCATCAGCCACGACGTATTTTCCCGAGCCAGCGAACGGGCATGGCACTTATCCGTTCCAGGTGCCGTACCAATCGGCCGCCCGGCCGACGGTCTCCCAGTACCAGCCGATTTTACCAGAAATCGGCAGGGGGGCAAGTACTGTGGAAGCATTCAGAGGCACAGTGCCAGCAACGACGTACGAAGGGGGTGCAGATGCGTTTCGCCAGCAGTTATCGGCTGCTCAGCAAACTTCGCCGATTCATCACCTGGCCGAACCAGCCCTTCAGCATGTGCCCGCGCCTCGAATAACTGTTCATCAGCAACAGGTGGACTGGACGGCGAAAATAACAGAAGTAATCCAAGATCAGTTTGGACTGAAGCCGAAAGTTCAAACTTATACTTACAAGACGCCGTATCCATCGGCTTATGACTCGTTGCCGATTTCACCAAGTTCTCAGGGACGGATGACACGTCCACTGTGGAGCACATCAACAGATTCATCATCCAGTGCGGAGAAGCTGCCACGCAAGATGCTCTGAGGGTGCGTTTATTTTCATCATCTCTGTCCGGATCGGCCTTCCAGTGGTTCACCACTTTACCGCCAAATTCTATCGTCACGTGGGCCGATCTGGAGAAACAATTCCACAAATACTTCTACGCAGGGGTACACGAGATGAAGATCTCAGATTTAACTAGCCTCAGACAAAGGAGCGATGAACCGGTGACAGGGTATATACAGAGGTTCAGAGAAATCAAAAACAAGTGCTACAGTCTGGCTCTGACCGATGCACAGTTGGCCGATATCGCTTTCCAAGGTCTCTTGCCACAAATCAGAGAGAGATATGCCGCCCAAGAGTTTGAGAGCCTGAGTCAAATCGTCCACCGATTGTTAGGGCAGGAGGTCCGACCGTTTGAACAGCGGAGGAGCTTCCAGAAGAAGGTGGCGTACTTGGAGGGATCTGAATCTGACGCGGAGGAAGAAATCGGCCTGGCAGAATGGGTAAAAGGGAAAAAAGCGATATCCTGCCCCTTTGGCAAGAAGGAGCCAGAGACATTCGGCTTTGACACGTCAAAGGCCGATAAAATTTTTGATCTACTGCTTCAGGAGGGGCAGATCAAGCTATCGCAGCATCACACCATCCCTACGGCCGATCAACTTAAGAAGATGAAGTACTGCAAGTGGCACAACGCTACTTCTCATGACACCAATGAATGTAAAGTCTTCCGCCAGCAGATACAATCGGCCATTGAACAGGGGCGGCTCAAGTTTGAAACTCCAAGCCAATCAGCAAAGCCGATGAAGATAGATCAACATCCCTTCCCAGCCAACACGGTCAACGCTGAAGGAGACTCAAGTCAAACCAAGGTGCTGACGTCAGAATCGGCGAGAAGAGGTGGCGCTGTCGACCTCAGGAGGCAGATCACAACGGAAGAAATCAGAAGGAATAGGCGAGGGCCAGAACGACCACACAGGCCTGTCACCTCCCGATTTTTACTCAGTAAATATCGGCGGCAGCAAGAACAAGCACAACACCAGGAAGAGATGATACGCCGGCGTGAAGATCACTGGCAGTGTCCCTTCTTCATCCACTGCTGAGAGAACGATATCAGATTGCCATCTGCCGATAACTGTCCGGAGTGCAACGGATCAAACCGCAACGATCGACCGAAGCCACACTCTAGGGACAGAGGATCAGAGCCGATCAACAGAAATCGGCGCGAAGAACGGCGCGTTTCGGTGCATGATCGGCTGGGGGGCAGAGTTGACCAGTACGGCAGGTCAAAAAGCAAGATCGGCCAGCAAGATGGACTGGGGGGCAGGATCAGCGCGCACGATCGGCTAGAAGAGATGGCCGATGATAGGGTGTCAGACGAAGATCCCCTAGGAAGGGAACCAGATTGGGAACACGCTAAACCATCGGCCAAACTAGTGAATCCCAGGTGGTGTCCTGACGGCCTATCCAGATCCCAAAAGCGAAGGATCCAACGCCTACGCCAGTGGGAGCATCAAGAAGAAGAACGGAGACAGGTGCCAGAGAGAAGGAACATAAAATCTTGAATTTGGCGCCCAAAGAAAAGCGATCAAGAAACGGATAACCAAGAATCGGCAGCCGAGATTGATATGGTTTTCATACTGCCGATGGAGTTCATGGCGCCAAGCGATCGGGATAAAGTGACAGAAACAGAGGAAGAGCAAATGGCACAACTGGTATTAGAGCCGATGACGGCTACGTTTGAGAAACCAGAAGAGGAAAAACGACAGCATCTTAAGGCGCTGTTTCTCAAAGGGTATGTCAACCGAAGACCCGTCACCAAATTACTGGTAGATGGAGGCGCGGCAGTCAACATCATGCCGTATGCCATGTTCCGCAAGCTGGGCAAGGGCGACGACGACCTCACCAAGACGGACATGATGCTGAAAGACTTCGAAGGCAACGTATCACCCGCCCGCGGAGCATTCTGCGTCGACCTCACCATCGGCAGTAAGACCCTCCCCACTACTTTCTTCGTCATTAATGGCAAAGGGTCCTATAATATGCTGCTTGGTCGCGACTGGATACATGCAAACTGCTGTGTCCCATCTACTATGCATCAATGCCTTGTGCAATGGGTCGGCGACAGTACAGAGATAGTCGCTGCCGATTCTGTCTACAGCGTTGCAGCGGCTGACACACAACAGTGGAGCTGCGAGCACGTCAAGTGTATATCTGGCAGGACTTGGGACACTGATTTCCTGAGAGTGTCCGATTTTGGTCTACAGCCGATCCAAGCAGTCGGCTCCGAAGATTCAGAATAAATGGATCAGCTCGTCCGAGAAGATGGGAAGCTGGGGCACGGGTTCACGTCGGCCGATTTGTTAGAGATGGTAGATTTGGGAGATAGCAGCAAATCGAGGCCGACGTACGTTAGTGCCAATTTGGATTCTGATTACAAATGCAAATTGATAAGATTATTGAAAGAGTTCAGGGATTGCTTTGCTTGGGAATATCATGAGATGCCAGGGCTAGACCGGTCTATTGTTGAACACCGGTTACCTATAAAATCAGGGTATCGGCCGTATCAGCAACCTGCACGGCGGTGTAACCCCAAGATTCTACCTGACATAAAGGCCGAAATTACAAAGTTGATTGAGGCAGGATTTATTCGGCAGTGCCGCTACGCCGAATGGATTTCTAACATTGTGCCTGTATACAAGAAGAATGGAAAGTTACGTGTGTGCATCGATTTCAGGAACTTAAATCAGGCGACGCCAATGGATGGTTATCCGATGCCAACGACCGATATCTTGGTGGATGCTGCCGCAGGCCATAAAGTTATAAGTTTCATGGATGGGAATGCCGGATACAATCAGATATTAATGGCCAAGGAAGATATTTCGAAAATGGCTTTTAGGTGCCCAGGTCATCTTGGTTTATTTGAATGGGTGGTTATGACTTTTGGCTTGAAGAACGCCGACGCTACGTATCAACGGGCCATGAACTACATCTTCCACAAACTCATTGGTTCATCAGTGGAAATTTATATAGATGACGTCGTGGTCAAGTCAAAAGGTCACCAGGATCATCTGGCCGATTTACAGGAAGTGCTGGAGTGCACAAGGAAACATGGGCTGAAGATGAACCCAAACAAGTGTGCGTTTGGTGTATCGGCCGGACAATTCTTGGGATTTATGGTCCATGAGCGTGGGATAGAAGTCAGCCGCAAGACTATAGACGCCATCAACAAAGTAGTGGCCCTACAAAAGAAAACTGAACTGCAGTCCCTCATCGGCAAGGTCAATTTCATCAGAAGATTCATATCCAATCTATCGGGACGTATTCAGGCTTTTACCCCTCTGTTGAAATTAAAGCCCGACCAAGAGTTCACATGGGGAGAAGAACAACGCAAGGCACTGGTATCTGGTTTCACCTCCTGTGTTAGCCTCGCCACAGCCTGGTAAGCCGTTCAAATTATATTTATCGGCTGACGAGTAGGCTATTGGATCGGCGTTGGTACAGAAGTTTGAAGGGAAAGAACGAGTGGTATACTACGTCAGCAGAAGACTTTTAGACGCCGAAACAAGATATTCTTCGGTGGAGCGGTTATGCTTGTGCTTGTACTTTTCATGTACTAAGCTCAGGCACTATTTGCTATCGGCAGAATGCATAGTCGTGTGCAAAGACGATGTGGTGAAGTATATGCTATCGTTGCCGATTTTGAAGGGGCGGATTGGAAAATGGATCCTGGCTTTGTCAGAATTCGATCTAAGGTACAAATCGGCCAAGGCCGTCAAAGGTCAAGTGATGGCCGATTTCGTAGTTCAGCATTGTGGACCAGAAATTGCCACCGTTGAACCAGTTCCATGGACTCTATATTTTGATGGTTCTTCGTGTGGGGTCGGATCAGGAATCGGCAT
Organism: Panicum miliaceum; assembly: GCA_032594955.1. Classification (NCBI taxonomy): domain Eukaryota; kingdom Viridiplantae; phylum Streptophyta; class Magnoliopsida; order Poales; family Poaceae; genus Panicum; species Panicum miliaceum. Next base: position 8,312,455 of record CM064062.1, read on the forward strand.
CGTTCTTGTGTCGCCTCGGGGGGCAACTTATGATTTCTCTCTGCCGATAGAAGCTTCTGCAACAAATAACCAGGCGGAATATCGAGCTGTTCTGAAAGGCATCCAATTATTAAGGGAAGTCAGAGCTGATGCAGTCGAAATCTTTGGGGACTCCATGCTCATTGTGGATCAGTTAACAGGACGATCTGAGTGCAAGGACGACATCTTGAGGATTTATTATGAGGATTGTCTTCAACTTTTGAAAGGATTCAAATCTGCAATAATTGAGCATATCCCCAGAGGTTATAATGAAGAAGCTAACAGATTGGCTCAACATGCTTCTGGGTATCGGCCGATTCAGGGAGCGATGATGCTAGAACTCGCGGCCGATGACTGGCGGAAGGAGATCGCCGATTACTTAAAAAATCCATCCCAAAAGGTGGATCGGCGAACACGTTTTCAGGCTACAAAGTATGTGTTGCTTGAGGATGACTTATTTTTTCGGACGATTGATGGAGTTCTTCTCAAATGCCTGGGAATAGAAGAGGCAAAGGTTCTAATGGGAGAGATCCATGAAGGCGTGTGTGGAGCTCATCAATTGGCTCACAAAATGAAGTGGATGATCAGGAACAATGGATATTACTGGCCGACCATCCTTGAAGATTGTTTCGAGTATTACAAAGGATGCCAAGACTGTCAGAGGTTTGGCAATGTGCAGCGCGCACCAGCATCGGCTATGAATCCAATAATTAAGCCGTGGCCGTTCAGAGGTTGGGGAATAGATCTCATCGGACAGATTCATCCTCCATCTAGCAAAGGGCATAAGTTCATATTGGTGGCTACAGATTATTTTACCAAATGGGTGGAGGCAGTTCCTTTGAGGAACGTGACATCAGCCGATATGATTGAGTTTGTTAAAAGCCATATTATATATCGATTTGGTATTCCTCAGACCATCACAACTGATCAAGGGACAATGTTCACTTCCGGAGAATTCGGAGAGTTCGCCGCCGATATGGGAATTAAATTATTAAATTCTTCTCCATACTACGCTCAAGCCAATGGCCAAGCAGAATCGTCTAACAAGGGGATAATCAAGCTAATCAAGAGGAAGGTAGAAGAGCAGCCCAAGAAGTGGCATATGTCTTTGGCTGAATCTTTATGGGCGTACAGGATGGCCTGTCATGGGGCCACTAAAATATCCCCTTATCATTTGGTTTATGGCCATGAAGCAGTCTTACCATGGGAGATAAGGACGGGGTCAAGACGCATATCGCTACAGGATCAGTTAACGGCCGATGACTATTCCTTTCTCATGAAAGATGAACTTGACGATTCGGCGGGTTTGCGGTTAAGAGCTCTGATTAGCATAGAAGAGAACAAGAAAAGGGTGGCCAGATGGTATGACAAAAAGGTCAAAGTCAGACAGTTCTCTCAGGGAGATCTGGTATGGAAGCTGGTGCTACCGATAGGATCTAAGGATCCCAAATTCGGTAAATGGTCACTCACTTGGGAAGGGCCGTATAGAATCGGCCGATGTGCTCCTGGAAATGCATACATTCTGGAGACAATAGAAGAAGAGGAATTCCCAAAAGCTCTAAATGGACGATATCTGAAGAGGTACTATCCAAGCATTTGGGTAGATGCATAACTTACAGCAAGATATATCAAGGTAACATGGCCGATTTCTCGTCGGTTTTCTGGTTACACATCTGGTGAAGGAAACATTGGGATTCATTATTGGATGGAAATCACGGATTACATGGCTGACATGGTATAAGTCGCCCTTGGAATAAAAATACTACTGATTACGCCTACGTTGGATTTTTCTTTCGACGCGACCTAGTCTTATCATGAGGGTGAGCCTTTCATCTTTCAGATCCTTTGTAGTGGCTCCAGTTTCAGCTTGGTCGCAGAGTTCTTTCAGCAGGCGGGCCTTCTCCTCTTCCAAATCTTTCATGGTGGCTTCAGTCTTAGCTTCAGCAAGTCGGTGTGAAGATGAAGAACTCTCGTCAGAGATTGGCATTTATTCAAAGCAGACGAGATCCATATAGTCCAAGATTGGTTGGACATTGGCAGGGACATGATCTTTGAGTTCTTCAGAATGAGCTTTTATCAGATCTATATCAGCTTGCGACGATGGCTTGCCTGAATGCATGATTTCGATCGCTCTTTCCAAACCGGGGTTAAGATGGTTTGGCTGAAAGAAGGAATAAACAAATGTGTTGGAACAAAGTAAGATATCTCAGGAAGGGATGGAGAGAAAATTGATACCTGATTAACGGAAGAGGAGGATCGAGAAGACATTTTAATGCTTGACCAAAGACGGCGAGGGGCGGGATTCAGAAGGAAAGAAAGACGAGCAAGATGAACATTTTTGGAAATAGTACGAAGAGGCGCATTTATAGAAAAGAAGAGACAAAGGGTTGGCAAGATGTGTGCCGTCGGAGTAAAGGCATCAGTAAATGTAAAGCTGCCAGGGGAGATGGTCAAAGTTTGAGTCTACACACCAACATGATGTTCGTCCTGTTACCGGATTCCATGTCGTGGAGCTGATTCTAGAGCAAGGATCAGATGCAGAGGAGTAGGTAACGCAATTGACTCTGGGTTTACTCCTGTCACAATTGGGAAGTTTTGGAGGAGAGGATTAAATAAGTTTCGAAGGAAAAGTTATATTTTACTCCGAAACTGGGGGGCATGTGTTGACGCCAGATTTTGACACGTATTGAATCGGCGTCAGAAGGAGAAGAAGATTGGCCGATGCGGCAGATCTGAGAGCTACAGTAAGGAATCGGCCGATAGAGGTAACAGTTGAAAATCGGCCGATTGGTGGCGCAGCCCATACCGACAGGATAGGATTATTCCAGAAGATCCTGGTCAAAAGCTGGTCAACAAGGTATGCTAAGACGGCCGGAAAGCAATTGAAGAAGTCCTGACTGGATTAGGAAACGGCGGCGAAAGATTCTGTGGGAGTCCGTTTCCTTTTTAAAGTTCTTATAGATATAGTAGTTTTCCTATTTTAAATAAGGTTGTAACAAGTCGTAATCGACCAGGAGTCCTAGTTTCAGGGTATAAATAGGAGTCGCTAGGGCTTTGCAAAAGAATCGAAATCAATCAACAAAACACTTCTACTTTTTACCAGTACTTTACTTTCAAGTCGGCGACTTCGCCAATATTTTCTTCTTCTACGAGTTCGTACGGATTGGCAGGGCTGCATCAACCTGATCTCCGGCCAATTGGTAGGTTCCGCTTATCGAGTAATATCCGAGCTTTAACTACGGGCGCATCGCTGTGGTTTCGTTTGGATTTATTCACAAGTTACCGATATTTGCTAGAATTGCAAGTTTTACCTGTTATTCTAGTATTATCACCAGTTATCCAGCTTGAAATCAGAGTAATCGGCTTCGTCATTGTTCTCCTTCGTTTCATCGCCATACAGCCGATTAGATCTATTTCAAGTGTTGCTTCTATAGTGATTGTTTAGATTGCTCTAGCAGTTCTCTTTACAATTACTATAGGATTATCGGCTGACCCATAGCCGATCATCTCTACAGCAAATCGGCCGATTTGCCGCCGACGCGCTCCTCAGGACAGATCGGAAATCCAGCCGATCGACGCGCCTGGAATTTAATACTCTATTTCCTTGTCAATCAACAAGTCAGATTGACTGGCACGCCGCGCGAACCGCACCAGGGCGATAACCCGAACAGGAGCTAAGCAGATTCTCCCGGGTCGTGTGTCCGACGCTGAAGACCCATCGGCCGATTCCTATCCGGCCGATTTTAGCGCCAACAGAGTCCGACCAGCTCGCGACCTCCTTCATCACCCCATTCGGCCCCTATTGCTACGTCAAGATGCCGTTCGGCCTCAAAAACGCGGGGGCTACATTCCAGCGATGTATGCTCAAGTGTTTTGATCCTCATCGGGCGAACCGTTGAGGCTTATGTCGATGACATCGTAGTCAAGTCCAAGAAGGGTGACCAGCTCATCCCCGACCTCGAACTCGCCTTTAAGAGGCTGAGAGACAAGCGCATCAAGCTCAACCCAGAGAAATGCGTTTTCGGGGTTCCAAGGGGAATGCTGCTAGGTTTCATCATCTCCGTGTGCGGCATCGAAGCCAACCCGGAGAAGATAACGGCCATCAATGACATGGGGCCAATCCGAAACATAAAGGGGGTCCAACGTATCACGGGATGCCTGGCGGCCCTGAGTCGCTTCATCTCGCGCCCCGGCGAGCGAGGGCTCCCCCTTTACCGGTTCCTGAAGAAGACTGACCGCTTCGAGTGGACCGCTGAGGCCCAGGAGGCACTTGACCGGCTCAAGGAACTCCTGACAAAAGCCCCGATCCTGGTGCCGCCCGCCGACGGGGAACCCCTTCTGCTCTACATCGCGGCAACCACCCAGGTGGTCAGCGCGGCCCTAGTGGTAGAGCGAGAGGAAGAGGGACACACCCTCAAGGTACAACGCCCAGTCTACTTCGTCAGCGAGGTCTTGTCCGAGTCCAAGACGCGATATCCGCAGATCCAGAAGCTCATCTACGCCGTCCTCATCACGAAGAGGAAGCTGCGCCATTACTTCACCTCACACCCGGTGACAGTCGTCTCGTCGTTTCCCCTCGGCGAGGTAGTCCGGAACCAGGACGCCACGGGCCGGGTCGCAAAGTGGGCGCTCGAGCTCATTTACCAGGGCATCACCTATGCCCCCCGCACCGCCATCAAGTCCCAGGTGCTCGCTGATTTCGTGGTAGAATGGTCGGAGATACAGACGCCATCGGCACCGGAGAAACAGGAGTACTGGACGATGCACTTTGACGGGTCGCTGATGAAGGCTCACGCCGGAGCAGGCCTAGTCTTCATCTCTACTCTCAGCGTCCGCATGAGGTACATGATCTGCCTCCATTTCCCCGCGTCTAATAACGTCGCCGAGTATGAGGCTCTCCTCAACGGGCTCCGCATCGCCATCGAGCTGGGCATCCCACGGCTGGACGTCCGAGGCGACTCCCAGCTAGTCGTCGAGCAAGTCATGAAGGAATGGAGCTGCCATGACCCCAAGATGACAGCCTATTGCAACGAAGTCCGCAAGCTCGAGGACAAGTTCGACGGGTTAGAGCTCAACCACATCGCAAGGCGTTTCAACGAGGCAGCCGACGAACTGGCAAAAGCAGCATCCGGCCGAAAGCCGGTCCCCGATGGTGTCTTCATCAGCGATCAGTTCGAGCCCTCGGTCCGTTATCAGGAACCAGGAAAGGTCGGCGACGCGCCACCTGTCCTGAGCCCGGGCGCCGACCCAGATGTAACCCGTGCTCCGTCCGACCCCGAGGTCATGGAGGTGGACACAGATCCAGTCACGGGGCCCGACCCCCCGCCCGACTGGAGAACTCCGTACCTGGACTACCTCGTCCGCGAGACTCTCCCGAAGGACAAGACGGAGGCACGAAGGATCGCGCGCCGCGCCAAGACATTTGTCGTCATCGACCAGGAGCTCTACAAGTGAAGCCACACCGGCATCCTCCAGCGATGCATCCCGATCGAGCAAGGAAAGGCACTAATTCACGACATCCACGCAGGGGCCTGCGGCCACCACGCCGCGCCAAGAACCCTCGTCGTGAACGCTTTCCGGCAGGGTTTCTACTAGCCAACGGCGGTCACCGACGCCACCCATGTGGTCCGCACCTGCGAAGGGTGCCAATTTTTCGCACGCCAAACCCACATGCCCGCACAAGCGCTCCAGACTATCCCCACCACATGGCCCTTTGCGGTCTGGGGACTGGACCTTGTCGGGCCCTTCAAGAAAGCGCCCGGGGGCTTCACCCACTTGCTTGTCGCCATCGACAAGTTCTCTAAGTGGATCGAGGCACGACCCATCGCGCAGATCACATCTGAACAGGCGGCGCGATTCTTCACCGACATCATTCATCGCTTTGGGGTCCCCAACTCCATCATCACGGATAACGGCACGCAATTTACCGAGAAGAAATTCCTCCGGTTCTGCGACGACCACCACATCCGAGTGGACTGGTCGGCCGTGGCGCACCCCCGCACGAATGGGCAGGTTGAACGAGCCAACGGCATGATACTCCAGGGTCTCAAGCCACGGATCTTCGACCGCCTCAAGAAGTTCAGCGGCCGGTGGGTCGCGGAGCTCCCCGCGGTCCTATGGAGTTTGAGGACAACCCCCAGCAGGGCGACTGGCTTCACCCCGTTCTTCATGGTCTACGGGTCCGAGGCAATCCTCCCCACGGACCTAGAGTACGGATCGCCAAGGGTCAGGGCGTATGACGAGCAGGGTAACCAGGCATCGCTCGAGGACGCACAAGACCAACTCGATGAAGCACGCAATGTGGCCCTGTTACACTCAGCCAAGTACCAGCAGGCCCTACGACGACACCACAGTCGCAAGGTGCAAGGCCGAGCCTTCAACATCGGGGACCTAGTACTCCGCCTCGTCCAGGACAACAGGGGTCGGCACAAGCTGACCCCTCCGTGGGAAGGTCCTTTCGCCATCGCCCAAGTACTACGTCCAGGCACGTACAAGCTGGTGACCCCCGACGGGCAGATCTTCAGCAACGCTTGGAACATAGAACAGCTAAGACGCTTCTACCCTTAAATTTTGTTTCCAAGTTTAAACACACGCATCCTTGCAAATTTCTAGTCCATGGAGAAAAGCAGTTTTGAGTCGACCTTTTTTGAGTCTCGTTACGGGCTCAGGGATATCCGACCCTGACCCAGCCTCAGGGTCGCATATTCCTCGGGGGCTATCAGGGGCTCTGGCCCAAGTCACCCGAGGTCCTCCCAAAACAACTGTCCTCCGATCCGGCCCCTTCCTAGACGTTTGGGCATGAAAAGCGGAGAGTGCGCAAACGATGCCCAGGCAAGACTGATCGGACTGCGAGAAAGCCCACACCCCAGCGGCTACGATACTATCGCCCATCAGCGCTTACTGACGCATCCGACCCGTATTCTAAACTTTACAGACCCAAAAGGACAAGGAAGGGGATCGGAAGTAGACGTTGATAAATTGCAAAAACGGCCCCCGCGGCCATTACAAAGGAAAGTCTAAAATACACTAACACATTTACATGGCCGGGTATCTGAACCCGACCCAGCGGGACCATTCAGGGCTCCTCTGGTGGGACGGCCTCCTCCTCCAGCTGCACCGCCAAGGAATCCGTCGGGCCGAGCACCGACGCATCGATCTCGTCCAGCTCAGCCTCGGTGTACCCGGGGGCGTACCCTTCGCTCATCAGGTCAAAATCGAGGCTAGTGTAATGGGACCCGAAGACCCCGAAAGCCCGCCTCACGCCAACGCGAAGCGCCTCACGAGCAATCTCGCGGGTCCGCCGGTACACCCCGAGGGCACGAACCGCCAGCGAGCTCGTCCCTTCAGCCTGGACCACGGCGAGGCCAGTGCAGACAGCGTGGACCGCGTCCCGCAGGCTGCCATGCTCGGCACGCTCTGCATCAGGAGCCCCCTTCAGTTGGATGACCTCGCCCGCAAGACCTGAGCGAAAAAACACGCCGGGTCAGAGACCCCGCCAACATCGCAAAGGGAGAAGGATGGGAAGAGTCTTACCCTCAGACTGCGCCTTCAACGCGGTCGCGGCGGTCTGAAGCTGACCAACCTCAGTCCCGAGGTTGGCCGCCATCTTCTCGGCCTCGACCCTTCGGGTCGCCTCAAGATCCCGGTCCTGCCAGGCCTGCAGTCGCTCCTGGCGGATGCGCTCGACGGTCTTCCGAAAAGCCTCGCGCTCCTTCTTCACCGCCTCACGCTCCTTCTTCACCGCCTTGTGCTCCTCCTTCAGCCGAAGGAGCTCCACGGCATCAAGCTGGGCCTTGTCGACAATGGCCTTGAGGTCCGCGCGGGCAGAGCGGGCCTCCTCGACGGCAGCCTGGAAACCATCCTTCGCCACCTGCTCGCGCCTCCGCAGGTCATCAATGACCTGCTGAGCAGCGGCGACCTGCGCGGCCAGCTCCTTGGACCGCTGCTTCTCCGCGGAGAGATGTTCCTGCCCGAGCCGAAGGAGATTAGACTTCCCCCGGCTACACTCCTGGAGGGCCTGCAAAACAACCCACAGTCAGCGATAGAGCGGCGGAGAAGAGAATGGTCACCGCGAGGAATGGCATACCTAACCAACAGGAGCAATGACGCTGTGCAGCGCTGCACGAGCGCTGTCGAGCGCATCCAGCATGGCCCGCCACTTCTCCCACTCCTCGGCGTCGCCCAGCGAGGGCAGGGGCCCCGGCTCCGCGGTCCCCGACGCAGCTGCAAGGGCGGGCACGGCCACCACGGCTTCCGCTGGCCTCAACGGCGGCTCTGTCGCGTGCACCGCCGCCCCTGCCAAGGTCGCCGCGGTCTCCGCCGCAACCACCGGGGCGAGCGCCCCCTCCACGGCCGCCGGGGCAGGCACCTCCTCCTCTGCCGCCACCGTCGCACCCGCCGCGGCGTCCCGGGCGGATACATGCGGCGCCACCGTCGATGCCTCCGCTGCGACCGTCGGGGCATGCGTCCCCGCCTCCTCCATCGCCGTACCCGTCGCAGCCGCAGGGACGGACTCCTCCGCCCCCGTCGCCATCGCCGGAGCGGCGCGCTCCTCCTCCCCCTCATCATCGAGGTTTATCACCTCTCCGATCCGAGGGCCCGCAGGAACAATCCCCCGCTCCACGGGGCCCGCCGTCGTGGGAGCCACCCCGGCGGCAACCTCCACGGTCTCCTCGCTGGCATCACCTCTCGCCCCCGACGGGGCCGCGGCCCGCCCCGCGGAGGTGGACGGCGCCCGCAGCGACTTCTTCGCCGCCACCGGCGGAGCGCGGGTTTGGGGAGGGACGCTGCAAGGCGACAAGTGACGTCAACAAAAGCAACTTGATGAAGGAAAAGGGAACGGGCGGACAAGGACTTTTCCACTTACCCTCTGCGGGCGCTAGGCCGGCGGGTGCGCTTCGCCTCTGAGCCCGAGGCCGACCCTGGGGCATCTGGCAACGGCCGCTTGCTGCTGCTGCTCTGCTCCCAGGTCAGGGGTAGAGGGGCGGGGGTCGGCCCCCTCGACTCCTAGGGCGCGCCCCGCGCCGACCCTCGAGGCGCGGCCCTAGAGCCCTGTGGGGTCGGGCCTCGGGCGAACGGAGCAGGGGTCGGCCCTCCCGACTCCTGGGGCGCACCACGCGCCAACCCTTGAGGCGCGGCCTCGGGGCCTTGAGGGGTCGGGTCCCGGGTGGACGGGCCACTCGAGCCGTCCCCCGCGGCCGCCTTGGAGCGCTGCTCCCGGATAACTAACGCGCCCGGCTGAGGGGCCGGGACGCGCTCCTCCTCTTCCTCATCCTCCTCCTCTTCCTCCTCGTCATCGTCATCGTCATCGTCATCATCGTCATCATCGTCGTCGTCATCGTCCGAGAGGACCGGACCCTTCTGCCGCTGCCGGAACTCCTTGGCGAGCCTTTTCTGCTTCTTCGCCTCCTTCTCGTCCTTGCGTTTCTTCTGCTTTTCAGCAAAGAGGCGGTTCCGCAGCCGCTGCTCAGCGTCCTCAGGGACGGGCGGGCGTGCGCCGACGACGTTCATCAGTTGGCCCTGCAAGCGCAAGACTCTGCGTTAGAATGATGAGTCAAGGGGCGCAAGGAGAAGCAACGGGCGCACGAAATACTTACCAGATCGACGAAGCCCCTGTCCGGCCGCATCGGAGGGTGGCCGGGCACCGGGAAGACGACATCCTTGTCTTCCAGCGCCTCCCGGATGCGCTGGCGAATCTCGGAGGCGGGGAGCGCGCCCGTCGCAAGGACGGTGCCTTCGGTTGGAGCGTCAGGAACCATCTCGGCGAGCGAGCGGATCCGAAGCATCAGCGGTGCCACCCTCCGAGAGTGGTACGCCCCGATGACTCCGGCCCCGGTGAGCCCCTTCGTCTTCAGGTACTCGATGGCGCGGAGGAGGCTGGAGATTCGCTTCTTCTCCTTCTCCACTGGGCCGTACGCCCACACCTCCGGCGCCGCCTCGAAGACGCGGCCGGTGAACTCCGGCAAGGGGGATTCGGAGTAGTTCTTCACGTAGAACCACTGCTAATGCCACCCCTTGTGGGATGCCGCGGTCTTCATCGCCATATATTCCCTGGCACGGGACTGGCGGAGATGGATCCCGGCGCACCCAATCGCCACCGGAGTCGCCCGCGGCTGGCCGCTCCGCTTCTCGGCCTTTTGGTACAAACTCACTGTGAAGAAGTACTTCCACAGCGAGAAATTGGGCTCGATGCCCAGGAATCCTTCGCACAGCGCGACGAATGCCATGATATGCTGGATCCCGTTGGGGTTGAGGTGCTGCAGCTCGAGCCCGTAGTGATGCAGCAGCCCGCGGAAGAAGAGGCTCGGCGGCGCCGCGAACCCCCGCTCGTGGAAGTGGGCGAACGAGATGACGTACCCGTTGGGCGGAGCCGGCGCCTCCTCCGAGTCAGGAAATAGCCACTCATCCCGCTCAGTCCTGTTGCAGAGGAGGCCCTTCTTCACGAGGCCCTCAGCACGCGAGGTCCCGAAGCTGGAACGCTCCCAGGTCGCCATTGCGCGATGGGGGAAAGCTTGCCGGAGGAGGGGGAAGAAGGCTGGAGCGCTGGGAAAGAAGAAGGCAAATGGCCGGCACAGCAAACCAAAGGGCAAAGAGGAAGGCGAAAGACTTAGCACAAGGTGGGGGCGGAACCAGCGAGGCGACCCCCCGTCTTATAGAGCGATGCGAAGGGAGCGGAACCGACGCGCCCGTCGCAGTTAATGCGGCGTCAGGTACACCTCATCACGCCCGTTCCCCTCCTTTTTCGGAAGACGTGCGCACGACTCTGCAGGAAACGCCTACTTTCCCTCGCTTCACGGGTCGGCACCTACTGCCACTTCATCTTCTGTGCGCACAACTCTGCGGAAAACGTCTGCTCCCTCTCGTTTCGCGGGTCGGCACCTACCGCCACTTCGTCTTCCGAGGAGTACGCGCGCACGATCCCCTCCGCACTCGGCCCAAGGCGCGACGGAAAGGTAAGAAGGGATACGAGACTGAAAACGTCCCTACGGCCCGTTACGGTCCAGGGGTTCGAAGGCTGGCCCACAGTGGGTTCGACAGCCGCCCCAGGATAACCCTGAGCGAGGGGTGAGAAGGGACGGGTCTGCTAGCGGCCATCACCCGGGCACCCGACTGCTCAGGGCGTCCCGACCTCACATTCGAGTCCGGCCCGCATCAAAGTTCATGGTTTTTCCCCGACGAAAGGCAACGAGCCACCGGGTCCCATCGAACGGGCTCGGGAACTATATGAACTGGCCGACCGGAATCTGGGGTACGCCACCAGCTTGGCCCAGGCTAGACCCCCCCCCGAACGGGGACCGGGACCCCACTCGAATTGACCCGATTGCAGCTCAAACGAGCACCGCGGTTCGTCCAACGAGGATAACGCGGCACGGCTCATCCCCTCCGTCCCAGCGAACGGACGCTTTAGGGGTAACGTACAAAAGTCGGTCTGGCCTCCCGACCGGTCTCCCGCAACGAGCGGGGGCTCGGGGGCTAGATTCGCAACCAACAACCACGCGGGTGGTCACAACATGAGGCCTCCATACGGAGGGAGTCCCCCGGAACGGCAAGGTTCCCCTCATGTCGAGACAATCATCAAGGAGCCTGCACGGCGGACAAGGGCTCCCGACGAACAACGATAACAGCCTCTGGAGGAGCGTCCCCGCTCCACCACAGGCTCGGGGGCTACTGTTAGGGGGAAAAGTAAGCGGTCATCTAATGACTGTCTTGGCAACGATTATGGAGGCCCGGGCCGACCCGCGGCAACGGCGACCGTCGTCAGCCCGACACAAGGAGGAAGCGCTCCGCTTCGCCCGACCCCGTCCCTTGTGGTTGGACGCTCCCGATCCCTCGGCAGGCAGGCTCCGCCTCGCCCGACCCCTCGCCACGAGGGTCCGCCTCGCCTGACCCCTTGCCGCAAGGGTCCGCCTCGCCCGACCCCTTGCCAAAAGGGTCCGCCTCGCCCGACCCAGGGGCCAAGGGTCGGACGCACGTGGGCCCGCCGGATGGAAATCAGCCTCGGGCGCAGCTTTGCCTTAAATGCTCCACGGCTCGGGCGTGCGGAAAGGCGTCCACGCCGCTGACATGACCCGTCACACCTACCCGCCCACGACCGCGCCGCGCACGGTACAGCGGCTCAGTCTTCTCTGGTTCGCTGTCAGGCCATCATGACCCACGTCGCTTGGCACAGGAGCACGCCTGACCGTCCACGCTCCGCCTACCCGTCCTCGCGCCCCGCGATTCCGGCGATAGGGACAGGGCGTCCGCGCCGCTCAGGCCGCCTGCAGCACAACAAGGACAGTCGTGGCAGCCGTCAGCCCCGACGGGACGGAAGCCACCGCCATCATCACCCACGCCCGCCGTAACCGACTCCCGAGGAGGACAGACCAGATCAGTGCAGGACGCCCGGCGAAGCAAGGAGACTGAAGACAATCGCGGCGCCCGGGAAGCACAGATCTTCTTCTTGGACTCCGTGTTCCCTCTCCCCCTCCATTCTCTCTCTCTCTGTGTGTACCCCCACACACATCTCGCATAAGCCTAGTCAACTCCCTGGAGCTATAAAGGGAAGGCTAGGGCCCAGGAGACGGGGGGGGGGGGGGGGGAGGGAGAATTTTAGACTCTCACACGCTCACACACACACTTCCTCGCACAGGCTTTCTTCTTCCCGGCAAAGAAGAACACGCCCGCGCCATTAGAGCCCCTGTGCACACCTTAGAGACTTGGGACCGGTTCCCTCTCTCGCCCTTCTGTAACCCCTACTACAGAACCCGCGTGGGTAACACGAGCAGCTTCCCATACTGGACGTAGGGCTTCTTCACGCCCGAACCAGTCTAAATAACGTGTCACCCGTGCAACCATCTGAGGCCGTACGCGCATAAAAGAAATTTACTAGTCTAAGTCTTGATCACCAATCTTGACAACGACACAAGGGCTCCACTTTTGATTTACTTGGCTATTCCAATTCGGAATATGCTGGTTGCAAGGTAGATCAAAAGAGTACAACGGGGACTTGTCAATTTCTTGGCCAGTCCTTGGTGTCTTGGAGCTCTAAGAAACAAAATTCCGTTGCGCTATCCACCGCAGAAGCCAAGTATGTTGCAGCCGGTGCTTGTTGTGCTCAACTACTTTGGATGAGGCAAATCTTGAGTGACTTTGGTTGTGAGTACAAAAAGATCTCTCTCTTGTGTGACAATGAGAGTGCCATCAAACTAGCAAACAATCCCGTCCAACACTCAAGAACCAAGCACATTGACATAAGACATCACTTTCTAAGAGGCCACGAAGCCAAAGGAGATATCGCCCTAAGTCATGTGAGCACCGATATACAATTAGCTGATATCTTCACAGAGCCTCTAGATGAGCAAAGATTTTGTTTTCTTAGGAGTAGGCTAAATATCTTGGATTCTCGTAACGTGGCTTGATTTATTGCACATACACTTGATTGTTGCCTAGACTAGGAGAAAATGGTTTTATTTTGCTTATTTGTGTGTGTTTTTCAAAATATTTGGATGTTGTGGTCTTTGGATCATTGCTTGGCTCAAACGATCATTGTTATGTATTGTTGACTTGTGGCTGATCATTTTGAGTCAAGTATCTTATATGTTCATTAGCTATATCTCTCCATATCTCAAATCAAATCTTATCTCGAAATCTGTCTTTAGGCTATGTATATCTCTGTCGGAACTTCTGACCTTCTCATCGGAACTTCCGTCCTGTGTCAGAACTTCTGACCAAAAGTTCCTAGAGCCTTTGTCTACCTTCCGAGATCATTTGTATCCTCCGATCATGTGTCGGAACTTCCGAGTGACGTCGGAACTTCCAACTCGATGTCCCTAGAGCCTCTGACTAAGTTCCGAAAATATCATATCTTCCTATCTTATATCGGAACTTCCTGTGTATCTTCCCAGGTTCGTATCCGTCGGAACCTCCTGCTATATGTCGGAACTTCCGACCTGGTCATATCAGCTATAAATACCTAGAGGGTAACGGTTCATTCCAACCCTAACCTTTTCCTCACCCGCGCGCGCCCCTCTCTCCTTCTCTTGCTCCGCACGGCGATCTTGGAGTTTGACCGTGGGATTTTGGAGCTCAAGCTTCCTTTTGATTTCCCCAAGCTTCGGAAGTTCCTTCCCCATCGGAACTTCATCGAATCACGCGGGAAATCGTTGAGGTATTCATTCAAAATCCTTTTCGCCTGATCTATCAATGCCAGTTGTTCTAGTGGATACCCTTCATGGAATAGAGTCACATACCATGCTAGAACACTCTCCTATGATCTTACAAAGTTTGGTGGGCTAAATCCTTCGATTCACCGATTTAGGGTTTGATTTCTATGCCCGTCGGAACTTTCGACACTAGGTAGGAACTTCCGACTGTCGGAACTTCCTGCCTATGGCCCGAAACTTCCGACAGACACAGAAAGCTGACACTAAGTCCTTGAACTCACTCATTCTTAATTCAATCTTCTAAGCCATATCTATATTCTATCTCCACAGATGGTGAGGACTAAGGTATCAAAGAAGAAAAATCCCCCAACTCCTCCTAGTAGCGATGATAACCAATCGAGGAGCCAAGGTGTCCCCGAAAGGAAGATTCCCGTCAAGAAGCCTCGGCTCTCAGCTGTTGAAAAAGCCAAAGGAGCGGCTAGTTCTTCCTCCCCTCGCCCTAGAACCAAAAGGGCCGAAGAAGGTGATCGGTATGATGATGACATTGATTTATCTCATCTTGTGGGAAGAGCGGCTCGCATCAGTCCAGTTGTGATAGACACTCAGGATGCGCCTCTTATTGATTTCAACAAGGGATACAATGACATGAGGCCCCTCGGAATCAGTGTGGATGAAGACCCTCGCCGTGCTATATTCAAAGAGTTCAAGGGAGATGCTCGGTTTTGGCTTGCTCATCAAGCGGATTGGTACGAGTCGGTGATCATGAAGAAGAAGCATGTCACAACTGCAATGAAATGGGTCGATTGGAACTATCTTCGGGGATGTGCAGGTGACGTCAAGACAGTTGTTGATGTCGTGTATGCTAGGTGTGCTGAGATGGATCTCACAGGGATTATGGCTATTGAGTGTGATTGGAATGAGGAGGTGGTGGCTCAGTTTTATGCCACTCTTTGGGTTGACACCAAGAGGCACGTTATGCATTGAACACTAGAGGGCAAACGCTTCTCCGTGAGCATTGTGGACTTTGGTCGCCTCTTTGGCTTCAATCTTGGTAATGCTCAAGGGAAGTATGTGAAAGATGCAAACAAGGTTGACTTGCATGCATTTGGTGAGCTTGAGGACTCCAAGATGCATTTCATGTATGATTCAACATATAATGGCACCGGTGCCAATATTGTGTATGGGAAGAGCGTGGGCCTCACGCCTTATTACAAGCTTCTAAATCAACTTTTCAGAGGCACCATTGCCCCTAAGGGAGGAAATGTGGACAACATATCTCACACCGCCAGGGACTTGCTAGCTCAGATGGCTCCAGATATGCCTAAGTTCCTTGTGTTTGAGTATATTTGGAATGAGATCATTAGGTGTTCATATGATGCTTCTAGTGACTGTCACTATGCCCCATACATTTTTCTCATGATCAAGCATGTGACCGGATTAAACATCATGGCCGATATACATCACAGCTCATACAACTCCTCTCAAGGCAAGATAGCAGCTCCTCAAGGTTGGACATAAGTCCACGGGTCGTCAACCGCTAGGACCCCTTCCCGGCGCCTATCCACAGCAAGGGCTTTCACGTCTTTGCAGCTCTGTCTCTAGGGGTTCACCTTCACGTGCTCCATCTACCTCTCATGGTGGTGCTTCATCTTCTCATGGTCCCTCACATGCTCACGGCGTTCCTAAAGGGAAGAAGGGAAAGTTGGGTTTCATTGCACAAGGGACCTTCGCTTGCTTCAACATGTGCAAACAAAATGCAACCGAGATTTGTGAGTATCAAAAGTGTGTGGATGGAGATCTTATTAAGCTTGAGAAGAGGCAAAAGGATCTTCTTAATGAGAGAAATCTTCCTCATTCTCCCGTACGTGCTCATTGGGATTTACCCTCTCCTCCCCATGTCTATAACCCTTGGGAGGATGCTCCATTCGTTGAGGCCGATCCGGAGGAGGACTTGGGTGGCCAAGAGCAAGAACATGAGATACATGAGGCTACCGACTCCGACAACGTTAATGATGATGATGAGGCAACCGAGTCGGATGAAGAAGAAGGAGAACATGAAGAAGAAGAACGAGATGATGACGATGAAGATAGTGAGTAGTTCTCCTTTTTGGTGCTTGGTGCCAAAGGGGAGTGAATTTGGCTTTAAAGACCCCTCATCCTTATCTATCCATCTTTAAAATTCTTGTTTAGTTAATGGACATGTAAGAACTTATGTGGTGTAATGTGTGGTGTGCCAAGTGAGACTTTAAATTCCTATGGTAGCTAGGTCTTGCTTCGAATTTAATTATGCTAGTGTGATAGATCTTGAACTTATTTATCTATGGTGTGATGCTTATGGTTGAATGTCTTGTTGTTTTTCACTTTATTGGTTGATATAACATGTCATATGCATCACAGTTATTTTATCACACTTACGCACACCTTTGTACTCTTGTATGCAATATTTTAGGGGAGTTCTTACATGAATATGTGCATTGGCATTTGGGGCCAATCAAGTTGAATATACACATATTTAGGGGGAGCTCCTCTATCTTTTGTTGGGTACAAAACCTTTTAATTTATTTGTATCTTTTTAATCCAAATTGTGTTGGCATCAATCACCAAAATGGGGGAGATTGAAAGTGCATCTAGGCACTAATCTAGTTTTGGTGATTAATGACAATCACAATTTGGAGGATATGATGCTTTAAATTAGTGTGCAGGAATAAAATCAAAAGAGAAGAGAAAGAAGTTCAAAGGAAGGTCCCCCAATTCTTTCAAGACGGTGTTGGAGCTCAATGATGATTTAAATTCATTTTCGGTTTTAAATTGAGTATAGAAAACACCGTACTATCAAGGGGGACGCGCTCGAGTAACTGAATGTGTCAAAATGCTGCTCTTGAGATGAATTTCCATATGAGAGACGCAAAAATCCACGAACACAAAACTTAGTTCTAGCTTCCTGTTTTAACAGCCATCGGAAGATTCAACTATGCGTCGGAAGATCCAAGAGCCACGGAACTTCCGACTGGAAGTTCCTAGCGGCTCTGTCTAAAGTTCCCACAGCTTACACAAGTTCCGACCACACGTCGGAAGTTCCGAGCCTGAGACTTTGCATCTGTTCCTTTGCCCGAATTGTTCTTCTTCTGGGAAGTTTATTGGAAGATCCGACCCTTGCTCGGAAGATCCAATATTGGGAAGTTGAGTGTGTATTCTGGGTTATTGTCCGTACTGTTCTTCATCTGGCAACAGTGTCAGAAGTTCGGGCCCTATGTCGGAAGTTCCGACAAACATATCCCGGCAGCACAACGGCTCTATTTTGGGGGTGGGGTATAAATACCTCTTCACCCCCTTCTTTATTGCTGCTGACCTAACCCGCGACACAACACGTCCATAGCATTGAATCCTCTCCCCAAAACCCCTTCTAGAGCTAATCCTAGCCAAGATTTGAGTAAGGGCTTTGGTGAGAAACATCTAGAGGTGTGAGATGGAGACCTTTGAGAGAGTTCATTCTTAGTTCATCTCAAGAAGCATTTGAAGCTCATTTGGTTGCTTGATTTGCGTTTGTTACTCTTGGAGCTTCGCTCCTAGACGGTTAGAGTCGTCGTGCAGCTCCCAAAGTTGTAGTTTGAGCGACGGATAGTTTGTATTTGTCAACTTCTTGGAGAATTTTAGTGGAACCTCAATCTGACCTTTGTGGTTGATTGAAGGAGGCAAGGGTTAGATTGACCCGGCTCTTTGTGAGCACCTCAACGGAGACGTAGCTCCTTTGTGGAGTAAACATCGGGAGTAATTCTGTCTCGTGTGCTTTGATTCAACTTTGGTGTGCTTCGCGTTCTTGAGCTCGTTTTCGATCGATCTACGATTTCTTTAGTTTCCGCTGCAAGAGATCATATCTACGAGTCTCTACACACCTGTTGTAACGTTTCCATTCAGTTAGAATCTTCATTTACTTGTTAGTTTATTTACTCGAATTTAACCCTCTTAGGGGGTCGGAAGTTCCGCCCCTCAGTCGGAAGTTCCTGCCCAATATCGGAACTTTCGGTCGGAAGATCCAATACTGCGTTGGAAGTTCCGACTCATCTGATAATTTCGTGAAGAATTTCGCAGGAATTTTTAACAAGGACTATTCACCCCCCTCTAGGCCTAGTGTCGATCCTTTCACGGGGGCGCAGCCCCGCGCCGGCGAGCTCGAGCGGGAGCAGGCGGCGAGCGAGGCGCAGGGAGCCGCCGCGGCCGGCGGCGCAAGATGCCCTAGTGGCGAGCTCCCGCGGCCGGCGGCGCGAACTGCCCCGGTGGCTCCCCGGCGGCGCGAGCCCCCCGCGGGCGAGCTCCCTTGCTCCCCCATCCTTCTCCTCCACACATGTGCAGTGCTTCTTTTTTTTTGCTAGGTTTTGTTGCATGTTGCAAGCGTATGCTTCCGAGTGTTTCAGATGTTTCAGAGAATGTTGCAAGTGTTTAATTTGGATGTTCAAAACGTAGATCTAGACACTGCGATGTTGCATATATTTTACACACATGTTACAAATGTTTTAGCTGGATGTTGCATCTTCAATGAGATTTGAATGTTCCATGAAATATGAAACAGATGTTGTGGCGGGTTTTTCCTCATCATCAACGGATGCCGTAACTTTTTTTCGACATATTTTTTGATGTTGTAAAAGATATTTTTCTATACTGCAGAAGTTTATTTTATATGTTGCAGACGTTATTCTTTAATGTTGCCATAGGCCAACGGACCGTACGATGGATCGGACGTCCGGACGCTAGCAAAGTCGGTTTTCTTTTTGGAAATAACCGGGCTGGGTTTGGGTATTCAAAGCTTTCCGGTTCAACTTGGGAGTCCAGCCAGGTCCGGCCCGCCCGCTAGCCCGCGTGACGAGAGGAGACCAGCCAAGCAAAACCGAGCCGGCTAGGGTTTGCGCCCTGCTCAGCCTCGCCTCGCACGCAGGCTCGCAGCCTCCCCCGCGACCCGACAGGCCGACACCGCAGCCGCCCACCGTCTCCGCCGCGCCCCTCCGGCAAAGCTTACCCCGGTTCGTTCGCCCTGCCTTTCTGCGCGCATCAGCAACACCCCCCCCCCCCCCCCCCCCCCGCGCGCGAGGAGTCGAGGAGGGCTCGTATCGACATCTCAGGTTATCCGATCCGATCCCATTCCACCTATGTTTCGGTCGAATTGTTTCTGCGGTTCTGGGTCGCACGATTTACTCGTTCATCGAGAGATCGGGGTGCTGCGCGGAGCCGTATTTGGTTATGTTGCGTGGTTGGCGGGAGTAATTAGGGTTCCTGGTTGCGGAGTCTGATTTCGCTGCCCCTGAAATTTGATGGACCTAAAATCGCAACTACGGGCTAATTTTGTGATAAAATTTTACTTTTTTTCTGTGTTTCGATGTTTGGGTGAAATGATTTGGAAAAATTCCTTCCATAGCATTGCAAGATCACCACTTGGTAAATACCATTAAAAGGTAGGTGCCCCATAAAAGGTAGATTCTGAAACGGTTTGTACTTTTTACGATATTGGTATTTTTCTTTTACGGAGTGGCGATCTTTTAATGGTATTTTTTCAAAATGGAACTGAATTTCCCTGTAGGTATTTATAGGCACTCTTGTGGTTCTGAGTCTGCTTAATGCACAATTTAGTTTGGTGGATTGCTCTTGGATATCGGGTGAAATGGATTTTTCTTATATGCACCTTGAAGCTTACATGATAGCAAGTATCTAGTAGGAAGAGCAGCTCTGCATGTGCTCTTTGTTTTTATAGTGAGAAAAAAAACACCTTGAATAAGTCACAAATAACAACTTGTAAGCTGGTCTCAAGTGTAGTTTCATGAAATTATAAGCCTTTCTGTTTTTCAGCTCTTTACCACTTCTTATGTTCTAACAATTGTACTTAGTTCCTTTTAAGTTTGCAAACAGTAACACTACCTTCCTTGCTTCTTCAGATCACAGAGCAGAGAAGAGGAACATCCTACATGGATGTCACGCAGACAAGTGACTCTTCACATCATGGAATTGTAGAAAATAGCCCATATAGAATCCCGTATAGCAGAAATGCAGAAGGCGGCAAACTTGGCAATTCATGGTATTTTAGTAGAAAAGAAATAGAAGAAAATTCCCTTTCCAGGAAAGATGGCATTGATCTGAAGAAGGAGTCTCATTTGCGCAAGACATACTGCGTTTTTCTGCAGGATTTGGGAATGAGGCTTCAAGTGTAAGTTTGTGTTCTATACAAAAATTTACCATTGCTTGTATTCCTGAAAAGATAACAGCCAATTCATCTGTAATATTTAAATTACTCTTTTCATGCTTGTTTGGCCTGTTATTTCAGTGCGGCCTATTTCTTTTTCCTATTAAGCATTTGCTGCTGTCTGAAGAACTCTTTACATGATTACATTACAAATATGAGGAAATCCTAGTGCTTCTCATCTGCAGTATGAATGATAATTACACGGCAGTGCTTGTATATGAAATGTTTTTTTTAACCTCCAGAATGGACTGACATTTTGAGAACGATGGCTAGAGGTGTGGGTTGGATTGGCAAGGTTAGACTGGTTGGTTGCAGCTAGAGAATATGGAGTGAGTGGGAATACTTGCTTTCCTTTAGCCATACTGGGATCCTTATTTTATTGGCTCCTAACATCATTGTAACCAAATAGATAAGATAGATCCCAACAAAAATACCATCTGATCCTCAAGCGGCTTAAAATGCTGCTCGAATTGTGGCCTACCTGCGTACCGAGCATGCCCCACAGCCATAAAAGATACATTATGTCACCTAGGTGATGCTCTTGCTGTATAGATACAACATTTGTTGCGAAGATTCAAGATTTAATGTTGTCACAAACTTTGGTTAGAATATTAGGATGGCAAATGTTTTTCTGAAGGCACAGATGGTAAAGATTTTATGTTACGTAAAATGGCTTTCTAGAGGCAGGCAACCAAACATTTTGTGAAGTCGGCTATTCATGTGTCGATTTAATCATTTGTTCTCTCGTTGCATTGTGTCTGGTTTCCGCTAGTACTTCAGCAAATCATAATGAGTACTAGTTCTCTTATTTAATCATGTACTCCATTTCAAAATGTAAGTCGTTTTAGTTTTGTCCCAAGTCAAACTTCTCTAACTTTGATCAAGTTTATAGAAAAATGCATTAACATCTACAACATCCACCATGAAATGTCTTGTTAGTGCATTTATTTGGTGTTGTAGATATTAATATAATTTTCTATAAATATGGTCAAAGTTAGAAAAGTTTGACTTAGCACAAAACTAAAACGACCTATATTTTGGACCAGAGGGAGTCCTATACTACTATCTGTTGTATTTGCTGCGGTTTATGAATTATATAGTTTATACACTTTTCCCTTCTGATAGCAAAATGCTTTTTAATGTAGGCCTCAAGTTACGATTGCTACAGCTATAGTGTTCTGTCATCGATTTTTCCTTCGTCAATCTCATGCAAAAAATGATAGGCGGGTAAGTCTTATTGAAACTATGCATGGGCTTGTACTGTTTGTAGAACATTTTATTTCATTGTGGTTTTTGCACGATTGTATAGTGATACTCAGCAGTCAACAAATCATTTTCCTTTTACCTGTCAAATCACTTTGCTTAAATGTAGCCTGGGCTATCATAGCATGTGGTAACTTGTCTGTGCGTTCTGTTCTGTTACCATGCATTTGTTGAAGATACAAAGATGATTTTGTTTTGGTAGCATGTAGATCATATTTTACTTGCTAGTTGGTGGTAGGTTACAACACCTTCACCTTTGCATATATTCCATGGACAAATCTCTGTGTGCATATGCATAAATCATGAGGATGCCCTGTGGAGTATAGGGTAACTGGCACAGTCGTATCGTGTGGCTTGTAATACGAATCTCTGGCTTATGATATGAATTTATGGTTTTTAATATAATTGTATGTCTGTATGTATAGGTTAATGCGTAGTGTTTAGGATATTCACCTATTTGAGATCTGTTCTATTATGTGACAAAAATTGTTTCCTGATATGCGTATCAAAATTAAGTTGGTTGGCAATACATCCTTTCTATTTGTAGTACCACATTGCTTACTTTTTCTTGCTTGCTAGGGATAATGTTTTCCCGTCCACAGTTAATTTAAACAACTTATAATATGTATGTTCATTATACCATGTAGACAATTGCAACAGTCTGTATGTTCTTGGCGGGAAAAGTTGAAGAAACCCCCAGACCACTTAGGGATGTCATCCTTCTTTCCTATGAGATCATCCACAAAAAGGATCCTGCTGCGGTTCAACGAATCAAGCAGAAGGTGAGATAGTTGAATTGATTGATAGCATTCATCTTGATATTTTTGTTTTTAGGCAATTAGTAACCTTTTCGCAGGGTACGCCTTTTTAGGTAATTAGTAATCTCATTTTTTGCAACTGACAGTGATATATTTATTTTTACCCACAAACACCTGAAGCCAATTCTCGTTAATCATGATCATTCTTTTTATTATAAGATGGGGCTGATCTGCTTGATTCAATTCCGTTTCCTAATTACTCTAGCATAAGCAAACTGATGTCACCTATGCTTTGTTTTTTTCAGGAAGTATATGAACAACAGAAGGAACTTATTTTACTTGGGGAGCGTCTTGTACTTGTAACACTTGGTTTTGACTTGAATATCCACCATCCGTACAAGCCTTTGGTTGAAGCAATAAAGAAATTCAAGATTGCTCAAAATGCACTTGCTCAAGTTGCCTGGAACTTTGTCAATGATGGGTATGCTAAAATTACTCTTTTTGTTACAAAGAGTAATCCTCAAATATGCCTATTTACTACGCCTTAAAAGTGGTGTACAGGCTCCGCACTTCGCTTTGCCTGCAATTTAAGCCCCACCATATTGCGGCCGGTGCAATCTTCCTGGCTGCGAAATTTCTCAAAGTCAAGCTTCCATCA
This sequence comes from Panicum miliaceum, assembly GCA_032594955.1. Classification (NCBI taxonomy): domain Eukaryota; kingdom Viridiplantae; phylum Streptophyta; class Magnoliopsida; order Poales; family Poaceae; genus Panicum; species Panicum miliaceum. The sequence continues at coordinate 8,335,522 of CM064062.1, forward strand.
GATGGCGAGAAAGTCTGGTGGCAAGAGTTTGATGTTACCCCACGTCATTTGGAAGGTTTGTTTCTGGATGCAAAGTGTGTAGGGAATACCTGCACTGCAGTAATACGGTATTCGTTTTTGGCAAGGACTCGTATTTTGTAACATCGTAAGTTGCAGCTGTTGTTGCTGCTGGTTAGCTATCTTGGTATCTCATTGATTGGCACCCGAATCTGGTGTTCAAAATGATTGTGGAGCTAGGTTAGGTGAAGACACAATTTTGCATGCTCTGCCGCAAGGGAGTCTCTTGGCTTGTTGAGCATATTGCATTCTGGAATAGACAAGGGTACGACAGGTAGTGTACTAGTATCGAACTGGATATATCTTTGCTAGCGATATCTTTTGAGTAGAACTGTCTGGTTAGACCTTGTCACTTGTTTGAATTTATTATGGCTGTTTGAATTTATTACTTTTGATGCTTGTGATGTCAAGGAGGAATGCTGACACTATTTTATTTATGATATTTTTTTTCAGAGATTAGCAACCAAATCTTGGAGCTCTATGAGCAAAGTAATGTTGCACCACCACCATCACAAGGAAATGACACTGATAGGAGCCCTGCTAGTGTTGCTAATCATCGTGCTTCTGGGAAAGCTCCAGGAGCTGCTGGTGCACCTGCTGCCCATGAACACCATCAAGCATCCAGACAGTCAGGCCAGCAAAACATGCCTGGCCACCGTGGCTATGACCACCCTGATCCAGAGAGGCAAAACTCAAACCAGAGGACACCGCAGAATGACGCAAGGGATGGTGTTGTTAATAGCAATGACGGCCCCAAAATGTCATCCTCGATGATGGACGCGATGAAGAAGATAGACAAGGATAAGGTGAAAGCAGCCCTGGAGAAGCGGAGGAAATCCAAGGGTGATGTTCCTAGAAAGGTTGACGTGATGGATGATGATGACCTGATTGAGAGGGAGCTGGAGCATGGTGTGGAGTTGGCTGCTGAGGGTGAGAAGGTCAAGCAGGAGAGAAGGCAGAGTTGGTCCCATCCTTCTGCACACCGGGAGGACCAGCAGAAGGCCGCTCGTGTGACGGGAACTACTGAAGAGGGCGAGCTGTCCACCGATAGCCAAGAACACCATTCCCCAACCCTTGACCATCGGAGGAGGAACGACGTCCATGAGCACCGGAACTACGACCGTGGTGAAAGGGACATTAAAAGGCTAAGGCCATGAAACTACGACCGTTGTTGTTTGTAGTGTATTGCATGTGGCTTCAGGTATTATATGATGACTGTATGATGTAGAACCTATTTTGCTGTCACGGGCGTCGAATAAGCATCAAGCTCATTCAGTATGCTGGGAGATTTGAAATGTGGTACATGATGTAAGAGATGGCTACCCCGAGGGGGGAAGCCTATATAGCAAACAGATTGTTGTATGTCTGTTGACATCCGATAACAAACCAGATGCTGCCTATTATTGTCGATATCAGGAGCATCCTCAGAAGCCCCAGTTCTGCCTTGAAAAGAATTTCGTCTTTACTTCAACGCTGGTAAAGGGAATGTGCACTTAATTTCTGGTAATGGGAGTGCGCACCGAGTTTTGCCTCAGTAGCTTATTTGCATCTTATTTTCAGAGATGGCCTTGGATTCCTAGACGCAGACGAATCTGTAACTTGCTCGCAACCTCGTGCGTGCTCAGTGTTGGGCACTTGACAGGGAGACGTGACACGAACGGGCGATGGAACCGGTCGACCGACGAGGCCCGGACCCGGGACCCCAGATGCCACAGTCCTGCCGCTCGTGCTCGAACTGCTGCTGCTGCTGCACTGTGACATCGACGGCGGTGGAGATGGGAGCGTGAGCCGTGAGCGTGGTGACGGACGCGTCACCTCCAGTCTCTGGGAGAAAGAGGAGGAGAAAACACAACACGGCGGGCGCGGGGGGTTTGGTCACCTGTCTCCGACGGCGACGATCCAGGCCGCGATGGGATGCGAGTTCAGTTCGTCTTCGTACTGCGCGTCGGGGCCGGGCGAATCCGCCAAATGTCCCCAGCCTCCTCCCCTGCCTGATCTGGGCTCGGAAAGCCATGAAGCAGCGGGCTGCTGCTGGGCGGGAGCGTTTGGGTGTGTCAGTGTGTGTGTGTGTGGCCCGGGCGCCACTGTGTGTTGAGTTCGTGTCGCCGTCGTGCCATCAAATCCAACTGTGAAGAGCAAGAGCTTGAACAACGGTCTAGAAGCCTAGTAACCGGTCTAGAGCCTACCAACCGTCTCTCTTTGTTCACTACCACATGAGATGCTAACCTAGAAGGCTAGAAGCAGGCTCTAGAAAAAGGTTGGAGCAGTGGCGCCAAAACAGATCGAAGTGAATTTAAATTTGGCCGGTTTTTCTTCGGGTTTTCCGTATGGTGCCAATGGCCGGCACGCCCTGTGCTGCCGGCCGGCGGCATCCGATTCCTGGCGCCAATCTGCCGGTCGGCATCTTTTGCATAGTTTTAGTTAGCTGATCAACGACTTGGTTTACATGGACGAGTTAACAGAGTTGCATTGGCCTAGTTTAGTAGTTTTCGCTAACGACGACAGGGGGCAAGCTAGTGTTTCGCGAGATTCCCCCAATTTGTTGGGCTGCGAAAGCGATGTCTGAGCTGACAAACCTCCCAAAAGCTAGCACACTGGTGTTGAGTTCTTATATTAACTGTTGTTAATTATACCACCGAACGTGGCGATTAGTACCACCACGGCCTTGCATTCACAATGCTGCAGTGATGAAGTGGTGGTGATGTTGAAATAGGACGGCCTGATGGGTGACCTGGTGAGGACTTGAGGTTGTTTGTTTATTGGGTTCATTGTATGTCCTATACTGCGCGAGTGGGAGTGGTTGGTGATGCTGGTCATTGTGTATCCGGCTTCCTTGTTATGCTTTTACAAATGTGATGGTGAAATCTTAACACTTGCTAAACCGTCCCATGTGTTCTAGAACCTTGTACTTTTATGATAAAAGCAGTATTAGGAAAGCAATTACTCGTGGGAGTTCATTCAGTACCGGTGCTCAACTTTGCACCAATTATGAGAAGATTATTGCATTTGAATACATGTCATTGCATCCGGATGTTCGATGAGAACTTTCCCATCGGACGTCCCGTTGCAACAACGAAACAACACATTTGCAACATCGAAAATATATAATAGTTGCAGCATCCAAGATCAAGTATTGAAATATATGTCGGAGCGTCTGATTTTTCTTCCCTGTCCGGATGCCTGTGTCTTAGTATTTCTGAAGAAATTCCACTTGCTAATATAGCTAGGGTTCGGCGGACTTTCTCGACTGGGAGAAGGTTAAGCTTCTTCTTAATACAATACCGTGGGGCGGTCTTTTCATCACCGGTCGAGTTTTTCAATAATCGGCAGTTTTCTGCTGGTTCGTTTAAAAAAAAGTAATTGTGTATTTATGTGCAGTAAGAAGGCACCTAAAGTCCTAAACTGACGAGGACTACAACAGAAGCTAGATTACTGCTAGCACCATTACTGTAGGTCATTTTTGTCTCTTTGGAGCACCGACTGACAAGAAACAACATTTCGATTTTACGTGCCTCCACACACTGCAAGTCAGCAACAGTAATATGATTGTGCAGATGCAGCTTTCAGCTGTGCCCGGGAACCAAGCCTTGTTTTGGAAACCCCTTGTTTTCTCTGCGCGCCCATGGCCATAGCCGCCTTCTTTATAGTGGCCGGTCGTCGGCTCGCCTCGACGACGCCATGCCGAAGCTAACCAGACTTGCATTGCTCTAGAAGAGTAGCGACAGCTAGACAGAGGGGCATGGCGCTGCTCGAAGCTGTGGTGTTCCCGCCAGATCACCCCCGCGTTCCGTGCTGCAGGTCGTGCGGCGCGAGCTCCGTCCTTGGCGGCTACGGCGTCGCCGCAGCCGGAGAGTTCGAGGGGATCATCGAGAGGGGCGTGGTGGTGCAGGAAGACGGAGAGCTGCCCGTGGTCACGCCGCCGCCGCATGGCAGCGCCTGCTGTGCCTGGGCCGGCGGCGCGGCGACCAGCAGCTGGCCCGGCCCCGTGCCGTCGACGAAGTTGGCGACGTCGTCCACGCGGCGGCCGGTGCATCGTCAGCCCGCCACGGTCAGGAGGCCGCGGCGGCGGAGAGGGGCCATCGCCAGGGCGGCGAGGATGAGCGTGGTGGAGGCCGAGAGACACCGGCAGAACCACATCGCCGTGGAGCGCAACCGGCGGCGGCAGATGAACGAGTACCTCGCCGCGCTGCGCGCCCTCATGCCGCCCTCCTACGCGCGACGGGTACGTGGAGCTTCACCCGAGACGCACGCTGCCTCCACTGTGCAGACGTCCAATCATTCTGGACACTGTGAAAGACACTACTGTTCGTCCATACGAGGATATGCTGCTGTCACGATCACAAAAATGAAAAAAAAATGTGGCAACGGCAATGGCTGATCAGCACTTTCTGACATGCGTGGCAGGGTGACCAGGCGTCCATTGTTGGAGGCGCCATCGACTTCGTCAAGGAGCTGGAGCACCACCTGCAATCGCTTCAGGCTCAGAGACGCCACCCCGCCGCCGCCGGCCACGGCTCCGAGCGTTTCCCTGGATTCTTCGCGTTCCCTCAGTACTCCACCGCCGCCGCCGCGGCCAACGACGTCGAGGGTCGCCCCGCGCCGCGGCCGGGCGCCGTGGCGGACGTCGAGGCGGCCGTGTCGGAGGGCCACGCGACCGTGAAGGTGCTGGCCCCGCGTCGGCGGCGGATGCTGCTCCGGCTGCTGCTCGGGATGCAGCGCCGCGGCCTCGCCGCGCTCCACCTCAACGCCAGCACCACGGCCGACCAGATGGTCCTGTACACCTTCAGCCTAAAGGTACGCGCGTATTACATGGTCCCACTAGAATAATTACATGGCCTTCTCGATAAGAGAACAGATGGCACCGATGGATCGTTGTGCTGTGCAGATGGGGGACGGGTGGCAGCTCTCGTCGGCCGGCGACGTCGCGGCCGCCGTGCACGACATCGTCGCCGGCATGGACACCGCAGAAGAACGTCCTATCTATCCTACAAATTAAGGAATTATTCGGCTGATTCGCAGTTGGGGAAACAAAATTAATGTCTTCGTTCTTTTGGTTCTGCAACAAACCCTGTGGCGGCTGGTGATCCCGATCGATGTATGATTATTTTTATATCTAGGATTTCAGCTAATTTAGTGAGTTGAACAGTATCTTCACACGATGTTGTGAACGCGTTTGTTCTAACTTCTAACCGTAGTACCGTACGATGATCTCAAGATCATGCGTTGCAATCGTAAAATCTAGTCAAGACTATCGTCCTGTTTCTCTGACAGTGTGTGCGTCTAAATTTGGGATCGTTGGTGTATTATTGTAATTAGAGAAACTGTAAGGACTATTGTGCAAAGTATAGTAATAAAGAGAAGAGAGAGAGCTGTGGTGGTGGAGAGACCCAGCAAGAAAAATTCCCTGAATCAACATGGTATACAGAAACGGGCGATTTGCTCCGGCCATCGCCGCCGGAGCCCGTAGGCGGCGCGCATGCGCGCAGGCGGCGTGCAGGCAGCGCGCAGGCCCAGGCCGCCAGTACCGGCGCGCGGGCGGCGCGCGGCTGTGCAGGCGCACGGGCGGCCGCGCAGGCGCTCGTGCGAGAGGGCGCGTGGGGCCCGTGGCAGGAGGCGCGACGCGCGAGCTGCAGGCGCGCGTGGGCCTGCGTGCGGAGGCTGCGGGCGGGCGGCGGTCAGCGCTGCAAGCAGCGGCAGCAAGTGCAGGCGCTCGTGCCTTGCGTGTGACCAAGCAGCGGCGCAGGCGCTCCTGCCTTGCGTGTGACCGAGCGGAGCTGTGGAGCTAACATGGTAATGGTTCGGTTTTGGGTTGGATATCCGCGGGTTTCGGATCTAGTGGATTTGGGTTCAAAAATAATTTCTCCTCTACGATTTTCGGGTTCGGGGCGCCAAAACTTCGATTTTGGATTTGGGTTTTCACCCGTGGATACTCAATGGATATCCATTTGGAATAGAAACTCATGTTTTATAGTATACTAATAATAACTTTATTTACTTATACTATTAAATTTATTCTAAGTTGACTTAGAAAGTTATTTACTATTTATTGCCTCTTGTTTGTACATGTGAATGTTATATATATCGTGTATATATTTATAGAAAATATTTATTTCTCTTAATATGTTACCATACAAAGCGGATTTCGGGTATCCAATCGGGTTTTGGGTATCAGCGTGCTTCGGTTTTGGGGATAGATTTTCACCCGAATTTGTGTTCGGGGCGGGTTTGGGTTTTAAGTTCGGGTTTCAGTTTTAGGTGCCCAAACACTCCACCCTTCCGAACCCACCCCGTTGCCATCCTTATGTGGAGTTGCTGCTTGCTTGATGCGTGTGGGTATGAGCTGCTGCTTGATTTGTGCGAAGCTGATGCTGCTTTAGTGGTTGTTGCTCGAAGAAGGAGAAGAGAAAAACAGGGGAAGGAAACCTGGTTGGTGTGTGTTCAATAAGTAGTGGTAAAAGATGAGTACTGAAGGTGTTGGTGGTGGTACTGAAGGTTCAAAAAAAATTACAAAAAGTGAGATGAGAAGTGAGATGAGGTGTATGATCCAAGAGCTTATGATTGGGTCTGATTGGTGCCAAGGCAAGTGTAGGTCCAACTTAGTTGAAATTGGAGCTCGTGCCGAATGATGTGAAGCTAGAGGGCAGCAAGAATTACTTGAGCTGGTCCAGGAGAGTGCGTGTGCTTTTAGGAGGCAAGGGAGTGGAGCACTATTTGAAGGAGACTTGTGTTGAGCCGGCTGATAAGCTCAGCATTCAGTGGAGAGTTTGGCATGCAACAAACTCAGTGATTGTGGCATGGTTATTGGCATCCATGTGTCCCACTGTTAGCAAGAGGGTGGAAGCCATGCGCACTGCATCACAGATATGGAGGACCTTGAGTAATATATACTCTCGGAGGGGGAATGTGATGATGATGATGATGATGATGATGGAAATTTAGGGCAAGGCAGATGTAGTGAAACAGGGAGGAAGACCGGTGGAGCAATATGCTAATGAGCTCCAGTACTTGTGGGAAGAGTTAGATTATTATGCTCCTCTTCAAATGGAGACTCCACGAGATGCTCAGGTTGTCCATAAGTGGGTGGAGGATAGGAGAGTGACCCAATTCCTGAAAAATCTGGACCCTGAGTTTGAGAGTAGGAGAGCTGCTTTCTGTCACCGAGAGTCTTCCTACCATGGATGAGGCTGTTTCAGGCTTTTAGCCATGATTGATGAAGAGAGCAAGCTTCAGGTGATGGGGAGTGGTAATCCTGTGAAGCCGACTTATGTTGCAATTGAAGACAGAGAATGTTACAATTGTGGAGAAAAGGGGCATATGAGTTATAATTGTCCCAATCCTAGAGGTGGTGGTGGTAGAGGTGGAACTCGTGGAGGTCGTGGGAGTAGTCGTGGGAGTTATGTAGGAGGTCGTGGTAGCCGTGGTGGAGGCCGAGGTAGAGGCCATGGTGGTTCCAGGGCCAATGTGGCGGCAACTAAGGAGACTCTGTCTGTCACTCTAATAGGAGAGCAAGTCAAACAATAGGAGTAATGGCAGAAAGACAAAGCTCCTGAGAGCTCCACCAACTCCTCGCTTGATCCTATGACTTCAACCTCCAACAACTTCGGTAACTTTGCCAACTACGCCCGCATGGGCGAAGGTACTCAAGCACAGATACTTGCATCTTCATGTGGCATCATATAGATTGGGTCAGATTCAGGAGCATCCAAGCATGTTACAGGCATGTCTAATTCTTTCAAAACATACAGTCTATATACTCATACTGAGTCTGTTCAAATTGCTGATGGCACATCCCAACTTATCCATGGTGTAGGGTCTATAGAGTGTACACCATCTCTTAGCCTATCTTCAGTCCTGCATGTTCCATCATTTCCAGTCAATCTCCTTTTTGTAAGCTCAATTATTAATCAATTCAAGTGCATAGTAACATTTGATGAAAACTCTTGTGTTTCAGGAGAGGGTGACTAGGAGAAGGATTGGGACTGGAGTCAGGCGTAATGGGTTGTGGTTCATCAATCATAAGGAGTCAGCATTGACAACAACTGCTGAAGGAGATGTGAAGGAAATTCTGCTATTCCATTATCAGTTAGGACATGTATCTTTTGAAAGCCTCAGTCGGTTGTACCCTGTTATGTTTAAGGATGTGGACAAAGGTAGACTTGCACGTGATGCATGTGAACTTGGCAAGAATACTAGATCCATATATCCTAGTATTGGTCTTTGCAGCTGTGAACCGTTTATTCTAATACACTCAGATGTTTGGGGTCCCTGTTCGATCACTTCTGGGAGTGGTGCTAAGTGGTTTGTCACTTATTGATTGTTACACTCGTATGACTTGGATCTATATGCTTAGGCATAAAAGTGAGGTGTTCCAGTGCTTTCAAGACTTCCATAAATTGGTGTCAAATCAGTTTAATGCAAGGATTCGAGTCATTCGAACTGATAATGGAACAGAGTATGTGAATAATAAATTTAGATCATACCTTTCAGATCAAGGAATTATTCATCAAACAACTTATCCTGGAACACCACCTCAGAATGGTGTAGCAGAGAGGAAAAGTCGGCACTTATTGGAGGTAGCAAGATCTCTCATGTTTTAGATGAATGTACCTAAGTATCTGTGGGGTGAAGGAGTGATGACAGCCACATACCTCATCAATCGAATGCCATCAAGAATACTCGGTATGAAATCACCTACTGAGCTCCTGTTGGGAAAGTGTGACTTTAAAGTTCTACCAAAGGTCTTTGGTTGTGTTTGTTTTGTAAAGGATCATCGGCCTGCGGTGAGCAAGTTGGATCCTCAAGCAGTCAAGTGTATTTTTGTGGGGTATGCCTCTACTCAAAAGGGATACAAGTGTTGGGATCCTATTGGTAGAAGATTGTTTGTGAGTATGGATGTGACATTTCGTGAGGAAGAACCATACTACACAAAGAAGGGTGATCTTGATCCATTCTTGAAGGAGTTCTCTTCAGTCACTGATAGTGACAGTAGAGAGGGGGAGAATAAGAATGATGATGAGTAAAACGATGGTGTGGCTCATGAAAAGGTGGTTGTTGGGACAATCTCGTGTCCTATTAATGAGCTTGGTGATTTAGGAGATTTAGCCAGTGAGGCTTCAGGAGGTGTGAGTGGAGGTGTGAGCGGGGATCATGATGAGACAAGTATTGACGGTCAAGAGGGGATGGAGGATGGTGAAGCTATAGTTGGTGGGACAATCCCGTGCCCCACTAGGGAGAAGGTGAATGAGAAGCAGGAGGAGCGACCCATAGTGTATTTTCGAAGGCGGACTAAGAAGCAGGGGGAGCAACCACAACTCGAACAAGCTGAAGCTCTAGTCCCATATCTCTTCTCGGACTCCTCTCCATCAAGCCCGCTATCCCCAAATGGTAATGTTTCTCCCACCTCTGAACCTGTAGAGTTACCCCTTGCACAAAGTAGAGTTCCTAGAGTCAATGCTGAAAAACCTCCATCTCGTTATGGCTATGAACATGACATTGCTAAGTATGTTTCATACTCTAGTGTCTCTCCTGCATATAGAATCTTTATTGCATCATTACAAGCAATGCCTATTCCGAAGGATTGAAGATGTGCTAAACAGGATCCAAAGTGGAGAGAGGCAATGAAAGAAGAGCTACTTGCCCTTCAAAAGAACAAGATATGGGAACTTGTTAATCTTCCAAAAGGAAAGGAGGCGATTGGTTGCAAGTGGGTATTCACGGTAAAGCAAACTCCTGAAGGAAAGGTGGATAGGTATAAAGCAAGATTGGTTGCAAAGGGGTACAGTCAAATATATGGAATCGACTATGATGAAACTTTTGCACATGTGGCAAAAATGGGCACGGTGAGGACATTGATCTCATGTGCAGCCAACTTTGGTTGGCCACTTCATCAGCTAGATGTTAAGAATGCATTTCTTCATGGTGATCTGCAAGAAGTATATATGAAAATTTCACCTGGGTTTGCAAATGAACAGACTCTTGGGAAGGTGTGCAAACTCAAGAAGTCACTCTATGGTCTGAAGCAGTCACCACGTGCATGGTTTGACAGATTTAGGAGAGCAATGTGTGATATGGGGTACTCCCAATGCAATGGAGATCACATAGTCTTCTACAGGCATCAGGGCTCCCGTATCACTATCTTGGCGGTTTATGTTGATGATATAGTGATCACTGAGGATGATACAGAGGAGATCAAGAAATTGAAGGAAAGGCTAGGTAGAGCCTTTGAGGTAAAGGATCTTGGACCACTTCGATACTTTCTTTGAGATTGCTACATCATCAAAGGGAATTATTCTTTCCCAAAGAAAGTATGTCCTTGATCTATTGGTGGAGACAGGGATGCTTGGGTGTCGCCCATGTGGATCACCCATCGATAGGAATCACCAAACTTGTGCTGAATCAGGTGACCCTGTGGATCGAGAGAGATATCAGAGGCTAGTTGGTCGGTTGATATATCTTTGCCATACTAGGCCTGACATTGCTTATGCAGTGAGTGTGGTGAGCAGGTATATGCATGATCCCAGAACTGGGCACTTGGAGGTGGTTTATCAAATCCTGAGATATCTGAAGGGAACTCCTGGTAAGGGGTTGTGGTTTAGAGCAAACCGCCACCTGAATCTATAAGGGTATTGTGATGCTGACTGGGCAAGCAGTAGGGATGATCGGAGATCCACATCTGGATATTATGTGTTTGTGGGTGGTAATCTTATTTCATGGAGAAGCAAGAAGCAAGTTGTGGTATCTCGGTCTACTGCGGAGGCCGAACATAGAGCGATGGCAATGGCCTTGTGTGAGATGATGTGGTTGAAGAGTCTTCTGAAGGAGCTTCGGGTGTTGAAGAATGAGACTATGCTGATTCATTGTGACAATATAGCGGCAATCAATATAGCAAATAACCCAGTTCAGTTTGACCAAATGAAGCATGTGGAGATTGACAGGTTCTTCATCAAGGAGAAGATGGACAGTGGGGCCTTAAGGCTAGAGTATGTCAAGTCTCGTGATCAACTTGCTGATTGTCTCACAAAAGATTTAGGTCCTAAGCATAATGAGTTGGCATATAATAAGATGGGCATGTTGAATATTTTTAGCCCATCTTAGGGGGAGTGTTCGTGTATTATTGTAATTAGAGAAACTATAAGGACTATTGTGCAAAGTGTAGTAATAAGAGAAGAGAGAGAGAGCTGTGGTGGTGGAGAGACCCAGCAAGAAAAATTCCCCAAATCAACAGGGATCATATAGCAGCCGAGCCCACTGTGTTTGAGCCCACAAAGCAACGGGCTTCTGAATTTGGGCCTAGTATTCGGAAGGAACTCCTTGGCAGAATTCACTGAATCTGAACGAGAGTCTACTGCTAGTAGGCCTAATAGACCACATGCTACTTTGACAAAGGATGGAAAGTAACCTAGCAACAAACGCAACTCATCTACTCCCCGTACCAAACCAAGAGCAACGTACCTTACTCGTCTCGTTCATGTTTGGTGGCTGACCAACCGGATCGAAGATCGACATCTACAGCTACTAGGTGCCTTAGCTTGCTCTCCAACGCATGCTCCTCTCCAATCCTCTCGGATAAGAACTCCCCCACCCACAAGCACCTAAACTTCATGTCACGTCTTGCTTTACTGCAAGCCTGCATGCTGCACGGCCTCAAGTACACCCTGTTCCTGCTGGATCAGCCGGTGAGATTGATGCGCCTCAAGCCCTCAAAGACTTCGCAAGGTCATTGTCCACAGAGTAGGTGTGCCTGCCGTTAACCCAAGCAAATGATGAGCCTTCTAAGCCCTAAGCTGCCGTTCACCATTCACCAAATAGTACGAGAAGCTAGTAAGATCACACTATCACAGGTAATGTTTGATCACAAGGTACAAGAAAAGAAACATCTGGCCTCAAATGACCTTGGACTCTTGGAGTTGGAGCTAGTTAGATATGATGCTGTTGGTGGCCAATGAAAGCCGTTCATGGCCAACCACAGCGCAAAGATGGCCAGTCTGGTGTCAGTGCCAAGCCGCCAGCAGCAGCAGCAGGTACATTAATTACTTTGTTCGGCTGGTCTAAAAGCCGGCTGATTTCGGCTAGTTCAATAGTACTATGTGAGAGAAAATAAATCGAAAGAAGCCGGCGGTTGCTGGTACTGCTGACCAGTAGAACAGAGCGAACGTCCTCGCCTTTCTTCCCCGGCCGGCGTCCCGAGAACAACAACGGCTGACGCGTGTTCGCCATGAGAAAGATGTGGCAACTGAAAAAGGCGGCAGAAAGCTTTACCAACGACCATGGAGGATTCATTTTCCAAAAAGGCACTCTATCGATCAACAGGTAAACTGGTCACGGGGTAGAGTCGTTTCTAAGCCATCTCGAGTCCAACGACGCCTGTGCATCGGAGGAGATCGATCGTCAGAGCTTCCTACTGCTTCTTCCTGCTCCCAACCAACGCCAACGAAAGCCACCCCACCAACTCCCAGCTGCTGCGACGTCTGGCCCTCGCACAGTGCCATGGGTATAAAGGGCCCGTGGCTTGCGATCGGCTCTGCATCTCGCTTCGGATCTCCTGCCTTGCGTTGATCTCCTAGCTTGCTCGTTTCGGTCCTCTTTATTTGCTCGATCGAAAGATCGATCCCAGGTCGTCTCGGCTACTGCAATGGCTACCGGTGGCGCGTCGCTGGCCTTGGCCGCGCTGCTCCTCCTGGGCTGCGTCGCGGCGGCGGCGGCGACCAAGTACACCGTCGGCGACGCCTCCGGCTGGACGACCAGCGGCGATTACGCCACCTGGGCCAGCGGCAAGAAGTTCAAAGTCGGCGACACTCTCGGTTAGCGCCATGCATGTAACCTGAACCGCTTGCTTTCACTCATCGAATTTTTGGTCTCGCTCTCTAATCTCTATGCATTTTATTTTCGCTATATATCCCAGTTATTCCCACTAAAACCATGTTCTTATACTTAGAAAAATGCTTCAGTCATAGCTACGATACGTGCGGACTGCGGTCAACTGCATCCATCGTGCATTCGTGCAAGACAGCTCATGCAACCTTTTTTGTTTCCTTCCAGAGTTCAAGTACGCCGGCGGCGCGCACACGGTGGACGAGGTGAGCGCGGCGGACTACGCGGCCTGCTCCTCCAGCAACGCGCTCAGCAGCGACAGCGCCGGCACCACCACCGTGACCCTCAAGACCGCCGGCAAGCACTACTTCATCTGCGGCGTCGCGGGCCACTGCAGCAGCGGCATGAAGCTCGTGGTGGACGTCGCCGCGGCCAAGTCGTCCGCCCCGGCGCCGGCGCCGGCCGCGGCCCCGGCCCCGGCCGCCGCGGACACCACCCCGGACGCCACGCCCGCCACGACCCCCAAGTCGCCCTCGAGCTCCGGCGGCGCCAAGACCCCGGTCATGGTCCTCTCGCCGCCGGCCAAGAGGTCCACCTCCGGCGCCGCCGGGCTCAGCGCCGCCGCGTGGGCCGGCTTGGGCCTGGCTGGGCTCGTGGCCGTGCACCTCGGCGCGTTCTAGGGCCGACGGCCAGGGCGGAGGCAGTGCTTGCTTGTTTTATTCTCGTTTTATTTTATTGTCATGTAGGATGCACGCCATCGATTCATGTATTGGTTGAGGACCTGAGAGGTTTCTTTTGATCCAGGCAACTTTAGTGCTTTTGCTGCGGTGCGCTGGTGGCAGTTAGTTGGATGGATACTTGGATATTATGCTATTGTTATCATATATGCTATTGTTATCATATTTTTTTCATGCCTTTTCTATCAATATTTTCCACTTCTATTATTTTCTACTGAAAAATAGTGCTTGAAATTCCGTGTCAGAGCTGCTTCGATTTCCAATTTGTAGCTTGCAAAAAAAATCTCAAAAAGAACATACAGTGCATGCGTCACGGTCATGTGCATTGACGCTTTGCTTCAAACCGTACGACACCGAATACTGGGCTCAATTGTACCTCGCCAATGCATGCACAACGCTCATATGAACAACGCAACTTTGTCTGTAATTTCTTTAACACACTAGACGGGGTGACGCGGCAGAGTACGCCTTTCTGCAGTACATCCTGCTCCTCCTGTCCTCCAGCAACCGGCTGAGCAGCCACAGCAGCGGCCCCACCACCGGCAAGCCCAACACCACTTCATCTGCGGCGTCGCCAGCCACTGCAGTCTGCAGCAGCGGGCAGCGGCATGAAGCTCCTCGTGGACGTCGACGTGGCCTCCAGCGCGGCACCCCGGACGCGGAGCTTGCACCGCCAGTCAAGCAATCCATACACTGCTCCAATCTGCCGTCGCCGCCGCCATGTGGCCATGCCTACCGAAACCCACATACACTTCCTGACTGCAACACTTCCAACTGCTGTTCGCTCCACTTCTCCACATCGTCAAATGTCTCATCAAACAACCACACGACGATTGACAAAGGACGACAAACTCATTCAGCGAGTTGGGCTTATTTCAATTTGAACAGATAGATGTCATAAGATAAAATCCTGAGTGGCAAAAAACAAAAAATGTTACACGTTTACGAAGCTATCTGATACCGATTGCAAAATTGTATATGAGGTATATACACCATGAACTGCAAATGTTATAACGCCCATCCAACCATGAGCTGCAAAGGTAGACCTCATCCAACCATGACCTGCAAAAAGAAAAATGTTACACGTTACAAGCCCATAACTATATACACCATGAACTGCAAAGGTTACCTCATCCAACCAAGACCCTGCATATGAAGTCGACTGGGCATAAACACAATAGCAAGTAACTGAATCTCAGTCACATATATAAATAAACCAGTAAATGGTGAAGCATCAACTAGGCAAGAACGTCATGCTTTGGTTTTTGGCCTTTATAGAATTTTAGAAGCAGTTTTTCCAAGTCTTATAGATGATCCACAAGCTTTGAGGATAGACAGCCCACTGCATGACATAAAATTGTTAACATGGCTTTTATTACTGACATCATTCTTATGGAATTATGCATCTGCAATACTTAATTTAGTTCGTTCATGGAATGCTGATTGTCAATCTAATTATCTTAGCAAATTTAAATGGCACACCAAACTGCCAGTACACAGTACACATAAGCAGCAAGTTCACCTTAGCATATCACTGATTCATGCGGAGGGCATATCACCAAGCAGCAAGTTCACCTTGAGATGCGCAGCTGATGATTTGCATTGAATTATGGGGAACCTTCAATTAGTCCAAGCTTCTTAAGGATCTTCTTCTGTGTTTTATCTTCAACATTTCAAGAAAAACAAAGACACAAGAAAGCTGCTTATGATTTACAGAATCCAGCTGTATTCATGATGGAAGCATCCCAAGCGGCAAGGATCCAGTTATCAGCAGGACATACATTCTGCAGCAGAATTAATATTTACAGGGGAGAATAGACGCCTCTAATGTATATCCTTCCTTCCACAGGCATGTCGAAGAAATAGACTAATATTTTTGTAGATACAACAAAACAAAAACAAAGAGAATTCAGTTTGAAGTTTTAGGGAGATTTTACTGATAAAATGACTTGAATCCAAATCGCATGTTAGGATACATTGTTCGTCAGGGTTTTCTGTAAAATTTGAGTGCAGATTATTTCCAACAATGTCCACTATTGGAGATGTTGTCGTGGAGGATTCAATGCACAATATGGCAGCAATGGCGTCAAGTTGTTTAACCTCATTTCTGAACATTAGCCTTGCATGTGCTACAACCAGACACAATAAACTGTAAGAACAGGGTAAGATAGCCATTGTGAAAAGGAGGAAAAGAATACCAGGAGATAACACGACATGCCTTGTGCAAGCCTTATCAAACTTTCAAGCATGCGTACCGTCGTTCGTGCTGCAACAGAAGCCAATTTTTGAGAGCCGGGAAACTCTTAAGGTTAGGGATTAATATTTGTTTGACTAACCTGCATTATGTGTTCCTGATTTTCTCTGAAGCTGATAATAGCTTGAGATAACTCTTTCTGCCTCCTTTGTCAACACTGGTTGAAACCGCTTTACATAATTGATGTACCTGGAATTTCGATGTACTTAGGTATCATTGTATAGTATTGGCAATGAAAGACAGGAAATTTCAGCACTGAACTGCACATTCAGGCATTCAGCTAAATGCACTTGGAACTTTTTGCTGGTCACTATTTACGATCTTACAAACAGCATTTTCAGAAGCTGACAAATGAGGTAAGGATATTAAAATAAAACATAACAAAATAAATTTATTTGTATTGCTGTGCAGCCTCTAAGCTCAGCCTTATCATCATGGGAGGTAAACAAGACAGCAAAAGGGTCCCCACCTTCTCAACTTCAGGAGCATCCATTTTGCATCAGAAGCATTTGTCTTGTCTTTCTTTTCATCAAAATTCTGCACTTTTAAAAGAAAATCACTTCTTAATAGAAATTTTTCATGTTGATTGACAATCCACTGGGTTATTTTTATGCCTATAGATTAAGAATATTCAAGATGCAGAGAGTAGAGTAGGTCCAACAAAATAATAATGAAACATACCTCCTTCAATATATGAGATGAAACGATTTCATCCCAATCAGTATTTTGTGTATCCAAGAGAATAAGAACTATATCAAATCTACTCAACAACGGTCCTGAAAGTGTTGTATTCACAGATAAGCCTGAAAGGGAAAAGCAAAGATACAGCGATCAGAATGGATAAGGCCTTTTTGGATGTAGTTTCAAAAGAACATGGTTTCAAGAAATTGTAGTTTCGGAGACCAGAGATGTGCAAAACCATGGTTTAGAAAAAGAGGTCCCAAGTGTAGTTATTAACAACCTGTTTGGATGTTGTAGTTTTGAAAAAAACACAGTAGCACTCTAGTTTCAGAGGCCAGAAACGTGGAAAACCATGGTTTACAAGAAAGCTCTAATACTTCGAAAGGACTGCTTTAGAAATACCATGGTTCTCAAATTTTGCATCTCAAGCACTCTTAGCTTTCCAAACAAAAGTATTTTGCAGAAGTGTAGTATTTTTCTAAAACTCCAAAAAGAACATGGTGTCCAAACAAGGCCTAAAACTCCAAAGGGACAGTTTTAGCAATATGATGGTTTTCAAAACTATAGAATTTGTTGCATGCGAACTTTCAAAAACCAAATTATTTTACAAAACCGTAGTATCTTTCTAAACTAAAAAAAACTGTGTATTAAAACAACATTTATCTAAGAACTTAGCAAGAGGCAATGATAAAAGCTTAGAAGCACACATTTGCTTTTTAATCCCTTGCTAAACTAGTATTGTTAAGCAGATTGAAAATGGTTTGGGCCAATTTACAGGTTGTGGAAGTCCGCCAAATAAATCTTAAGAAATTAACTAGCCTTGTAATATAATTGTCCAATAGCCCAATAACACTATCATAATGGAATCAAGAAGTAAATATGCCTGCAAGACAATGCTGGCTTCTGGCAATGTTCAACTTAAGTATCTAAGCTATATAATTGCTTGATGTGTAAAAGCACTACTTTCATCAGGGTTGTATTGCCCTTTTGGATTTGTGGCACCAAAGACAGTAGTCCTTGTACTGAGTGTTGTAACTAGTCCAGCCTGGAAGACAAAGAAGCAATAACGCTGAGTCAAAAGTGCACACTAGTATTGTGAATGGTGCAGAAACTGGCAAACTTTCAAAGAGGCGGTACCTTTGCAATACTTATTGTCTGTTGCTCCATGGCTTCATGTATTGTTGTTCTGTCGTGCTCTCGCATGCTATTGAGAAGAATGTCAGATTAAGGTGTCATAGATCTCCACAATAATTAGATTATAAACAATCTTTGCATTAATTTTAGCAAAAATCCAAAAGTATACATAACACAACACAGCTTATAAAAAGTATGAACAGCACTCCGATAGGACGAGCAAACAAATGAGTGGCCCTCACTATCATGGAAATATATGAACTATCCATTCATGTTCAGCAACAGAAAAAGAACTAGCCACTTATCATGGAAAACAAATCAGGTAAAAACTATACATGTAGATTATCTGAGATCTCGTGTGTGTCCAGGATAATTAGTGGTCATCACTCATCAGACCCAGCCCTGGAGCAGAGCCACCAGGGCACCACCAAGGGGCATATGGCAAAGGGGACCCAAACCTTGGCAGGGTTTACTCCATTAAAGAAGGTGGTGTTTACTTATTACATGCATGTGTATACATCTCATACATGTGTGTACAAAAAAATAACCGCGATTATTAGACATCGATACTAGGCATGTGTATGCATCTCGTACACAGCACTGGTATTGGACATCATAACTGCAGAGGCTAGTATTATTGCAAAAGCTCTCGTGGGCTGGTGGCAACTGGAGTGCGCTCTGGTTCAAGACTTGCATCCTCTTAATATCAAAGCGGGGGGCGGTCTGCCCTTCCCATCAAGTTTTGTTTGGTTAGCATTATTAATATTTTTTTTGCACTGTCAGATGATGTCTAATATTGGAATGTGTGAATTTCAGATAATCAAAGTGCACTATGATGGCACTAACCAATGGTATTAAATCAAAAATCAATTGTTTATTGTCAACCTGTCAAATTCATCAATGCAGCATAAACCACCATCAGCCAGAACAAGAGCACCAGCCTCAAGCATCCACTCTCCTGACATTACAGCAACACCCCCAAAATAAGATCACTATTAGGTTCAGATGAAACAAAAAAAAACTAAAATACAAAGAATAATGCTATGTCAGACATAGTACCTCCATCCTTGACAGCTGTGACAGTTAAACCAGCACTGGTGCTTCCAAGACCAGTCGTAATCACAGAGCGGTTGCTCAATTTAGCAGCAAACTTTAAAAACTGGGATTTACCAGTACCTGGAATTCAATGGAATAAAATATAGATGCAATTTTGCCTTTCCTTTTCTAAATAAAATTTTTCTCACATTTTTCAGGAATAGTTAGGGTCAAGGTCTGCCTATATAATTGGCAACCAGCACACCTCTTGGAATTAGGCAATAAGTTAATCTACTATCTTACTTCCCTTCAATTTATCATCAATCCAGGGTGTGTGGATCAGAGGATGGTGGGTATGTGGAAGACAAAAGTTCTGCTTAAGATTCAGATTTTTTCTGTGGATGCTATGGCACGATAGATTGCAAATGGCTGATCAACTGAGAAAAAGGAATTCGAATGGGCCCAGGGAATGCAAACTCTGAAATAAGCCCGAGGACGTGGATCACTTGTTTTTCAGATGCCCCCTTCAGGGGCTCGGGAGTTCCAAAGAGCAAGGCCTCCGCCTTGGATCGCTTCGGTGGGCCGCCGACAGCCTGGCCCCTAGACCGCTTGCGCTTCTCTAATTTCGACGTCGGCTGAGCCGAGCGCCTCTCTTCAGCCACCGCGACGCCGGAAGCAGCTACCGCCTTCGCCTTGCGCTTCTCCTCAGCGGCCTTATGCCGCACCGAAGCAGCTCGGGCCGGGGCTTCGACGCCAAGGGCGCGGAAGACGCGATTCGTGCGCGTCCCGCCCAACTGCTTCAAAATCAGCTTGTACTCGCCGATGGATTCTGCACCGAGAATCTCATCGGCCCACCTCTCCACGAAACTCGGATTAACTTCTGAAAGCAAAGAAAAGCTTCGGTAAGACGCAAAACCAAGACCCCAAAACAAGCAAGGAAGGCACGACGTGTCACTCACGGTGTTTCTTCAAGTGAAACGACTTCGCGAAGTCGGGAGTGGGAATGCCCTCGACCCACTCCTCCTTCGGCAACCACCCCTTGATAGACCATCCTGACCTCAAGGGTCAGCACCGACAGGACACGTACTCTTCGACGATGTCCCGAGTGTTGAACACCTTCGAAATCTGCCGGAGCATCGCCACGAAGCCCAGGCGGTCTTCGGTCTCCTCGGAACCAAGACGAGGCGTGTCCCCGAGGTTTCGGATCCGATCTGTCACCAGGGGGTTGCTCCGGGTCTCTGAGTCCAAAGTGACCTTGTGGTAGAACCAATGAGAGGTCCAATCTACCGGCCACTTATTCTTGTACGCCGTCACGGGGCTCGAAACCAGGCTCTTGTATGTAAAATTGTAGCAGCCGTACTGAGTCTCGGCTTCGGCTTCTTTCCCTTCGGCGGTCGTCACTGTAACGACCTTCGGCTGATAGTGCACCTGGTGCACGAAAGAAAAGTGCTCCGCCGAATGGGTGAACTGACAGGTCCTCACCAGCCACATGTACATGCTCAAACGAGCAATGGAGTTCGGGGTCAGTTGGTGCAGGAACATACCGCAGGACCGAAGGATCTCCATGAAACAGGAATCCAACGGGAACCGAAGACCTGCTGTGAACGAGTCTCGGAAAACCACAACCTCGTCGCCCTCTGGACGGGCCACTTGTTCATCGGTACCCGGAGGGTGGGCGAAGCCTTCGGCGACGTAGCCGCGGCGAACCATGTCTCGGATCGAGTCCTCGGTCACTAAACTCCTCCCGAGCCCACGCGTCTTCAGCCGGTCCCCCTTCGGGACCGTCTTCGGAGCCATCGACTCCAGGGTGGTCTTCAGCAAACGAAGCTCAAAGCAAACTAACGAAGCTTAAGGCAAGGGCCGAAGGGACTAACCGAGAAGCGATGAAGCGAGTGAAGGCACGAAAGCAAGGGAGCGTGAAAGTGACATTATGGATTCTCCACCAATTCAAGTTCGGATCAGCTACGCATCCAAACTCAAATTGGTGAGGGGCATTTGTTTAACGAGATTTTGTGCAAATCCTCGAAAGTGATTATATGAACTGGCATGTCACCTGGTACGTGGTAACCAGCAACATAGTACGTGCATACACGTTTCTCTGGCCTACGGAGGTGTACGTATCCAGGTAAAAATACGTGACGTATCGGTATACGGCCAGGCTCGCATGAGATCGAGCCGGCACGGCCCGGAAGGTTCTGGAACTTCCAGAAGCCTCTGTCATGTGCGGCCAGTTAATATCTCGCGATCACCAACAAGCTAGTCGTCGCCCGGAAATCAGGAGGCTAACGAATGAGAGATTTGATTATGCACGTGCAAGTATTTGTTATCCCTCAGGACTGTGGAGAGGCCCACATTTCAGGGAGCTATCAAAGCACGGATGCACGGGACGGATGCTGATCGAAGTCAAGTTCCGGATAGACATCGTACGACTTGTTTGGCAAGTAGATGCAACAAATTCAGAGGAGTTAGTTCAACAAACTGATTGCGGCGGCGGCGCCTGAAACTTAGCTTGCCCCCGCTGCCCTAGCAAGCGCCTATATAAGGCCCCATACCCCTTCACGTGAGGCTCTTCCTGATCACGGTGGACGCAAGGGGAGCAGAGGTAAAGGAGGAGCCGGTGACGCCGACACCTTCATCTGCCGATCGACATCACCGGGCCTGCACCTCGCCGGCCGCATCTGTCGTCCTCAAGGTCATCGTCCACCACCAAGGCGCCAGGAGCTGCACCACGAGCTTGCACTTCGCCGGCTGCACTCATCGTCCTCAAGCTCACCATCCGCCGTCAAGGAGCCGGGGGGCCCGGCAACTACGTCGACGCCGTGCGGAGGCCAAGGAAGCCAGCGAGAACGAAGCCATGACGCCGCTGTTCATCTTCGGAGGCGCGGCAGGTTGACGATTGGTCTTCTCTCACCTTCTTTTATAGATTGCATGCACGCACGAGTCACTGCTATTCGCCGAGTCGTCGCCCGTCTGGTCGCCGGGGTGCCGTTCAAGCATGTCGATGATGAAGAAGATAGGCTGATGGCGACGTGGCCGGCGACGAGGCCGACACTACACGTCCAAGCCCGCTGCCGAGCCGACGACGGCGCGGCCGCGAGGACACTGAAGTGCAACCCGACGTGGCCGGCGATGAGGCCGGTGTTACACATCCAAGTCCGGTGCCGGACCGACGACGGCGCGGCCGCGAGGACGCCGAAGAGCAACCCGACAAGGCAGGCGCTACACGTCCAAGCTCGGTGCCGAACTGATGACGGCGCCGCCGCAAGGACATCAAGACAAGAGCGATGCTGAGATGGCGGACGACGCCGTCACGTTGGGCTGTCGCAAGACGCCGTCGCGCCGGCAATCCGAGAAGCCGCGCGGAGCCGAGGAGCCGATCTGCAACCAGGTGCCCGAGCGTGCGCTCACACGCGAGTGAATGCATGCGCCACCCGAAGCACAAGTGCCCACGTACAGCTAAAGAAGCTAGCAAGCTACAGGGGCATGCACGAGGCATACGTGCGCCACTTCAAGAAGCAAGTTATTGGAGGGAGTGCATCTACGTGCGAGTGCTCAGCCACCACAAGAAGCCGCTACAAGATCACGGAGTGTTCCACGGACGGGACTTTGCTGTGGAGGTCTTCGCCAACTTACAAGCCGCCGTTGTGGCGTCTCATCGACTCGACTCACCGCCATGCATCGCCGATGTATCTTTACTGCAACCACGACACTGTCTGAGACCGACGAGGCCGGACGACTCAGGCGGGCGCCGCTGATGTCCCGGCCCATGGACCGACGAGGCCATGGACGATGCCGACGCCATCCACACCACCATCACCACACATGCATGGAGAACGGAAGAGAAGATTGAAGACGACGACCACAGCAGCAGAATCGGAGGTACTCCGGCAAGCTAGACTTGCGGAGGTAATTAACCGGGTGCTTTTCGATGCCCCGGGAACCAGAAGACCACATTGCCGAAGTCAGATCGACCTCAGCAAATTATGGAGCGCATAAGATTGGGACTTGTATTTGTTATCTGAAAAGATTATTAATACTAGTTCCTTTCTCTTATTTTCTTTTGTGTACTTGGTACACTGGCACGCCCGCATGTATTCACCCGACGCAAAAAATTCCTATGTGTGCGAATTTTCTCCCTAAACAGGAGGGAGGGAGAAATTGCTAATTGTCTATACATGTCATGAATACTGTACCTGGATCACCAACAAGAAGCATATGGGGTTCTCCACGAACCTTTGTTCCAGAAGCATCAACATGCTGCACTCCACCAATTAATGTAAGAGCAACTAGAATCATGAAACACTGAGATGTTTTGATATCTTAATTTGACATATAACAAGTTCAAAAACAAATAAGCCAGTGAGTGTTTAGATAAAATAAAATCTAGACTCGAAACAAGAACCTATAAGTTTATGTTGAGATTTATAATCTAGTTATCTAAATTAATGAAATACTTTGGAGCATGAAATAAATATCAGATGCTACCAAGCATTTAATATGACATGGCTCTCTCATTCTTCTTTGGACTCAACTTTAACATAGGATACAAGTTTTGGGGGGTTCTCAATCGCTTGATATAAATTCAACCAGGTAATTACGAATATTGAAAATCGAGCACCAATCATGCAATCCGCTGTGATGTTTTAAGCCTTGGCAATTACATGAGGTTGAAAACATGGTGCACGTAAAGCAACAGACAGGATGAACTGAAAAATGAATTATGAGTTTATGAAGGTTTTAGGAATAAGCTTTTCACTGTTCTGTTGGATAACCATTATGTAATGCAATTCATGTTGTCTAATTACAACTGGGCAGGCTCAGCTTGATCTTGATGCTAAATTACTTTTATAAAATTGCCAAGGCTATATGGTGTGCGCCTAAGATATAGTTGCCTGCTGGAGAAGTCATAGGGTATAGGTAAAGTTTGTTCCATAAAAGAGCGTGCCCTGTAAGTGACCTGGTTTAATTGTTAAACTATAAAAAGTAACTAATGGCTGAAAATACTTTCCTGCTCCTATAGGAAGCGAAAAAAAATGATGGCTAGACGATTGGCTTCGCGGCTGCTTTAAATTTTTGTGCATTTTAAGTCCTGAGAGCATATATCAAGGTTAGTTGCATGATTGTACAGCTACTTTACTAGTTATAGTTACTACTTAGTACACCTATAAAGCTCAGAGTTGCATACCTGCAAGCTTCACTGTGAATAGCCCAAAAATTTGAGGACAGATGCCTTCCAAGATAAAATTTCTTCCTGTATACAACAGAAAAAGAATAAGATATCGTGTGCCATCAACATCATCCTCAGCACTGGGCTGCACTGATAGTTTGCTGCCACATTGCAGGAGTGCAGCTGATCACATGTGTGACATACAGGCCATCTCAGCAACGTGGGGCTACTAAGGGTGGGAACAATGGCCACCACTACACAAGTCAAGCATGAGCTGTCTTGAAACTTGAAAGGTGAATGAAGAGAAGTTATTATTGCAGCAGTACTGTTGACCTGAACATTACACTTGAGGTACTGTTGCAGCAGCCATATTAACTGAGTTTCACTTGACTGCTGCTGCAGCAGCAGCGTATATTAATGTACACATTAGGTAAAGAAAACAGGCATATTGGTTTAGAGATATTTTGTTCGGAGACAAACCCATCAATGAAATAAGGTGTACCTGGCTGGCTGTTATCATTAAGCAAAGAATGATTAGTCTTTTCGCACCCAAATTTTCTAATCGCCCCAATGTACAGTACCATCTCTCTCTCTCTCTCCTAAAGTCCCTTCCCTTTCATCTGTCAATCGCTCCAACCTCCAAACTACAACATTTATCCCAATTCACATATTAATTGGAAAATGCAATGCATTGTATATGCTTAAAGGGTAGAACATTGGTGGTTTAGGCCAGTCTTGAAAACACCCAGGCGCAGACTAAGAACCAGAACTTAAGCACCTTTTAGTGGAGTAAGCCTGTATTTTTCCCAGAAATGCTTAAACTCCTCTTCAGTTTCCGCAGGAATGTCTATATCAGATTTCAGCTCATTTGTTCTCCTGCGTGCAAATAGTCATTTGTAAACATAAGAACAATGAATGACAGTAACTTACATTGTTCAAACTAGAAGATCCAGAAACAACAAATTATTGGACAAACAAAAAATAGCTGCCAACTTCTAAGTCTAAACATATGGCTACCTGTAATGACATCTGATCTGACTACTTAAGTAGATGATAAAAAAAAAAAAAGAAAACTACAGTGCAGTGACTGAAGCAAAACTAGTGAATGAGTCAGCTTATAGACTGTAAACAAAGGCTTCTGTTTAGTTGGCTGCATACGGACCAGACACAGGAAAACAAGAATAAATTTCAGCTATAATCAACATGATAGAGCTTTGCTGGTATCAGAGGATCTGGGTGCATGAACAAGCCCCTCCAAGATTCGTAGCGAGCATACTATGCAATGAAATACTTTAAAGAACAAGAAATTTAGCTAATCGCATAGCTAAAGAGATGATTACAACTCTAATGATCAAGATATTCAAAATTAGTTGAACTGAAGCTTGCTGAATGATCAAATTACCTCACATAATTGGCAAGCAGCATAGGATCAAGGTTGGATCGCACATCCTTAATATCAGGAGACCATTTGACAGATAATATGCCCGTAATAATAACATCATCTGAACAAAGAACAAACACGGCTCAATATAATGGAACAGCAAGTTAAACCAGCACGCAACAATGGGTGACCATGAATAGGCAATTCATGCATATTGCCTTTTTGACTTTTCATCTTGGAAATTACAAGAAATCAACACTAAAATGTTATAAAGTTAACTGGTCAAGCTACTCCCGGAAATATCAAGGGTTCTGACTTTTTCGAGCTCAGAACACAACTGGGAATTTCAAAAAGTTTTCAAAAAAGGAATGCAAGATAAAGGCAGAGGACATGTGGGGCAAAAGAATAGCATTAGTAGTTCCACATAATCCTGTGGATAAAGCACAAAGAGGCTGCTTACCTCCAGCTTTAATGCTATCAACAAGGTCATCCATCAAAATTACAGGTATTGAACGGGGTATAGATCCAACACCCAGAAGTTGTATGTTTTCTTGAATTTTAATTTCTTGGTAATCACGGCAGACGGTACTACCTTCTATGAACTGGAAAGAAGCACTTCCACAGCCTCTTGAACTCTAGATGGACAGCAAAATTATCAGTAGCAACTTCCACAGCAGTTCAAGCAAAAGTTTAGCCAATTACAAAACGTAAAAGGCAAGAAAAATAGTACATCTATCACGGGCAAGTGTTCACCACATGTTGAAAAATATATGTAGAACCAGGGTAAAACAACACCAAATCTACTAAGAAAGTCAAATACCTTTGATGGGCACAATGCAGGAAGGTTTATGCGGTTCCCAGCCTCCAGCTCAGGACAAACCGAGAAACTGTTCAAGGTACATAAAGCTATAAATTGTCTGTCCAGTGTATGAATGTATGGTCATAATGTTCAACAATACTTCTAAGGAGAAATGATGAGGTCAAGATTATTTTTTTCGTTATATGTCAACTCACAAAATTATTATCTGGAAGTTCATCTGAACTTTTAGGGCAATCAACAAACTGTTTTGAACTCTGAATGAATCTCACCAATAGTGCTAAGCCTGCATAATGCTTTAAGGACGGCATGCTTCTCGAATAATCATACTGTATGCCCTTGTGGTAGATGCTTAAGCAATGAAGAATGCGGAGTGACTCAACTTGCTCAGGGCGTTTTTGGCTTACAGGTTTAAGTAACCCAAATAGGCTAGTGTTACCGAAAATGTAACAGAAGACAATATAATCTTGCCAGCTCAAATAGAAATATGAAACTCTACTTTAGTTTTAGGAAGTCTCTATGTCTCCTTTTTAAGAGGAACTTCTACCGAACCAGCTTAATTAGTATGCCACCATCAGAAATAACAGGACTGCACTGATACATAATTCACGGTGATGCTTAACCAGCTCATACCAGTGTACATACTACACAAGTCCTGAAATATGCATCACAAACCTGTGCTGGCACTTCCTGCACATGTAGTCCCTTTCGTACTCAATCATCTTGACTCCGCCTGATCTTATCACAGTTCCCTTCAGAGTAATCAATTTCCTCATGTGATTCACCCTCACCTTTCCAATACTAGGGGACGCCTCTCCAAAACACCTCCATTCACCACCAAATCACGATTCTGATGGAATGATCCGCCAAATGACGCGACCAAATCACCACACAGGCATTCGAGCGAACACAGGAGCTGCACAAGTACGCACCAGGGAATTCTAGCGGTGATCCAGAGACGTCGATACGTACGCGCACGTACTTCCTCGGTACTGCGTGTTTCAAATCACCCAATGCCTCGAGCATCTCATCCTGTAAGGCAATACTGAGGTTTCAGAATAGAGTGGGGGAATGGGCATGCAGTAGGAGGTGGACGTACGCCCGGCTGGTTCGCTGACCTTGACCCATTTAGCGGCCTTGTCGAGGAAGGGGAGGTACTTGTCGGGACAGGAGTAGAGTTTCCCGGCGAACTTGGGGTCGAAGTCCATAAGTTCCGCGAATCTGCGAGAGGAGATGGGTTAGGGTTTGGAGGAGGACGGGAGGAGCGGGTCGGGAGGAGGACGCACTCAATAACGAGCGGGAAATGGAGCTTCGAGGGATCGTCGTCGAGGAGGATGCTGTGAAAGCTGTCGGAGTAGGTATCGTGGAGGAAGCACGCAAGCGCATTCACCTGGGCGTCCTCCTCCTCCACCTCCTCCTTCTTCTTCTTCTCCGACATTTGGGCGGCGCGGCGGTGGGGATTTGGGCGGGAAACGGCGGAGTCGAGGCGGGCAGGTGGCGGTGATGGTCAGGATTATTTTCAGGTCGTCAGACTTCAGAGCTGGAGCGGCTCAATTTTTCTCTTTCCCCCGAATTTTTCTCCGCATGGTGGGCTTGCGGGAATATACGAGGGCCTTCGCCGAAACAGACTCTGGCTTGTGGGCCATAAGTTCTGTGAGAAATCTGCACTGTTGTTTGGGCTTTACTTGTCTTTTACCCAGTTTTACGTGGAACTTCTTTTACACTGTTGATCAACCCCCAATCCCAAACTCAAGACCTTACCCAAAAAATAAAACATTACTAATTGAGAAAATCGGGTGAGAGATGGGTGTTGCAAAGGAGAAAAGCAATGAAACACATAACAGCACTAGCAAACCTTAGCACATGTGGATATCCATCTTAAAGTTAATTGAGATGTTATACACTCTTTTCTTCGCACCGGTTAAATCCTGTAATTCTGTAATAAATTCAAAAAGTCTAGGACTCAAAGTCGGGTGGGCAGTTCCATCAAAAGAAACCTTAACAGCTGAACTACGCTAAACTTGCATGAAGTAACAACATGCCAACATAAAAAAATCAAAATAAGTAGAAATATAACTATACTGTATCACATGATACTAATTTGAAAAGCTAACTCACGCTACCACAAACTACATGAACACCGGGCAAAAAACGATGGGAGTTACTTCTTAGTTGTCCATCGATGCTTAAGTTCATCTTGTATCACTGCGCAGCCGGTACAGGCTGGCCGGTACTAAATGGAGGTCCGTTGAGTACCGGTCGCTATTATCGGTACTAAACGCGCAACCCAGAAAGAAAATATTCTGAACTCCCGAGAGGCCGGCACGCGTGCATTGTCACGTAACACGAATTTTTCTCGCATAAATGCGCGATCCCACAACCTCAAACCTCGCGTGAGTCTCCTTTACCATCCCACCTACGCATCATATGTGACTGGATGGGAGATAATTTTCTTTTAAAGTAACCCGTGGAGACCCATTTATTAGTTATTACCAGACCAAAACACTGTCCGGTACTAAATGCCGCCGTTTGGTACCGGGTGGCATTGGCCCGGTACTAAATGTTTAGTACCGGGCTAAAACACCAGCCGGTACTAAAATGTGATATTTAGTACCGGGTGGTGTTTTAGTCCGGTACTAAAATCAAATTTATAGCCGGTAAAAAATAACTTTGTGATAACTTCAGTACCGGACCAAATTATCCGGTACCAACGTGCGGGACGGAAGGTCATCTTTCTTATAGCGTATATATGTTTATTCAGTCTCCGAGCGGCATGTTACTCTTATGTCTTATGGTACGTACATATAACTACCGAACACATGTTTGCTTCTTTAGAGGAAAATATATACATGCTAACTTGGGCGGTAGAATTGTATAAACACATGGTACCCCATGATAATTATTAGCAATTCATTTTGGTTTTCAATTCGCATACCTACCAACAAATCCCAATGCTGGCCACCAGATAGCATCACTTTATTTAATTTATTGGAAAAAAATTCAGATTACTCCCCTCAAGTATCATCAAAGTCCAAATAACCCTATAAACTATTATTTAGTTTTATTTACCCCATAAACTATGTCATTTGATCCAATTTACCATTTAATAAGATTTGCCTTTTCTATTTATGTATGCACAAGCACAAGTGAAGTCTTGACTTAAATTTTTGTAGGATGATAACAGACATCATAACATATTTTAGAAAAATATGTTAAAACTTTTCATTATTATTTTTGTTAGGGTATGATATTTAATAACAAATTAACCCTATATTTTTTGACATACATTGTAATGCCCACTGCAACCATGCAAAATCTTAAATTAAGATTCCACTTGTATATGGAGAAATAAAAAAAGACAAGTTGTATTAGAATGTAAGTTGGAGGCATAATTGCCAAATACATCCCTGAACTTTGCTCTAAGGGTCAATTTAGTCCTTAAACTATCAATTAGGCCACTTAAGTCCCTCAAATTTTCATTTTGGATCAAAATGATCCCTAAGCTGACTTGGCATACCATGTGCTTTTGCCATGTTAGCAAGGGCATCATTTAAATAAGTCAGCATGATAAATGCTAGATCCCCCCTTTTGATTCACCATACCTATTATAATGGTTGCGTACTAGGTATTATTTTATTATTGGGCATAAGATTTTGTGGTGACTCATTAACATAGGTTTCTTGTAAAATATCGAATTCACGCAAAGTATTATTTATAATTGGATGAAATAAGGGTTAAATGAGACATTATAACATATTGACTCATCCAAGGATAACTAAAGCTGACTTGGCATGAATATATGGCATGCCACATCATCCTAAGGACCATTTTGATCCAATGTGAAAAGTTGAAGGACTTAGATGGACTATTTAATACTTCATGGACCAAAATGATCCTTGGACTAGAGTTAAAGGACGTATGTGGCTATTTCGCCTAAGTTGAACTAAATAACATAGTTTATGGGTCAATTTGATCCAAAATACCGTTATCCGGACTTTGACCGTGGCTTGAGTGGAGTAATTTAAATTTTCTTCTTATTTTTCCGAATACGTGCATGTCAATAAATTTGACAACAATGATGGGCACGAGAGACGCATACAAATAAACATGGCACAAAACCGGAGTCGCCTGCCTTGTGTAGAGGGACAAGTAATAATGGTTAAATTGGTCTTAAACCCCTTGCACAAAGCTAGCTACATTTTAAGACGATGGAATTAGTAGGCGTATTAGAATTTTAACTTCATAATTTTTTATCAATAATTAGTCGATCGATATGCATGTTTAGTACGTAAAAGTTATATAAATAGACTCAATATTCCAAAAAAAAACTTTGATTAAACAACATTGACTTTGTTGCAATTGATGATGATACTCTGTGAAGAGAAACGGGTGACAATAAAAAAATACACACATAGAAGACTTTACAAATCTTAATGTGCAGGTAGTAACACGTAATTCCACATAAGCTACTCATTACTACCGAATTGGTACGGCAAGCTTTGTTCCCAGACTTCTTTCAAAAAAAAAAACTTTATCCCCAGAGCATCATAGATATACTCGAAACAAACGCGCGGAGACAAACAAACCACTCGCCTTGGATGCGTGCACGTACCTGTGCCAGCGCTTACCTGCGTGCGTGCACACCCTTTGCGAGGCACAGTGCTGCACGACCAGCCCACCCCGGTCAGTCCCTGCCCCGACTCCTTTTTAAAGCGCCTGCCATGTTCCGGAGCGCCATCCAGCCTATCTGTCACGTACAGAATGCGGCCAGAGCCCAGCGGCCGCGCACCCCCAAAGCCATGGGTGGGGGCCCAATGGCCAGCCGCCGCCCGCCGGCACGAACGGACGCTTCAAAACGCGCGCGCATCGACGGCGCCAATGCTGCTGCGACGCCAGCGGCCGCGCGAGCAAAAGCGCCGAGGCTCCAGCGTAGCCCGAGGCCCCGAGCCCCGCGGACAGGGCAGGCGGCGGACAGGAAAGCGGTGCTAAAGCCGCCCGCGCCAGGGTGCCGGTTCCAATCAGGCCGGGCAAGGCACGGTCAGGCCTGCCGGCAGACGCCGCCCGCGCCGCGCTGTTCATCTGTCAACGCCGGCGTGGAAAAGCAGCCGAGCGTACGTGCTCGCGCACCGATGGAGTACGCGCACCGTCGATCGGGACGCGACGGGCGGCCGGACCGCGACCTGGTGGAATCACGTGTGGAGGA
The DNA here is from genome assembly GCA_032594955.1 of Panicum miliaceum. Lineage (NCBI taxonomy): Eukaryota > Viridiplantae > Streptophyta > Magnoliopsida > Poales > Poaceae > Panicum > Panicum miliaceum. Next base: position 8,366,798 of record CM064062.1, read on the forward strand.
AGGAGAGAGAGAGAGAGAGGGAGGGAGGGAGAGAGAGAGAGGAGGGACGCCGCACGTAGCCCCCGTGCGCATGGGTAGCCGCCGGCGCGGTCCCGGACGGAGGGGACACCGTACGCGCGGCGGCCGGCGTCTTGTCTGGACGGGGGGCGAGGCGAGGCGGCCCCGCGGCGTGGCGTGCACGGTGCTGCCGCGCGCGGATGAGGAGAGACCGCCTCCCCGTGCCCGTGCGCGCATGCCTTGATTTCGCGGGTGGTGCGGCACGGCCACCTAGCCCCGGAAATGCGTGGCGTTGCGTCGGTTCGCACGTGGACGAAGCATCATCGTGAGATTGAGATGGTCCAGTGATTTTCCTTGCCCACGGATACCCAATTACGACTGATCACCGGATCCAAGTAGCACAAGCATAATCCTTACTGCTTCTTATATAGAGAACCGTGACGTGGATGCTGAGTATGATCATCCAAAGTTCATGTCCTCTTCGAGACTTCGACACACGATTGAATGGCTATTTTTGCTTCAGAAGAAGTAAAACACGTGGTGGCTCACGTAGTGCTTTACTTCTTTACCGTGCACTTCCTTTTCTTTTATTCGCAAGAATTTATTTTGTTGAAAATGTTGCCAACTTGATGGCTCAGCTCAACAATCTTTTTATCCACTCGTGTCTTTTATTAATGTGAATCTCGAGTAGCACTGAAACTGACTGACCAAAGCAGAAGAAAGCACGGTAAACTCCGTCGTCAGGTTCTCCAGGACGTGCGGTTGTGTGCGCTGCCCGCCGCCCACCGGCCGGCCGGACCCATCCAACCGAGCCAGTACCGAACCCCAGGGAGGCTCCAACCACGCCATCGACGCACGCACTCCACCACCCCAAACCCAAAACCCCCCAACCGCCACGCTCCCCCGACACCCAACTCGCTGGCTGGCTCCGCCCGCGCCCGCGGAAGCTTCCCCAGGCCCCGCGCCATATATATAGGACCACGCGCCCGCACGCCCACGCCGCACCACCACCACCACCACGAGCACACGCCGCACGCGCGCCCCGCTCCTCGCTCTTCCCTCCGCCGCCTCGCCGCGCTCGTGTCCGTGCGCACGTGTGCAGTCGCGTTCGGTCGGCGGCTAGCTAGCCATGGAGGCGGGCAGGTCGAGGGAGGCGGACCCCGCGCGGTGCAGGAGGCACCCGAAGCACCGGCACGCGGCGGGCGTGTGCCCGTTCTGCCTGCGGGACCGCCTGTCGCGCCTCTCCGCCGCCGCCGCGGCCTCCGGCGCCAACGCGTCGCCGCCGTCGTCGTCGGCATCCTCCCCGTGCTCGTCGTGGGAGGAGACCGTCGCGCTGTCGTCGGCCCAGGCGCCGCGGCCCCGCCGCGGGAGCCTGGGCCTGCTGCTGCGGCAGGAGGGGCGGGAGGCGGCGGCGCTGGCCGCAGGCCGCCGCGCGGAGCAGGAGCAGGAGGACCGCCACCAGCAGGAGGAGCAAGAGAGGACGGCCAGTTGGGGCGGCAACTTCTGGGCACGGCTGCAGCAGCAGCTCCACCACGGGGGCTGGCACAGGAAGGACGGGTGCTCGGTGGCCGCGGAGAAGCGGGGCGCCCCAGCCCCCGCCGCCGCGCCGCACAGGCGGGCGCCAGTGGTCTGACCAAGGCGACGGGTCGGAGACCGTGCCGTGCCGGTGGACGAGCGCGTCGAGCTGTTCGGTTGTGTGCTGTGCTGTTCCTGTGTGTTACGCCGTTGATTATCTCGCGATCCGCCCTTCCCTTAGGTTTTTCTTTCCTTCCTATCCTGTGATCTGCTGGCCGAGTGGCGGCGAACGGCGGCCTAATAATGGCTCGCCCATTTTGTAAACATCTCCAAAACAAAAGCTCGCGCTTGGCTCCTTCGTGTTCTTCCGCTACCATGATCAGATCAAACAGTTGTTCGCTAATCAGAACTAGCCGTGCAGCCGAGTTGTTTACCTGTTTTTGTCAAGTAGTGACAGGCATTTTCTAGTCGTCAGGCATGGCACGCCTGGTACGCAAAGCAGGGCCCTCCTCTCGGCAATCAGCAGACACCCTGCCTTTTCTTTTTGAGAAAAGACACCTGGTGCTTTTCTTTTCTTGCATGGCAGGTGCAACTAATATTCTCTCACGAAGCAAGTACAACTAAGACACTGCTTTGGCAATAATCTTCATTATTATGCATCTATATTTTTCTTTTTTCAGGGAACTAGTGGAGAGACACGTGCCACATGCATGTGTTATAAAAAAATATATTTAAAAAGCTTTGTTACATCAAATGGCTACTGAAGAAATTAATCTTCTTTATTGATATTGTAGCAATCCACCCTAATCTATACTAAACAGACTCAGTACGAATATTCTTCAGTTTTTATTCTTTAAAGACTCGAGCCACTGGATCAATCTAAACAGAGTGTTGCATCCAAATCGCCCTGATACAGACCCGCCATCGTATTGACTCTCTATTCTAGAATCCTAAACCTCCTTTATTACACAGAGGTTGCTGCCACAATCAGTAGAACACTTAAAACACACATTATGTTATGGAAATTAAATGAAAATTCATATATCAAAATAAATTTCACATACCCATCAAGAAAGATATATATTCAATTGGACAAGGGGAAATTTTATTTGCTTATCGGCTTGAGGATATTGGAGAGGATGAGGAGTACAAGGGCAAGACCATCGTGTCCCAACCTCTGCCGCTCCTTATGTCAAGCCACAGTAATCGTCCTGCCAGGTTAGTAGATTCAGATATCCATTTGATAAAAATAATATCATAGATTCAGATATCCATTTGATAAAAATAATATCATCACAAACTATTGGCTATCATGGATGTGGATAGCACAATCTTAATTCAAAAGAATTCTATGCAACACTGAACCTTGATGCATTACTCTACTTAGGATTGGTTAAAATAAATCTATCTAATCCTCTTCTGAAGCAATAAATTAGGTAACCATACAACAATGCTAATAGCAATTTTAATTATTTTCTCCTGTGAGCCTTAGATCAGACTCTCATATTTCTAACACTTTATTGTTATTCTAACATCCTGGTTTTAAAAGGTGCACAAGTGGACACAGAAAAGTATTTTCTTAATTGCATAGCTATTTTTATTTTTTTTCTTAATTGTATTTTAGCTGTACATAGTCACATAAATGTACGCGTAGATGTCAAATTCTTAGAGATAGCAAAACACCACAGACCATAGTAGCAAAATATTTCTAAGGCTTCTAATTACTTGGAAAAAATAATAATTCATCCTTATCAGGGTCGAATGGTAAAGCAGTAGCCCAGGGCACATGTTACATCCTGCAACCACATCATATTTACACTCAGAGTTCAAGGATATAAATGCTAAACTACAACCACAAGTTCTAAATTAAATCACTTATTTATTTTATAAAATGATAAAATTAAATAAAGGAGAATATAATATAATATAAACTTCATTGTTCACTCACTTGTTAGAATGAAACATGATTCTCCACCTCAAAGGGAAGCGCATTCTCATGTTTCGGTAGTCATCTTTGTTCACAATTTACAAGAGACAACCTCGACCATGAATAACAGTCATCATATTTGGATGAGACAACAACTTATGCCTTCCACACAAAATATGCCTTAGTTGATGCTATCTTTTTGTCCGCTCACAAGGTGTATGAGCTGAATAGTATCCTCGTAAATCCTCGTAAGTTGCATCCCTGTGACTACCGTTACCATCTCCAGATTCAAAGCATCCCCTTTTCTCCTCTTCTCCAAGTTGTATCCGTGTGACTACCCTTACCATCTAAAATCTGTAGAAAATGCTGAACAAAATACATGTGAAATGGTTTAGTGCAACTCAATTAACCATGGTTGACAGTGCTCATGGTCCATATTAGCCTGACAAAATACATGTGAAATGGTTTAGTGCAACTCAATTAACCATGGTTGACAGTGCTCATGGTCCATATTAGCCTGACAAAAAACTAAAATATTGGGTTCACCTTTCTTATTTTCTCTTGCTCTCAATTTTTAAAAATAAAACTTTTGTGCTTATGAGAGAAGCTTCGAGAGTTGCTGATGGTGCCAAAATTTTTTGTCGCAATCCCATAGAAAAGAACAAAGAGATCAAGCAATTCATTGCACAATTATTTTCTAATTACCACACCTATGTAAAAAGGAACTTATGTTTGGCAATTTTTTCATAACAGTACTGCCATTGTTTGCGCAGCAGTCATCAGATTAGTTGACAATCAAGTGGCAAGATTCAGTGCAAAAGTTTCTCTAAAATATAAATCTATACTTAATCTATAGCCAAGAAACTACAGCCACACCGAGAGATAGTGCAGAAGGATTTAAGAAACAAACAAAATAATTATTCTGTCATAATTTATATTATATCATGTCTAGCCTCGCATCAATGCATAGAGTTTAGTTGTTAATAACAGATTGTTTTAAACTTCAAGGTGACTCCACTTATTTCTTTTGTTGCGGGCTTCCTGTCCTCGGTATTGTATGACAATTATATAAGCTGCAACAGAGATCTGAGTGCAAAATGAATTAAACATGGAGATATGACCGGTCCATTTTGCACAAAACACACAAACACATGCGCGCACCAAGTATACGAGATATATGCAGCATGGCTCTATTTATGAATCTATTACATGTAGGTTTGGAACAGTAGAACTTACATGAAGTACACATGCTTGAAGTTCTCCTCTAGAGCCAAAAATGGTTGTTGCAAGCCAATCTGCAGGACCGTCGCTCGGATCCAATCAGATCATCTCCTTCCTTCACTACGATGCAATAAGCAAGATCGAAAGAAAGGTCCCATATCTAGTTACCTCAGCGTAGGCGAACTTCCACGAGTGTTCAGCCACCAGCGTGGTGTGGTGAAGAGCTGGAGTGTGGCCGTCCGATGCTTCACGGAGGTGATAGGCCGGTGGTCATCGATCGGATTGGAGACGATTGGCCCGGTGCGCTCGGCCAGCAGTGCTCTGCCAAGAGTGCTCGACAGGCAGCGATCGGTTAGGGGCGCTTCACTGGAGGCGCTCGCCCAGGGGCGCTAGCAGGAGGAGCTCGCCCATGGGAGATCATCCGAGGTTGTCTAATAAAATGGAAATGTTCCTATATTTTAGAAGGTATGATCTCGTCACGGTGAAGAGAGGACACCAATGTTTAGGAAGAATAGTCTGCAATCATGGTGAAAAGATAGCGCCATGGGAAATAGACGTTCATACATGGAAACAAATCACAGCGAGGAAAGGACGTCCGTATTTTTGAAAAACTTTGATCTCCAATCACGATGATGAGATGATGCCGCGCGGAAGAGATGTCCAAATATGGAAAGAAAATCATGATGAGGGGAGGAGGTCCGTATTTTTTGAATGCTTTGATCTCCAATCACGTTGAGGAGATGATGCCATGAGAAAGCGACATTCAAACATGGAATGTGCAAAACAAAAAATAGAATATTAATGACCGCACATAAATTTGGAAAGACAGCTAGCATGATAGTCTTACAAAAAATCATGTGCACCTGGTGTACAAGCAAATAGAAATTAATGGGCGGATAAATTTGGAAAGACAACCAATGCATGGTCTGGTGTACAAGAAAATGGAAAGTAATGGACGGGTATAAGGGGTGGGTAGATGAAGTGCTTGGTGCAAAAAGTATTAGGATTTTGGTGGAAACATTTTCCTTCTATCAATTTTGTGGGTCTACATCCTCTTTCATCAAACCTTTGGGCTGTCAAGCGGGTTCTCCGTGAGGAGTATGATGAGCCTAATCATTTTAGCGTTTCTCCGTGGGATCTCCGTGAAAAGATGTCCAAATATGAAAAGTAATGATTTCAATTCGGAATTCATTACGCATTCTCCGTTGTGAATGTTGTTTGGAGTTATCTGTTCTGAGTAAGCAATCGGATAACACCCCAGATGCAGATGCAACAAAGATTATGCAATGGTCACAAACACATCTGACAGAGCTACAGGGCTTGCACACACACAGCACATTTTAGCGTTTCGCCCTCTTTCTGCTGGGACCTCTAGCCTCCTACATTTCTCCTGCCCGCAGAAGCCTACAAAAATCTACTGTACCTTTTGTGCCCCGGTCAACTCCTGTCATCCTGTGTCCATTCCTCTCTGTATCATCTATCTACTGTCCTCTAATCCTTCAACCGGAGCTGTCTCGTTTCCTACGTTGAGATTGCTAAGCCATCTTGATCTCTCAACGGCCGCGTTCCTTCGTGCTGTCGCCGCCATCGTCGTCAAGGCAACCCATCGTCGTCGTGGTGATCCGCATCCACGCTGCTCGAGTTCCGTTTCAATTGCCGGAAGATCTCATCGAGCGATTCCGTAGCGGACGCGTTCGTCCCGGAACTCGGGGACGGGCTCAAACGGAAGAATTTCTTGGAGCCCATGCTCGCTCTGAAGTTCTGAAGACCCATCTTCATTGAGGCCCACCTTGAGGCCGTTTCGGCTGGTGGTGACTCTGGTGCTGTACTCGCGGACGGCGGCTCTTCTGGGCTTCCGGCCTCGAGGTTGGTGGAGGCCGATGAGATCCCCTTCTGCACTTGCTCCACTTGTTTCAGACTGCTGCTTTGGTCTCTGACTGAAGAATATTTGTAGGCAACGTTGGCACTCTGTTTCGTTGGGGTGGTTCGTTCCGGAGCCATTTCAGCTGTTCGTTCACCCTGTGCAGAAGAAATTGAAGATGAACTGAAGGTGAGATTCCAGCAAAAGAAGACTGCAGACTGCTGGAGGAAACAAAGCAGCACCATGAGAAAGGACTGATGATGCAACAAAAAAAATATTCTCACCAATGGTACATTTCCCGATTCGACGTCTTTGCCTATGCTGCTGAAATTTCTTGCTAGTGGAGTTGCATGCTCACTGACCTTGCGTCCCTGTTCCATCGAATTTCTCTCTGCAGAAGAAAGCAAAATGTACATCAGGCGATGTCTGATGGAACAAGGCAGCGCCGGAGCAGAGCGGACTTCTCTCTAAAGAAAAGTAAGTAAAACGAGGGTTGGGAAAAAAAAAGGATTGATGGTTCCCAAACTGTAGCAGAGTATGAAGTGTGCTTCTGTGTAGGTATGATACATGTTCCAACCAATGCAGCGCTCAATTCATTGACACAATTGAAATCCCCATAAGAACATATAACAAACAAAAGAAAAGAGGATGTGTGGGGTAACAAGAAAGGATAAACTATGCAGTTCCTACCTTTCTGCAGAATAAACAATCCAGATGGATCCAGCCCATCCATATCTTCTTGATCAGTCCAGCACTTGAACCTTTTTAAGCTCCCAAAAAAGTCCATCAGATGCTCAAAGAAATTACCGGCCACCAGTAGAGTATAAACAACCATAATGAGTGGGTAGATTTTGTTGAAGGTTCTCCCAAAGAAAGGAACAACATCATCAATGTTCCCCATTCTCTACACATTAGTACAAGAGAGAATCAGTCAAGCAGTTAACTGATTCAAAAAAATAAATAGCATTCAAATGATGCTAGCGTACTGATACAAATTACAACAACCAGAGAAATTCTGCACTGCGCATTTGCAGTAAAAAAAATTATCCACCAAACACCTCCCTTTCAGAGAACCTGACCATCATTGGGGGAGCTACTGAATCTGAGTAAGGCCTGTGTTTTAAATATTTCTTTATAGGCTTCACAAAATTAACTTGGGTTATATATGAATTTTGGATCAGTGGTTATCTGAAGAGTAATAAATCCTAAACTGGGACCCTGTATTTGGCATGCAAACTCTAAGCTGGTAATTGTATAATGTGTTTAAATTTCTGTTTCCTAGTGTGCTCAACAAAATACTTTCCCCAAAGAATAAGAAAAATAAAAAATGGTTTTATCAATTTTTTCTTACCAACCAACATCATATATAAAATTTTGGGACGAAGAATGGATACCCTCATACCCAAATAGCACATATTGATTTTATGTTATTGCCAATAAGGCAATAATGTAGTAAAAAATACAGGAAAGGAGCATATAAAAAATATCACCTTTTCAAAAGTAGTTTTAGTATTACCACCAAGGTGAATGAGATTCAAGAAGTTGTAAGAAATAGGAGGTGCATATCTTGCAACCATTCTGCAGTGAAATATTTGTTGCAAAAATCATGTTAGGATGCAGTTTTTTCAACAATTCATGCCATTCAAAGTACCAAAATGTGGGAAACTGGGAAACTTACGAGCAGATCATAAGCAGGCTGACGGAAGTAGTTTGTCCTGGGGTCAACGAATAGAAGAGCATCATCCCTATCCTAAACAGAGAATAATATGTGCAGATGCACATGTACATCAAGGGAACAAACGCAACAACCTGTTAAGAGGCAACTTGAATTAGCAAAAAATAAGTTAAAAACGCTGCTTTCGGATATTTTTCCCTTTCATGAAAAATAACACTTAGTGAACAACATACTTTTTTACACGAGAAACAACAATATTTGATCCTATAAAAGAATAACTTATGACAAGCCATCAGGGAACATGTTCGCGAATTGAAGCACAATTAGTCGTGTAAATGACCGATACAAATGAGAAGCAAAGGATTAAACATAATCCATGCAAAGAACGTTATGCTTTAGATAGCAATATATCTGTGTGTGAAAGTGGGGTTCCTATGCATTTTACTCCAAATTAAAGGCAATGATGACAAGGCAAGTTACATCGATAGGACCGACAAATTCTGTACCTGCACTAGAACTTCTTGCTTTCCTACAGCATTTATAAGATTGGAGAAAAGTGACAGATCAACATCACTTGGTAGCAAAGTAGCCTCAGCTAACAGTATGGAAGCCGAGATGCAGCCAAGGATTACAGAAAGTACTTTCATAAGTTGCTTTTTCAGTAAACAGCGCCAAATGAACTCTGGAAATGTCAATGTACATTTTTATCAGTTCCATAAATTATTGAAAGAAGATCATGGAGGTTAGCTAGAAATCCTATACACATAATTGAGAGGGTTAGGCAGACATATTGTTGCTATAACATTTCTTGAAACGCTGTTAACTGTTAAGCTATAAAATTACAAATCATGAATAAATGTCAAGTTACCATTTATGATCAGTACAACTAGTAGAATCTTGCAAGACATTTTGAATTGTTACATCATTAGGAGATATTGGAGGAAGAAAATACCTGTGGAGTCAAGGAAGGACCCCAGGGATCCTGATCGATTTTCCCTAAAACTTGATAGATATTTCCTGTAAAGTAAACAATGAATGAGATACACAGATGCTTGAAACAAACCTCTCGAAATATTTCGCATGATGATGACTGGTAAGCTGATAACCAGATTGCAACACTCGACGATTGAGGCAGTTTGCACAAAAGTTAATGCATAATGTTGAAATGTCATGAGTAAATCCACTGAAATATCCATGATAAATATGCTGATATATCCATGTTTATTACCATTCAAGTGCATTGAAGGGGCCTGATGTAGCAAAGAGTTTTAATTGTTGGAATTGCACATTTCAATACGCTGCTTAGTGCTGGAATTTTAGTGGGCTTGGCCCATTTACAAATTCAGAAATTCCAATAAATCTCAAAGGCCCATGTGTGCAAGACGAAGTGGTGCAAGTTTAGTCCCACCTTGCTAGTGAAGGAGTGGGATGACCAACATAAATATGGAGGTTGTCTCCACCCCTCCAAGCTATGTGATGGGGGAGAGAAGAGAAACACCACACGCGCGCGCACGCCACACCTCGCGTCACCGGGCGGGGCGGGGCGAAGGGCGCGGGCGCATGACGTACGACGTGAATGGTCCGCCGAAATCCGGCCCCTCGCCTTACGGGGGCGCGGCTTCCTTTTCAAGTTTTTATTTTTGGTGACTTGGGCTCTAAGTCTGTGAGATATGGAAACCTAAACTCTAAACCTAATCGGTTTAGATCGCTAATGCAACGCGAGCTCGGTTTGGCTTTCCTATATATATACGACCATCGGCCTCCACCAGAAACACATCAAAACCTAGGGTTTTCGCCTCTCTTCTCGCTGCTACGCCGCTACCGTAGCCTTCTCCATCCCGAACGCCGGCGTGCATCGGCGAATGGGAAAGCAGGTCTCCGGAATCCTTCGCCTTTGGGATCCTGCACCGGGAGAGGGCGAATAAGGTTTTTGGAAAGCGCTTCGCGCGACTGCTCAAGATCTTCACCACGGCTCGTCCATCGTCCAAGTCAGGAGCTGCGGCGCGCCGTCGTCTACTACGTCGTTTGCTACACTCCGTCCGCAGAACCGTCTTCGTCCCGACTGCGCCGTTCCGCTTCCCGACGTCTCCGGCTCCTGCTCCTGCTACTGCTCAGTACGTATGCTGTGATTTACTCCAGTTCTTAATCATGTTTTCAGAGATCATGGTTTTGCTGTTCGTACTGCTTTATATGCTAGAGATTTGCATGCTAGGGTTTGTTCTCGTCATGTTTAAATCAGTTCGGAATTTAATACTGCGATTGCTTATATTCTCAACAATCCAAAAACCTTATGATAGGCAATCTGTTGATTTTACTATGATTGGATTTGCTGATGCACTGAGGCCAGAAAAGTTTGTTGGTGTGCACTTTAAGAGATGGCAAGTCAAGTCCGTCTCTGGCTGACTGTAATGCATGCATGGGAAACGAGAACTGGCATACCAGAAGGTGAACATTCTCCTGAGGAGAGGAAGAAGTTCACGGATGTCAATAATCTCTTCGTGGGCTGCGTTATCAGTGTTCTTGCTGACCGTCTGGTTGATGTGTACATGCACATAACAGATGCAAAAGAGTTGTGGGATGCATTGGTTGCAAAGTATGATGCGACCGATGCAGGCAGTGAATGTATATCATGGAAAGCTTTCATGACTACAGGATAGTGAACAACCGTTCTATGGTAGAGCAGGGTCATGAGATACAAGCCCCTGTGAAGGAAATTGAACTGCTAAAGTGTCCTTTACCCGACAAGTTTGTGGCTGGGTGCATTATTGCAAAGTTACCCTCTTCATGGAGGAACTTCGCCACTACTCTGAAACATAAGACACAGAAAATATCAGTTGAAAACCTGATAGCATCTCTTGATGTGGAGGAGAAGGCTCGGGCTAAGGATGCTTCTGAGAAAGGAGGTGAGGCTCACTCCAGCGCCAACATGGTGCAGAAGAACAAAGGGAAGACTGTCACTAAGCCTAACAAGACAACTACCTTCAAGAAGAAGAAGACTACAAATGCCAAAGGGGCTTGCTTCACGTGCAGTGATGGGGGACACTTCGTAAGGGACTGTCCAAACTGTGCAGATCGCAAGGAGAAGGTTAGCAAAGACAAGGATGTCAACATGGTGACCATGAGCAACACTGGAGATGGGTATGTTAATTTACCTACTCTTTTTTCAGTATTTCAATCTACTAGTTGGTGGCTTGATACGGGTGCTAATATTCATGTGTGTGCTGACATCTCTATGTATTCTTCTTACCAGGTCGCTCGGGGTTCCTCCGTCCTGATGGGGAATGGGTCACATGCTTCTGTTCATGGTGTTGGCACGGTAGATCTTAACTTTACTTCGGGAAAGATCATACAGCTGAAGAACGTGCATCATGTCCCTTCTATCAACAAGAATCTCGTGAGCGGCTCCCTTCTGTGTAGGGATGGTTTTAAGGTAGTGTTAGAGTTCAATAAATTAGTTATGTCTAAGCATGGACAATTCATCGGTAAAGGATATGATAGCGGAGACTTGTTCCGCTTTTCCCTTTCAGATTTTTGTGATAAATCGGTGAACCATATTTGCGGTAGCGTTAATGATGATGCGAGTGTTTGGTATTCTCGTTTATGTCACGTTAATTTTGGTTTAATATCTCAGCTTTTCAGCATGTGTTTAATTCCGAATTTCACCATTGATAAAGGTTCTAAGTGCCATAGTTGTGTGCAATCGAAGCAACTTCGAAAACCTCACAAGTCGGCTGAGGAGAGGAATTTGGCACCTCTAGAACTCATACATTATGATATCTGCAAGATGAATGATGTGTTGACAAAAGGTGGAAAGAAATATTTCATGACGTTGATTGATGATGCAACTAGATTCTGCTATGTTTATTTGTTGCAAACTAAGGATGAAGCATTAGATTACTTTAAAATCTATAAAGTTGAAGTTGAAACTCAACTAGAGAGAAAGATCAAACGTCTAAGGTCTGATCGTGGTGGCGAGTATTTTTCCAAAGTCTTTGATGAATTATGTGAGGAACATAGTGTTATTCATGAGAGGACGCCTCCCTGTTAACCCGAATCAAATGAGGTTGCTGAGAGGAAAAACCGCACGCTGACTGACTTGGTTAATGCCATGTTGGACACTGCTGGTTTATCTAAGGCATGGTGGGGGGAGGCCCTGTTGACTTCGTGTCATGTCCTGAATAGAGTTCCAAACAAGAAGAAAGATCAGACACCATTTGAGATGTGGATTGGAAGAAAACCATCGCTTTCTTATCTGCGCACTTGGGGATGCTTGGCAAAAGTCAATGTGCCCATTCCAAAGAAACACAAGTTGGGACTAAAACAGTGGATTGTGTCTTTCTGGGGTATGCTCAGCGGAGCATTGGCTATAGATTTTTGGTAGTTAAATCTGAGGTACCTGATATGCATGTTGACACTATTATGAAATCTGGTGATGCAACATTTTTTGAGAATATATTTCCTATGAAGATATGCATAGCATTTCTAGATTTTCTATTGAGATAACTCCTGAATCTATTGCACCTGTTGAGTCTTCTGAACAACCTGTTGAGAATGAGGAAATCCTTGAGAAGGATGATAGTGAAGCTCCTAGGAGGAGTAAGAGATAGTGGATTGCAAAATCCTTTGGTGATGATTTCACTGTATACCTTGTGGATGATACTCCCACGTCCATAGCAGAGGCATATGCATCTCCTGATGCAGATGATTGGAAAGAAGCTGTTCATAACGAGATGGACTCGATTCTATCCAATGGGACTTGGGAATTAACTGAACGACCCTATGGTTGCAAACCAGTTGGTTGTAAATGGGTGTTCAAGAAGAAGCTTAGACCTGATGGTTCTATTGAGAAGTACAAGGCTCGACTTATGGCCAAAGGTTACACACAAAAACAAGAAGAAGACTTCTTTGACACTTACTCACCTGTTGCTAGATTGACCAATATTCGAGCACTACTTTCCTTGGCTGCCTCATATGGTCTTATCGTTCATCAGATGGACGTAAAGACAACTTTCCTGAATGGAGAATTGGATGAGGAGATTTACATGGATCAGCCAGATGGATTTGTAGCAAAAGGTCAAGAAAGCAAGGTGTGCAAGTTGTTAGAATCCTTGTATGGTTTGAAACAAGCACCTAAGCAATGGCATGAGAAGTTTGACAGAAACTTGACTTCTGCGGGTTTTATCATTAACGAGGCTGATAGATGTGTGTACTATTGCTATGGTGGGGTTCAGGGAGTTATGTTATGTCTGTATGTGGATGACATACTGATTTTTGGGACAAATATTGATGTGATCAATGATGCCAAGTCTTTCTTGTCAAAGAGCTTTAATATGAAAGATCTGGGAGAAGCTGATGTGATCCTCAACATCAATCTTATTATGGGTGAGAATGGGATTACTCTTTCACATCCCATTATGTGGAGAAGATCTTGAGCAGATTCGGCTACTTGGAAAGCAAGCCATCTCTAACACCTTATGATCCCAGTGTGATACTACGCAAGAACAAGAAGATCGCTAAGGATCAATTGAGGTACTCTCAGATTATTGGTTCACTCATGTACTTAGCTAGTGCAACGAGGCCCGACATATCTTTTGTTGTGAGCAAATTGAGCAGGTTCATGTCAAACCCGGGTTCAGATCATTGGCATGCACTTGATCGGGTTATGCGCTATCTGATAGGTACTATGAGCTATGGGATTCACTATTCTGGGCACCTCGCTATGCTAGAGGGATATAGTGATTCGAACTGGATTTCTGATGCAGATGAGCTATATGCCACGAGTGGGTACGTGTTTACCCTTGGAGGTGGTGCGATATCATGGAGGTCTTGCAAACAGACCATTTTGACGAGGTCAACCATGGAAGCAGAATTTACTGCTCTAGATACAGCCATTGTTGAGGCAGAGTGGCCGCGTGAGCTCTTGATGGACTTGCCGGTGGTCGAAAAACCAGTGCCGACTATCCTTATGAACTGTGACAATCAAACTGTGATAGTCAAAGTTAATAGTGCGAAGGATAATGCGAAGTCATCAAGACATGTCAAGAGACGACTGAAGTCCGTCAGGAAGTTGAGAAACTCCGTAGTGATAAGTGTGACTTATATTTCAACTGAGGAAAACCTGGCAGATCCCTTTACAAAAGGGCTTTCACGGAATGTGATTGAAAATGCATCGAGGGAGATGAGTATGAGACCCATATAAGTTGCCACAGTAGTAACCAAACCTATGTGATCGGAGATCCCATGAATTAGGACCTGAGAAAAACATACTTTTGTTTGACTGAGGAGAATAAATTTTTAACCCTCTCTAAGTGAATGCAATACTCTCAAATGTTGTAATGCAGGTTGGTTAAATGTCTTAATGTGTTTCTATTGGCCTTGATAAGCAAAGATGCTGTCCTACAGAGTATTTTTGAAAGAACACACCTATATGAGCGCGACTGTTAAGCGTCGCAGTCTATGAGACTTGGGTGATCTCTAGCAACCTCATGAAGAGACCAGGGAGTACGACGTATATGCTCCATAGGCGGGGTAGGCTACTGGCAGCCATGTACGGGTTATGACTTTGAGTGAAACTTATTCACAGAAAACTAGCAATTCAAGGCATAGTTCATTGTCAAGTTGTGAGTGAGCGTAGCTTGAAGCTCTAGGCAGAAGTTCAACTTAACAGTCTCTGCTGAAACGCTACTATATCAAACAGTAGTAAGAAACAGGCAAAATTTTAAAAGGGCATTTGAGATCTGGTGGGGGATTGGCCCATTTACAAATTCAGAAATTTCAATAAATCTCAAAGGCCCATGTGTGCAAGAGGAAGTGGTGCAAGTTTAGTCCCACCTTGCTAATGGACATAAATATGGAGGTTATCTCCATCCCTCCAAGCTATGTGATGGGGGAGAGAAGAGAAACACCACACGCGCGCGCACGCCACGCCTCGCGTCGCCGGGCGGGGCGAAGGGCGCGGGCGCACGACATACGCGTGAATGGTCCGCCGAAATCCGGCCCCTCGCCTTGCGGGGGCACGGCTTTCTTTTGCAATTTTTATTTTTGTGACTTGGGCTCTAAGTCCGCGTGATATGGAAACCTAAGCCCTAAACCTAATCGGTTTAGATCGCTAACGCGACGCGAGGTCGGTTTGGCTTCCCTGTATATATACAACCCTCGGCCTCCACCAGAAACACATCAAAACCTATGATTTTCGCCTCTCTTCTCGCTGTTGCGCCGCCACCGTAGCCTTCTCCATCCCGAACGCCGGCGTGCACCGGCGAATGGGAGAGCAGGTCTCCGGAATCCTTCGCCTTTGGGATCCTGCACCAGGAGAGGGCGAATAAGGTTTTTGGGAAGCGCTTCGCGCGACTGCTCAAGATCTTCACCACATCTCGTCCATTGTCCAAGTCAGGAGCTGCGGCGTGCCGTCATCTACTACATCGTCTGCTGCACTCCGTCCGCAGAACCGTCTTCGTCCCGACTGCGCCGTTCCGCTTCCCGACGTCTCCGGCTCCGGCTCCTGCTTCTGCTTCGTACGTACGTTGTGATTTACTCCAGTTCTTAATCATGTTTTCAGAGATCATGGTTTTGTTGTTCGTACTGCTTTGTATGCTAGAGATTTGCATGCTAGGGTTTGTTCTCGTCATGTTTAAATCAGTTCGAAATGTAATACTGCGATTGCTTATATTCTCAACACTTAGCAATTATCCTACATGATAATCAAAGCCCAGCAAATATGTTCTGTTCATATGCAATATTAATCAAAATTCAGACAAAGATATCTTAAGTCAGTGGAATATTTACTGTGGTAAAAATAGCAAAAAAAATCCCCAAGATAGCTTATCGTAATATGATTAGACAAAATAAAAGACACATCAAAATTCTTCTGAATTTGCCCAGTAAAATTTTATTAAGAGTCAAAACCTGTAACTACATGTGAATATACCTATAATATGGTTGATTGTGTTGTAACAAACTCATTTTCCTTCTAATACAAAGATGCACAGTTCTTGCATATTCTCAGAAAAAAGAAGATAAACCTAAAATTCCAACAAGTATCTTTTGCCACAAAAGCACATTTCATGAACTGGCATAACCATTTCTGCGCAAACATAAACAATACTTACCATCCACTGGCACCACGTTGCTCATAGTTTCTAATAGTGTCTTCAAGCTCAAGGGCGTCCATTACACAATTCATATAATCACTGTAAAATTAAAATGTACAGTTAAGCACCGTGGACATAAACAAATGTGTGCCTTTCTTTAATTAAAAATTGCATGATATAAAAGCTATCAACATGTGATAGTCTACTGTATCGTACCTTTTACGCCTATAATACTCCTCGTGTGCTCTCCTAAGTTGACGTCGGAGCATAGCCATTGTTTTATTATCAGTATCATAGTCCATATCATTTTCCCCTAATTTCCCACCGGAAGGCTTGAATGATGCATCATCTTGCAGCTGAGGGGGAAAAAAGGATGTGAGGTAATGAATTATTATGACTAATCCAATATTTAAATGAAACTTCATGTGGTACCTGAAATTAATCATACCATTCGAGCCAGCATATTATCAATGATATCCATACAAGGTCTTAATGGATCGCGCTTGGACATTTGATTCGAGGTGGCTTGAACAACCTTAGATCAGGCAAGGAGCAATTCTTCAGATAAATGCAGTGATCAGGATATGACTATTTGGAATCTAGAAAAAAACACATACATATATTGCACTGCAATATTCTTGGTGAGCATGATCAAGCTTTGTAGACATCTTGGCAACTTTGTGAGATAAAAATTGGAGGCGGTGAGTCCAATCAGCACTTCTCCATATGTTCCTTGGAATTTCGCTCAAGCCAAAACCCAGCAGGAAGGCACCTGTCACTAAGCCGAAGGTATTTGAGCATGCCATGGCAAAGCCCAAGATACCGTGAACCCTGCCAGCACGCAATATGTCAAGTTAAGAAAGTGAAACAAGAATTCAAATGAACCCTTCTCCAAATAATTATTGACAAAAGTACCGCACACAAGAAACAAAATGTTTGTCAAGAGAGATTCAAGGAAGTGGTTTGGAATTGGATAGATTTCAATAGAAAGTTAACTGTTGCTATTTGTTCCACTGCAGTATAAACAGAGCAATCACATTTAAACCTCAGATGCAGAAACATATTAGATTGATCAAGGTTTATACAAGCGTGATAGACTTCTGAAGCATACCAATTATGACGCATGATAATAATCAGGAGGAGTCCAAAAAGGCCAGTGGATCCCACAGTTGCATAATATGTCATATTCTTTTGGATGCTACTTTTCAGCCTTTCTTTGAATGTGAAATCTCCAGAATCTTCATAGCCCTGAAGAGTGGGAACAATAGACCTGTTCAGGTAGATAGATAGAATTTCAAATGACAATACTGTAAAATGCACACTGCGACAAACAACCTACCAACCGCTAACATAAATACATGCAAGGAGTAAGTTGTTCATAAAAAAAAAGTTAGGCAATTAGGATGCCTCACAAGTACTTTTTCTTATGTTAGCCACAAGCCCACAACTCAGGTGGAAAATATAATATTGTACAATGAAACAGCAATACCGACCAAGAGGTCAGGATTTAATTTATCCATGGTTACTACTTGTAGAATGCAGGGCAAATAAGAGACCATGTCAAAGGACCTAGTTTATCTAGTTGAGAGAAACAATTAAAGTAAACATTGACGTTGACCAACCGCGCAGCTTATGCGACGGTTTCACACTACATTAACGTTATGCAAAGGACATGTCATGTTTGAGCTCATCATAAGAAACACAATCATTCCCGTCTGACATACCACGCTAGGATAAATGTGCTCCAATACGACCAACTCCAAAATAACCCGACGTCACTGTTCTGATTTCCTGAGATTGCCTGCAATCCGATTGCACATAATAATAGCAAAACAGGTCAGCCGATCAGGTTAACTTGCAGATGAGTACACGAGTACGGCGTAACAAGTAACGGCACGCGTATTGTTTGTACAAACTGCGACAGCAAAAGTCTAATCCGTTTATTGATGGTGATTGTTTGCTTAAGCTTTTAATTAAGCAGCGGGAGTTGACAAGCCATTGAACCAGTCTAATTTGGCCAATTTGACGATTTCAACATCTAACCCCAGTCATTCTCGTGATTGTTTTCACGATTATTTACCTTATTAGCATCGACATTACCTGCACAGAATGATCTAAAATCATTCCACAGCAAACTACGTTATGGTTCATCGAAACTCCAATCTCGACGCAAACTACGGCGCCTCCCATCTTATTCTGAGCACGTATGGTCAGTTGGTCACGGAACAAGCACAGCTTAATTCCTCGTACGCCCAACTGATCACACTAAGGAGGAAGCAGCCAGGCAGCTAGCAGAGGCCGCGGCGGCGTAGCGCTAGCAGCGTGGCGCGAGGGGGAGCATTGGAGCAAGGAGGCGGCGGGATCGCACCGTCCAGATGTCGGTGGGGACGAGGACGACGAAGGAGAGGGAGCAGAGCCAGGCGTATCCGACGACGGCGAGGACGCGGGCCGGCACGGCGGGGCCCGCGAAGTAGCGCAGCGTCGCCGCCACCATCCCAACCGTCAGCGGCAGCGATATCACGTAGAACACCCACATCCCGCCGCCGCTCCGGGCTTCCCCGCCTCGCTGCGTCGATGAGAAGAAGAGAGAACCGGCGCGGCTTGGCGGGGAAGAAGGAGGCGGGGGGCTCTTAAAAAGCTTCGGCGTTTTGGGGGCGAGGTGGAGTGGTGGCGGTGGGTGGCGGACCGGGACCAGACCGGTTCATCTGCTCACGTGGCTGGCGGTGGGCCCCGGCCACCGGAGCTCTCGTCCCCTGCTGTCGACCTCACGCCGCATGGAGTCGGACGCGGACCCGTTCCGCGCCCTCCGACCAGATCGTCGCCGGGACGAAGCGCCGCCGCCGGACAACGCAAGCATAAGCGTGTCAAGTGAACGCATCGTCGGGCCCAACCATGCGTCGCGTCCTGCATTAACAACAAATCGTGATATCTCTCTCTCTGTACGGAAGTTCTGGGCTGGTCCGCGTGCCTACTGCCTTGATTCTTTACGTTTTGGTTTGGGGTTAATTTTTTTAGATAATAGTACAACTCAGTCATTTACATTGCATGCAGACTCACTCGAAATCATCATCAAAGACGTCTTGCTATTGACGGAAATATTATCTACCACTACAAATAATTTTTTTTCGGCTTCTTTTAGCTTATTCTCTCTCACATAATACTATTAAACTAGCTGAAATTAGCCGAAATCTGCCTGCCACATAGAGTAATGTTGTTAAAATCTAAAAAATTTGCTCATACGAAAACTCAAATCAAGAACCTCATATGCTACTGAATCTCTTATAATCACTAGGGTTATTGTAATGTAATGCAAGAAGTTTTGGTGAGTGCACGACTAAGTCAGAGATGCATGCGTCCTGCGTACCGCGACGTTCATGTACGTACGCACGGGCTACTCGGTCACACCTCTAATAATTAAAGTGTCAGATTACTCGGGGTAAATTGTTCCAGCCATGTCGTCAGCTGGAAAGAGACATCGACGACTTTGTTCGGTCAACTGTTTTGATCTCCATTTTAAAAGGAAAGAAAACTCATCTGCTCAGTAACTGCTCAAAGTTCGCAACTAGCAATGAAAGTGGAGCGAATAATTTCCGCATCCGATCCGATCCGAATCCGAATTTTGTGGATGTAGAGAAGGTTTTTTATATCCACGCGGATATGGATAATCCGAATTCGATTGTATGCGGATGCGGAGTAGGATATGGTATTAGCAAAATCCGGAGGATATGGATTATCCGATAATTGAACGTGAATAATCCGAGGTTTATAATAGGATATCCGACTACTTTCGCGAGCCTAACAGGCCAACACTTTGTACAAATTAAACACAGTCCAAATACACACATAATATTTTTATAGCCCATTAACCAACAAGTATTTATATTATGTGCACATGCATCGGTAAACCCTAACGGCTGATCGACAATATTTTTATTTTATTTTACATGTTTGCTCTATACACCTAAGTCTAAACTGAGAACCTATAATGATTTTTGTTGGACGTCAAGTGTCACCATCAACTTTGTGTCGTGAACCATAAATGTGAGTATTTTATTTCATGATATTTTGCTGCTTTATAGCTTTGGTTTATGAATTATTAATCAACGTAAAAAACTACACATAAACATATATCATCCGACCATATTAATCCGTATTCGGTCTGACACCGACCCGACTCCGCACCGCATCCGTCCGTATCCGTAACCGTATCCGTGTAATATCCGCTCCGCATCCGATAAAAAATATGGATGAGGATATGTAACAGGTATTATCCGCTCCGATCCGCTTTCATCCCTATTCGCAACCATAGCCTCCTCCCTCTCGGAAAAAAAGGGAATATCGAAACCGTTCCTGACGGCCCGCAAGGCCCAATGGTGGGCAATCAAGTTTATGCGCATTGTTTGTTTGTTGTTTTGTTCCAACCGGGCCGAAGCTTATGAGAGGGGGGCCTACGGGAACTTGGTGGCCCATCAGACCTCGAAACACAGTACTCACTCATCCAATGCACATGCCTCATTTTCAGTTGCTGTGCGTGAATCCAGATGGTTCACTTGATCCGGCTGGAATTATTTTATCACATGGATTTGTTCCACCGGAATAATTCCAGCCCCAGCAAGCGGTTCGGCAGGACATGTTTGATTCCGGCCAGGTTTCAAGCGATATCATTTCACTAGTATTCAGATCAGTACCATTAGTTCGCACCGAATGAACATTGATTACATCCTACCGAAAAAATACAAAAAATACAAAAAAAACTAACTTGAACGGAACATCATTTCAACCGTATGATGCTGATCAAACATGTGATCTACTGCGAGTATGATGCCTCCCTCAAAGTCTAAAAACCAAATGATCAGTACCATGAGTTTGGCAGAACTTAAGCAAGAAAAGCATCCAAGCTAAATTGGTAGAATTTCAAAAAACTAACTTGAAACAGATAAATTAAGAACAATATAGTTCAACGCTAGGGTCAGTAGACAAGCCCATCCACCAAATCCTGGTCACTCGACTTCATAATGCCTCCAGTCAGCCGCTAATCTCACAAGCACATGATGCACCAACAAGCTCTGAATAGTCACACAAGAGTTCGCTGCAAAACAAAAAGGAAAAATAGTCAACACAAGAGTTTGTTGCACTCCACTTTATTTAATCACGAGCTTGATTAGCAGCTTATTGAATAGTTAGGTAACAACTTATGTTCAAGAAATCATGTCATGGCCTAATTTACTTAGCTGCAGCAAAGTGAATGACAGGAACACAGTTTAACAAAATGAATGACTATAGTGCCCTTGGTCATACATTTGCAAGTAAAAACAGACACATGACAGAATAATATACAAAGCCTCGTTCGGACTGGGCCTGAATGCTTCCTGCCCCTGATCCGATGCAGAAAAAGGAAATGACAGGGGCGATTGTTGGTATTCATCCAGAAAAAGGAACAAGTATAGCAAGAGTTACTGAAATAATTCAGGCAGGCAGTCAACTATTAGCTTGTTTAGTATGAAAACAAAAACTAAAGTTTGCAGACTAGAAAGAAAGTTCAATGATCACTGACAAAAAAAGCAATGGAAACACAGTGGCATTCACCAAATAACAGCTCAGTCAGCTCACAATTTTCAGTTAGTCAGATATTTGGATATGCTATTACCTTCCCATATGATTTGTTTTCTGGTGAAAATAATGGCCTATTGGATCACAAACTGTCTACTTCTCTATCTAGTTCCAAGAAACGGCATCTCTAATCTAAATATGCCTCTGTGGTGAAAATAATTTTCAGTTGTTTGCTTCTTTCAGGTTTTAGTAGTTTACAGTTACAGTTGCTAATCACTAGTAGGCAGTAAGGTAGCTCTAGCTGATTCTAACAACCTTGGACTGAAACAAAGATTTTAACTGCATAGCTACGGACAGACTCGACACATAACCAAAACTAAATTGAAACTGAAACTAACATATGGCTTGTCTCAACATTGTGAAAAGGGCACTCAGCCTCGTTCAAATAGGAGGGACTCTAGTCATATATTGGAACAATTTTGTAAAACATAATGGTGATGCTACAAGCAGAAAATAATGGCCTATTAGAGCATTTTCAAAATCAAACTGATACAAACAATACTGGTGAGAAGCCATGACTATGCCAGGACAGCCTCTTCTTGTTTCTTTGATAGCTTATGTAAATTTACTAATTTGGAAATAGCAAAAGATGCTGACTTACAAACTGCCATTATGGTATATCCATAAGAAGCTACACCAAAAGAATCATCTGGAACTCTAGCAATTGTCCCAATGCATATGCCAGCAATACACAATATTAAGTAATCAACGGCCTAGAATTGATCTAGTATTACCTGGGATCCATAACTGGACTAAAAGTTGAAAACAGCTGGTACTTCAAATGTATCCCACAGAGCTGTAGGAATGCAAGAAAGAACCAATGGGATAATGATGGCGCCTAGAATTAATAAATAAACAAACATTAAACTATGCAAAGCCTGTCTTCTTGTCTACTATTACCGTTGTTTATTTGGGTGCCAAGTCATAAACAACTTCATCACTACTATATTTTACTACTAAAGCAGCAAGGCTGCTCAGATCAGTGCCTCGAGCGGAACTTTCCAAGAAGCAGCGGACGAGACGTGGATTTTTTTCTACTGATTTCTAAACCACGCCTGGCTGGGAATCATCAAAACAAGATTAGCTAGCACCGAGGAATTTAAAATTCTCTACTAGTAGTCATCCTAGCTAGTAACAACAAATTGCATGCTCCTCTGCATAAGCTAGTAACACCACTTGCAGTTATCCTCTTCTACTTGTAGTTATCCTAGTACCAACAAATTGCACGAGAGGAATTGGAGAGGGACCGCCAGAGACAGGATCGCTGCGTCTTTTCACGTGAGTATAAATTGCAAACGGACCAATTAGTAGCACAGAACATGCTAGCGAGCGCAACGAGTTGAGAGAGAGACTGGGAGAGAGAGAGAGAGACAGGCTCGCCGCGCCGGCCACACGCCCGTATTCCCTGGCGCTTCTCTGCCATGTGGCGGCCAGTGGACGGGCACAACACCTAGGGCAAGAAGCTCAAGAACAGATCGACCTAGGGTTTCCCTAAAAATCAAATCAAAATTCTATGCATAGGCGCCATGGATCTCAACTACCTCGTGCAAGAACCTCAATGAGGAGAGGGGAAGGACGAGGAGAGGGCAAGGCCTACCGGCGAGAAGGGGGCGGGGAGCGTCGACGTCGGAGGGGAGACGGTTGCCGTCGCCGTCGTGATGGTAGCCGTCGGGGGAGATGTGCCGCGCCGCCAAGCCGTCACCTCGCGCCGCCGCCTCATCGCCTCGCGCGCCGCCAGCTCCCCCTTCCGCGCGCCGCCACGCCTCGTCGCCTCGCGTGCGAGTCCTCTGGCGGAATAGATCCGGAGGTGTCGTGGTGGGGATTGAATCCGGGCGGATCTGGGGGTGGAAAGGCTGCTCCGGCCCAATTTTCATTCCGGGCCGGCTCAAACCGAACATGCTAATCCAAAGTATTTGTCCCTGTAGCCAAGGTTGACATTGGGATTTAACAACAAACTTTGTACCGATGAAGTAGACATCACTACCACTATGCACCAAGCCAACTGCAGCCTTTGAGCCTATTTTGAGATTGAGAGTGAAAGAACTTAGGTTGGATGGTGTTCCTATAACAACATGCATTGATATCTGAAAAGTTGCTAGAGTTGGAGCATCTTGCAGTTCAAGTTCTTCAAACTGGTCACTATCTTCAACTACAACCACTTCTTCCTTGCCTTCTATATTTTTTTACTAGAATGGTAAAGTTGTTTGCCTTTGCACACTTTTGCAGAACCAGGAACCCAAGGTTCTCCGCATTTAAAACATTTACCAGCATCCTTCAGTTCAACCAATAATGGTGTCGGATTTGCACTCCGGCAAGTCTGCCTAGGGTAGCCCCAAGCAGTAAATTTATAGGCGGGGTGGATCGGAGAGAGCCCGTGAACTTGATGGTAACACAAGGATGCAAGGACTTAGATAGGTTCAGGCCGCACGGAGCGTAACACCCTACGTCCTGTGTTTGGGGGTTTGTATTAGGGTTTGGAGGATTATATGAGTTGAATTCATTGCCTATGTGTACCCCCACGGCCCCCTTATATATCCGGGTAGCCGTGGGTTACAAGTTAGAGTAAATCTACTCGAGTTTGTTACAAGGAATCTGATCGGTTGAGATACATAAGATCATGCCTATCCAGTTCGACCTAGATCCTGACCCCGGGGGATCCCACCCACCGTCCAGCTGAGTGCCTGTACACCGGGTCATTTATGCAGAGTCGTTCAGCCGGGTAGCCGTCTCCACTCGGTATGGAGGTACCTGGATCTACCTCCGTTTAGCCCCCGAATGCTGAGTCGCCGAATCGAGCCCTGACCGAGCAATGAGGTCAATCGGTGATCACACAATGACCCTTACATCCTCGAGCTCTCGTTGCAACTTGACTTCAATAGACTCCTGCCTTCATATTTCTTCTTCAACGGGATGTACCCCTGGGCGCACCCGTTGGGTGTAGCCCCCGAGCGTCGGAAGATTTCGCAGAAGCGTTTCGAGGGTCAAAAAAGGAAACAACCTCTTAAGCCCTTCATTCCTAATCGTCTCCCGGCACCCAGCTCTCAGTCAGAGCAGCCAGCGGAGTCACAGAGACACGCCGAGTCAAATAGCGGCGCTCAGCCCCCGAGCAGGGTCGCTGGCGGAGTCACGGAGACACGCCAAGTCAAATAGCGGCGCCTAGCCCCGGGTAGGGTCGCTGGCGGAGTCACGGAGACACGCCGAGTCAGATAGCGGCGCCCAGCCCGCGAGCAGGGTCACTGGCTGTGGCAGAACCGCCCGAATTAATCCGGCTCAAGTGTGCTAACCATCACCACTAGGGTAATCAAGGCTAATTCGCACTTCAAACGGAGTAACTGGACAGTCTGTCGGGTAAAATCCTGATGCAACCACTTGAACTTCGATCGAAATAATAAATACATTAAACTCACATGAAGGCGAGTCCAGAGATTACAACATTCCACAAATTTTACATCACAGAATCTGATATGAATTTATTATTACAAACCAAGTTTGAAAACAGAAAGTACTTCAGAGTTTAAGTTTAGCGGAAAAATAAACGATAACTAGCGACGATAGATGACGTCATGATGAAGCCCGTACATGACATTATTTCCTCAAGTCTCACATGAAAATAAAGCCACAAGCAAGGCTAAGTATACTAATACCCAGTAAGGCTTACCCGACTATTGGAATATACTTAGCCGATTCCTAGACATGCAAAGCTTTTGGCTGGAGGGATTTGTTTTGCCGAAAAGCAACTAGGAGTGAGTCCTTGCTTTCAAGTTTTAGCATCAAATTCTAGTTCATTAACCATTCTAGATGAACAACTATCCAATATCACACATGTTGGAAAGAATTAATTTGCATCCAATAATATTCATCATCATCATTGTTCCTCTTCTTACTCTATGTGGCAGAAGTATTAAGCAGTCTCATATACCGCGAGAAACAGACGATTCGAATCGAATTTTAACCTTGCAAGGTGAAACCTAACCAACACGTCTGGAGCACCGAAGGGTCACCCCAAGCAATATTTCCCTTCAATCCTCGCTTCACGGAACAGGCCCACTGCCCTTGACTACAAGGACGACGCCCTGCACCCACCATTACCTAGATGACAATAAATTGAGGACGGTGGGAAGTATGTTCCGGCCTCGATTTAATCCAGTACTAAAGCTTACCGATTACGATATTCTCAGCATGTGGTTAGTACGTTCAAATATTTAACCACCACTACCACACACTGCGAACTTAGCCATTTTCGCTACACAGACGGGGCATCAAAGTAACATGAATATTGTAAACAGCCCCGCCTGTCGACTTTATGGTTCTAATATAAAGTAAACAAGCAACTCCTCTTTCTCGCGAGTGAAAAGCAATCACTCGATTTTTACCGAATCCTAATGGCAAGTAGGGCTGGATATCGAGCCGGCTCGGTTTGGCTCGTTCCAGCTCGTTTAGATAGCAAGCTGGCTCGGCTCGGCTCGTTAATGAAACGAGCACAAAACGCTGCTCGGCTCGGGTCGCCAACAGCTCGAGCCTCGTTCTGGCTCGCGAGCACGTCGCCTTCAACTCCAGCTCCACGGTCTCCTACCAGACGTCGTTGACGAGCTCGAGCTACGCCACAAGCAGGTCAGCAGGAGACCGAGCAGGATGGTGAGGTTGTCCAGCAACTCCGACGCCACCTCGTTCGAGTATCACCGGAATCCACCAGTTGCACCACCACACGGAGCTAGGCTCTGATCTGCCTCCTACGCACGTATGTAGCTTCGCCGGCCCCGCTTCCCACGAGCGGCGTGGTGGATCTCGGCGGTGGCGTGGCGGATCTCGGCGCTGGCGTGGTGGACCTTGGGCCTGGCGCGGTGGCATCGGGGATCTCGGCCGCGGCCTGTCGAGGTTGACGGTACGGTGGTGGCGTAGTGTATCTGGGTGGAGACAGCGTGCTGGTAGTGGTTGGCGGCGGCGATGGAGTTCTGGAGCTCGGCGACGGTGGCTATTTTCTGGTGGCTTGGTGCTCGACATCGTGGTGTGGTGGTTGGGGATCAATCTCCAGGTTGGCGAAGGGGACGGGGAAGCAGAGACGATAAGGCGGCGGCTCCGATTCCAATGACTGCAGGTAGATGCGTTCGCGATGTCTAGTATCTTGGGCCTTAACGTTTGGGCCTTTGGCCTGTTTGAGTGGGGTTGTTAGTTGGCGATCGTTCGCTGGAGGGTTATTACAACAAACGAGCGTCGCCAGCATGTAGCAGCGTACGCGCACTTGTAATATATACTAGCGAATATAAATTTGATTTGGTCTTGTGTTGCATGTCAGCGTCAGTTCCCCTCTCCGGTTCCGTGCGTCACTTTATATTGATCTACTTAAATTAATGTGCTTCACGTATTCCAGAAAAAAATTATACATTTATATAACAAAAACTTTGTAGTTGCAAAACTTTTAAGTCTGAACATGTAAACTTTGTACTACCACATTAATAAACTTTGTAGATCCAAAACTTTCAAATCTAAACCTATGAACTTTATACTACAACATTAATAATCTTTGTAGTTTTAAAAGCTTTTAAATTTGAATCTATGAACTTTGTACTACCACATTAATAAACTTTGTTGGTTCCAAAATTTTCAAATATGAAACTATGGATTTTGTACTACCATATTAATAAAATTTGTAGTTCCAAAAACTTTTAAATATGAAACTATAAACTTTATAGTTTCAAAATATTCAAATCTAACTTTGTAGTTCCGAAAACTTTTAAATCTAAAACTATGAACTTTGTACTACCATATTAATAAACTTTGTAGTTCCGAAAACTTTCAAACCTGGAACTATGAGCTTTTGTGCTACCTCATTAATAAACTTTGTAGTTCCAAAAACTTTTAAATATGAAACTAGAACTTTGTACCACCATATTAATAAAACTTTGTACTCCCAGCATCAGATCCTTTATGCTAGCATGTTTTAGAACTTCTTACTCTTGGTTCTCATATCTAATACTATGTAATCACATGTATATAATATATTTTGTGCTCCCCTAAATCTAAGTAATTTGTAGAAAAAATAAGTTACAGGAGAGATTGAGAGAGAGATGATGGAGAGAGCGGAGCATTGGAGCAGCCAAGAGTGATAGGACACAGGAGAGACAACGCGAGACGGGAATGGACAAGGTCATGTGGGTTTACACATCCACAAGATGAGATGGAATAAATAAATAATCACCCACGTCCAGGCAGTCACTCAATACGTGTGCCACGCGTCCGTTCGCCGGAACCTGATAGCAGCGAACGAGCGCTAACTAAGAATTTTGCCTGTTATTTGATCGAAGTGGCTAATGACAAAATTATGTAACATGACTACTATTCCTACAGCTCGAGCAGCTCGAGCCAGCTCATTATAAGAAATGAGCAAAAACATCAGCTCAGCTCGTTACAAAATTCAATCGAGCCGAGCCGAGCCGAGCCGAATTCGTCACGAGCCGAGCAAACTAACGAGCTACGAGCATTTTGTATAGCTCTAATGGCAACTTGCGAACCTTTCAACTAGTATTCATAGCAGGGGTATCTAGGATCATGCATATAAAGTTTCATTCAACTCCTAAAAACTTAAATGCATAATAAATAATAATATAACATTGAATAGTTTTGAAATATAGATTATGCTCCGGGGCTTGCCTTCTTGGGCAAAGTTAGCCTTGGGCTCTTCCGAACTTTGATTCGGATCTTCAAAAACTTCAGTTAGATTAAGATTACCTTCACGTTGCTCACTCTCGGACTCGCAAACCAATTCGTACGTTCCATCGGCGAGAGTAATCGAATCTATATGAAATGCACATGTATAAGTTGTTGTGATGGTACATGAAATGCACATACAAAATATTTTGTAAAGTTACTTAGTTAAGATTTCTTGGACAATTAGAGTACAACTCAAACCAATTAACTTAAATAAGAAGAGGTTATGTTATATTGAAAGCTCTATTTTCTAAGTAAAAACATGGATTAAACATGAGTACTGATCTAGATAACTTCTGATGATGAAACTTTTATGCAGAGTACAATATTCAGAGACAAACGTAAGAGACAAACATTTTATGCAGCAGATTGAACATGAAAAATTTATTAAACAACTACCGCTATAAAGAAGATGCTCAAACTTTTATACTGAGTCTACTGTAAATTTTTCAGATTTTTCCTAAACAAATTTTAGTAAATCTAACTCTATAAAGATCTATTTTTATAAATAGTTCCTTTCAATTTCTAAACCTGTTGTGGTTGTTGAGTTACTAAGCTCAAAATTTTACAAATTTTTGTAAAGATTCTAGTCAGTTTTTGTCAAAATTTTAACTATAACAGTATAACAGTTTGAACAAAATATACATTTTAATCTAGCACATGACAAAAATTGCATAATTTCCTTCGAATTGAGATAACATCCTTTGGTGCATGAAATTGGTGCATGAAATTTTTATGTGAGACTCTAATCTCGGTACACCATACAAATACAAAATACAAAATACGAAATTTTAAGATTTTTATATGATTTGTTATGTATTTTTGAAGTTCTCAACTTTGGATCTAGGTTTTAGTTTCTAGTCTTTCATTCCGGTCCCTCGTTTTTAGCAGAAAACCACCTAAACCTATTGAAACGAAGCAATTGAGTCCTTCCTCCATGGCTGCCGGTGTGGAGCTCGGTCCGGCGAGTTTTCCGGCGATGGAGGGCCGCAATTGGAAGGGAAAAGTGGGGGAAAACAGCGAGGGGTTCATGGAGCACCTGTAGAGGGTCTTATCGGGGCTTGAGGCGGTTGGTGGCGGGCTCGCCACGGTGGCCGTGCCGCGGCGGCCGGGGTTGCCGTGGCCGGCGGTGGTTCGGCGGGGTAGGGACGGCGGGGATAGGCCGGTGAGATTCATGAGGTCGAGGGGAGTCCGTTCTGGAGGCTAGCTCATATGGAGGATGGCCGGAGGTGGGGTTCCATGGCGAGCTCGAGCTTGCTAGCAATGGCGGGCTCCTGCGCTCGGGTGGAGGCGCGGGTACACAAGCAGGAGGGGGTGCTTCGCCTTTTATAGGCCAGCAGCGAGGGGAGGGGCGAGCTGGGGTGCGCTGGGCTGAGGGAGGGCGAGCTGGGGACAAGGGGCGGGCAGGGGCGCGTGGCAGCGACGGTTGTTGCCGTGGCGAGCGCAGGGAGGAACAGCTCGCCTCGTGGCAAGCTCGTGAGGGAGGAGAGGGGATTTGGTGGGCCAGGGAGGGGATTTTGGGCGGGGTGTGTCGGGCTGCAGCCGGGCGAGGAGCGGGGCGCGGCCAAATGGCCGGCCAGACGTCGCAGGCGCCCTGTCTGGAGGTGGAAGAAGGGAGGGGTGAGAGAGAGAAATAGAGAGGCTTTCAGGGGTCTGGATGTAAAAATAATAGTTTCTCCCACTTTTAGAGGTCAAATCAAAAACTGTTGAATACCAAATTTGTTCAGTTTTTCAAGATCTACATCTTTCATGTTGGGCAAAGTTTTGATTTGAGCAAGGGATAAAGAGTTATTTTGAAAATTCCAAAAATTATGATTTACCAAAATTTTGATTTCAAGATCTACATCTTTCTCGGAGCCGATTCAAAATTCAAAAGAAGGGAGAAGCCGAACGGCCCATTAGGGTTTCAGCCGATATAAAAACGATTGGCTCGGCATGACCTTATCCATTTGCGCCCTTTCGTCTCTGCCGCCACCGAGTGTTCCAGATCTCTCCAGCATCCTCCCAAGCACTCGCCTCCCGAACCACTCGCCTCCCTTCCCCCGCCGCCACTCACCTCAAGAAGAAATGGCCGGCGAGGTTCCTGCAGCAGCCGCCACCGCCATCGCGCCGCCGGCACCGGAGTTGGCCTGGTCCCCGAGCACCATGACAGACGCCGACATAGAGGTGTTCGTGGCGCAGGGTCTGCTACCAGAGAAGGCGATCTCCGGGGTGGTGGAGCTGCACTGGGGAGGCGTTCCACTCGAAGGACCGGACGGAGACAGTTGTCTTCCGGTCCTTCTACGATAAGGGGTTTGGCCTGCCACCGGGGGCGTTCTTCCGGGGTCTTCTTCACTACTACGGGCTGGAGGCAACACACCTCAAGCCCAACTCCATCGCACAGATCGCGACCTTCATCCATCTGTGAGAGGGGTTCTGGGGGATCGCGCCCCACTTCAACCTGTGGAGGGCCCTCTATCATTTGTGGGCGTATCCGAGCAAGGGTACGCTGGATGTGGTCGGCGGTGTCGCCTTCTCGTTCCGCCAGGGTGGGAAGTATCCGGAGGCTGTCTTCAAGGACAGAAACAAGAGATGGGCGGAGGAGTGGTTCGTGGTGGCGAACCCTGCTCCTGGCCTCCCGCCCCGCACCGGCCTCCCGCTAGTCCTGAACGCCAGGTGGGAGGAGAAGCCCACCGAGGAGGAGATGGTGGAGGTGGAGGTGCTGCTGGCCGAGCTGCAGAAGCTCAAGGCCGAGAAGCTGACCGGCACCGTGATGGCGCTGTCCTTTGCTGACCCAGCTAATCTAGGAGCGGGTCCACCCCGGGTATGAGTACTCGGGCCGTGAGGACCCAACCCGTTGGCAGAACCGCAAGGTCTCGCGCAGTGAGGCTCACTGGCGGGTCACGCTCATCGTGAGTGAGGAGGTTCGCGACAAGGGCTGCCCGAAGGCGTACTGCTTGAAGCGGCCCACCACAGAGGTATGTAGTCCGCTTATAGAGTCGTTTTGCTTCTCGCTGAGTGGTTTTGGTCCATATAGTTTTCCACCGATTCGTTTTGCTGTCGAGTCACCCGTTAAGTTGTAATACCACTTGGCTTCTTGGAGGAAAAAAATGTATCATTCTGGTGCCCTGGGCCTCTGTTGGAGGGGCAGTAGGGCAAGGCTGTTGATCCGCCCGCCGGGCTTGCACTGCCGGCGGTGGATGTTGGGAGTTTCTCGTCCGACTCCTCCATTGGGAGCGAATTGGACTATGTTGTTGAAGTATCGGGGCCGGCGGCTGATGCTGGCTCCACCACGAATAAGCGGCGCCATATCCGCAAGGCGGCCGCGTCTAAGGCCCAGCGGGTTGGGGTGGCGCCGCGGGGTCGAAGTTTGACCCCTCCGGGCACGAGTAGGGGAGAGGTAGAGGCCGCGACGAAGAAGGCCGGCCTCACCACCCCCTAGCCGGAGGAGGAGGACCAGGAGGAGGAGCGGGTGCGGCCAGCGAGGTCGCTCGCGCGAGTGGCGCAGTCGTTGCCCTCCGCCGTGCCGCTGAAGGCGAGCTTCAGCGTGCGGCGGACTAATATGTAAGTTTCCAGCATCTTGCACTTCTCGATTCGTCTCCTTTTCATGCTTGGTCCCGATTCTGAGTCGGTGGGTCATCTTGTAGGAGAGCGTCGCTCAGCGGCGCGAAGCGTAAGGCGGAGGAGTCAACCCATGAGGCCAGTTCGGTCGAGGTGGCTAAGGGGGAGGCATCCCCGGCGGAGCGGCCATTGGCTCGCCCTCGACTGATCGAGGGGGCAGCCACCAAGGCCGAGGAGGAGGCGGCAGCGTCGGAGCCGCCGCAAGGTGGCGACGTCGTGCCACTGGAGGTTGCACTGGGGAATAGGGCCAGAGCAGGGGTCGTTCAGGACCCTGCCGACCCGATCGCGGTACCCCGGGTCATCGCCCTCATACTCCCTATTGTCCAGGAGCTGCCTAAGGAGAAGGCGCCCGGGGAGGAGGCGGTGGTGACCAAGGAGATGCTGATCGAGGCCGCCCAGCGCGCGGCCGAGGTGACCCAGGTGAGTCTGTGGAGTTTTGCCTAGGTGCCGGAGCATATGGCTTGATGCGCCTTGTTTGTGCAGGACTTGGCCGACCTGAGTCGGCGAGCTGCGAGCCAGCTCGAGGCGGGAGGTGGGTCGGCGAGCTGCGAGCCAGCTCGAGGCGGGAGGTGGGTCGGCGAGCCAAGTCCTTCAGCTGGAGGAGGAGCTACGGGCGCTGAAGCGTCACCATTCGGTGGCCTCAAAGAAGCAGTCGGCGAAGCTGAAAGGTTTCATTTTTGGCTGCCCGACTTGCCGCAATGGGCTGACGCCTGGGGCTTTGCATTGCTGAAGGAGGCCAACGAGACGATGGCCCGGGAGCTCAAGGTCGGCGTAGCAACGAATGAGGAGCTCCACCAGCTGAGGGAGGGCGTTGAAGGCCGGGAATCTCTTCCAGAGTAGAAACTTCGGGTTGAGAAGCAGAGCTACCAAGGTAACTGCCCTTGTTCCTGCAAGATTACCTGTTCTGTCGAGTCGCTCGTACTGATATGAGTATCTTTTGCTGAGATGGAGTCCTATTCGGCCAACGCCCGGGCGGACCTCGACCAGCTGACGGCCAAGATCAACGCCATGCTGGTCGCGTTTGAGCCGGAGGGAGTCACCCTGGCCGAGGAAGCAGCGCAACGCCTAGACGGTGCACGGGAGCGCCTCAAGGCCTTCTTAGGAAGACGACCAAGGACTCGGTGTAGTTCGTGATGGCCCTCGTGAAGTCCCACAACCCTGAGGCGGATTTGGATCATGTGGGTGAG
The DNA here is from genome assembly GCA_032594955.1 of Panicum miliaceum. Classification (NCBI taxonomy): domain Eukaryota; kingdom Viridiplantae; phylum Streptophyta; class Magnoliopsida; order Poales; family Poaceae; genus Panicum; species Panicum miliaceum. The sequence goes on from CM064062.1 coordinate 8,400,186, forward strand.
GGCGTTGCGTAGGACTGCACCGACACCGAGTGGGATGCGCACTTTGCCGCCGTTGGACCCCTCGCCGAGCGCATCATGGGCCAAGTGAACATGTAAGGGGTCATTAGTAGGGCAGAAACATTATGGGGACAAGTGTTGGACAAAAACAATGTTTATTTTGCATGTAATTAAGTGTTATTTTCATTATGTTCCATAGCCGAGTAGTTTTCTGATTTGGCCAAGTGGTTAGGATGCCAACCCTGCAATGTGCCTTTGCCCATTGTGTAGAGAGCTGGTCATCAAACACGTGATAGGCGTAGGTGACGCAGAGTGGTTTCAGGACGCACCGGGTTGCGATCAGTTCACCACCCAGCTAGGTTAGTTTTTTTTGACGCGAACGATACTGGTGCGAGTTGGCATGACCGAGTCGCAACCCCCGAGCGTGCTGGACGAGTCGGAAGGGGCTATACCAGGTCGTTTTTCAGGCGCGAAGAAGAAATAGAGTATAGAAAGATAAAAAGTGATGAAATGCTCTTATTATTACTTAGAAAGGTTGGGGAACATAGCTGCAAGCTCCTCTCACGGGTAGAAGTGCCGAAGGTGCTCGATGTTCCATGGATTGCCTACGTCCGTGCCATCCTCCCTCTGTAGGCGATAGGTGCCGGGGTCGACGACTGCGCTAACAATTAAGGGACCTTCCCATGGGGAAGATAACTTGTGTGCGTCGGTAGTAGACTGGATACGGTGTAGGACCATGTCGCCTATGTTGAAGTCTCGCTCCTGCATGTTCCGGTCGTGGTAGCGCCTGAGCTGCTATTCATAGCATGCGTGCTGCAAGGCAGCTGTGATGCGATGTTCCTCAACTAGGTCGATGTCATGGCGCCGAGTTGTTTCTGCTTCACCTTCCTTGTAGTTTTGGATACGCGGGGCCCCAAAGGTTATGTCACTCGGGAGGATGGCCTCCGAGCCGTATACTAGGAAAAAGGGAGAATAGCCGGTGGCCCAGCTCTTTTGGGTGCGTAGACCCCAAACGACCTGTGGTAGTTCCTGGATCCACCTGGGACCGAACTTCTCGAGTGGGTCAAAGATATGCGCCTTGAGCCCCTGGAGGATCATGCCGTTGGCGCGTTCCATCTGGCCGTTGCACCTTGGATGAGCCACGGAGGCGTAGTAGACGTCGATGCAATTATCCAGGCAGTGGTCCCAAAACGCAGCTCCAGTGAACGACGTGCCCAAGTCGGTAATGATCCTATTAGGCACGCCGAACCTGTGAGGGATTTCCTTAACGAACTCGACCACCTTGAGTGTCGTGGTCGCCGCGACTGGTTTGACTTCAACCCACTTGGTAAACTTGTCGATGGCCACGAATATGTGGTTGTAGCCGCCTACGGCGGTCTTCAGTGGTCGTACTGAGTCGAGGCTCCAACAGGCGAAAGGCCAAGAAGGAGGAATCGTTCGCAAGGCCTGAGCCAGAACGTGTTGTTGTTTGGCAAAAAATTGGCACCCTGCGCACCTTTTGACGATGTCGTGGGCATTGGCAAGTGCCATGGGCCAGTAAAACCCAGACCTGAATGCTTTGCCCACCATGGTAGAGGCTCCTGCGTGATTGCCGCAGATGCCCGAGTGTATGTCGTGGAGTAAAGCCACTCCTTCGCTCTGAGCGATGCACTTGGACAGCGTCCCTGAGGAGGCCGAGTGCTTGAACATGTCAGTGCCGATGACCATGTATCTAGAAGCTCGTCGCGAGAGCTTCTCGTGTTCTTTTTTGTCGGGGGAGGACTTGCTGTTGACGAGGAAGTCGATTATGGGGGAGCGCCAGTCGGAGTCGATCACCAGCACCTCCTGACCCTGTGCTGGCACCAAGTCTGGCTTGGTGGGAGGGGGTTCATCGACTTCGACCGTGGGTCGTCTTAGAGCTTGGACAAAAACTCCGGCCGGGACAAGGGCGCGACTGGAGCCGAGCTTAGAGAGGACGTCGGCTGTGATGTTGTAGTCTCTGATGACATGGTGGAATTCCAACCCGTAGAAGCTGACTTCCAACTCTCGTATCTGCTTGCAGTAGGCATCCATCTTCTCCTTTGTGCTGTCCCAGTCTTTGTTCACTTGTTGAATGACAACCTTGGAGTCTCCATAGGCGAGGAGATGCTTGATGCCGAGTGAGGCAGCGATCCGGAGACCGTGGATATGGGCTTCATACTCAGCAGCATTGTTAGTTGCCTTAAAAAGTAACTAGAGGACATACTTTTGTTGTTCTCCTTTTGGGGAGATGAGTAGAACACCAGCGCCGGCTCCGTCGAGGTTGAGGGTGCCATCGAAGTACATCTTCCAGTGTCCAGGTCGTTCCTCAGGTGGTGGATCTTGCATCTCTGTGCACTCGGCCACCAAGTTAGCCAGGGCTTGAGACTTGATCGTGGACCGAGGAGAGAACTGCTGGTTGAGCGCGCCCAGCTCGATGGAGCACTTGACGACTCGGTCGTTAGCGTTGCGGTTGTGGAGGATGTCGTCGAGTGGGAATGAGGAAACGACTCTGATGCTGTGTGCTTGGAAATAATGCTGCAGCTTCCTGGACGTGATGAGGACCGCGTACAAGAGCTTCTGGACCTGAGGGTAGCGCACCTTGGACTCGCCGAGTACCTCGCTGATGAAGCAAACGGGTCACTGCACCTTATAAACGTGACCTGGCTCATCTCGCTCAACGACCAGGACGGTACCGACCACATGAGTGGTTGCCGCTATGTAGAGGAGGAGTTCCTCATCGGGCTCTGGAGCCGTGAGGACTGGTGGGTTGGTAAGGAATTCCTTGAGCTCCTGGAAGGCTCTAGAGGCGTCGTCGTTCCATACGAACTTGTCTGCTTTGCGAAGCAGCTTGAAGAAGGGGAGTTCCTTGTCATCGAGTCGACTGATGAATCGACTCAGGGCCGCCATGCACCCAGTCAACTTCATTACGTCCTTCTTGCACCGAGGGGGCTTCATTCTCCTGATGGCGTTGACCTTGGTGGGTGTTGACATTTCTAAGCATCACCACTAGGAACGAGGGTGTTAGTTCATCCCTAGTAGCGGCACTAAGGAAACACCATGTGGTATGTCTTAACGATTACAGAATGAATCTGCAAGCGCACGTATATACCGTTGTAGCATTTCACCCGGAGAGTATTCGGGTATCGTTATTTATATTTTCCCAAAGGAGGGCATGATGTAAAAGAGTTTACTTGGTACATAATCAAAATGGCATGAATAAGATATAGACTATAGCATTACAGGGGTAAGTTAAGATAAAGATATGAATGAGGGTCATGCGACACACACGCTCAAGCCAACTCTGAATAAGAATAAACGAATAAACCTAAGCAAGGGTCATGCAACATACATATGGTTAGGACTGTAGGTGCCGGAAACTAGGGATACTAGGGAGAATGTCCCGTCCCGAAGAACATCCGGGCCGTTACATCTTTCAGAACTCCTACACCGTACCCGAACATCGGGGAGTACACTAACCACGAAGCAGCTTCGTAGCAGACGGACAGGGCTGTCACCACCTGCTGTCTACCCCAGTCACACCATGGAGCACGGTCATATTCGAAGGATTCCTCATACCCGAGCACCACGCTCGTGTATGAGGTTACTACCCGAGCGCCCCCGGGTCTCCCACCCTTCTGATGGATGAGTAAAATGCTGAGGCATGCCCTAAGGCACGATGAACTGATATCCTTACCTAGATCATCTGGCCTAATCATATGTAAAGCATAACTAGTGTAGCACCAAGCCATGATATGATTAACTAGCAAGGCAGCATAACAATGCAAAGCACGATATACTACTAAGATAGTAAAACAACCAAGGCTCAGCTCTGCATTAAGAATAGAGTACCGACTATCCGAATACAAAGCCATTACCAAGCCTGAGGACTGCTCTCCGGCCCTGAGGACGACTTGCTTCGCTAAGAAATGAGGCACTAGTCTAGCGCCACTACCCTAAGGAGTACAAGTCTTGTGTGAGAGAGAGGGAGGCTTCAAGTGTTGTGTGTGTTGAATGAGGGGGTGAGAGGCCCCTTTTATAGCTCCAAGGGTCAGTTCCCGCCATCTCTTCATATGGAAACATTAGCCAGGCGAATCAGGAGACTTGGCGGTGACTCCACCTCGAAGGGCACCTGGACTGGATTCAGTCCAGGTTTAGCCGACCCTACGGTTCGGCCGACCCCCAGGTGAGCCTCCCCCGGCTCTGCCTTCTCTGGTACACCGAGCAGTGGGCCCTTGTGAGGTTTCCATATGTTTGCTTGCTTGGCGCGCCCGTTTGCTCTGACATGTGGGTCCCTCTTGTAAGTGGGTTGTAGCAGATGATCTTTTGTGTATGTTTTGCTGCGTATCCATTATATTTTCTTCTTATTCCGAACTTGCATCCCTGAAATGGTTAAAGTGACAAAACAACTGTGGAACTATGTTAGTGATAAAATTATGCGAGTAAGAGGTATAATTTTCCTTGATTGTGAGTATAGTTGACAGTCTGATTTTGCGCTTAGCGACCGTCAACAACACCCCCAAGCTAGCCTTTTGCTCATCCCGAGCAAAACAAGGCTTTATGTTGTTGATCAGGAGTTGCTTCAATGTTGCATTTCCAACATATACCTTAGGCACAACAAAGTGTTCTTTTACCATGATTTTGAACAAGTTGGCCTTGTTCTTACCTCTTACCTTACTTCTGTGGGGCTTTTAGCTTTACCTTATCATTGGCGGTTGAGAGTCAGAACAGTTTCGTAGAGTGCTAATATTTCTTACCCCTTTGCTCAAACGTCAATCCGGAGGTTTTCTTATAAGGTTTTTCAAAAGAAATTTCAAAGTTCCTCAAATGATCTTTTGGATCACTCATTGTGTATGATTCCTCACCAAGACTTTTTGTTTTGCCTTTCTTCCTCAACCTATCTCTAAAGGTCAAAATTTGTGGAGCTGTAGGTATGGAGGATATGAAGGCATACTTGCTTCTCATGTATTGCTAAGTCGAAAATCGGATCCAAAGGGAAAGACAAGTCATAAACCTTGATCAAGATGTGGAAGTGTGTGGATATTTTTGGTGGATGGTGGATGAACTCCTTTTTATGAACCATCTCTCCATTTATTTGCTTCTTTTGAGCATGGGCTATCTTCTTCTTCTCTTCCCTTTTTTTGACATGCCTTGGGAGCATGTGGCATACCTTCTTTGGGCATGCATCTTTTTTTTTCTTTTCTCTTTTTTTTGACATGCCTTGTGAGCATGTGACATACCTTCTTTGGGTATGCATCCTTTTCCCTTTTCATCTTTTTTTTTTGTATAGCCCAAACTCTTTTTTCTTACGGAATTTGGAGAGAGTGGTTATGAGACAATATAGAGTTTTTATTTGTATTTGTGGATGGATGGGATGCTTGCTCACTTCTTGTGTAGAAGCGTAGTATATGGTGGAGTGTGTTCGTGATCTTGATCATTTGAGTACGAAATGAATCTCACTAAGGGTCACAACAGTTTGACAAAGCTCAACGAGATAACAAGGTACATATGTGGAAGGTTTTCAATAAGAACAACATATGGCTGTGGATAGGAATTTTCATATCATTGAGGAACTTCGTTTGTTTTTGTGTTTTTCGAAATAAGTACTCCGAAAATCAAGCATCACTTAGGAGAAGATCATAGTAACTATGTTTAACCATATCATAGCTCACAACAACTTAGATTCGGATCATGCTTTCCGCTACCCACACGTTTCAAGTTTAAGGCTCGAACACTTAGCCAACAAACTCAAAATTTAGGAAGAGCACTAAGTTGTAACTAGGCATGTGAAGGAAATTAACAGAGCAATTATTCATCATCTCAACAAGGAAAACTACACCATACTTACTACACAAAAGAAAGCAAGTAAATATTTTTGGTCTTTTTAGGTTTTGTAAATTTTTATTTTGTTTTTAGTTTTGCAGATTTTTGTTTTGTTTCATGCATAAGGTTTTGAAAAAAGAAATTTAAGAAACAAGATACAAGATACAAGATACCTCTCATGGGGGTCCTCCCCTAAGCTAGCTTCTGGCTCACTGCTGTTGGTCGGGGTTAAACCCTCTCCAATGGTAGTAGTCCCTCCACTCCTCCTGGTGCTGCAGCTGTCTTTGCTCCATGGCATGGATCCTATCGCCGGTGTACTGCTGCGATGCTTGGTTGGTCTTAGTGTGTTGGTACAGCGTATCCTCGATGTTGTTGGCCTGAACCCGCAGCTCTCCTAGCTGTTGGGTGATGGAGCCGAAGTCACGGCTAGAGGCCGTTCGTCGTGCAAGGTTCGGTACCCCGCTGGAGCTGGAGCTGGTGGATCGGCGGCTTGGAGCCTGCTGTGCCCACTCGTCGGTGCTTGCGCTATGCCAGGATGAAACCACCCGTCTCATGATGATATGAAGACTGAGGCTGCTATGGCGGTGGTGCTGGCTCGGTTCCTCCCCTTGACATGTTTCGTGTCATCCTGCTAGGCAAACCAGTAACACTATGTCTGCGTGCCACCTCTTCTGGGATGAGAGGGGCGGTTAGTGACTGGCAGTTATACAAATGATACCCCGCATTTGGCAACGAGATTTTATTTTCATAGCCCAAGGAGAAAAAAAAATCAAAGAGTCATTCAGGCCTTTCTTGAGTGTGTGCCCATAAATCAAATAAGCTTCATCGATAAGAGTATGGGGATCCTCAATGAATGGAATGGCATTCCCATCTAAGACCCCGAGACTCGAAGCGATGCGTGTAATCAAAGAAGTACACTCAATAGGACCCGTCATGTTGAAATTCGAAAGCCATTGTGAAATCATTGCCTTTACGGGGGAGACATTGATCTTGTTGACCATGGCGTATAATATCATCAGCTCATGATTGCGCACGGGTCGAACATCATCTCTAGGAAAGTGAGTGATGGCTAACCATTTGTGCATCGACCGAAGAGTTGAATTTTGAATGTCATTGCACCGAGGTGCAAACTTGCCATGGACAACTTGACCCGAAATCAAACCCCAAAAATCAGGACGATTAAAACCGCGGCAAGCTTTTTCAAGAGAAACCGGCAAGTGTTTGTTAAAATCGAGGTGGTGACTCAAATCTTTTCAAGTGATATAATAATCATGCCTAGAGAGTCGAAACAAAACTCCATCATCCACCTCTCGAAGAGTGCAAAGAAACTGGATGGTGAGGAGACGAGAACCGTTCTCCTCAACGGGTGCAAAACCATCCCATCCAATCGCATGCCAAACAGTAGCAAAGTCTACGTCCATACCTGTTTTGGCGAGGAGGTCCGGGTCGAAAGCTTTGATTCTTGAGGATGGTGTAGGCTTGACGTTCGCGGTCGTCTCACATGTCGAGGTAGGGTGCATCATCATCGTCCATCTCCATGTCCTCGGCTTGTGGTTTGGCTTGCGCTTCTTGTTGTTGTTCTTATTCTTCTTCCTTGTAATCCATCATGCTTGGGCTTGGGGTAGGTTTGGGAGTGTGGTGGGAGCTCGAGCCACTCCGAGAACAGGACGAGCTTCGTCCCGTCACCTTCTTCAATGCACTAGAAAGAACAACTCGAATCGGGTTACATTAGTGGAACGAAATGGAAATCCTTACCCGAAGTTGTTCCTCCAAGTATGTGGGATTTCTTGCGTCAAAGAAATGAGAGAGAGAGAGTTCTTGCACTTGAACTTGAGCACAAAACCGAATGAAACTCGAGAGCAAATGTTTGAGAGAGTGTGAGAGAGTGAAGAAATGAAGTGTGAGTGAAACACACCCCTCTTCGGCCTCAATTTATAGAGCAGTGGCCGGGAGCATATGGGCAACGGGCAGAATACAACGGCTAGTGACCGTTGGAGGTGGTGGGGCCCAGGAGCCATTGCTCCTGGGTTGGCCAAACTGTGGGGTCGGCCGACCCATAGTGGGCCACCCCTGCTGCCCTATCTCATGTGTTTCCCAAGGGCTATATGGAAAATAGTTGTGGGATGCTTAGCCAGAATTTGCCTCGAAAAGATTTTCAAAAGTATTTTTTAAAAGGTTTTGATGCTCAGAAATATTTTTAGATTTTTGTAAAAAGAAAGAAAAGGCTGAAAAAAATTCCAACATGCAAGAAAATTTTAGGGAATTAAACATGCAGTTGGAGAAATCAAAACAAAAAAATAAATTTGGAAAAATTAAATATGGGATAGATACCATTTTACCTATGGCAAGGGCTTGTCGTTTAAAGTCCGACAGGCAAGACTTTTCTCCGTCGTCTATTTACCATTTGTTGTCTCGTCTCGGACAAGTAGACGAAGACGAGCTTTCCACCTTCTGCCATGCCTTCTTAGGTTTCTTCCCTCTTGGTTGTGCCGGCGGTGGTGTTTCGGGTTTGGGAAGTGGTTCTCCTTAGATACCACTCTGGTTGTACCCTTGGTGAATTGCGAACCGCTGCTCTTTCCTGTATAAAAAATTGAAGAATATATTGTCGCTTCCGATGCGGAATTGAATTTCCCCAGCCCATTCATCGATCTTCGCTTTAGCGTCCTTCAGGAAGGGTCACCCAAGAATAAGTTCTATGCCCAAATTGCCTTCCTTGTCAAGGACAACGAAGTCAGCTAGGACGAAGGAGTTCTTGACCCGTACGAGCATGTTTTTGACTATCCCCTCGGGATGTCGAATTATAGAATCTGCAAGCTGTACAAGCATACAGGTAGGGGAAAGAGCAGGATACTGTAGTTGTTCAAAGATTACCTTGGGCATAATATTTATGCTTGCCCCAAGGTCGCAGAGGGCCTGTTTGTAGAAACGATCGTAGATAGAACAGCTGATCATGGGCACCCCTGGATCTCCTTGTAGTTTTGCTGTCAGCCCTTCCCACACGTTCATCCTGAGTCGCATGATTTTTCCTGCACGGTTAGTGCGTGGTGCCCTCCGGAATGAGGTACTCCATCCGGTAGACACCATGCTAACATTTTCAACAGGAGCCTCGGGTTGCCCTGGGATCTTCCCATCATCAACAGCAGGTACAACAACTGCTATTTGGGCTAACTGAGATTCGAGCATTTTATTGAAACTTAGTTGATTTTTAAGACTAGAAGAAAGAATTTCGACTTTTATATTTATGCTCTCAAGAATTTTATCATTGGCAGCAAGCTTTTTAGTTATGTTTTCATTAATTTTAGCTTGGCCAAGAACCAAATCTTTGATGGAGGGTTGGTTCAAATTGAAATTTGAATTGTAATTTGAGTTGTAGTTATTACCTCCTCCTTGGTATGATGGCCGTGCTTGGCCCCACCCTTGGCCTCCTTGTGGACGGTATCCGTTGCTATTGTTGTTGTTGATGTAGGCATCATCTTCACGGGTTTCGGGGCAGTCATTCCCCGAGTGTCCACTATTGCCACAGACCTCGCACATAGAGTGCGAGTCTACGGCTTGAGCTTTGTTGTTCATACGCTCCTTGTACTACGCCCGTTCGTCTAGGCGCTTCAGTAGGAGGTCCATCTTTGCGGCGAGCATATCCATCTCCTTGACGGTGTGCATTCCGCCTTTGGTTCGGGGTTGGGAACGTTCCTCGTTCCAACCCTGGTTGGAGACCATCTTTTCCATCAAGGCCGTAGCCTTGGTTATCGTGAGGTCTCAAAAAGGCACCTCCAGCAGCAGCGTCGAGGTGGGCTCTGGATGTTGTCGTTAGCCCATTGTAGAAACTTTGGAGCATTGTTATTGGTCCGGGTAGAGGCCGACGGGCTAGTCGAGGGCGGTGATCGCCCTGCTGCCGGACTCCTCTCCCCAGTTTCGTCGACTACCCCTTGCCTCGGGGGCTCGGGGTTCTCCTCAGTGCTACTGCAGGAAAAATTACCTAAGTATCCATGGTAGAATGGCAAGACCAAGCAGCTACAGGAGCATAGACTACTTACGTCGCCTGGTGACTGCTTGGTGTTGTCGTTGCTGCTGCGGTTCTTCACTTCCGCATCGCCACTCGATGTGGGCGCGGTGGATCGACTGCAGTTTCGCCCGCGTCTCTTGTGGCGGGCGGGTCTTGGGCTGGCTCCTCGAAAATGGGCTCAGGCGGATCAGACCTAAACCGTTCCAAGTCGCACTTCAGGCAAAAGCAAGTTATTCAATGACTACTCCATCAACAAAACTACACCAAACGGTACTTAGGTCAACACTTACCGGATTCGGCGAGTAACCCATGCCAAAAAGCTTTGGATTGTAGGGCTCCGAGTTCACCCCTGTAAACAAGCGGGTGATCCGGTGCATGATCTCCTCCACGAATGGCACATCCCTGGCCATCCGTGATGGGTCTTGAATACCTTGGTACTCAAAACCGAGGTGGACGCGTTGCTGGAGGGGCTGGATGCGCCGCTCGATAAATGAGTACGCCACAGACTCCCTAGTGACGCCCTTGTCCTTCAAGTGCTTGATCCGCTTCATCAACTCGGGGATGTCGCGGTGTTCCTCTTCCATTGGTTTCTTCAACCAACACTCCTGGCGCTAGGGCGGGGAATTGTCCCGTCCGGGGAGGCTGGGCTTGTGGTTCCCGATGTAGAACCACTACACATGCCACCCGGACAGGCTACTCGGGGTCGTGTACTTGAGGTACAGCGCCTAGTCGCGCAGTTGTACCTCGGCACCCCCGACTAGTGCGGGATTGTCCTCATCCGGCTGGGGTTTAAGGCGGAAGAGGTGGCAGAAAAGATTGAAGAGTGGGCGAATTCCTAAGAATGCCTCATACAGATGCACAAAGATAGAAATGTGCAAAATAGAATTCGGGGGGAGATGGTAATGCTTGATTTTGTAAAAACCAAGCAAACCGCGAAAGAAATCGGAAGAAGGGAGATCAAGGCCGCGGTCGGCAGAAGGGTCAAACATCACGGTCTCACCGGCGTTCTCGCACGACGATGAGTCGGAGCCAGCGGTCGCCATTGCACCACCCCCTCCTCTTGCAACACCCGCTCCGCGACTAGCCGGAGCAGGTCCCTCTCCTTGATGGTCAAGGCCCTCCACGACGAGCCTTCCGCCATCTTGGCGATCTTCGCCGACGGCGGCGAACCACCTTCTCCTTCGCCCTCCCTTTTCTTCCCGTGACCGGCGACGGACTTCTTCGGCATGGCGGGTCGAAATGTCACTTGAAGCTTCATGCGCATGCCACGGGGAACCCAAGCGGGTGCGGAAGAAGATGGGAATCAAGGATTCAGGTTACTCTTGGCTTGAATTTGGTGGAGGAGTGGTCGATTTTGGAGTGGCGGCGGTGGCTAGGGTTCTTGGTTAACAGATCTGTTTTTACTGGAGTGAAAACAGGGATGGGTAAAAACCCTAAGGGGTAACGCGGGGTTATTTATAACCAGCGGCTTCCCATTTTTCCGTTGGAAGCCGAAGAGGCTTTCTCGGGATAACGATTCGATTTGGTGCGGTTTTTACGGGTTCTGTGCAACGGATAATGGAAACTAGCCGTTTTCTCAGGGATAGGCTCCTGAGAATTCAGACCTTTCAACTTCCAAAGCAAATTAACCCTAACAGTCATTAAATTAAGTTCATAAAACATACATTCCATGCCACGACTCTTTAGATCCTTTTTTCGAACAATGGAATTTGGATTAAAGGCTCGGGGGCTGCGGGATACGTGTCATCAATGGCTTATTTTTTGAAAATTGTTGGAAGATAAGTACAAAGGATTCAAGACTAATTTGACCCTCAGCCTGATTCTTCGATTCAACCTAAGGCTCGGGGGCTACTCCATATGGAGTACGAGTTCATCGCACACCATATAAAAGAAGACTTGAAAACTACTCGGGGCTTGAGCACCTCACAGCCTCGATGCGGCCAAGGAAGTACTCGGAAGACACCTTCTCAAGGGGACTCAACAGGGACCTGAAGACACCTTCCAGAAGTACTCAGAAGCCCGCAGTAGTCGGCTACGAAGAGCTCGGGGGCTTGTCAGACCCGGGGCAGCGGGACTGCTCACTTGGCGTACATATTCTGTATTAGGGGATGGCACATGGGCCATACCTTATCCATACTGTAACTAGTCGTATAGCGCTAGAACTAGTCGGACGAAAGGAAACTGCTCGAGTGGTACTCGGGTAGGACTCCTCAGGCCGTCCCGACTACGTTTTCCATGTAACCCTGTCCCCCCAGACTATATAAGGGTGGGCAGGGACCCCTCCAAAATATACTCATAACCTCTAAGGCAATACAAACCACACAGGATGTAGGGTATTACGCTCTCGGCGGCCCGAACCTGTCTAAACTCTGTGTTCCTTGCACCTTCGAATTCCTGATCTCGACGACACCCTACCTACAACCTACCACCTCGGGAGTATCCCTCGGTGGGCTTGGCGGTAAAACACCAACACAACAGAAGCGTTCGGTCTGGACCGTGATGGTGTACCGGCATGATGTAGATCAAAAAAACTGGAGAAAGAAGCTGTGAAAACTAAGGAGTCCTTACCCCTGATGGTCCAAGGTCAGTTGTAGACGCTGGGATGGTCTGGGTGAGTTGTCGGTAGAACGCCTGTTGTCCGCCATGGGAAGATGATGCAACAAGGGGCAGATGAAAGTGAAAGAGCAGAGGAAGGAGAAGAGCAGGATTGCGGTTTTCTCTTGCGCTCTATCTTGTTTCTTGATTTATGGCGATGATCAAAAGAGTCCAGGGGCCGAACAGTCGCAGTTAAAAGGGAAGTGGAGGAGTTAGAGGCGTGTTCCAGTTACCATCCCGATAATCGAGGAGTATTGGAGTTACTCGACAAGACGGGGTGGTTGATGGATGGCCGATCGTACTTTTATCGCAGAGGAATAATGATTAGGATGGCCGTGAAGTCAATGGTTATACAGTATCGGCCATTTCTACCCTCGCACCAATGATTTGCAAATAATTGAAGTATGCAGGAATTGAAAAGCTGGAATAAATCAAGGGGATGCAGAGAAGAGGCCTTGATTGAAATTTCAGAATAAATTATTTGTATTCCGAAATTAGGGGGCAAGTGTTGACACCATTTTTGGCACGTGTCAACCTGTGGGCAAGAGGCTGATAAGAATTGGGCTGACGCTAGATCAGAAGCAAAGAGAGGAATATATTGGGCTTTTCGGGCCAAAGAGGAGCATCGCAGCCGAAGGAGCATAGAAAGAGCTGGCAAGGTTACATTAGTAAAGTTATCTCTTAGATTTTGGTTTAGAAAAGTTTGTTTTCTTTATTGTCAAGAAAGTTGTACGTCTTAATCGACTAGGATTTGTAGCTTAGGCTATAAATAGCTGCCCTCGGGCATGTACCAAATCATCCAATGATCAATACACAAACCCCTTTTTCATTTTTCCTCTTTTCGGCGGCATCGCCTTAGTTACAGTAGATTTTCTTTTTACAAGTTCTTTCATACACATGGGCCTGCATCAACTTCGATCTCCGGCTTGCTGGTAAGTTCCGTGTCGAACGAGGTAGATAGGCTCAAGGTTGACGGTGCATTGCTTCTTCCTCTATCCTATATTAGTTCAAGTTATCGAACAGATTGGATCTAGGTCTGGTCTGTTCACTAATTTATCGATATCAGCTTGTTCTTGTTGGATTAACCTGTTTAGTCTAGCTTGTTGTTGATGGTGCTTAAGTCCGGAATTGACCGTCAACTCCTGCAAACATTCCTATCGATTTAATCACCAAACTTAGATATAGGACTTTTATTCTAACATATTCCACAAGTTTTGGTGAGTTGTGATATGCAGGAACTCATGAACGAAAGACAAGGAGAAAAGTATAAAATATACACAAAAGAGTACATAAAAGATAAATGTTCTTCATCACACTTACAAGGGAGGCCCACATGACAGCCCAACCGACGTAAAAAGGCAGCAAGCACCCAAAAGATCAAGCATAGGCCCACCTGCCAGTGTCCCAACCAAAGGCGGTGGCTAGAGGCGGCAGGAGGGGGTCGGCCACACCCCCTGGTTCGGCCGCACCCCCCTGGAAGCAGTCCAGGTGCATTTCGGCGGGAAGATTCCACTGATCCTCCCAAGGTCGGTTGCAAGAGTTTCCATATGAGGAGATGGCGGGAACCGACTTCCAAAGCTATATAAAGAGCCTCCCTCACCCTCTCAATAACACCCTTGTGGAGAAGAAGTTGTAGAGGTCCTACCCACTTGTATCTTAGAGTAGGGAGTGTGTGAGGAAGAAGTGAGGAGAAGAGCCGGGCTTGTCGGCTACTCTTTGTCCTTGTACCTCTACGGATACAATCCAGTTGTGTAAGTATCCGAGTTCATCTTCTGATAAGATCTTGGTTAAGTTATCCATTCGTTATTGTTCATTTGCGGGTTCATCGTCCGTTCTAGTAGCGGGTGCTCTAGTGAGGGTCCCTGCTGGATCAGGTAAATCCTGCGCTTCACTAGAGTAGTAGTTGAAGGCTTAAACGTGGTATTTAGGCCCTAGATTACCTTTGTTTGTTTCGAGTCCCACGGTATTGCAGGGGTAGACCGCAGGTGGTGACAGCCCTGTTGGTCCGCTATGAAGCTGCTTCGTGGTTAGTGAAGTCCCCCACGTCTGGGCTCGGAGTAGAGCTGATAGCCAGAGGGTCCTTACAGACCAGGGTCCAAGTGGTGTTTAAAGAAGCGAACAGTATCGTAAGTATACCTCTCCTTGACTCCTTTACCTTTGGATAACCACACTACCCATAAGTCATTCTACCTCTTCCTTTTCCTTGGGTAAACTAGCTAGAAGACCTTTACACATCTGTTCCCTGAGAAATTACGATACCCTGAATACTCTCCGGGTGAAGTGCTACAACGGTATCTTCCGTGCGCTTGCGAATTTATCTGTGATCGTTAAGAAATACCAACAAGCATTTCTGGCGCTGTTGCCGGGGAGCGGTTGCTGTAGTTATTTTCGAACCTACTTTACCCATGTATCCTTTCTTTTATCCATCCTTTCCTTTCATATTCTCTTCTTACCATGGAGCACACTTCTATCCAAAACCTTCCGGCTCCCAAGGGCGAGTTCTTAGAGCTACCACATTCATCTAAGCCTATCACAGCTTTAGGCTATGAACTCCGTCCTGGCTTTATTACCATGGTTCGGGAACAACCCTTCTCAGGATATGATAATGAAAACCCCTACCACCACCTACGAGAGTTCAAGCAGTTGTGCTCATGCCTGACCATTTCAGGCATGGCACAAGAAACCTTGCGGTGGAAATTGTTTCCTTTCTCCCTTCATGAGAAAGCGAAACAATGGTACACCCATAACATAGGCAAGCTAAACGGAGAGTGGGACGAACTACGAGACAGATTTTGTCTTACGTTCTTCCCTATTTCTCGCGTTGCTTCCCTACGGAAAGAAATCCTCGACTTTCGTCAGGATGAGAAGGAAACCTTGGGTGCAGCCTGGGCTAGGTTCTCACAGTTAACCCATTCTGGCCCAAACTTGTCTATACCCAACCACGTGTTGCTTCAACACTTCCGGTTAGGGCTCAGCAAGGAATCTGCCCTACAACTTGACGTCTCCGCTGGAGAATCCTTTTCGCATAAAACCGCGACCGAAGGAGAAGCCCTATTAGATCGTATCCTAGAAAACACCTCCTTCACCGAACCTTACCCAGCTGAAGAGCCGTCAGAAGAAACAGAGGTTTTGTTGGTTGATTCTGTACCTTCACAACCATCTTGTCCTGAACAACCACCGTTCCTTCCCCTGAGCCAGGAACAATAGAGGAAGAAGAAATTCAACCTCTAGAATTCCCTTTTAACATCGAGGATGATCTTTTTCAAGATTTTGGAAACAGCTCGTTGTACCCACATGAGAAGAGACCGCCAATGCCATTAGAGCCATCCGATCCTCTCGATAAGGCTTCCCTTAGAGAGAGTGTCAAGGGGCTGGCTGCTGTTATGAGCAGCGAATGGATCCAAGAGGGAGAACTTTCTTCCGAAACCATTCAAATTCAATCTCCCTCCTCGACCATTCCCTGCTGTGTTCAGGAAACGTTGGTCCCAGCCCTCCATAACCCCATGGTAGGAGCAAACATTGTTTCTGCATCCTTCGCGCTTACTCACGTATGGGAGTATGGGAGTATCCTCTGCTTCCTACCACTAGAACCCTCAGGACTGGATCTCGTTCCATCGTAGAAGGGATCGGAGTTCTCCATGACGTCCCAGTTTGGTACAACGACGTTGAGATCGCCCTAGACTTCCACATCTTTGAAGTAAATGACTTCGATGTGTTGATAGGGCATCCCGTGGAAAGGCTCTTCCTAAATGTTTCATCTTTAGGAGCCTTAGACATAAAGCTTGGGGGTAGAGCCTTTTCCTTACAAATCAATCAGTCAAAGAACTCTCTAGCTGAGTTCGTCCCCCAAGAAGAGACTGTAGAGGACGTGTTAGCCATTTTTCCGGAATCTTCCGAACCATCTCTAGAAAAAATTGTCGAATCCTTTATTCATGAGGAAGATGATTCGGGAGAAACTCTTGAGTTACCCACTCATGAACAGCCAACACGTCCACCCATCATGTTAAAACCCCTTCCTTCTTGGCTTCGTTATGTTTTCTTGAATGGAGACACAGAAACCCCGTCATCATTAGTGATAAACTTTCTGACGAGGAGACGGCCAAGCTCATAGCCGTTCTAGAAAAACATAGACCTATTTTCGGGTATTTGCTCCAAGATCTCAAGGGAATTAGTCCTACCCTCTGTACTCATCGTATCCCTATAGATCCAGCTAGTACTCCTTCTAGGGAACCTCCACATAGGTTAAACAATACAATGAGAGAGGTCGTTAAGAAAGAGGTCCTTAAGCTCTTGCATGCCGGGATCATCTATCACGTGCCCCATAGTCAGTGGGTAAGCCCCGTTCAGGTTGTGCCCAAGAAGGGAGGCATGACGGTCATTGA
This sequence comes from Panicum miliaceum, assembly GCA_032594955.1. Classification (NCBI taxonomy): domain Eukaryota; kingdom Viridiplantae; phylum Streptophyta; class Magnoliopsida; order Poales; family Poaceae; genus Panicum; species Panicum miliaceum. The sequence goes on from CM064062.1 coordinate 8,416,983, forward strand.
GAATAATAAAAACGAGCTTATACCTCAGCGAACCCTCACGGGATGGAGAATGTGCATTGATTACCGAAAACTCAACTCAGCAACAAAGAAAGATCACTTCCCGCTGCCCTTCATTGATGAAACGTTAGACCGGTTAGCGAAGCACTCTTTCTTCTATTTCCTTGACAGGTATTCGGGTTATCATCAGATTCCTATCCACCCCGACGATCAGAGCAAAACCACGTTTAAATGCCCGTACGGAACTTATGCATATCGTAGAATGTCGTTCGGGTTGTGTAATGCTCCCACATCATTTCAACGATGCATGATGTCTATTTTCTCGGACATGATTGAAAAAATCATGGAAGTTTTCATGGACGACTTCTCCGTCTATGGGAAAACTTTTGATCATTGTCTCGAAAATTTAGACAAGGTTTTGCAAAGGTGCCAAGAAAAGGACCTAGTGTTAAACTAGGAAAAATGTCACATCATGGTCCGAGAGGGCATCGTCCTTGGGCACTTGGTGTCTGAAAGAGGTATTGAGGTGGACAAGGCTACGATTGAAGTCATAGAACAACTTCCGCCTCCTGTTAACATCAAGGGCATCCGTAGCTTTCTGGGACATGTGGGGTTCTACCGTTGGTTCATTAAGGACTTTTTGCAGATCGCTAGACCCCTTACAAGCCTTATAGCGAAAGATGCGCCCTTTGAATTCACCGATGAGTGTTTAAAAGCATTTCATATTCTGAAACATGCGCTCATCTCAGCTCCAATTATTCAACCACCCGATTGAAGTCTGCCTTTTGAAATAATGTGTGACGCTAGTGATTTTGCTGTTGGGGCGGTCCTTGGCCAAACCAAATATAAAAAGCATCATGCAATTGCCTATGCTAGCAAAACTTTGACTGGAGCTCAATTAAATTATGCAACCACTGAAAAAGAACTTCTAGCTATTGTTTTTGCTATCGATAAATTTAGGTCCTATTTGGTTGGAGCAAAAGTTATTGTGTATACTGACCATGCAGCTTTGAAATATTTGCTCACCAAAAAAGGTGCTAAGCCACGACTGATGAGATGGATCCTCCTATTCCAAGAATTTGATCTTGAAATAAAAGATAAAAAGGGAGTAGAAAATACTGTTGCAGACCATCTATCTCGTATGCAGGTCACTAACATGCAGGATCCACCGATCAACGACTTCTTGCGCGATGACATGCTTCTCAAGGTGACAGACTCAACCCCATGGTACGCAAATATTGTTAACTGTATGGTTTTAGGCTACGTACCACCCGGGGAGAACAAAAAGAAGCTGGTCTACGAGAGCAAACGTCATTTCTGGGATGACCCATATCTGTGCAGAGTATGTACAAATGGTTTGCTAAGAAGGTGCGTAGTAGCGTCACTTTGGTGCATTACAGACTCAAGCAAAAGTCTGGTAAAGTGGTTTCTTCTGGCCAACAATGTATGAAGATGCCCGAGAATCCATTCGAAGGTGTCGAAGGTGCCAGATGCAAGGAGGGATCACTGCTCGCAATGCGATGCCCCTCACGTACAACCTCCAAGTCGAACTTTTTGACGTTTGGGGCATCGACTATATGGGGCCATTTCAAAAGTCTCATGATTGCAAGTACATCTTGGTCGCTGTTGATTACGTCTCCAAATGGGTGGAAGCACTCCCATGCAGAGCTGCAGACGCCAAGCATGCCAGAAAAATGTTCCATGAGGTCATCTTTCCAAGTTTTGGAACACCAAGAATGGTCATAAGTGATGGAGGGTCCCACTTCATCGATAAGACCTTCCGAAGCTTCCTCAGAGACGTTGGCACCAAGCACAACATCGTTACACCCTACCATCCTCAAACCAGCGGTCAAGCAGAAACTTCGAACAAACAAATCAAAAACATTCTGCAGAAGACCATCAATGAGATGGGAAAAGCCTGGAAAAACAAGTTGCCTGACGCACTCTGAGCATACAGAACAGCCTACAAAACCCCAATTGGCATGTCACCATATCAGCTTGTCTACGGAAAAACATGCCACTTGCCCGTAGAGCTAGAACACAGGGCCCACTGGGCCATCCGGCAATGGAACATGGACGACAAGATGGCCGGGAGAAATAGAAAACTTCAGATCGCAGAACTCGAAGAATGGAGCGAGAAAGCTTATCCCAGTGCCAAAATTTACAAAGACAGAACATAAAGATGGCACGACAAGAAGATCAAGCCGAAAAGCTTCATGATAGGTGACAAGGTATTAATGTTTAATTCCAAGGTTAAGCCTTTTGGACAGGGAAAATTACGAAGCAAGTGGAAGGGGTCCTACACCGTCATCAACACGTTGCCGCACGGAGCCATCACACTTCAAGATGATGACGGAAATATTTTCAAGGTAAATGCCCATTGTTTAAAAGTTTTTCATGAACCTGATATTTCTAATGAAGGTTTTGATATTATAAACTTAGTGGATTTCAACACTTATCACCACTTGCACAATCAATTAGAGCCTAAGCACCAAACCTCCCAGAACCACACCTCTCCTTGGACCCACAGGAAAAAGGCTGGGCCCAGATGAGCTAGGAGGGATGCGGCCGCACCCTAGGGGTCGGCCGACCCCACCTGGACTCCAACGGCCAGGAAATTTTGCACACAGACTCCCGCAACGGCCACTTTTGCTTTCCTTCCAAGCTTCACTAAAGAATAGAAGGTTTTGCTCGGGTTTGATGCTCTTTTCTCTTTAAAAAGGCTCTCTCTTGCTCTCTTGTTCCTCATCTCCATTTTTGAACCTCCACATCTCCCCTCTCTGCAAAATCCCTGAAAACAACCATGGCCAACAACTCCATTGTCCCCTTTGTTGGTTCCACCTCCACTTTCGCACTCGAGGGAGAGCCGACTCCGCGAATCAACTTGTGGTGGCCGACGGCATCGAGCAGGAGGCCGAGCACGTCGCCACCACGCCCTTAGCCGTATTGCTAGCTCCCACAACAAAGGAGGGGCCGAGGGGCGCCAACAGGGGGTCGGCCGACCCCCTGGTTCGGCCGCACTCCCCAAGCAGCCCCTCGCGTCCCCCTTTGGCACAGCGCTTCGTCAAGACATAAGGAGCCAAGGTGGGCAGGGGCGGTCGCAGCAGCAACACGCAGAGGCCAATTATGGGAGCACTTCATCCCAAGGGAATCGGCAAGAAGCTCTTCGCCGATCCATTGTCGCCGCTCCCTTTAGAAAAGCGACAACAATACGTTTATTCCGTAACTACGAAAAGCAGCAACATAGCTAGCCACAACTACACCACTACGGGCACGTACACGCCCGATAGTCCCCCAGCGCATGAACATTTTCATGTTGTAGGGATCCGTACCCCAGGTGGCGGGTACAGCAAGGGGATCATGGCCGGCCCGTCCCCAAGAGAAAGAGGGACGAGTCCGTCGACTCCTCTCCCCGGGCTAGTAAGGTAAGGAGGCACATCTCGCCGCCTCCAATTACGCGCCCAGGTGGGCACTACGAGAGTGAGGACGACAAGGCCCCCAAAGGACCTACAGTCCCTCAGCTCTTGCGCAACATCATAGAAATGCGTAAGGAGCACAAGAAACTGAGCGATCAGGTGGCGGAGCTCAGTTTAGAGCTCAAGTCTATTAAAGACGACTACGATACGCACCGCCGCAGTCTATGCTCCAAGGTAAACACCTTGGCAAAGACCATCGGGAAGAACGGCGCTTAAAGGTATACCTTTTGCCTTCCCGACATTTCTTAGGGCACTTTTGATTATTTCCCTTCATGATTTTCATTTCCAATATTTCCCTTCATTGTAATGTGCCCTTTATATGAAATAAAAATTCAACTCCCCGGTTTTCAAACCGGCAGAGTTTCGTTTCGTTTCCTTGTGTTTTGTGAACGGAATCACAGGTACAGAGACAAGTGTGGGGGAAGCACGCTTCCAAAACGCAACACAAACCCGAGACACGATGCACGCCAAAAGGCGGGACCAGAGGACCCAAAGGGGGGTCGGCCGCACCCTCTGGTTCGGTCGCACCTTGATGGGGTCCACCTGGCCCCTCCTTTCTCCCTCACGCTAGTTTGTATCTCACACACGCTTTTGTCTCTGTTTTAAATAAATTTGCATCTCTATCCAGGAAAAATAAAAATAAAATGACTCTTAAATGCCTTGAGCTCTCATGAATAAAATTTGCATACTCTTTATTCCTTACCAATCTTTTGGTTCATGTGAACAAAAATTCTTTATGGGGACCCCATGCTTTCTAGTTAATTGATTAATGTGATATAATGGGATAGATGGACTATGCTCTTCTTTGTAAAGCACTCGGAATTTCTTTTCAAAAATAAAAAAAATACAATAGCTTGCCCCCTCAAATTTAACTTTCCCACCATAGCCAAATATCAAAAAGTTTCATATATATAACCTTTACATCCTGCTGTTTGTCTTTACTTTGAGCTTTGTCAAACTCTTTGACCCTTGTTTAGAAACTTTTCACGCTCACTTGCTCCAAATTCACGTACACTCCACTCCTTTTTGCCAACTTCTACACTTGAAGTTGCGCTGAACATGCCATCAACCCACAAAATAAAAAGACTTCATTATCCTATGACCACTCTCTCCAATGTGTCACTATGAAATAGACATGGGCTATACAAAAAAAAACAGAGAAGAGAGAAACAAAATAAAAAGATGCATACCCAAAGAAGGTATGCCACATGACCACAAGGCATGTTAAAAAAAAGGAGGGAGAGAATGAAAAGATGCATAACCCAAAGAAGGTATGTCTCATGCTCACAAGGGCATGACAAAAATAATGATAGCCCATGTCTTGCAAAAAGAGGAGAAAGAGTTGGTTCATACCAAAGTCCATACTTTATCCACCAAAAACATCACACACTAGTCCATACTTTATTTTTACTTAGCAAAATAAGCAAAGCAAACATGCCTCCTTTCTCCTACCCACAGCTCCACATAAGCCTGAGTAGATGTAGCACCTCAATTCTGGAAAAGGAAAAGAAAGGAAAAGAAAGAAAAAGAAAGAGAAGAAAACAAAACCCAACCCAATCCCTCTCACCAAACCCAGCCCATCTTTCTTTTCTTTCTCTCTCCCTCTCTTCTTTCCAGCCCAGCCCAGCCCCTCTTTCTCCCTCCCTTTTCTTCTTCCTACGCCCGGCACAAAATCCCCAACGGCCCAGCTCGCCAAGCGCAGCCCACCAGCCTGCCTCCTCCCCCTCTCTCTCTAGCCAATGATAGGCGGGGCCCACCTGTCATCCCCCTCCTCCAGCCGTTACCTCTCCTCCGCGTTGCTCGCACTGCCGGCCGCCCGTTGCGCCACGCTTGCTCGCCTCCCTTCCCTCCTTCACTGCCCCACCTACAAGGCTCGTGATGAGCCTCCATCACTTCTTCCCCCCCCCCTCCACTCGTGCCCCCTCCTTTCTCCACCAGTAACCGCCGCCATGATGGCCGCCACGACTGGCCACCACGACGCACCGCCTCCTCTGCCGGCCATCCCGCTCGCACCCTCCTCAACCTATAAAACACCCCGAACCTTGCCGTGCTCCTGCCCCCTCTCCACTCTCGCTCTCATGCCCTCCCCTTGCTCGCGCCCGCCGTCGCCGTCCACCCAGAGCGCCGCCCCGTCGACCCGCTGCGCCGCCGCTCCTCTGTGGCAGAACCACCTGAATTAATCCGGCTCAAGCGCGCTAACCATCACCACGAGGGCAATCAGGGCTAACTTGCACTTCAAACGGAATAATCCATTGGTCTGTCGGGTAACTTCCCGAGACAACAACGGTTTTTGCCGATCAAAACCACACATACATGTACTCACACGAAGGTGAGCCCAGAGGATACAACATTCCACAAATTTTACACCACAGGGTTCATCGTAAATTATTATTACAACTAAGTTCGAATTTGTAAAACCAGGTACTTCAGAGTTCAAAATAATTGAGTTCTTCAGAGTTCAATGCAGAGGAAAAATAATGATAAACTACTCGATGATAGAGGATGTCTCGATGAAGCCCGTACGAGACATCACTCGGCATTATCACCGTTGGCCGGGGGCGTATCCCATTCCACCGACCAACCAGGAGGAAGGGTACATAGCCAAGTCAAACTAGCGATCATATCCTTGAAAGTCTCACCTAAAAACAAGCCACAAGCAAGGCTAAGTATACTAATACTCAGCAAGGCTTACCCGACTAGTGGAATATACTTAGCCGACTCCTAGACATGCAAGGCTTTTGGCTTGAGGGTTTGTTTTGCCGAAAAGCATATACAAGTAGGTCCTTACTTTCAAATTTTAGCTCCGGATTCTAGTTTTCTTTAACCATTCTAGGTAAGCAACTATCCAATATCATACATGGTGAAAGAATTAATTTTTCATCCAACAAGATTAATCATCATCATTGTTCCTCTTCTTACTCTATATGGTAAAAGGGTCAAGCAGTCTCAATAACCGCGAGAAACGGACGATTCGAATCGAATTTCTTAATCTTGCAAGGGAAACCTAAACACACGTCACGTGGTTACTCCAAGAGTCACACGTGCAACTTTTTCCCTTTCTTCCTGGGTTGTGGATCAAGGCCACCATCCGAGACTACAGAGCCTAGCTCTGCACCCACCATGTGCGCGCATGGAACCAAAGTTGAGATGGTGGGATGTTGTCCACTTGCCGGTCCAATTAGGTACTTAAGCTTACCGATTACCATATTCTCAGCATGTGGTTAGTACGTTCAAAGACTTAACCACCACTACCATACACTACGGCCTTAGCATTTTTCACTAAACAGACGGGGCCTCAATCATCAACATAAACATCGTACCATAGCCCCGTCCGTCGACCTTATGATTGCAGCATGTAGTAAACATTCAACTCCTAAATTCTCGCGAGTGACAGGAAATCACTCGACTTTTACCGAGTCCTATTAGCATAGCATTCTATCGAACCTTACATCTAGTGTTCAGAGCATGGGTACCTAGGATCATGCAACTAAGTTTTCATTCAACTCTTATAAACTTAATGCACAAGTAAAATAGAGTAATAAGTTGCATAAGTGTAGAAAAATAGGGTTCATGCTCCGGGGCTTGCCTTCTTGGGTAAAGTTAGTTTGGGGCTCGTCCGAACTTGGGTTCGGGTCTTCGAAAGCTTCAGTTAGATTCACTTGAGCTTCACGCTGCTCACTCTTGGACGCGGGCACCAGCTCGTATGTTCGGTCGGCGAGAGTAGTTGATTCTATATGAATGCACAAGTGTAAGTTGTAGTGATGGTATATGACATTTATTTTCTTCACGATAAAGTTGCAATCCACAAAACATAGATTTGGTTGTGAAGTTACTTAGTTAAGATTTCTTGAGCAATTGTTAATAGAGTATAACTTAAACTAATTAACTCCATTAAACAAGAAGGGGGTTGGGGGTTGTGTTCTTTTGGAGACTAATTTTTCTAAGCACAACATGGATTAAACACAACTTCTGGACTAGGTAACTTCTGGTGATGAAATTTTTATTTAGAGCACATTATCCAGAGAAAAAATCACTATAAAAATTTCAGACATTTTTATGCAGCAGAGTAATTATGAAAAATGTACTATACAGCCACTGCTAGAACATAGTTATGTTTATACAGAACAAACCATTCATGTGTTAATTCTAAAACTTTTACAAGGTGTTAATCTATCTGTATATGTGTTACTGTAAATTTTTCAGATTTTACTGTGCAAGATACAAGGCAGAATAAATATAACAAGATACATATATTTTAATAAAGATTAATTTCTACAGGATGTTTTATAGGGTTTCGGTGTATGAAACTTTTTATACAGTAAGAGCTACTATATAGAGTCCCACATTAAAGTTTTCAACATTTTTCAAGCACAGGAACTAATTATTTGAATTAGTGCATTTTTCCCACCACAAAATTATTTAAATAGGTTACAGAAAGGAAAAAGGTTCTAAACTTTTTTTGTGGTATTTAGGCATCAATACAACAGCTCTGGAAAAGTTTCACAGCATGAAACACAATATAACAGCAGGTCCAAATTAGTTCTATTATTTCATGGCATAAAACAAAGTTTAGCAAAAAGTTTAGCTACAAGTGGGTTCTGGTCCTAAACTTTTTCCACTGGACTACACATCAAGTAACTAAATTACTGTCCAAAATTCAGGTTCAACCTTTGTCTACAACAGGGGGTACAGTTAAAGTTTATTAAACCTTCCATTTAATTTAGAGCAAGATATAGCAAACATCTGAAGAATTGCATGTAACAAAAGTTGTAGATTTTCTCTAACGATCCCAGAACAGTTGAGTTTGTATTCTTCCAATTTTTCTATGATTTTATATGAATTTTACAAGTTCGCTATTTTTGAAATCAAAGTTTAAACACAGGTTTACAGATATGCCCCTAGAAACTTGCGTGCAGACTCTTTTAAAGATTTCAATCGTTGCAATTGGGTCCCTGGGCGGCGCTGGCACGGCGGCTGGCCAGATTCCGGCGAGGGGAAAAGGGTCGGGGAGATCCAGGGAGGTGAGAGCTACCTTGGGATGGCCTTGGTCGGGGTTGGGGGTGGCCGGAGGTGGCTCGTCGGCGCGGAGCAGAGGGGCGGCGGCGGTGCGGAGCGTCGGTGACGGTGCTCCGGCGAGGAGGGGAGGGTGTGGGCTGGTCGATGAGCTTCGCGGCGTCGAGGGGAAACCGTTTCGAGGCTTGGCTTGGACGGAGGAGCTTCGGAGTGGGCTGTCCACAGAGCAGCAAGGGAGCGGCGGCGCGGGCGGTGCTCCGGCGGTCGAGCTGGCCAGGGAAGAGGCCGGTGAGCTTCAGTGGAGGGAGGGCAAGCTCGCTGGGTGATGGGTTTGGGCAGTGGGAGGCTGGAGGATGGGACTCCACGGGCGGGTGGTGCACGGCGGTGACAATGGCAGCGGCGGCGGCGTTCCGGGGTTGAGGCGCGCGCGAGTGGCCTTGTGTCACCTTTTATAGGCTGCAGGAGGGAGGGGGAGAACCGGGCAACGCTGGGGAGGGGCGGCATGACGGGGGCGCATTACTGGTCGTGGTGGGCGGCGAGCAGAGCCGGCGCGGCGTGCGGCGGGCGCGGGCAGGGGACTCAGCACTGAGGAGATCACGCGGCGCGCGGGTTGGGCGAGGAGCTGCAGCAGCTGGCTTGCCGGGCGGCGAGCGCGGCGACTGGCGGGACGCGGCGGGGACACGGGCATGGCGCGACTTGTCCATTGGGCGCGGCGAGCGGCGAGCAGAGGCGCGCGTCGCCGGCGTGCGCGTGGCGTGCGCGGAATGGGGAGGAGCGCGGCGTGGGGAGGAGCGCGTGCGAGCGGGCGCGGCCAGGTATTGGCTTGGCGCCTAGCGCCGGTCAGGCATCGCCGGCCAAGTGGCCTGCGGTGACTGTGCGGCGGGCGGAGGGTTGGGCGAAGCGGAGGGTCGGTCGAAGCGGAGGGTTGGATGAAGCATAGCATCGGGCGAAGCGGAGGGTCGGGCGAAACGGAGAAGAAGGGTCTGCAGCGACTGCGCGTCGGAGGGTCGGGCGGGGCGGAGAAAGAAGGGTCGGTAGTGAAAATAGAAGAAAAGGCAGGGGCTGGTTTGCAAATTCAAGTGTTTCCCAAATTTTCGTGTTGCAACTCAAAAATCTCTGAACATGAAAGTTGTTCAAAATGAAAAGTTACACAAGTTTTGTTTCAGACCAAAGTCCATTTGAGTTCTAGTTACATGTTATTTTAAAAACTCAAAAAGCATGATTCGGAGGGCACATCATTTCCTGGGCAAAAATTTGTATTCTCTCTTAGGCTTCAACTAGACTTTTGTTTGTCGTGTCACTGATGATGTGCCTATTTGATTTCGTAGCCATGTTAGCATCACTGTGAAAGTTATTTAATTTGTTTGATTAACGTACATGCACTTATGCACATATACAAATCTATTTTTTATTCAAAGCAAAACCAATTTATAATTCGTTTCTTTTTAAACTTTTCTTAGTTATTTATGCATCGTGTTAAGCTAATGAGGCTTTTTTAGTAATTTAAACACCCGAGGTGTTACATCCTCGCCGACGCCAAGCTGCCGCAGAAGCTCCGTGTGGTGGTGGACTACGTCTCCACCCTCTCCTTCCCCTTCTTCCCCATCGCTCCGCGCGGCAATTTCTCGCCGGAGTTCGGCCTCGCTACCCCGACGCCGAACACCCCGCTCCGTCCGCCGTCTTGCCTCGCCCCCACCGCCATCGTCTTCATCAACGCGCCCTCGACCTCCCAGGTGTCTCCGCGCCGCCAACCGTGCCCGGACGGCCGAGTTCAGCCAACGTCGGCGACTCCCGCCGCCGTGCGCCGGCGCTCGGCGTCTCCCGAGCTGTTTCCGACCGAGCCGCGTCCCGCAGCCGAGCCAGCGCCCCACAGCCGAGCCGCCAGCCAAGCCACCAGCTGAGCCGCCCGAGCCGTCCGACAGCCGTCGGATCTTGATCCAACGGATCAGAGCCGGTCCACTCCAGTCAACCAGAGCCGCCCGCCGTTTCTTTTACATAAAAGCCCCTCGATTTGATTTAAATCAACCCGCACTCCTCTTTAGTTCAAAAGTAATTAGTTTTAGGTCCTTTTCTTTCTATTTTAGCCCCTGAGCTTTCCAGTAATAGAACCCGCAGTCCAGCCCTTGTGTTTTTCAAGTCTAGCCCCTGAATCTATAGTTTAATTCTGTTTTAGTCCTCAGTTTTCTTCTGTTAGCCCCTGTATCTTTCTAAATTCTCGTAGATAAGCCCCTGGATCACTATTTTAGTCATATCTTCCTCATTTCAACTCCTTTTTCAGCGATTCTCGCGCTCACGCGATCCTTACATCATAAAATTCATCTTTATCATCTTATTATGTTCATTTTGTACTGTTTGTTGTTCTATTTCTTATTTTGTTGTATGTTTTTGTTTGTGTCATCGTGTAGACGATGTGACGTTCGAGGAAGGGCAAGAGCAGCAGTTCGAAGAAGAGAATCAAGTTTTTGACGAGGAAGGCAAGTGGATTTTCCCTTGTGCATATTCTTTTTGGTCCCAATAATGGCATGTTAAATAATTTTACTTTACTGTTGAAATGCATAAACTTGATGGGAATACCTATTAAGGATTTACCTAGTCTTTTCACCCAAGCCTTGATTCACCTAGTTTTAGTTATCTTTTTGGGTAGATATGCTTAGTTGCTTAACTTTAGGATTATGGAGTTGTTTTAATCTTTTAAAATGTTAATCATGATTTTATACCATTGCTGGATAATTTGCAAGACCACTTTATTTAAATGGAACATGGAGAACCACCCAAGAAAATAGTACAACCACAATACTACATGGCTCTGGTCTCGGCTGATTAATTAGAAACTCTAGCCTGTGACAGTCTTAGCGAAAGGGCAAGAGGGGAACGCATAGACGGGGTATAGCTCGGTCCTCTTGAGGTTTTGTGATAGGGTCCTTTGCTAAGGTACCTCCTTATTAGGGAGAGTTATGACCGCTTTGACTTGAAACCTTAGCAGACTGTCATAGGTTAGGGAATCTTTGTAAAGGCCTCGTAGTGAACCCCTCGCCACTCACCTCGGAAGTGTTTAAGGGCCTTGCAAACCCGGGCGACTAAGAGGAACACGATTTGTGGTGAAAGTGTACAACCTCTGCAGAGTGTAAAACTGTTATAACAGTCGTGCTCGCGGTTAAGAGCGGTTTGGACCCTCACATGATAATTGAACTTAAAGCTTTATTAACTTGTGGTTCTTTGGCTTTGTTTTAATATTATTGTTGTTGTTCCTTTTTGCTTAAGTGGGTTGGTATAAACTTACATCTAGTTAATAGGTTGCATGCTAATAAAATTTGACAAACTAAAATGCTAACCGCTTAAAACCTCAGCCATTTCTTGATAGCCTTGTATGTTTTCACCCACTTGCTGAGTACCAACCATAAGAGTACTCACCCTTGCCCCGCTGCTGTTCAGAAGGAAACTTTGAGGTGGAGAACTTTGATGATTTCGAGGAGTTCTAAGTGTGCATTCACCAGTCGACTGCCTGTGGAAGAAGACGTTGCCTAGGATAATGGTGGAACGTCTTTATATTATTCGGAGTGTAATAATGTTGATACTATGTTTTATTTACGTTTCGAACATTGTCTTTGATATATTCACTTATGATGTCTATCATGTGTGTGTAAACTGATCCTGACGCACATATGAGATGCATTCGGTTTTGCCATAAAAATCGGGTGTGACAGAAGTGGTATTAGAGCTGTGTTGACTGCAGGACGCTAGCTTAGATATAAATGGTTGAAATTAAGGACTTTATTCTAGAAAGCCATGTCAGCTTCCTCATACCTTTTAATTTTGCATAAAAATCTACTTTATTTTGTTCTTTATTACTCTTGTTTCAGTTTGTTTTAAAATTTTGTTCTGAGTTTTGTTCTTTCTCTGTCAGATGGCCAGGACCAAGCAAACCGCTCGCAAGTCCACTGAAGGTAACCAAGTTTGCCTCGCCCCTGCCCAGCCAGCCCCTCCAGTACAGCACGAGAAGGAAGAACTGGAGGAGGTCATGGAGGTTGACTCACCTGCACCAGCGGATGACGCGCCACCAGCTTCATCTGTTCCAGTACCTTCCGCTGCTGGTAGAGACCCGGATGACTCTGGGGATGAGGAAGATGATGATGATGATGATGTCAACGGCAACAACGACGACAATGCTGATGGGAACCAGGGTGGTGGTCAGGATGAGGAGGGTGAGACCAACTGCACCCACACCTCGATCGACGAGCCATCCTGCTGCAGGATGTGCTCTGGGAGTTAGGCGTCACCATGAAGCCCCTCTATGTCACCAGCACCTCCCGCAATGACACCTACGTCACCTGGGTTCACATCCGGGAGCGCTTGGCTACTTCCAAAGGCGACAGGACCCGCTCGATGCACAACTCCACCACGCCTCACACCTCCTACGCCGCCTCCATCAGCAACGCCGCCAGGAGGGCGTTGTGGTCTCTCTGCTACACCCACCGCCAGGAGCTGAGCACCACCGAGTACCGCCACCTTCCTCGCCGTACTAGTGGCACTGAGGAGACTGTGGTGCTGATGGGAGCAGAAGGAGAAGACCACATCAACGTCCTTGCCCGAGTCACTGCCGCCCTCAACACTGATTTTGAGCGCGCCACCGCCGAGCTGGACTCGACCCAGGAGAAGCTGCTAGAGGCACAGGCCAAGATAGCACAGCTGGAGGCCTAGATTGCAGGAGTGGAGCCACCAGCCACCAGGGATGATGAGCCCCGCTGCCCTGACCAGTCCCCACCCCGCAAGAGACTCTGTGACGGCGCCCCCAGCTCCATCACCCGTCTTCTAGGCTTGGCTTCTAGGCTGGTTATCCTTTTACTGCATTTGTTTCGATAGAACCGTTCCTGCGAGGACGTGCGATGTAATAATGCTTGCTTTGTGGACAAGTGTTTGTTTTCTTTTGTTTTTCTTGGTTTGTGATGTTTTGTGGAGTGATGACCACGAAAACGTCCCTGAATAATTAGTTAAAGTTTCGTCAAGTTCAAAATCTGAGTTCACTTCTTCTTTATCTATCTTTGTTCGTCTTTATATGTTCATCCTTATGTTCATCTTTGTCCGTGCACCTTTACCTGCTTATCTTTACCTGTTCATTGCTCTTATTCGACATTCATTTCCCTAACAATCAGATGGTAAACACCAGGTCAGGTGGAGGTCAAGATATTCCCAGCACAAGGCGTGCACATATAATCAATCAAAAGAATCAATTGCCACCACCACCACCAAATCCAACAATGGAGCAGTTCTTGGCAGCCCAGATGCAGCTGTTGCAGAACCTCACTACTACTGTCCAGAACATGCAAGCACAGCAGAACCAGCAACCACCACAGGCACCTCAACAACCCAGGGACAAGCACAAGGAGTTCATGAGCCATCATCCCCCAACATTTTCACACTCAGTGGATCCCCTGAATGCTGATGATTGGCTGAAGGTCATCAGCAAGAAGCTGGATATCACACAGTGCAACGACCGTGAGAGGGTCCTGTATGCTGCAGGTCGTCTTGAGGGTTCAACAGCTGATTGGTGGGATGCCTTCACCGCTGCTCATGCTAATGCCAATGCCATCACTTGGGAAGAATTCAGAACCAACTTCCGTGCACACCACATCCCGGCTGGATTAATGAAGCTTA